>OY754309.1:66991065-68346578 GCA_963573325.1 Astragalus glycyphyllos
TGATCTATTCTATGTTCATTTTGATTTTTTTTCATGCAGTCTCTCTGGAAACAAGGGTTTGTGCGGTGTGCCATCTCTACCATCTTGTCCTATGTTTTGGGAGCATGGCAGATTATCGACTCGGGGTGAAATTGCAATTGGCTTGTCCTGTCTTTTTGTTTCATGTGTGGTACTGCTCCTGGTATATATGTACATTAGAAGGAAAAGGAATGATTATGACTTTGGTCTACCTCATGAACTAACGGGTAAGTTCGTTTTCAGTGAGATTCTGGTTATTGGTGAGCATTCTTGCTTACAACATTCCTGTTAATGTGTATTATATTAATTTTCTGGAGGATAAACATGAGGTTGCTTCATTTACTTTATCGTGTAGTAGCTGCCTTTTTACTACTCTTGGATTGCATATACTTTATACATAAATGATTTGATTCTTGTGCTATATTTATGTTTGTCTATCTTTTTACCGGAAAAAGAACTGCTATATTTATGAAACCATCTATCACGTATCCAATCATTGTTGTGTTCTACTATTAGCTGCTTAAATTCCATTTTACATCTCAAAAGCTTGGGTGGCGTCAACGAAGTAGAAGCCATTTAGAGCCAATTCAATCCATTTTTAGTCTCCTTATCAAAGCATCGGCAATAATTTTGTAATGTGGTTCTTTAAACATGTTTATTTCGAGTCTTTTAAACTCCACCAAATGACGTGAGATGTTTGGTTTCTATATGGATTTTGTTTTTGGTTTGAAGTTGTATTTATGGACCTTGGATGATTGAATGCTATGCTAAGTGATCACTTTTCTATGGCTTCTTTTGTAGCACTAGCCGCCAAAAGAAACAAATATCAGAAGCAGAAATCGTTGATGCTTCTTGAGCTGGAGAGTCAGCACGCCAAGGGATTTCCTTCACCTTTTACACCAGAGTAACATTTTTTCAATGGAAATATAAGATTGATGTCGTAGTTTTCAGCTAAATATACACCGTTATCGCATAAAGAAAATAAATGAATTTACAAGCTTGCAGCATCCTGCTCAGTCTCAACCCAATGCTGCTTTAGAAATGAAAAAAAAGAGGCCCCTGGAGTTTGCATTTCCGCTTACACAACTTTTTGTCACGTCAAGGATTCTGCATGATACGTGTTGACATGAACTTTGACAATCGTTTCCTCAACCTTCGTTATAAGAGGCATACCCCCGGTCCGGTTATATCATTAGCCTTCTGTATCTTTTGATGAAAGCCACATAGGAACAACCCATCAACCATGACAGCCTTAAATCAGCGGTTTGTCATGTTACATCTATTCTGCTTGATTTTTAGCACTGTATAGTGTATACTGATGTATTTAGTTAAAAAATCAGTCAGCGAGCTTCATTGTACTATTGAAACTTTCCCATACATTTATGCCGCATGATAATGAAAATTCTGTACCATTTCCTCACATATATTTGAGAATATCGTGTAGCAAGATGCAGTTAGATTAGATATGATTGAAAATATCTGACATTTTTCTCATTGATGCTGAAGTGGACCTAGATGTTGTAGCCCACGATGAACCTGTGGAGAACATCCCACACAGCTAAGATCCAAAAGAAACAGAATCAAGCTCAAATACCTTGGGGGACTTTGTGATTCCCTAGTGTGTGTTGCTGCCAGCTAGCCCTTAGTGTAAGGATCTAGAGAATGATCGGTAGTAGCGTGCTGCCTAGAGTTTGTTAGATTTGCTGTTTATGTGCCCTGCCTTCTGGTACATTAGATTCAGAGGCTATATATATGTATGCTTGTCATTTATTAAGTAAAGGGAGTGAAGAATATTGAAAGAAATTTAGTGTTAGTTTGTCTTTTATTTGTAGTCACCTTTAATGCTCTGAGTCAGGAGGTCTTGACATTTTGGTGCTTTCCTTGAATAATGTCCTTCTTCCATGAGCTCAACGCCACCCTTCAACAAATCCTCCAAAACCAACAAGCTTTCATCCAAAACAGACAGTCATTTCAACAGAACCTTACCACTATCAACACCGAACTTCATGCCCTACACACCCGTATCAACCCCCAAGTTCCACAACCCCTCCTTCAATTCCACATCCACCCCCACTATCCGTCCTGCCTGCATCCACGCTTTGACGACACTGACCTGTTAGGCTGAATCTTTAAGATCACCTAGTTCTTTGAATTTCACCTCACCCCGGAAGACCAACGACTCTGCTTGGCCTCCTTCTACATGGAAGGTGAAATTATGTCTTGGTTCCAATGGATGTTTGCTAACGGACAAATGCTTTCATGGCTAGTCTTCCTCCTCGCCCTAGAGCTTCGTTTTGCTCCCTCCTTATATGAATACCCAATAGAAGCGTTGTTCAAATTATGCAAAACATCTACCACCAAAAAAATACCAAGCCCAACTTCAAACCCTAGCCAATCGTATATCGACCTACCCCCTCCATTCTACCTCAGTTGATTTATCTCTGGCCTCAAATCAAAGATTCAACGAGAGGTACAAGCCCTATAACCTATATATCCCTTTCCCATGCTATTAGCCTGCCCAAACTCCCAGAGAAGAGGCTTAATGACCGAACTCACTTTCACTTCCATCGCTGCAACGACCACAACACCCCCCAAAAGCCATATTGTCCTAGTCCAACACAACCACCCCTACCATTAACCCCTTTCGACCCACCCTAACTGTAGCCCACCAAAACTGTCAACCCCAATTAAATGCCTTAAGCCACCCCGTCGTGACAAGGGACTTTGCTATAACTATGATGAATCTTACCACCTCGACCACAAGTGCAAGTGCCTATTTCACCTATTGATCGCAAAAATCGGAAGCACCAACTGAGGACGCTGCTACTCACATCCATCACGCCTCTCTGACCTCTAAGGAACCTCGGCCGATCGTCGAATTTGAGCCAAGCTATGCTCAGATCAGCTTGCACGTCCTCATGGGTCACTTGATTCCTCAAACTCTTTGCTTGGTGGGTCACCTTGGTAAACATCATGTTGTGGTCTTGTTTGACGAAAGAACCACACACAACTTCATTCAAAATAGGGTTGTTAAACAACTATTGACCTGCCTGGGGTCTAAGCGACGAAGAGAGTGTTAGTAGCATTCCTCACAATTTAAAATTGATAAGGAACCCTCAAGCAAATCCCCTTATCTAAGAGACGTCAATTAAATTTAAGGGGAAACATGCGTCACATAGACGAAGTCCGATGTTGAAAGATATATGTGACATCAACTATTAAATAAGGGACATTGCAAGAGCCCAGAATTGGAGCTGCTCTAAGTCAATTGATGTTACTCAAAATCTCATTATTACTTTTCATCCCACAAAAAATTAATTTTGTAAGTCAAACATTTTTCTGTTAATTGTTACTATCCAACAACTCATCATAGCAGAAAGATGAAAAGAATCTACCAAAAATTCTTTAATCCCTCTTTCGTGTTTTGATAATTGACTTTTCCCCACCCTGGTTCTTCCTCCGCTCCTCCTATGATCTACAACATCTTCCCTCTTTGGTCATTACGTCCACCTCCGTTCACCACCTCATCTCTGATTCCCTAAATAATATATTCTTTATTTTTTCTTTCTCTTTTCACCTGCTATATAGTAAATATGTCGTTTACGATACATATTTTTTGAAAAAAAACATGCCGTTAATGACATATTTATGGTTGAGGATTTTTTGTTTCTAATAGGATACAAAATAAAGAGTTTACAAATATATATTTTTATGAAAAGTATATACCCTAAATTTATGGTATATACCCTATATACCATAAATTACGATTTATGGTATATATGTATTTTTCAAAATATATGTATTTATCACCATAAATCTTTAGGTTATGGTATGTGTTTTTCTGAAAATACACATTGTAAACATGAAGTTTACAGTTTATATGTTATTGTTTTTGGCCAACACAATATATATGTTTCTGAAATATATGGCCCCAAACATATTGTCCAAAAAAATCACTTTTTTGGGTCCAAAGCATACTTGTTTTCATTTAATAGGCAAAGACCCAAACCAAATACACGAGAGTGGCCCATAACCGAAACAGCGCCCCACAAACCGGGTCACACACATCAGCTGGGTCAACAACAAAATACGAGAGTCACGTGAAAATAGTTTCACTTACATAAGAACAGCAAACACCCAAAAACAGATATGAAACAAACTCAACAAAAAAATAACCTAATTTGGAAACAGAGAAATTGATGAGGAGACTTCAATTCACCATAACTTCTACACCAACCACAACATCAGATCGTGAAACATTCTACCTAGAGCACTTAGAGAGAACCCATCGCAATATCACCCAAGGACTATACGCGCTCGTTCTCGACAAATCACAAGACGGAGGTCCACCGGTGTCCGGTGAAGAGCGAAGCCAATTTTTTTTGCCTAAACACATCCTGTCCAACATGAAGGGCCCAAAAACAAAACTGACCCACGTATATCACTACTAGAAAAATTGAAATTAGAGAGGGACAAAACTCGTCGCTAATCATATAAAAATCCGTCACAAACAACATTAGTGACAGAATTTGTGACGGACATAGATTCGTAACTATATCTGGCATCCCTAAATAATTAGAGAGGGAAAATGGAATCCGTCACTAATAATGAGGGAATTCTTCCGTCACTAAGCACTAGGTTACATTGAGGAAAGAAGCATTTTTCGTCACTAATGAGTTGGTTAGAATTTCAGGCCTGGACCCCTTTGATGTTCAGGGCCAATCTTAAGATTTTCACTGCTTACAAGCTTTTGACGAGTTTTTTTGGTTTACTTAGATGAAATAACAAATAAACACCATGCACACACTACCACTTTTCACACCTGGGTTCGAACCCTGGAGCCGACATCCCCATATAGCTGAAATTGCAAGACAACCAACAGTGAGAGACACGAGCTTTAGTATTTATTGATCTTTAATCTTATTATAAAACCAAGTGCTTAGGGTTAATATTATAGCGTCTCTTACAAAAAGGTTTATATATATATATATATATATATATATATATATATATATATATATATATATATATATATATATAGTCACATGGTAGACAGATAACCAAGTGTTTCTTTTTTTTTTGACAAAGTAACCAAGTGTTTCTTAATAAATGATAAACCAGGTGTTTTGTTTATATATACTATATATAGTATAGACGTTGTTTGAGTTGGGGAAAAATAATAATAAATATTATTGACCTTCTGATTCTTAAGTCCTCTGTTAACCTTTCAACTGCGTCCTTCTTGGGAGAATAATACAACATTTTATAAAGTCGTATACTCCTATGTATATTATGGCATGTTGCATAAGAGCAATGCTGTTAGGTCAGATTTATCAAGACTCAATAGCACTCCCCTTAATTTTCTTTCTATCTAAAAAAACGCATGGAGTACAACGACATTTCGATCCATGTTTTCTAATTTTCATAAATAAATATTCGATCCATGTTATTGACTTGACCAAAGCCAAAATTAAAAACTACCACTAGGCAAGTATGGATATTTACTTGAACAACCATACAATGAATACATAACTTTAAGACACATTTTCTCTTAGATCCAGCCATGCTTTGACTGAAAAGACGAATTCAAACTATAAGTGTGTAGTATACTTGTAATTATATAAATATATAATGATATGTACCAAATTAAAAAAGTTCGAAGTGTGCAAGTGTATAACCTAAATTTCATAATCTCTTTTTATAAGGAAAGGTAACAAACTTATGACACAAGTAAATTATATGAAAGCTTATTATTTATATGGAGATTGTTTACAAAAATTCTTGACCTATACATGACTCCAGCTGGAAGTGTGGTTGTATAGTTGCGGGACAATTGCTCCTACCAAGGTAAAAATATTTTAGGTAAGTGTATTTAATTAAAAAAAAATTCCTTCATAATAATAAAGGAGTTGCTGAAAGTATAAAATTATAAGAGATATAAAAAAGAATAATTGATACTATTTTTATTTTTTATTCTTCTAATTTTTATTGCTTTAGAGAACAAAAAACAACTAATATTATGATTGTCAGTTGTCACAATGTAAAACATTCGTTTAATAAATAAACATGTTTCTAAAATGTGCGAAAATGGGATGACCGGCTCGTGCATATATATGCTCAAATATCTTACTTTGTTAAAAAGATAAAACAACAATTATTTTTTGATCAATTATTCTAACACACAAAGATAATTTTAGGAGAGAAGAAGTAGTATTATTAAACTACCTTCATTCCTTTTGAGTTGTTCCCTTTTAGAAAAAAAATTCTTACTACTTCACTTTCATTTTCAAAGTTCAATATAACACTAATATTATAACATTAACTATATTTTGAAAATTATATTCTTATTTATTTATCACAAAAAGAGAAATATGCACAATAAAAAATAAGGTAAAGTAAATAGTATCACAAGAAAAAAATAATAACAATTTCATAAAAACAACAAAATTATTGATTGTCTTTAGCTACCCTAAAAACAACTTTAATAAAAGAATTGTGTTAATAATAAGTTGAAGTAATGGACAACAACAACTCTATTGACTTAGTTGACCTCGATATCCTTGCTCACAAAGAAGCATCATATCATATTTGAACTAGTCTTATTAGAAACAACAAATACTCCATGCATATTTTGAGGAAATATCGTGAGGAATCAAATCAAGCAACAAGTGGCACAATTTATAGTACAGTTTGGCAACTTGAACAATAATACTATGAGATGTCAGATGGCGACTTTTTGAGTGAGAAAAGAAGGCTTATCTTAAAGATACCATTGATTGGGCCAAATACTAGCAAACAAACAAACAACAAATACAATTTTGCCAACTATGACACCTTCCACTTGTCTATACTTTACTTTGACTCTCATTCGACACTTCTTTGTGTGCCATGTCGGCAACATAATATCAGGGTCTTAGTTTTCGCTTCTTCTTTTGTTTTTTTATATTATTAAACAAAATTAGTTGTGTTCTTTTATATACACTTGCATCATTCGCCTAATAATACCACATTAGCTAGTTTTTTTATAAGCAAAAATTATATTAAAGGGATGCGAATGGACATTCTAAGTCCTAAACCGATACATATATAATGGGGTCTCATTAAAATCTCTTTGGGTCAAAAATCTATAGGAAAAAGACCCAAGGAGAAAAAAAAGTATCTTAGGAAAAATGAGAATAAAAGTCAATTATACCGAGTTCATTTTTTTTTATAGGCAATTATACCGAGTTCATACAAATAGCAAGTTTTTCGTGTTAAAAAAAAGGTAGTTGTTGGTTAACAAAATATAATACTGATAGATTTGTAGTTTTGTACCCATGATATAAAACCTTTGCTAGCAAGATATCACTATACGAGTACTGTTTTTCACATATTTTTTAAGAGAAATATTTTTTACACTCAAATCTTACAATTACATCGTATTTTTATGTCAATTGCATATAGTTAGTTTTATACTAATTTTTTTCTCTCCTCCGAATCTCACGCACATTGGGGCTTGGTTTAGGTTACTAAGCTTTTTTCTTAGTATCCTATACTAAGTTAATATCAGCCATTTGATCCATATTTTTTTAATTAAATCCGATCCAAAGGTTGTGAATTAAAGAGGGTACTAATGTAATTTTACACATACCAACCATCCATTAATAAAAAACATTTTTATTTATTAATTATATATATACATATAAATATATTATATATAATATAAATATATATGTGGTGGTTGCAAGTGGTGGCCGGCAGCGGAGCTACGGCAGCCGGCGGCGGAGCTCCGGTGATCGGCGGCTGAGCTCCGGCGACCGACACGGTGGCTGACGGTGGAGCTCTGGTGATCGGCGGCGGAGCTCCGGCGACCGACGGCGGTTGGTGGCGGCGGCCATGGTGGTGCCATTAACCATAAATATGAGTCTGTGGTTAGTGGCCATTAACCACAGACTTCATATTTGTGGTTAATGGCATTCAACTAGTGTTTTGGATTCCACTAACCACAAATATGAAGTCTGTGGTTAGTGGCCACTGGTTACCGATTCCACTAACCACAAATATGAAGTCTGTGGTTAATGGCCACTAACCACAGACTTCATATTTGTGGTTACCGAATTTTTTTAATTATTGTGGAAATGACTCATATACCCATTTAGTATTTGTTACTAAACTTTTGACTTAGTAACCTAAGTCACTCTCCTAAATTTGAATGTATTTTTATGTCAATTGCATATATTTCTTTGTACACATTAAAGTTTACTGATCCAACCGTTGAATAATTTTATATATTATCTTAATGATCATGCATACAAAAAGTTATAGAAATTTAATATATGTAGCTACCATATATTGCTTATATGTAGCTACCGTCGCCAATCCTCATATTTCCCAAGTGGCTGCAACGGTCAGAAGATTTGCGAGGGAACACGTAATCTGTCGCTAACTTTCGTTGATTTTCATGTTACATAGTTTCAAATTGGCGCATTGCATTTAGCAACGGATTGTCCGTTGCTGTTGATCACAAATCCATCGCTAATGGTCAACACACACGAGGGCCCTTAATCCCTCGCAAAATCCGTCGCAAATTTCATATTTTGCGAGGGATTCCCTCGCTAATTATGTCCCTCACAAATATCCATTTTTTTTGTACTGTACCCATATTAGGTGGAGTAACCCTAACAAAAGTCATTCTTGGAATAAGTTGTTGTCCATTCATATATATATATATATGATTGGTTGTTAAACTTAACATTGAGAGGAAGTAGAGATTGTTGATTTTTGACCCATTTTAATTTCAGGGGTGTGCACAACAAAATTGGTGGTGTGAATACCAATTACCAAACCCAACACCACAACTAGCCCAAGCCCACTATTGCACCCGGTTCAATTAATCAGAATAGTGATTTCACTTTCACTATTCTTTCTCTCTCTCTTTTCGCGATCCTCTTCTTCTTCTTCCTTCGTTTTTCTCTTTTCTTTCTTCTCTCACCATTACCAGCAACCAAAACCAGAACCACCAAGTTCCACCACGAAATCGGTTACGTTTTTTGGCTCCGATTACTCGCGTGAAGCCAGCGACCAAAAGCCCCTTGGTTTTGATCTTCGATTTGCACTGGATCAACAGAATCTCAGATTTGAGTCTCACAAACCCGAAATCCTGGTGATTGCTTCTGTTGATACTTGATACTCTCAATCAGGATGCAATGAAAGCCACAATATGTAAGATTCTCACTTCTAATCTTGTTATTTCCTTCAGTATTCAGTTTGCCTTTGATTCAAAACCCTAACTCGTGTTTTGATGAACCCGAGGATCTCCAATCCGTTGATGATCAAAGGAACATAATAGTTTTTCACTCACAAGTCTATTCTCTTCTTTCTTTTTCTCGTAATCTCTTGTATTGATCTCTTTTCTATTGATTTGTGCTTGAAACAAACACTGACTTTGTTTGTTTCCTTTGTTTTGCGAGGTGCTCACCAACTCTCAAGAACATATACACACAGAACCTGAAGAATACAGGAGAATGAGGGAGAGAAGAGCAGAAGATTTGTAAAAGCTATGTAAAACTGAAAAACTGATGTATTATTCTGTTCAATCTATGAAATGAAATTATACACAACAAAACTGTATTTAAATGCTTTCTCTGGGAACTACTAGCTGTTAGTTTTAGAGTTTGTTATTTAGAAAACAAACTCAGTTTTGTTTTTTAAACAAACTAGAATAGTTTTAGGGAAAGACTACTCTATAACTAACTAGGTTGTTTTGGACCAAGTGTTCAAAACTACCTAAATTAAAATTGGCCACAAAAAGTGTTAGTTTGTTTTTGGCTTACAAACCAACACCCTTCCTTAAGCCAAAACAACCACTTAGGATATGGTACCCTTCCTCAATCATAGGTAACTAAAAACTAAGTAAAGGCATAACTAAAACAGGACAACCCCCTGTAGGGTATTAGAACAAGACTTTCCGGGACAAGCCCCGGAATATAGCTCTAAGTCATTACCTTTAAGACTCAAAAGTAATGACACCTAGTTGCCTTCTTAGTTTGGTAAATACCTCACCCTTAAGCACTTTGGTGAAGATATCGGCCACTTGCTCCTTAGTTGAGCAATAATCTAGCAATAGCTTTCCTTTTGAGACTTGATCCCTAAGATAGTGGTATCTCGTCTCAATATGCTTTGTCCTTCCATATGAAATAGGGTTCCTAGCTAAGTTAATAGCCGACTTGTTATCCATATAGAGCTTAGGTGCCTCTGTTAGCTCTATGTTAAGTTCCTTTAGCAAAGTTTCAAGCCAAGCTACTTGTGTGGCAGCATGGCAGGCAGATACATATTCTGCCTCACATGAAGATAGAGCAACAATTGCTTGCTTCTTAGAACTCCATGAGATAGGTGCTCCTTGAAATAGAAATAGGTATCCGGAAGTCGCAAAAACCTAGCAAAACAGATTTACCAATAGGAAAATTGTTAGGAAATAGTAAACCAAAATTTAAAGTACCCTTAATATATCTAAGGATCCTTTTAGCAGCATTTAGATGAATCTGTTTAGGAGAATTCATGAATCTGCTTGCCATTCCGGTGGCAAATAAGATATTCGGCCTACTATGGCATAGATATCTTAAAGAGCCAATTATTTGTCTATAATAGGTGGGGTCAGTGTCACTGCCCTCACTCTCCTCCTTTCTACTTAAGTTCCCCTCAACAGGATTGGAGGCCGAGTTACAGTTTGCAAGGTCAAACCTAGCCAACACTTCCTTGGCATACTTCCTTTGGTGAAGTATGACCCCTTCCTCAACTCTTAGAAATTCTAACCCCAAAAAATAGGTTAGTTTTCCTAAGTCAGTCATCTCAAACTCATCCTTCATGGATAGTTTGAACTTCTCAAGTTCCTTGGAACAACTCCCTGTGAGCAACATATCATCTACATAGAGGCACACAATCAAGAGGTAGGAGTGTATGTCACCTTTGATATACACACCATACTCTGATGTGCATCTAGTGAAACCATTCTCAATAAAAAATGCATCAATTCTTTTATTCCAGGCCCTTGGTGCCTGCTTTAAACCATACAAAGCCTTATGTAAGTGGTATACATAAGACTCCTTGCCTTTCTTAATGAACCCAGGAGGTTGTGCTATGTACACAGTTTCCTCTAATGGTCCATTTAAAAAAGCTGATTTCACATCCATGTGAAACAACTCCCATTTTCTACTGCAAGCTAAGGCAGTGACCAATCTAATGGTTTCATGCCTAGCAACAGGAGAAAAAACTTCTGTATAGTCAATCCCTTCCTTTTGTTGGAAGCCTCTTGCAACAAGCCTAGCCTTATACTTCACAACCTTTCCATTAGGATCCAACTTGACCTTGAACACCCATTTTACACTAATGGCTTTCTTGCCTTTAGGTAAAGTGGTTAAGGACCAAGTATTATTTTTCTCAATGGATTGCAATTCTTCAACCATTGCATCTTTCCATTCTTTCTTACTTAGAGCATCTAAGTAATCAATTGGTTCTGAATCAGCAATCATTGCAAAGTGTATGATGTCACCATCATCATTCACTTCATCATCTTGAATCACATCATAGTCAACCAATCTCCTTGGAGGGTGCCTTAATCTTGCTTGCCTGGGTAGGGTCTCTTGTACAGGTTGCTCATGAACTGATTCAGGTGAATCTGGTTCATTTTCAAGCTGTACAAGTTCTGCCTCAGGTAGTTCAGGCCCTCCAACTTCATTCTCTTCATCACTTTCATAGTGATGACCAACCAAAGTATCTGTTGTTACTTCATCTAGGATAATAGGATCATTTGAACCCACTGGTTCACTTTTGTCCCAATGCCACTTCTCATCTTCAAGTATAGTCACATCTCTTGACACCTCTAACTTGCTAGTTATAGGATTAAACAACCTAGGCAAAATATCTCCCGAGGTCCCTTAACTTATTTTTTGGTATCGATTTGGTTCCTTAACTTTTTTTTGTAACACCTAGGTCCCTTAACTTTTAAAAATGTTACACTGTAGTCCTTTTTAACAGTTTGCCACTAACTCCGTTTAACAATATCTGATGTGGCTATTAGGCTTTTGACTTGACATGCCACATAGGACAATTTTATTATTTTTTGATTATTTTTTGTTAAAAAAAAGAAAAATATGAAATATCTTCCTTGTCCCCATCTTCTTCCTTTCCCCTTTCGAAACCCTATCTTCTTCCTTAACCCAAATTCATCAAAGCTGTCACTCGTGAACAACAATGTCCAGCAAATTCACGTGCTTAAATACTAGTTATTCTTCTTCTTCTTTTCGTTTCAAGCTAACCGAGCAGAAAACGAACCATCAAAAGAAGCCTTTGTACAATAAATGGGTGGTATTTTTCAGATCCGTAATTTTTCCAGATCTGTACGAAATATCAACCTATTTTATGTGATTTTATGTCATCTGTACCTTATTATTTTCAAACCATGAACGAAGATATGTAAAGAAACGAAGCTCTGCAAAAACAAAGCTATTTATTAAATTTTCAGTATGGTTCCATCTCACTGGTTTTGATGCATAACCCATATTAAAAACACTATAATATAAGAAGGGGATTTTTCAATCTCATAAGCAATTTTTTCAGATAAGATTCCACTGAGATTTGAAAACACAATAAAAAGTTGAACATGCATTTTCAAGATGGTAGGGTTCCATGGAAGAAGAAGATGAGTGAGATGTGAGGGAGATGACGTGTCTTTTTTTGGAATATTAAAATAATAATTTAATCCACGTATCATGCCAACTCAGCAGTCAAACGGTCAACTAAGAGACTGTTTAACGGAGTTAACAAAAAAACGTTAAAAGGGACTACGGTGCAACATTTTTAATAGTTAAGGGACCTAGGCGTTACAAAAAAAGTTAAGGGACCTGATCGTTTCCAAAAAATAAGTTAAGGGACCTGAAGATATATTTTGCCAACAACCTATAAGCACCAGTAGGGTGATATCCTACTAGTATCAAAGGCTTTCTTTTGTCCTCTAACTTCTTCCTCTTAGCATCCGGAATGTGACCATAACATAGAGATCCAAAGACCCTTAGGTGACTCACACTAGGCTTCTCCCCAGTCCACACCTCCTCAGGTACTTTGTCCTCTAACCTTTTAGTGGGGCATCTATTGAGTAGATAAGTAGCAGTCATGACTGCTAGGGGTGTGCAAAACAAATGGACCACCACACCTTTTCCCTAAACTGAACCCAACCAAACCTAAAAAGCCCAAACCATTCAAATGGTCCATTGACCACTCCAAAAAAATAAAACTGGGCCACCTACCCGAAATGAATTAGGTTACCCGATCCAAACTAAAACCTAGCCCTAGTGAAAACACTTCCTCTGAATTAGACATGTTGTGCCAAATTCGAAAACACTTCTTCGGTTCTTCCTCTTCCAACTAGCCCCAAATCGAAAACCCTAGCCCCAAATGGAGGAACCCTTGCCTCAAATTGAAGCTTCTATCAAATCATAACTCCGATTAGTATCACTCCCTTGCAATTTTGTTGCTCGCAATTTGAAGAAGCTGCTTGCGATTTTGGTGCTCGCGATTTGAAGAAGCTGCTCGCGATTCTGGTGCTTGCGATTTGAGGTCTGTTCTTTAAATTTTGTTTTCGTTTTTTGTTCTTTACGATTTGAAGTTGTTCACGATTCCGTTTGATGTTTCGTTCTTTTCGATTTGCGATTTTGCTTATGTGTTTATATGCTGATTTTCATGATTACAAGGCTTCTGGGTCTTGATTTATATGCTGATTTTGATGTTTACAAGATTTCCATGTAATGGGTTTATGTGTTTATGTGTTTGCTTATGTGTTTATGTCTTGATTTATAATCTGATTTTGCTTATGTGTTTATGTGTTTGCGATTTTGCTTATGTGTTTATATCTGCTATTCAAAATCACGTTTATCCAAATACTGATAGTGTGTTAATATTAGCTTCTAATATATGTGCATTTCTCAATTAAATTGGTTTATAGTTTTTCATTTATAAAAAAGGTATTAGGAGTATATAGAGGAAAAATGATTTTAACTGTTACTGAAATGTTCTTTAAATATTATTTTTTGCAGAAGCACTTGTGTTGAAATTTATCTAACTTGATTGTTATATGTTGTTCTTTAAATATTTATTGCTAAATTCTGTTTCTCTTTTTCACAGAAATCAAGTCGTAATTATTATATAATATATACTTTTCTGCAGAAGCATACATTTGATAATATGGATGGTCATGATAATATTACGGGCTCGAAAACAGCAGAGCATTTTGTTATTACTCCTCCACATTCTATCACAAACACTGGCAATATGTTGCCGCCTAAGCGTAAGAATCGTTCGGAAGCTTGGGATCACTTCACTGCAGAGGAAGGCCCATCCAAGTCAGCAAAGTGCAACTACTTTGGTAGTATGATAAAGTTCAACAACGGAACAAGTGCAATGTGAGCGCATTTGCCAAGGTGTAAGGACAATCCGCATAATGTTGGGAGACATGAATCAATTTCATGCTCAATGCCGGATATTGAAGGAGGAGTTGTTAGTTCTTCGCCTTCGATCTCAAAATTTGACCAAGATGTGAGTCAGAGCGACTTGGTAAAGATGTTCATTACAACTGAGCTTCCATTTATACTTGTGGAACATCCATATGTGCACAAGTTCAGTAATGGCTTACAACCGAGATTTAGCATCCCATCACGCACCACATTAGCGCGTGATATTTTGAGGCATTAGGACATAGAGAAAACAAAGTTGAAGAATACATTGTCACAACATTGTCGTCGCGTTTGTCTCACCACCGACACTTGGACCTCCAACAAAAATTTCAACTACATGTGTCTCACAGCACATTTTGTTGATAACAACTGGAAGTTGCAGAAGAGGATTTTGGATTTTCTTAAAGTTTCTGATTACACGGGTGAAGTTATGGCGAAGACGATTCAGCAGTGTCTAAATTCTTGGGGGCTTTCTCGTGTGCTCAGTGTCACCGTGGACAATGCCTCCTCGAATGACGTTGGTGTCCAACATCTCAAAAACTGGCTTCTATCTCGCAATGGCCTGATTTTGAGAGGAGCGAGCATTCATGTACGCTGTTGTGCCCACATCCTAAACTTGACTGTGAGGGAAGGAATGAAAGACGTCAATGAGTCTATTTCTAGAATTCGCAGAGCTGTGAGGTACGTCAGACGCTCTCATTCAAGGTTTGCAAGATTCAAAAGGTGCATTGATGAAAATATTGAGTACAAAGGTTTTGTTTCATTGGATTCTGAAACTAGGTGGAATAGCACCTACATAATGTTGGATGCAGTATTGAAACATAAACAAACCTTTACTGAGCTTTATTTTAGAGACCAGAGGTATGTTACTGAATTGGGTAAGGACACAGGTTTGATTACAAGTGAAGATTGGGATCATGTTCAATTCCTACTTCCATTTTTAAAAAAATTCTATAATGCTACACTGCGCATTTCTGGGACTTCATATTTAACCAGCAATCTTTATATGTATGAAGTTTTTGGCATTGGAAAAGAAATTTCAATAATGTGTAATTCTGTTGATGAAAAGGCAAAGTCAATGGCTATAAGGATGAAGACAAAATATAATAAGTATTGGGGAAATCCTGACAGCCTCAACATGTTGTTGTTGACTGCTCTTGTACTCGATCCTCGACGTAAATTGAAGTTTGTGGAATGGATGTCGTGTAAGATTTATAGTATTGCTGACGCGGCTTCTTTAAAAGAGAAATTAGAGTTGCATTTGAAATCTATTTATGAGGAATATTCTAGTGTGGCCATGTCTATAAGTAATAATGTCAATCAGTCAGGTGTTACTGAAGAAGTTGATGCGTATGATTGTTCTGAATTCTATGACACAAATGGGTGCAGCACAACAGAGTATGAATTCACGAAGTATTTTAAAGAAGATTTAGAAAAAGCGTAGCCCAGATTTTGATTTGCTAGAATGGTGGAAGGTAAACTCCAGCCGGTTCCCAATTCTTGGTAAAATTGCAAGAGAGGTATTAGCCATACCTATTTCCACTGTTGCCTCTGAAGCTGCTTTTAGCACTGGGGGGAGAGTCCTTGATGACTATCGTAGTTCTTTAACCCCTACAATGGTGGAAGCACTCATTTGCAGCCAAGATTGGCTCAAAGGAGCATCTTCAACGCTTCTTACTACTGATGATCTTGACGAACTTGAGCGAATTGAAAGAGGTAAAGTATATATTATACTTGATATACTTATTATACTTAGATATATAATAAAATATATTTCTTTGTTTTGTAGAGGTATTTGCTGCGTAGGATGTCTGTAGCTCTTCGGTCCCAATTGCACTTGAGGATGATTGAGGTTTTGTCCTTGGTCTGTAAAGGTTCTGTGACATTAACTTCTGATATTAACTTCTGTAAAGGTCTGTGACATTATGTGCCCAACTTTGGTTTCAAGTTGTTTGATAAATTCTTTTGCTCATGTTTAATTTCCAGTTGCTTACACAATTCTGTCCCTGTTTTAGCCATTCATTATTATTATGAATATCAATTAGTATGGTTTTTGTTCTTTGGCTCATGTTTAATTATTATAGCCTGTGTGTTCTGGCCATTTCATATTCTGCAAACCATATATATCTCTTTTGGTCTATGCAAACTGCAAGTATTTAACAATGGTCTTCTTTTGGTTGCATTTTGTAATGAACAGGTGAGAGAAGCAACTGATCATGTGAGATTGTCTTATCTAAATTTGCTGCAAAGAGTCTCCAAAAGAAGTATACTCAAATGGTTTTCTTTTGGTTGCATTTTTTTTTTGGAATTGTAATGGGTTTTTGTGGAACTTTAGTTTTCTTTTGGTTGCATTTTTGTGTGGAATTGTAATGGTTTTTTGTGGAACTTTAATTTGTTATTAGGGAACTTTAATCTATCTTATCAATGTTGCTAAATTTGATGATGGAATAGTAATGGTTTTATTGTAAAAAACCAGTTTAGAAAAGCCATCAATACTTAGATTCCTTTGGTGTCATTAATTTTATTGTTATTTAAAAACCAGTTTATGTTTTCCATTTTTAAAACAGTTAAATGAGTTTTTTTTTTAATTTTGAAAACAGATAAACCAGTTTTTTTTTCATTTTTAAATACTTGAACCAGTTTTTTTGCAATTGGCACTGGTTTTATTTTAAAATCATAGTTTTTCAGCAACTCTATCAAATCCAGTTCAAGAAGAAAAACCGGTTTAGATTAGTAAAACCAGTTTATAACCAGTTTGATAAAAATTACCAGTTTAAAATTTGGAACCGGTTCTAAACCGGTTCGGAACCGAACCTAAACCAGTTTGCAAGAAAAACCGGTTTTTATGAAGAATGGATCTGAAAACCAAACCAGATTGCATATATGGTCTAGTTTGGTGTGGTTCATGCCCCATGCACACCCCTAATGACTGCCTCACCCTATAAACATTTAGGCACACCTTTCAATTTTATCATGCTCCTTGCCATGTCTAAAATTGTCCTGTTTCTTCTCTCTGCTACCCCATTGTGTTGTGGGGTATAGGGAGAAGTAACTTCATGAATTATGCCTTGTGTAGTACAATAGGTTTCAAAATCATTTGAGGTGTACTCACCTCCACCATCAGATCTTAGAATTTTTAGAACCTTACCACTTTGCTTCTCTCCCATAGCATTGAATTCTTTGAATTTTGCTAAGGCTTCATCCTTAGTCTTGATTAGGTAGATCCACATCTTCCTTGAGAACTCATCAATGAATGACAGAAAATATTTGTTTCCTCCATTTGAAATCACATCAAAAGGACCACAAATATCTGTGTAAACAACTTGAAGAAGATGTTTAGACCTTTGTGGTAATTCTGTCTTAAACATCTTCCTAGGTTGTTTACCAACCAAACATGTGGTGCAAGTAGTCTTAGGCATTTCAATCTTAGGTAGTCCAACTACTAGATTTTTAGAACGTAGATTGCTTAGGCTTTTTTAGTTCAAATGCCCTAATCTTTTGTGCCAAATGGAACTATCAAAATCAGTGATGGCACTTAAGCATTCTGCTTGAGTAGTGCTAATACTGGTTTTGAATGTTCTATTCTTAGACAAAACAGATGTTAGGATCAACCTATCTTTAGTGTCAAAAACTTTCAGTTTAAGGTCCTTCATTTTAATTGAAAACCCTTTTTCAACTAATTGCCCTAAACTGATTAAATTGCACCTAAGACCAGGAACATAGTATACTTCATGGATTACCACAACCTGGCCATCCTCTTTAGTGAAAACAATGTTTCCCATACCTGCTGCCTTTAAAGATTCATCACCAGCACATCTGATTGTTGTTCTTTTAGTTGGATCAAAGTCAACCAACCAGTCCTTGTTACCTGTAAGATGGTTAGAACAAGCAGAATCCAAATACCATAATTCTGTGATAGTATTACCATTACTATCAACTACAACCAAAGCAACATAGTCTAGGTGTTCTTCAATTCTAATACTAGATATAGTAGGTTCTGTTTTAAGTTCATCTAATTCATCCAATTCAGTAATCATACTAAATGCAACAGGATCATCAGAATCTGAGTCTTCATTGGCCACATTGGCCTCAGGCTTAGAATCCTTTGAATTAGTATTCTTCCTTGTTGGACATTCAGTTGCATAGTGTCCAAAATTATCACACCTATAACACTGAACTTTTGACTTATCTTTCTTTGAGTTATTTTTCTTAGAATTATCACCTTTAGGTTTAGGCTTACCTCCCTTACCCTTTGACCAATCTTTGGCTGGTTGTTTGTTGCCCTTCTTTCCTTTGGACTTGGCCGCAAACATAGCTTGATCTTCTTCCTCTTCTTCACCATCTAGGAGACCAATTCTTACCTCCTTAGCTTCAAGTTTTGCTTGAAGTTCTTCAATCTTCAAGTCATCAACTTGAGTTGTTTCTTCTATGGTGTTAGTTACCACAAATAACTTTTTTGTCATGCTTCTTAAGATCTTCTTGCACATCCACTTCTCCTCAAGTGTTTCACCAAGAAGTGCCATTTCATTAATGATTTTCTTCACTCTGATGAAGTAGTCAGTAACTGTTTCCCCTTGTTTCATTTTGAGACTTTCATATTGTGCCCTTAAGGCCTGCAGCTTCTCTTCTTTGATGGGAGCTGCGCCACAATAGTACTTGTCTAAGGCATCCCATGCCTGCTTAGAAGTCTCACACTTCCTAATTCTATCGAAATTCGCTTCATCACAGCCCCTGTGAATTAGCATCAATGCTTTGAAATCCTTTTGTTCATTTTCGTTGAACAAATTTGTTTGGGCAACAGTGGCATCTTCTGGTAGTGGTTCAAGACCATTCTTGACCATTCTTAAAACACCGTGACATCCAAGAACAGCTTTCATTTGTAGTGCCCATGTATCATAATTCTTCCCCTTTAATTTGGGAACATGTGCGTCTAGATTTCCAGTAATTGACATCTTTTTTCTGTAAACACTTACACACACAGATTAGAACACAACTGTACAGTTTCACACTGTACAGAATTTTAACCGGTAAAAAGAAATTAAAGAAATACGAGAAGAGAATAGAAATACGTCCCTAGGATTTTAAGCTCTAAGATACCATGTTGATTTTTGACCCTTTTTAATTTCAGGGGTGTGCACAACAAAATTGGTGGTGTGAATACTAATTACCAAACCCAACACCACAACTAACCCAAGCCCACTATTGCACCCGGTTCAATTAATCAGAATAGTGATTTCACTTTCACTATTCTTTCTCTCTCTCTTTTCGCGATCCTCTTCTTCTTCTTCCTTCGTTTTTCTCTTTTCTTTCTTCTCTCACTGTTACCAGCAACCAAAACCAGAACCACCAAGTTCCACCACGAAATCGGTTACGTTTTTTGGCTCCGATTACTCGCGTGAGGCCGGCGACCAAAAGCCCCTTGGTTTTGATCTTCGATTTGCACTGGATCAACAGAATCTCAGATTTGAGTCTCACAAACCCGAAATCCTGGTGATTGCTTCTATTGATACTTGATACTCTCAATCAGGATGCAATGAAAGCCACAATATGTAAGATTCTCACTTCTGATCTTGTTATTTCCTTCAGTATTCAGTTTGCCTTTGATTCAAAACCCTAACTCGTGTTTTGATGAACCCGAGGATCTCCAATCCGTTGATGATCAAAGGAACATAATAGTTTTTCACTCACAAGTCTATTCTCTTCTTTCTTTTTCTCGTAATCTCTTGTATTGATCTCTTTTCTGTTGATTTGTGCTTGAAACAAACACTGACTTTGTTTGTTTCCTTTGTTTTGCGAGGTGCTCACCAACTCTCAAGAACATATACACACAGAACCTGAAGAATACAGGAGAATGAGGGAGAGAAGAGCAGAAGATTTGTAAAAGCTATGTAAAACTGAAAAACTGATGTATTATTCTGTTCAATCTATGAAATGAAATTATGCACAACAAAACTGTATTTAAATGCTTTCTCTAGGAACTACTAGCTGTTAGTTTTAGAGTTTGTTATTTAGAAAACAAACTCAGTTTTGTTTTTTAAACAAACTAGAATAGTTTTAGGGAAAAACTACTCTATAACTAACTGGGTTGTTTTAGACCAAGTGTTCAAAACTACCTAAATTAAAATTGGCCACAAAAAGTGTTAGTTTGTTTTGGCTTACAAACCAACAGAGATTACGTTCATTTTTTTGATAGGCTATATTGGCATTAACTATTTAATTTTACTTTAAAGATGGAAGTGAATGTATATATAGTTACTATATATTTTGGCAATCCCTTAAATTTGTTTTTTTCCACAAAAATCAATTACATTTCTCGTTTGCATTATTTAATTATTCCTAGCTACATGCACTGATTATCCTCAAAAAATTTCTTAGATGCGCATAATTGAAAAGCTTATGTGGGATTCTCATATTAAAAGAAGGTCCACAAAGAAACAACCGGATATTTTGAGCTCACGATATTTTTGTCAAGTAGTCTTACGTGGGTCCATCCAAACACCCAGGACTTCTTCCGTACAGATATCAGATATGCCCTAAAATATCCAATTTAATGTAAACTAGTGAGAAATATAAGTGATTCACAGCACATCTGAGAAAAAGAATAAGAAAACAGTTTTTAGTGGGTTATTGAATGTTCACCATGTATCAAGCCTCCATGTTTTTATCTAGGAATTATGTCGATATTTACTCACAACTATATATATATATATATATATATATATATATATATATATATCTCGCCTTCCAAGGTATTGTCTACTTTGACTCATATGAGAGTTGTTGTGGTTTTGTCTTTCGTTAAAAGATGCTTCGATAAGTTAAAGATGAGAGTATTCATAAACTATTATTAGTCCATCAACGGGTTAAAGGCCCAGTGGGGCCCCATACCTGAGGGGGCCACTGTTCCAAACCTGGAGACTTGTATCGCGTTCTAAAGTACTCCATTTGTCTTGTTTTAAGTGTCATACTTGAGTTATGCTCCATTTTTCAGGAAATGATTAATTGTGTTGATTTCAATGATAAAAAAGTTTCATTTACTAAAACATCCTTATTAATGGTAGTTAGTTGAATAGTTAAGTGGAGATACAATAAATAATAAGGGTACTATGGTGGGAAAAGTTAATAAATGTTGTATGATATTCTAAAGTGACAAATAAATTGAGACAAAAATATTGCAAAAGTGATACTTAAATGAGACAGAGAGAGTATTGTCTGCTTTGGCCCCCATGGCATGTGAACCATCACAGTTTTGTTCATTGTTAAAAATGTCTCAATGGATTAATTAAATATCTCCGGTGTTTATAAACTACTTTTGGTATTGATTTTCAAGCAATGTGAGACTTTTGATGTATCTAAACTTATTTGAATTCTTTTATATATGTCGTTTCAAAAATCTGATACTATGATGAGAATTGTTGCCGACCTCTTGGAATTGGCCAGTTTAGTATTATTTCCTCCCTATCTTTTTTACGCCCTCATTTTCTTTGGGGCATTTGTTTTAATTTGCTGTCAACTATTTTGCACTTTTTCTGGCTTTTGCACAGCTAATTATGCTTTAGCTAATCTTTTCTCTTCTCTTTTGATTCTATTTTAGTGTAATTATCGAAAACATTGTTGCCGACATTTTAATGAATGCGTAAATGAACATATTACAAAATCCATTCATTGATATAGTTATAAACTGCTCTCAATCATATACATGTACTTTAATAAAAAATCCAATCTAAGTCACTGTAAAAAGTAAGATTCTGGACAAAGAAAGAAATAATAATAGGACAAACAATGAAGTCATCATCATGCAATATTATTGCGAGCAAGGGAGGATTTGGCATATGGATTGGCTTTTCCTATATTTGTTTTTCTTTTAGGGTTAAAAATTATACTAAGGTGAACCTGGCAAATAAAACATACACAAACAGGCCAGGGGAATTAATGGGACGTGAACTCAAGTGGGGACTAAAAGATATGGGAAGAATTTGTTTTTGGTTAAGAGCATATGCATCTTGAAGAAAAATTCCTTCACATTCTTTTTTTTTGGTTGAGAGCATGCAACTTAAAGAAAAATTCTTACACGTATATAATTACTAAAAGAAGTAAAATTAATGACGAAATATTGAAATTTGTAACTGATTTTGGCATCACAAAATTTAGTGACGATATTTTAAAGATAAATTTTTATATTTTCTATCACTAATTTTTTATTTCTAATTTCACTTTATTTAGTAGTATACTTTATATTACCATATTCTTTGAACTATTTAAATTATCATTTAACTCTTTAAGAAAATATGTTGATAACATATAAAAAATCTGATAATAAGTGTATTTATTTTGGCTTAATTGTATTTTTGTTCACCTACTTTCTCAAATTCACAATTCAGTCCTCCTATTTTGTTTTTCACAAATTTGTCCACATGCTTATTATTTTTCACGAATATGCATAGTTTTTCAATCGCACTTTTGATCTCCAAAATCATGATTTTTTGGGATTTTTAACTATGCATTTACAAAATGTGTTAATTTTCAGAGACTAAAAGCAGTGCGTGATATATATTCAGAGTTTTAAGAAGTTAACATTCCAATTGAAAAAGTGAGGACCAAAATCAAAAACAATAAATGTATGTATGTGGATTAGATCCCTGAAGAATAAAACACGGGACAAAGTCATGAATTTGGAAAAACAGGAAACTAAAATTACAATTATGCCTTTTTATTATCTGTTAGATCATGCTTAAATAAAAATTTCTCTGTACTTATATGCCTATCGGTTTGTTGATATCTGGTTGAAATGGATGAGGGTTCGCGTTTGTTCTTCATCGGTTTTCGTAAAATGACATCCCAACATATGAGTTTGAAGCAAAAATAAAGGTCTGAGGCAAGAGGATCCACTGGCCCCTTTTCTACTTCTAATTATAGTCGTTGAAGGTTTGTTTGATCTTGTGACTAAATGTTGTTGTGAACAGTTTCTCACTTAGACGATCGTGCTATAGTTCTTTGCTATCTTCTCTTGTCGGGTCCATATTGATCCTGGTCTTATTGTTGTTGCCTAGAAGCTATGGAGGAATGACATTCATCAAATCTTCTTGTATATTTGGATGGATATTGTTGAGTATTAAGATTGCCACGAGGGAAGCTTAATTTAAAAGAAGAAGGGTTATCTGAAATTCTTATGAACTCCCATATTCGGGAGTGCTTTTTCGTATGGTATCTGGATAAGTGACTATAAGAAATTTGACTTTTACCCACAGACTAAACTGTCACTAAATGTAAAATATCTTTAATTAGGTAAATTGTAGAGTACTTGAAATTTACCCATGATAGCTCCTTCCATGCATATATGCACGAAGTATAACAATACACGTTTGTCTGTAGATAAATATTTTACCTACCACACAATATATTTACGAACAATTTTTTGACAGGAACTATATCTTGGGGAACCTTTACCTTCGGATGTATTTGGAGAAATATTCGTCATTAAAAATGTTTGTAAAGATAGCTCATTTTTTTAGTGAAAATTTCTTATGGTTGCAAATGGTGAGAGAGTTACTACGAATTTAGGTCTTAAGATTCTTGATAATTCTCCTACTCATTGTATTCACCTGTGTTAGGTTGTGATAATTGTAATCCTTTGAGGCCTGAACTTGGTGTCTCCATTGTATCAACAAAGAAAAAAGCTCGGGGGGATGAACTTCACAAAATCAAGGTCCACCTCTTCATGTGAACCCCATCAAATTGGTAATACGTGGGTCCTAAGTCACATACACCACCCACGACTCAAAACATTTATGAGCTCACCATAAAGTATCTTTTTGTTTGCGAGGATCATATCAATATATATGCACACTTAAGTTACTAAGTTCTATTATCTTTTGTTTTAAATTATATTTTAATGCTATATTTTATAATACAAAAAAAATTCTTAACTTCTTAAAGTAAGATCGTAAAATGATTTTATATCTAGGTGTAGGATTACGTTTTAAAGAATATTTATTCTTATACTTTTTATACCGTGAGCGCATAAATATGAAACTCTAAATCAATTAAAAGTGTAATAAACATATTATGATATGAAAATAACTTCAAATTGTATCGACATGATGTGGCACAATTGGTAGATATTTGAGTCCCTTAACCATTTGGTCATGGGTTCGATTCGATCGATCCCTGGCCGATGCGTATGGAAAAACGTTTGTTGGGAGAGGTCAACCCCTTAAATGGATCTCCAGTACCTCGAAGGATTAGTCTCCACAGTCGCCGTGGAGGATACATTGGTTTACCAAAAAAAAAAACTTCAAATTGTGAGTAGGGTATAAGCTACACTACTATGGCGCTCTAAAGGTTTTAAACATGGTGTTAATTTTAGTTGCTTTGTAACCAAATTAATATAAGTCTCTACTCGCAATGCATTAAGTTTAACTTACAGCGTGCGATTGTTTAATTCTGCAATGTTAAAAATTAATTTTGACTGAATTGATGTTATTTAAAATTGAGATGAAAGTAATGTAACTTATGTTTGGATACACAACAGAGAAAATAATTTTTTTCACGTATATAAGTTGAATTAAAATTACTTTTAGATGTGCATTTACCAAAATTACTTTTTGATACATCAACATAGAAATGAGCTTTTGCTACAGGGAGGAGGGGCAAAATTGAGAACCGCATGTGAGAGTTGGACAAAATTTATTTCAGCTAAAAGTAGAAGTTACATAAAATTGTTTCAGTTAAACAGACGGTATCAAAAAAAACTTCAATTAGCGAACGATATATCTGCCACTATATGTGAAAAATTTGTTTTTAACGATCAATTTATTAGTGACTTAAATATTTAGATACAGATTTTGTGAGTGAACTTAGCGACTGATTTTTGACCTATTTTGTTGCTGATTTTTGCACAAATTTAGCAACCAGATTCAGACACATGTGAATTTTATTTAAAAAAGAAATGATCATCTGAAATCTTGTAATTAATAGTATAATATGAGCCATTAATTTCAGTTTAGCAGCTTTAATTAAAACTTCAGGTTTCTTAAAATAAGCAATAGCTCTCACCTGATGTGTGTCGATATATATAGTGTATTTGGTGAGAACTTCGATTTATTATAAGAAATAATTTTTTTTTATAACCATTAGATGTTAACTGCTCATGTTACGTGATAATTAAATTATGGTAAGCAATTCGAGTTCAAATCTTGAGTGTGGAAAAATCTCTGTTGGGAGGAGAGAATCACACGGGCCGGTAAAACCAGGTACTCGTCACCAGTCGGATTCCCCGGTGTAGATTAGTCACCAGCAAAAATCGTGTAAATTAGACACCAATGACATGGTAACCAAAAAAAATTAATTAAGCAATCCACGTAATTAATAAAACTTAAACCTAAGTGTCGTTTCATTCTATTATTACTCCCTTCCAAATTATTAAAAAAATTCAATTTTCTGATACATTAATGGTAAACTCCAATGTTATCCTTATTAAGAATGAAAATTTATATTAACAAGGTGCATGTACTTTTTTCCATTTATGGTAAAAAAGGTGCATGTATTTTTTGTGTATTAATTATAATTATAATTATATATCATTTCATAAAATGGTAAGCTTGCAAAAGTAAATACTTTTTTTGACAACGCAAAAGTAATTAGTACTAAATTTTTAAAAGTATTAATTAGAAAATCCGATTTCAATAAAATTTACAAATTTATGGAAATTAAAGTTTTATTTTTTTTCCTAATCTATAAAGAGATTTTCTCACCTAATTCAACAGATATTATTACCACGTGGAATCTTAACTATTAATTAAAAAAGAATAAAGAGTTCCATAAATAAATAAAGACTAAAGAGAAACTTTAATAAATTATACTACTACCAAATAGTAAAGAGAATATTTAACACCTGAGAACCTATAATGAAATGTCCACATGAGACACTACTTCACCAATTTCATTAGTTGGTTTTAAATTCTTATGCTGTTGATAAAGTCTCTTAAATAAATTGCAAATTGTTAAGTGAGCCCACAACAAGTGATTTTTCTTGTGATCTTATCCTTTCTCTGTTGTCGACATGGAAAATCTCTCTCCCTCTACTATACAAGTACCTTGAATCTTCCTCCTTCTCCAAACGAGTTGACCCACACGTAGCCACGTCATCCCCCCGGTACAAACTCACAATTAATGAAACATAATTTAATTTGGTAATAATCCATCATGCCTAAATTATCCCAACCTCATTAGGCTTCTTCATTATATTTCCCATAAAATAACAAATTCACTACCACATTTTCTTCCTATATATACCCACCTTCAAAAACAAACCAACACCTACCTATTCTCTTCATTCTCCTTTCTCTTTGTTCCTCTTCACTCTTCATAGTACTTCATGTTATGTAACCAAACAAACCAAAATCCCTCCCTGCTCTCTTTTCTTCACGCAAACTAAAGTTAGTTACTAACAGAAAAACAAGTCCAAGTAATTAGTTATAACCGTCAGAACAACAGAAAATGGAAGGAGACAGTTGCACCGACGAAACCATCACGAGCAGTGATACTCTTTCAGTTTCCCTCATTCCGGCGAAACTATCTCCACCACCGTCGAATACGCTCACCCGCGTCGATCCAGAAAGTTGCGGCGGAACCGGCGAAGTCGAATCCCGGAAACTTCCGTCATCGAAATACAAAGGCGTGGTGCCTCAGCCGAATGGACGTTGGGGAGCTCAGATTTACGAGAAACACCAGCGCGTGTGGCTTGGTACCTTCAACGGTGAAGACGAAGCCGCTAGAGCTTACGATATCGCCGCACTGAGATTCCGCGGGAAAGACGCTGTCACCAACTACAAGTCGCTTTCCGGTACCGGAAGTGATGCTGCTGATGAAGCTGAGACTGAGTTTCTCAACTCGCATTCCAAATCCGAGATCGTTGACATGCTTCGGAAACATACCTACGACGATGAACTCCAGCAAAGCAAGCGAGGCATGTTCGTTGGAAATCAGCGGCGCAATGGCGAATTGGCTGCTGTTGCCTCTGGTGGCGCGTGCGATGCGAAGGCGCGTGAACAGCTATTCGAGAAAACTGTTACGCCGAGTGATGTAGGGAAGTTGAATCGGTTGGTGATACCAAAACAGCACGCGGAGAAACACTTTCCGTTAAGCACGGTCGCCGTCGACGTCGCCGGAGAAGGCATTTCGCCGAGTGTAGCGGCGGCGAAGGGATTGCTTTTGAATTTTGAAGACGTTGGAGGGAAAGTGTGGCGGTTTCGTTACTCGTATTGGAATAGTAGCCAGAGTTACGTGCTTACGAAAGGATGGAGCCGGTTCGTGAAGGAGAAGAATCTCAAGGCTGGTGATGCGGTTCAGTTCTTTAGGTCGACCGGACCGGACAGGCAGCTTTATATAGACTGCAAAGATAGAAGTACCGGTGGTTTGATAATTCCGGTTCGACCGGTAGTTGAGCCGGTTCAGATGGTTCGACTATTTGGGGTCAACCTTTTGAAACTACCTGGTTCTGATGGTAGTATTGGTGGTGGTTGTAATGGGAAGAGGAAAGAGATGGAAATGTTTGCCTTGGAATGTAGCAAAAAGCCAAAGATTATTGGAGCTTTGTAGCATTAGGATGTAGTTTTTTTTTTAATGTTTGTTTTTTGTGAATTTTTATAATTTTGTGGTATAGTTGCAACTTGAAAAAGTTTTTTATTTTTTAACAAGACAACTTGCAAAAGCTCATGAATTGTATATTATCAGACCAAACAAAAAATGTGATCAATGTGACATTAGGGGAACCGTACAATAATTGTATGATAACAAAGAAAGAAGGGAGAAAGACAACTGTTTATTCTCTAATGAATCTGTATTCATGTATATCATATATTTTATTTATTAATATATTGTGTGGTGTACTCCATAACCATGCTTATGTTTAGATTTTGGATAGCCCAAACAAATAATGAAAATGATGCTAATCAGATACTAGTTTGAATTTTTCTTCTATTTTTTCTTTCTTTGTTTTCATTAATTAGTTTCATGAATAATTTAAGGGAGTTAGGTGACTTAGAGAAGGACAATTGGAGTTTGTGAGATAAAGGATTATGGGTTCAAATCATTTCAACTAACATTTTAAAAATTTGAAATTCCAAAAAACATCTTTTAGCATACACATAATTATAGAGATAATTAATATTATTCTAAATTATATATATATTTAGACTTTGATTCAACAGTCAAAAACTCTCCAATCAGTTTTAATTCTTCAAATAGAATATCATCATTAAGATCATAGAAATCATCATGTTTAGATGTGTTTCAAGATATTTACAACATAATTTCAAGTCATTATGAAAGAATGATGTAGGATTTTCAATGTTAAACCAGTATTCTATTAAGTGAGCAACATGTTTGATCTACGGTATATAAAGATAATAAATCCTACAAGATCATGTTGATGTATACAGATTTTTTTTTATCAGAGTGCATTTTTCTACGAATTTGAGACATTTTAAAACAAATATGCACCCTTTCACAAAAAAAAAACAAATATGCACCCACTGTAATAAAAAAAAACAAATATGCACCCGATCTTCATTTATTCTCAAAAGCCACTCTAAATAGCATAATATATTTTGATAAAGAAAAGCATAATATATGGTTTTTCATTATAATCAGGTTTAAATTTTCTTTTTAAATTCTGGTTAATTTTTAAATCCAAAACAGAGGTAGAAAAATCTTAAAATGTGATAACTTACTTCTAAATGCTTTCCTCAAACAATAATTTGACAAAACTTGTCAAAATTTGTAGGGTAGGGAGATGGGCTTTGACTCAGGTGACAAATTAAAGCATTTTATTTCATTTATTGAGAAATGAAAAAGGTATTTAGGGGGGTCCAGCAGAGTGTGTGAACAAGTTGATAATGAGCCATATGTCCTCCAATAAAGAAAGACCTACTTGCCAAGTGGGTATTACGTACACTGTACATGCCCATAGCTTCTTATAATACTTCCCAGTTTGGAATTGTCAAAACTCCAACAACAAATTCTACAGCTTGCTTGCATTATTATTCTCCACCACCCGAATTTAAAGAGACCCAAAAACTCCAACTCTGTTTCTTTGGGGCAGCAGATGAGTTACATATTTTTTTAACCCTAAAGAATATTCTAAATTTTGCTCTTTTCTAAAAAACTAAATTGTATATATATATATATATATATATGTGTGTGTGTGTGTGAATACAAATATAAAGACAAGTTGTGCAAATATCAAGGAATAACTAAAAGAATCGACGCTTTGTCTTTACTTTCTCTTTAATTTTGAAAAAGTGGTGTTAACAGAGGACTTCATGGTGAAAGTTTATTTCTTGTAGATGAATATTGTTGCGATTCCGTTTGTGTAAGTTGTTGAGAAAGATGATGATGAAGATTTAGAAAGTGGATTACAGAATCTGAGAGCAAGAGTAAATGAGCTATTCTAGGCTAATATCTAACATTCTTCATAATTTTTGGTTGCCTTTGTTATTCATGAAAGGGCCATAAATAGCCAATGATTGGTACTAGGTTACAGCTGTCAAGAGAATATTACAGGTATCAAATAGAGAAGGTTCTAGCACAATTACAGCTGTTAAAATATCAGAGTATTCTAGTATCCTAGTACAAAAGGCAGCAACGGTAATAAACTTCAAAACATGATGTGGTCTTTGAACCATTTGGGCCTAGTTTTGTTTCTTTTGGGCCTGCCCACTGGAATTGCTAAATCCATTTCCTCCTCTTCATTAAGTCTTTCTTCTATTTCCTCTTCATTAATCGTGACATCACCATCCCCATAAGGCAGAACCTTGTCCTCAAGGTTCAAGAGAGGGTAATTCAGCTTTATGTCTTCTACACTTTCCCAGGTAGCATCTTCAGGGGGAGTATTAGACCATTGTATGAGAACTTGAGGCAGATTGTTGATAACCCTGTGAGCCAAAACAGCAAGTGGTTTCAGCAGAGGTTGATTTTCCACAGCTTCAGCGGGTAAATCAGAGGCAACAACATTGTTTCCCAAGCATGGTTTAAGTTGTGAAGCATGAAAGATGGGGTGAATTCTACTTCCAGCAGGTAAAGCAAGTGCAAAGGCGACTTCCCCAATGGTTCTTACGATCTTATAGGGACCATAAAATCTTTTGGAGAGCTTGTTAACACGATGGCCAGCTACTGATACTTGCCTATGAGGACGAAGCTTGACAAACACCAAATCTCCCTCTTTGAAAGGATGAGGGATGCGCTTCTAATTATCTGCATATAGCTTCATAGTTTCTTGAGCCTTCAACAATTTCTTTTTAAGGACTTGCAGAATTTCATCTCTGGTTGTTAATTCAGTATGCAGGGCTTCTAGTTTAGATGAGTCAGGAATATACTGCTGTAATGTTGGAGGAAGCTTTCCAAAGACAGCCTGATATGGTGACATACCCGTAGAGCTATGGATAGAAGTATTATAGTTCCACTCGGCCCAATGGAGGTATTTTCCCCAAGTGTGGGGATGCTGATGAGAAAAACATCGAAGATATTGCTGGAGGGCTTTGTTAACAATTTCAGTTTGGCCGTCGCTTTGAGGATGATAAGCAGATGTCATCCTAAGCTTGGTACCACTTAAACGAAACAATTCTTGCCAAAACTTACTCATGAAAATAGGGTCACGGTCTGAAACAATGCTTTTAGGCATACCATGAACACAACATACCATTTTTTCAAACAGTTCAGCAACTTTTACTGCAGTGAAATTAGGAGGCAGCATTCCAAAGTGTGATGCTTTGGAGAAACGATCCACCACAACTAGAATAACAGTGTGCTTTTGGAAAGAAGGGAGCCCCACAATGAAGTCTAAGGAAATATTCTCCCAAATGTTCTCAGGAATAGCTAAGGGCTGTAGCAAACCATAGGGTAAGTGAGTGGGAATTTTGGTTTGTTGACATGTGAGGCATGCTTTGACAAATTCAGAAACATCTTTCTGGATACCTTCCCAGTATACATTCTCCCTTAGTCTACCAAGAGTTTTGGTGATGCCACTGTGGCCACCAAGCAAGGAAGAGTGAAATTCTTCCAAAAGAGCAAACTTGAGAGCAGGAATGGAAGGGATATATAGTTTGCCCTTAAAGAACAGCATGTTGTTGATGAGTTGAAATGAGGGAAACTGATCTGGTGTGTCTTGAACCTTAGAACGAAGTAGTACATAATCATGATCTTGTTGGCAACAAGCTGCCACCTTCTCAAAAAATTCACTGTGAGCAATGGTGAGACCAAGACATTGTGGCTGAGGTTCATGGATCCTGGAGAGAGCATCTGCAACTTTGTTCTGAGCGCCTGGCTTATACACAATATTGTAAGAATATCCTAACAGCTTTGCAAGATAGAATTGTTGTTTAGGAGTTTGAATCACTTGAGTCATGAGTTCACGCAGGCTTCTTTGATTTGTATTGATGGTAAATTTACGGCCAAGAAGATAAGTTCTCCACTTCTTAACAGTTGATGTAATAGCACGCAATTCTCTGACATATGTAGATGATTTCAGCAGCTTAGGACAGAATTTTTTGCTAAAATAGCAAATGGGGTGGCCATTCTGAGATAACACAGCACCCATGCCTACACCAGATGCGTCAGTATCAATAACAAAATCCTGTTCAAAATGTGGCAATTGCAACACAAGGGTCTTTGTCATAGCATCCTTAAGAGATTCAAAAGTTGTTTGAGCCGTGGAAGACCAGTGAAAGCTATCTTACTTTAATAATTCAGTTAAAGGAGCTGCAATAGAAGCATAATGGGGCACAAACTTGCAATAAAAACCAGTTAGTCCTAAGAAACCACGTAATTGTTTCAAGGTTGTGGGAATAAGCCAACTAGACATAGCAGAAATTTTGTCAGGATCTGGTGTAACTCCATTAAAAGACACAATGTGACCTAGATAAGTGATAGAGGACTGACCAAAGGAGCATTTAGATTGCTTTAGAAAAAATTGATGTTCTAAGAGTAAAGCAAAAACCAGTTCAAGATGTGCTACATGATCTTCCAATGTTTTGCTAAAAACCAAGATATCATCAAAAAACACAATCACAAATTGACGTAGATAAGGTTCAAACAAAGAATTCATGGTAGCTTGAAAAGTAGATGGGGCGTTACACAATCCAAATGGCATAACCAAAAATTCATAATGTCCTAAATGAGTTCTAAAAGCTGTTTTTGAGATATCACCTGAGTGCATTCGGATTTGATGGTATCCGGAACGCAAGTCTAATTTGGAGAAGAATGTTGTTCCGTGTAGCTCATCCAATAGCTCATCCACTGCAGGAATAGGAAAGCGATCCTTAACCGTGATTGCATTCAAAGCCCGGTAATCCACACAAAATCTCCATGTACCATATTTCATTCGAACTAATAACACTGGGGATGAAAAAGCGCTTGAGCTAGGGCGAATGATACCCTGCTGCAGCATATCTTTGATTTGGGTTTCTATTTCATGCTTCTGAAAGTGGGGATATCTGTATGGGCGGACATTCACAGGGTCTGAATTGGCAAGGAGAGTGATTTTGTGGTCAGTGAGTCTAGGTGGTGGAAGAAGGGTTGGTGTTTCAAAAAGAGGGGAGAATTTGGTCAGTAATGTGGTGATTTCTGAGGGTGGAGGTTTGATTGAAGTGATGGAAGGTGAACTTGGAGCAAGGGTTTGGTTAAGCAAGTGAAATTGAATCACAGTATCAATGGCTTGGTGGAAACCATTCGCTTCAATTGATGCAAGGAGGCCTCTGTGAGTTGCTGTTTGGGCTCACCATGAAGCTGCACAACTTGTCCATTGACTGTAAATTGCATAGTGAGATTATCATAGTCTGTCAACACTGGTCCAAGAGTTCGCAACCATTGAATTCCCAAAACCAACTCAGCTCCACTGATTGGCAGGACATAAAAATCAACAGAGAAGTTATGTGAATCAATCTTAAGAGCCAAGTGATTACACATTGCAGCACAATGGAGTTCTTCTCCATTACCAACCAACACTTCAAAATTTTCAGTTGGTTTGAATTTGAGACCAAGTTGTTTGACAATTCTTTCTTGAATGAAGTTGTGGGTGCTCCCACTATCAATGAGAATTGACACAGGTGTTGTGCCAATGTAGCCACGTACACGCAGAGTCTGAGGGATTGCGTGACCCATCAAAGTGTGCAAACTGATAGTAGCTGGGTTGGGGTCTGTTAAGGCTATGTTTTCGGGTTCAGGATGGTCTGTGTGAGGAAGAGCAAGCTGGGCTGATGAAGAATCTGGTGGGGGTTCATGAGGGTCACTGTCAGCAATCAGGATATGTAATTGACGACGACAGTGGTGGCCCGTGTGATACAACTCATCACAGTTATAGCAGAGACCTTTATCGCGTCTTGCTTGAAGCTCAGCAGGGGATAATCGTTTAATCGGAGTACTGGGTTTAGTGTTTGGTGGATTAGGGTTTGAGGTGAGAGCGGGGCGTGTGGTTGGGCGAGGGTTAGTGGCGGAGTTCTGGGTGGTTAATGACGGGGTGTTCTCGGTGCGGCGATTAGGAAAAGAGGAAGATCTATCACGAATCTTATCCTCTTGAAGCTTGGCTAAGTTGATGGCTTGCATGAGGGTTTGTGGCTGAAAAGCTTGGACTTCTCTTCTAATGGAGGGTTTGAGGCCAGAAATGAAGCAACTGAGGTAAAATTGGGGCTGTAAACCAACAATGCGATTAGCAAGAGCTTCAAATGAGGCTTGATATTCACTTACAGTGGTTGTTTGGCAGAGTTTGAACAAAGCCCCTTTTGGATCATCATATTGGGAGGGAGCGAAGCGAGTCTCCAACGCGTGCAAGAACATCGGTCAGGTAACAAGAAGTTTGTTGGAGTGCATCCATTGGAACCAGCTCAAAGCTTCTCCTTCCATGTAGAATGAAACTATGCGAAGCCGTTGATCCTCAGGTGTGCGGTGGAAGTCAAAAAACTGAGTGATTTTGAAAATCCAGCCCAATGCATCAGTTCCATTGAAACGAGGAATATCCAGCTTAAGGGAGGTGGATGAAAGGGGGTGGTTGAGGACTGATTCGCCGGCGAAAGGGCCGAAGCCAGGTGGTGGTAAACGCGTGCGAATGTGGGTCATTTCGGTGGCTAGGTTAGTGAGGTCAAGTTGTAGGTTTTGCTGGTTGCGTAGTATTTCGTTGAGGGTGGATGAAATGTCAGGGGAGTCTGATGAAGAGGTCATAATGAAAGCACCAATGTAAGTTGTTGAGAAAGATGATGATGAAGATTTAGAGAGTGGATTACAGAATCTGAGAGCAAGAGTAAATGAGCTATTTTAGGCAAACATCTAACATTCTTCATAATTTTTGGTTGCCTTTGTTATTCATGAAAGGGCCATAAATAGCCAATGATTGGTACTAGGTTACAGCTGTCAAGAGAATATTACAGGTATCAAATAGAGAAGGTTCTAGCACAATTACAGCTGTTAAAATATCAGAGTATTCTAGTATCCTAGTACAAAAGGCAGCAACGATAATAAACTTCAAAACATGATGTGGTCTTTGAACTATTTGGGCCTAGTTTTGTTTCTTTTGGGCCTGCCCACTGGAATTGCTAAATCCATTTCCTCCTCTAAGTCTTTCTTCTATTTCCTGTTCATTAATCGTGACAGTTTGTTAGGCTATGCAAGGACTAGTATAACTGATAATCATTTTCTAATGCTGAAAATCATAAAGTCAATACAGCTTCTGAAGAATTGTCAAAAAAATACAGCTTCTGAAGTTATAGGCTTGTCTAGTCCGTACAAAAAGATAATACTACAATAATTCAATTGTTGAGATTATTAATATTCTTTGAGAGTCAACCTGACTATCTTTAATGGGATCACCATGTTTTTGTCAAAATTTTAAATCAAATACATCTAATTTTGTTGACCCCGCATTTACTTTTATTTAGAGACCAAGTAGTAGTAGTTTCACCATGAGTAGATGTATACCTAATGAGCGCTTGGGTTTAGAGTATTAAAGATTTCCTTAATTTTTTATACTAAATTTGTATCAGTCATTAGATCTGTATTTTTTTAATTAAATCTGATTCAAAGGCTGTCAATTAAAGAGGGTACCAATGTAATTTGACACATCTCAATCATCCATTAATAAAAAAACATTTTTATTTATTATTTTTTTATATTTATATATATAAATATATTATATATAATATAGATATATATGTGGTGGTGGCCGGCGGCGAGGCTCCGGTGACCGGCTGCGGTGCTCCGGCGACCGACGGCTGTTGGTGGCGGCGGCTATGGTGGTTCCATTAATCACAAATATGAAGTCTGTAGTTACCACAGACTTCATATTTGTGGTTAATGGCATCCAACTAGTGTTTGTGCATATATGTGGTTTGTGACATATTTGCAAAACAAGAACATAATAGCATTTTCAAAATTTATATTTAAGACTGAAACAAGAACATAATCAAACTAGAAACACTAGTTGAATTCAACTAACCACAAATATGAAGTCTGTGGTTAGTGGCCACTAACCACACACTTCATATTTGTGGTTACCGAATTTTTTTAATTATTGTGGAAATGACTCATATACCCCTTTAGTATTTGTTACTAAACTTTTGGCTTAGTATCCTAAATCAGACTCCCTAATGAGTAGATAAACGATCTAAATATAACAAAATAAGGATCCCTAATATAGACTAAAATGTTATATATCTATTAATAATACAAAAGAATAGGCTCCTCAATGCCAATTTTCTGATGTGTCACAACCAGAGTGATTCAAGGGAAAATTCATTAATGCTAATTACATTTTGTTTGAATTTATAAACACAGTCAAATCACATAATTAACCGAATTAAAAAATTGGCCAACAATTAAGAGCTAAATTTAATTCAAAGGTTGCAAACAATATCACCAAGACTTTAATTCCTACAGCTATTTCACATTTAATCTAATTTACAATATCCATATTTTCAGCTAAAATTATATACGGTTTATCTTACCTCTCACAAAAAGATAAAACCACTATATTTTTTATTTAATTTTACAATTATCATATAACTTAAAAAAAGTAAATAACGCATGGATACCCAATGCAATTAAGTTGCACATATGTTTCACTATTAAATAAAAAAATCAAAATAGTATATTATTGCTACTGTAGGTTGCCATTTTAATTAAAAACTAATTTTCTACCAGATATTTTGTATATTAATTATGATATATAAATATAAATATAAATATAAATATAAATATAAATTGTTAATATAACATAAATTAGCAATAATGAAACCAACTAATTTGCCCTCTTTTACTTTTCAAACACAAATTCCTTAACCATTATATAAACACAAATATATTTTATACACTTTACATTTTACAGTTGCACATGCATAAATTTGTTTAAAAAAAATAAAAATATATTATGGAATTATATATATTTTCAATATTGCTAATTTATATCTTTATATGAATTTTTATAAGTTTATACATCATATGTTACGGAATAATTTATATGTCTAATCTAATCTAATATAATAAAAAAAAAAAAAGATAACCATGTTTGCACAAGAATAAATTTATTAGTGATTTCTATTTTTAACAATCATTAAAATCATAACCGAATTTGCTAATATTAAATACCATTGATGTTAATTCCCTCTCTTATTTTTGAAATGGAAAATTTTAAAATGGAACCTTTCCCTCTTTTATTTTTAAGAATAGAAATGTTCAACCACTTTTTTTTTGATAAGCAAATGTAGTGGGGGTGGGGGAATGTTAGTTTCCGGGGATTGAACCCTGGACCTCCTTCTTGCAACTTTGCAACTCCTTCATGTCCCTTAGCTCGCCAACTAAGCTACCTTCGTGGGACAAATGTTCAACCACTTAATTTACACTTGACTTGGGAAAATTTTCAAAATAATATTCAATATAAATGATTGAATTTTTTCTTCCTAATCTCTGTAGATCTTATTTCTATCAAATTGTTTTTCTATGGTTTGTTGATCATGTCTCAGCTGATTGATTTTTTTCCTCTTTTTTTTGTTTGTGTTTTGTGTGTAGGGATTGGTATGAGGACAATTAGTGGTTAGACAACAAAGGAGATCGATGCATGCTTCTGGGTGAGATAATTTACCGAGAGGTTTATAGTTGATGGAGTTTGGTGAATGTTTGAGACAGTGAGACCATTTTGCTCCTCTTTTTATTGGATCCTTTTTTGTTTTTGCTTGAACTGATGAATACAAAGGAGATCTAATTATTTCTGTAATGTCTTCCTAGACAATTGATAGAATGTGTGGTTGTTCTCATTTCTCAAATTTTTGGTCCAATTTATGCCCTTTAATTACGTTAGTGAGTTTACTTTTCTTTTACCATTGCAGAATGGGATGTTCTATGCAGTATACTTCTCCAAGTTCTCCGAATCTCTTGAGTTATGTTAGAGTGAAAGAGAAGAAATATAATGGTGACATATTGCATCCATGTTTATGCTATCTCCTCTGATTTTGTTTTTTGTTCATTCCCTCTACATATTCATTTTATGCCCTTTAATTGCCTTAGAATTAATAGATCTCTACTACCTCTTGTGATTTTGTTTTAGGGTTCAATCTCTCTGCATATTTATTTGGTATGAACACCCTATCCACCTCAAATAAAATATAGTCATATTTTGGTTATTTTGATATATATAATTTCTAAGTTGAAATGAATGTTTTTTTGCATATTTCTTTTTGACTTTACAGGTTTAAAAACATATTTGATTTAATGAAATTCTCTCGATTTGATTTTGTGAGTACCTTTTCCTTCTCCATTTTTTATAGATGTTGTTAATTGATAATCTTTTTCTCTTGGTAACAAGCATTTGGGAGACACTAACAACAAGTTAGGTAAATCTCATGCTTCCTCTCCGTCACTTTGTTCAATGTTAAGTTTTCTTAAGTTACCCTACTACTACTGCATGAGGTCTGTGTATTGTTGTATATTTTTGGTACTTGAAGTTGACGTATTGGACAAATTCGAAGGTCAACGGGCATTGGAGGTTAACTGTCTATGTTTGTTTTTTCAAATTTTTAAATGTAAATTAAACCTTTTTTTTGAGAAAAATGGTCTCAGTTGCATATCTTTACTTTCAAATTCGCAAGCAGGATGTAGATAATTTTGAGGGTATTAATGGGTGATGCATATCTTTACCCCTAATAGTATGGTTCATGCATAAAATATTCGAATTTACTATAGTTTATTACATTATGGATTTACCATTAAGACTTATAATTGTAGGACCTTATTGGCAAGTCTTTTAACATTGTTAGTGATTTTGCTTAGGATTTTATTAAACTTAGGAAGGATTTAGAGGAATGGATGAGGCCATTGGATGTAGGTAATGGTTATTCTACTTTAATCGCTCCCCGAAGGTTCTCAGAGTTGTTATCAAGGTTGAGAAAGAGTAGTCAGATGTTGTTTCGAGTTTTCCATCTGCGTACTTGCATAATCCCAATTTTTAATGTGATTGACTTTTTCGTTTTGTTGCCACCACCAATTTATGTTTTTTTTTCTTTATCAAACACCGCCAATTCGTGTTTGATTCAAAACCAAACAGATATTTATTATATTACCTTTTAGTTATCTGATTTTGCTAAAAAAATAATAGTTTAAAATTGAAAATTTTATTTTGATAGAAAATTAGTGTTTAATTAATCATATTTGTAATAAATAATTAAATAAATGATTATACACATTTTATTATTCATACCAATGTCTTATTATGCAAATGCAAAGATTAAAATTTATATTTTTAATTTTTAATTTTTAAGTTTTTTCCATTTTAAAAAATTTGAATTCTATTAAACTGTAATTTTAAATTAAAAATAAAAGTCCAATGTCTTATACCGCTTTTATTCAAGAGACCATTAAATTCTTATTGAAATGCAGAAACTCAAATCTAAAATTCCAGTCTAAATGAATACATTAAATACTAAGATTCAAAATTCGATGGGGACATATGTGTTCTTTGTATTATAAAAAATACTAATTCAAATACAAAATAATTAAATAATTTGTTGAGAAAAACACATCTCTAACAGATTTGGAATATTTTTATGGCTATTTCAAATCATTTATACATATACGTACCGATTTCCATTTTTTGCAGACGTAGCATTAAAAAATTATAGTGTATATATATATATAAATAGTTATTATGAAATACTTATAGGTGAGTGCACGAATAAGTACATGTCATCATTGAAACATTGTCAGAGTCACTTATATTCTCTATACACAATGCATAATACATGTCAATATTATGTGAAGTTAAATAATATTTTAAAATAATACTTATTAAGTGCTCAAAAAAGAAGAAGAAGACTTATAAATTCTCAAAGGGTATATACTTATGTCACATAAAAATGAGAATTTTATTTGAAGAAACATTTTTTATGATTACAAAAGATAAAGACGTTTGAAAAAAACAATATTATTGAAGGCGCGCACATAAATATAGATAAAAATATGATAACTTAAATGCAAAATAAATAAAAGACAAACCAAAAGGATGATTACATAAAATACATATATTATATGAAAAAAATATTCAAATTAGAGTCAAAGACCACACCGAATTCAGTATTTTACAAGAAAGTATATTAAAATCTAAATTACTAAAATAAATATTAAACTTTGGTTGAAGGTTTTCTATTACATATTAATACGTAAAATATTCAAATTCCATTCTATCAAAATTTACCATTAAAAATTCGAGCTTTTGGATTACATTTTATAGATTCCAAGAAGACTTATTAAAACTCGAAGGGTAAATACTCATGTCACAGAAAAATGAGAATTTTATTAGAAAAAACATTTTTTTGGTAACAAAAGAGAGAGATATTTGAAAAATATTTTTATTGAAGACATGCTCATAAATATATGATAAACTAAGAGTAAAAGAAATGATAGACATATTAAAAGGATAATTACATGATATATATATATATATATTGACCAAATATATATATATATATATATTACGAATAATAATAATAATAATAACAATAATATATTTATGTCTAACTCATTATTAAATAATGAAAAATAATAATATTTGAATTAGAAGAATACCACACGGGATTGAATATTTTACAAAAAAGTATATTAATGTGTAATAACTCATTAAAATAAATATTTTTTTTTGAAGCACATTAGAATAAATATTAAACTTTAGTTGAGTGTCTTTTAATATATTTTAATCTTTAGAATAAACTTTCTTTTGTTTATGGTTTTATTTTTTAAAAGAAAAATTTAATAAAACCGATGAATCTTTTAAAATGAATTACAATATTAAATATTATCAATAAGTACTTTTATAATTAATGTTTAACCGAGTGGGTTTGGGGCTGGCGGGTATCAACTTCCCCAATTGTACATTGCACAGGTTGTATAGTATTTCATATAACCCTTATAACTATATATAATTTAACATGTAAATAATATACTATGATTTCTAATTACTTTATTTTTTGGTCGAGACTAGGGTACCTACCGCTGAACGTAGTGACTAATTCCCTCGCTGGATTGAAGGCACCTCGAAGGGTGGAACAGCTGGCCTTGGGATTTAAAGCTTCTTCATTCCCAAGGCGAGGATCGAACCCTCGAAACTTTATTTATATACTAATAATATTATTTCCAATTTATTAAATTCAGATACATTTTAACCGTACCCCTTTATGTTTTAATAATCATTTTTTTTCCACATAAGCTATTTTGTTTGATATAATTTGGAAATTGCTTCCCATGCATCGATCGCATGGGTTACATACTAGTCTTTTATACAAGTTATATATTTTCATGGCACATACGGAAATTTTTTTATAAAGTTAAACATATGTTACGAAATAATATATATTCTTTCTATATAAAATTTTATATTTTTATATCTCACCTACTGGAATTTGCAAAAAGTAACAAATATTCTGAATTAGTAACTTTTTTTATTAATATAATATTGGGTTTTATATTTGTTTTGATACAAATATTGGGTTTTATATGATATATAATACTGAGTTTTTATATTATATATATATATATAGATATTATATCAAATATAAATAAATAAAACAAAATATATTTCTATTCAGACTATTTAATTTCGATTTCCATTATCAACAATAATTAAAATCATAATTAACGGGATGACAAAAATGGAATGTTTTTATTACAATAATTCATGGGATTAATTCAAATTTTAAATTCCTTTTTATTAATAATTTCAAATTCAAATTTTAAAATTGGTTGCATGATTATCATTTATTCATTTTTATTATGACGATAAATGAAGGTCGTTTTTTATCTCTCTCAAAATCTCTCGATTCTTACCTCTTTCTCAATCAATGATTTCCAGCACCGTCTACACCCACCTCTTCCAAATAGCCTCCTCCACCGTCTCACCACTTTGGTCACGATTCCATAAATGTGATGTCTTGATTCTCTTCAAGCATACAACTCCAATGTTAAGTACTTCAATGTTCAATATGCCAAGTAGCCATTACTGCATCTGACGTCAACAAGAAAGGTGAATGTGATGTTTACTATATGTTTCGACCTCATGCTGAAGTACCCTCCATTTTAATATTAGATTTTGATAAAAGTCTGTTTTCTTTTCATTGGACTTGCAGGTATTTAATACACGCATATTTGGAGATTCAACATTTGGTGGTTGCAGAGGATCTTAGACCCAAAAGAGCACACAAATTGATCATTGATCTCATTTGAACTTGAAGATCTATGTGTCATTTTCAATATTTTTATTATTGGTTATGTCCCTCTTTTATTTTTTTTGTTTCCTTTTCTTTTCAATTGCAGATTTCAAAGGCTAAATATTTATTTTCGTTGTCCGTGCTTCGATTCTAGGTAAGTTCATTTTCTTTTTTGTCCACCAACCTTTATTATTTAGTTAAAAATTTGTGCTTTTGTCCCCATGTCCTCAGACTCTCTAAACAAAAAGTAACTCCGACCAAAAACAATGGCAAATAGTGATCCCTTTTGCTATCCATATCACATAGATGAATGCATGCCTCTTGAGAAATGGTCAAAGGAGCTTAACCGTTCAGAAATGGTTCCAAGGAATTCAGTGAGCACTTCAATCGCACAGTCTTTCATTTTGGGCTTCAAAGGGTATCATATCTATAAGCTAGCTATACTTTTGATTTAGCTCAAAGCAAGAGTAGAGTTGTGTTTACCAATTTTTTCCCAATTTATTCCCTGTTATTTTTCACTAGGAATTTTTTCCCCTTTTTATAGTGACAAGTTTTATTAGGAGCTGCATGTGCACATTACCATTTGTGTTTATCTTGCAATTTTCTTTCCTTTCTCTGTAGATATCATCATTTTTTTAATATAACTTTTAGATCCTTTAGAGTTTGCATCGACAGGGAGCTGGTTCAACGTCATATAAGCCACTTGATGCAAAGGTATGATTCCTATTTTATTGACTGAGCTATTGTAAAAATTCTTCACCTGACTTGGAAAGAGAGATGTTTAGCTCAAAACTAAAAGGCTGAGCTATTGCAAAGGAATGATTCCTACTTTTTTGGCTTATTTCTACGTGAATGTTACTAACATTCTTTGTTGCGTTCCTACCAGTTTTGATTGGCTTTTTGTTACAAGACTATGATGTTCGGGTTTAAAAGTTCTTCGCGATTGAAATCAACTTTGATAGCATGACAACAAATAACCAATATGAGATGTTATTTAACCTCCACCGAAAGCAAATTTATTTTAAAAATTTATGTAATTCATTTATGTGCCTCAAAATGTTGTTTAGATTTGTTGAAGCACTGAAGGATAAGATAGTTGCTATACTCTATGATATTCATATATCACAAGGGTGTGTTGAAGCATTGAAGGATAAAATGTTGTTTAAATTTCGAAGCACGACTTTGGATGAGCACATTTATTTTAATTAATATTATCTGAAGGTTACTATACGTCTATGATTTTGTACTCCCATAAAGTCATGATGTCTGGAAAGATAAAAGAAATTCAAAAACACTATCGTAATTAATAATTCACAATTATATTTTGGAAATTTAGTATATATATATATATATATATAAGAGGCAGATGCAAGTGATAGAGTATGGGGCAATTTCCCCAACCAAAAATAGAAATTATATGCAAACACATAAAAGTTTATTATTTTCCCCATTAGAAAATTGGTTTTGCCCCCGTTAATATCTAATTACCCGAAAACACAAGTCTAACTTATTTTAGTTCACAATTTCAAGTAATAAATAGGTTTTGCTTCTAGCAACTACAATGATTGAAAGATGTTTCTGTACAATGAGATTCATGAAGGATGAACTGCGCAATCATAGGAAATCAATAGTTGAATAATTATCTTCATACATATACTAAAAGAGATGTTTTTGATAGTATTCACAATGAAAATATCATATATTATTTTTTTAATATGAAAATGCATAGATAACAAGTGTAATTAGTTGAAGGTTGGATATCTTTTGTGGAGTTTTTTCTATGTGATTGTGTATTTTTTGAAAACTTTTAATATTTTTCTTTTGTGACATATTTTCGAAAAATTATTTTATTGTCCCTCACTGATGAAATTTTATAGATACGCCACTTACTAGCCTTCCTTTTCGTTGTATGTGCGAAAAATTCCATGAATGGTGATGAGAAGGAACAATAGGGAATCAGAATACTTATAAGAAAACTAATACAGAATCAATAGAAGGCCAAGACAATAAAACCTCCAAAAATGGGTGATATAATTCTGTTTTTAAGAAGTTTACCTACAAGTCAATTATAGGTGAGCTCAGAATGATGACTAGACATAACTTAGATAAATGTTTTTTATATTGTATACTTTTTCTGCTAATATATGCTATGAATGAATATTTTACATGAATATCTATTTATATCTCCATGAAACATACAAGTTTTCAAATGATAGATTAAATATACATTTTAAGGAAATTAAACATTGATTTCCTTAAAATGTTGATTTCCTTAAATATACATTTATAGAATATTGATTTTAAAATAAAATATAACATATATGATAAAAATTAGGAAAAGTTAATAAAACTGACGTGTTTTTTAAAATGATTTACAATATTGAGTATTATTAATAAATATGTTTACAATTAATGTTTAGTTGGGCGGGTTCGGGGCGGTTATCGACATCCCAAATCCGGCCCCAGGTCAAAGCGAATTTCCCCATCAAAATTGGGGCACCGTTGAATGAGTATCTACTGATTCGAATTCTATTGACATGTTTACTTATAATAAATCCAAAAGATTACAAATTATTAGCTACATCATGTTACTATTACTAATGTTAACAACTTAATGTTACAAACATAATTAACTTCCATCATATTTCTTTTCCAAATTTTTTACAAGATCATTATCAATTATTAAATAACTTATATTTAAGTGATAGATTTTTATAACAACTGAAATATACAAATTATATTATAGATTTACACATGTGTGTGGCTTAATATTTATGTTACATGTATCAAAATTTTAATAATACTAAAAAACACATTTTCCCTGTGCATCACTATTTCATATCATATTTATCAATTTAAATATAATTAATATTATTTTCAATAGTTCAATATTTTTTTTTAATAGTTTAATTTATTTTCATATATTAAACTGAATTTGCTCCCCGTGCATCCCACGGGTTACATACTAGTGTATATATATATATATATATATATATACGTAACTACTAATATAAAAGCCTAACATCCATTAAAGCAATACCTATATACTTCTATTTAGTATATTTGTATTGACACACACACATATAGATCACCATGAGTATATCTACTTTTATTTAGATTGTTGTGCCACCTATTAAATATATGAATAAAGATTAACATTATATGTCTACAAGGATTAACATTTAGTGATAGTCACATAAATGATAATACAACCCAAAAGCACTTGAATGAGATGATAGGAATATCTTTCAGCAGTCTTGGGCATGCAACAGTGTTAAACTGAACTCTTGAGGGAGAGTTTTGCGCAGAAGATACTAACTTTACAAAAAATAATAATAAATGATAATACATAGTAGGTATAACGCACAAAACCTATATCAACCCACACATTTTACCATCCCTAAAAAACGGCATTTCTTGTAAAAAAATGGTGTTTAGCTACTATTAACATGACTTAGCCATGGTTATAGTTTCATTTAGCTACCGTTAAGACGTGTAGTAGTAATTCGTTCAACCTTTCAACCACGTGGCTAATTTAGTAGTTTTTATATATCAAAAACTGTTGCTTTCCACATAATATGAAACTAATTTTAGTAATTTATCAACGGGATTACATTTCATATACCTAATGAGTAGATAAACGATCTAAATATAACAAAATAAGGATACCTAATATAGACTAAAATGTTCTATATATATGTAACTACTAATATAAAAGCCTAACATCCATTAAAGCAAAATAACTTAACATGAAAACATGCAGAAACAAGTAAACAACTATACTAATTACCAAAAAAATCCCAAAGACAATAAGATGGAGGTGAATCTAGGTAGAACATAGATAACTCATCTCCAAACTTATGTTACGGGGAGTTATAAAGATTTGCCATTTAATTTTTTGTTTGTACAAGCTCCTCAGTGGTTTGTTTAAGCGGTTAGTTTGTGTAAGTTGTTCCTTCAATTTTTTAGATCCAGTTAGCTATCCTCCCAAGTTTTACATGTTTCTTTAAGTTTTCGAGGTTCATTTGGTTAGAGCTACAGAGTTGGATAAAATCAATGAAATACACCCATGCATTCCAAAAAAAATAGTTTGGACAAATACTTAGATATTGTCTAACCGACCCTTCTTTTGCTAGGTTTGTTGATTCAACATTGGGTTGAACATGTTTTTCCCAAGCATGTGTCCAAAGTGTGTAGTTGATTGTAGGGATGGCAATGGGGCTGGGCGGGGTCGGGGAGTACTTCCCCGCTCCACGTCCCCGCCTCCCATATTATTCCCCATCCCCATTCCCATTCTCTGATTCGGGGAGTTTTCTTCCCCCATCCCCATCCCCACGGTTCTCGCGGGGACCACAAGAATTTATTTTTAGTTAGCTAAAATTAAAATTAAAATATAATAAAAATGAAATAATGTATAAAAGTAAGACTAAAAAATAAAAGTTTAACATTAAATAAAAAAATATACAAAATTTAGTCTTCATTTGGTATTTTAATATTTAAAAAGTATAAATGTAAGAATAAAAATATAACAATTAGCGCAATTTAATATTTTATTAATATTTTTATTTAAAAATGCATATTAAAAGACTAAAAAATTTATTATTTAGAATATAATATATATCTATAACAAGAACATTTATGTAATATATTCGGGGCGGGGGATATGGATCCGTACCCATCCACAAATTGATTGCGGGGAGATTTTCTCCCCCATCCCTGTCCCCATAGGGCAAAGTCCCCTGCCCACGAGGCCCCAAACGGGGCAATCCCCGCAAGGATCCCCACTTGTGAGTAGAAATTGTCATCCCTAGTTGCTTGGAAACCCCTTTTCAAAGAGATGATTAGACACTTCAACTCTATTACGCGGATGAAACACATTCATTACAAGGATGTAATATTTTTCATTGATTATTGTATTTGAAAAGGCAAAGTCCAAAAGTTGGACTACCTCATCTAAAAATTCATTTGATTTTATTGGAATGTCAATACAACTCTTATCGATCAGGAATTCAGGATTGAATATGAATCTACTTTGAAATTTTAATGAAACTAATTATTCAAGAATTTAACATAGCAAATGAAAATGATACATTAAACTTCAGCTTTTGTTACTAATTAATTATAAATAATCACACATGCAAGTAATACATAATTTTATTCATTCAAAATACTTAAACAAGGTGGTCGACAACTATTGCCGTCATTGTGCAATTCATCTATTTTCATTAAGGGCTATGAAACCCCGATACTCCAAAGTAGGCCACGTACCCGTGTCGGAGACATATCCGATACCGATAATATGTGTCGGATACTTCCGGATACGTATCTTACGAGTATCCTAGAATTTATATTTATTTTTAAATTAAAAAAGACAAGATACTTGACGGATACGTGAGAGACACTTTAGGGATACGTATCCTGGGAGTATCTTGATATGTCTCTTGATGAACCAGAGTTGGAAGCTATGTTATTTTTTAACGATGTAAATGGAGGAGAGAAAAATGACACAGTTAGTGTTAAATAGTGAATAGTAGGTAATTCTTTTTTTTTGACACAATAGTAGGCAATTCCATAGAGTCTAAACTTCTTTTGGATATGACTTATGATATTTTTTCCTAGATTATAACTTGGGTAGTAGGCTGTATATCTTTTGTGACATGTTCATAGGAGGAAGAATATATTTTTAAATGGGAGGAGAAAATACATCTAACTATGCTTACTTATTTTGATCAGAAGTATCTTGTTTGTAAATGCGATCATATCTATTGAATATAATGAGCAATTGTCAATTAGTAAAATGAAGTATCTTTAATTATGTTTTATATTTTTAAATTTTGATTTAATTTTTTTTATTGAAGTATCTCTGCCGTATCGTATCTTGATTTTCAAAATTTTCTCGTATTCACGTATCGTATCCCGTATCGTATCTCGTATCCGGGCTTTATAGATTATTGGCAACCAATGAGTAAATTGTGGTCTTATTTAGTCATTGTGGTTTTAGATGTCTTTATAGGTTTGTATTTCCTTTTTTCCTCTTGCTGTTAGAAATGTCTTTAGAAATACTCACCACAAAAGTTGGATTAAGCATTGAGACCCTTGATGCAAACTGGGCCGCATGAAATTAGTATTTTGGCCCTGTTTTCTTTAATTCATGTGCAAGACTATCATTTCATCACATCGATCTTCATGAGCTAACTTCATTTGCTAATAACACCCCACTTTTTGCATCGTTTAGGTACTCGTTATAGATACTTCCTATGTTCAGTGGCATATTTAGGACATTGACTCAGGATAGTCAAACTAATTAATTTAATAAAAATTTAAATTGTAATCTATAAAAATAAAGATATGATTGTTCAAATCATAAAACTAATCAAAAACTTACATATTTATAATTGTCCCCTACACGACTTCATAATTTGAAATTGAAATTGTTGAATAACCAACTCCGTGTCGATATTCGTGAACACTACTTTTTCTATGTTATACTCTAACGAGAGGAGGGAGAGAGAGAGATATTTGTGTTTTTATTCATTTTTTCTCTCTCTTTCAATCACATCACTAGTTGTGTTGGGTGTATGTTTAAACAGTATCAATATAGGTGTTGAATTTGGCAAAAAAACCATGTGGGGGCAAAAAAAAAATTATTTACCAAAATAATGCACTTTGTGGGTTATTTACCAAAATTACAATAGTTATTTAAAAGAGTAATCCGAAATAATACAACACATTAATTGCGGTTAGGACAGTTGTTTCTGTTGTGACCCTCATTTCTACAAATTCCGCATCTTCTGGTGCGTGTACCCCTTTCTCTTTGATCCATCTCTGTACGAATACGGGTAGACTGTGGACGACCCTTTTTATCTCTCCGTTTAGTGGGATCATGCTTTAGTTCTAAAGTATTGAAATAAGGTCATGACGTCTCAGTTGGCAAGGGTGGGAACTCGACAATGTAAGTATTGAAAACATTCTCCATTGTGTATGGTGGATCCACGAATTGCATGTGGTCGTAATTGCATTTTGAGCATGCTGCGATGACATGTGAACAAGGGTAGTGAAGTGCCTGGAATTCCCCACACTCACACGTTTTTGCTCTGAAGTTCACCGCGAATGTTCGCGCAGGTCTACCACTTTGTGGTCGTACAAGTTCTTCAACTCGGAACAATTGTTGGGCACGATCGTGAACCGCGACGTTATGGGTTTTTGAGACATTTATGTTCCTGGCAATATTTTCCAACAATTTTTTAGAGTACATAGTTCCGGACGTCAACATTGCCTGTGCCTGTGTTCCCCTTTTGACGAAAACCTCGTTCATCCTGAAATATGTTGCATCTATCAATGAACGAATAGGGAGATTCCGCACCCCCTTAAGAACATAGTTGATGCACTCTGCAAGTTTTGTTGTCATGTGCCCCCAACGGGAACCTCCATGGCACCACTGCAACAATTGTTCTGCGGTTATGTCTTCAACCCAAGCCACCCCCTCAGGACCTACTTCCTGACCAATTTTTTGTTTGTAGTGTTCGGCCGATTCTTCTGTCATTGAGTATGCTGAAGAAAAAAAAGAAGATGTTGGTAAGTATGGAATGGAAATTTGAAACCAATTAATTAAAAAAATTGTTAAAAATACTCACCCATATTGATGACATGTTTCTTGGCAGGAGTGTTTTTGAAGTGTCTCATGAAGTTTTGTGCTATGTGGCGAACACAGAAGGTGTGTTTCCAATTGGTGTTTAGTTGCGTAACAGCACTTTTGATAGACTCGTGTCTATCCGATATCAAACAAATACCCTCCTGTGGTGTCACATAGTGTCTTAAACGAGATAGGAAGAAAAACCAAGCCTCCTTTGTCTCACCCTCGACCACTGCATATGCAATTGGGAAGGTGTTGTTTCTTCCATCTTGTGCGATTGCCAAAAGAAGACACCCTTTGTACCTACCGTACAACCATGTTCCATCAACAGAGACAACTGGTTTGCAAAATTGAAAGCCTTTAATGCACGGGCCGAAACTCCAAAAGATGCGGTGGAATACACCTTTGTCGGCAACTAGTTGTCCATTCTCATAGAATGGTTTGTACTGCCAGTCGTGAACTGTGTCTGGAATATAGTAAGAGAAAGCATGTAGCCACCTGGTTACTTCATTGTAAGAGTCCTCCCAATTACCGAAGATAAGCTCGATTGCTTTTTGTTTAGCAATCCAAGCCTTTCTGTAGGAACTCTGGTACGTGAACCGCTCCTTGATGTGTGCAATCAACACAGCCACTGATATTGTCGGGTCCTTCCTTACAAGTGGAAGTAAATGAGTACACATGAGGGAGGAGGTCAGCTGGCGGTGATCTTGGGAAATAGTAGATGTTGTACATGTGTGTGGGTGAGTCAACTGTGTAATCCCCCAATATCCAGTTTTTGCTCCTACTCTCACTACACACCTCCACAAACAGGTTTCATGAACACAACAAACGGTCCATGTGTGTGGTTTAGACTCACAGACTTTGTATGCAACTGAATGGTTTAGGTGATATGTTTGGATGAATTGTTGGGCTATTTCTTTTGTGGGAAATTTCATTTTGAGTTTGAGTTCGTTTGGGTCTTCGTTGGATAATAGTTGGTTCCTGTCCATGGAATGGCCAAACTCTACATCATAAGGTTCTGGGTTATCAGCTGTGACGTTTTGAAAGTGTGGTACAGGCTCGCGGAATGCAACACCTATGTTGGGGTTAGCTTCAATTGGTTCCTCATCGACGTCACGCTGAAGAATTTCATCTTCATCTTCGCTATAGTCCCCAACGTCTTCATTATGGACACCAACAAACATACTAAACGGTGGGGTATTAGTTTGAGTATGTAGAGGGTGGCTTGTGTTAAGGTCAATGGGTGTGTTTGAGGATGATGGTGCAGAGTGATGGTGAGGTGTTGAAGGACTGTAATGCATGTCAGTTTGGGATGATGAAGGATTGAATTGAGGGTAAACAGGTGGAATGAAGTCAGTGTATGGTATTTCTGTTTGTTGAGAAAAACGTAAGTTTTGTTGTGATGAAGATGGAATAGAGTGGCCGTGACTTACCTGGGTGTAGTTAGAAGGAGCCTCAACCAAATCTGCGTATATTTGTGGTGTACATATACCAAGGTGTCTATCTTCTTTGAAATGCTCTATCATAAGTTCAACATCATCGTCGGAATTTATTTCGAATCCCCCATAAAAAGTATGGCCAGTACTGAGAGTTGTGGGGTACCGATATGTAAGACTAGCAACCATTTTTGAATGGTCAGGAGAGATTTTTTTTCAATGGCTTGTTTAACTTGAGCTAGTTTGGAATTAGAGTTAACTTTGACAAGGGTGTTGTTATCACACCTAAAAAATATACCCTCAGTCTTTGTTTTTTCAACATAACCATTGTAAAAGACCGTGATGAAAACATTCGTTGGAGCCATTGACGAAGTTGGGAGTAGGAGGGTGTGTTTGAGTTTCAGTTGGTAGTAGGAGAAATTATGGCAGTTGGGTGTTTAGTGGTGAGAGATTTAGGGCCCATTTATTGAAATTTGAATGGTCTAGATTTCACCGTTGGTTTTGAAGGCCAAGATTGCACCGACACTTTTAAAGGCCAGGATTGCACCGACACTTTTAAAGGCCAGGATTGCACACGTGACTTTTAAAGGCCAGGATTGCACAGACACTTTTAAAGGCCAGGATTGCACCGACACTTTTAAAGGCCAGGATTGCACACGTGACTTTTAAAGGCCAGGATTGCACCGACACTTTTAAAGGCCAGGATTGCACCGACACTTTTGAATTGTTCAATGTGCATTGTTCACTGCTTAGTGCAGAGTGCAGTGTCCAGTGCTTAGGAAAACTCATTTTTTAGACTTAGGAAAAACCGGTTTTAGTCATTGTTTCGAATCTTGTACACATGGGTTATAAGTCCGTTAGTAGTAATTCAAAAGATGAAACCGTAGTTCTATAACTCTACTATAATGTCATATCATTTTTTTTAATTTAGTAATTTAACAAAATTGCTTCAAATTGATCTAAACATGGTAAAAAACTCATTTTTTAGACTTAGGAAAAACCGGTTTTAGTCATTTTTTCGAATCTTGTACACGTGGGTTATAAGTCCGTTAGTACTAATTCAAAACATGAAACCGTAGTTCTATAACTCTACTATAATGTCATATCATTTTTTTTTAATTTAGTAATTTAACAAAATTGCTTCAAATTGATCTAAACATGGTAAAAAACTCATTTTTTAGACTTAGGAAAAACCGGTTTTAGTCATTTTTTCGAATATTGTACACGTGGGTTATAAGTCCGTTAGTACTAATTCAAAACATGAAACCGTAGTTCTATAACGCTACTATAATGTCATATCATTTTTTTTAATTTAGTGATTTAACAAAATTGGTTAAAATTGATCTAAACATGGTAAAAAACTCATTTTTTAGACTTACGAGAAACCTTTTTTAGTCATTGTTTCGAAGGCCAGGATTGCACCGACACTTTTAAAGGCCACGATTGCACACGTGACTTTTAAAGGCGAGGATTGCACCGACACTTTTAAAGGCCAGGATTGCACCGACACTTTTAAAGGCCAAGATTGCACACGTGACTTTTAAAGGCCAAGATTGCACCGACACTTTTAAAGGCCAGGATTGCACCGACACTTTTAAAGGCCACGATTGCACACGTGACTTTTAAAGGCGAGGATTGCACTGACACTTTTAAAGGCCAGGATTGCACCGACACTTTTGAATTGTTCAATGTGCATTGTGCCTCACTGCTTAAAGGCCAGGACACTAATGCTTAGACTAGAATATATACAACAAAAGGCAGCAACACAACCACATAACTCAAACATTCAAGTCACCATAACTCTTCAACAACACTTCCTCTAAGAATGTCTTCCTTACTAAACGAAGAACCTCACATTTCCATGCTTCTCAACGATGACCCAATGGAAGTTCACCACGCTTTCAAACTTCCAGAACCAGATGCCTCTATATTACCTTTGATAGAAAGAGCTGGGTTTCGTGACATTGCTTCAATTGGCGCATTCAAAATAAATCCAGCTTTGGTGGCAGCAATGGTCGAACGCTGGAGACCAGAAACACACTTTTCATCTTCCAGTAGGGGAGTGCACAATAACTCTCGAAGACGTGGCGTTGCAGTTGGGACTTCCCGTTGATGGAAATGCCGTTACTGGAAGTTGTGAAAAAAATTGGGATCGAGTATGCGAACAACTTTTGGGTAAGCCTATCTCAGCAAATGGCATGGTAGGCAACCAAATTAAGTTCACTTGGCTACAACGTGAATTTAATAATGTTCCAGAAGGCGCTTCCAACCAAGTGCGAAGACAATATCGTAGGGCGTACCTATTGCAGTTGATCGGGGGATACATACTCCCAGACAAATCATCAAACAGAGTCAACATAAAATACCTACCCCTATTGAAAAACTTCGATGAAATTTCAAGTTATAGCTGGGGGTCAGCATGCCTAACGAACTTATACAGAATGTTGTGTAAGACAGCTACATGCTCCTCACGCACCATGGGTGGATGTACTCTTTTGTTACAGTCTTGGGTCTGGTACCGCATGCCGTTCCTAGCACCAGACTGCAACCGTCCTTATGAATGGCCACTAGCAAAGAGGTAAAAAATTGACACAACTTATGAATACTAACAATTATATTTCTTCTTTACGTTAACAATTTTTTTTTACCAGATGGGTTCGCACGCCACTTAGCCACACTAAGTGTCCAAAAAGCCTTGTTTTGTACAGATCAACAATAGACCGCATGACACATGAAGAGTTTGAGTGGTTGCCATATCGAGAATTCAATTTGCCAGAAATAGCATATCGGCACCAAGGCATATGGACTACAAACACGGCTATGGTCTGTTTCCATATTGTCGAATGGCACCATGCGGATAGAGTGACCTTGCAATTTGGGCTCGTCCAAGACATACTATCAGCATCAATAGATATCAGCCACATGCACAACATCACCATGCAGGGACAGACTGATGTTAATTGGGTTGTATATCACAGCCAGTTAATTGATTTATGGAATGATAGAGAAAATCGATGTGTTGTGGGTCGACCGTGCTTTGCTAAACCAACGCAGTCAGATAAATACATGCGCTGGTTTCTAAAAAAATCAAGGTCATACATTTCAGCCGACCAACATCTAAGGGATCCACGTGGTCTTGTAAATGTTGGTGATGTGGATGAAGATGATAAACAAGACGTGCCAGCTCCCCCAACTACTCAAACTGAACGTCGAGAACGTAACCATAATCGACAGCGACGTGCACCACCAACTCAACAAAAGACCCAAGAAGATGTGCCTCACCGCCACTCTATCTCCCACACACCAACATTCCAAGAAGATGTGCCTCACCGCCACTCTATCTCCCACACACCAACATTCCAAGAAGATGTGCCTCACCGCCACTCTATCTCCCACACACCAACATTCCAATATTACGAACAATACAACCAGTCAGTAGAACATACTCCTTTTCAAGATACATATCGACATTCTACCACCGAAAGGGACCCCGATATGTTCTATGAGTGCTTTGGGGTCCAACCCGGCTCTGCGCAATCTGTGGCGTTGCTTCATCAAATTCAAGAGCAGGCCGGCGGTGCTAGTTCTTCATCAGTTCCCCAATATTTTCCAGAGCCGCTGCCGCCTGCCCCGACTGAGGAAGAACATCAACCACCACATTGGCATCAACGTCCACGGCGTGTCCCCCAACCTCGAAAGTGTGGAACTGGGTCTCATCTTTGTTAATTTTTTTCTGTACTGTCTTTTTAGTTTAATTTATCAAGTATTGTAATTTTATATTAACTAAGTTATTAATTTTAAGGGTTTAATCTTATGTGACATTTATTACATTTGGATCAATAATTTACTCTTTTATCTTTAATAGTGCTTTGTGCATAGTGCACTATTAAAGTGTGCATTGTGCAGAGTGCAGAGTGCACTATTACAGTGTGCATTGTGCAAAGTGCACTGTTAAAGTGTGGATTGTGCAGACTGCATAGGTCTTAATTTCTTTAATGACCTAGATTTTGCCGACACTATTTAACGGCCTAGATTTTGCCGACACTCTTTAACGGCCTAGATTTTGCCGACACTCTTTAACGACCAGGATTTTGCCGACACTAAACCCTAAAATCAATGGTTAAGATCATCCAAAATCAACGGCTTACATACGATCACCCCTATTATAAATACGTTCTCACATTACACTCAAATTCACACCAACAGTTTACCCTCAACCTATATTTCTGATTAATCTTCTCTTCTCTGGTTCTTCCCAAACACTGTCGCCCAACCCGCTGAAATGGAATGGCAGTTGTGCCCAACCCAGTACTCAAATGACAAATTCCTAACCGCACTTTATCACAGTGGAACTGTAACCACCGATGAACATGGTGTTGTCTTTCGTTGTCCTAATCATATCTTTTGTAGGATGAATAAGGACATCACATTCGCCCAACTCATGGAGAAGGCTGAGAGAAAAATACGGCCAGAGGGAGGGTGGCGTAAAGACGTGGAGCGTATCCGTTACAGAAAGTACAATTGTGGAGATGACGGGACTGTTTGCTGGTGTTTTTAGCAAACAATCACTAGTTTTATTAGAAGGTTTGTGAGATCAAACTAGAAAAATCTCAAAGCAATTGCCTTTGAATTGCAAAAGTTTTTGTTTCGGAAAATGTAGAAAAGGGGACGGTTTGCAATGATTTAACAGAATTGAAAAGAAAAGAAGCAGTAAAAGGTGCAGGAATTGTAAAGAACAGAAGAATAAATTGCATTGAATCATAAAAAATGGTACACGATCACGTACAGCGATTCTTCCACTCGTTTTTCGCTCTGGCTTGGAAGTTAGAGTTTCAGGAATCGGGTGTATATTGTGATTTGCGACCCTTTGTTTCTTCTCAGAAACAGTTATTTATACAAGGGAAAAAAGGGGGGGAAATTCGAACTAGGTAACTGCCTAACAATTTGAAAATAAGTAACTGCTCCTACTTTCGGCCAAGTAACCGCTCCTACTTTCGACCGAAACTGCTCTGTCACGCTTCGACCAACTGCTAGCCTTCAACGCATAACTGCCCTGATTTCTGTCTGTCGAAAGCCTGTGTCGATTTTCCTCTCTCTTGCTTTTGCTTCCCTGGAAACTTGTCGAGTTTACCTTGCGCATGACCATTTCCTTTGTCGAAATAATATGGTCTTTGTGAAATAAATATAAATCAAGCCATGTTGACCATCTTTAATGAAGCCTGTCGAAATTACAGGCTAACAAATTGCCCCCCAAAAATGTCTTTTTCGACTGAACTTGAGGAGGAGGAAGAGAAAGACATTTTTTTGAATTCACCATCGAAATAACTTTGCACTTGAGTAAAATAGCTGTATACCTGATGTTACCACTGTTAAGTGTTGTTTCCATATTCAAACCTTGAGCTTGAACAGCCTGTAGTTTCGGCCTTTGACCATGTTTACCGATTCTCTGTTCTACCTTTGAATGGTTCCAACATTTTCTGTTACGTTAATAACGCCGTAATTAAAGTGATGCCTCACTTTTCGGAATGCCAAACTCATAACCAACTGACGCTCTCTCATTCTGTGCTTTCGACAATGTTTTGGCAACTTAAATGCCATGTTTTTACGCTTTCTTTATATTTATTCCAGCGTTATTTTAACTTCGTGCAACGTTGGCTTATACTTTTTCAAGTATTTACCATTTATACGCAGAATCCTTTCATCAGCGCCAATCTCTTCGACCTCATATGCGCCGTTTGAATAAACTTGTAAAATTTTAAATGGTCCTTCCCAACTTGGGGACCATTTACCAAAGACTCTATCTTTTTTATCCATAGGTAATAGGACCTTCCACACTAGATCACCTGAATTAAAGGCTTTAGACTTAACCTGTTTGTTATAAGTTTTAGCTACCCTCTCTTTCTGTCGAATAAGCGTATCTAAAGCTAATAACCTTTCTTCGTCTAAATCAACCAATTCATCAAGCATCATATTCCAATAATAATCAGAGGGAATCTCCCACTGTCTTTGAATTCTTGTTGATTGTAGACAAATTTCAACAGGCAACACTGCATCGTGTCCAAATGTTAGCCTATAAGGAGTAGTGTTGATAGATTCTTTAGGTGAATTTCGACAAGCCCATAACGCTTGATCAAGGGTATTATGCCAATTCTTGGGTTTCTGCCCAACATGCTTTTTAATCAAATTAATAATAACTTTATTGGCAGCTTCTACCTGTCCATTGGCTTGCGCATAATATGGTGTCGAAGTTAATAACTTAAAACCAATTTCGGAAGCAAACTCTACCATTTTTCTACCAGTAAAAACTGATCCCTGATCTGTAGTAATGGTTTCTGGAATTCCAAACCTATAAATGATATGATTTTGAATAAACCTTATCACTGCTTCCTGATCAACATTGGCTAAAGGTATAGCTTCAACCCATTTGGTGAAGTAATCAATTCCCACAAGGATATATCTATGGCCCTTCGACGAAGTTGGCTTTATCTCTCCAATCACATCTAGAGCCCAACCTCTAAATGGCCAAGGTTTGACTATGGCATGCAATTCATTTGCAGGTACATGTTGTATCCCAGCATGCTTTTGACACTCTTGGCATCCCTTAGCAAATTCTATGCAATCTTTCAGCATAGTTGGCCAATACATTCCTTGTCGAAATAATAACCACTTCATTTTCTGGCCTACTTGGTGTGAACCACACGCTCCACTATGTGTATTGGAAACTGCTAAATATGCCTCATTTTCACTAAGACATTTTAATAGTACTCCTTCAGGAGTCTTTTTAAACAATTCGTTTCCAATTATCACATAGCTCAAAGCTCTGTATTTTACCTTTTTATTGGTATTTCTTGTGGGATTTTGCAAATATTCCGCAATAGGCCTTCGCCAATCATTATTGGTCATATTGTCAAGAGCAAGAATTTCTGCTGAGTCAAAGTCACCAAAAAATTGACGTTTTTCGACAATAGCTAGTTCCTCGTTTGCATTTGTATCTGTTGCCCCCCCAGTTGTTGGTGTTGACAATAGTGACGAAGAATAGTCATTAGAAATGATTTTATCCTTTATTTCAATTAACTCTTCCAGGCTTTGTTTTGAAACTTTATAGCCCGAAGCGATTTGTGCCAATTCATTTGCCACTTGATTATCAATTCGTGGTAAATGTTCTAAGTGAACAGACTCAAATCTTTTTAACAAAGCATTGGCAACAACAAAGTATTTGATAAGGTGCTCTTTAATGCATTTGTACTCTCTTGTCAATTGTTTGATAACCAACTCAGAGTCACCTTTTATTTCGGCATGACTTGCCCCCAGCTCAAGTAAGATTTCAAGGCCTACTATTAAAGCCTCATACTCAGCTTCATTATTGGAGCAAACATCTCGAATTTTAAACTTATACTTTGTTGGAATGTTAGTAGGAGATATTATCAAAATACCAATCCCAACTCCATGTTTATGGCTTGAGCCATCAAAATACAACCTCCAAGGATATACGTCTACAAAACTTAATGTTTCTTCAACAACAGAATGGTCTACTATAAAATCAGCAACCACTTGTCCTTTAATTGATTTTAGAGGTTGATAAGTTAAGTTGTATTCTGACAAAGCCAAAGCCCATTTACCAATTCGGCTATGCATTATTGGTTTCGACAACATATGCTTAATAACATCAAAATGCGAATAAACAGAAACATCAGCTGGTTTTATATATTGCTTTAACTTTGTACACGAGAAATACAAACAAAGGCACAACTTTTCTATAGGAGCGTACCTCGTTTCGGCATCATTGAGGACCCTACTGAGGTAATAAATGGCCCTTTCGATACCACTATCATCCTCTTGTGCTAACATGCTACCTATTGTTCTATCAGAAGCTGCTATATACAATTTGAGCACTTTGTGTTTAATAGCAGGCAACAAAATTGGTGGTTTCATCAAATAAGACTTGATTTCGTTGAAGGCTGCTTGATGCATTGGTTCCCATTTGAACTCTTCTTCCTTCTTCAGTCTTAATAATGGCGAAAAAACTTGCGTTTTGCCACTTAGATTTGATATAAATCTTCGTAGGAAATTGATTTTTCCCAGCAACGACTGAAGCTCCTTTTTGGTCGAAGGGGCCTTCGTTTCCATAATTGCCTTAGTCTTATTTTGATTGATTTCAATGCCTTTTTTGTGCACTATAAAACCCAAGAAATCACCTGCACGTACACAAAAGGCACATTTTAATGGATTTAATTTCAATCCATATTTCCTCATTCTTTCAAAAGAACGGCGAAGATGGTCTAAATGACCACTTTCTGAGGAAGATTTAACCACCACATCATCTATGTATACTTGCATAAAATCATCAATAAAATCATGAAACATAGAATTCATGGCCCTCTGATATGTAGCACCAGCATTCTTTAAACCAAAGGGCATTACTACCCATTCATAAACACCCAATGCCCCTGGACACCTAAAAGCAGTTTTTGACACATCTTCTTCAGCAATGAAAATTTGATTATACCCAGAATAACCATCGAGCATACTAAGATAATCAAATCCTGCTGCTGAATCTATTAGCATTTCTGCCACAGGCATTGCGTATTCATCCTTGGGAGATGCATTATTTAAATCCCTAAAATCTATGCAAACTCTAAGAGTCCCATTTTTCTTTATTACAGGAACTATATTGGCTAACCATTCGACATACCTGGCAGTTCTGATGAACTTGTTTCTGAATAGCCTTTCGATTTCCTCTTTGATCTTAGCCAACACTTGAGGAGCAAATCTTCTTGGCACTTGCTTCACTGGTTTCTTCCCTGGTCGAATTGGTAATTGCATTTCCACTACTTCTCGACTTAAACCAGGCATTTCATCGTAATCCCAAGCAAAACAATCTTTGAACTCCCTTAGCAATGTGATGACTTGGATTTTTAGAGAAACATCAATATTTGCACTAATATAAGTTGGCCTTTTTATTGAGCCATTTCCCAAATCAACTTCTTCTAACGGGTCTTGAGCTTGCATATGCTTTGTCAAATCTCTAGGATCCTTTTCAAAACCTAATGGATCATTATCATAGATACAGTCAAGTTTTTCATCTATGATTATGCCATTTTCTTCATGTAACTCACTGGCTTCGACAGCCATTGTTTGTTGAATAATTTCGGCCTCCATAGCCGCTTTAAACTTATTTTCGGCCATATAAGCCGTAATTTTGTCCCATGCATTGGGCACTGACATAAGAACACTTTCAAGAATCAGTGTTCCACCCCGTTGGTCGAAAAACACCATCAGGATAGACACTATCATCTCCCATTATTTCTCTTTCCCAAACAAAACCATAATTTGGGTCAAGATGAACTGAGGCAAAAACATTATCCGCAGGAACGTATGCCTCATTAGAAGATGAACATGGCGCAATCTTCGCCATTTGTTTCTCAAAATTTTCCTTGGTAACTTGGTTCACATCAGCACGGAAGTAGCTCTGATCGGCTTCAACATACTCTACCAAACCATCTTCCTTCCACATTACTAAACGTTGATGCAAAGTTGAAGGGACAGCACCAACTCCATGGATCCACTCTCTACCAAGGAGTAAATTAAAATTTGCTTTAGAGGCTATCACTAAAAACAATGTAGTCCTCTTTATGGAACCAACAATTAAGTCCACCTCAATGGCCCCCAAAGAATGGCCAGTTTTGCCTTCATAGTTGCTTAAGACAATATTATGTGGCCTGAGGTCAGTATCGAACTTACCAATCTTCTTCAAAAGACCATGCGGCATCAAATTCACTGCAGCTCCACCATCCACTAACACTTTGTTAATTCCAACACCATTAACCTTGGCTTGGACATACAGGGGTTTCAAGTGGTTTTGCATACTCATATCTGGCTTCTCGAAGGTAGCCATTTGGTCTTCGACACATCCATTGTTCATCACATAATAACACATTGGCTTATGATGAGCCATATCCTCTGTAAAATCCTCTTCAACGTCATTTGGTACTGTGATAACATCGTACTCCAGAGGTAGTATTGATACCACATTGCAAACAACGTCAAAATCATCCTCAGAATCATTAAAATCAGACTCCATGTCTTCATCCATGCCGAGATCAGCATTTCTTTCTTTCACTGTTGACAATGGAGGAAATATTCTTTCAAGAGCAGGCCTTCTTGACTTTTCTGTTACCACAGCCTTGCCTTTGGCCTTATTCGCTGAACACACATGACTAACAACATCAGCATTCCTCTTTGTGGCAACTTCAGCTTTGTGAACCTCACTCTTCGCCACTATCATGCTGCGTGGAACTTGATTATTAGCCAAATGACTTGGAACCTGGTTAATGTCAAAGTGTGCCTTCTTCTTCTGTTGTCTTTGGTAACGACGCCACTGTGTTCTAGTCATAGGATTCTTACCCTTATAGTTATTCTTATAATTAAACTTAATAGCATCAGTACCCGGCTTGACAGCTTTAGCACGTTGATTATTGGGCACCCACTCTTCGACAGGAGCACTAGCACTTGGGACAAAGGATTTACCTGTTGACAGCTTCAAATACCCTTTTGCTGAGGACTTCTCCTTAGCAAATTGTCGTTTACTTGTTGAAGGCTTTGCTGACACATTAGCCTCATAGCCAGGAAGATCTCCTTTTGCAAAGTCAAATTTTGGCCTGTTATCAAGCCATTTTCTTTTGCGTTGTTGTTGATCCTGATAACCTTCGACAGCTTTAGCTGCTTCTTTATCGAAGACAGCACTGCACCTTGGGCAAAGCATAACCTCAGAATTATTCCACTTACACCGATTGAGGAAATCTATCAATTCTTCCTCAGCCTTTGGATACACAGCATGTATCTTCCCATCATATTCTTTTAGGGTCACTTCCTGTTTCTTACCTTCAGCATACATAAAACCTTTTAATTTTTTGGTGGCAGTCTTGACACACTTAGGAAGGTCTGCCATTTGAGCACCCACCATGCCTACATCAGCTTCGACAGGTTCAGAATACATAGCTTCAGCCTTAGGCAACGGATCAACATCAATCTGCATAGGAGCTTTCATTTTCTTGTCAGCAAATTTGAGTCTTCCTTCGTCAACTGCTTTTTGTACAATATCCCTGAAGAGCACACAACGGTCAGTGTTATGTCCCAAAAAATTATGGAACTTACAATAACCCTTTTTCTTTCTTTGGTCAAGAGTTGGTATTTTAAGGCCTTTAGGCACTAATATTTGACCATCAGTTACTAAAAGATCAAAAATTTCATCACATTTAGTAACATCAAAAGTATAAGTCTTAGGTATAAATCTATCGTTCTTAGGCTCTACAGGGTTATTCCCATTCGCAGGCCTTAATAGTTTACAGGTATAAGGAGGACCAGGCTTAAGTTCAGCCACGTCTATCTCCTCTTCTTCGACATTACTATATGTAACGTCAAATTCTTCTTCGACATATGCCACTTTTTCTTTTTTATGATACCTATTCGACCTAGATTTTTCCTCTCTAAGCCTTTCAACTTGTCGAACCCTATCAGCCAAATGAGCCATATCTCGCAAATGAGATGTGTCTAATTTCTTTCTAATTGAGTAATCAAGGCCACCAGCAGCCATTTCGACAAGCTCATGTTCAGGGACTTGTGTGAAGCAACGAGATTTCAACAGCCTAAATCTGTTTAAGTAATCATCAATAGTTTCAGGCATTTTGCGCCGAACACTAGCCAATTCTTTAAGACTAATTTTCGACTGGCACATGTAAAACTGTGCATGGAATGCCTTTTCTAGTTGCCCCCACGTGAACATAGAACCAGGGGGTAAGGTCGTGAACCAAGTGAAAGCATTTTTAGTTAGAGAATTTGGAAAATATTTCATCTTCAAATTCTCATTTTGTGCTAAGTCCCCAGCCTCAGTCAAAAAACGAGCAATGTGTTCGACTGTGGACTCATTTGTTTCACCACCAAACTTAGTAAACTTGGGAACTTTCCATCCCCTTGGTAACTCAGTTTGTAACACGTATTCACATAATGGTGATACAAAGTTAGGCCTTTGTAAACCTGTGTTAAGGCCATTTTGCGCCAAAATAGTTTCGACTAAAGTAGCTATATTGTTTTCTGCGCCAACATTGTGTTGTTGCACTTGTCGAACAACTTCATCAGCGTTCTGGTGTCTATTTACCAAAACTACTTCAGGGACGTGGTTTACTGTCCCTTGTAGTTCGCCTACAACTGTCGACGCTTCGACTGCAACTGCTTCTTGGGGGTTAACTGGCGACGCATTACCCGCAATAATAGGAACGTGCCTATTATTAACCGCTGGAACCCCAAAAAAGTCTGCAATCCTACTCATCTGATTTGCCAACATTTGGTAACTATTATTGGTATTTTGAATCAATGGATTGAAAACTGTACGAATTTGTTGGGTAAGCATATTAACCATATCGTGATTACTCTCGTCTACTTGCTGTCTTAAGGCCAACAAAGACGTATTGGTTAATGCTGGGGGATTTCGACCAAATACGCTCTCAGAAGAGACATGTGTAGGGGAAAAGGTCGAAATATGTGGCATTCCAGTAGGCATGCCATACATTCCCAAAGGAAATGGGGGTAGATGCACGTTATTCAAACGTGGGTCTAAACCGTTTCCCATTTCCATGTAAGGGCTATGAAGCCCTGCACTTAACGGCAAAGACATAGGCAGAGATGCCATTTCTGACTGCGTTGAACCAACATTAGTCATTGATAATGAAGGAACGGTTATCGACGACGATGGTCCTGCGCCAATGTTTGCAGAATCCATTGTTGTTCCTTGCCCTTGTGAAACCACAGGGTTGGAACTAGACGCATTATTCGTACTGGACCGAACCATTTTACCACTTCTTAAGTGCATACAACAGCGAATACAAATAAGAGAGTATGAAAATGAACAAAATCAAAGGCAAAGTCCCACTGGGCGTGCCAATTTGTTTGCTGGTGTTTTTAGCAAACAATCACTAGTTTTATTAGAAGGTTTGTGAGATCAAACTAGAAAAATCTCAAAGCAATTGCCTTTGAATTGCAAAAGTTTTTGTTTCGGAAAATGTAGAAAAGGGGACGGTTTGCAATGATTTAACAGAATTGAAAAGAAAAGAAGCAGTAAAAGGTGCAGGAATTGTAAAGAACAGAAGAATAAATTGCATTGAATCATAAAAAATGGTACACGATCACGTACAGCGATTCTTCCACTCGTTTTTCGCTCTGGCTTGGAAGTTAGAGTTTCAGGAATCGGGTGTATATTGTGATTTGCGACCCTTTGTTTCTTCTCAGAAACAGTTATTTATACAAGGGAAAAAAGGGGGGAAAATTCGAACTAGGTAACTGCCTAACAATTTGAAAATAAGTAACTGCTCCTACTTTCGGCCAAGTAACCGCTCCTACTTTCGACCGAAACTGCTCTGTCACGCTTCGACCAACTGCTAGCCTTCAACGCATAACTGCCCTGATTTCTGTCTGTCGAAAGCCTGTGTCGATTTTCCTCTCTCTTGCTTTTGCTTCCCTGGAAACTTGTCGAGTTTACCTTGCGCATGACCATTTCCTTTGTCGAAATAATATGGTCTTTGTGAAATAAATATAAATCAAGCCATGTTGACCATCTTTAATGAAGCCTGTCGAAATTACAGGCTAACAGGGACATTCCGTTATTCTGTCATGGAGATCCAAAGCGACGACGACGTTCGCGCAATGATGGAAGGTCATGCTAACATTCCAATGGGACGTAGTCTCTTGGAGCTGTACGTAGATACAATACGCACTCCGGAAGAAATCATTCATCTTCTGCGACCACCCCCACCACAACAAGTCACACTACAAAAAAATCAGGGATTAGCGAGGGAAATTTCCCTCGCAAACTGACCAAAATCCCTCGCTGATGGTCATTTGCGAGGGAATTAGCGAGGGACCGGTTCCCTCGCTAATACCTTCCTCGCTAATTTCATTAGCGAGGGAATTTGAATCCCTCGCTAATTAGCGAGGGACATTTCCCTCGCTAATTCCCTCGCTAATGTTGCCTCAAAATTTGTGCAAATTTTCAAATTCTGACTGACACGTGTCTTAATTTAAATGGTTTGTTTTTTATATTTATTATTATATTATTTTTAAAATCAGTTTTTTATTATAATATATTATTAATTTTGTGGTTGTTGTTGTGGTGGTGGTGGTGAAAGGTGGAGAGAAAGAGGAAAGAAATTCGTAGGTGGTGGTGGTGGTGGTGGTCTCGTGGGTGGTGGTGGTGTGGTGGTGGTCTCATGGGTGGTGGTGTCGCGAGTGGTGGTGGTGGTTGTTGTGTGGTGGTGGGTTAGGGTTTATAGGTGAGAGAGATAGAGTAGAGGAAGAGGAAGGGAAGGGTGAAGAGGAGAGAAGAAGAGTGAGGGTGGTTGGTTGGTTGTGTGGTGGTGATGGTGGTGGTGGTGGAGAGTAGAGGAAGGGAAGAGGAAGGGTGAAGAGGAGAGAAGAAGAGTGAGAAAGAAGAGTGAGTGAGTGAGTGAGTGACAAATTTAAGTAAAAAAAATTAAAAAAATTTGCGAGGGAACTATTTTCCGTCGCTAAAAACCACTTTAATTAGCGAGGGATTTTAATTCCCTCGCTAATTCCGTCGCTAATTTCCTTGATTCGCGTGAATTTGACTGAATTTTCCCTCCAAACAATTAGCGACGGAAATTTTTCAAATTCCCTCGCTAAATCCCTCGCTAACGGTCAAATTTTCAAATTCCCTCGCTAATTCCCTCGCTAATGTTAGTTTTAGCGAGGGAATCACTTTCCCTCGCTAAAGTCAGTTTTAGCGAGGGAATGTTATTCCCTCGCTAATGTCCCTCGCAAATAAGCGTTTTTTTTGTAGTGTCATACCGGAAACAGTTCAGAAGTCACTCGGGGGGGGGGGGGGCGACTTCTGAACTGTATTTTAAAAAAAATTTGCGAAACACAGTTCATAAGTCACCATGGGGGGGCGACTTCTGAACTGCATTTTAAAAAAAAAATTGCAAAAAACAGTTCAGAAGTCACCCTGGGGGGGGGGGGGGGCGACTTCTGAACTATAAAAAAAATTTGCCCAATTTGGTAAATAACCCACAAAGTGCATTATTTTGGTAAATAATTTTTTTTTTGCCCCCACATGGTTTTTTTGCCGTTGAATTTTTGATATCTAAATGCCATTGCTCTTTTCTTTCTCAACGTTTTCTCTATCTCTCTCTTCTCCTAAACATATTGCAACCATTACCAATTCTTGTCAAATCTTAAAATCACCTAGATAATTACATGGTAAGTACAAAAAGGATCTATAGACACCTTTAGTCTCTCTTCGACACCTAGAGAGGGGGTCATATGAAGGTGGTGATAGTAAGTAATGTGATATTAGTAAGAGAAAGATATTACGGAGAAAAGTGTTGGATATAGATATTTAGAATTTCAGGCGGCCATGATCCATTGCAGTCCCCCTATAAACATGAATCATAAGATTTACTCAACTTATATTCATTGTTTTTCATTTATTTTATTTTTTGAAAAATAAAAATTTATAAAAAATAGAGAGATAGAGATAGGCACTTGCAAACTTATATTCATGGTATTTCATTTACTTTGTTTTTTAAGAAATAAAAATTTATTAAAAATAGAGAGATGGAGATAGGCAATTGCAATGAATACACATCCTTAAAAGTCATGGTTGTTTAGATGGAGAGCATAGCAAATAGATTTTGGATCATTTTCTTCCATTCTCTCTATATCTCCCTCCATCGTCTTTGTCTCTCTCTTAATTTCATTCTCTCTCATGAGAAAGATAGAGGGAGATGTATGAAAAGTCAGAAAGAGAGAATCAAATCCATAGCAAATGCATAGAGTTAAGACCAGTAGAATCTGTTACTTATCTTGTCTGCATGTCTGCTCTCTCATCTGCAGTCACTGAAATACTCTTTTGATTACCTTCATTAAGTTACTCTCTGTCTCTCTACGATCACAGTAAAAAGCAACTATGAAAGGGAACTACTACCACTTGAAGCATTTAATGCAAGAACCTTATCTTTCATTTCACTGTTTGTCTCTGACTGTCTTCTCCCACTTCTCTCTCTCTCTCTCTCTCTCTCTCTCTCTCTCTCTCTCTCGTCTATCAAGAGACAACAGACAAATATTGGTAATGAAACAATCCAAGTCCTAGTTACAACAACAAGAAGAAGAAAACAATCTCACACTCATTTATTTTGTTTTATTTTAATTGAAAGTTACAACAACCTCGCTGTTATTGCCTTCATGATCTCCACCTTCTTCTTCTTCCTCGTAATCCTCATTATCTCTTTGTTCAAATAAATAATCACCACGACTCAAAGATTCCATACTAGTGTGTGGAGCGTGGTCATTACCAAATGCAATGACATGATCTTTAAGTGACCTTTTATGCTTGAAATCAGAACCACAGATACAAAACCAAAGCTTCCCACAATTCTTCTCGTGTGTTCTCCAATCTCCTCGGACAGCAAATGGCTTTTGACACTTCCTACACTCAAATGACTTCCCTCCATGTTTCCTCTTGTAGTGTGTTTGAAGTGTCCTGAAATCCTTAAGTGGTCTTGACCTAGGATAGTTTATGTTGTTCTTGCAACCTTCTACACAGCAATAGCAGGGAAGCCTCAGCATTGATGATGCTGGTTTTGACCCTTTCAATGACTCGTGTCCTTTCCTATATTCTGATCCATGCCCCCACATATGCATCTGCCATTAAAAAAAATTCATGTCATATGACACTGATCATCTTGTGACATTAGCAATAAACTCATCTTGTGTTTAATAAATATTAGCATAGTCATTATATTTTTGTCCCAAAACATAACAAAAACAAAAAATTGATCAATACATTTAGATCAAATACATAAACTTTTAATGACTCATTTTTACTTATATTACTTATATTTTAAGATAGAGGGAGTATATCAGAAGATAAATAATAATAATAGTAATAATAATGAAATTAAATCATATCATGCCCCCTCAAATAAATACATATATAAATATGTATATTTTGTAGTTATTTATGAGAACGGGGCTGTAGGAAATGCTTATAATTAGCAGTGTGGTAGCTAGCTATAGATAGGTAGTTAAGTTTGAGTTTCAGCCGTTCAAGTGTTGTTGAGTTGACTAACCTGCATGTTGTTGAAACGGTTGAATGTTTTGTTGCAAACAGTGCAAGAGAACTGGGTGGGACCATTGAGGATTTGTGAAGGAGAAGGGATCCAATATTGAGACTGAATAGGGGTGGAGGTGGAGTTAGGATTGGGAAGGCCAATGTGGAGGGCGGCAACTGTTACACCAGTATTATTATGGTCAATAATATCATCAGAAGTGAAAGAGGAGACCTTGGATTTTTGGTGGCCAGGAGGGGCAAGAGTTAGAGAGAGGGAGATGGAATCTTCAGCGTCAACCTCATGATCAGCTTCTAAGTAGGGACTGTCACTCCCACAAGAGGATATGCAGGAGAAAGAGTGTGTTTGCATTGTGAGTATATGATGATAGGACTGATGGGATCGGTAGTAATGGCCAGGAGGGTAAGGGTAGGGTGAAGTGAGAGGGAGACTCCTGTTTGAGACTTTGAGATGTTGTTATAGTAAGTGTTGAGGGGGGAAATGGATGGATGAGGGAAAAAGAGACTTACTTTTGTATCTATCTCATCTCTCATTATTTCCCTCCATATTTCTTATATTCTCTCTTCTCTTTATGCCTAAAAGCACCTAAAATAGGTACATTTTCTCGCCTTCAAGATAGAGAATCCATACTCGTATTGAGAGACTCTTGTGCTATTCGACGGTGGTATGGCCCATTCAACTGCATTGTGACGCTCGTGATCCGATAGCGACTGATCTTGGATAGACTCTGATGTTATTTAGAATTTTGACTAGGTTCAATACTATGAATCAAACTATAGAATACATCTCCAACTTATAAACTTCTTTTACGTACCACAAACATGCAATGAGTACTATTGTTTTAGCCTTTAAGGTACAATTTTTAGTTAATTTTCTCACATTTTATCACGCCATGTGTGTTTCATTCGGGAAATGAATCTCTTAATTAGATTTTTCATTGGCAAGTGAAGTGTTAAATAAATCTCCACCATTCAATTCTCTATCGATTTTTATAATATTTTTTCCTCACATTGATCTTATTCAATGCGTGAGTGAGATTTCACTCTACAATAATTAAGGATTTAATGCTAATTAGCCTAATTATGATAAGGATTTAATCAATATAAGATTTTTTCCACTTTCAAAGAGATGTAACAAATTTCGATTGATTATCTGAAGGTGAATATATTTTTGGGTCGAATCATTGTTGGCTACCTGCGGAGTGTCCCAACGCTTTCAACGAAAGACTAATCTCTGCTCGTGTTTAGGATTAAATTTTGCACTGTCCAACACCGAGTTTGTGCATATATATATATATATATATATATATATATATATATATATAATAATTAAACTCCAAGATATATTAAAATCCCACAGTAAATAATGTTTTTTTCATGAGAAACACCGCAAATAATGTTACACACGTAATAGTTGTTTCATTGATTGCCATGCCAGTATATATATTGCTTGATCCTTAATCTCTAGTTGGCTTTCTGACTCACTCTTCTGCCCGCATTTACTCTCTCTATCTTTCTCCGGCAATGAACAACACACACCCAAAAGTTAAAGTGTATGATGGTACAGTTTGTTTCCATTTCAGAAAAGAGAGAAAACACAGAAAACAACAATAAGTGCAAGTGAGTGATAGCATGAAGTGAGTAAGTAGACATGGAGAACTGTATAAGAGGAGGCGTGTGTCGCTCTTTCCCACTTAAGTTCTTACCGATAGTGACACTTTGATAGTAAACCAAAAGATGCATGTAAGTGTAATTCAACTTTAACTAAGCCTTAGATAAATGATCCTTCTTATTCTTTTGATCCTACATCTCATTTGTACCGAGTGTAATAAGGGGAAATGAGAGATGCCAATACCATGAATGCATGTTTTATATGCTGAATATTTTCACGTTTTAGCGGACCCTGCAGTATATTTTTACGTTATTGTTATGTTAAGTTGAAATTACCATCATGGTACGGTAATGGTAACATGGTATATAAATGGAGAAATTCTGAATGTCGGGAAAATTGTCAGAGAAATATGGGATGATGAGGTACCCAGGTCATGAATGTATCCAAAGCAGCACGTGAAGGTTAGTAGCATTTTTCACCTTGGGCAAAAGAGAAGGGGAGACAGCATTGATGGGCCGAAGTATAAAGGGCTTGTAGGACATATCATTGATTGGACACGTCCCTAATAAACCTCCAGTCTTTCATTGACTCCTCCATTCACCTATCCCATCAGTGCCAATCTTTGTATTATCTCTTTCAGATGATGATCCACCGATTCGATTGGATTCGATGGCAACATGCCAGGTAGATTAAGACCCTTTTTTTAACAGACAAGTCTTAGTTGTGAATAATTAGTTGTGAATATTTTCAAGATTTGAATTATGGATCTTATTCTTGTAGTAACTCTTTTATGTCTTTTAGTTCGCCAATTGAGCCATTTTCTTTGGACAGAATAGATCAATCTCGCATTTGAGTTTGACGAGCTATTCTTATGCAAGTAACGATATCTATCAATACAAATTAAATGGTTGAAAACAAGATGGGGAAATGGTAGGTGTGTGGTGGAAATAACCGTAGCATGAAAACTCAAGCCACACTACTTTTCGTAGAATAAGGTTGAATAAGGTTTTATTGTCTGTAGACTGAATAGTAAGAGCCACCTGAAATCATCACACACAATTGCGAGACCTCAGGTTCAGACCTAAGACATGATACAGCCTAATAATTTCAGTATTTACTAGTAGCTGTCTAAGATTTTAACCACACTACGTTTAGGCTCGCATCAGTATTTACTATAGCTCTCTAAGATTTTTACCACACTATGTTTAGGCTCGCACTCAAACTCAAACTTGTTTAAGTTTCAGAAACAATATCTAGATAAACACATAGGGTCGGTTTGATTCGTAAATAGGTAAGTACTGGAATGGGCAGTACAATACTGGACAACACAACGTGTTGTCCAATTCACTATTTGGTGAACACTGGACGACACAAGCAAACAAAATGTAAAATTTATTATAATTCTCTCTGTACGGTTTATAATGATTTTATATAACTTATATTATAATATAATTACAAAATTATAGTGAAAATAATATGAGAAAGAGAGTAGGAGAGACAGAGGATAAGAGAAAGAGGGGGAGGGGGAGGGAAAGAGAGGTCGTGATATGAGAAGATATATAAAAGAGGGATGTGAGGTAAAGGGAGGGAGAGAGGAATGAAAGATAAGAATGAAATATGAGAGGGGCCGGAGAAGGAGAGGAAGGAGAGAGAGAGAGAACGGGAGAGGGAGAGAGGGATAATGATACGAGAATATATATAGAAGAGAGATGGGATGTAGAGAGAAGGAAAGGAGAATAAGATGGAGAGAGGGAGAGGGCGGGAGAGAGAGAGAGAGAGAGAGAGAGAGAGAGAGAGAGAGAGGAAAAAAATTATTGAGTATGAAATAAAATAGTATTATTGTAATTTTTGGAGTGGACAGAAAGTTGCACTATGTGACAAAAAGTTGTACTGTGGTTTTGTGATGAACATAAATTTGGGGTTTTGTCATGTCCCTGCCCCCACTGCTCCTCTAGTACCATGAACAATTTTCCAAATCAAACATGATACAATTAGAGTTGTCCAGTCTGATCCCCTGATTTTTAGTAAATCAAATGCACTCATAGTAAAAGAATGGTGGATATCTTAGAGAACTTTGTATGAACAAAAGATGCTAGAGAAGAAGGTCAGATACAATTAAATCTGGAATGACCATTTGAATGGTAAACGTCTTTTTTTTTGAAAAAAAATACTTCATATCCAAATCCAACCTAGGGAAGAAGGTCAGATACAACTAAATCTGGAATGACATCGTGTACACTCGGGCTACATTACATCAGGAATTTTTAGAGTTCGTTTAGCCAAAGCATGACCAGCTTTGTTTCACATTCTATTAGCATAACGGAATTGGATCACATAAAATTTAGAAGCAAGCCCTCCTAAACAACTCGACCCAAGTATGACAAATTGGGACTAGGGTTCATAAGAGCAAAAATCGCAACCAAACAATCAGACTGGATCACAACTCTCTCAAAGCAACAATCCAACGCAAACCTAACACCACAAGCCATCGCCACTGCGTAGCTAGGGTCATCAACGACGAACTCCACCGAACACCCTGCGACCAAGACACCTCAAGCTTTGTCTCTAATCACTGCCCAGAAGCCGCCCCGAACAAACCTCATCCACATTGAGCTTCACCAAACCGATGGAAGGAGGGCGCCACTTACAATCAATTAAAGGCACTCACCAACAAGGCTAGCCAACGCCAGCTCCACCAACCGAGATACATGTATTTGCTTCAGCTCATGTATCATTAAAGGCACTCGAATGCCACTATTGCAACACAAACAATTTAAAGAGGTTACTTACAATTAGTGTAAAATATATCAACACAGTATCACATAGTATAGTCAATTTATGATGGGTTGATATAATAAAAAATCTCTATCCGTAATATATATTTATATATATATATATATATATATATATATATATATGATTCCAAATTGGGCTTGTTTTAATTGTGGAAGGGTTTTTTTTTTACCCCCACCATCTTCACATATACCCCCACAGACCCTGCGAAAAGACGCAATTGCCCTTCACAAAATTTTAAAAACCCGAACATATCCCCAGCTCAAAATAAAATACGAAATCGGATATAGGTAAATCCGATTTTTCTCTAAAAATTTAAAAAAATTAAAAGCAGATTTATCTAAGGTGGGGGTATATCCGCTTTTAAAAATTTGGAAATCGGATGTATCCCCACCCATAGGTAAATTCGATTTTGTAGTCCAAATAATAAATAAATAAATCATTTAAAAAATTAAATTAATTTTTTTAGAAAAATAAATTAGATATGAATAATATGAATATCAGGCGTTTTTTGGTTCTGTTTAGGGTGTAGTTCGTTAACACGTGACGATGTTATACGTCGAGCGAATAATTTAGGCTAAAAAATTGGTTTTCGGGCAACCTACTCCGATTGTAATGAAACCACAACCATTAAATCCGAAAAAAAAATCAAGGATTAAGACTCCTTTAGAAGGAACTTCTTATGGGACTAGGGGGCTCAAAATCCCAAATTTCATCGTTTACTATTTTTTATTAATTTTTTAAAATTTTCACAGTCTCAAAAAAATCTAAAAAAATTTGCATAGCCTTATTTTGGTTTTATTAGATTTTTAGTGGTGTTTTGATAATATTTTGATTACTTTTGAGTCTTTAACAGATTTTTAGTAGCGTTTTTATAACCTTTTCTTAAAATTTAAATAAAAAACAATTTTTTAATAGGGTAAATCTGATTTTCTTTTTTTAGGGAATTCAGATTTATATACCCTCTAGGTAAATCCGACTTTAAAAATAACAAATCGGATATACCTGCAAATAAGGTAAATCCGATTTGTTAATTTTAAAGTCGGATTTACCTATTGGGGGTATATGGGTAGATACATCCGACTTTACAAAATAACAAATCAGATTTACCTTATTTGCAGGTAAATCCGAGCGAGTTTTAGTTGGGCAGGGGTATTTTCGTCAAAAAAAGACTTGTGGGTGGGGTGGGGATGGGAAGTTGGTGGGGGTAAAAAAAAACCTTGTGGAAGCCATGCTTGTTTTACAGTCCATTGGGCTTCAAATATTAGTCTCACTGGGCTTGCCTCTTAGAAGCAGGATGGGCCACGAAACTGAGTCCATTGATCATTCACCCCTCACATGGTTTCTCTCTCGCAGTGCACCATTTTCTCTCCCAGCTTTCAACGACGACAACCAACCAACCAACCAACCTTCTTTACCTAGCATAACCATGAAAACAAATTCTTGAAAAAGAATCTGCCACCGTTAACTCTTCAGAATCTTTCTTCTACGATGCTCTTTCACTCTCTCCTTCTCTTATGGATCCATTTCTTTCTTCTACCTTCACTTTCCCTCCCTTTATTACCTTCTTCACAAAACGTCACTCTCTTTGGCGACGCTTCCTACACAGAAAGCGCCATTAGTCTCACCAAAGAACTCACTTGTCTTTCACCTCCTTCTTTTTCTTCTTCTGGAATGGGAAGAGCTTTTTACGTATACCCAGTTCGTTTTCTTGATCCTATAACAAACTCCACAGCTTCTTTTTCATGTCGCTTCTCATTCTCAATACTTTCTTCACCTTCTTGTCTTTCTGGTGGTGATGGTATTGCCTTTGTTATATCCTCAACAACTGAGTTTTCATCTCTCTCTCATGGTTACATGGGTCTTCCAACACAACAAGATTCATATTTTGCAGTGGAGTTTGACACAAGTTTTGATCCTTCTCTTGGTGATATTAATGGTAACCATATTGGTATTGATCTTAGTAGTATTGTTTCTTTTGCTTCTGTTGATGCACTTTCTCGTGGCATCGATTTAAAAAGTGGGAAACTCATTACTGCATGGATAGAATATAGAGATGACATGAAAATGGTTCGTGTTTGGGTTGGTTATTCTTCAACTAGACCACTAACTCCTATTCTTGCTTCACTCATTGACCTTTCTGAGAGATTTAAAGAGTTCATGCATGTTGGTTTCTCTGCTTCTAATGGTCGAGGTTCAGGTATTCACCTTGTTCATCATTGGCAGTTTAAAACTTTAGGTTATTCTCATTCAGTTAGTCCTATGGATATGGTAGAAGAAGGAGATTGTTTCTTTTGTTATGAAGGAGAATCAAGTTCAACAACTTCATCTAAAAAACATGGTGAAAATAACAGAAGGAAAAGGATTGGGGAAATGGCTCTTGGATTAGGTGGCATAACAGCATTTGTGGTTTCAGCATTGGCAGCAGTGCTTGTGATATGTGTCTTCATGAAAAGGAAAAAGGGTAAAGTTAGAAAGAAAAAGGAAAGGCAGAGTTGTAAATTTCAGACAAATAAAGTGCCTATGAGATTGTCACTTTCTGAGATTAAATCAGCTACAATGGGATTTAATAGAGATAGACTTGTTGGTGAAGGTGCATCAGCAAAAGTTTATAAAGGTTCACTTGCTTATGGAGGTGATGTGGCAGTGAAAAGATTTGATAGAGTTAATGAATTAGACCATTTACACAATCCTTTTGCAACTGAATTTGCTACAATGGTTGGTTGCTTGAAGCACAAGAATTTAGTTCAGCTTAAAGGTTGGTGTTGTGAAGGGAATGAGTTGTTATTGGTTTATGAGTACTTACCTAATGGAAGTCTCAATAAAGTTCTACATAGAAACTTCAATTCTTCAATTGTACTTTCTTGGAAGCAAAGAGTTGACATAATTCTAGGTGTTGCTTCAGCTCTTACTTATCTTCATGAAGAATGTGAGAGACAAATCATACATAGAGATGTGAAAACATGTAACATAATGCTTGATGCAGAATTCAATGCTAAGCTAGGTGATTTTGGATTAGCAGAAGTTTATGAACATAGTTCTAATACAAGAGATGCTACTATACCCGCAGGAACAATGGGATATCTAGCACCTGAATATGTTTATTCTGGTGTTCCTACTGTGAAAACTGATGTATATAGTTTTGGTGTAGTTATGATTGAAGTAGCAACTGGGAGGAAACCTGTGGAAGATGATGGAAATGTTGTTGTTGATTATGTGTGGAATTTGTGGGAGAAAAATAGACTTCTTGAAGCTGCTGATAAAAGATTGATGGGAAAATTTGAACCATTAGATATGGAAAGGATGTTATTGGTGGGGCTACTTTGTGTACATCCTGATTATGAAAAGAGACCAAGAGTGAGAGATGCAGCTAGAATGCTTAAGAATGAAGCACCACTTCCACTTTTACCTCCTAGTAAACCAAGGGTTAGAATTAGGCCTATTTGTCCAAATGATACACCAGAAACACAGAATGTTGTTGGGGATTGGTTAAGTACTGATGAGGCTCTTTATTTGACTCCTAGGAGCCAGTTTTACTAGAATTTTTGTACAGTGAGAAAACTTTGTTTTTGTGTTCAGAGGTCAAAAAATGATAATTGGGTCTTGTAATGATTTAGGCTATAAGGAAAAGTGTTTGTTTTCTTTGTTTTATAATAACAATATCCAAATTGAAATTGGTAAACCAAGTATTATTGGTTTCTGTAATTGATTTGTGTTCTGGACTTCAAAATCAATCACAGCAAGTTTTGTTGATTTATTAAGTAGTTTTATTATCAGAATTCCCCTGATTTAGTTGATGTCTAAGATGGGACCATAATAAGGATGGCTTCATTAACATGAATGGAAATTGTTTCAAACTTCTTCTTTTTTGACAGCGTCTCAAACTTCTTATGACCAGGAAAAGCATAATATTCTAAGGTTCTGATTGTGACTAGCTCACAAGAAACTAATGAAATGTTAGAAATCAAACTGAATTTGTAAAGAGGAGATGCATCTTGAGATTGAAATTGGCGAGCTAGAGAAGATTGGAAATTACCATTGAGTTTCTTATTTGCAAGTTTTTCTATCAGTATTTCCTATTTGCAAGTTCTTTTATCAGTATATTCTATTTGAAAGGGATGTCACCAAAAAAAAATTATACATCAAAAACTATAATAATGAAATCTTCTATTTCTTTTAGAAATGATGATGTTTATTTGTTTAAACAACCATGGGATATTTAAATCAAATTGATGTCTGTCATGTCAAGTTAATGTGCATGAATCAATGGAACATGTTTCATGGGGATCACATGAAATTTCACCCAAAAATAATGAGTGGATATATAGTAAGAATGAACATAGAAAACCCAATTGGAGGAAGCCCCAGCCTACTAAAGAATTGGGATAAGGTTTTTTTTTTCCTCCCATTTGATAGAACTCCAATGGGATTTTCTAGTTAATGGTTGTAGTAATTGTGATGCATATGTGAAAATATCGTGATTAGGTTAGCACATTCTGGCAGCAGCAATTACTAAACATGATATTAACATTGGGATCATGCCTCTAGATTGAAAATATATGGGATCTTGATTTAATTAAGCAATTAAAACTCCATGAACCACAATTACACATTATTACAGATACAATCAACTTAAGTTGTTATCAAATACATTTTATTTTATACTCCCTCAAGGATTTAAGTTGATAACAATTTAAGTTGATTATATTTTTATCTCATGCATCTGTAGTGATGTGTAATTGTGGTTCATGGAGAAAATAAACAATATAATAGTAATTTTCTAGGATTTAACTTATATACTTTGTCGTGGTTGAGTTTTTTTTACACTATAACGAATTACAATTTGACACGTCATTAAAAATATCGAGTCTTCTCTCACCTACATGAAAACTTATTTGAAGCGTAATTTGTGATTGATTGTCAGTGTAAAAACCTTTTACACCTACAGTGCATAACAATTAAACTCAATTTTCTATCCAAAATGAATTTTATATAAATTCCAAAAATAAATTTTGTAATACAATTCAATAAGGATATTAATTTATATATACTATGCTATAAAGTTTTTATACACCATCAATGAATCACAAACTGGCACGTAATTAAAAATGATTGAGCCTACTCCCAACTACCTGAAAAGTCATCTGAATCATGATATGTGGTTGATTATCTATGTACAAAAAATTAGGCTGACATGCATAACAATTAAACACATTCCATAAAATACCGTAAAAAATAAAATGAGATACTTTTTTGGTGGTGTTACAAAATAACAAAACACCACCAAACAAAGAAGACAAATTGGAGAGAGGAGATTAGTCACTACGTTCGACGGTGGATACCCCGATCTCGACTAAAAAAAGTAAAAAAATTACTACAGTGATTTTTTTTTGTCAAAAAATCTCTACTCTAAAGAGTAAACACACACACACACACGTATCTGGAGTTTCCAGTTGGAGAAGGGATTGCGTGGGGTTTGTTTGTACTTGTAGTAGTGTACGGCGGCGTCCAAAGCCTTTGTGTTGTCTTCCCTTTGATGAATGACCTAATCAGAATCACCCCTTTCTCCCACTTCAACCACTTACACCACCAATGGTCAGTTTTCTTTTCTTTTCTTTCTTTCTTCTCTGGAGGATGGATTCGTGCTTTTCATTTTAATTAATTACACGTTAAAATATTACTACTATCAACCAAATCTGAATCTCATTCTTTTACTTCTCTCTCTCATCCTGTTGTAAATAATGGTTTTACCCGATACAACTTTCTTTCTTGCTTTTTATGTATATATTCTTTAATTTATTCTGCTGTTATTTTAGGGGATACATACACGTTTCTTTCTTCTTCCATCAACATTAGTAGTCATTCTTTGTGTTATATTTCCAGATAGAATAGTTGCAGGGTTATTTTACAAGTTTCTTTCTTTAGGAGTCTACATGGTGTATCGTTTTGGGTTTGATTTAATTAATTGCTTTGATGAGGTTAAATCATGAATTTTTTAGGCTCATTCTACCTATCCATGAAGTTAAATCATGAATTCCTAGCAACACTAGCTTTAAGACTCCCCTATCAACACTCTCTTTATGATCGGATGAAATTCATGTAGGTCCCACCAATTTGAAAATAGGTACTACTAAATTAGTGAGACTCGTGTGAATTTCACTCAATCATAGAGAGAGCACGTCTTGATAGCAGAGTGTTATAACGTGAACACTCACTACTCAATTAGTAAGTATTGCTAATATCACTCCTAATTTGAACAGACAACCAAACAATGCACAGTGCACTATGTGTTTGGTTTAATAACTTCATAACATTTGAAGAAATGTTGATTGTAACCATTCTGTAGATTCCTTTTGTTGTTTAGGAGCAATGCACAGTGTACTATATGCATAAATTAGATAAACATGATAAGCATTAAATTGAAGTTAGCAGAAGGAAACATTCCTAGTTTTTTTTTGTGACAGCCGCTGCAGAAGTTTATATTCTGATTTCTAGCAAAAATATTGGAGAATAAAATGTGGCAAGTTTTTGTTTTTTAATAATTCTAGGCATTGGTTTTTTCCCCATTGAACACACTTGAATCCAAGGTCAAAAGTTTCGCTTGCTTGTGTTTTCCCAGCTTTTATGTGCGTACATTTAATTATAGTATTTGATAGAGTTGAATATGTTTTTAGTTCCTAATTCCCTATAAAAATACCCTCTTGTCAAGTTTAGTCCTATAAAAGTTTTCATGGATATTTAGTCTTCAATTTGAGATTTTTGGTGAAAATTTTCAATCCATCAATGTTTAGTCCATGAATCACGAAATTGGGAACTAAGCATCAATGAAAATTTTGTAGGGACTAAACTTGATAGTAGAGAATTTTAAGGGGATTAAACATATTAAAACCCTTATATGGAACTCCACTTTTACTCTATAAGTTATGGACCACTTCATTGAAGTTCTGTATACGTGTTGTAGGAATCAGTTTGTCTCAAGTGTGGCGATATAGGTTTTCCAGAGGCCTTAGTTTTTTGCAACAAATGTGAAGCTTATGGTTTGCATAGGTACTCATTGTTCACTTCTTTTATCTGCATTATTTAATACACTTTTAGCAAGTTTTTGTCATCATGCTTAGCTGCTTATGGCACTTTAAAACTCTTTAAATTTACTATTTGAGAGGTATAGAGGTGGAAGTGTACTCCCTATAGTTGAACAATCCAAAGAATAATTAGAAAATTTGCATTTTGTAAATTTGCAATTTTATGTTCTTTAAGTCCTTAATGACTCTGGCTTCTTATCTGTTTTTTTTTTCCAGGTACTGTTTAGATGGCCCTGTGATTATATATGATGATGTTACATGGTTTTGTGAGGACTGTGAACCAAATGAAATAGTACCATGTTCGCGTGAGCAATCTACACTTCCCTCATCTAAAACAACCACCTCTTTAACTTTGGCAAACATTGCAAAGAAAGCCAAAGGAAAACTCCAAAAATCCATAAATAGATCGAAGAAAAGCAAACTGCAGCAACAAAAGAAGACTGAAGTGAAGCAGAAGAAAGTCAGCAACTCTGGCTTAGTTGCTAAAACAAAGGTCGTGTTAGCTGACACTTGCAGTTCACCTGAACCTGAGCATCGTCAATGTAATATCAGCTGTGAACTAGAAAACAAATCGAAAAGCGAGAGTGAACCAGTTCCAAGAGATGTACCTAATTCCAACAGAGCTCCCAGACCTGTTCAAATCTCTCAACTACCTGCCAGTGATGATATAAATCGCATAGAATCAGACTGTTATGCACAGCCTATTGCTGAACCAATCTGGAGGTACAAAACTTGTTTTGCCAACTTTGTTTGAAATTGGTAAAATTCCATAGCTTAGCTGTAAATGTCACTGAAGTTGAATTTTCTGGTTAATAGGGGAGGTGTGCACGTCTCCAATGAAGCTATTGGTAATGTCAATGGACTTATGGCACATTTGTCCAATTTGGCATGCACCAGAGTTCTAGAGGAGACAGAACTTTTACCGGAAGTGCTTTTCGCAGATTTGCCTCCCCGATCTGTGGTCTGGCCTCCAAGTTTCATGAAGGAGGCACCAACTGATAAGAGCATTGCTCTTTATTTCTTTCCTGAGAATGAAAGGTTATTTCTTAGACAAATTTTACATGATGTTACTGTGCTCTTTCTTAAATTTGATGTTTCTAAATTATATTTTCCCTACAGTTCTGAAAAAGTCTTTGACAAGGTGGTTGATGATATCATTCGCATGGAAGTTGCTATAAGAGTTGTGACTAAAAATGCTGTGCTTTTAATTTTTCCTTCCACCTTGCTTCCAACTCAACACAAGAGTGAGCTTCATTTTATTCTAGCTCTTTGGTCGAATATCCGAGTCCAATTATTTATACAACTTAAGATTACATTTTAATTTCAATGATCCTTTGGACAGGATTTCAAGCCAAGTATTATTTGTGGGGTGTCTTCAGAAGAAAGTAAATTTCACAATGAGACAGCTCCTTTGAGCAATAGTGGTAGTTATGGTTCTGATGCATAGTACTCCTGTGATTCTGGTCACTGATATATTACTCACATATATCAGTGCATGATGGAATGTTGGAAGGTATAAAGATGTGATGAAAACAAGTTGGCATGTCTTGTACCCTTTTCGCGACTTTCGTTGTTCAAGAGAGAGAGGCTTAAATGTGTACAACTGAGTGTTCTTAAGAACCCTTGAAACTTTGTCAAGTGGTAACCTTTTTGTACCCCTGGAAGCCTCTTTTCGCAGAAGCATCGAGACCCTTTACAAAATGGTTCGAGCGTGGAGTTATAATATTCATCGGCTTGTAGGAAGTTTTGTTACATTTTTCTTATTACATATTAGTTGTGCAAAGTTAGCATATTTTACATTTTAGGTGTTAAGTTCTATTATAAAGACTATGCACGGTTACCGTTTGTTTGTTATTTTTGAGAAAAATCTCATTTGATCCTATTTCTGTGTTGGTCTTGTTTGCAAACGAGTTCGATGTGTATATCGTCTCGTCCTACCTCCCATTCCGTTCCCTCTCAAAGGTTTTTAGAAACCTATTTATTTAGTTAAAAAAGTCATGACATGCCGTCGAAAAAGTCTTTAAGGCCTACCAAATTTGTGCCCTTTAATTTGTAGGCAATTTTTTTTGTACCCCCTCATAACCTTTTACCCCCATAATACGTTTTAACCCCAAAATTCCCCTCAAAATTTTAACAAAATTTAACTGGAAACACCTCAAAAATGTATTTTCGGAAGCATTTTTTGTGTTCCGGAAATACCTTTTTAAGGTGTTTCCGGAAAATTTCCAGAATCCGGAAAAATACCTTTCGGAAATACATCAAAGGAAGTGTTTCCCGAAAATAAATAAAAAATGCATTCAGAAATTATGTTTAAACTAGTAATTCTGGAAACTGTTTCAAGGAGTCGAGAGTAAAATTCGCCGTTTGGTCAATTTGGGTTAAAAAAAAGCCTAATTCATATATGCATACTAATCTCATTCATTCTAACAACCCTCTTGCATTTGTCATCCATTCTAACAAACCCTCCTGCAAAATGACCTCGATGCCCTCTAATCCTTTTTGGACAAGTCAGTATTTTTTGTCCTTATGTGTCCTAAACGTTTGGGCGCCAAAAGAGGAATCATTCAACTTTCAACTCATTACTGCATTAAGCTTCATTACAAGACACTGTACTCAACAAAGAAAAGAAGACATGTATCACCTTTTACAACACATTTTTTTCATTCAAATCATCTATCTCTTCAAACCAAATCAAAGAGCACCACTTCAAACAAACAGCATCTTCTACACATTCAAGAAATTTCTGTTCAAGTAAGTTTCCTTTTCGTTTTGGGTTCTGCATTGTTCTTTTTTTTTTGTTGGTGATCGGTTTTCCTTTGTTCTTCTATCTTCTATCGTACCACTGTTTCGTAAAAAATCGCTACATGCTCAAGGAAGTTTCGTTTTCAGTTTGATTAGCTTACAAGCTACAATAATTAGCATTTTCCCTTCATTTTTCATTTGCTTTTTGGCTTCCTCACTGTGTTTCCATTTCTCTCTTCCATTAAAGCTTTCTGTGAGTGCTGCTTTAAAAACTTTCATTCTTTGTGTACAAAGTTTTCGTTTTTTTTGTGTACAAAGGTAATGTTGTCCACATCTATGCAAGCAATATTCGATTATTTTGGGTCCATTCCTATAGATGCAGATATAAACATGACATTCCGTTTTAGAGTTGGAATTGAAAATATAATGTATTTCCAAACGGCTGGGCTTTAATTTGATTAATAATGAAATATAGGCTCTAATTTTGTGGGCTTGGACTTGTTCATATTCTAATCCCTCTACTTTCACTCTTTGCAGGGCTTTGGTGGGTTTTTCCTATTGTAAGAGAAGAGACACTTCTGCTGGAACCATATCATTCTTCAAGCTAAACAAAGGTTCCCTCTTTTTGTGTAATTAAAGCACTTGGGCTGTTCCTTGTCTAATAGTAGTATTTCCAGGAAGGGATTTTGAGAGGTTTGAACTTTGAAACATGAAACTTGAACTTTATTTCGTTCTTAGTTTTGGAAATGCTTCTTTAGGTTATTATGTTACTATCAATTTCTTGAATGACTTTTGACCTTACTGTTGGAAATTCTTACTGCAGTTTTAACTAAAGTCCTTTACCCTTAAAGAACAATTACTATTTGTAAATTATACTGGCTTGTGAGTTGGTTGGTGTATTGTATGAATGTACTAGTATGTATGCATGTAGAATTAATGGTGGTATGTTTGATTATATATATGTGTGTGTGTCGTTGTTAGTGTGGTGGTGCTAACGATCAGTTTAATAACTTAAATTGTTCTATGGTTTATTAGAGGTAGGTTACTTTTCTATGTTTTGTGTTTGTTTGACTTGTAATTTAGGAATGCAAGTTCTTTTTAGCTTTATGAATTTGGTATCCAATGCAGACTTTTGCTTCATTCCTTGGTAATACAATGTTCCGCACCAGTTATTTATGACTTTTTTGTCTTTTTAATGTTGTTATGCATGATTTCAGATTGATCTATAAGGCTATGGCGACAAAAGGATGTAGTAAACTATATACTGTTTTTGATTTATGGAGCGGTCTTGAAGACATTCATGAGCAAGTCAATCAACAAAATATCCGTTTCTTCAAATTACTTCAACTTGAATCCTCAGACATACTTTCTCCACTTGTGGTCTTACTGTTAAAGTACTACGACTGTGCTTCAAGCACTTTCATCTTCAACGGTCATAGTTTTGCTATAACATTGGAGGATATTCTGTACATAACTGGTTTGCCCATTCGAGGCATACCAATCATGGATGCTTCCAAGGACAAGAAGGGGTTCTCTTCATTTTTTGACATGGAAATCACTAAATATACTTGCCCTATTAGCGCACTAAAAGATCGCGCGAAGGATACTAGGGTGGATCCTATCACGAGGATGAAGACAGCACTACTGGTGTTAATTGCCTGTTTTGTGATACCTAGCAGTGGCACAAAACATATAAAGGGAGACTTTGTCAAGTATGTTGATAGACTTGACAAAGTCGACGACTATGCATGGGGTGCGGCTCTCCTCGCTTTCTTGCACCAAGGAATTATCAAATGGAAGAAAGGCGGGAATCAAAAATCTTTAATCAACGGCAACCTTTGGATTGTATTGGTAAGTTGATTAGTTTTTTTTTTCATAATTAATTAAATTAAAAAAAAAAAGCTATTTAAACCAGTTAGAATTATCTAACTAGTTAGAAAACAGAAATAAGACAAGCAGATTAAACAAAGCTACAAACAGAACTTGGTTACAACTGTTTGTTTGTTAACCTACTTGAAGAATTAGGCTTGGTTCCTCCACAAGTAAATCTCACATTACTACTTAATAAAGACAAACCAAAGATTTGAGATTCTATTCTAACTGTTTTTACTATTAAACATCAACAGATTTTCTATTACAACTTAGTATTTATGCACAAAAACACTTGCAAACTGACTTACTAAATCACAGAGCTGTGAACTTGCTTTGGACGTGCAAGTGGCTTTGTTAGCCTTTCCTTACTTAACTGCAGTTTGTGTTTTATGAAATTTCACGTTTTGCAGGCAGTTTTTCTTATCCGCATTCAAAAGTTAAGCCTAGCTATTGGTATCGAATTGGACTTGGAAAATGCAGAAGTACCATTGCTGCACTCAATTGTGAAGGTAGCAAAGCCTATTTCGCGCAACCACCAAGTCAAATACATAGATAAAGTAAAGGAAATACTGGACACTCTTTCTGAGGATGTAAGTCAATTTTATTGTTTTCTTCACCAATATAATTTCAAAGTTCTTGTACATTATTTAATTGTTTATGTTTTTAATTGTTCTCATTAGGACATAAGATGGGTGCCCTACAAACACTATCAGCTTCCTGGCATACTGAAGGACCAGGAAAAGTACAAGTTACTCTTGTCACCAATATGTTGTATGGATTCCGTAGTACATCATAGACCTCATTTAGCCCCCAGGCAGTTTGAGGAACTGGAGCATCTAGATTTGAGCAAGCTAACCTGGCAGGAAACCGACCCCCAGATTTTTTTTGTAACTGAGCTTGCGCAATGGAATGATGGGAAGCTGGTTACCGACTTTTTGCCAGGGTATGAAGAGGAGGGTCCCAGTCGTCATCATGAGGAGACTTCTATCTCTAGGGATGTAGGTGCCTTAGGATATGAGAATCCAAATTATTCTGATACCCGAGAGATGCCTTTGGATACAAGCATTCAAACCATTCAGAGTCCCCGTCATTGTTATGAGGGGTTGATGTCTGATCCATCAGAGACTTCTATCTCTAGTGATGCAGCCTTTGCAATTGAGAATGCACATCATTCTGAGTCTCGCGAAAATTGTGCAAATTGTTCTGAGCTCGGCGAGAATGGTTCAAGAAAGTCCACACGGGGCAACCCGATTAATCCGCCCCAAAAGTTGAGTCCTTTGATGAAGGCTAACGGGTTACATACATGGTTCAAGAAAAAGAGAATGGTATATATATTTTCCTTTCTTAGAAAGCAGCTATTCAGAAACCGCACGGGTTACATACTAATTTAAGATAAAGTCAAATACTTTTTATGACGTGTCATTTTATGATTCACTGACATCGTAAAACATGTCTTATGCATGTGCGGGTATATTTAAAGACTTCACTCTAATCACACACATTTGACATGTCGTCCCGATAGTGTTTGGTTTAATAACTTGATAACATTTGAAGAAATGTTAATTGTAACCATTTTGGAGATTCCTTCTCTTGTTTAGAAGCAAAGCACTATATGCATAAAATTAGTTAAACATGATAACCATTAATTGAAGTTAGCAGAGGAAAAAATTGCTATTTTTTTTTGTGTGTGTGATTTGATTTCTATGAAAACATTGGAGAACAAAATGGGCCTAAGTTTTATTATTTTTTTAATTCCAGGCCTTGCTTTTTTTCCCCATCAAACACTCCTGAATCCAAAGTCAAAAGTTTGGACTGCTTATGATTCCCAGCTTGTATGGGCATAGCTGTACATTTATTATAGTACTTGATAGAGTTAAATATGTTGTTAGTCCTTTTAAAATACCCTCTTATCAAGTTTAGTCCTACAGAATTTTTCATCAATGTTTAGTCTTCAATTGATGATTTTCGGTGAAAATTTTCCTCGATGTTTTGTCCATGAATCACCAAATTGGGAACTAAGCATCAATAAAAAAAAGTTGTAGGGACTAAACTTGATAGTAAAGTATTTTATGGGGACTAAACATATTAAACCCTATTTAAAACAGAGTATCTATTTGGAGCTCCACTTACAAGTTATGGACCATTTCTTGAAGTTCTATATACATGTTGTAGGGAATTGTTTGTCTCACGTGTGGCAATGAAGGTTTTCCTGAGATCATAGCTTTTTGCAACAAATGTGAAGCTTATGGTTTGCACAGGTACCTATTGTTCACTTCTTTTATCTGCATTATTTAATACACTTATAGCAAGTTTTTGTCATCTTGCTTAGCTGCTGATGCCACTGCCTCAAATGTCACTTGGCCATATAATTGAATCTTTTTTTCTTAAAGTTTTATAAATTAGGTTTTTTTTGTCATCAAATGCCTCAAATCTGATTTTAGGTCATCATGCTTTTCAGATACTTTTTAGACGGCCCTGTGATTTTGCATGAAGATGTTACATGGTATTCTGAGGATTGTGAACCATAGCCAATAGTACCATATTAATCACAATACATATCAGTGCATGATTGGATGTTGGAATGTATAGATGTGATGAAAACGAGTTGGAATGTCTTGTAGAGAGAGGCTTAAATGTGTACATAAGTATTATTAAAAACCCTTGAAACTTTGTCAACATGGTAACCTTTTTGTACCACCGGAAGCCTTCTATCGTAGATGCATTGAGACCCTTTTCAAAATGGATCAAGCGTGGAGTTATAATATCCATCGGTTTTTTTCTTCTGTTAGAGCTGATTTAAAGCTTTAGGTGTACAAAGCTTTCTAGGAAGGGGTTTTGAGAGGTTTGAACTTTGAAACATGAAACTTGCACTTTATTTTGTTCTTAGTTTTGGAAATGCTTCTTTTGGTTTTTTAATTAATAATGCCTATGCTAATAAGAATTATATAGGGTTTACTTTACTGTTGGAGATGCTTACTGCATTTTTAATTAAAGTCCTTTACCCTATTTGTAAATTATTGTGGCTTTTGAATTTTCACTGTTTATTGTTGTTGCCGTTGAATTTGGAAATTTTCCTATTTATTACTTAATCAATATCAGTTGGTTGGTTTATTATATGAATGTACTAGTATTAATTTTTACTAAAGTTGTTTTGCTATATGAATCTATATGATACAATGTTTCTTTATGACGTTTTTGTTTTTCTAATATTGTTATGCATGACTTCAGATTGATCGATAAGGCTATGGCGACAAAAGGATGTAGTAAACTATATACTGTTTTTGATTTATGGAGCAGTCTTGAAGACATTCATGAGCAAGTCAATCAACAAAATATCCGTCTCTTCAGATTACTTCAAGTTGAATCCTCAGACATACTTTCTCCACTTGTGGTCTTACTGTTAAAGTACTACGATTGTGATTCAAGCACTTTCATCTTCAATGGCCATAGTTTTGCTGTTACATTGGAGGATATTTTGTACATAACTGGTTTACCCATTCGAGGCATACCAATCATGGATGATTCCAACGAAATTAATGCGTTCTCCTCAATTGCCTATTTTCCTATTAGTAAACTGAAAGATCGCGCGAAGGATACGAGTGTGGATCCTATTACGAGGACGAAAGCAGCACTACTGGTGTTAATTGCCTGTTTTGTGATCCCTAGCAACAAGAGCGATATAAATGGAGATTTCATCAAGTATGTTGATAGACTTGAAAGCGTCGACAACTATGCGTGGGGCGCGGCTCTTCTCGCTTTCCTGCACGAAGGAATTGTCAAATGGAAGACAGCGGAGGATAAAAAATCTTTAATCAGTGGCAACCTTTGGATTGTATTGGTAAGTAGATTAGCTTAAACCAGTTACAATTATCTAACAAGTTAGGAAACAGAAATGAGACAAGCAAATAAAACAAAACTACGAATAGAATGTTTGTTTGTTAACCTACTGATTCTGTCATCCTATATGCTTACTTAAAAGAATTAGGATTGGTTCCATCACGAAAGTAAATCTTGCATTATTTGATAAAGACAAACCAAAAATTTGAGATTCCATTCAAACTGTTTTTACTATTAAACATCAACTGGTTTTCTATTACAACTTAGGATAGTATTTTATACACAAAAACAATTACAAACTGACTTACTAAATCATAGAGCTGTGTACTTGCTTTGGACGTGCAGTGGCTTTGTTAGCCTTTCCTTACTTAACTGCAGTTTATGTTTTATGAAATTTTACTTTTTGCAGGTGGTTTTTCTTATCAACATTCAAAAGTTAAGCCAAGCTATTGGTATCGAATTGGACTTGGAAAATGCAAAAGTACCATTGCTGCACTCAATTGTGAAGGTAGTAAAGCCTATTTCGCACAACCACAACGTCAAATACATAAATAAAGTAAAGAAAATACTGGACACTCTTTCTGAGGATGTAAATCAATTTTAATTTTTTCTTCACCAATATAATTTCAAAGTTCTTGTACATTATTTAATTGTTTATATTTTTAATTGTTCTCATTAGGACATAAAATGGGTTCCCTACAAACAGTATGAGCTTCCTGGCATACTGAAGTACCAGGAAAAGTACAAGTTACTCTTGTCACCAATATGTTGTATGGATTCCATAGTACATCATAGACCTCATTTAGCCCCCAGGCAGTTTGAGGAACTGGAGCATCTAGATTTGAGCAAGCTAACCTGGCAGGAAACCGACCTCCAAAATTTTTCTGTGACTGAGCTCGCACAATGGAATGATGGGAAGCTGGTTACCGACTTTTTGCCGGGGTATGAAGAGGAGGGTCTCAGTCGTCATAATGAGGAGACTTCTATCTCTAGGGATGCAGTTGCTTTAGAATATGAGAATCCAAGTCATTCTGAGTCCCGAGAGATACCTTTGGATACAAGCATGCAAATCATTCAGAGTCTCCCTAATTGTTATGAGGAGTTGATGTCTGATTCATCACAGACTTCTATCTCTAGTGCTGCTGCCTTTGGATATGAGAATGCACATCATTCTGAGTCCCGCGAGAATGGTACAAATCATTCCGAGCTCGACAAGAATGGTGCAAATCATTCCAAGCTCGACGAGAATGGTGCAAATCATTCCGAGCTCAGTGACAATGGTGCAAGAAAGTCCACACGGGGCATGCTGAATAATCTGCCTCAAAAGTTCAATCCTTTGGGGAAGCCTAACAAGAAAAAGAGAAAGGTATTTTTTTTTTCCTTAGATAGCATGTAATAAAGTTAAATATGTTTTTAGTCCTTTAAAATAAAATACCCTCTTATCAAGTTTAGTCCGACAAAATTTTTCATCAGTGTTTAGTCTTCAATTTGATGATTTTGGTGAAAATTTTCATCAATGTTTAGTCCATGAATCACCAAATTGGTAATTAAGCACCCATGAAATTTTTTGTAGGGACTAAACTTGATACTAGTAGAGTATTTTATGGGGACTAAACATATTAAACCCTATTTATACCAGTATCTATCCGGTGCTTCCACTTTTACTCTTACAAGTTATGGACCATTTCTTGAAGTTCTGTATACATGCTGTAGGGAATTGTTTGTGTCACATGTGGCGATATAGGTTTTACAGAGGCCATAGTTCTTTGCAACAAATGTGAAGCTTGTGGTTTGCATAGGTACTTATTGTTCACTCCTTTTATCTGCTTTGTTCAATAAACTAATAGCAAGTTTTTGTCATCATGCTTAGCTGCTGATGCCATTGGCTCAAATGCCACTTGAGCATAAAATTGAATCTGATTTTTTTTAAATTTTTTATAAATTAGAAAATTTGCATTTTATAAAGTTGCAATTTTATATAGTTGAAATTTCTTAGCTGTTATTTTTTCCAGGTACTGTTTAGAAGGACCTGTGATTTTGAAAGATGATGTTACATGGTTTTGTGAGGATTGTGAACCAAAGGCAATAGAACCATGTTCGCATGACCAACCTACACTTCTCTCATCTAAAACAACTGATTCTGTAACTTTTGCAAACAATGCAATCCAAACCAAAACAAATCTCAAAAATTGCATAGATAGATTGAAGAAAAGTAAACTACAGCTACAAAATTGCAGTGAGAAAGCTGATGTTGTCAAGCTTTTGACTCAGCATGACCATGGGGCTTCAAATCTTTTGAGCAATAGTGGTAGTTATGGTTCTGATGCATATGCATGATGGGATGTTGGAATGTATAGATGTGATTCTGAGTGTTCTTAAGAACCCTTAAAACTTTGTCAACACGGTACCTTATTGTTACATTTTTCTCATTAAATATTAGATGTGCAAAGTTAGCATATTTTAAATTTTAGGTGTTAAATTCCATTATATAGTAGACCGTGCACGGTATTGTCCATCTTTGGAACTTCTATTTCTGTGTTAGTTTTGTTGTGAATCAAATTGTTGGAGCGCATTCAAGTAATTCACATAGAAACCTACACTGAAATTTAGACAAAAAAAAAAACCTACACTAAGGGGCGCGGGGGAATATTGAAATTTTTTAGTCCGAAAAATACTTCATCCAAACACAACCTTAGGACAAAAATAAGCGAAATTTCAAAGGTATTATCTGGACTAAATTTGTTTCGTAGACTATTTCTAATGTTTGTCGGCATCATTGCAACATGGTAGCTTCACCTAGCTGCAGCTGTTGCTGCTCTCCCTTGGAAGATCTTTTCCACTGCCTCCGTGATTACCCCACTCTAAAGAGCTCTTGCTTTGTTTGGGTATGAGTGTCACTCATGATTTTTTTCTCTCACTCTGATATTAGAAATTGGATTTTTACTATGGCTGAGAACGATTATGCTTCGATTTTTCTTGCGGGCCTTTGGTATGCTTTTTTTTTTGACGTGCCTTTGGTATGCTTGGTATTGGCGTAACAATATGATTTTTGAGGAGCAACACTGGCGTATTAATGAAGTGGTTAAGAAAGTTTTTGTTTCTTATGTTGAGTTTCTTGACTGCTTCACTGGGCGGGGTGTTGTTAATATTTCAAAGACAAAATTCCTTGAATTTCATATTTTTTTCTTTTACTTTTGTACCTTTAAAGAAACAAAAAAAACAAATTGAACCCCTCCCCTGATCAAATGATCCGTATTCAATTTTATTTTACTGAACAAAAAAACAAATTTCTTTCCCAGTTTTATTTTCCCTCTTTAAACACATTTTCTCATAAAAAGAAAAGGATTGGGGGTGGCATCTTCCGGTTTAAGAAGCCCGAGTTAATTATGCAGTTTGAATCGTAAATTCTTTTAAAAATTAAAATTAACCAACAAACAAGAGTTTTCTGCAACAACTACTACGTAGTCTTTTGATTCACCACTGCATACAGTGATACATAGGAGCGGACTTCTCGTCAAGTCAAATAAATCTTTCTTTAGCAAATATAATCAATTTTTAACACCTATTCTCATATAAAAAATAAAATAAATTATAGGATCGACTGAGATGTACATCTTGTCGACCTTAGTTTAAGACGTTTGACGCTTGAGTTGTATAACTTGGAGGATAGGTAGGAGTTGAACTTCCCTGTAAAATCAAAATAATATTTCTTATATTTTTAGTCCTTTTTATTTTGCCGTAAATCATTATCTTTTTTATCAAACATTGTTTTATTTATTTTTTTAGGGTAAAATAAATATGTCACGACTTAATAATGATTTGTAGAATCAGATTTATGGGGTGTAGTGTAATTAAGTTTTCAACATTCCTTCCTTATACATAACCAACTCTCAAATCCAACCTAGTTTATGCAGGCCATAACAACTAAAGTAAGTTTTTTTTTCCTTCAATTTTCCCTATTTAATAAATTGGAAAGATTGGATGGAGACTCCTAAAAATTGTACATTGTTGAGTCTTCATTGAGATCTCAGTCACGACATCGTGTATTCAATTTCACTAGCTTCGAGCACAATACAGTAGGTAGATGTAAATGAAATTAATTTTGATACATTATTGATTGATGTAAGCTTTATGTATGCATTAATACTCTCTTCCATGTTGTCTTATCTTGATACCTTATCTATGGCAAATTCAAAGTTGATAAGTGCGGTTAGTATAGTTCCTGAAAGTATCAAAAATGTAAAAGCATTTCTAAGGAAGTCATTTCAGTCCTTAGGATTTTGAAACATGATTTTTTAAAAAAGAAAAATGAATGGGAGAAAGCAACCCGATATCCATGAAATATAAAATAAAAAAAAGTGTGCAGAATAGAAGAATTGAACCTATGATCATCGTAAGGTTAGAGACAGCGTGCAAACCATACCAACTATATAGACTCGAAACTAACGAGAGGGGTGAGTATAAGGTATTTTGGGCTTATTTTCTTACTTTTTATTGAATTCAATGAATTATGCAAAATTATGATCAGTCACTGTTTTTGGTCACGTAATTTGTCCTATTTGTTATGGTGCAATATGAATAGAGAATAACATACGATATGGAGACGGACATGTGGTGAGCAACAAAAGAAGAGACGTGAGCCATGACGACATCGTATTATATATATTTAGTTACCATATATATGCACTCACCTCACCTTCTTCCAATCTTCGTTCTTTGTTTCAAACACCACTTCACTCCTCTTTCTTTCTTTCTTTCTTTCTTCCTCCCTCCCTCTCAGTGTCTTCTTCTCCTCGTTTTCGTTTTCACGTCTATGACCCCTTAGTTTTCGATGATCCCTAAACAAAATTACGTCATCCACGCATGTTGTTTTCCTAACACTCTCACTATAAAACAAAAAAAGAAGAAGAAGCATAGATAGAGGGAATTTAGCATTCAACCACTCTTTTTTTCCCTCTTGTGTTATTTGAATAAACCTATTGGCGTCACGCTTTTAGCTATCCAAGGTTAACGTACAGGTTTGTTTATATTCACCGTATTTATTATTCAAGTTCAATGATTCTTTTCCTTCTTTTGTTCATTATTACTAGCAGGGCTTATTATATTATGCGCTTAGTTCATTTTTTGTTTTTTTGTCTTATTGTTTGTTTCTTTACTGAAGTTTGTTTGTAAGGGATATATTCTCTCTGAGTCTGATCATCTTCTGTCTAAAGTGAACCTTTTTGAGTGTCTCACTCCAATGTGTTTCTTGGGTTTAAATCTTCTTCAAGTTTTAGAACTAAGCATTTCTCATCAAATGAATAATTTTGTTGCACTTTGTGTTTTTTTACAGTTTGAGAAGCAAGAGGTAAAGAAAATGGCTGGATTTTGGAGTGTGTTTTGTGGGGATTCTGATTGTTCAACTTCACAACCTTGCAGTTATGATGTTAAGTTTCTCATTGATCCTTCTGCATGTATCAACCACTTGTTAATATCTTGCTTTGATGTCTTGCTTCTCATCATGCTCCTATTTGCAATCATTCAGAAGAAGTCATCATTAAAACCATTTCAGAGATATTCAATTTTGCAGCTAGTTTCTGCCATATTCAATGGTGCTCTTGGGTTGGTGCATTTAATCTTAGGCATATGGATTTTAGAAGACAAGTTAAAAAAGAGCAATACTGCATTACCTCTTGATTTGTGGTTGCTAGAATTCTTTCAAGGACTAACATGGTTGTTAGTGGGTTTAACATTAAGTCTTCAGTTGAAGCAGCTTCCAAGAGCATGGTTAAGGCTTTGTTCTATTTTAATCTTCTTGGTTTCTGGTATTTTCTGTGGTTTAACCTTGTTTTATGTAATGAGTAGTCGAGAATTATCCCTCAAGGTAGCATTAGATGTCCTATCTTTTCCTGGGGCAATATTATTGTTATTATTCACATATAAAGAAACTAAGTATAGGGACACTGATAATGACAGAGAAATTGATGAAAGCCTTTACACACCTTTAAATGGTGAGTCCAATAAAAGTGATTCTAATAGCCATGTGACCCTATTTGCTAAAGCTGGTTTCTTCAGTAGTATGACATTTTGGTGGCTGAATCCATTAATGAAGAGAGGTAAAGAGAAAACACTTCAGGATAAAGACGTCCCGAAGTTGCGGGAAGAAGATAGAGCAGAAAGTTGTTATTCAATGTTTCTAGACCAATTGAACAAACAGAAACATAAGGATCCATCTTCACAACCATCAATCTTGAAGACAATAGTTTTATGCCACTGGAGAGAAATTTTGATATCAGGTTTCTTTGCATTGCTTAAGGTACTTGCATTGTCTTGTGGACCATTGCTTTTGAATTCCTTTATATTGGTTGCTGAGGGTAATGAGAGTTTCAAACATGAAGGTTATGTATTAGCCATATCACTTTTCTTCATAAAAATCATAGAATCTCTATCACAAAGGCAGTGGTACTTTCGCTCCAGACTCATCGGTCTGAAAGTTAGATCCCTACTAACTGCGGCGATTTATAACAAGCAACTGAGATTGTCCAATTCTGCTAAATTGATGCATTCTGGTGGTGAGATAATGAATTATGTAACCGTAGATGCTTATAGAATTGGAGAATTTCCTTATTGGTTTCATCAAACATGGACAACTAGCTTCCAGCTATGTATCTCTTTAGTGATACTTTTCCGCGCTGTTGGGCTAGCTACAATTGCCTCCTTGGTAGTTATAGTTATCACAGTACTTGCCAATACTCCACTTGCAAAGTTACAGCACAAGTTTCAAACCAAACTTATGGTGGCACAAGATGAAAGATTGAAAGTTACTTCTGAAGCTCTTGTGAATATGAAAGTGTTGAAGTTGTATGCATGGGAAACAAAGTTTAGAAATGCTATAGAAGGATTAAGGAATGAAGAGATGAAATGGTTGTCTGCAGTGCAATTGAGAAGGGCATATAACACCTTTCTCTTTTGGTCCTCACCTGTTTTGGTTTCTGCTGCAACCTTTGGGGCATGTTACTTTCTGAATGTTCCTTTGCATGCAAATAATGTCTTCACTTTTGTGGCGACTTTACGCCTTGTTCAAGATCCCATTAGAACTATCCCTGATGTTATTGGGGTAGTCATTCAGGCAAAAGTTGCTTTCACTAGGATTCTAAAATTCCTTGAAGCACCTGAACTGCAGAGTGCAAATGTTGGGAAGAGGTGTTCTAATGGAAATATGAGAGGCTCAATTTCAATCAAGTCTGCTGATTTTTCATGGGAAGATAATAATGTGTCAAAGACAACTCTGAGGAACATAAATTTGGAGGTTAAACCAGGACAAAAGGTGGCTATTTGTGGAGAGGTTGGTTCAGGAAAATCAACTCTCTTAGCTGCAATTCTCAGAGAAGTTCCTAACACTAAGGGGAAAGTAAGATTTATTTCTTTATACATGCAGTTTTATAATATCACTTAGCATAGCATTTTTCTGTCTGTCATTTGAATAGTAATATTAAAAGGGGTATCTGATTTTCTTTTCTGAATTACAGATTGATGTTTATGGGAAGTTTGCCTATGTTTCCCAAACAGCATGGATACAGACAGGTACAATAAGGGAAAATATATTGTTTGGATCACCTATGGATGCTCAAAAATATCAGGAAACGCTTCATAGGTCTTCACTAGTGAAAGACCTTGAGTTGTTCCCCCATGGTGATCTCACTGAAATAGGAGAGAGAGGAGTTAATCTGAGCGGAGGTCAGAAGCAGCGAATTCAACTTGCTCGTGCTTTGTATCAGAATGCTGATATATATCTCTTGGATGATCCATTCAGTGCTGTTGACGCACATACTGCCACAAATTTGTTTAATGTAATGACAACACTTCTTTCTTCACATCCTGAATGTGTGTGTGCGTGCGCGTGTGCTTTAAGATATTTGTTGACAATGATTATGCTTATGAACTGGACAGGAATACATTATGGAAGGCCTTGCTGGAAAGACAATATTGCTCGTGACTCATCAAGTCGACTTTCTTCCAGCATTTGATTTTATTTTGGTAATTTGATACATAATGCACTGATTATATTGTTGTTCTGGTGTAAGTTCTTGTAATGCGTTCAAAGTATTGATTTTTTAATCATTGGTTAACTGAAATTATGCATGGTCATGATGATTTCTTGGTACAGTTAATGTCAGATGGGGAAATCCTACAAGCTGCTCCTTATAACCATTTGTTGACCACAAGCCAAGAATTTCAAGACCTTGTGAATGCTCACAAAGAGACTGCCGGTTCTGATCGGCATGTGGATGTTACATCTTCTCAAAGACATCCAAATCGTGCCGGGGAAATTAGGAAAACATATGTGGAGAAGGACAAGCAATTTGAAGCGTCAAAAGGGGATCAATTGATTAAGAAAGAAGAGAGGGAGACAGGAGACCAAGGATTGAAGCCTTACTTACAGTATCTGAGTCAGAACAAAGGATATATATACTTCTCAGTGGCCGCTCTTTGTCACCTTATATTTGTGATTGGCCAGATATTGCAAAACTCATGGATGGCTGCTAATGTTGACAATCCTAAAGTCACCACTTTGAGATTGATTGTAGTCTACTTGTTGATTGGAGTTACCACAACATTATTCTTATTGATGAGAAGTCTTTTTACAGTGGCTATGGGCCTTCAATCTTCAAAGTCTTTGTTTTTACAGCTACTTAACTCCCTTTTTCGCGCGCCCATGTCATTTTATGACTCCACACCTTTGGGACGGATACTTAGTAGGGTAATCTTATTAAACAGATTTTTCCTTTTCAGTTTTTGTTTCTCAGTGTAATGGAATGAATGGAATACCCATGTTTTCACTCTTATTTCCTTGTGTAGGTCTCCTCTGATCTCAGCATTGTTGATCTTGATGTCCCATTTGGCCTTCTTTTTGCTGTGGGAGCTACTACAAATTGTTATGCTAATCTAACAGTTTTAGCAGTAGTTACTTGGCAAGTCTTGTTTGTCTCTATACCGATGATTTATTTCGCACTGCGTTTGCAGGTAATGAACGATTCCTTTGAATTAAATTGCCGTGATTTAGAATGTGCCTATTGGAAAGGCTTTAATAATACTAATAATTCTTGTTTCACAGAAATATTACTTTGCCTCAGCAAAAGAGCTGATGCGGATGAATGGCACAACAAAGTCCTTTGTAGCTAATCATCTTGCTGAATCTGTTGCTGGAGCCGTGACAATAAGGGCTTATGAGGAGGAAGATCGCTTTTTGGTTAAGAACCTCGATCTAATTGATATCAATGCTACTCCTTTCTTCCATAGTTTCGCTTCAAATGAGTGGTTGATTCAACGGTTAGAAACAGTTAGTGCAGTTGTTCTTGCATCAGCTGCCCTTTGCATGGTTGTACTTCCACCTGGGACATTCTCCTCTGGTGAGACTTCTATTGTTTCCTTTAAAATGTCCCTTTCAGTGTTTATGCAAGCATTTTAATATTTAACGTATGATTTTATTTCAGGATTTATTGGCATGGCTCTCTCTTATGGTCTTTCACTCAATGCTTCCTTAGTATTTTCAATTCAAAATCAATGTAACATAGCAAATTATATAATATCAGTAGAGAGGCTAAATCAATATATGCATGTACCAAGTGAGGCCCCAGAAATAATAAAAGAAAACCGTCCTCCTGCGAATTGGCCACTTGCTGGAAGAGTAGAAATAAAGGAACTGCAGGTACTTATTTTACTATTTTGAAAGTTTGAAACTCATTGCATAATCCTATGAGATAAGAGTATGAACTGAAACACATAATTTGCTTCTTGATATCGCAACGCAACAGATACGATACAGACCCGATGCACCACTAGTACTCCGCGGGATCACATGCACATTTGAAGGAGGGCATAAAATTGGCATAGTTGGCCGCACAGGCAGTGGCAAGACCACTCTGATTGGTGCTTTATTTCGGCTAGTAGAGCCAGCAAGTGGAAAAATCATTGTTGATGGCATTGACATTTGTTCAATTGGACTTCATGATTTGAGGTCACGGTTTGGTATTATACCTCAGGACCCTACTCTCTTTAATGGAACAGTTAGATACAATTTGGATCCCTTATCTCAACACTCTGATCAACAGATATGGGAGGTAATAAATACCTGCTAAGTTATTTTTCAGCATGTTGTTCACTACTTCACTTAAATAATAAAATAAAGCTTTTTTTTCTTTTTGTTTTCCAAGTTCCAATAGTTAATGTGTACTAATTGTAGCTTTCATATGATTATGAAGGTTCTTGGAAAGTGTCAGTTGCAAGAGGCTGTGCAAGAGAAAGAGGGAGGCTTAGACTCCTCAGGTATACTTTCATGTTTTGCTATTACACTTAAAGGTTTTAAATTGCAGTCGTGTTGCTATTCTTGATTTTGCATAGTATCCCCTCCGGTTTCTATTATAAGTAAAAAAAAGGGTTCGATTCTCAGTCTCTTCTATAAGCAAAAGTTAACTATTTTGTGATACAGTTGTTGAAGATGGGGCAAACTGGAGCATGGGACAGAGACAGTTATTCTGTTTGGGGCGTGCTCTTCTAAGGAGAAGTCGGATATTGGTGTTGGATGAAGCAACTGCATCAATTGATAATGCAACTGATTTGATTCTGCAGAAAACCATAAGGACTGAGTTTGCAGATTGCACTGTGATCACGGTTGCTCATAGGATCCCAACTGTGATGGATTGCACTAAGGTTCTTGCCATCAGTGATGGTAAGTTTCACATTATTAAACTAGCCATACTTTGCCTCATAATAAAGCAGAAAGAGATTAATCTTTTATTGATTTAATTTTCAGGAAAACTAGTGGAGTATGATGAGCCTATGAACTTGATGAAGAAAGAAGGATCATTGTTTGGGAAGCTTGTAAAAGAATACTGGTCTCATTTTCAGTCTGCGGAATCTCATTGATGCTGAAAATGCTTTTTGGTCTCTTTTGACAAGAAGCAGCACAACAATTAATACTAACAGAAATACGTTGCTAGAGATTAAGATGGTCGGTCGAATATGGTTTATGGTGTGTTTGGAATCTCAGCTGCATGGTTCCAAACGTGCGGCAAACCATAAGCTACAAGTTCTAGCTTTGAAATGGACGTGGAAGTAAACGCGAAAGTAAATGTGGAAGCAAACATACATTTATTTTCAGTTTCTTGCCAACGTCGGAGGAAAAATGTCCATAATCTAGGTTAATTGTTTTACTTTTATATAGTACACAAGATTCTAAAGAGACATTGTGATAATCAAATTCATATGATTGTACTTGTATGTTGAGAAGTGCTAGAATGTGAAAATGCGAATAGGTTGAGGAAAAAAAGAAAGAAGCCTAAAAGTAAAAATAGAGGTGTAAAAGTAAAAATAGAGGTGTAAAAAGCAACCTCCTTTTTAGGTGGTGATTGTTTTATGGTTTGAACTTGACTCAAGCTGGGCCATATTATCCAGCCTTGCAGACTCATCTTTATTTGTTTTGTGTAATTACTAACTTTTCTTTGGGTTTTTTTTACCCCCACCCCTTCAACCTATACCCCCACATAATAGTAAAATCCGAAAATACCCCACCCCCCCCCCCCTAAAAGTTCGCTCGGATTCACCTAATAAAAGATAAATTCGTTTTTGGTTTTTTCCCAAAAACGGATGTATCTTTTAATTAAGTAAATCCGTTTTGGGAAAAAAAAAGAAAAACAGATTTATCTTTTATTAGGTAAATCCGTTTTTGTTATTTTTACAAATCGGATTTACCACATGTGGGGTTAAATCCGTTTTGTAATTTTTAAAAGGGGATTTTCCTATTTACTAGATAAATCCGATTTGAAAAAATTCAAAACGGATTTATCTAATAAGTAGGTAAATCCGTTATGTAAAATAATTAATAAATAAAAGTGATATGAATATCGAGAGTCTTTTGGTTCCATTTATTGTGTGTTCGTTAACACGTGACGATGTTGTACATCGAGTGCATGGCTTAGGCTAAAAAATCAGTTTTCGGGCAACCTACTCGAATTGTAATGAAACCACAACCATTAAATCCGAAAAAAATCAGGGATCAAGACTCCCGAGTCCCGAGAATGGACTTCTTTCGGGACAAAGGGGTCAAAATCCCAAATTTCATAGTTTACTATTTTTTATTAATTTTTTTAATTTTTCATAATCTCCAAAAAATCTAAAAAAAATTGCATATCCTTATTTTCGTTTTATTTGATTTTTAGTGGTGTTTTTATAATTTTTAGATTAGTTTTGACTCTTTAACGGATTTTAAGTAGTGTTTTTATAACCTTTTTTTAAAAAAATTAAATAAAAAACAATTATTTTTAATACAAAAAGCGGATTTACCTATTTATTAGATAAATCCGCATAGAAAAAATTCAAAGCGGATTTATCTAATAAATAGGTAAACCCGCTTTGTAAAATAACAAAAACGGATTTAACCCCACCTGAGGTAAATCTGCTTTTAAAAATAACAAAAACGGATTTACCTAATAAAAGATAAATCCGTTTTCTAAATCCGTTTTGGGAAAAAAGCCAAAAACGGATTTATCTTTTATTAGGTAAATCCGTTTGACTCAATAGTAGAGGGGTATTTTCAGATTTCACTTTTTTGTGGGGGTATAGGGTGAATTGGCGGGGGTAAAAAAAAACCCTTTTTCTTTTTTGATATTTTTTATTTCTTATTGTAATGATAAGGCATAGATTAGGTTTGACATAGGGATGGCAAAACAGGGCAGCCCGCCCCGGCCCGCCTTGCCTTCAGCCAACCAAAAACGGGTCGGTCCGCCTCGGCCCCAAATGCAGCGAGTTCAAAAGACTGGCCCGCCCCGCCAAGTGACGAGCTAGCGGTCTGGCGGGCTGGCCCGCCTAGTTTTTTTTTGCACTATTTTTGAACAAAAACTCACATGTTTTTAGCGTTTCAATCAGATTTTTCACCTGTTTTTTAAAACAGTTTTTTTATAAAGCTTTTTCTAACAGATTTTTACTTTAAAAAATCTTGCTATATTCAAAATAAAAGTATAAAACAATAATAGCATTGAAATTACTAGGATTAATGATTAACTATATAGCAAAAGTCTAAAACTATCAAGAAATGTCACCTAGAACCATCAACCAAACGGTCCAAAATCATAATTCAAGTATTGATCTTAAAGCAACCAAAATAAGTATTTTGATTGCTTGATAACTAGGGATTAACCATCAAGCAACCAAAATAAATATTTTAAGAACCAAAAAACCATAATACGTAGAACATAAAAGTCTAGAGATTCAAATTACATAACACTGTCTAACAAAAGAAGAGTGAAACATCTAAATTCTAATCTTCAATGTCAATAACATTCGATGCACTCTTAGGACCCTCTTTTTCATCTTCACTGTCATCATGATTTCCATCTACATTATAAAACAATATTGAAATCAAAATGGTTGGTATCGTAGAGAGGAGCAGCTTCTCACTTATATTTACAGTTCGATGCACTCTTATATTTACAGTTAAAAACTCAATGAAATTCATTTCAGAATCTGTCAAGAAGGAAAATGAAATGAGAGAGAAGCAGAAAGGAGCAATACCTTACCGTGAGAGCCGGAGAGGAGCAGCTTAAATGAAATGAGAGAGAAGCAGAGAGAGCCAAAGAGGAGCCAGAGACGAGGAATCGTAGAGAGGAGCAGCTTCTCACTTCACCCGTTCACCGTGACCGTGAGAAATGAGAGAGAAATGAGAAAAAGTGAAAGTGAAAAACCCTAAATGAATTTTTTGGTCAAGATAAATGGGCTAGTCTGAAATCTGAATAATTTTTTCTTAAAAAAAAAACCGGCAGGCAGTCTAACCCGCCCCGTCCTTATTTTAGCTCGCGGTTTTTTTCCTTTTGGCTGGGCGGGCTCATCGGGTCAGCAGTCCCAATACCCCAGCCCAACCCGCCTTTTTTTGGCGGGTTAGCGGGCCAAACCCGTTTTGCCATTTTGACAAGGAAATATGCATTTGAGATGTCACAGTTATTAATTAAAGATTGATTAAAATTAAAACAACTTTACAGTATAATAATAATACTAAACCTTACCCTTGTCCGATGCACCTGATATCCTTATGAAAAAATAGGTAGTCTCCATACCCTAAAGTATCGAAAACACACTGATAGTGTCGCGCTTTACATGTTTTTTTATGAAACTAATTTTTCTTCGCATAAGTCGTTATTGAGTATCAAACTTGTTGTATTTGAACAGTTAATTTTTTTTCCAAATCCTATAGTACCCCAAAACATATTGCTTAGCGTCACACTTTACATATTATGTCGCAGAATTATTTTTACCAAACCGGTTGTCAAGGAACAAACTTTGCGTATTTAAATAGTTAGAAGTTTTTCCGAACCTTAAAAAACCCCAAAACACGTACATTAATTGCTTACGGTTGCACTCTAGAATTTTGCTAATAAGTTAATTTTTTCACCAAATCGGTTCTTGAGGAACGAACTTCGTTTATTTAAACATATAAAATTTTTCCACATAATCGGGCCCATATTGTTTAGAGAGAAGAAGAAAAGTGTTTAGAGAGAAGAAACTTGGAAATGCTTCAAGTTTTGGTGTCTTTGGAAAGTGGCGAGAGCTCTCTATTTATAGGTGTGTTTGTTGAGCAAATAGCCATTGGGTAATAATTCGCAATAAACGCGCAACGTCTCTTCTGAGACTTGGTCAACATGACCATTGGAGCAAAACGCGTAACGACTCTTTGACTTGGTCAACATGACCGTTGGAGACTAAGTGAGTAAGCAACAAATAAAAAAATTATTATCAAAATAATATTATACACCACTCAGCCCAAGCCCAAGCTCAGGCCCGGCTCGGCCGGTCGAACTTATAAGCACTCTTAAAGTGCCTAGTCTTATCCAATATGAGACTTTTTTCAATTCACAACAACACCAAGTTCCAAGAGAAAGTGAAGAACACCTATAACTTGTTCGCAATCAAGTTCTATGTGCATATTATCTTGTCCCTCCTTTTGAATACATTTCAGTCCCTCCAAAAGCTTTTTTTTAGAAACCTATTTATACACATATTACACTGAACTTAATTTAAAATAAAAAAATAAATGTATTATATGCGTATTCCCTCCGTATGCCATACATATTCGTATTTTGGTACACTTTTTTTGTCCAAATACATTTCTCTTTTATTTAACTTCTTTCGAGTAATTTTACTAAAAAACTTCTTTTGAATATGGGAGATGACTGGACAACGAAATCTCTTCCCCGCATATTACGCAAGAATTTACAACTCGTATTTCAACGTTGGCGTGTACTAGTTTTTCTTTTAATATATCCTTAAACATGCTGAGGTAATTACAAAACATGTAATATTTCTGTAAGCAGAGAATGTCTGGGTATATGCTTTTCCTCCCCAGAGAGGAGTGCAACCAATTTCTATACAACTTAAACAACACGGTGTGGACTTCAAAAGCAGACTTATGAGCTTGACTTGCTATTATTGCTGAAAAAGACTATAGAAGTAAGTTGAAATTTCATACTTCATACTTTTCCTCCTTACATGAATGAAAGCAATTTATTTCTTACTAACGTAAAGGACACGATTCTCTTACTTTTCTTCCCCAAACTTTTGCCCATACACGTATACCCTCTCCAACACCTATAAAAAGGCACGTATCCCCCTCTGCATTTTCTAAACCAAACCAACAAAACAAGTTTGAGTTATATAGAAACATGGCATCCTTCAAACTAGTTTCATTCCTTTTAGTCCCTCTATTGCTTGTTTCCCTTTTCAAGTCCTCCAATGCTGCTGGCATTGCTACCTACTGGGGCCAAAACGGTGGTGAAGGATCCTTAGAAGATGCTTGCAACACAAACAACTACCAATTTGTGAACATAGCTTTCTTATCCACTTTTGGCAATAACCAAAACCCACAAATAAACCTAGCTGGCCATTGTGATCCTAGTATCAATGGTTGCACCAAGTTTAGTAGTGAAATAAAATCTTGCCAAAGCAAAGGCATCAAAGTACTACTCTCAATTGGTGGTGCTGGAGGAAGCCACTCTCTCAATTCAGCTGAGGAAGCAACAACCCTTGCAGATTATCTCTGGAATAACTTCCTTGGAGGACAATCAAGTTCAAGGCCATTAGGTGATGCTGTGTTGGATGGCATAGATTTTGATATTGAAAATGGTGCAGGCCACTATGATGAACTTGCAAAAGCACTTAAACAAAAGAATGTGTTATTATCTGCAGCACCACAATGTCCATTCCCTGATGCTAGTTTAGATTCAGCTATCAAAACTGGTTTATTTGATTATGTTTGGGTTCAGTTTTACAACAATGGTCAGTGTGAATTTGCTAGTGGAAGTCTTGTTAATGCATGGAATCAGTGGAATAATATTGAAGCTAAACAAGTGTTTTTGGGTGTGCCAGCTTCTCCTGATGCTGCAGGCAGTGGTTTTATTGCTGCTGATGTGTTAACTTCTCAAGTTCTTCCTGCTATTAAGAGTTCTCCCAAATATGGTGGAGTCATGATATGGGACCGATTCCATGATAAGGGATACAGTAATGCAATTAAGGGCAGTGTTTAATTAAATTAGTTTCAGGTTAAATATATAGTTTATGACGTCTTTGAAATAAGTAGCACGTTCTGTAGGTTTTGTTCCTACACATATAAGTGTTGTGTGTGAAAACTTTGGTATACATTCATATTTATATGTAATGGTAAAATAAACTTGAAATAATAAACATGTTGCTCCTTCTCAAGTACTCTCTCCATCCCCTTTTGTTTGACTTTTAAACTTGTGACACGGGAATTAAGAAAAATACATTAATGATTCAAGAGTATAATAGGTAAACAAATATTGAGAGTGGTGCAACCTTTAAAGATATGGTCTTGTTAAGAGATATCTCCCAAAATACATGAACCAAAAATCTCTACAACAATGTTGAAAATGGTGCAAGTCACTATGATGAACTTGCAAAAGCACTTAAACAAAAGAATGTGTTATTAGCTGCAGCACCACAATGTCCATTCCCTGATGCTTATTTAGATTCAGCAACTGGCTTAGTTGATTATGTGTGGGTTTCGTTTTTTAACAACATTCAGTGTGAATATACTAGTGGAAACATTAACAAGCTCGTTGATGCATGGAACCAGTGGACTACTAGTGAAGCTAAACAAGTGTTTTTGGGTGTGCCAGCTTCTCAGGATGCTGCAGCCAGTGGTTTTATTTCTGCTGATGTGCTAACCTCTCAAGTTCTTCCTACTATTGAGAGTTCTCCCAAATATGGCGGAGTCATGATATGGGACAGATTCAATGATGTCCAAAACGGATACAGTAATGCCATCACATTCTGTAGGTTTTGTTCCTACACATATAGTGTTGTGTGTGTTAATTTTGGTATCAAAGAAAAAATAGTTCAATTATGAGCTTATCAAAGAAAAAATAGTTCAATTATGAAAACTATTTTTTACATTTTTTACTTCATTTCTCTCGTAATAATTAAATATTGAATAAGAAAAAATACATTAATGCTTCAAGGGAATATAGGTAAACAAATATTGATATTGTAATGCTTCATTGTATTGTAAAACAACAATCAAAATGAGGCAATTTTTTATTTGAGGAGCTGACATCTTTATTTAGACTCTTATCTTTATTTTAATTAGAAGTGACGGTAGAGGTGTTTACCATAATCGGTTTACTGAACTCTATTGTCCGAATTAATTGTATTTATTCGATTTGGGTTAATTCGATCGACTTTTTGATTTTTTTCTCTTCTACAAAACTTGAACCAAACCAACCTAATCGTAGCGCAAACCATATATAGAGTCTTTGATCCCCTGATCATTTGGGAGTTTGGAGAAGAGAATTTGGGTGAGGGAGGGAGGGAGAGAGAGAGAGAGAATGTATATGTATTGAAGCGGATGTTTATAACTAATATATTTTTAATTTTTAGAGTATTATAACAAGATAGAAGAAATTTGAATATTTTATCTAAGCCCTTCCAACCTCTCTAATACATTTTTTGAGTTCCCCCGTTTTAGAGGGTTTTTAGTTTTGTTTTGGGAATAAAAATTAATTTGGAGAATTCTTAAATACCCTTCAAATTATGTTGGGTGCCAATAGGCTGTAGGAAAAATTAGTTCAAAATTCAAATTTATTTTAGAATAAATAAATATAAAAATGACATGTTATTAAATGATTGAACGTCGGGTATCATATCAAATAAAACTCTAAGGTAACGGAGTTGAAGGTGGGGGATTACTCTTCCTTCTTCTTCCCTTTCTTCCTTCATTTTTCCAAAAGTACTCCCCTCTCCTCCAAACCTTCCAAACATTGTTTTTTTTTTTATAGCAACATTGCTTAAAAACATGTAAAATAAAATAAAGCGTATGTGTTTGGTTTAGGTTCATGGATAAACGTATTTCAATTTTTAAATATTTTGTTAGGAGTGAACATTATGGATCACGATATGTTGAGTCTAAACTTAAAGTTATATTGGAAACTTGAAATATGATAAAATAAACAACAAAAATACTAATTTAAAATATAAAATGTCTAAACTAAAATTATTACTATGGAATATAATTCGAAGTGCAATACAATATTAATTAATGAGTACAAAGTCTTATAATTATTCATGTTTTTATATTAATATTGATAATTTTTAAGAAAATAATTTCAACATTTAAAAATTAAAATCAATTAAATAGAATATTACCTTTTAAAAAATAACTTCATCTGAGCTTTTATTGTAAATCAAAATTATATTTTTAAAATTATATTTCAAAAAATAATTTCAAAATTATATTTTTAGTCGTTTAATTTAGTTTTGTCAATAAATAATATTCTTTTTATCTATTTTGGCTCCCTCAACAAATTTTATCAAGCTCTGTTAGTGAGCTGATTCTTTGCTTAAAAATTTTAGCCAATTTTCGGATGTTACTCGAAGTAGCGTTTGTGCTTGTATAACTTAAAGTGTTTTATTTTTCCCTTATTTTTACTCTAGTACTTTAATTAAATTCTTCATTTATTATCCATTAAATAAATATTTTCTCTCATTTTTAAGCATTAATTAAAAATATTCATATATAAATTTTATATTTATAACAATTTAAATATTTTACCAAACTTTATATTCAATACTCTAACTTATTTACTATAAGTTAACTTATCTATAATCTGTCAAATTATTTGCTAAGTGCTAATTTTTCCCAAACATACCCATATTTTTTTTGACAAGCCGAAACATACCCATATTTTACAAAGACTAGAAAATTACAAATTAATTATTATCAAAGAAAAAGATAATTATAAATTAACAGGAACAATTTTTTTTTTGACAGAATAAATTAACAGGAACATGATAAAACATGATAAGTACATGCTACGAAATTTACTGTAGGTAAGAGAAAAGGTCGAATTACTGGGTTGGTTAACCAACTAAATTGTTGTTGAATCCTTTGATAAAAAGTAGCAATACAATGCCACGTATATACTTTTGGCTCGATTCATGCCCTTTAATTCGTATACGCCTACTTTTTAGCGTTTCTTTGTAGTAGTCGATATAAGTTGAAACAGCAGCGATGAGTATTATTGAAAGCGAAATCCAGTACACTTCATACAACCTCAAAAACACACTCTTTCTTTCATTTTAATGTAGTTTCAGCAACATGTGATGCAGTTCTTAAGAACCCTAACCCCCAACATTTTCACATATTTGTCACTTTCCCTCTCCTTTACTTCCAAATTCAAGAACCCTAGTCCTCAAATTCAAGAACCCTAGCCCCCAAATTGAGTATCCCTAAATCTCTGTCACTTCGATTTTGTCGAATCGCTGCTACCATTTACTTTATCAAGCTTCATAAGGTCAGTTCGTATGTGTTTGCAGCTAAATGTTTTATTCAATTTTTATTTTTATAATTATTATTTTGCTCTGCTTGTTTGAGTAACTTTGCGATTTTCATTGGGAATGAGTCGATTTGCTCTGCTTGATGTTTTTCCCCCCTTTTTGCTTCTAGACCTTGGTAGATTTAAGCTTCATTTCTTGTTGCAAAGTGAAAAATTAGCTGCAGGCAATGTTTTTTCAGTACTGAGTAAAGATAATGTATTCCCAAACGGTTAGGCTTTAATTTGATTAAGGATGAAATATAGGCTCTAATTTTGTGGGCTGTGAGTCTAATTGGTATAAGGCTATACTCATGCCACGGGTTGTCATGGTTAATGTCTAATTTACAAGGGGCTAAATCAGTGGAGAGCGGTAAACAAGTTAGACTTGTTCAGATTCTAATCTTCTTCTTTCACTCTTTGCAGCGCATTCGTGGGTTTTTCCTATTGTAAGAGAAGACACACTTCTGCTGGAACCATATCATTCCTCAAGCAAAGCAAGATTCCCTCTTTTATGTAATACCTTTGTGTGTGTATGGTTGTTTCATTAAAGCACTTGGGCCGTTCTTTGTCTAATTTTTTTATGCACTCTTGCTGGTTAAATGACACTAAAAATTTATTATATTTTCTTCCTTTTCTGTTTTAGAAAATTTTTCGGAAGGTGTTTTGAGTAGTTTGAACTTTGAAACATCGAAACTTGAACTTTATTTTGATCTTACCTATGGAATAGCTTCTTTTTCGGAGTTATGTTACTATCAATTTCTTAAATGACTTTTGATTTATTATGTTTTAAGTAATGCCTACGCTAATAACAAATAGTGTATACTTTACTGTTGGAAAAAAATTTTAAAGTCCTTGACCCTTGAGGGGCAGTTAGTATTTGTAAATTATAATTGGTTTTTGAGTTTCCACGGGTTATTGTTGCTGTAGTTGAACTTCGTAAATTTGAATTTGGCAATTTTCTTACTTATTACTTCATCAATATCTAGTTTGGCTTCTTTGCTTGAGAGTTTTTTGTTGTGTTCCTAAGGACCTCCAGTGTTAGGCTTTGTATCTAGTTTTCTTAATTTTTGGTTGTGTTCTTATTAATTACATTGATCAGGACCACCAGTTTTCTTTTCTTTTCATAATTTTCTTTGTTTGCTTCAAATGTGGTGTTTGAGAATCTTTGTTGCTTTCGAGTTTTGGGTTTTGACCGGTTGAGATCGGGGATTTTCGTTGTTCTCCAAATTGAGAGAATAACGGAAATGTGTTTTCGCTTCGAATTCAATACTTGGATCTCCGTATATGAAAGGAGAGAGATGATAAGTTACTAAGATTTAGGGAAGAAGCCACCAATTTTGCTTTATCACTTAAGCTATGGATGTTCAATTATCAATAAGGTTTATAGTCCATGCTTTTCCTGCTTTTCAAATTTCCTTTTAGAGTGGATGAGATGATAATATGCAGGTTCAGTACCTTAATTACTTTTTCTTCCTTTAGGATCCTCACTTGTTCTTTTTTTCCTTCTTCTAAGAGGCTTTTGATAGTTGCCATTCTTTAAACTCGAGCACTATCACATTGCTTGTTGATTCGTATGGTAGCTCTCAATGTTTGGCATTTTCCAATCATTCCTTTCTTCATATGTCCATTGGAATACTAGTTAGTTAGCTTTCGCGTGATTGTGTGTGTTTAGAGTTGTTGCTTGATTCTTATGAGATGAAGCCTGTTGTTATGTCCTTCATTACAATGGATTATCTGTAAATTTTCTAATTGCCTGTTCAGATTGCACGCACTAGGTCAACTGTTATTGACGACTGTCCTAAGCTACTATGTCTTTGAAAGCTGAAACCCTCTTTTTATACAAAGTACAAACAGATTAAGTTTAACAAGAGGGTGTAACCTTGAAGTACTGTATTTATGCAATGTTTTCCAGTTCTATATTTTTCAATTAAACACAAACCCTTTCCGATCACTTCTGCTCTTATTTTCCAGTATGCTGTTAGGCTCCCCCGTCCTTATTGTTTGAACAGAACACTGTTTCGGAATTAAGATTTATAACTTGAAAAATAATCAGGACAATGCCATGAACTCTCTGTATCTCTATTATTGATGCCATGGTAGCTGCTCCACTATTGCATTACCACTACAGACTTACTGGTTGTCTCATTATTTCCTTTTTTTCTTTCATTAAAGATACTCATTGAGCATTCAGATGTGTATGTTTATCATAGCTGACATTATTTACCAGTTGAGTAAGTTGGTGTTGACCGAATCGAACCATATTCTTCTGTAGGAATCATTTTGATCAAGAGTTGATTCTGGTTCAGCCACTGGGTGTGTAGTCTCTATGTATAAGCATGGTATGCATTATAACTTTCGCAGCATCTATCTATTCTCCTTAAAGTTGTTGGTTATGCCTCAAGAAAATTGGAGGAGAGTCGTGATAATGTTAATATAAAATATGATTAGTTCCTTAATTAATATTCAGGACTTGTAGCAAACTATTGCTTGATTAACGAAGTTGGACGTGGCTGAGGTGGTCTATAGTCAATATTCAGCTTTTACTTCCATTTGTTAATTCTAATGGATGATGCTGGGCATCATGAAACTGGAAGACACAAAGCAGATCAGTATAAACCTGCTCAGGGACAGGTATGTAGGAATACCTCTTCTCGGATACATTTAAGTTTGCATGCACATAACACTAACCTGTTTCCTCCTTAAAAATATGCTTTCTGTACTGATATTGGTCTCAAATCTGCTATTGCAGTGGTTGATGCAACATCAGCCTTCCATGAAGCAGATTATGGCAATCATGGCTGAACGAGATGCAGCTATTCAAGAAAGAAATCTGGCCCTTTCTGAGAAGAAGACAGCACTTGCAGAACGTGATATGGCATTCTTGCAGCGAGATACTGCTATTGCAGAACGAAATAATGCGTTAATGGAAAGAGATAATGCAATTGCAACCCTTCAGTTTCGAGAGAACAGTTTGGCCAATGGCAATATGTCATCATGCCCTCCAGGGTGCCAAATCTCGCGGGGAGTCAAGCATATACATCATCTGCCGCAACAGGTAAACCATATGCATAGCATGGGTGATGCTTCTTATGGCACACGCGAAATGCACACAAGCGACGCCCTCCCACCAGCACCTATTCCTTCAGAGGCTGGGAAGTCTCGACGGGCAAAACGACCAAAGGAAGGTAAGTCAGTTTCTCCCAACAAGAAGACTCCAAAAACTTCTAGAAAGGTCAAGAAGGAAAGTGAAGACTTAAACATGATGTTTGCTGATAACAAGCCACATGAATGGAAGAATAGTCAGGAAATTATAAACGGAGGTGAAGATCTTAACAAGCAGTTAGTGGTCTCGAAGTCTGATTGGAAACCTCAGGACTTGGCATTGAATCAAGTTGCATACGATGATTCAACCATGCCAGCGCCAGTGTGCTCTTGTACTGGTGTTCCGAGACAGTGCTACAAATGGGGGAATGGTGGTTGGCAGTCTGCATGTTGTACCACCACTTTATCAGTGTATCCACTTCCAGCAGTGCCCAACAAGAGGCATGCCCGCATAGGCGGTAGAAAAATGAGTGGAAGTGCTTTCAATAAACTGCTTAGCCGGCTTGCAGCTGAAGCGCATGATCTGTCACACCCAATTGACCTTAAAGACCACTGGGCCAAGCACGGTACAAATCGATATATCACAATAAAGTAAATCATGAGAAATTTTTCTCTGGACGAGCAATGCATAATTAATGGCTGATTATGAATTCTCAAGTCATAATCGGAGGGAAAACAAGTGATGAATTGCATCCGGGGAAAGCTTTTTATTGTAGTGTGCCCATTCGTATAATTAAGAAGATGCAAGGAAACAGTAATAGAACCGTATTCCTGTCATTTGATCTGCATACAGGGTTTGGTGGTAGCAATCACATGTATTTCTTGGATAATTAGCTTTGAATAGTCTTGGTTAATGCATCTTGTCGTTAAGCCCAAATAATTGTAGAGCCTTGTATTTTCATGTATGTACTGTACTATCTGAATCATTGATATATGTATGTAAATTTTCTTCTGAGGTTTATTATTGTCTGCTGATTATTAGAGAGTCTAGAGACTAAAGAATCTAATTGAGACATTTCAAGGGTTTAAGGGGTACGATTGATCGGGCGGAAACACAATTACACTCATCCAATTACATCTCATGGGTCTTACCACCCCAACCCCCCAAAAGCGAGTGTAACCTTCGATAGTTCTCTAATTCTCCCTGTTTGCACCATCATTTTTTTTTGAAAGCAACATACTTCATTCATTTAAATGATACCAAGAGCATCAATAAGATTACATGAAGTAAGAGAGGTTGGACATTTCCAAACCAACGACTAGGAGCAACAACTACAAAGGAAACTACTACACATGAACTACGGGCATGCAAGCCAATACATTTAGAATGTTTAAGGTCCATAAGGACATAAGCAACCCAAACCCAACAACGAAACAACCAGAGTAACAAGCTTTAACTCCCAAGTAGATGTGGTAATCAGTGATAGAGACTCTGCAGTCTTTCTCCCTATCCAGTTACGGATGATATCTTTGACTAGTGTACGCTCAATTCGACTAAAAATGGTCTCAAGATTAACCGACTTATCATAAGACAGCAAAGCAAACTGAAAATTGGTGAGGTCATCGGCAAAGGTGTCATCTCCAAAGGTTTTGACAATCACCATGTACTGCAACAACATCCAGAGCCGAGTGCTTAGGCAACCGAGAGTTCTATGGGGGTTTTCATCAAACACCTGCTGTGCATATTTAGGCCAAGAAAAACAAGTACCAAAAACATGAAACCAAGATCCCATAGACACTCCAAAATCAACAGCCCAGACCAGAAAAACAAGAGAACCACACAGGATCCATGGTGGCTTGGGTGGTGGCCGGGTCGGAGCCAAACGCAAAGCAGAACACACCAACTGAACAGCAGAATACGTTGGATCAGGAAGCCTTACCAAATAGCTGACTTGCTCCAGTGGAGGAGGCTTGGGCGGAGGATGCTCCGGCGTCGGCAGAATGGTGGTCCGAGGAGGAGGAATCGGAGCTCCAGCCATAGAACGGAAACCCAGCAGGAAGAGGCAAACCGAAGCATGATTGGTTGGTGATGAGGTGGTGAGAAGGCTCATGGTGGAGGCGCTGAGGATTTAGGGAGGTGGCGGCGGTGGGGAAACCTTGCATAAGCAGGTGGGTTTGAAGAGGGGTTGACGGGTGAGGGATGGAAAGAGATGAGAGGGATTTGAAGGTTTGGTGGGGATGGGTTCCAATGGGGGAAGGATCGGAGGGTTTGGGTTCCTGGTGGGGTGGGTTTGTGCTGATGATGGTCAGGCGATGGGAGGGGAGATCAGACTGGAGGGAGGAGAAGAAAGAGGAAAGGGAAAGAGAAAAAGAACCCCACCTAGAGGGGGGAGGCAGAACCACCACATGGGAGGGGGAAAGGCCAGCTAACTAGGGCAAACCTCCACAAAACTCTAGTTTCGGGAGGGGGGTGACGGCACGGTAGAGAGAAGGCAGAGCCTCTCTCTCTAAAACGTGGACCGCAAACAACATTTGAACCCTGTTTGCACCATCATTGATTCTTAAGGATATCAAGTTATTGGAGCCTTTCCAATAAGGAAAGAGATGTTGAGATAATCGAAAAGCTAGATGGGGGGCATTAGGGGAAGGAGTGGGAGTGTTGTATATGTGCATAGTCCAAGAGGTAGTAATTGAGGAGTGACTTGGCGCCCTGGACGAAAAGGGAAAGGGTGGATTAAAGGTTGATGGGGTGAGCTGGCCAGCAGGGTGACAAGTTAAATGATGACAAACCGCACTTTGAAGGCACTTTCTGCTCTCTAACAAACTTCACGACGTTGATATGTGGAATGTACAATAATGGATCGAAGTTGATTTGTTGATCTGAATCAAACGGATACCGCAACTAGACGGGAAATCAAAAATGTTGCTCAAAGACGACACACAATAATAATGTCGCACTCAAACGATAAAATAAAGAAAAAATACGATATAACAGCTAAATCTATGTGAAATCCACTTATTTAGATAAAAAAGAGAGAAAAATAATGTACAAAGATGATTCCAAACCTAAAAACTGACCTAAAGCCACCCTTATATCTATTCGGTGAGTAAGAAGGAAGAGAGGATAGAAAGATGGTTGGGAGAGACGACTAGGGTTTAAAGAAGAGGACAAAGCCAACACATATGGTCCAAAATCACAATCTAATCGTTATCCAATTCTCTCTAACTACTAACACACTAATTTCTAATCACTTTGCCTATCTAAAAAAAATTGTTGAATTCTGTGGTTACTTAATATAAAAAGTTTAACATACTTTGTTGAAATGTTTAATTGTTATACACGGTCTGTCATCTCTATAAAAAAGTTTACAATTATCAACAAATCACACTCAATTATATGCGTGACTTTGGAAGTAGCACGAGTGTACCATTTAAAGTTTTACTTTTTAGCGTTTTTAGTCAATATATAAGTTAAAATAGCACCCTTTTGTCAAAAAAGAAGTTAAAATAGCACCCCGTGAATATTATTCAAACGAAATCCAGTACATGAGATACAGATGCTCTGGTTCACAGGCGTGACTGTAGATACCACATCGGTAACTAATTAACAAGTCATCGATCTCTTATTCCATTTACGTTACTTCTAATAAAGCTTCAGCAACATGCGGTTCAAACCAGCACCAGCCACCCACTCAGATATTGCATCCGAAACCGCTTTCACAAACCACAACACATTATTTGAAACATACTCTATTATCTGATTGCTGTAATTATTCTGAACATCACGGTATCTATCCCACAGCATAATTCCACCATAGTTAGAAGTTTCTTTTATAAAAGGAAGCACGTTAGAAATAAGCTCTTCTGGTGGAATATAACCACCACTTGGAGCTGCATCAGGAGCTGCTGGCAATCCCATAAACACAGTATTATTTGGCATAACAAACGTGGTCCAAGCATTCCAAGACTGTAAAAGCAAAGTAGCATCATGATTCACTGTATCATATTGACATGGTGGATTATTATAAAACTGAACAAGTATATAGTTGAAAACTCCAGTTTTAATAGCAGTATCTAAGTTTCTATCTGGCATAACACATTGTGGAGCTGCTGACAAGTAAAAATACTTGTTTTTTTGTCTAAGTGTATCAAGTTCTCTTGCAAGGTTATCCCAATAATTAAAAGTATTACTTCTCAATATCAAAATCTATGCCATCCAATGATACACTTCCAAATGGACCAATTTGACCAGTGAGGAAGTTATTGTAGAGGTAATTGGCAACATCTTTAGCATCTTGAGGTGAGCAGAGAGAGTAATCTCCTACTCCACCTCCTAGGGAAAGGAATACTTTGATACCATTTTGTTGACAGTGTTGAATTTCGGGTTGAAGTTTTGTGCAAGGACTCCAATCACCACAATGGCCTGCGAGGTTCCATTTTGGGGTTTTTCCACAACCGAATTCGTTGAGAAAAGCTATGAGTACGATCTTGTAGTTGCCTGTGTCGCATGTGGAAGTTAAGCTCCCATCACCGTTGTTTTGGCCCCAGTATATGGCAATTGATCCATTACTGGATGATGCTTCTGAAGACTTGAGGGTTAAGAGTGATAAGAGAATGCGGATCAATGTTTGCCATTTGGAAGGCATGATGGGGAGGGAATAATATTTGAGGTTTTCGTGTTTGGGTTGGTGGGTTTAGAACAAGTGGTACACCGTATTTATAGAGGTCCTATGATGATTAAGGTTGTGTATAACATGACATCATTCTATGTAGGAAATGCTATGTAATGAGTAAGGTTATTTTGGGTAAGGGTGTGTTTGGGAGTTGGGAGTTTTAGAGAGAGCTCAAAAAAATAAACTAGCAGGGTTTTAGATGAGGTTAAAAAATAATCTAGAAGAGAGGTTTAGTGAGGCTTGGGGGATAATTTTTCTCATCTCCAAACTGCCAAACACATCCTAAAGAACAACCTACAACGGTCAAGTTAGCGGATGACGAATAAAGTAGTTTGTAACAGATGATCGAGCTAGTGGATAAGTTATCAGTGTGAATTTAAAATGTTTGATAAAATAAACTTATTAATATTAAAATGATACATTTTGACATTTTTAGTTAATCCTTGCAAATGAGAGAGAATAATCATTTAATGAAAGTTTAACAAAAAATTCAATTAAAATCAAAATTGTCATAAAGATAGAAAAACTAAAACTCAAATGCTAGTATCATATAAAATAACACAAAATTAATTAGTGAAAAAATAGTGCAAGTTCTAAATATCAAAAGGTTAGATATAGGCCGGCTTCCAAAAATTGTGAGTAACTTAACAAATATTACTTTATTAACTCAAAATCTGACACATATATCATAATAATTTAATAGTCGATTGAAATTTCTTAGAAAGTGCAAATGTTTAAAAATTTAAGAGGACATTTCACAAGGTGAGTGAATGTATCTAGAGTCTTGAAAATGTGGAACAATTAATATCTACTATGCTAAATACAAATGGAAATTATTCTCTCTCTTATAAATAGAGTTATGAAAAGGTGAAAGCATCCCCTTTTGGGTGATTTGTGGAGAGGTGAGGCATCGCCATCATTGAGTGAGATCATGTAGAGAATTGAAGAATCTTCTTCAACTATGTCCTAGTGAGAAGAGGGTGTTGGTGTCTTGGTGATAATCACTTGTGTCAGATGTGGGTGTTATCATTCCTTGTAACTCTTAGAATTGCAAGTCGATACACATATTGGGTTGAGTTACAAATTGTTGTAATCATATTTGAGATGATGAATGAATTACGTTGAGATGTTATCATGGACGTAGGCAAGAAGTGTCAAACCACGTAAATATTTGTGTGTTCATCTATTCTTTCTAGCGGTGTGTTTACGTCTATTCCATCAAAGATCTTTGAGTGTGTTGATTAATATATTGATGTTGCGATTTTCGCCAACATGTCAACACAAGTCAATCATGAAGCTCAGTGAAATTTGTATGAATACAAGTGAGGTGGTGGATAAGCTACCCACATTTTTTCAAAAAAAACTTAGGTCTCAGCTTTTTTCATAATAACAGTACAGAATAGTGAGTCAATATGCAAAAGACCAAAGGTAACTATAAGAACATGCAAAATATAGTTGAGAATTCTACGATATCTATTGAGTTTCGTTGGATACAATACTCTGTAGACAAACCAAATATAATTATATGTGATTGAGTTAATTATGTTGTTTTGTAAGCTAATAATTCTTTCTTCTCTTGCAGGATGTATTTGTAACATACAGGGGTGCAAAATGAATTATCAACTTAGGCCCAAACCAATTGATGCCCAGATCCACTTGATCCGGTTCACTTATTCACTTACCCCACTTCTAGGGTTTCATTCTTTGGATTTCTTTCTCTCTCTTCTTCTCGATCAGTTCTTGCTTCTCTTTTCTCTCTCTTTCTCCGTTGCTGAACTAGGGTTTGATGCTCTCACTGATTTCTTCAGTGATTGAAGTGCTCAAACACCTGATTCTTTACCTGTGATGATTGTTGATAATGATGATGCAAAAAATCCTATGGTTTTGCACTGAATCAGCTCAGTCTGAGGTTTGAATCTCACAACCCTCTTGTTGGTGAAGAATGCTTCTAGTGGATGCTTGAATCCTTCGATTACTCTTTCAATCCAACCTTCTGACTGTAAGTACTTCTCCTTAAACTCACTTTCCTTTTCTTTCTTTGTTTTGATTCTCAAACACAAACCCTGACTTCGGTTTGCTTGCGATTCTTCTTGTTTGTGGCCTGATCTTCGAGATACACACGAGAATCCTTCAGATTTCCTTGATGACAACAACAACACTTAGAGATACGCAGGTATTTCCTTCTTCTCTCTTTATTCTTCACTCTTTTCTCTATTTTGTATGGTAACCAGAAACTAACCCTTTGTTTGTTTCTGTTGCGAGGTGATTCACGCCTTGAATGCTCACAATGACATGCAAAATACTCAAGAAGGAGAAAACTCGAAGAAGAAAGGAAGACAGTTTCAATGTACACACAGTAAAACGTAGAATAGAAAATTTTTATTCAAAACTATGTATGTACAACGTAGAGTAGCAATATATACAGGATTAGAGTTAGTTATGGGTTGTTACACAGTTTGTAACAACTTCAACTGTCATAACTAATTCAGTTAGGACTTTTAGAGAAACGGCTAGACAACGGTTATTTTTTATTATATAACCGTTGCCACACTTCAGAGGGTGTTTTAGGATTTTCCATTAAATCCAACATCCTCCCTTAATGGAAACACATAAAACACTAAGATACTTAGGAGAGACCTAAAAGATTCTCAGGACAAGCCCCTGAGTATAGCTCAAAAGTAATGGTCCATGACAAGCCCATGGACATAGCTTCTACTAGTTACTTTATTAATTATTAAAAGTAACTAGGCCTAAATCTCTCCTTAATTTGCAGAAGCCTTCACCTTTAAGGGCTTTAGTGAATATGTCTGCTTGCTGTTCCTTAGTGTTGCAGTAATCAACTCTTAGCTTCTCATTTGTTACTTGGTCCCTAAGATAATGAAACCTAGTTTCAATATGCTTAGTCCTCCCATGCCCCATAGGGTTCCTTGCCAAGCATAGTGCAGACTTATTGTCAATGAGTACTTTGGGAATTTCAGTTAGATTTACACCCAGTTCTCTTAGGAGTGCTTCTAACCAGGCTGCTTGAGTGGCAGCACTACAGGCAGCCACATACTCTGCTTCACAGGAGCTCAGGGCAACAATTTGTTGCTTTTTTGAACTCCAAGAAATAGATACTCCCTGAAATTTGAATAGGAAACCAGAGGTACTCCTTCTGTCAATATGGTCACCACACCAATCACTGTCTGAATAGCCTAACAGCTCATATTTCTTTAGACCAGTTCCTTTGGGAAAGAATAAACCATAGTTTAGGGTACCCTGAATGTATCTTAACACCCTTTTGGCTGCATTTAAATGTATTTCCAATGGTTCATTCATGAACCTACTTATCATGCCAGTAGCAAATAGAATATCTGGCCTACTATGGCATAGATACCTTAAGGATCCTACAATTTGCCTATAGTAGGTAGGATCAACCTTAGAGCCCTTCTCACCTTCTTTCTTACATAAGTAACCCTCTGCAGGATTATTGGCAGGGTTACATTCTGCCATTTGAAACCTTGCTAGCAGTTCCTTAGAATATTTGAGTTGGTGTAGAATAATGCCTTCAGGAATCCTTAGGAATTCAAGTCCCAGAAAGTAGGTAAGTTGTCCTAGGTCAGTCATTTCAAATTCAGTCTTCATAGAGTCCTTGAATTGCTTTATTTCTTTGGTGCAGCTACCTGTAATCAACAAATCATCAACATACAAGCATATTAGTAAAATATTAGTATCTAGGGAACCCTTCACATATACACCAAATTCATTGGTGCACTTTGTGAAGCCATTTTTAACAAAGAAAGTATCAATCCTCTTGTTCCAGGCTCTTGGAGCCTGTTTTAAGCCATATAATGCCTTGTGCAAATGACAAACCAGACTCTCTTTGCCTTTTATCTCAAAACCAGGAGGTTGTGAGATAAACACAGTTTCTTCCAAAGGTCCATTAAGGAAGGCTGACTTAACATCCAGGTGATGTAGATCCCAACCTTCACTGCAGGCTAAGGCAGTTACCAATCTAATGGTTTCATGCCTAGCCACAGGTGAAAAAACCTCCTCATAGTCAATTCCTTGCTTTTGTTGGAACCCTCTAGCAACAAGTCTTGCTTTGTGCTTGACTATGTTGCCATTAGGATCCAACTTAAGCTTAAACACCCATTTGACACTAATTGCCTTCTTTCCTTTGGGCAAAGGTGTCAAAGTCCAAGTACCATTTTTCTTGATAGAGGCCAATTCCTCTTCCATAGCAATTTTCCATTCCTTACTCTTTAAGGCTTCCTTGTAGTCCATAGGTTCCATATCTGCTACCATTGCAAAGTGAATGAGGTCACCACTCTCATTCACTTCCAAGTCAGTAGTCATATCATATTCTGCAAGTCTCCTAGGAGGTTGCCTTAACCTTTGTGCCCTAGGTAGATCTTGCCCAGCTTGCTCAGGTTCTTGTTCAGAACCACTTCCATCTTCTTCCTCAGGGTTTTGATCAATATTAGGTTGATCAGGACCTTCATTTGCTTGAACAGGATCTTCATTCTGTTGAATGTGATCCTGGTCATTCATATTAGTATCAATAAGATCAGTTTCTGCCTCTTGGACTTCCTGTAGGACTGTAGAGTCTGCTGAGCTTACAAGTTCAGCCTTTTTCCAATCCCACTCCTTGTCCTCAAGTACAATTACATCCCTTGATATCACAGTTTTGTTACTATTAGGATCTAATAGCCTATAAGCTCCTGTAGGATGATATCCTACAAAAATTAGAGGTCTGCTTTTGTCCTCCAATTTCTTTCTCTTTCCATCAGGTATGTGGCTGTACACAAGAGAGCCAAATACCCTTAGGTGAGAAACATTGGGTTTGTCACCACACCACACATGTTCTGGCACCTTATCAGTCAAGCCCCTTGTAGGACACCTGTTTAAGACATAGACTGCTGTAAGAACAGCTTCTGCCCATAGTTCTTTAGGTAATCCCTTTGACTTGATCATGCTTCTGGCCATGTCAAGTATGGTCCTATTCCTCCTCTCAGCCATACCATTGTGCTGAGGGGTATAGGGTGAAGTCACTTCATGTATAATACCTTGGTTTGTGCAGTACTCCTCAAACTCATTTGAGGTGTACTCACCACCACCATCAGTCCTTAAGGTTTTCAGTTTCTTACCACTTTGAGTCTCAACTAATGCTTTAAACTTCCTGAAAATACCATAGGCTTCCCCTTTGGTTTTCAGCAAATATAACCAGATCTTTCTGGAATATTCATCAACAAAAGTTATAAAGTACCTGTTTCCACCCATAGAGGGTACATCAAGTGGTCCACAGAGATCAGAATATACAACATTTAGCAAGTCCTTAGAATAATGTCTCATTTCCTTATTAAACATTTTTCTAGGTTGTTTGCCAATTAAACAAGTAGTACATATTTCCTTAGCCATTTCAATCTTAGGTAGTCCCTCTACCAGACTTTTAGTACTTAGATTACCCAAGCTTTTGAAGTTAAGGTGGCCATACCTCTTATGCCACAACATACTTTCAGGATCAGTGGTAGCACTGAGACATTCTGTCTCAGATTTGCTAATACTAGTCTTGAAAGTCCTGTTTGGGGCTAGGGGTGTGGTTAAGACCAATTTATCATCCACATCAAACAGTTTCAGTTTTAGGTTTTTCATTAGTACAGAGAATCCTCTTTCAACTAATTGTCCTAGACTAATTAGATTGCTGCTCATTCCAGGTACATAGAAAACATTATGAATAGTGATTACTTGACCATTTTCTTTGATGAATTCTATGTCTCCCTTACCTTTAGAAAATATAGACTTATCATCAGCACATCTTATCTTTGTCCTCACAGTAGGATCAAAGTTTACTAGCCAATCTTTGTTGCCTGTCATGTGATTTGAGCAGGCAGAATCTAAATACCAGATTTCTGTGATGGTCTTACCATCACTGGTAGTTACTGCCAAAACCACATATTCATTATTTTGGTTTACTTCTATATTGGTTACCACAGTATCCTCCCTAATTTCTGTTTCCTCTAAGTCATCAACTATCATACTGAAGACAACATCTTCAGAATCTGAATCAGAGTCTTCCTTAGCCACCTTGGCTTCTGACTCTGGTTCAGTAGGCTTGGAACCTTTTCTTGTAGGGCATTCAGTAGCATAATGCCCATACTTATCACACCTATAACACTGTACCTTAGATTTGTCCTTTTTCTTAATTGCAGTATTATTTTTCTTACTAGGAATAGAATTAGGGTTAGAATTACCTGTCTTACCTTTAGACCAGTTGGTCTTATTGTTGGAAGTTCCTTTGTTGCCCTTCTTTCCTTTTGTCTTAGCAGCAACTAGTGCCTGCTCCTCTTCATCACCATCACCTTCTAGAAGACCGATTCTTACTTCCTTGGCTTCAAGTTTGGCTTGAAGCTCTTCTATCTTCAAGTCATCAACATTAGCTGTCTCCTCTATAGTGTTGGTTACCACAAAGAATTTCTTAGTCATATTTCTAAGAATTTTCTTGCACACCCACTTCTCCTCAAGTGTTTCACCAAGTAAAGCCATTTCATTGATAGTTTTCTTCACTCTATTGAAGAAATCAGTGACAGTTTCACTTTGTTTCATCTTCAAGCTTTCATACTGGGCCCTTAGTGCCTGCAGTTTTTCTTCTTTAATTGGGGCAGCCCCACAATAGTATTTATCCAAAGCCTCCCAGGCTTGCTTGGAAGTTTCACATTTCCTGACCCTTTCAAAGTTGGCCTCATCACAGGCTCTGTGAATGAGGGTCAACCCTTTAAAGTCTTTTTGTTCATTTTCCATGAACTCTTTCTTTGCTGCTGTGTTTGCATTCTCAGGCAGTGGGTCAAACCCATTCTTGACAATATGCAGAACCCCATGAGACCCAAGTACTGCCCTCATTTGGATCGCCCAGGTATCATAGTTTTTCCCAGTTAACTTGGGAACATGATTGTCCATACTATTGTTTGACATCCTGAAACAGTTTCACTCACAGACAGAATTAGTAGTAGAGACAATTTTAAAGAAAACTTAAAGAATTTAAAGAACTTAAGAGAGAGTAAACGATAGAAATTTCCTGTTTTTTCTTTGGATTGTTACCAGCTCTTAGATACCATGTTGTTTTGTAAGCTAATAATTCTTTCTTCTCTTGCAGGATGTATTTGTAACATACAGGGGTGCAAAATGAATTATCAACTTAGGCCCAAACCAATTGATGCCCAGATCCACTTGATCCGGTTCACTTATTCACTTACCCCACTTCTAGGGTTTCATTCTTTGGATTTCTTTCTCTCTCTTCTTCTCGATCAGTTCTTGCTTCTCTCTTCTCTCTCTTTCTCCGTTGCTGAACTAGGGTTTGATGCTCTCACTGATTTCTTCAGTGATTGAAGTGCTCAAACACCTGATTCTTTACCTGTGATGATTGTTGATAATGATGATGCAAAAAATCCTATGGTTTTGCACTGAATCAGCTCAGTCTGAGGTTTGAATCTCACAACCCTCTTGTTGGTGAAGAATGCTTCTAATGGATGCTTGAATCCTTCGATTACTCTTTCAATCCAACCTTCTGACTGTAAGTACTTCTCCTTAAACTCACTTTCCTTTTCTTTCTTTGTTTTGATTCTCAAACACAAACCCTGACTTCGGTTTGCTTGCGATTCTTCTTGTTTGTGGCCTGATCTTCGAGATACACACGAGAATCCTTCAGATTTCCTTGATGACAGCAACAACACTTAGAGATACGCAGGTATTTCCTTCTTCTCTCTTTATTCTTCACTCTTTTCTCTATTTTGTATGGTAACCAGAAACTAACCCTTTGTTTGTTTCTGTTGCGAGGTGATTCACGCCTTGAATGCTCACAATGACATGCAAAATACTCAAGAAGGAGAAAACTCGAAGAAGAAAGGAAGGCAGTTTCAATGTACACACAGTAAAACGTAGAATAGAAAATTTTTATTCAAAACTATGTATGTACAACGTAGAGTAGCAATATATACAGGATTAGAGTTAGTTATGGGTTGTTACACAGTTTGTAACAACTTCAACTGTCATAACTAATTCAGTTAGGACTTTTAGAGAAACGGCTGGACAACGGTTATTTTTTATTATATAACCGTTGCCACACTTCAGAGGGTGTTTTAGGATTTTCCATTAAATCCAACAAATTACCCACATTATTTACATGCTAAACATGTTGCAGCACGTTTATTTGAGGGACAGTTTTTCATTTTATTTGAGGGACAGGTTATGTGCGGAGACAGTCCTATGACATGAGGGGTAAATTATTAAATCATATTTTCTAATATGTTTACTCTTAAGCTTCGAATAATAAGAGTCAAACAAAAAAGATAGATGATCCCCGCATATGATTGACACGTTAGCACAGTTAGACTTTAAGATTATGATTATCCCCGTTTTACACGATGATTCTATATATAAAAAAAATTATTGTGTTACTAGTGAATTTTATTTTTAGTCCCTAAATTGATTTATTTGGGTTTATGTACTGGCATAAGCCTTTGTGAGATTGTTTGGAAAAGATTATGAAAACAACTTATAACATTTTCATAAGCTGTTTTCAGCTAATTTCCATAAGCTTCCCGAGATAAGGGCTGACAATGGGGCATATTCGGCATGTGCTACCGCAGAGGGCCTGGCCGAATGCAATTTTTTAAGGGCCCAAAGTTAACTATGGATTATATATATATATATATATATATATATATATATATATATATATATATTATTGCTAATACAAAAAATATATCTACATACCAATAGAAAACACACACACAAAAAATGTACGGATCTGGGCCTCCACTGCTTGTTAATTGTATGTCGCCTTAAATATTTTTTTCTATCAACATAAATTGTTGATAAATTTCTTACGCGGATTTTAATTTATCTTAAAAATGTAGTAATTTGTGGGGCCAATTTGATAAAATAAAAGCCTAGTTAGGGGCCCAATTTTTAAGTTTTGAATGGGGCCTTTAAATTATTTTGAACGGCCCTGCTTGAAATAACTTAAGAAAATAACTTATGACATATATAGAAAAATAGTTTAACATTATTTTATCTTTTATTATATAAATGACTTATACCTAATCACTTATATGGTAAATACTTATATAATAAATGCTTATGTCACAAGTTCTTAATTAAGATGTTTATCTAAAAGAGTCCTATATCAGACTACTAAATTATTGTTTACAGTTACACCCCATGTTCACACACTAAACGATCAAAATGACTATTTACCCTTTTATTTATTATGTTGCTATATACACCCCCTTTCTACTTTCTTTTCAAAAATAATTATTACTATTCAGGCCCCACTCTTTACTACCACTTTCTAGTCATCGGTAGGCCCAATCTATTTGCACCCCATTGCTTTTAATGTTTTCACCCACCTATTTTAATTTATATGTTTTCATCTGTTTTATTTTAAATGAGATTAATTTTTATTAATTGACGAGCTCAATTGAAATTCATTTAATAATAAAAAATTTAATTAGTTTTCTCGAAACCACATTTTAATCTAGTGCCTTAACTTTTTTATAAATAGGGTATCCTCTGCGCGCAACTGCAGAGAGTAATCCCTCGAGTCTAGGACCACAATGGGAGGCAAAACTCTCCCTCAAGAGATTTAACTGCTGCATGCCTAAGGTTGGATTCGAACCCAAGACCTGGGTTAAGCTGGAAGAGACCCCTACCATCTAGCACCTTAAAATAAAATTTGCATTCAAAAGCACATTTTTCCTTTATTTGATTACTTATTATGAACGCCCTCTAATATCAAAAATCATTCAAATAAAAAAAGTGCACAAATATTTTTCACTATATAGTTACGTACTCTTTGATTTTCTATTACACATAGAGATACGTAGAAGTGGAGGCACACGTCCGTCTAAAACAAAAAATAAGTAATTTATTAAGTTTTTTTTCTAATTCTAATTTTCTTACTTCATATAAAAATGGATAAAATAAATATTGGTATATCCAATACATATAAATATTTCCATTTCCATTGATGACATTGACAAGGTCATTAGGCGTGGGAATAGGCCTGGCCGAGCTGGATTTGGAATAGCTTGGGTTTGGCCTGTTGAAAGTGCTAGACCGGAGTCTGCTGGCTTGTGACCTATCGTAGGCTCATTTTTTTTGTCTGGCTTAACATTTTTGAAAGCCTACTAAGGCCTAAAAGCCTATTTCACTATTTTTTTACTAAATCATACGACCTTTGAGTGATATATGATTTTATAAATAAACTAAAAAACTAATAGGTTAGTAAAATTAAGTTCTATTTTATATGTCATCCAATTTAAATTTTATTTTATAATAATAACTTTAAATATGTCAAAAATTGATGTATGTCAATATGTTTAAATTAATAAAAAAATAATTAGTAAATTTATGATTTAACACAATTTATGAAATTTAATATAATAACAATAATATTAATAAAATTATTAATTTTTTGACCAAAATAAAATTATTATTTATAATTACTTAAATAGGTTGGTCTGGTAGGTCTAAAAAGCTTTTTTGATGACCTGTAGTCTGGCCTTTTTACCTAAATAGGCTTTTTTTTACAACCTAAATAGGCTTTTTTAAAAAGCCTTAACCTAGTCTAATTAAAAAAAGTCTAACCTAACCTAACATAGACTGGATTGTGGGCCTCTGTCAAACGACCAGGCCTATTCCCACCCATAAAGGTCATCCACTGCTTGAATGGTCTAGGACCAACCTTATGTTTCTGCAACGAATATCACATTTCTTTTGCACTCTCTATAAATGTCAATCATGTTAAACAATGTATCGGACCACCAATTGACTTGGACGTCACATCTTCACCCAAAACCTTAAGGCATCACGTATATGGGTCCTCTGTTTTATATATCTTTCATATAGCTCATTCATAATCGATGTGGGACTTAACCACTCACATTAGAAATCGCCCACATCACTAGTGTTAATCAAACCAGAATCCAGTACCCAGTCCCATACCAAGCCAAACCATGACTCTGATACCACTTATTGGAGAGTCCGGGGGACCACCAGGAACAACAACAAGTTAGCCAATGAGTTGGACCACCAAGAGACTTAGACGCTACATCTCCACCCAAAACCTTAAGGCGTCAGGTATATGGGTCCTCTCTCTTATATATCTTTCATATAGCTCATTGATTGGGACTTAACCACTCACCCTTGAAATCCCAACACTAAAAAAATGTAAATATTGGAAGAAACCCAAGTCCCACATTAAGTAGTGATAAGGTCTCAAAAAGGTATATAATGAAAGGGCAACCCTCATCTAACAAGCTGGTTTTATGAGGTTGAGTTAGACCCAATCCATATTCTAAGATACTATCAGATTCTATCCTAGATTTAACGGGCCACCCACCATTATTATATATCACTAGTGCAGAATTAGAAAAGAATTAGACATTTAAAGTCAGGTGCTCAGGTGCCTGAATTGATACGTAGATGCGGTGGCAAACTTGTAATTAAGATGAAAAACTTTATCTTACGCGCGTCTTTTGAAGTCGTGCTTAAACATGACTGACCTCAAAAGTGAAAACTTTTAACATTTTAAGACAGGCTAGTGTATAGCCTAACTTCAAAAGTACTATATCCACGAACCAAGCCCGATAGTGTTGGGCGTGAGGAGTGTATTGAGAGAAACCCAAGTCCCACATTGACTAGTGATAAGGTCTCAAAAATGTATATAATGAAAGGGTAATTCTCACCTTACAAGCCGGTTTTTGTGGGGTTGAGTTAGGCTCAATCCACATTCTAAGAGTAAAGAGAATAATATTAAAATAGAGTTTAATTAATACACATGCACTATCAACATTTTTTTTTACAACCACAACCAATAACAATTCATGGTATGAGTGACACATGAGGTGATTACGAATTGACTAACTTCTTTCTGTTGACGTATCAATTTGTAATTAGTAGATACCGTAAAACATCTATGCACTTATTGTATATATAAATTAAATCTATTTTTGTCAACAAAAAAATAAATCTATTAAAATTACTATAAAAACACCATTTTTTTTTGGTATTTCTAAAAACACCATTTTGTTAATTCGGCTTGAGCACCCAAAATCTAAGGATATCTCGGATTTTAGAAGACATTGTGAAAACCCCCATATTTGTGATTTTTTTTTTTGTCAACACATTCGTGATTAATCTTTATCTTGTTCTCCTGGCCAACCTTGGTCCAACATTCAGATACTTTAATAATGGATTTTGACTTTCTTCCGATGCAAACCATACTTATGGAAAATAAATCAATCATATATATAACTTTTTTTAAGATCTACAAAGTAACTTAAAATCAATCTTGCTATTGAATAACTGATGAGTTTGAGACATGTAATCTGGCTAGGTTTTTTTTTATTAATTGAAAGAAATATCTCTCTGTTGATTTCATAAAGTTTTTTAATAATATGATGACATATTGACATATAAATATTACTTCACATATACACAAAATTCTTTGTAGTATAATTTAAACAAACTACACCTTGTTTTATGGAAACATACTTATCTCCATGCATATTATATCACCTTGTACTCGTAGCCGTACTCGTAGATATTATACATTTATAATTTCGAGCATTTTTGCTTTTTTTAAACAAATGAATACACTGAGTTGACCAAGCCCTGGTTTGACACCAAATGGGAATGGGAATATAATGGGGGCAATGACAAAGTCTGGGGTTGACTAATTACATACAAATTAAGCACTATCTCGCGTACAATGCAGACTGGATTATTTAATTTCACATTCTATCACTATTGTATGTTATCACATTAGGCAAAACAATTCTCTTCTTTGATTTAACTTAATTTTTGATTTGGTCATTTAATTTATTTTATTTTTTGAATTGATCATTTATGTTTCAATTTAAGTTCACTATCACATTTTTTGGGACAATATGTTAAATTTCATCAACAAAATGCATATGTGACATAGATGTCCACGTTAAAATTATATTTAAAATTTTAAAATTATATTTATGATAATTAATAGAATAAAATAATAGATTTGTAGACGGAGTGGCAATTGCCGCTAGAAACTCACGCACACTATTGTGAGGTCCCGGGTTCGAATTTAGGACATATGATATTCAGCCTAACAATTTCGGTATTTGCCAGTTGAGCTAGGCCTTACGGATAATATTATTATATAATTATAAAATAAACTTAAATTTATTAAAATAGACTTTTCTGTTGAAAAGATATTAAAATAAAAAAAAATATATGAAACTAAATAAATGAGTATATATGTATAATTAAAATAAAAGAAAATAAAAACTAATAATTATTGTTTAGTTGAGCTTGAGCAGGTTCGGGGCAGGGCCAGGCGGGTATTGACATCCCCAAACTCGTCTCGTCCCCAATCAAAGCGGATTTTCTCTGTCAACTCGAATTGGGTCAAGTGGGTACCTGGGGGACAAAGCTTTTGTTTCGAAAAACCCTCCTTGTTTTTGTAAAATTTACTCCATTTGCAATGGGCCGACAGGCACCACAACTCCACAGAATACATAACTAAATAACATTATTCTTTCTGTCAACCTTCATAGTTACTGTACTGAACAGTATGCAGGTCTCAGCTAAGGAACTAGGTCAAGATGCTCACCAAGCTGAGAAGCTGAAGTATTTTGATGTTGCTCCGAGATGCACTCCTTCGCGTTGGTCTGGCAAAGGGAGTGGTACATGCACACACTCTGATGCTTAAGTCAACAAAGAGAAAAGGTGGCAGGCTGAAATAAATGTGTACTTGGCATATTGATGAGACAACATATTTATAGGAAATAATGCCAGAAACATGGCATGATTCTGTTGGTTGTGCGCACAATGGTAAAGGAGAAGGCACTCGAACCGCACGAGGGGAGAGGACAAATCCTGGCCACCTGATTTTTATGAATCTTGGGCTTAACTTATTGGATAAAATCCAAGGGCCGAGTCCAGTCCAGAATAGTTACCTTTTAGTTTATTTGGTTGATAAACATGAACATATATACACTAGGATTGTCTAATTTTTTTCAAATATATATCATCACTTAATTTACTAAAATTTAAAAATCAAGTTATCTAACTCCAAATTTGTTTAAGAGTAAATCGCCAAATTAGTCTCTAAATTTACACGCTCTTTCCTATTTAAGTCTTAATGTATATGATAAAATAGCAAGTAGTCCGTAAAACTATGTGACATCGGTAAAATTACTTCATAAAGTTTTATAAATAATCCCTTACAGAGATTAACAAAATAAATTTATTAAAAATTTGGTACAAATTGATGCAAATTTAAGGATAATAGTAAAAATTTGAAATTTCAAGTGGTTTAAAAGTTTTTTTACATAAAAATCTAGTACAATTATTTTTTTTGGGTACAACTATTACTCTTACATAGGTCCGCCACCCACTATGGGCAACGACATTTAATGGCAGTGGGATATTCGGTTCGGTATAGACCCACGTCCCACGTATTCATTGTCAAAAAAGAGAGTTGTTGGCATCTATAATGTCAAATAAAATAATGTCAAATTTCCATAATTTAATTTACGTAAATAGAAGAAAATAAATAAAATTTCATTTGATTTTTTATTATTAAATATCTTAGTTTTGTCTTCTTTTCTAATTTAAAATATAAGTCTGAATTTTTTTTGCAAAAAAATTATAAGTCTGAAATTATTTTAATATAAAAAATAGCTAAATTATAAAATAATAAATTTATCTTATCATATTCTTTATTTATCATCATTTAAATACCTTGTAAAGTCTAAAGTCTAAACATTTAGCTGTAATAGTTGCCGATGAGAAAGGAAACTTCTTTTTAGTCAACAGCTTCCTTTGCTGATATAGAAACAAAACTAATTTTCAAAATTAAAAGCTGTCAATTAACCGGCCACTCACTCTATAAATATCCAAAATGTAAAGAATCCTTCACAACATACCAGAAGTCCAAACTTCTCATAGATATGACGAAAAACTCTCATACCCTTTTGTCTCTTATCCTCCTCTTCCTCACTCTCATTGGAACCTCACATGCTGGTGGAATAGCCATCTACTGGGGCCAAAATGGCAACGAAGGAACTCTCTCAGAAGCATGTGCAACAGGAAAATACTCCCACGTAAACATAGCTTTCCTCAACAAATTTGGAAATGGTCAAACCCCAGAAATGAACCTTGCTGGTCATTGCAACCCATCACTTCCAAATTCATGCACAAAATTCAGTGAACAAATCAAGGATTGTCAAAGTAAAGGAATCAAAGTATTACTCTCTATTGGTGGTGGAATTGGAAGTTACTCTTTATCTTCCATTGAGGATGCAAGAAATGTTTCAAAATTTCTTTGGAACACTTTCTTGGGTGGCAAGTCAACTTCAAGACCATTAGGTGATGCTATTTTAGATGGTATAGATTTTGATATTGAACTTGGATCCACAGAAAATTGGCAACACCTTGCACGTTTTTTAAAAGGGAATAGTAAAAAAGGAAAAAGGGTTTACCTTGGTGCTGCTCCTCAGTGTCCAATTCCTGATAGATTTTTAGGCACTGCCCTTAATACTGGACTTTTTGACTTTGTTTGGGTTCAGTTCTATAATAACCCTCCTTGTGCATATGCTAATGGTAATATAACTAATCTTGTGAATTCATGGGAAAAGTGGACAAGTACAGTTCCAGCTGGGAAGATATTTTTGGGGCTGCCGGCAGCTACCGCGGCGGCCGGAAGCGGTTTTATTCCGGCGGATGTGTTGAGTTCTCAGATCTTACCTGTGATTAAAAAGTCGCCAAAGTATGGTGGGGTGATGCTTTGGTCAAGATTCCATGACTTGCAGTCTGGGTATAGCACTTCCATTATTAACAGCGTGTGAAGTGTGGATATGAAAATTTCAATTGGTCAATTATTTGGTTTTATGTATCAAGTTGTGGTTTTAAATTAATAGTACAAGATAAACAATATATAGTGGTGTTATTGTGTGCCTACGAGTTTTGCACTCTTGACTTTAAACTATTGTTTTTATTATTTGGTGTTTTCGTGGAATCCAAATTTGAAAGAAAAAATCAGGAAACGAATATGTAGTTATTCTCTTGTTTAATTTATTATGTAAGCATGCTTTCTATATTATACTTTTTCAACTCTGTTATAGTGTTTTAAAACAAGTTGGGGCAGCTAAAAGCATAACTTCATCCAAGGGAAAACACAAAAAGGAATATTAAGAAGCTCTCAAATAAAATCCTATTGAAACTAGCATATTTTTTTAATGAAAATCGTTTCCATAACCACAAAAGGTTAGGTTATGTTAGATGGTTTTGGAGGGTTAAATTTATACTATCTATGTTGATATATATGTTTAAGATTTTAAGATATTGAAGAAATATTACAATACACGATCACATTTTTTTGTCAACTCAAACGAAAGGACAAATAAACACCACACATAGACTACCACAGAGTCACACATGGGTTCGAACTCGAGAATCAGCACCTTTATGTCATTGAAGCTGTCAATCTAACCGGTCGTAGGGGACTATAAACGATCATTTGACATTTCAATCATCTTTTATTTATTTTAAGAAATATTTCTAAATTAAAAATAAACTCTCCCCTTCAAAAATCTCAATGCAAGCATACCCTTAATGGGAAAATAGGGGTACAAGACTGTGTATTCGAATAATTAGACATGAGAAGAATACACTATGAGCTTAACAAATATTGAGGCCTAAAGCAAACTTTCATATATTATATTGGGCATTTTAAAACAAATAATTATAAACATTTTACTAAATTTACTATAATTTTATTTAAACTTTTGTATATTAGAACTCGGATATTAACAAAAATTTAGTACTTTGTAAAATTTTATAAGTAGTTTTTATGGGTCCGTTTGATTTTCAAACAAGTCTTTGACTAGATAGTACAACACTATACAGATTTCATGTCCCGTATATTATTTGGTCAATAATGAAACAGCACATGCAAAAAAGTATAAAATTTGGTTTTTAATTAGTAGAGTAAATTATAATTATCTGTGACAAATATTTATCCCGTGGTTTTTTATGTATCACTAACAATTATTGTGTTTTTTATTTATGAGGGACCAAAATTTATCATGAATTTTTTTTAAAATCGGTGACAAACATTCATAATTATGTCCATGCGTATTATAAAAAAATTGTCGTGTTTATAGTTTGTACAAAAAAGTTATAATTACCAATGATAAATATTTGTCTCGTGATTTTTATGTATCGATAACAATTATTTTTCCTTTTCTTAGGTATCAGTGACAATTATTTGTCAAGTGTTTTTTAATATTTATCAGTTGTATGATTAGTCTTTTAGTCTTCTATTTTTTTAAGAGACTAACAATTTTTAGGGTTAAATATATTTCTAGTCCTTATAAGAAAAGATTGTGTGAGATTTTTTGCTAGTGGGTACGTAAATTGATTATTTTTATCACAGAAGAATAAGGTAGATAATAGATTTATAGAGGGAAAGAGAGCGGATATATTTGGGTTTTTTCTAGTTGGTGTTTGATTATATGTATTATATGTATAGTATATAGTAGAGTGACTGTTTTTGATGCGGCTAAATTAGAAGAATAAGAAATATCACAACCATTCTTGCACTATTCAGTTTCCTCTTTTTGGAGTTAGACCCAAACCCAAATTTAAAGACTATGTTTTTAGTGGTGTAGTTGCTTGGTATGGTGTTTTATGGTGGCATTACTTGAAGCAAAGAATTGCCATGATTTTCATCATTTTCTAAAAAAGCAACTATAATGATGATGGTTATCACTAGCAAAAAATATTTGGAAATATCTGATACAAACACAATCAACTAGTTAAATGAATTGGTTTAATGAACAAAATCCGTCAAGTTTACTATTTTCGTAAAGAATAGGAAACTAAGTCTCATAACCATTGTTGCACCTCCTCCTTTTGGAGTTAGGTCCAAACTTAAAATTTAAGACTGTGTTCGGTGGCATAGTTGCTTGTAATGTTGTTCTATGGCGACATTACTTGAAGGAAATAATTGCCACGATTTTCATCCTTTTTGGGAAAGCAAAAAAGCAGCTAAAACGTGATGTGTTGTACTCTTTTCTTCATCAATAAATTTCGGAAACATCTAATACAAACTTAATCAATTGATTAAATAAAATGAGTTCATGAACAAAACCCATCGACTTTACTAAGTTTTTTGGTTGCTTAGTTGCTTCGTATGTTTTTATGTTCTGACATTACTTGAAGGAAAGGATTGCCTATTTATTATGATTTATATCCATTTTGGTAAAGCGAAATAGCAACTACAAAGATGATGGTTTGATCAGTTTCTTCAACAATTTTTTGAAATGCCTGATACAAACACAATCAACCGATTAACTCAACTTATTTCAGGAACAAACTTAAAGGACCAAACATTTAACAAACTTTTGCCTAACATTTTATTAGTTATTGTAGTTTTAATAACGACGATACACCAAGATGACGAACAAAATAACGCCATGCTCGAATGAGAAATCAAGCAAAAACATGAAACAAAAACAAAATCTACGTGTAATTACTTGTGTAGATAAAAGAAAAAGAAAGTGATGCAGAGGTGTGACTCCAAAAAAAATCGACTCAAAATCACGTATGTCGTAAAGAGGTAGGAAGAGAAGACTAGAAAGGACTTAGGAGAAAGACGGCTAAGTTAAGAATAGAAAAGGCACCCAAAAAAATTGCTAAGAAGCATTTTTCTCTCAATGAAATATATCTTTTTTATTTAACCAAAAATTACTTTAACTAATGTATTAGTTATTAAACCAGTAAACTACTAACATTAATTTTTATTAAATTTAAATTTTAGCTAACCAACAATGTTATTTGCATTACCATTTACAAATCGACAAAGATAGATTTTACTTCTCCTATCTCTCATTAAGTTAAGTAGTCAAAAAAATTCGGGTTTCTATATCTTAAAATCTTAAAATTCAAATAAAAAATAAAATATACAAAAAATAAATAAATAAAATATAAAATATATAAATACGAAATAATATATCAAACAAGTTATTTTAGAAGCCCAAAATGGCGAAATAACATCTAAATTTTGTCAAGAAATAGAAATAGAAAGTAAATATATTCGCGCATTTATATTTTCCAGTAGAAAAGTTTAAACTCGGATAGCAGAACCCTCAATTGAGAGAGAGAGCTCTTTCAAAAATTAGCGTATGCCGCTTAAAATGACAAGCACACGGTATTCTTTAGTAAAAGGCGAAAGAATAGTTCGCTTTGTGCTTATCACACGGCTCCGTGAGTTCAAATACAAGAAGTCCTTTGTTATTATAGCGTAAGCAGTTCGGTCTCGTTTAAGCACCAATCGATGTGGGACTTTACCTACACACTTGCACCCAAGTTCCCACCCATTTGACAGCTCTTAAAACAAACAAACAAACAAACTGCAGTTCAAGGTTGAGAAGCAGCAATATCACTGCCCGCTGTCCTAAACTGCCACATTATTTATTATCCACCAAGAACTCAATGATCCCTCTTTGGTCGAAAGTGACCTTGTCTTAACAGTTAACATCATAAGAGAAGAATGAAGAAGAGTGTGTCTTTGCTGCACCTGCGTTTCAAGAACAAAATTGCTCCAACAAAGATGCTAATCGTGGCTTGGCTTCCAAATGTTACCTATAATCATATCATTTGGATTCTTGAACCATTCAATTACAACATAAATACATTGCGAAGGTGGACAGAAATTTCTTTCAAACATTAAGAAAAACGAAAGGGGGGTGAGCCCAAAGGCTCTAAAGTACTCTTTTATAAGCTGATCCTTGCTTTGAATTTTCTAACTTAGCAAGTAGATTTGCTTTGATGTCTTAGTTGATAGAAATTATTTTATGCCTGAACTCATGAGGAATGCAGGATGCATCTCACTTTTATAGAAATAAGAAGGCAATGTTGCACTCTTTCCTCTAACATTCAAATGTCACCATCACTTGAGGTCTCCTCCATCGATAACTTCACATATCACATAATCCCCTGTCTTGAACTTAACCATCAAAGACATCATACCACCTAGATCATATCAATAATCAGAACTTCATGAAACACCGCATACAGACAATGGTTATAGCATGCATCAAAGACTTGGTAGTTGATATGACTCTTTCTAAGATAAATAGTCAATTGAAGATAGAGGCGGAACCACATAGTGTTCTTGGTATTCTTAGGAACACCCAAACATCCTAGCAAAATTGGTAATACCTCCAATTTTTTCGCAATAGGTCAAGGGTTCGAGTCCCACGGAACCCACTTTCACAGCGTCGTTTCAGTTTCACGCAGGCCCTTCTTCTCAGGAACGCATTTTTCACGCACAGTACCTAGGTTTTCCTTCTCTGTTTCTCAATTTCGCTGGTTCTGAATTCCACAATCCCTAAATTCGTTAAATTCCTTTTTCAATTCTTCTCTGTTTTGATTAAAATCGGTTTCAGTTCTTCTCTGTTTTGATTCAACGATTTTCGTTTCTGTTTGTACTTTGGTGATTCAAGGATTCAACAATATTTGTTTCTGTTATTTGGTCTTGAACAACACAAAAATTGAACATCTTCAAGGATTATTAAAATCACCAACAATTTTTGTTTCTGTTATTAAAATCACCAACGATTTTTGATTCAAGGATTATTTTAGTCCAATGTTACTAGGAACATCTTCAAGAGCACAAAAATTGAATTGAACACAACAATGGATTATTTCTGTTTGGTGTGATTAAGTGATTCAGCAATTTGTTACTTTGTTTGGTGATTGAATTCAACATTAATTGATTAAGTGATTCAGCAATTTGTTACTTTTTTTGGTGATTGAATTCAACATTAATGGTTTGATCAGTTTCTTCAACAATTTTTTGAAATGCCTGATACGAACACAATCAACCAATTAACTCAACTTATTTCAGGAACAAAACTCACCGACTTTTCGCTTTTCGTAAAGAATAAGAAGTTGAATTTCATGACCATTGTTGCACCAGCTAATTTATCTTTTTGTCAATATCATCTGTTCCTAGCTATATAACGACCCCTTCAGTCCACCATTCATTCATCAAAATTTACTAAATTATACAAGCATAAGATGAAGATCTTGATTGTTGTATTTTTGACCTTGTTGGCATTGTTGTCCCTCGGTGTGGACTCGGGGAATGCCTTTGATTATGAGGAAGCAAAGAGAACGATGCTTCCTTGTGCAGAATACCTCACTGGTGGCGGCGGTCCTGACCCTCCAACTTCTTGTTGTAATGGTTGTGTAGATTTGAAATCTCCAGCTCCCACTAAGGATGATCGACGTGCTGCACGTGAGTGCATGAGAGAAGCAGCTAGCCACTTCATTAATTTAAGGAAAGACTTGGCCAAGTCACTTCCCAAACAATGTGGGGTTGAGATAGGCTTTACCATCAACAATGATATGGATTGCAATGGGTATGCTCCGAATATTTTTTGCTTTTTTAAAGATGCTTTTCAAAGAAATATATTTATTATTGTTTTGAAAATACAACAAATAAATGTTTAAATTTTGATTTTGGAAAGAATTAAAGTTTGAAAATAGGGCTATTTAAGTACAAACAATATGTTATGAAAGTGAGTATAAAAAGAGAAAATACATAACCATATTTGTGTCTCGTGTAAAAAACGTTATAAAAACAATTACTTATCATAATATATATATATATATATATATATATATATATATATATATATAAAAGATACACAAACCTATAGCCCTACATTCACACCATCACAATCTTTTCTTTAATTTTATGAATTTTTTTGTACCAAAATCTTTTTTCGTTAATATATACATCGTTTAAGAAATGTTACCATTTTCTCAAATATTTAATACAATATTAGTGCAGTTTTTTTTCTTTTAATAAGTTATATATTAATATTTATATTGATATTGTTTTTTTGCAGTGTTCCTTAAGAACTGGGTATGGAGAAAATAATAACGTGAAAAGATGCATACATGGTGTTGCTTTTCAAGAAAAAATAATGTATTTAGTCTCGTGTGTATGACCTAATATATTGATATTTTCAATAATAATAAATGAATATTTAAGTTATTTGTCTATTTATTTATGCATATCATTATATTGATTAGTTGATCGGCATAAAACGTGAGAATTCCTTTCTTTATGGCTAGTTTTACAAGGTAAAAATAGTTAACAAGTGTTTGGTCGTTGTAGTTGCGCATAAAAGATATTTGGTTTGCAAAAAAAAAAATTAACAAGTGCCATTATTACATGTTTCACCATAGACTAAACAAATAATAATGGATATTTAAAAAATAAAGAGTACACATAGCTTCATTTGGAAAACGATTCTCTAACTTTAGGGCAGGAAAATATACCTAATTTTAGGTGATTTTTAAAGATACACGTAACTTTATTTGAAAATAGATTCTTTAACTTTAGGTCAGGAAAAGACACATAGCTTTTGGTGAATTTTGGCTTAAAAATGAAAGAGAATATAGAAATATATGGAGGAAAAATATGAAAGATAGGAGAGATAAAGCCAAACAAAGGTATGTGCTTTTTTTTTCCTGCCCTAAAATTATATCTACTTCCTTTTTGAGAGCTTTTGAATGAGTCGCCTCTTCTCATTTTAGTTGAATACGTATACCTTCCTTAGAAAAGAAAGAAAGAGATGACATGCAACAAATAGTGAGAAGTAATACATTTCTAATACGAGTTAAGGCTTAAAGATTGAACTGAGCAGCATTTAAGGACTGACTAGGATCATGTATAACATGTCCCAACCCCGTCATTACTCATTCACAATTGTTAGTTCTATACCATTTGTGAGTTGGTTTCTATAAATAAAATAATTAAGTTCGAGTCCTTGTTAGTAGGTTGATATAATATTGTAGCAAAGTATAACTGTAAGTGTTGGGTTTAAGTTTGGGAACGTGGTGAAATATTAAAAATATTTAGGGCACGCTTGGATTGACTTATTTTTGAGTTTATGCAAAACAACTTATGCAATTAAATAAATTTTTACGTTAATTCACAAGTTTTCACTAACGAAAGTTGTATCTCCATAAGCTATTTTTTTCATAAACTAAATAAAAGTTTATTTATTTGCATAAGCTCAAAAATAAGTCAATTTAAACGTCCCCTTATTCTTTCACTTTTAACCTCTAGAAATTATTGATCATCTTATAATTTTATCTCATTTGTCTCAAGAGGTAATTCAATCTCATCTTAAATAGACTTGATCATAACTTGAGCCACAAAACATTAAGTTTGTTTGGGTCTAGGGACAATTAATAACTTAAGAAATCGTACAAAAATACATCACAAGTCTATGATCAGTATAACGCTCACCTTTAAAGGGTGATGATTTAAGTATTTCATGGGAAGTAGGGGTATTTTTGGTATTTGACATTATAAGTGGAGTGGTGCGAGTATAAACAAATGGGGGTGCATGTACTACTACCCAAACCATTGGCACCTCGTTATAAAAGCCCAATTACCCATCACACAATACCGCAATTTTCCTTCTTCAAAAAACGCGGGAAAATTTTCCGCCACTTCCACTAGGAACCCGGAACCCCACTCTGCACCAAAAATCCCCAATCTCGTGGTTTTCTCAAAACCCTCGCGAATTTTCAAACGTATCCACAACATCATGGACACGGAAGGGTTATCCTTAATCTGCAGTGGCCTCGGTTCCATCGAAGAAGATGACGAAGGCAATCGAATTGGTTACTCCAAAGGCGAATACTGTCTAGGTATGAATCTCTCAAATATTTCCCATTTTTGTTCCTTTTTTGCTGATTCGATTTGACTCCATGAAAATTTCAAGTTCCTCATTGGTCAATGTTCGTTTTTCTATTTACCAGATAACCTGAAAGACTTGCTGAGGTTTTTGAGACGCGACGATCCGCAATCACGCGATGTGTTCAAGCAAGTTTGCAAATGGAACATTTTTTCCAAAGATTTGATACCAATCATCGAGTCCTATCACGAAGATCGCAATTTGCTTTTGAATGCAGGTTTCATTTTTTTTATTAAATTCTTTTAATTTCGCGAATTTGCATGCATAATAGTGACGGGAGCTGTTTTGGATAATGGGATTTGATTGGTTCGTCGGTGTTGAGATTCATTTTGTTTCATTTTTAATTTACAGTGAAGGTTTTGGTGTTCCTTACAATGCCGATCGAGCCCGGTTCTACAGATATCCCTCAGCAATTGGAGTATCTATGGGGTTTGAAGTCTGCAGTGGCGAACAGCGATGTCATCGCAGTGATAGTGTCGATTCTAGAAAAACCACTTGAGAATTTGGAATGGTAATCGGAACAGAACTGTATTGCGTTTTTCTGTATTTTTGACTTATGATTTGAGAAAAGAAATTGGATAAATACTTTATTTTTCCCTAGGTTTATTTATTTACTCTTAAAATTTTTCTTTACAGTGATGCATTCGCTGAGGATGACTGGAAATTGGTACAGCTAGTGCTTACATTATTTAGAAATATACTTGCAATTCAAGAAATCCCGTTGCATCAGAAGTCGGGGGGATTTGCTAGTCAATTTATATCGCTGAGAGATAGATTTCTGGAACTTTTGTTCCGTGAGAATGTAATGGATATCATATTGGTGATATCTCAAAATGTTGGTGGTTCTAATGTTTATCTCCGTCAAGATAACTTGCTTCTACTGGAAATTTTCCATTACGTTTTTATCGGTCAGGAGCCTGAGTTAATTGTCAAGGCTCATTTGAAGGGATTAAAGGTAATTCCTCTCTACTTCACCAACATTACTAAAATGCGATTTGTCAACTTAGTTTACAACGTTTTGTTTAATGTCACCTCTCTTGTGCTATTATATCTTATTCTTTGATTGTATTTTGTTTGGTCAATCACATTTTGTTAAGTTTATTTTAGGTGGATGAAGACCCCCAAGCTTCTCTCGATAGTCTCCAGTCCATTATGGAAGAAGAAAAGAAGAAAAGAATTATTTGTAGGCCTGGAAATATCAGTCGGCATTCACAATTCAGTGGAACATTTGCACGGTTTACCATGGTACTAGTTTTGACCCATATGGATTAGCTTTTATCGAAGTTGACTTGAATGACACCAGTCTTCTCTTTTTGATAGGATGGTTCTAAGGCTGTATTTAAGGGAAATCCTAAATCTTCTCGTAAATCACAAAAAGTCACTCGGGGTCCTGCCAAAAAAATTGCATGGGTTCATCCAAGTATGCCTTCAAAAAAGGATAAGACATTGGAGTTGCTTCATGGATTTGTAAATCAATTTCTTTCTGGAGGATACAATGGTATGATTTTTCAGAATATATTATATTATATTACACACACACACACATCTTTGGGTTGCTAATTATAAAGCTAAAATAACCTCATTGCTACTTTAACCTGTATCAGTTTTGATGCGATCCGTTCGTGAAGATATTATAAAGGAACATCCTGGAATTCAAAAAAGTGACGTTGTTGTTTTCTTTCAAGTGGCTGAATTTGTCACTTCATTTCAGTTTTACAAGTATTCAGTTTCAAAGGTGAGAATGATAATATGAACACAACACATCTCTTGACGTGCTTTTCGCTATTCTTTTTTCAAACTAAAGTATTTAACTCCACCCCTTAAGCTTAAGGACTTCTTTTTTTTGACAAAACCCCTTAAGGACTTCTAAATTCTAATGCATCTAAATATGAGATTTTTGATATAGATTCTCCACACATATCTAGTTGTTTCATATTACATAGGATTTAGCAGTATTCAATCTTAACGTATGATTTGCTTATTCAAGTAGTTGCAATTCTCACAGCCTGTTGAAGCAAACGTTTCATATAATGATTGTTTATGTTGAAGTTGTGGGATCTTTGATAAAAAGAGGAGAGATAATAATAAGAATTTTGGATATTATTGATAATAACCTGATACTGACTTGATACAAAAGACTAAACACTATTTGTAGGGATGCAGACTCATTCTTAAATAAATAGGAAAATTAAGAAACAAATAATAATAATAAGCAAGAGATATGAAAATTAATCTGAAGAGATACACCAAGATTGGAAACTATTATCTGATATTATTTTACTTTCTTACTGAGCTTTAGCTTGTGGCATGAAACCAATGCATTATACCACAAATAGAAAATAGATAGAAAACCAAACAAAAATTGAGCTCCACCAAAAGCAATGATTGGGAAGACAACTGAAGGATGTTGGAGAAGCTGGAAGAGAATTGCTATAAAAGAGCTTAGCCAGATAGCTGGAATCATCATCGGTTGGTGAGAACTTCATGGCAAGCAATCGAACAATACAAAGTCTGTTCTTCTCAAAACAACACTTGGAAGCTTCAACTCGATAGTATCAGAGACCCTTAAAATTACGATTGAGAACTGCTCAGGGATGCTAGAGAAGTCGAAGAGAACTTGCTCAGGGATGCTAGAGAAACCGAAGAGATTTGGTATGAAAAAGCTAAGCCAGACAGCTGGAATGAACATCAGCATGTGAGAAAATCATGGCAAGCAATCAAACAAAAAAAGGTCTGATGAGCGTGAACCTTGGACAGCATGTAGAACAGGAACTTCCATTCTTGTTGGTGGTGGTTTCGTCGAAAACAGCCGCCCGAAATTTTTCTGGTGACGGTGAACATTGATAGACAATGTGGAGTTTGGCCGGAAAGGGTAAAGACAGACCGTAAAGTAAAGACAAGGCCGCAGAAGGCAGAAGCAAGATCGGAAAAGGTTCACTGTAGTGGAAGATAGCCAATCGGAGTTGGAACACAGTTTCACGCGTGGAAAGGAGGAAAATATTAGTACATTCCCAAATTTTTGGGAACTTGACAGCAGATTTTAGATAAAAGGAGTAGATAAAATGATAAGGATTTTGAATATTATTGATAATAATTTGATATTGACTTGATAGTAGCTTGATAATCCCTATTTATAGGGATACAAACTCAATCCTAAGTAAATAGGAAAATTAAGAACCAAATAATAATAATAATAATAATAAATAAGAGATATGAAGATTAATTCTAGGAGATACACTAATCCCTATTTGCATTGGATGTGCTTTAGTTATCAGACTACATGCTATGGGATAAAGAGACGTTCTTTATCAAAAAGATAAAGATAAACACTCATTTGAAACTCCAACTATCAAAAGGTTATGAGAAAGAAATTTTATTGTAAGTTTTTGAAAAATTTTAAATGGAAAGCTGACTATTGAACATGTCGTCTTGTGGCTCTTTTGATATATAGTTGCCAATATTATGCTCCTTGAATCAATAGGAGATGCAAAGCTGGTCTCCTCTTAGATTTAATGTATGATACATATCATACACTCATAATTCAAATTAGAACTTAATGCAATTATGCAACATCTTGAGCGGTAAATTACATCTGTTCTGGTGTCTCCGATGAATGTTTATATTGGATATATTTTCTAGCAATTGAAATCGATTTCATAAAGGTGAATAAACTAGTCATTTTTCACGCTCTAAATGGTAATTTCTTAGCATCTCTCATGTGCTCTTCTAGTGAGTTATGTCATTTGTGAGATGTAATTTTTACATATGTTCGTTCTCTTCTTTAATAGACCAAGGAGGGAAGTGATACATTTGAGACATTTGGTGATGACGATGCTGATACTTCAGATTTCGGTGGTAAAATATGTGGCCCAATTGAAGCATCCTTGAATGAGTCGATGTTTCAATTAGTCATTTCTAAGTGGCGGCAGGCTTATGATGGTCTGAAGGAGACAAATGACTACAAGTTTCTATCTGCAGCTGGCTCTCTTTTGAAAAACATGGTAATATGCACTACCAAATCCTAATCATTTGTTTTGCTATGTTTTTTATGTCATGTATCCTAGTATTATGGTGTTTGGATCCTCTCCTTCCCTCCTTCCTTTCCATCACAAAATATAAAGGTGGGAGGAGAGAGGTGGTTAAAACATTGAAAGATAACGATGAGAGAGTGCGATTAAGAGAGAGATAGAGAGGATGGAGGAAGATGTAGGGAAAGTGTGAAGTTGAGGATCCCAGTCCGGTATTATGGGGTGGAAGTTGACAACTTCATGCTTTTCCTTCTTCTAAATCTGTGCTCACATTCTTAACCGAGGTGTCTAAGCCATCATAAATACAACTCACAACTAACTTTTATAAACACTAATGCTTTGTAAATCCTATCTCACTTCATTTTTGTTTGTATTCCATGTCTTCCATTTTGCTTTAGTATTATTTTAGTTGATTTTCCGATTAGAGCATTTCCGCTCCTATATCAAGTTGAACCTAGGAATACCGACAAGAACTGCACCTTTGCTCATAAACTCATCAAATGCTTCCCAATTGCCCTTTCTTTGTTTTGCAGATTCACATGCTGGATTTGGTAATTAAATTGCTGCCAGAAGACTCTAAGGAGCCACAAACAGCTCGCATCCTTCTGTATAAGTTATTTTATGATCAGACTGAAGAAGGGATGACTCAGTTTGTCTTGAATTTGTTGAAAACGTTTGACACTCACAAACAATGCAAAAGGTTTCACCTCTTTATTTGAATTAAGAAAATCTTCACATTATTTAACCATGAACAAATTTGGACCGCTCTTTTAATGTATTAAGTTCATGCCAAATCAGCCTTCCATACTATACTAATAATTCAGAAGCATTCAAAGAACATATATGGATTTGTTAATATAGTTATGTATTTTATACAAAAGTAGATTGCAGCATAAGATACACTGCTGCTGCATGAGTGTAAAATAGTTGAAAGCTGAGTATACTAAGCTGCATTGTGAAAACAAATAGAAAGAAGCTCATTTACTATTCTGTAAGTTTTCTATTTTTTAGTCAACTTAACTAAATACTATTCAAGTTAAATGCATTATGTGCATTATTGTCCATCCTAAAAAAATTTCATTCCTTATCATATATGCGTCTAGTGATAATAGTGATTTTTATGTGTTTTTGTTGTGAGTACGTATTTTTTGTTGCCAGTGTTTGTGTATAATCAGCTGTTGTTTCCTTGCAAGCATACTCATGTTTGTTCTTTCTTGCAGTGATCTTGCAGATTTGGTAGAAATCATTTACAAGGTTGCAAAGCTGATGGATTATCTCCAGTCTCGAGGAACATTAAGGGTAAGCTGAGATTATGTCTTTGCATGTGTCTATCCATATCTCTATATGTTAATAGAAGAATAATAATCTTACTTATCTAAACTCTGTCCAATGATTGTCACATGTCAACACTTGGTTAACTCATTGTTTATTCTATAATTCAAGGTTTCCAAAAGATCAAGAAAATTGAAAAAGAAGAAGCTTTCTGTAGGAACAGAATCAGGGGATAAACCAACTGGAGATCAGCCTTGCATTCAAAATGAAGCTGGGATTTCTGTTGACAATCAACTTGCAGAAAATCAGTCGCTGCCGAAGGAATCCCTGCCAAATGCAAATTCCACCGAGCAAGAAGATTTTGTCCCTGATGATAATGAACATGACAAAGTCGAGGAAGATATTAACTCCAAAGTTGGTTTGGAACCAGTGGACAACCCAAATCCCGAAGATCCTAATGATGATATGTTGGATGGCATTGGTGATTCTTCTGAAGATGAGCAATTAAATGCAATTAGTGAGGTTGATTTCAAGGTTTCAACACTCATCTCTGCCTTTGCAAACCACAGTATCATTCAGAAACTATGTTGGTTGCTCAAGTTTTATAAAAGCAATTCCCTCGCTATAAATCATTACATCATAAGCATGCTCCGGAGAATTAGTGATGATCTTGAACTCCATCCAATGCTCTACCAGGTGAAGTCTAGAAAGCGTTTCACGGTTTAACCTTAAATGAAATTTTGCAGTTGTTTATGAATGTGAATAACATTTCTTAATCTTGTTAACATGTTCTTGTAGTTGTCGCTGCTCACGACTTTTTATGACATCCTGGTTGAACAAAAGTCAAGTCCCTGCAAGGAATATGCAAATATTGTTGATTTCCTGACCGGTTTGGTCAGAAAGATGCTAAAGAAAATAAAAAAACAACCCCTTCTGTTTGTGGAAGTCCTTTTCTGGAAGACCCGAAGGGAATGCTATTACATCAATGCGGAATATTTGTTGGACGAGCTTGGCCATTTGAGAAAAGAAAGTATGCATTGGAATGATACTCAAGGAGATGGAGAAGTTGGTTCATCACCAGTGAAAGTGCAAACTGGCAGAAGCCTAGCTGATGCACTCGGTGATGATGAAGCAGATGTTGTGATCTCTCACGACTTTGAATCTCAAAAGTAAGATAAATTTATCAAACTTTGCTTATAAGCTTGTCATGTAAACTTGTTCTACAGCATTTGGGAATTTTTTGCAACACTGATAACCATTTTGAGAATGCAGGACCAGTTTTCTAATGCTTGGTTGGTTCATAGTTGATCTAACAAAGATACTGCAAAGAATGAGCTGTAATGGGACTAGTCTTATTTTATTCTATTCTATTTTTTAATTCTTTCAGCTATGAAGAAAAGCTCGATGATAATGTTGAAGGCTTTGCATCTACCTCAGGCAGTAAGAATGGCAGAGATGATAGCAAGTATGTTTACAACTTGAGATCAAAGTTTGTTTAGATTTTCTAGTTTCTGATACTTGGTTTACTTTGATAGTAGTGGGGAGCGATTGATGGAAGATGAATCTCGAACAGCTCCGAGGAGAAAGAAAAAACTTATTCTTGATGCTGATTTGGAGAGACAAATTAAGGATCTCTATGAAAAGTAGGTTTTACCTGCTCAAACCTTGTCTGAAATTTGGAACATGGTTTATATTAGAGCCTCCAATTAAACAATTTATCTTTTTTGTTTTTCTTTTCTTTTTTCTGCACCATTGGTTCAAAGTTCAAACGTACTTAAAAGAGTCAGCATTATAAATTGTGTAGTTGCATGTCAGTTTTTTGTTTTTGTCTTGTTTAGAAGATTAGCCTTTATTTTGATGATCGATTCCTCCTTTGAATATATCAGATTCAAAGATGATCGGAACTGCACTCGACGTATTGCTGAAGTGCTATATCCAGATGGAAAAATTTCACCAGCTCAAATTTCCAATAAATTAAAAAAATTGGGGCTATCAACTGCACCAAGGAAAAAGATGGGTGATACTGATGAAACTTTATCAGCAAACCTGAATCAATTAGAGGGTGGTGGAGTAGCTGGGGTTGGGAATCATAAATCAGAGGATTTAGAGAGAAACCTATTGGTTCAGCATCGGTGAGTATGCAATGAGCTATTATGCTTTTAAAGTATTACTGGCACCTTTTCCATGAAATTTATATTTCCTCTTGGATATGAAAATTTTCGGCATCATTTTCATCCTAGTTCAACAATTTTGTTTATACTTTCCAAGTATTAAATATGCTTAGGTACTCTCTGACTTTGTGTTCAATTCCATGTTCATAGGCAGAAAAGAAAAAGAGTTCTTGCTTTCAATGAAGATCAGGAAGCTCTTATCAAAGATCTATATGAGCAGTAAGTGTCACTTAACTTGGTTGCTTGGTGGAATATTGAATTTTATCTCTCCGCTCTCTTCTTGATGAATGTTGAATGAATAGTTAAATAATAACATCATACGTTTTGCGAAATTTCTTAGATTATTTTGCACAAGATGACAAGAAAGGAAGAATTACAGCTTTTGCTTTTCCTGTTAATATCGGGTTGTTGCTTTTGCAGATTCAAAGACCATAAAAGATGTAGCTATATGATAGCCAATGCACTGGACGTGGATGGTAAATTCACACCTGCCCAAGTCTCTCGAAAACTTAAGCAACTTGGCTTATCTCTTCCTCAGAAGAGTTCTAGAGGAAAAGTTCACCCAAAGGGTGAGGATGTTGTGGATGTTTCAAAAGATAGAATGAATGAAACTGATGATGATGAGACCTTGGTATCATTAATAAAAAGGTAATCCGTGTTAATCTTAGTTCTATGCAAAACCAAGATATTAAAACTTCTGTCAATTTATAAAATTATTATTTAATTAGAAGGATCGAAGTTTGTGTCCATCTGTCATTCATTCGAAAATATCATCTATACATTTTTTACAAGAGACGGTCTTTTTCATTATACTTAGAGATATCCTTTATCTGAATTTCAATTCTTTTCAAATGTAACTTTTGTGTAACCGCTGACTGAGTATATCCTATTTTCTACCTTTAATTGTTAATTTTTAGGAAAAACGGGGAGAATAAAAAAGAATCAAGTGAACGGATACATGAACAGACTGGAGAGGATAAATTATCAAAAGATGATTCTGATGATGAAATACTCAGCTCTATTCTCAAGTAGTGTCCCCTTTCCTTCTGGAACCAGTAGTTTAATTGTTTATGATAAGACCTTAAATGCTTATATCAGAAGTTTAGTTTGAGCTTGTGATTCTTCAATTTATGCTTTTGCTCCTATCTGCTCTGAACTTAAAAACCATGATGGACTTGTCTGGTATATCTACAATTCTATTTTATTCGGAATTAACTATTGTTTATTTAATTAGGAAAAAGACAAAGAATAGCACAGCATCCAGCGAACAACTACATGAACATACCAATGACGATGAATTGTCAAGAGATACTACTGATGATGAAATGTTCCAACCTGCTACCAAGTAAACATTTCATCCTTTAACTTACTATTTCTCTAGGGATATTACTGATCAATTAGTTATAGATAGGACCATGATCGTGTAATGTCGCATTTAGTTCTGAGTATTGATTTTTCCTGCTTCTCCTTATATTTGCTCCAACTTGAAAAATATGGCCGCTGATTCTTCCCTTTATTCTATTGGAAAATGGAAATTAACATAATTATGTTCTGCTGTCTATCTTCACTCCCTCTCTACCTCACACAACATCACTATTATCTGTCAACAACGTTGATTTAACAATATACAGATACATTATCTTGAGTTTTTTGATTTGTTTTCTTTATGATTTAGACTGATTGGTTTAATGGTTGAAATAAATGGCATTGGTAGTGAAAGCGAAGTAGCTTTCCTGGACACCCCCCAAGTAGAATATCAACCAGTGGATCATGACTTGGAAGATTCAGATGATGAAGTGGATGTTAGTGCATTTCGTGACAATGCTGTATCCAGAAGGAAGCTGAGAATGGTGATTGATCTTGAGGATGATAACTGAGGTGTAAGCATAGGTTTAGGTTTATTCCTTTATACTTGATTGTTTGCTTCCATATTGTACAGATACTATGTATTAAACTGTTATTATTAAAAATTCGATCCTTTTGTGTAATCTAATTGGTTGTCATTGCTCATTGCTCAAACTCAACACCCTATTTAACTCTAGATGTTTGTGAACTTATTCGTGTACGATCATTAGAGCAAAAAAATAAATAATACTCCATGGCAATCCAACCCGTGTAAGAAAACTGGATGTCCTTCTATTGACTTGGGAATAAGCCTCATAACCATAACGAGATAAACAGGGTCTATGCTGTGGAAATACTTTGGGGCATTCCATATCACTTCCGATTTATTTCTTCTTTTCTGTTTTTAATTACGGAGAAAGTTGTTTTCTAAAAAGTTTAAGCAATTTGCAATTAGATAACTCCACAACTTAAAAACACAAACAATGAACCTATTAATATAAGAAAAATAGCCTTTAATGAAAAAATAGCACTCTATAGAATGCGGCCACATCTCCTGCAGACACATAAGACTCCCACTAGTTCAACCATAGTTGGACTGCCCAGAATCGAATCGGAACGTGATCGAACCACTAATTGAATTAGTTGAAGTTGAACCATTCGAAATGATATATTTTATCTTTTTTTTCTCCAAAATATATTTTCAGTCTTATATATAAGCAAAAAAGATGCACGCCCTTCAAGAATTTGTCAACTGTCATTTAATAATAATTATTATTCCTACATTACCCTTTTCTATCATAATGGCGAACCAATTTTTATATGAAATCTTGTCCGCACTAAATTTATTTGAGTAAATTTTTTCTAACCAGACCATTACTCGTGCGATGCACGGAGCAATAGTGCATGTCACATGCATGACTAAAATGGATAAAATGTGGCTCAACGAATTAATTTTTGAAGTTGCGCGCAGAGGATACACGATTTGTGACAATAAAATAAAATAGTTAACAATAGTATATTATCAATTAACATCGTGACAAAATTAAGCACAACAATGTCATAAAATCACTCCACATGACTAAATGCACTGGATTAACATAAATGAGAATATGAATTATATTCAAAGTCGTGTTCCATGACAAAATAAATCTAGACTGATTAAAGAGAAATGCTGGAGAACAAATTGAAGTTAAATGCATCCCATGTGCATATCTAGAAGAACTTGATTTCTCATATGAACTACCAATGACCCTCCTTGGACATACTTCCACCGGATTGCATCAAGTATTCATCAGGATTTGTGAAGATAATAATAACCTGTAGCAAACTAAAAAGAAATTACACTTCAGGCTAGGGGTGTTCGCGGTGCAGTTTAGTTTGGTTTTGATCGTAAAAGCCATCCGAACTTCAAGATAAAAACACATTTCAATAACTATGAAATCATCATTATTCATTGATAAATAAATTCGATTTTAATTTAATGAATTAGTCCACATTAATGTTAATACTTCATGTCTCTTGATATTCTCTATACACCTAATTCAAAATGCTTCTTTATATCCATTGCACCATTCGAATTCAATGGCTCATGTGTTATCCAAGGTGCGATGATTACCATTTTGAATTAAGGAATCCCAATTACCGACACCTACTAATCTTCCCCATAAAATTGAATGCTAAAAACCTACATGTCATGCACCATTCAAATTCCATGTTCCATGTTCAAAGTCGAATTCAATGTCTCTTTATATTCCCCACCCCCTACATCAATTTTAGCATTCTAATTCCATGCCTTATGTGTTTTCAGAGGTTCAATGATTAACGTTTTTAATTAATGAATCATAATTATCAACACCCATTAATGTTCTTCATGTAATAATTACTTCATAAAGTTGAATGCTAATGTCTATTTATATTCCTCATGCGCCTACACCATATGAATTCTATGTTCAATACTAATGCTTCTTTATATTCCTCATGCGCCTACACCATAATTAATGTGTTCATTGGGAATTGGATAGGTTACTGATGCAATTATTTACAATGGAAAGACAATTAATATCAAAAAATTAAATTACAAAAATACCCTCCATTTTAGCGGACAATTTCCCGCCTAAATGACCTCTTCTTGACAAACTCTGTATCCCACTTTTATATATAAAAAGAAAAGATTTTGCTTATGTTTTGGACCAAAAGTTTGGCCTTTTTTTTTTGCTTATATATAAGACCAGAAGCAATAATTTTTTTTTATGTATTCACTTATTTATTAGTCATCAATTCAACCATGATTAAATCGAATGAACTAATTAAACCATGACTCAAAATGTCTGGTCGTTCGATCTCTGCAGTCCACCTAATTCCTTGCACTGTATTTATTTACTTATATTTAGGCTTAAATACAGTTTTGGTCCCCCAAGTTTCACCAACTCACGATTTTGATCCCTCAAGTTTTAATTTCACGAATTTGATCCCCCAAGTTTCACCAACTCACGAATTTGATCCCCCAAGTTTCACCAACTCACGAATTTGATCCCCCAAATTGGGGGATCAAATTCGTGAAATTAAAACTTGAGGGATCAAATTCGTGAGTTGGTGAAACTTGGGGGATCAAATTCGTGAAATTAAAACTTGAGGGATCAAAATCGTGAGTTGGTGAAACTTGGGGGACCAAAACTGTATTTAAGCCTATATTTATTTCTGGTAATTTTGATGAAGCTAGTTGGTTAGCCAATCTGAGCAACAATTTCCATGGCGCTTAAAAATTTAAGCTTAATCAGCACGTTACAGTATTCTGGCTAATTCTTATTAACTTTTAATGATGAGCCTTCTCTTTAAAAAAAAAATTATCTCCTCCCAATCTTAGGGTTAGTGGCGGCCTCTCTCTCGCTCCCAACCCTTAGGACTTTGTGGCGACTCATTATTCCCAGTTTCAACTGGTTGTCTTCATTCTCACGTGGGGTTTAATCTCTCAAGGCCTTTTTGGTCTTGCGTTATCCAACCTCTACTCCTTCATCCTCCCTTGTTTTCCCTCATCTACCATTCTAGTTGAATGAAGTTATTTTACCGTAAAATAAAAAAAGAATACATCATTGCCTTCAAGAATACATGCATTTATGACAATAATTAATACCAAATGCTTTATAAGAATAATTTTATTAAATTGCAACATTCCTTCATTCATTCATTTAAAACTTTTTCTTAAACAACCTATAAGATGACACTTATTATGAGACGGAAATGGTACTAGATCTCCAAACCTAACTCTATCTAAAAGGCCAAGTATGAGATACTGGACCAGAGGCCGAGCGAGGAGGCTTCTTATGAACCAAATGAGACGATGACTAATGCAACATTTTCAAAAGGTTAAGATCGGAAGTTCAAGCACAACTGATGAGACCAGATGATTAATATAATGATCATTTCGAACTAGTTTAATTTGGAGAGTGATAAAGGAGAGAATATTGAGCAACCTTGGAACTAGATTCCTATTGAGAGCTATTCCTTCTATGTGGAAATAATAGATTAATATACGTAGTTATATGATCATAACATTCTCATTTCACTTGAATTACTGCATATATTTTTTTGCTTAAAGAAACGAGCTAAGGCCGCTAAACAACCAGCCTGAGGATCCTGAAGTGAAGAGCACGGGAGAGAAAGAGTAAACATAGTTGAGAAATAGGTGCCAGCATAACTCCATACGGGTTTCTACAACACTTAGTATAATATAATATAATATATTAAATTATATTATATTAGTATACATACAAAAGCAAATTGCAATAATATACACATCACCTATAAACTGTCAGAAATATACCGAAAGCATTTACTTGCTACATATATATAGACTGAATTCCCACCAAGAAAAGCTTCAAAATAGAATGCGGCACTATGATAATAAAGATGTTACTCGAACAGAGTTATCAGCTGAACCAGTCAAGAAAATGGGCAAGGTTGGATGCCAATCTACAGTAGTAATAGGAGCACCGTGAGGAAGTGTTCTCCAACCATTCAAATGACCCTGAACCTGACAACACAACCAGACATTGACATTTTCAGATGACGAACAAGAAAATTAGAAATACTCGAGCCAAAATTTACTGGCTGTTGCAAGTCAAATTAAAATACAAGTAAATTATAATCCCTTCAAATGGAAGATATAATCAGAATGCATGCAGATGAGTTCAGGAAAAATCAACCTGATATATGGGTGCTCTAACTGTACTAGAGGTTGCCAATAGCCTCCTTCCATTTGCATCTAATGCCATCTCATGTCTGTAATATTTTGAACCATTGAGGGGGTAACAGAACCTAAGAAATGGGGAAAATATCATGCTCAGAATTAATTCGTCAAACATAAACTAAAAGCAAAGATAAAAGAATGGAGATACAACTGGCCTTTAATAATAGCTAATAGCCAGCACATGAATGTCATTGCCATTAATTTTCCTTAAGTAGCATAAAACTAGCCATTTTACAGCAGCATAAACACCGTCAAATTAATATGTTGCTCATTCACAAACAAATTATTGGCAAAACCGGATTTAAAATATGGATCGAATTTGTGGAGTTAATTTACAGTTTTGAAGTTTGTAAATTGTAGAGGCAAAATAACAAGGTCTGAGGGTCGTAAAAGTCAGAAAATGGTGATTAATTCTTCAAAGATACTAAAAACAAAGATTTATGATAACAGTCTATTTCGTGTGTTTAATTTTGCTATATTTGGCACTAAAAGAAAATGGAAATGCTGTGTCTATCCACAAGGCGTCAAACTAAAAATATATCATATACCTACTACAGTCTCTTGACCACAAGATTTGACCTTGATTTTGCAAACTCCACTCAAAAATCTGATAACAAAGAACCAGTCAGCGTGAAGTTTACAGTCCATTTCACAAGATGGAATAACATTAAGTAAATAGTACTTGCCTTCCCATCAGAGCCCAGGCTAAAAATGCTAGTCTCATCTGGTCCAAAAAGAATAGAACTGATGGAAGAATCATGTGCAGGCCAGCCAGTGATTTGCAGACCAGCAGACATGTCTTTGGCTTGTTAAGGATGGCATGATTGTCAAACCATGTGACCCCCAGCTAGTACATTCACAATACGTTTTTTTATCTTAAAAAGACAAAGAAAGCAACATTTTATTTCATGAATAACTGAGCCAGCCCAGTATACATTAGGAACCTCCAGAAAGCACAAGATATCCATAAATTTGGCAATTCCGGCAAGGAAAGATATAACTTTTAAATACAAGCTACCCAAACAAAATTTATTTCAGGATGAATCACATAATAATCACTTAATAAATTCATACAGAGAGTAATCAAATGAATGAAATTAAGGATACCAAACATGTGAATCATTCCATCAACAGCAGCAGCCGCTAAAATCTTCCCGTTGTGATTGAAACACAGGGAAGTAATTGCTGGTGGATCTTCTCCAAGAGGAAGGACCGTCTTTATGAATTCCAAAATTAAAATTTAAAGATAGCCATAAAATGACAAACATTTGATAATAAGAAGCACATACCATGGCTTTCCACGTTTTCATGTTCCACACAGTTAGTGAAGCGAAACCCAGGTCGTCAAGATAGTTGGAACCAGCCCTACAAAGATGATATAGTCCTCATAAATCCTTGCTAAGATGTGCAAACATTGTAGTATTAACATAAAATAAACAGAAAGGATGTCCATTGAGAGCATAATAAAAGATGGGATACCCTGACCAACAGTATTTAACCGTAGTTTCATTCTTACGTCCATAATCAAAAAAGCAAAAGGAACTTAATTGAATCGACACTTGTTAAAACAGAGGACCAGTATTCAAATCGTCAAAGTAAACAAATTTAATATTTCAATAAAGAATTCAATACTGCAAAAAATTTAATACATACCCTCCAGATGCTGCCGCAGACACAAAAATAGGTTCAACAGGACTGCACTTTATGTCCAACACACTGTAAAACCACGTGTCATGTGTCAGAGAATTGAAAGCAATAAACATGCCTCAAAAGGGCATAATTAGGAAATACCTTGGAAATGCTTCAGTTGTGTTAAGGTCACAAACAACTCTCTTTGCGTCTACATTCCATGCCTTAATGCACCCATTAGATGTACCTATTAGAAGCTTTTATCACGAGAAACAGCTTAAATTAATTGAATTTATAATCCCACATAAATCAATAAAACTAGACAATTTCAATCACCATGAGAGATCAATTCACATACCAAGCGGTCTGATTTGCATTCCCAGTCAAGTGACAAAATTTCAGTACCACAGTATATGGTTGCATTTCTAGACACCGGAGTTGATGCATCATATGTCCATATCCTTTATTGAATGATGTAAAGCAAACCATGAAACAAAAACCAAATTGCTTAAGAGATTTATAAAATTAAGGAAGAGTGGCTGCAGATGCTCGGTGAAAGGTAAAGAAAAAGCCTTAATGAGAGCCAGTATTATAAAGGGCTATTTCGAGACAAAAATGTATTGCAGTACAATAAACTTTAACTTTATCTTGTATTTAATTAGTATATGCTGTTGAAGGTATAGCTCTAAATACATCCACGCATAATATTTCCTAATAGTGGAAAATGAGTACAGGCTACACCCTAGCAATGATGACTAATAATTAGATGAAGACCGTTCTATTTTTCCACTTAAGTAATCATCTAGATATCTTTGTTTACAACAACTCCCAGAGGGGGTACCTGGCAGTTCCATCTAGAGAAGCACTGGCAATATTGTTTCCTGATGCAGAGAAGCGGCAGCAACTTATTGGACTAGTGTGCCCCAAAAATGTCTCCTAAAAACCACAATGATCACTACATTGAACATATGTTCTTGAAAGTTGAAAGTAAGATGAAAAAGCATATGGGGGGGTATAAAATAAGACTCTGCGTAATTTTACCTGGTGCTCTACATTGACCTCAGCAAATTCTTCTTCGCCAGAAACTTCCCCATCGATTTCTGCAACAAAATCAACTGTTAGTTTTTTATTTCCAAATATATAATTAATATTTACTGAAATCATGATTGATATCTCAGCCTAAATACCAATTTATTCAGCATACAGAAAATTAGATGTGGTTTGGAGTTCAGATAAAGTGCATCAAGATTAGAAGCTGATTAAGTGAATACAATGCATCCTGATTTTTTTTCAGAAATAATAAATATATTAAAAATTTGAAAGCTTCTTTGTTTTGCAGGAGTTTTGCAACTGAATCAATATTTTGCAGGATCCGCAACTAACACTATCATTTGAAACCAAAACATATTAGGTCTCTCCCCTTTCAAAACTAATATCTTGCTTTAGAGCAATTTATGATTACAAATTAAAACAAGCTGCCTGCAGTGTAAAAATAATATCGTCATTTGTCACAAAGTTGCACGAGAGAGTCATATTGCCAGATGATTCCATTTACTTCTCAGATTCACTAGCATCTAATATTATCTACCTTCCATAAACTACTAGTTAACTAGTTATCTTGTTAGACTAATAATCTATCATCAGAAGATATCAGCAGATGAACTAACATAAGTATCCATCAGTTTGCTTAGAAGACATTGATCAAGCAACTACTTAGTATCACTACACACAGAGGAAGCAGCCTTGAAGTAGATCGGTCTGCCTATTTGGGGACTGTCACGACCTTTTGGAGTGGTATTGCCAGCTCTTCCCAGGTGGTCATTCAATATGAAAATTGAGTCGTCCCCAGACTTGGAGCTGGTAAACTCAGACTGAACAATTCCAGGTTCACCAACAACTGAATCTCGGTTAATATCTGTTTGAATCACTCGCGGAAAACCCTCTGGAGTATCTTTTGACATATGAGTACTTTCTTCACGCAAATTGCTTGGTGAGCCAATACTTCCTTCCATACTTCAATCGAGATTAATTAGAAAACTAAACACATCTTATTAGAGACTCAAGAGCATTAATTAAATAAAAAATGCTTACCTTCTAAACTGGCTTAATTGTGCCTCTTTCTCATGAAGTAAAGCCTGAAGTTCTGACAATTTAAGATTTAGATGCGTGATATCTCTTTTGAGTAGGTTGGTGGCATTCATCTCTGTACTGACCTTCAGTAGAGCCGGTAGACGTGTTTTTATTAAGGATAATTACAGAATGAATTTTTGGGTGCGGGAGATGTGCAAGATGTCAGCATGAATTTTTTGGTCTATTATTGTTATTTAATCTCCCCTTTTTCCCAGTAAGCATTAATGGTCACAAAACCACAATATCCCTACTTTGAGTCCCAAAACTCAAACTTCATGCATATAATAAAACTTGTGAAAAGTAACACTAAGATTAAAAAGAGAATCCATGATATGGCTGTAAAAATATAATCTAGAAAAGTTGTATCTACGACACCCCGAGCTGACAATGGTGGGAAGTAATCAGCTGTGAAAAAAGATGAGACACAAACAAGAATTGGCTCTGGGAGATGCGGTACAGACCAGAAGCAGCTATGGGCAGGCTTCTGAATGAAGGGACATGAATGAACTAAATTCACATGGAAATGAGAGAGGTCTCGAGATAATCCGGGAATAGAATTATACAGTTGAGGAAAGCAAATGATCGACCCCTCATTCTAATGTGACCTTGGTTCATTCATACATCCCTTCATCTAGAAGCCCGCGACAAGTCGCTCCTTGTCTGTCTTTTTGCCCCGCCAATCACTTTCCGCCCTCATCATTCCTGAGACTCACATTAACAAATAAAACTATCAATGTGAAGTACAATGAAAAGATAAATCGGAACTGTAGCACGATATCTTCCCATCATGCGACTTGTTTCTTTTTTGGTAAATTACAAACATGTTGAGCATGCATCCAACTGTTCTTAATCCTGTTCACACTCTTCAACCTTTTTTTTAAACTAGATGAGCCTCATCAGACAATAACAATAGTTAAATCAGTTATTTCGGAAGGATATGAGTAGCACTAAAGATCTCACTAAAGAAGTTTCTGACAGAAAGATGCAACGCCCGATACCACTCCTTGGAGAAAAATATTCGAAATTCAGGATCCAATTGTGGATTCTTGCTATAGGGAATAGCTGCAATACAATACAATTCAATGCAATACATCATCAAAATCTCACTGTGAAACTTCATAACAAAAGAACAACAAAAAGAAACAAAAAACGCACCAAACCAGGGAGTCCAATCCTCTTGGGAACTTTGCAACAAATCAGGGCCATAGAGTGAGAAAAACTCAGCAACCTTGTCCCTCCGATTAGATTGCAAGGCATGAACGACATAGAAGCGTAGAAGAGAAGACTCCAATTTAGAAAATGTGGAAACTAGTGTCGTTTCGGAAGAAGAAGAGAGATAGTGCTTGAAGAAACCGAGAAGCGCAACTAACTTATCGGTCTGAAATTTGGGAACATAAACGGAAAAAATTAGGTCAAGAATTTTGTCAACCTGAAACCCTGTGCCGATGTCGGTGCGTAATTCGGTTTCGTAAGCTTCGAGAGTGTTGGTGAATCCTCTGAATATAAGAAACTCTCTAACCAACTCTTCCGCGTATTGCATCTTCTCCATTGCCTCCTAACGTCCTAGTTCTACACAATGCAAACAAAACACCGTTATCAATTATCAATTGCTCGATACAATAGAGATGGGAACAGAACGGAAGAATGGAATCGGGTTTTGGTTGAAAGAGGGTTTAGCTTTACAGTTACGGCGTCGTAACGGAAATGATGCGTGTGAATGTGATGGGACTCTCCGATGGAAATTGCGCCGGTGGGTTGATGTGTGTTCTCGGCGGTGCTCTACCAGATGTGGTAGTTACTTAGCTTAGCTCTCAATTGTCACTCGGTCTCCACAGTTATGAATCTCTCAAGTACTTATTGTATTTGTATTTAGTAGGAGCGAGAGTTCACCAAAAAAATTTAGTAGGAGCAAGAGTGACGCATAAAATAAAATAACGAATGTAATAAATATTATTATGTTTTGTATGTTTCAGCTCTTCTACTTGACACAACAAATACATGAGAGAATCTTAACTCTCCTTTTGATATTGTGTATATTGAATCATCTCCATTTTTAAAGCTGTAAAGTGGAATCTTTTTATATAAGTTAGATTAAAATTAAATTAAGCAAAACTTTAAGGTGAGATAATGATTGATATAAGGTGTGGAATATCTCTTACCTCATGCAAGAGATTAGTTAGATTAGTTGAGACTCGAACCTACAAATTGGAATCTTTAAATATTGCACTAGTGTAATGGTCTCTCACTTATTAGTTATACAAAATGAGTCTTTTAGTGATCATATACATTTTTGGATCATTCATTCAATTATGGCTCAATTATAAACAAAACATATTTAATATCGGGATTAAATTTCGAGTTAAAAATTGCACAATCACAGTTGCAAAATCGAAATGACAACAATTTTGGTTAAAAATGGGATAACACAGGAATTCGGAGAACCAAAGTGGTGCAATCACCAAACTTGGAGAACTCGTTTGCGCAATTGGAATTCGAAAGATCAAAAGATTCAAAACCACAAAATTGTGATACTTGGAAGACTCAATTCGCGCAAATATAATGATAATTTTATTCGGAGACAAAAAAAATTCTTTCCTACAAGGTTAAACACTATCTTGGTGACACTGAGGAATTGCTACATGTAGCATGAGATTGAGATGTAAGATGGCTAGTAATAGTGAATGAGCTGAACTGATTATACTCTCTTTTCATAGCTTTGTAGACATCATCCAAACCTTCCTCAATCAACTCTAATACTGTTTGTGGCATTGGTGGCATACTTATGTTAATTGATCCTTCCAACATTCTCACCACTTCCCCCATTGGTGGTCTCATGGAAACCTCATCTTGAATGCACCAAAATGCAACTTTCAAAGCTCTCATTAGCTCTTCTTCATCAACTGCCCCATTTAATCTTCTATCTCCAACTTTGATTACTGTTCCATTTGTCATCTCCTACAAATACAATAACCAAACATTATAACTATAAATATGCTTTCTAAAAGACAAATAAACAACCAAACATTATAAGTATACCTTGTAAGCCCAACCAGGATAGAAGAAGTCATCTGCATCAAAGGACAAGTCAAGATTCCTTCTGCCACCAATGATTTCTAAAAGAAGCATACCATAACTGTAAACATCTGCTTTTACAGTTATAGGGCGATTACTAACCCATTCTGGTGCTAAATAACCTCTAGTGCCTCTAATCATTGTTACCACATGAGAGTGCTCTCTTCCCATTAGTTTAGCCAGTCCAAAATCAGACACTTTAGGACAAAAATTTTCATCTATCAGTATATTTTCTGGTTTTATGTCGCAATGTATTATCCGATTTCTACACTGCTCATGAAAGTATGCAATCCCTTCTGCAGTAGCTATGGCTATATCGAAACGAGTTTGCCAATCTAGCAATCTATCTCTCCCTTGATATGAAGGGAAGATCCATTTATCCAATGAACCATTCTTCATAAACTCATAAACTAGAAGCCTGCCAAACAAACAAACATCGGTCTAGTCAATTAAAACACTAAAATTTGAAGTCATATAATGAGCTAAAAGTGGTAGTCTATATGTTGAAATATAGTACACACCTGTGTTGTCCCTCTGAACAATAGCCGCATAGGCGAACCAAATTCATATGATGCATCGAGCCAATAGTATTTACTTCAGTGATGAATTCTTTTTCTCCATGAGGCAAAACCTTATCAAGTTTCTTCACTGCAATTAGGGTACCATCCCCTAAGCTTCCTTTATACACACTTCCAAATCCACCTGCAAAATATGTACATTCAGCAACAAATTATAATGATTCAAAGCTTATCCCTCAGTAACTTCCCCTTTGCTACAAAATTCAATATAAGATACACTTACCTGATCCTAAAAGCTGCGAAAAGTTGCTTGTTCTTATTTGCAAAGCACGGTAGGTGAAATTCACTGGAGCGCCGGACAAGATTGAGGAACTTTCCATTTCTCTATTCAAAGTTCTTTTTTTGTGAACACTGTAATACAGTAACATACATAGTAAAATAATGAGAAGTATGATGCTCAGAACAATGGGAATAATCACAGCTTTCTCCTTAGCACTCCCCAATCCATCAGAAGAGCTATTTGACCTCCCTCCTTGGCCTTCTGGTGTCCATGAGCCATTTCCTTTGACCTTCACAAATAAAGTTGAGCTAGTATCCTCAAAACCACCAAAACTCAAGCTCCTCAGCACCCAACAATATGGTCTTTCCTCATTTAGCCCATAAACAGAAGCAACACAATCACAGTCTGATAAGCATGCATCTCCACATTTTGACACAGAAGCAACATCACTATAATTAGTTATTACTGAAGACTCAGAAAAATAATAATTAGTTTGTTGCACCGATGACATCCTAAAATTTAATGTCTGGTTTACATGTTGGCCATTGCATTTTCCAACAAGAGATGAATTCTCATAGCAGTGACCATCTCTACCAACTTTAGAAGTTCCTGGCAAGCAAGTACAAGAGGCTTTTGTTTTACTTCTATCCAAGTTACAAACCCCATTGCCACAACTTCCAGCAATATCACATGGATTTGAAACTGCAGCCCACTGTGACACCCATTGTTTTGATCCGTTTACATCGTCCCAACGATACAACCGCAAATTTCCATTCTCTTCGAGTGTCAGTCTCCGAAGAAAAGTTAAAGGTGTTGATTGATGAATTGCAGAAGCCAAGCCTGCATCATCATTATCATTTTTATATACATAAACTGCACCATCAGATGATTCTCCATATACAATTCCAAAACTTCCAGCTTGATCTAAAACCGCTATAACTTCCCCAGTCACATTGGATATATCAGGGCCTTGCCAATAGGAATAATTGGTGTATGATTCAGATTCATACAAAGAAGCTTGGTAACTTTCTGGAAGATTGTAAGTTAGTGCAAGGCTTAAGGAAGTAGGTTGCTGAAGCATTTTGAGAGCATAATAGCCACCATGAGAGGAAGACTTTGCTGATGTTAATTCTGAAGAAACTGTTAGTGGTTGGTTAGGAAGAAGAGTATCAGAAGGTTGAGAAAAACTCTGCCACACTGGGCGATTGTTATTGGTGTCGTGAAGGATGAAGTTGCCAGATTCTGTCATTACTGCTGCTTCTACATTAGCATTTGAAGTGTTTGAGGCCCATATGGTGGTGTCTCTATCTTTGAGAATGAGGTTCCCTGTGTTGTCAAGCTCCAAAATTGCATCTTGTGATACAAGAGAGTCTCTATTTGGATGGAAAAAGAAAATGAAATATGTTGGCAACTTGATCATAGTTTATAACCTGCAAAAGCTATTGTAAAAGACTAAAGACTAGATAGAAGATATGATTAATGACTTTTTTATTTGTATAAGTCAAAAACCAGAACTAACCATCTAATCAGAACACTGTACTACATTTTTTGACATTCTTAAAAGTTTTAGAAACAAATGGAGCAGTACTTGTTATACATACATTAATCATATATTATTATATTAATGATAGGATGATAATAGCTTAGAAACTAATGATATTAATGGCAGAAGTACCTATTGGGTGACCAAACTAAAGTTCGATCTCCTGGAAGCTTTGCAAACCAAATACCCAACATGAACAATCGATTATCAGTGTCTGCTGGGGTAAACCCCATAGCAAATGTGCCATTATCAGAAACCCACGTTTGATCCTTGCTGGCCAATAATCTCGAGCCCAATCCAATCTGGCTTGAAATGCTACTAATGAAACAGCTAAGGACCATAATAAGAACAAACCAAAAATAAGGAAGTGAAGAAGCAGCACTTGTTGCCATGACAAAGTATAGTTGCATGCCAGTGTGTTATTAACTAGAGATTACTTACTAGTTACTAACGAAGTTTACAAAAGGTTTTGGCATGGTGTTATATAAGGGGACAAAAGAATGGGATTGTAGTGTTTTGTTTTGAGAAGAAAAACATAGAAATTGAACACGTGGTTAGTGGTGGGTGAACTATAAGTTTGAAAAAAGGTAGTTTCATATGTGTGGTCGGCAAAGGGGATATAATTTTGATATGGTGGCATGGCATTGTTTCATTGCTTTGTTGTTTTCAAATGGAACTTCAGCTCTGTGACTGGCCGAAAGCACCAAGGTTAGACAATATTAATATTGACACGTAGTTGTTGGAAGTAATAATCTTTGTGTTATATTTCTGATTTCACACTAGGAAAAAGGGCAGGCTTGCAACAATTTGTATTCAAAGCCATAGGTACCAAATTAAAATAATGGATTGGTAACTATTGAGCAAGTTGCAACTAGCTTGCTCATGCTCAATTGAGACAATTAAATTGACTGATGGTGATATATACCACCATAAACAATTAGTCAAATTTCTTGTTAGAATTTAGATAGATTCAATGATTGCTATTTGATAAGTCAACTATGTATGACTTAAAACCTGCGGTATGTATACATTGCATATAAGGATGGCCTGAATTTGAGGAATCAAAAGTTAGTTTTTTTAAGGAAGAAATATAAACTAATCCCTAAATAGTTTTTTCTTGGTTCGGGCTATTGTTAGCTACCCACATACTATCTCAATGCTTTCAACAAAATATTAATTTTCACTCGTGCTTAGGATCAAATTTCGCACGGGCTAATACCGAGTTTGTCCACTGCGGGAATCGATCAGGAGCACCGAGTCGACTTGCCATGTTTCTAAGTAAATTAAGCCATTGGGCCAACGGTGTCTGCAAATAGTTTAAGATGACTTCACTAGCATATCATTTTCCAAATTTTTAATTTTTTTCTTTATTTTCCAATTTGAAATAAAGATAATCTTTTTTTCTTTTATCTCATTTGATAATTAATTTTACCAATTCATTTTAGTTAACTAGCTTTTCGACTAATAAACAAATACATGTTGGAAAGTCATCATAAACATGAGGACCACCAACTATAAACAAATGGTCTTATTAACATTCTTCATAAAAAAACTTTATATATATTTTAAAAAAACAAAAGTATATCCTTACAACTCGAAAAATACATCCAAACTCAAATAGGAAAAACGTCTAGACTAAAATTATCCACTGCTAAGATATCTTAGCGTCTAGCTCAATTTTCGCATCCTTTGACAAATTATAGATAAAGCGAGATGAAATTGTTCTGAAATCTCATGGAGATGCAGAACTAAAAAAATTAAACAGAAGATAAATTGACTAGAAAATTTTCTCACAATGCACAAGAATCATTTAGCTCTGTGATATCATGTTAGAAAAATTTAGAAAGGAAGAAAAAATTCAATTCTCATTTAATGGTAAAGAGAGATTTGCAATTGCAATAAATATATGATATACTTTATGTAATAGTTGAAACAAAACTAACTGACTTTAACTAAACTAACTAATTAGAACTATTATAGCTAATTCCAATATATTCTAACAATCAACCTCTTTTCCATATGCACACTCTCAAATGTAATATATATTATTTTAAATCACATGTGAAACACAGAGAGTATTTTATTATTGTTAAGAATTAGGAGATTACAAAGCCTGTACAGCACTAAACACACTCATCATACATCAGCAAGTAATTCCATCAAAACAACCATGCTCCAGGGTGAAACCCCTTTAATTTTCACAAATCAAACACATACTTAAAAAGCAATTTTCTTTTTATCACTGATCATTTATTGATAGACTATTATGATCACATCACAAATCACATGACCACTTCACAGCTCCTGCTTGCCACCCTCAATATTGCTGACATTCTCCCCAGCAATGCTAACCACCCTAGGACCTTTGATCTTATCAGGTGACAACTTGTTGAGTGTCAAAGTAAGCACTCCATTTTCCATCTTAGCCTTAACAGAATCCAAATCCACATTTTCTGGCAACTTGAACTGCCTCCAGAATTTTCCATAGGACCTCTCCACTCTATGCCAATAATCTCCTTTCTTTTCCTCCTCTTTCTTCCTTTCTCCACTCACTCTCAGAACTCTATTTTCTTCCACTTCTATCTTTATCTCTTCCTTCCTTAACCCTGGTACGTCTACCATTATAACATGTCCCTCTGGAGTCTCCTTCCAATCTACTCTAGCAGGTGATAGAGCCATGGATGGTTCATCTTTGTCAACTCCAAAGGGAATCTGTTCTAGCACACGAAATGGATCTGGGAACCGATCAGACCATAGATCAGCTAAGAGACTGTTAGGAGAATCTATCAATGGTAGTAAAGAGCCATTTGCTTTGGAATGAAAACCAACAACAAGAAGCAAGATAAATGGTACTATCACCAACAAGTTGAGTAGTTGTTGTGCCCTCATTTTTACACTAACAAAGTGAATGAATGTTTCTTGCTTTTGCTTTGTGACTCAATTTGAATGTGGTACTGCAGTTTGTTTTCAAGCTGGTGAAAAAAGAAGTTCTGGTGTGTTGTATGTATAGTAGTTTATTGTAGCGATGATATGGTTCTTGAAAATTCTATATTCAAATTGGAGTGAAATACTAAAAGTGTTTTAGTGTAGAGAGATGGAGAAAGTTCCAGCTTAGGATTATGATTTGGTGAGACTGAGAGAGGGTGCAAGAGTTTTCCAATATTTTCTAGAGGCTTCATGAGTTACTAACATAGTATTGTCAAGTGTCAAGTGCCATAATAGTTCCGACCAATAAAATTTCACCATCCACATTAAAAGTATCACAATTGTCAATCAGAGGTATTTACAAAGGAAAAATACAAAGTTACATATACCAATAACATGTAATTTTTTCTCGTTGAGACTTAAAAGAAAAATAGTTATTTACAAGATATAGAAACACTTATGATGAAAGCAAAATAAAAAATTAATCATACTGCAAATAGTTTAAAAAATTAATCATACTCTGACTTCTGTTATATTCTTTATTGTACTTTTCAAAGTTTTTTTTTTGACAAAAGTACTTTTTAAAGTTATAAATGATGAAATGATTTAAGTTTGATTTTCTAAAAAAAAAATTCTCTCTATCTAGCATAAATGTATAATCTTTACAAAAAAAGTAGCCTACATAGTGTAAGCAAAATTTTGAGTAAACTCCATCATTTGCGTTTGAATGATTTGCTTTTGAAGGTAATGTAATTTTTCAGGGGAATTGAAAAATTTTAGTTTAAAATTTTTAAATATTTTTTTTAATTTCCCCCAAAAATTACATTACTCCCAAAATATACTTCATCCAAACATATTTAAGATATTAAATTGATTTAATTGACTTGTTAAAAAATTGTTTTAATTGAATTTGTAGGTGATTCTAAGGTTAATTGAATTTTGGTACCTTAGAATAATACACCTCTCAACCAAACAAAAATTTTAGTTGATGTTAATTCACGGTATATGCATCTGATATGATACGATACCATTGGCAGCAGCAGAAGTCATAAGTCCCACTTGGCTGCCTCCATTCCAATGATAAGATGGATTCATTCTTAACTCACTGTGATGCATAGCCAAATGAACTGAACCCATTTCTATTCAATTTCATCATCATCATCATCATCATCATCATCATCATCAATCAATCAATATCCCAATTCGGTGTAGCCGTAGTCCGTAGATGTCACTGTTGTAAGTTGTAACCATGTCCACCACCACCACTACCACCTCTTCCCTTCCCTTCTCTCTCCCTCTCCCTCTCCGCCACAATTCTAGGGTTTCCCTTTTCAATCCACTCTCTCCTCGCATTCCTTTACAAACACTTTCTACAAACGTAAGCGCTCTCTCTCTTTTCTACTTATTACATACTTGCTTCCCCTTTTTTTTCAAGTTTAGTTCATTTGAATCATATATTATTAGTTAACCTAATTGCTTAATTTGTTTTTGGATTTTTTAAATTATTAATAAGATATTTAATTTAATGATGGGACTGATATGTATGAGAAATCAGTGCTTGTGTATCAAATTGGTTTGCAGGTTTATTTAGTTTCATTTTTATTATTATTCTGACATGAATCTTTTTTTATCAATCAAGAAATGGAGATTTTCGTGTTTTAGGCATGAAAACATTCCATCAGAAACTAATGGTTCTGAATTCAAAGAAGATAATTTGTCAGAAGATTTAGTGGAGCTTAAAGATGACCAGTCTAAAGACTTGAAGAAAGATTGGCCTACTGTTCTCCATACGGTAATCATTTCATTTTCTACATTCATGTTTCATGGAGATAATAATAGTTAGTAATTAGTATAAACAAGGAACTTATTCATTTGCTATCTCTTAGTATCTATCTTTTGCTTTAAAGATCTGAAGTTGCCTGGATGGACTGAGTTCATCCTATTCCAAAATGCTCCATCCAATGGCAATCTTTTTAGTTCATCCAATAAGGAAAAGCTACCTTTTTTAATTTGTTTTGTGAGAATAAGGAAAATAAAGAAATCTGTCAAATGGAGAGCAGTTATTATAGGAAGGAATAAGTGTGCGTGTTTACAAACCCATCAGAGATACACAAACAGCCGTTCATATCAATAGTAACCCAATTGATCCTTCTACGTTTGATAGTTAGAATGGAAATTTTTGGCTAAACTGCTGTTTGCAATGTTGAATCAAATAGGGCCTAAGTACTACAGGAGTATCAAAGAAAAAATTCATCGAATGAACCCATTGCCCACCTCCCTACCTGTGTGAGTAAACTTAATAGTTTTAAACCGATTTTATGATATAATTTTAGCTTCAAAATGTTTGAAATGCATCTGAATATATTCTGAAGCCTGTCATTGATTAAGAAAGATAAAGCCTCTTTAAATGCTATCTTTTTCTTCTGGACTCGATTATAAACAAAAGAATCCATGTATTATGCTCCAAAATATGAAAATATAGGCAACCTTCAACTACTTTTACCCCGTTTAATGAGACCATTCTCAAAATACCCTTATTTAGCTCAAATTCTATTTCCTATGTGCCTCTACATTAAATATAATCAAGGGCAACTTTGGAATGCGCCTTATTTTTTAGCTGAAATTAAGAAAAATTAATATAGTAAACTTACTTTCGTAGTTAGCATGTATTAGCTTTTTTGCTTAAAAACGAGTCTGAAGGGAGTATGTGACGATTAAGGTTGCTTTATGATTACATAAATTGTAGACGGTTATGGCTGATGTAGCCACAATTGTAGTTAAAGAACAATTTCATTCTGCGTTTTATCCATACTTACATTTTTAAGTGAGCCTGTTTTTTATATCCTTCAACTCATTTTGTTTGCCTTTTTTAATTAAGGTTGTCTCTTCCCAATTTAAGTCAACAAAGAAAAATGATTAAGTTCATTCCCTTGTATATTTCTGTCATGTGCTTGAAAGAGAGTATTGTCGCATTGATTAGAATTACCGTCACGTGACTAAAAGATCACGAGTTTGAGACTTGAGTCGAGGAATCAGTTTCTTGCAAATGTAAAATTAGACTTTCTACATTAAATTCGCAATGGTTCCGACCTTTTCCTAGACTCCTAAAACCGTAGGTTGCTTCTTCTTTTTTTTATTTTTTATTTCTATCATGTGCTTGATTAAATCATTGCCCTGTTAGGCAAAAATTATTATAAGCAGTGACCAAGTAGGGAGACTTCACATTCAGTAAAGCATTTACGAACTCCATAATACAATATTAAGAATTGATCAGTCCAATCCACTGATAACTTCTCATAAGGTATGACTAAGGTGAAATATTTGGAAGAAGGTCCATAAGCTATATGACATTTTAATTATTTCCTCCCACAAAAGGATTAGGTATTCTACTTCAATTATGTGAGTGAGTTCTATAATCCAATGACTCTTGCCCTTAAAGTTCCAATAGAAAATATGCATAGCTTTCCATTACATTATGTTTTGCGAAGAAGTAGTTACGGAAAGAAAAATGTTTCAATTAGCTCAAAATTGTTCATCATCTTCTTAAGCCTACTGGATTTGTCATTTTAATCATACAGTTTTGAGACGAATTTGACATGCCATTATGATTTTATTCCATAGGATAATCTGAAGAAACCAGAGTTGCCTTTGGGTTCATTCCCCTTTTCCATATTAGCATTTGGCTACCCAAACAAAAAGTTTGTTGCGGTTCTCAGGGTGTTCATGCCTTTCTTAGTTTTAAAGCCATGGATAAAAAAATGAAACTTTACACCTTGGGTGTACTTACTAGGTAGTTGTGTGAGAATGAACAAAGAAGACAGAGAGGGCAGAGGAGACAGAGAAAGACAATATGTGAGAAAGGGAGAAGAGAATCGAGATTTTTAAAAGAGCTGGCTTTTAAATGGGTTTTTCTAATAGGCTCTGGAATTAATATGGACGTGTTTTCAATCATTAGATTAAAACCGAAACAAGGGCATAAATTTTATGCAAGAGTTATAGAGGTATCTTGTCTTGCTGATATGTATTAGCTCATGTCATTCTGGTTCCTCCAATTGATTTGAATTATTCTTAAAAGCAACTATAACATTCTCAAACTATCAAACATCAATTTTGCTTTAAATCTTCATTGGCGCCTCTAGCCTTGTAGTATAACACATATCATAGTTTTGTAGGATAACATTATTTATTTTAGAGTGTCTCAGGAATATTAAAAGTGTTGTTTTTAACAATCAGGTCATAAATGACGTTCTTTGTGTGGACCCCTGGAAGGTTCCTTGGACAGCAAAGACTATTGTTCAGGTACAGTGTATCATTTAGATTTCACTATCAATGTTATTTATGCTTAAAGTACGTTTGGTGCACCAGATTGAGGTTCGATTCTTCTTCTTTATTACCATTTAAATGATTATCCCTCTGCTTAGTGTATAAAAAGGTATGAAATGTCCATTCCGTTCAGGCTCTGATTCCTCATAACTAAGAATGCCTTATTGTTTATTCAACTTTAACCTATTTTCTGTTTTTGCAAAGTATTAAATGTTATACCTTGTCTGTCTTTTAGACAAATAATCATGTGTGGTTAATTATCAGTTCCAATATTAAAAACTGCTAAAAATCAGCATAAAGCTTCTTATCCCTTGCTAGTTGCTACTTTATCAACTTAATTTTCTTTTGTCACTGTATTATTGGTGCATAGTATTCACCGGCTTTGCCGGTGACTAATCTACGCCGAGGAACTTGGCTGGTCACGTGTACCCTGCTTTGCCGGTCCGTGTGGTTCTCCCCTCCCAACAAAGTTTTTGCCACACCCAAGATTCAAACTTGAGACCTTGAGGCGGGATCCGAGTCCAGTTGCCACTTGGATCAGCCCTTGTTGGTACTTTATCAACTTAATTAATAAGCCATAACTAAATGTTACAGAAAATGTTTAAACAAACATAAAAATAATGAAAAATGACATCTTTTTAATTTTTAAATTAAAACGGAAACATCTAAGAAAAACTATTTATTTAATTGCTATAATAGTTGATGTGATAGAGGTTATTGACGTCGTTTGATTACAAATTTGTTCCCATTCCATGTGCAAACAAAAGATAAAATGTTATGAAATCACCGTATTAGGATGCAAACTAAGTTGGGTTCTGCAGGTTATGCTCCTATGGATTGCCTCATTCTGGTTGGTAGGATCTTGGATAGTTCCATTTTTAGCTTACACAGCAGGGTTTAGAAAGGATTCTCTTACATTTAGAGGACAAGCATTGTATAGCCTCTTGACAGACATCGCCGAAGGTTTGGTCGGGATAGCAATACTTCAGCGCTGTCTTGCAAAGTTTCAACCACTTTCATCTGACTGGTTCAAATTTGAACTCAAAGGCAAGTGGCATTTTGATGTGGGTTTAGGCTGCCTCATGTTCCCCCTTATCAATCACCTATCACAAATGAACCTAAATTTCTTGCCCATTCTTCAATACACTCCAGTCACCGTCTCAAGTGTAGAGCAATCCATTGTAGCGCGAGACCCTGTGGCAATGGCCCTCTATGCAGTGGTAGTCTCAATATGTGCCCCCATATGGGAGGAGATTGTGTTCCGTGGTTTCCTTCTCCCATCTTTAACTAAGTATATGCCTGTATGGGGTGCAATATTAGTTAGTTCAGTAGCATTTGCCTTGGCACATTTTAACATTCAGAGGATGCTGCCACTTGTATTTCTTGGCATGGTGATGGGTTCTGTTTTTGTACGGTCTAGGAACCTCTTGCCATCCATGTTGTTACATAGTTTGTGGAATGCTTTTGTATTTCTCGATCTCATGAAATAATATTATTTTTGACTCTTCTCTTTACTTCTGAGATTGTCTCCACATTTTTGACTCTTCTCTTGACCATTAATTTCGAAATAGATGACTCAGGTTGAGATCCAAAATGATCTTGGCTATTGACTGATAGCAGACGGTTAAAATCAGTAACTGTATGATGCTGTTACTGTGTCTAGTCAGTTTTGTATTTGTCAATTGTCATACACAAAATAATGAACAGTTAGGATCTCATAGAGTCAACTTTTTGACTGCCAGAGAATCCATTTCTGAATAGTAGCAGTGATAGTGCCACATGCACATGGCACACCAGGATCAGGATCATCCGCCCTTATAAATTAACTACAAATGATCTCGTCCCTTCAAGAAAAAATTGTGGCATTGCAGGACATCTGCATCCTAGCACACCCAGTTTGTAAAGCCTCACATGCAGACCTTTAACAACCTTTCACCAAAAGCAAAAGCTTAAAAAGATTCAACTTTCAGCGCATACTGGCTACTATTGACAGAATGTCAAGATAAAATATTTCAAAAGTGGTAGTTTCTGACATCTATCTGAGTAATGAAGGATAACTGAAGATGAAAAAAAGAAGGTTTAAATATGGGTTTCGCACCGCAAATACACGCACAATCCAAACAGGTTCCTGTAAAAAAAAATTTTAAAATAGCCCTTGCAAAATATAAATTGTTTACGGTTAGGCTCCTCGGTCAGTTTTCCATAAAAAAAAAAGGTTTAAATATGCGTTTGGCCCCTGCAAATACACGCACAATCCAAACAGGTCCCTGTAAAAAAAAAACTTTAAATAGCTCTTTCAAAATATAAATTGTTTACTATTATGCCCCTCGGTCAGTTTTCCATAAAAAAAAACATTAAAATAAAAATAATTGTCACGTGTCATCATCTCATTGGATTATTATGCCACGTGTCACTGAACGCCACGTCATCAACCCATGACACTGACAAGTGCCACGTCAGCAACCAATAGTTGGCTGCCACGTGGCGCATACATGGCAAAGTGGAAAATAGTGTGTTACTAAAAAATTAAAGATTTTGGGGGGACATGGGTGTTGAACCCGTGACCCCCTTGTTGAATAAACAACAAAATACCACTAGGCTACATCACAATTTGTGATTATTTGGCCAACTACTTCTATATAATATATAATAACGAAAATTTTCATTAAAAAATAAAAAAGGAAATTGATACCTTCTTGCGTTTCAGGCCACCGTTTTCTTCGTTTTTATATGTATTTGTTTCGGAATTCAGAGAAACGGAATAACCCCAACATAATTTGAAGAATCACTGATCCATATTAGAGAAATCATAGATCTAATAAATGGGTTGTTCTTTGAAACCGAAATATAAAAAAGTTGATTTAAGTTCTGATTTAAGTTCTTTGAAACCGAAATCAAGGTAAGAAACCAAATTATGATTTAAGTTTTGATGGCAAACTGCTATTGTTGTTGCTGGTTACAGTGCTTTAGCGTAAACAATTTATATTTTGCAGGGCCTATTTAAACAATTTATATTTTTCAGGGCCTATTTAAAGTTTTTTTTTTTTACAGTGGCCTGTTTGGATTGTGCGTGTATTTGCAGGAACCAAACGCATATTTAAACCTTTTTTTTATGGAAAACTGACCGAGGGACCTAACCGTAAACAATTTATATTTTGCAGGGGCTATTTTAAAGTTTTTTTTTACAGTGGTCTGTTTGGATTGTGTGTGTATTTGCAAGGGCTAAACGCATATTTAAAAAAAAAAAAGAACGAGTTTTCATTATTTAAACAGTACAGATTCTAATTATTATTGATATCCTCCGGAGTCTTAACATCCTTTCAACCTGGACCCACATTGGTACTTAATGACAAATAGTTATAAAATGAATGCATGTGGTTTGCTAAATACCTATAGCCACATTTTACCAGCTGCTGAGCTGGTTGTCACCATTCTCAATTGTGAAATTTATCTGTAATTATATATTCCTGTACATAATAATTCTGTCTGTCTCTATCAAAAATGCTTCTGCTATATTTGGGGTCCTTGGTGCTTGCATGAATTCTTTTCAGAATTAGACTGCATTAATGAAAATTGTTCTTACTAGCACATAACCTATTGTCCTTAATGGGGACATACAAGAGGGGACCGTTTGGTTTCAAGTCATTTGCTATACTGGCTCCTTAGCTTTTGTCCCATGAAACTTTCTTGATGTTTACTTTATCCGACAACAGAAGGGACCCTTGTCTGCTATTTTTTAATTTCAGAGAGTAGCTTATCATAACTAATTCGTTCATTTTGGGATGACAAGGACGTTGCTTTTTTAAACATTTAAGGGTATTTGGGTCAACAACTTATTTAATTATGTAATAATTAAATAAGCTCCATAAGTTATTTATGTTTGCACATACGTTGAAAAGTTATTGATGTTTTTATAAACTATATTGAAGAACTTATTAAAGAATAATTTATTAACAAATATTAAGTTTTTTTTTAAGCTTTTATGCTCTGTGAGAAGCCAAATTAAACTCTAAAGTCTAAATAAGTTCTTTCAAATGCTCCTTAAACATCAAAAAAATTATATGCAGCACTACTAAGCTGCTAGTGGAGGAAAAAGCCAGAAACTGCTTTACCGTGAGAACATCATGATAGTTGTTTGTTTAGGATTTCGAAAGTGTGTCAAATTTGTAGTACAAAGATACCAATAATGCTAGGTACCTTTGCCAATTGGTGAGGTTATCATTTGGTTTATCAATTTGTGCCTGGCTTTTAAAAAGAGAACATGCATGTCATTCGCTTTTGATTGCATTTGTTCCTGTGTTGTAACTTTTGTGGCGCTTTGCTTTGGTTCCTTAAATCCCAATTTAATTCGTGAACTTGCACATTCTCTTTTACTTAGTCTTAAAAAAAAAATTAAAGTATATAAAAATAATAAATAATTCTTAAAGTTTGTGAAATCCGTCTCATTAGTCCTGACACCACTTAAAGTCTTAAGGACTAATTAGACGAATATCACAAACTTTAGAGATTACAATACTTATTATTTTTATATACTTAGGAGACTAAGTAGGAGAGAGTGACTAAATTGAGGGTATACTCTGAATTCATATATTTTTACACTTTATTTGAGAATCTTTTTTTAAATTTTTTAATTTAATTTTGCATTTTTTGTTTGGACCAGCTAATCATTCAAGTGACTTAGTCTGTGATTAGTTACTCATTTACTACACTATGAAGAGACTATTAGTATTAACTAATTAAGCTGTTAATTAAAATATTTGTACCAGAAATTTATTTCTCGAGTATCTTTTTTTAATTTTCTATTTCAACTTGTATACCTGTGTTGTAAATTAAATTGTCATTGGCTCTTTGCAACCCATCTAAAATTCCCAATTCCACACTAATAAATAGTCTTCTCTAAAGTACTAATGTCATGGTACACTGCTTTTACTCTTCCTGAAACAATAGTTATATAACTGTATCTCATTCATCCGTATATAATAATGTTCTAATAAAACAGGTTTATCAATAATTGTTTAGGTTACAGGCACATAATACATAATGTACAATAAGATATTTAATAATTTAGGTTCAGCCATAAATTTGCAGGCTTGAAGTAGTTGAAATGCTATCATCAGAGTGATGTTCAAAGTGGTCATATCCATCCAAATACTATCAGAACATGGGTTAATGACAGATAATTGAGGACTTGAACTAACTATACTTTTCCTTATTTGGGCGTGTGTAATTAGCAAATATTCCCATTAATTAGTACTTTATAAGTTTTAATATACTGAACAAAAGCTCAAAGACACCATTCCAAATCATTAAAAGCTGCCTCTGCTTGATTTTTTCTGGATTCCTATTCTACCACATCTGACTAATATGCATGCACCTCTTTTTTGACTGTGATTTCTAAGTCCAAAAATAAACCAACCCCCTTTATGAAAAAAATTAAAGCAACAAATGATTAAAATGGTAGGGTGAGTTTAACTACCTATGAAACAAGACATTATGGGTATAATGGGGGGCTCACATTTCTGTTTCTTTTTTTCTTCTTTTTTCATTTCCAATAATTAAAATTCATTGTCTCTTGCCAGACAGCCACATGACCAATTGTTGGAGGTAGATAATATATTAAGGGATGTGTATAAGTCAAAAGATAAGTGCATAACAAGAGTTCCTTCTCTACCTACCTAGTGTATTCTATTGTATCCACTTTCAAGTTTGTCAATTCTGTCTAAATATTCCTTCTCTACATTAAGAGTAGTTCTAGCCATGGAAACTTCTCAGCCTCTTTCTATTGAAAGCTTCTCTTACAGTTGGTTGGTGAACCTGAATTCATCACCAGAAAGCCTAGGTAGCTCCATGAGAATTTCTATTGATGCATCTGATGAAACTTCTTTCATTGAAATGGACCCAAGAATGCCACCTTCTAAAAGATTCTTCAACTATTCACAAGATTTAAAGTTTGACTTTCCTACTTCACAGTCTCCTCTTGTTCATGCAGATGAGCTTTTTTCAAATGGTTACCTTGTGCCTTTTTTTGTTGAATCTTTGAAGATGGAAGAATATGAGGCTTTAGAAACTAATACAAGCCTTGTTTCATCTTCACATGCACCAAAAGGTGTGGTTCCTACAGGTCATTCTAGATGCCCTTCTTTAAAAAGGTGCAGAACATTATCAAGGAAAATATTTCAAAAGTATTTGAATTTCTTAAGGCCTTTGTGTAGAAAATTGAGGGGATCAGGTTCAAATAATGAAACTTTTGCTAGAAGAGGTGAGACAGTAAAGAATGGGAGATACTATTCAGATACGTCGCCGCGAATTAGTGTAGCTTTTTCTGCAGATGATTGGCGCAAGTCTTGTGATTCTGAAAGCTCAATACATGAGGCAGTTCTTCATTGCAAAAGATCCATTGGTATGTATTATTTTTAACATAGATATCAATTATGCATCAGCTTTTCCCTTAATAGAATTCTGTATATTATTATGGTGTACTAAGTTACTAACTTAGACACTTTAACCTTCTTCTTATGGCAGAAAGAATGAGTTAAGGATGCTGCATAGGGAGGTGAAAATAAATGATGAGATGAGACTAATTGTATGTTTGGAGGCGCGGTGATACTCGGCTGAATCACGATGGAGCAGAAGCTGGTAATTGTAGCTTCTAATATGTCACAGTCAAAGTGTATTTGGACTTGGAAATTCTGACGCGGCGTAATTTCAAGGCTCGTCCAAACATAGGCTAAATTTCATTTACTACCACTGTAAAACTTTTTATAACGAGAATGTTTTAAGAATCGAACCGGCTGGTTCATGTCTACGCCAGAATGATCTCTGTTCGGTTCTTAAAACATTGTTGTGAGGAGAAAGAAAAGATGTCACTTCATTGTTGTAGCTAAGCTTTTTCACTTATTGTGAAAGCTTTTTATTTTTTCAATTGGTGGCATCATATGGTTCATTGGTCGTACAAGTCAGTGGAGTAAAAATTAAATTAAAAAACAATAGAAAAGAAGAGAACAAGGAAAGGAAAGATGAACAATAGTCCCATGTGAGCTGAAGATGTATGAGGCCAAATGATCATCAACCACTCATCCTATTCTCTGCTTGTTTTGAATGTCATAAGGAAACTATATGTGGCTATTATTCAAACTATGCACTCAAATTCCCCCCCAGAAAAACTAAGAGATACGGTTCAATTTTATTTTTTAATCTTGTTGATACGAGGAGGAACACTATTACTGAGGATTAGAATCTGCTTTTCTATTTTAGTATGTAAAGTTATTTCACTAATAAACTCTTCCCTAGGTTGTTCTTGTTCATTTTACAAATACAATCCAATCCATTGTTATTTTCTTTTCACATGAATATGAAGTAAATAAAAAGGAAAGACGGTAATGTTACAAAGGAAATACTACCTTACAATTATTAAGGGTGTGTTTGGTTGTGAAAAAAATGTGACAAGGTGAGAAAGGTAAGAAATAAGATTAAGTATATATAATATAACACGATATAGTGATAACCAGTACTAACAACTGACCTTTGCTTAGAAAATAATAACAACCAACTACCTAACCTTTTATATCACCAATAACTGATAATATTTCTAAAGACTATAGGAAATAAGTGAGTTGTTTTTTCTTCCTTGAACCTCCTTCTCCATACAATTCATTCCACTCCTCCAGCTCATTCATTATTGATCCTTCTGCAGAAAAACTTGCAGCCACCTTATTCTTTACTTAGCTTCATTTCTTCCATGTTTAAAGGCCTCAGGGTAGGTTGGTCTTCTTCATCTTCTGAGCTTTCTGCCTTCCCTTTCTCCTTTTCCACTTTTTTCGCTTTTTCTTGTTGTATTTGCTCCCTAACGAGTCCAAAAGCTGTAGTCGTGCACAAGTTCTTAAGATCACTTCCAGTATATCCTTGTGTCATAGTTGAAAGCTCTTTGAAGTTTATATTTTCATGTTTTTCCTTAGCTAGGAGAGTTTTCAATATCATTTCCCTATTCTCAACAGATGGAAGGCCAACCATGATCCTATTCAAAATTGTAATGAACAAATATGTCATTCACAGATTTCAAAAACAATATCAGGAAACCAAACCATGCAAACAATATAATGGTTCAGCTATACTCAAAATTAAGGAGTTCTACCTGGCTTGAAACCGCTTACAATTGCATCATCGAGATCAAATGGTCTGTTGGTGGCAGCAACAACTAGAACCTGCTCATCAGGCTTTGACAATAGTCCATCCCAATGGGACATAAATTCATTTTTAATCCTTCTTGTTGCCTCATGTTCACCACTTCTAGAACGGTGTCCAAGCATACTATCAACCTCATCAATAAAAATAATAGATGGGGAAATCTTTGATGCTAGTGAAAACAATGCTCGAACATTTTTTTCATCTTCTCCAAACCATTTTGAAGTGATTGTGGACATTGATACATTGATGAAACTTGCTCCAGCTTCATTTGCAATAGCCTTAGCAAGCATTGTTTTTCCTGTACCAGGTGGTCCAAAAAGCAATACACCTCTACAAGGCTTAAGAAGCCCACCTTTGAATAGATTTGGTCTTCTAAGGGGAAGCATCACCATTTCTTCAAGTCTTTCTTTAACATCTTCCAATGCACCAATATCTGCAAATGTAACTCCTATCTCATTTGCTGGGATAACCTCTTGTCTTATGCGCTTCTCATAGAAATTGTCGAGAGGAAATTCCTGCGGTTATCCATAAATGAGTGGAAACACCTGAGGTAAACATAAATCAATGGCATGCTTATACCATAAAATTATTATATATATTTAGTTTTCTAATAAGAAGTAATTAGAAACTGATCATACAGCTGCTTTTTCATAATCATCAATCTCATAGTCTTTCTTTGTTACAAAGACAGGTTCATCTTCTCCCACACTATCCTCCTAACGGTAAACAAAAAACAAATCAATGAACACAATTAGTTTCTGTCAATTGGTAAAGTAAGCATTGAAGTATGATGTTTTTTCTATTCAGTTATTCCTCTGATGAATCATTATCCTTTGGCTGATAAAATAGATGACAAACTTCGTCCAGTTCATAATTAGTCTCAATACTATCCTCCCCCCTATATGCATTCTCCTGGAAAAGACTCAATGCATAGCACAAACAGCACATGTGGGATATTAGTAAGTAGTAACAACACAACCTTATCTGTTAATGAAATTGTGAAAAATGACTTAGCCAAATAAGATACTTACGTCTTGGGCGATATAATTAGATGCAAATAATCAATGATTATCTATATATATATATATATATATATATATATAACATTGCCCGATGTTGATATACAAGCACTTTGATTGAATAGGGAAGCCTACTAAAACTGAATTTTATTTATTTGACTTTTAGGATACATCTATGATTAAAATTTGCAGAAATAAATGTGATTTATATTAATCTAGATACAATATTACCTTCTTATTACCCACATCTCACTAATTTACCTTTCAATTTTGAATTCATTAATGATTTATATTGATATAATTAAATATCACCTTCTTTTAAATTTTGAGTTCATTAAAAGGATAAACGTAACTTTGAATACATTAAAACTAATTTGATTTTGTTGTAAAAAGAAAGCTAATTTGATTTTTTTTTGAAAAAAAAACTAATTTGATAATGTATCGTGTTAAAGTCATAAAGTTTATTTTTTTTTTTGGAATTAGTCATAAAGTCTTTTTACGTGTAGAATCGGTTTAATTAATTACGTACACCGCGACACAGATATGGAATGGATGGACTGTGAGAACAAGATGAGCTGAGAGCTGAGAAAGTTGAGTTTTAGTTATTTTCTTTTTCTGTATCCTTTTACATTTACTGAGAGCTCAGAGCTAGTGGTTTTGTTTGCAGCGACCCTACTACCGTGTTTTTTTTACATATATGTCTGTTTTTTTTTTTATTTCTTTGTTTGTTAATATGAGATAAGAAAATATTCTATACGTGAAACTTCATATAATACATGGAATATGTAATTAACAAACTGACATTCTCAAGGGTGTATGTTTTTTTGGTTAGTACAGTCTAGTTTAAGCCACACTAGACATCCAAACTGTTGGGTTTTAATGTAAAACTCAAAAACACCCTTAGGAGCTTTCCCAACGGTCGGAATAACCGGCACAAGCTGTTAGAACCAGTCTATTTTTTATCCTAACTAACTAATTTCAGTTAGAAAATAGTTATAGGGTTAGTTACTTTTTGTAACTAACAAAACAAACTTGAAACCGAACCTATTCAGTTCTATATATATATACTCATATTGTACATACAGATTTCTTACAGTTAATGAAATAAAGTTTTACTTTACATTGTGTGTTTTACGAGTTTTCCCTCTTCTTCTCTAAGTCTTTTCTTTTTATATCTTGTGTGAAGTCCCTGAGTGTTGTGTAGGTGAGCATGTACCTTGCAAAAGAGAGAGTTGAACAAAACAAGTGAGTGTTTTGTTTCCTTCACATAACCAGTAGAAGAAAACCAAAGAGAGAAAGGAAGAATAGAAGGAAAATACTTGTGTTACGCTGTTTCTGCAAAGAGGATCTTCAAGTCGCAAAGATCTTCAAGTTTCACAGAGAAAATCTCGCGATAAAATCAAAGAAAGAACTCAGACGGGTTAAGGTTGAGTTTCAACAACAATAAACAAGAAAGAAGGTGAAATCGTGGAGTATTTACCTTCTGTGAAGTTCGTTGAAGCCATTGAGTAGGTGTCCTTCCATAAGAACATCTGCAGTTAAAGAATCAGCCTCGATTGTGTTGATTTCTGCTAGATTTAATAAACCCTAGCAGAGCTTTGAGAAGGGAAGAAAGAAGAAGAAAGAAAATCAAGAATTAGAGAGAAAGTGAAGTTTCACGTGTTCTGAAGAAACTCTAGAGCAAAGGGTTGTGTTGATTGCAACTTGGGCTCACTAAAGGAATTTGGGCTTAAGTGTTGTGTTGGGCCTATTGTTGTCTTTTGATTCTTGCACCCTGTGTTATGCTAATACAGCCTGCAAGCAATAAACAGTATTAGTGTAAAACTCCAATACAAACATTCACCACGTATGTTCCATGAAAACGTTGAAGTCACTTTGACAATGGCTTCTATAAAGATATTTAAAAGACTTCCATAAAGATAAAAAGAACTCTCACTTGACTTTAGCCAAATAATTCTAATTCTAGTAGTTGTTGAAAGAAATGGAGGAGGAGTTTCAAGTGAATCGCGAGGAAACTTGTGGAGCGCGCGTTATTATTGGATCAAAAATGAACAACAATTGCACAGAAACTCTCTCCTAGAATTTTTGGATCCTCTCTTATTTTTCACTATGTGCACCAACCATGTTTTTTATAAGCAAAAGTTTGTAATAAAGGGGAGTACAAGGGTATTTCAACTCGTGCAATAATATGAGGTCTTGTTAAAATCTCCGGGGGCCAAAACTCATTGAAAAAAAGACCCAAAAGGAAAAAAGTACCCCAGATGAGAGTTTACAACTAAAACCCCCCAGGCGAAAGTCCCTGACAACCAACCCAAACCAAAATATTCAAACAGCGTATTAGGTTAGACCACCAATCCGAAATAGTGAAACTTGATTGCCAACCTGCCTTACTAACAAACCACCCCCAAGACAACCTCTTTATATGATTAATAACCAATGATACATTAAAGACCACCCCCTAAACAAAACATTATTATTGTGTTTGCCGCCCAAATCAAGTAGTTAACTCAATGTAAGTGTTTACCGGGAGCACATACCCCCAAAAGCACTAAAATGGTCAATACCTTCCAAGCGATTAGGTAATGATAAGTCCACCCATCCAAGCACCTCCTGCCAAACTGGAAAAGCCTTCGGGCAATGAAAGAATAAGTGTCTAGAAGTTTCGTTCTCATGGAAACATAAAGGGCAGCAAATATCATGAACATCCACTAAGGTTCCCCTTCTTTGCAAAGAATCACACGTAGATAACCTACCCAAGAAAAACCGCCAACAGAAAACACCAACCTTAGTAGGAACAACTAGCTGCCACAAATCCTGAATAACATCATGAACGTCACCTACCAAAACAGATTGGAACATTTCCTGAATCATATAGGAATACCAGGACTTGACCGTTAAAGAGTAAGATGTCTCCCAATTTTACAACCAAAAGAAAATAATATGCATTTTTCCAGATCAACATATTGTCATGTGGATCCTTGAGTTCTAGGTTTGGGGTTTCACATATCCATTCAATAGTTGTAATTTCTGGAAAAATTCTTCGGAGGACAATGAAGATGATGAACATGAGGAAGAAGATGAAGTTGGGGAAGAAGATGACCATGTCGGAAGCTCACATCATCTCCGTTATAGACATGTCATCCCGTTAGTGCCAACTGAACTTGTTTGCAAATGAAAAAAAAAGGCTAACAGTTGTTATGTAACTTAATTAAAGGACCTAAGTTGTACAAAAATTTTAAAGGACTAATTCATTACAATTAAATAACTTAAAGGGACCCCTAATGTATTTTTCTCTAAATCTTATTATAATGCTTTCCCATATATCTTCACTAAGAATAGAATAATCGCTTATAAAAAGTAAAGATATTCATAGATGAAAAATAGAAAATAGTTATACCAATAAAATTTAGCTTTTCTTGTCAATACTCAAAAGAAAAATAATTATTTCTAAAAAATAAAGACATTTGTAAAGACAAATTATAAAAGTTATGTATACCAACAATAGTAATTTTTTTCTGTTAGGATCGAAAAACAAAATGATCATCTATAAAATAATAATAACATTTAGAAAGAAAAACTTTTTTTAAAAAATAGGCAATGTTTTCTCTTGAGACTGCTTGAATGAAGAAAGTGGTTGGTTTTTTTTTTTACGTCTTATTTTGTTACAGTAGTAATATGTATAAAGTACAAATATTTTTTTACTATAAATCTTAAAAGCTGTTAACAAGGTAGCTAAAACTAGTTTTAGTAAAAATAAAATAGCTAAAACTAAAAAGATTTAAAAAAAAAAACTAGAATTCAACTTTCTCAGCTATTGATTCAACTTATTAAGAGGTGTGACAGCAAATTTTCAAATTTTAAAGTTCTTGGAAAACTTCATTTGCATTGAAAGTTCTTGTTTTTGGGTGACGATCGCTTATTAATGCTTTACCAATTCAAGACATTTTGTTGAGTGCCATATCATTCTCTCGGAGAAAAGGACAGTTTGAGTTTTTTGTAATAGTCACAGAGAGACATGTCAACATTTATTCCTGGATTGCGACTTTTCGAAAAAGGTGTGGCGGGCTTTTTGCCTAGTTCTTTTAACATACGTCAACATTTCATTCTTTTTTGGCGAGCTATGTATTGGGAAGAAATCAAAAAAGTTATATTTTTAAGTTGGTTGACAACTTGTTGTTGCATCTGACTAGTTCGAAATGGTGTTTGTTTTAGAGGTGAAGAAGCTAAACTTGACTTGTTTGTGACACGTATCAAATATCTATCTCGGTGTTGGTTTATTTTTGGGGTTAGAAGAGATTTTAGTTTGCACTCATATCAATAATCTCTAACAAAAAAGAAATTCTCAGCTATTTTCTCGGTCTGTTCCATTTTTTTTTACTCGGTTCTTTCTTATCGGTTAGTGAAGTAACATATTAACGTTTCGTGTTAAACTTATTTTCGTTTTCAAAAAAAAATATTCTCAAATAAAAAATCTTTGACTTTAAAGTCGGTAGGAGAATAACTTACCAATTTAACCCAGTGTATATAAATTTATCAAATTAGTTTTAATGAATTTAAAGTTCTTTTTTTTTGACAAATGAATTTAAAGTTCTGGTTATCGCTTTAATGGATTCAAAATTTAAAAGAAGATAATATCTTATCTTTATAATATAAATCATTATTTAGTCAAAAAATATAAATCATTAATGAATTCAAAAGTTTAAAAATAAAATGATATCTTATGTAGATTAATATATAATGAAAATCACAGCAAATAAATTAAATAAAATAAATTGCTTCAAAAAAAAAGAAATAAATTAAATTGAGGTCTAAAAGAATTCGTATCCAATGAAAGTGGTTGTTTTTTTGTTCCCGCGTCAACTGAATCAACGTCCAGTCATCTAAGCCGTGAAAGGCTATATATATAGGCGTGAGGAGTTTAAGAATTGTGTGAAACCCTTGGTGAGAAACTGAGAGCAAACTAGCCGTTGGGGTTTCTTTTCTTTTGGAGAATGGAACAGAAACACGTTCTGTTATCAGCGTTGGCCGTTGGGGTTGGGTTGAGCGTGAAAAATTGGATCGGAGGATGGAATTCTAATCAGATTTCTGAAGGTGAGATTGTCATCGACCTCATGAACCTAATCATCCATGAGAAAGACACTCAAGTCAAATTTATTGAATTTCCTTATTACTTAAGGTAATTAATAATATATAATATCTTTTTTATTGCTGTCAATCAAAATATTGAGACTCTCACACGCTAATTTATGTTTCCATTCATGATTACAGCAAAAGAAATCGAGATTTGTTAACCAGTATTGGATCTGTTCATTTATGCAAACAAGTACAAAACTTATCAAAGCACGTAAGGAACTTTTCACAACAAAACAGAGCTATTTTACTTTCGGGACCTTCAGGTACGTATATTCTTTCTTATTCAAATATTTATTATATCGTATAATAACTAACACTAGTTCTGTTTTAATTTTTAAAGAACTTTATCAGCAAGATCTTGTCAGGGCTTTAGCATATCAATTTCAGTCTAAGTTACTGTTGCTAGATATCAAAGACTTCTCTTTGAAGGTGGATATTCTAATCTTTTTACTTTCTTTGCTTCTTCTGCTTGTGTTTTTGTGTTATATTTATATATATAAATAATCATACTTGTTGTGTTTTCCCTTGTACAGATGCATAACAAATACAAATGTCCTAGAGAAGAAACAGTAAGTTTTATATGCTCTCCTCCACATTAATGATGTGAATAAGAATTTAGTTAGATGCTCATAGTGAGATTTTTCTAACTTATTTGCTTATAATAGCATTTAAAAAGGTCCATCTCTGAGGCAACATTGGAGCGTGTGTCTGGTTTATTTGGTTTTCTGTCCATGCTTCCTTCAGGAGGTGCAATTACAGGTATTGAAGGAAGTAACACTTCAACTTTTTATGAATATGACGTTTCTTATTTTATAATTACTTGTTATGAAGTTCTTGAAAATAATGATGGGAACATGGCTTTAAATTTTGGTAATGTGTTATTAATCCTAATCAACTTGTTATGCTCTCAATGAGAAAATTCAACTTGTAATTCAGTTGTAACAAATTCCTTTTATCTCTCTAGTTCAATCAGCCGTTGTAGATACTCAAAGTTCCCAAAAATTAGGCATCGGTTACTGTCCTTTTTTTTTTTTTACAAACATCGGTTACTAGCTGATTCAAAAAATAAAGGCAAGCAATTATCAAACATTTTAATCCTAATCATGACAATGGGGTCCATTTGATCCAGGTCATACTTGAAGTCCATTATTGTAACAAGTCTTAAGATGACTGTCCATTTATATCTTTCAGCTAACAATGTGATGCTTTATTTATTGTTCTAATGCATGATATTTCAATGATCTTTCGCAATAGCATTCTTACTGCCTTAGTTTTTGTCTTTAGATCCTTTGAGGTGCACAAGCTCCTTCTGCTTAAAGCTTTTCGTACAGGCACTCAACAAGGTAATTTAATCACTGAAAGCTAAAACTTGTATTTATTGTAACAAAAAAAACATCAATTTAGTTGACAGAATTTCAGTAACATTATTTAACTAGATAGCATGGATGTATAATATATTCACCCTAGGCCTATATCTCAACTGCTTTTAAGAGTTTAACATTTCCATTTAGAGGATATATTTGTTACAAATTCACTTCTTACAACCAAAAATACTACAATTTGACAGGTCTTGGTTTCTATATCAGAAACAGAAACGGGTTCTATTATTTTATACATCAAGGATGTTGAGAAGGTCTTTCTTCAATCACAGAGGATATACAATTTGTTCCAAAAGTTAATAAAGAAGCTTTCAGGATCAGTGTTGATAATCGGTTCTCGGATCTATGATTCAGAAAATAATTGTTCAGAAGTTAATGAACAGCTCACTATGTTATTCCCTTATAGCATTGAGATCAAACCGCCTCAAGACGAGACTCGTCTTCAGAAATGGAATAGCCAACTAGAAGAGGCCATGAAAAAGACTCATTTGAATGAGTGCAGAAACCTCATTGCTGAAGTACTAGCAACATATAACATTGAATGTGATGACTTGAATTCAATGAGTCATACTGACACTATGCTACTCAGTAATCATATTCAACAGATTATGGCATCTTCAATGTTTTACCACATAATTTTTACCGAAGATTCAGAATACCGAAATGGAAATCTAATTATAATGGCCGAGACGTAAGTATCTTGACTAAGCCTGTTTATGCAATTTATTTCATTATCAAAGAAGGTTTTCTTGTTACTAATTTTGGACACGTGCATGTGCAGTTTGTGCTATTTATTGACTCTTTTCCAAGAGAATGAAACAAGTGGGGAGGATAATATTGTGACTAGAGAATCCAACAAGGTTTGTCATCTATTTTATCACCCAAAAGATAATGATTCATCAGAATAATAATAACTCAAGCAGAAAAAACATGATAGTTCAATGCTGACCTTACCAATGGACAAAAATTTTGTTCATTGATTTGTTTTATGTTTACTGTTAGGAGTGTGGCTGTGGTGGACCTAGCTCGGTAACAAAGAAAGACTGTGAGATTGGTGATTCTGCAAAAGCAGCTGTATGATCAATTTCTTATTACTTCCTACTACCTCCGATCCAATTTATAAGAGACGGTGCAATTTTTGGTACATTGGAAACTGATGCATACCAAAAACTGCACCGTCTCTTATAAATTGGACCGGAGATAGTACTAGAAAACTATATATATAAATATATATATATATATATATATAATGATTTTATGTTATAAGCATCGCTTCTATGTTTACCTCATGTCATGTGTTGCCACTCATTTATGCATGCTTGCAGGAAGTTGCTCCTGACAATGACTATGAGAAGCGCATAAGACAAGAGGTTATCCCAGCAAATGAGATAGGAGTTACATTTGCAGATATTGGTGCATTGGAGGATGTTAAAGAAAGACTTCATGAAATGGTGATGCTTCCCCTTAGAAGACCAAACCTATTCAAAGGTGGGCTTCTTAAGCCTTGTAGAGGTGTATTGCTTTTTGGACCCCCTGGTACAGGAAAAACAATGCTTGCTAAGGCTATTGCAAATGAAGCTGGAGCAAGTTTCATCAATGTATCAATGTCCACAATCACTTCAAAATGGTTTGGAGAAGATGAAAAAAATGTTCGAGCATTGTTTTCACTAGCATCAAAGATTTCCCCATCTATTATTTTTATTGATGAGGTTGATAGTATGCTTGGACACCGTTCTAGAAGTGGTGAACATGAGGCAACAAGAAGGATTAAAAATGAATTTATGTCTCGCTGGGATGGACTATTGACGAAGCCTAATGAGAAGGTTCTAGTTCTTGCTGCCACCAACAGACCATTTGATCTCGATGATGCAATTGTAAGACGGTTTCAAGCCAGGTAGAACTCGTTAATTTTGAGTATAGCTGAAACATTATATTGTTTGCATGGTTTGGTTTCCTGATATTGTTTTTGAAATTTGTTAATGACATATTTGTTCATTACAATTTTGAATAGGATCATGGTTGGCCTTCCATCTGTTGAGAATAGGGAAATGATATTGAAAACTCTCCTAGCTAAGGAAAAACATGAAAATATAAACTTCAAAGAGCTTTCAACTATGACACAAGGATATACTGGAAGTGATCTTAAGAACTTGTGCATGACTGCAGCTTTTGGACTTGTTAGGGAGCAAATACAAAAAGAAATGGCGAAAAAAGTGGAAAAGGAGAAAGGGAAGGCAGAAGAAAGCTCAAAAGATGAAGAAGAGCAACCTACACTGAGGCCTTTAAACATGGAAGACATGAGGCAAGCAAAGAATAAGGTGGCTGCAAGTTTTTCTTCAGAAGGATCGATAATGAATGAGCTGAAGCAATGGAATGAATTGTATGGAGAAGGAGGTTCCAGGAAGAAAGAACAGCTCACTTACTTCTTATAGTCTTTGGAAAGCTGGTTTTGATTTGGACTATTCATCCAAATGATATCTTTTAAAAATCAGGGAATGAATCTTTGAGCAGAAATACTGTTCAAATGCAAATGTGAAGAGAATCTCAGAAGAGCTAACCTTAGATTGGATTTGGATTTGGATTGTCTGCAAAGTTCAGATGCAAACCAATGTCAACCTATATTAGGAAACTTATTTATATTATGGTTTTGAATTTTGATAGATATTGTGTATCACAGATTCATTTTTTAGCAAGTAAGAATAGATTATGCCAAAACTTTTAGGTATAAAGCATTATATATGATTCGCACTCTTTTTTTATTAAAAAAAGATTGTTTAGAATTTCTGCGTCAATTCATAATTCAGTGTTATTAAACAAAAAAATACAACTACACTTATGGGGCATAGACCTAACCCAAGCATATTAACAAAATTTATTTGTAGAGAAGAAATGTCTTATAAAAAGGAACTCTAATTCAAAGAAAACTCGTAAACCAACCAAAAGAAAATAAACCTAACTCATAAGAGGGAAATATGTAAGCACGTCACTGCCTTCTCTTGAAGCCGGTAATATGGAGAACCTTGAGAGTTATTTGATTCAATTTTTTCTTTTGTGATCTTGACAGAATAGTAGAAAGAGTTTTCTCAGTTTGACTCCGTCTCCATGAAAATGTTAGGATGCCTCAAGGGGAATGTCTTCATTTACCCAATAATTAGGGGTGGGGTGGGGTGGGGGTGGGGTGGGTGAGTTTTGATGCGTTTAAAGATACAAGTCAATCAAAAACTTATTGTTTGAATTCGGTAAAATTATACCCAAGTTTCCATGTAACCTGGTGATGAGAAAAATCCGCAAGTGTATGGTTTTGTCGTCAAGTAGTAAAATATTGAATCTACTAATTACTTTATTCATTGCTAATTGATTTTTCTAGACTAAATTAGGAAAAATAGAAACAACTATATTAAAAGAGATTTTTTTTTGTTATAACGATAACAAATGAAATAAGCGGTAATTAAAATTAAAAATCAAGTCAAAAAGATATTTCAATAAGGTAAACGGCTTTTAGGATCGGGGATTACAACATTGATGCCTTGGGAAATTAAATTGGAATCATTCTTAAGTTGAGTTTAATCATGAATTGAGGGAGAGTTGCCTAAAATACTAAACACCTCTTTCGAGTTGCGCTGCTAGCATCTAAATCGACTTCTAATCTCGTGATGAGTTTCTCTATTTTTAAACCAATTCAACCCACTTAACTAAGTTTTTTTTTGTACCCCACTGATAATTCTCTAAATGATCTAATTTTTCTATTCTATATGAAGGGACAATTGTCATATACTCTTGACTTATAGTTTTCTATTCTATATCTCGTGATGGAGAAAAAACAGCAGGAAGCACACGGAGAAAATAAGAACAAAAACAGTACCTTCGGCACTGAAGGTTTTGGACGGCTAGAAGTGGTTTCATGGAGGAGAAAAATTAGGAACCTAGCAATCACCGTGAGCGAGATAGCGGAGGAGCCGACGGAACTCGGATCACCTTCATCTTTTCATGGAGTTATTTTCATTCCCTATTTCTCTTTTAATTGTTATCTCTATTTCTATGTCTAGCTAGATTTCCCGTTGTTGGGGATGAGCAACGATTTATGAATCTCTTATATTTTTGAATTAAACCTTTATTATTTGAATGAATGTTATGATTTATGTTTCAATCTCCGTTCTTAACGCTTTCTAGGATTTGATCACTCTTAGGATGATTTATGATATGTGATTATCAATGGAAGTTTGAATTACATATGCTTGAGAATTGAAATCTGTTTATCTCTAGTCTAGGAATAGTCATTGGTATTCAGAATCATAGGATAATTGTTGTTATTACTGCTTATTTCTTTTTAAGGCCACCTAAGGAATTAGGGATTTTTATTAGAAATAAAGGTTCTTTTACCTAAGGAATTAGAATTAGAATAATTATAGCAATTTGATCATAGCACATAAAATAAGTTCAATAATATGTTTGATTCTTTAGATATAAGAGTGAAGTAGGTTGAAGCTCGTCCCCAATGCTCTTTAATTCATATAAATTCAACTTGTGTTCTTGTTATTCTTAAATTAAAACTACAAAAATATCTTTATCGCTTTTCACTTTAATTTCTTGTCAAATAAATCCAAGTTAGTCCCTTTTCAATTTAGAAGTTAAACTTGTTAAACTGATAATTAACCGCAGTCCCTGAGTTCGCCACTCGGTCTTTCCGTACTATTACTAGTAACATACCAGTACACTTGCCGGTACATTTCTACACACGGATTTATCAATTTTAAACATAAATCCATTTTTGTTTTTTTTTCCAGAACGAATTTATGTTTAAATTAGATAAATCTGTTTTCAAGAAAAATATTTACCTAAATCTGCTTTTTATATTTTTGCAAACCAGATTTACTTAAGCACCACTTAAATCCGTTTTTTGTTATTTTTTTAAATGGATTTATCTATTATTAGATAAATCTGTTCTGAAAAAATAAATAGATAAATCTGTTTTTTAAAAAATAAAAGTGATAAATCTGTTAAAAAATCAAAATTAATTTTTTTTAAAAAAAAAGATAGATACGAGTATCAGTCATTTTTTGGTTCCATTTAGGGTGTAGTTCGTTAACAGATTTGGTTCCATTTAGGCTAAAAAATCGGTTCTCGTGCAAGGTACTCCGATTGTAATGAAACCACGGCTATTAAATCCGAAAAAAATCCGGGATCAAGACTCCCGAATAAGGGACTACTAATGGGCTAGTGGGGCTCAAAATCTCAAATTTCATCGTTTACTATTTTTTATTAAATTTTTAATTTTCCATAATCTCCAAAAAATATAAAAAAAATTGCATAATCTTATTTTGGTTTTATTAGACTTTTAGTGGTGTTTTTATAATTTTAAGATTAGTTTTGACTCTAACGGATTTTTAGTAGTGTTTTTATAGTCTTTTTTAAAAAATTTAAATAAAAAACTGTTATTTTTAATACACAAAATGGATTTACCTATTTATTGGATAAATCTGTTTTGACTATTTTCAAAATGGATTTATCTAATAATTGGTAAATCCGTTTTTTAAAAATAACAAAAGCGAATTTAAGTGTTGCTTAAGTAAATTCGGTTTGCAAAAATATAAAAAATTAATTTAGGTGAATATTTTTCTTGAAAACGGACTTATCTAATTTAAACATAAATTCGTTTTGGAAAAAAAACCAAAAACGGATTTATGTTTAAAATAGATAAAGTCGTGTGAAGAAATATGTCAGGGGGTACTTGCAAATTTGTGGGGTGTTCACATAAAGTAAATTTGGGTTTTCAAAATTTGTGGCGGTACTTGCAAATGGTGGGGGTAAAAAAAACTCTTAACTCAACCAACCCATATTTTATGGTTTGGGTTGGAATGTGTTGTGCGTAGGGTCAGAATATACTCATCATGAGAAAAGCTCTCATTTTTGTAACACCCTGAATTTTCTTCCTTTGTGTGTATTATAATTGTGTATTTACTTTATGGGAAATAATAATTAGTTTAGCATCTAGAGAGTGTTTTAAGAAATAATTTTGTAGGACTAGAGAGATATATTATAGAAGGTTATCAAAAAAAATTGAGCTTAAAACTCTATCAAATTATAGCTAAAAAGTATCTGTCAGTGCAAATTTGTACTGCACTAAAAAGTCCAAACTTATCGGAAAATCTTGAAATTTAGTTCGTTAAGTTCTGTATGTGAACACCCTGAATTTTCTTCCTTTGTGTGTATTATAATTGTGTATTTACTTTATGTGAAATAATAATTAGTTTAACATCTAGAGAGTGGTTTAAGAAATAATTTTGTAGGACTAGAGAGAAATATTATAGAAGGTTATCAAAAAAAATTTGAGCTTAAACCTCTATCAAATTATAGCTAAAAAGTATCTGTCAGTGCAAATTTGTACTGCACTAAAAAGTCCAAACTTATCGAAAAATCTTGAAATTTAGTTCGTTAAGTTCTGTAAAATATAAACATCAAAATTGTATCTGCAGAATTTTATTTTACTGAAGATATGTATGTTATTACTACTAGTATAATAACAAATAAGTAGCTACAAAAAGACGAAGGAATATGAGTGTGTAAGTTTTTTTCACAGAGACAATCGGCTCTCACTAGTATATATACACCATCCCGCTCTTCACTTTAACTCACACTTTTAAAAAGCTCTCATCAGATCATCAGGTTCCAATCTCTCTCTCTCTAATATTGCTTTTTACTTTACTCTCTTTCTAGTTTATTACACTTTTTCCTTGTCCATATATCCTTAAGAACATGAAACTCCCTGTACAAACGTTTAGGAACTTCATGAAATCCCACTTTCAATGATTTTTCACAGTTTTTAGTTCTTGAACTTTTTGTTTGTTTTCTTATTCCAAAAGCTAACATTCTCGTTCAAACAAAACTGTGAGCATCAAACATTATTAACATTATTTCATTACATTTTTAATTTAAAACTTTCACATTTTTTTCTTTACGTTGATAGTGCTAGCCTTATAGTTTTAATCATTTTCATTATTTCATTAAATAATTGCACTAGGCTATAAATTAAAGTGAAATCTTTATGGCATTATTTTTAAAATGAGATAGAATACTTATTTAAAAACTTGATTAATGAGATGATGAACTAAACTAAATACCTATTATATGCACACGTTCATGTACAGAGAAACACCTTTTTTTTATTCATTAGTTTGGTTATATAAACTTAAATGAATGATACTTAAACCCAAGTTATAAATAACAAGTAGCTAAACACCACTAGTAAACGAATTTTTTAAATACTCTAATAAAAAGGAGAACTTTAGTTATGAAATTTATAGTTATGGATATAGTAAATTAATACATAGTTGTTTTGATGAGTAATAGGTATTGTGGAATTTGAAGCAAGTGCTGACCAACAAACTCTTTTGGAAGAAATTCAAGGTAAGGGGAAATACTAATAATAAGTTGATGGGCACAAATTGTGTGTTGCTTGTATATATATTATTTAGATATTCTTAGGTGATTTGTGTGATTTTGATTTGTTTGAGTTATTTGAAAATGTGTCAAAATAAGTATATTTTGAATTTGGTCGAGAATACTAGTTGTCTATTTACTTAGGGATATGACTTATGAGGATTGATTAGTTAAGATATATGTCACAAGTTGTTCTATGGATTCTAAGGACTGAATTATCAAGTTGATTATGGATTAGATTAGTAAGACTGGTGATTTTACTAAGAGCTATTACAGGATGTTTCTTATAGTACTATCAAGTATATAAGACTGAGGATAGGTTCGGTTGGGTCGACTACAGACCTTCTGGGGGCACTTGTGTTTCGAACTCCTACCAATGGTCAGATTGTAGCATCTCTGGCTGGGGGAAATCGTATTACCCGACACGGTGAGCCTGACTGTACAGGACTATCTATAATAAGGTGCAGCGCTCGGGCCAGAATGATTGGAGTATGGATTGGATATCATCTCATTGCAAACGATCATGTTATGGCAATTGAAACGGCCTTACGCTCAAGTTGATAGAGAAATCTCCATGGAGTAGGTTGAGTATGTTATTTTTAGATAGTAGACTAACTTTATTGATGGATTACCACTACAAAAAAAACGCTTATTTGCGAGGGACATTAGCGAGGGAATAACATTCCCTCGCTAAAACTGACGTTAGCGAGGGAATTAGCGAGGGAATGTGATTCCCTCGCTAAAACTGACATTAGCGAGGGAATTAGCGAGGGAATTTGAAAATTTGACCGTTAGCGAGGGATTTAGCGAGGGAATTTGAAAAATTTCCGTCGCTAATTGTTTGGAGGGAAAATTCAGTCAAATTCACGCGAATCAAGGAAATTAGCGACGGAATTAGCGAGGGAATTAAAATCCCTCGCTAATTAAAGTGGTTTTAGCGACGGAATTTGAGTTCCCTCGCTAATTAAAGTGGTTTTTAGCGACGGAATTTGAGTTCCCTCGCTAATTTTTTTAATTTTTTTTACTTAAATCTGTCACTCACTCACTCACTCACTCACTCACTCACTCACTCACTCACTCTTCTTCTCTCCTCTTCACCCTTCCTCTTCCCTTCCTCTACTCTCCACCACCACCACCATCACCACCACACAACCAACCAACCACCCTCACTCTTATTCTCTCCTCTTCACCCTTCCCTTCCTCTTCCTCTACTCTATCTCTCTCACCTATAAACCCTAACCCACCACCACACAACAACAACCACCACCACACAACCACCACACAACAACCACCACCACACAACAACCACCACTTGCGACACCACCACCACCACCACCACCACCTTCTTTCCTCTTCCTCTCTTCTCTCTCTCTCTCTCTCTCTCTCTCTCTCTTACACAATTTCCACTTTCACTCTTCTTCTCTCCACCTTCTTCCACCACCACCACACCACCACCACCCACGAGACCACCACCACACCACCACCACCCACGAGACCACCACCACCACCACCACCTACGAATTTCTTTCCTCTTTCTCTCCACCTTTCACCACCACCACCACCACCACCTTTCACCACCACCACCACCACCACCACCACCACAACAACAACCACAAAATTAATAATATAATATAATAAAAAACTGATTTTAAAAATAATATAATAATAAATATAAAAAACAAACCATTTAAATTAAGACACGTGTCAGTCAGAATTTGAAAATTTGCACAAATTTTGAGGCAACATTAGCGAGGGAATTAGCGAGGGAAATGTCCCTCGCTAATTAGCGAGGGATTCAAATTCCCTCGCTAATTTCATTAGCGAGGAAGGTATTAGCGAGGGAACCGGTCCCTCGCTAATTCCCTCGCAAATGACCATTAGCGAGGGATTTTGGTCAGTTTGCGAGGGAAATTTCCCTCGCTAATCCTTGATTTTTTTGTAGTGTACAGGATAAGTATGATATCTAGTTTATTTGACTAACTATCGATAACTGATTTCACTAGAATGTTAGTCATGTTTTGCAGGATTTGGTGATTGTGTGTGGTTAATTGTCTTAGTCTTGATTGAGTTTGATGTGTGTCACTTATTATGTCTATATACTATTCTTACTTGTGATTGTATCCTATTTTGTGTAACTTGTGTAACCATCGTGTTGCAAACTTGTGTACGAGTATTTCACCCCTTACATTTCAGATGACGACGAAGGAACCACTGGGTCACTCTGGGCACCGTCAGATTAGGTTCTTGGAGGACGAGTGCGAGCATATCTGGGAAATAGATGCAGTAGCAGCCTGACTTGTGATAGATATAACTTTATAGGACGTACCACCTTTTGGATACTTTTGTGAGATGTGGTACTTAGTTATTGACCTTGTGTAAGCCTAAGGGCATGGTCATGACCTGACGACAGTGATCGATATACGATGCATATTTATATATATATTTTATGATGTTGTATGATATGATTTTCCTTTATATATTCTCAAACATTTAGAAAATTATTTTACATAAGTTAAGAATCTGAATTCATATTTACTTTGAATCAGTATATTTTGAAAATAAATTAGAAATGGGATTATTATTTAAGTGTAGCACCACTTTTAAAGGTTAGAAAAAGGGGGTGTTACAATTTTCATCATCCCAATCCAAAACAACTTTAAAATATCAAGTAGGGTTATTTTAGTCCTTTTAATATCTTTGTGGAACAAATTAGCCTAACAATTTTTTTCGGGGACGAATTCGTCCCTGACAATATTTTCGAGATAAATTGGTCCCTGACAATTAGTCCTTACAAATTTTTGGGACAAAATTGTCCTTGAGTTACAAGTGAGTGATATCTGGTATTCAAAACCAGAAAACCAACGTTAGACAGAGAGACAGAGAGCGGAGAGAGAAAGCGCAAAAGAAGAAGAAGAGACGTCGTGGGTTGAGGATGCCATTGTTGCATATGCGGGGGTTTTAACAGTAGCTGATGCGGACCCATTAGGCCCAGGTGTTGGTGCTACAACGTTTCTGGATGGGGGAGGGACGATAAGTGTTAGATTCATCAGATGAACAACAACATTATAACCACCAGAACCTAGTGCAAGAAGTGTCAGCTTTCACCAAACGTGCTGCCAGCAGTGTTGAAAAACAAAATATGGCTCAATTTGAAAACACTGAATTACCCCCGGAGTTCCATGAGCTCATTTCCACAAGTAAAAGAACATTAATATGTAACAGCTTCATGGATTACTTAGAAAGATATAATCATATAAAGCAAGGGAGTATTAATTAGGATAAATAGTCGTTCAATGATCTACTGTGTATTATCCGGCAGTGTTATCAAATAGTAGCCATGACCAATTTATGAAGGATGGCAGCATCATGTAGCAGATACCAGTTTTGAATACCAGATACCACTCACTTGTGACTCAGTGACGAATTTGTCCCAAAAATTGTCAGGGACTGATTCGTCCTTTTTTTTTAATTTGTAATTTGAGGGACGAATTTGGCTAAAAAAAACTCATCTATGGCATCTAACGTGACAACGTGGCACTTAATGTGCCACGTAGAAAACGTTTAGTGAGCTGATAACAGTTAAATTGATGGAGGAACTAACGTGTCTCGTTTTGGAGTTGTCAGGGACCAATATGTCTCGAAAAAATTGTCGGGACGAATTCGTCCCGTGTAAAAATTGCAGGGGACTAATTTGTCTTAGGATATTTTCTGACTAAAATGACCCTCTAAGAATCGAAGGGTGCAATTCAAAACAACCGCCATAGCCGATAAAAGTGGAGAACTTGAAGGTTGTTTGTGTTTTGTTATTCCCAAATGGGTCTCAAGTACTAGTAGATCAGATCAATTGAGAAGATGTCCCTATTAGAGAGATACCAAAAACTTGACCTAAGAGAATCTCTACCAAAAAATTACAGATACCCAATTGCGTGCAAAGAGCTAAGCTTTATTCTTAGGGAGGCTTATCATCAATTCCCCAAGAATTTACAATCCATCGTCCTCCAAGATACTCTCACCGCCTTCCGTCTCCTTCCACAGTATCTTTCTCTTTCTCTCTTTATTTCTTTCCTTCATCAAAATTTTCAATCAAATTAAGGGTATCAATTTTAATCATAATATATAATAATCTGAAATTCTGTTCCCCCTTTTAGATATGATATTATCTTAGGAGAGAATTTCAAGTTGATAATTCTGTTTATTTCTTTAGTTTATTTATGCATTGCTTTTCGTGTTTAAATTCATGTTCGATTATTGATTACTGATTACATTCATTTTTAATTTGAAGGCCATCATTATTGTACTGCAAATAAACAACACATTTGCTTTTTATCATACAATCGGAAAGGGGGAAGTTAGCTGGTAAAACATATAAAATTGTTAATTGCAATCATATCCTGCTTTACTTCAGCATCCTTTTCCCTTGGATTAGAAATGAAATTGATATAGGATAATTTTCATGTGCCAGTGGAAGATTTATGCTTTTTATTTAGTATGTTATAGATAAAACAACAAAGTGTGATTTATGTCTTTTCTTAGACAAACAAATGGTTGTGACTATTTTATATAGTGTGTTTGGGATGGTGTTTAGACCTTAGAGTGCTTGAATGCCCCTTGAGTCCACATCAAGTCTTCTTTCTTTGGAGTTAGATGTTCTATGGGACGCGTGCTAATCGTAAATTAAAAACACTATTAATCAATGTTATTTTGATAAATTTTAGCATCTAAGCGTAGTCTCCAAAGATCATTTTGCCTCATTATTTTTGTTGATGATCTCTAATTCTAGAATACAGACTCAGAGTGCTGTCTCGGCAGCCCATTTCCTCCTTCAGAGTGCAGAAGCAGCACTACCAAAACAGAAAAGGAATGTGGCTGTAACAGAATTTAAGCATGCAATGGTTGCTCATAAGAGGTGCTCTAAAACCCACCAGGTAGAAAAAGGTCAGATTTTATTTAAGAAATGGCTGTGTTGTATTACTGAAAAAGCAAAACATGTCATGTTTAAGAAGTTTTCTTTTCTGGTATTTCAGGTTCACTCCAATTGCCACAAGATATTCTTGTACACATTTTCAGTTTTCTAGATATGCAATCTTTGGTCTCGGCAGGGATAGTCTGCCGGTAATACCATCCTTCTTTTATGTGAATTATATATATTTGATCATTTTGTTGAGCATGTGAAACTGTTGTATCTAATCATATATTTTATTTGCATTGCCTAGCACACAAATTTGTGATAATATTGTTGTACAGAATTGGTTCGTTGATGACTCGATATTGCATTTTAGGTCATGGAACTTGGCTGCAAATGATAACCATCTGTGGAAATTGCAGTATGTTGTACTGTATGGCAGTGCTGCTAAACAGCAGCCTAGGAGACTTGTTGAAGACAGGAATGATAAGCTTTTGCAGAAGACCATAGATACTGGAACCATTACTGACTGGAAAGAGGCTGTTAAAGGGGCATACACTGGTAAGCAGAATGTTGATTTCGTACATTTCAAGAGTTGTGGTTTAACTTGGTTTCTCTTTTCACATCCAACCGCTTCCGTGAGTTTAGATTTATTTTATTTTATTTTCTTGATGCACATGTGGGTGGAAACAATTTTATTCTTGTTGTCGAGTATCTTAGAATCCAAACTAAAGCTTAAAAAACTGTCAGAAGTGTTGAGTTTCATGTAAATTTTGTCAGTTCAATTTTTATGCTATAAATACAGAAAGAAGCTACTCTTCCTTTTAATTTTTTGTCAAGCATCTTAGAATCCAAACTACACATGTATGCATACTTGCATATTCAGTTTTCTCTTCTCATCTTAATTAGTCTTGTTTTGGTGTAGGAGCATTATCCAAGAAATTAACAACCAACAGAGGATACTGTGAACACTGCAAAACTATAGTTTGGCTGAACAACTCAAAATGCCCCAATGTACATTGCTATATGATATCTGAAATTCAAGATGTCAAGCCTGTAACATCATTTCAGGTATGTTTTTTTACTGTATTTATCCACTTTGTATGATGCCACTTATCAATATGATATCTTTTTAATGTTGGGACATGGGAGGTGCAAGCACTTGGAGAGGGAAGAGGGGGGTTAAAATGTCTGGGAAAGGATTTGATATTATCAATTTATCATCATACTTTTATCTTCAAGCTTTGGCGTTGTAGTAGTTTTTTATTAGTTGCAGTCCAAATTCTACTTGATGTGTAACTACCAATACGATATGAATTTTGCTGTCTTGGGTTATATTTATAACATGATTCACATGGGAACAGTATATATTGCAAAATAAGTTTTGAACTTAGTTTTCCCCAAATTATCCATCAGTATTGATTTTGTTGGGTAATAGAGCTATCAAGGTGTTCCTTGGTAAAACTGTCCCATTTCTACATTTATTTGAAGAATTGGGCCTACTTTTATTCAGACTAGATTGCATCGTTGATTGCCTCCTGCTGTTTTACAACATAATTTACTTAAGTAATAGCCGATACTAACAGTATAGATTTTCTAAATCCAGGTCGTGGAATATCTCCTAGGTGATTCTTTGTCCATAACATCTTCCTCAGACAGTGACAGTGATTCGGAAGGAGGAGGGATTTCTAGGTTGTGGGCATATCCCAAGCATTTAAGAAAGTACTAGGGGAGCTATTGCATTGAATCGAATGTATCATCTTTCTGTTCTTGTAACATATGAAAGGTAGCCTACATATTTTTTTCTTTTGAACATTTAGATGGTATTCTTCACTATGAAAAGATCGAGTTGATTGCAATCTCTGGCATCATATTCATAGGAAATAGATTTTCGTTGATCCCTATGTAATGCAAGTAAACAACACTACTACCCCAAAAACATTTCATTTGTGAGAGAAATGGTCAGAATTTAATGTATTTAACTGAATATTCCTCTTATTATTGATAACGAATCTGATAAAAGATGTCTCCAACAGAGAAGAGAATTATAAAGAATATGGAATCACAACAGAAATGTAGAGAAAAGGAAAATCACTAACTGTAACCTAGTTTATCCCAACCAACCAAATTCCAAAATAACCCAATCCCCACCTTTCTTCCCTAATTCTCTATTTAACAACAATTACCGCACACACAACACTTCCTACAAGTAACATAGTTTTTTTTACTGCCAGTTACATAGTAGTTACTGCACACGACATTAATAATTAAATAAACTGCCTACTAATATTACATAATTGGCTGCCATTCTCTATCATAAAAAAATATTACATAATGAGCAGTAATGTACAGTACCATAAGTGATGTACAGTACCATAATGCTGCTAGATTCTTCTTCATTGCCGAATTTTTCGCTCGCCAATGGTTCCTCCATTAAATCTTGAACATATTTTCAAAATTTTGAATTAAATTTTAAATCTACAAGAGCAAATTTGTTCTTTTTTAACCTACCAAAATTAAACTTTAAGACTGAAATCACGAGAGTATGTTTGTTCTTTCAAGGATTTAATGAATTATTACAAACTGTAATGGGTTCAATTAAAATTCAATTACCACTACAGTGAGAGTTGGTTTGATTGACTTTTGTATTTCTGAGAGGGAGTATTAGCTATTTTAGTATAATATGGTAGCCAATTCGGATTCATGAATATCAATATGGTAACCCCAATCTCGAAATCTTTTCTTTATAAACAACCCCCCAAAATTGATTTCTTGTGTCTTGTCTGTATATTGTTTCTTTGTTAAATGCTATAAATTCTAGATTAATTAATTAATTGATATTCAATACCTTATTTCTTGATGAAAACTGTACACTTGTAGATTTTCTACACCAAATGCCTTTGTCTTCACTTGGCTTTCAACAGCTTAAAAAACTGTTGTGGGGTACCAAAAAAAAAACTCTTAATAGAGATAACACAAATTTCAGTGTTTTCACTCCTGGGATTTATGGCTGGGAATAGAGGAGGAGAAAAAGAGGAAAGAAAGGAGGGAGAAGGAAAAATGGTTTGAAGTGTCTATCATTATATCTGATCTGATGAGCTTGCAACATCTGATGATAGAAATTAAAATATGAGAGATCTACTATGGACCACCTCATATGGCGGTCCATATTATATAAATCCTTAATCCATTCCAAATGTGGAGTTCGTTGGTGACAGAAAAAAGAATAAAAAAACCATATAAAAAAACGCAAATTGAACTGGGTAAGCACTTCATTAGATGACATGGGATACACGTTCATCAAGTCAATGTACACAAACAAAATGTTGATGCTATGACTTATAAATTAAGACCACTCAAAGAATCCAAGATCATCCTCAAAATTAAGACCGTGAGTAGGTTGATTTTTATTCCTCAAAATACATTTCACTCAATTAAAAGAGGAAGAGGAGTTGCAGTAAAACTTAAAAATTTGACATCTGAACAAAACAGTCATCATCTGTTGACAAATAACCTGACAAGTGATGTATTTCTAATCCTTTTTCAACCCCGGAATTGGTAACTGGCTCAAAACCTTAGCATCAAGCACTGCATACTGTTTCTTGATCTCTATCATTGCCTTCTCAGCTAGTGCATCAACCTGGTCTTCATATTTCTCATACACCAGTGGGAATGTGAACAGTGACACATAGACTGCATTTCATCAAATGCACTCAATGTTAGGAGAATACCATCAACAAGGTCTTTTAACCATAATAAAACACTAGTAAAATGAGAATAATGGAAGTAATGCACTAATTCTTACATAAGTAAAACAATGTCAAGAAGTTGAACCATTTCCCAACAACTGATATGACCCACAATACAGCAACAACCTGATAACAGAAAGAAAAAAAAATCTTAGTCCTACCGCTGCTTCACTGTTAGCACAAAGTTTGAAATACAAAAAAAAAACCACTTATGTAAAGTATGGTGCAAGATGAAAAAGTTAAATTTGATATGAATTCATGTTAAGCCTCAATTTCTGACAAAATCTAAAAAAGTCCTTTGATTTTCCTTGGAATTCAAGCAATACTGTTTTATCATGAAATCAAAGCTTTATATAAGATGAAGGTTGGAGTCAACTTACGCTAAGAAACTTCTTCAAATCTCTCCCAGTTCCAATTTGCCGCAAAACAGTGAAGCCTCGGTTGATTTCAACTCTCAGAGCAGAAGCAACCTCAAGAACGCATTGCTCTGGAATTGCAACATGTGGGATTTGCAGAGGGGACCTAATTGTGAAAACGTCAAAAACCACATGAAAATGCATAAAGTAAGACAAAAGGTTTAACAAAAGAGTCAGTTTTGCATTCAGCGTTCCTGTCCTGAGATTTTCATGAACAAATTTTTGCATTTAGGGAAGGAATCTGTTTGCGATCTTAACCTTAATTTAAATGGGGACACCAAACAAATTCCAACAAATCTACCAGAATTTCCAATGACAACTTACTTGTGAATAAAGACAGATGCATTGGACCACAAGAAAAGGGCAGCCAGTGACACAATCAATGAATGGCAAACAAAAGTTATGAGATGGTATTCCAGCAATTCAAAGAAAACCCACAAGACAGTGCCAGCACCAAGTGCTGAGGCAGTGCACTTCTTGTTCCTCCATAGTAAAACATCAGCATCTGCAAAAGAACGTACATATACTTGTAATGCAACAGGATGATATCATTAACTGATTAACATCAACAACAATAACAATATTGATTGAAGAAACAGAACTTTAAATATTTCGCAAAGAACCTTCTATAAGAGATGGAGATAGAAATACAAATAACATTACACCAATTTGTTTTCCCAAACCCCAATTCAAAAAAGAAACATAGGAAATTCATCTTTTCAAGCAAATTCATGTATCACTGTTTCCTAAACTAAAAATTCATGACAACTAATATGCAATGGACTGATGTTTTCGTGTTGAATATAACTCACATTGTAAAATAACTGTTGATTGAACTGATATTATTATAACCATGAATGGAATGCAATAACAAACCAAATCAATCTAAATCAAACATTCTTACTATCTAATCCAAGTAAGATCGACATTTATATGATTAGATAATAGAAATTCTTTCGGCTATTTCAGATCACAAACAACGCTGTAATAAAAGAAACGCAAGATGAGATATTAACAAATGAATGCAAGAAAATGGAAAATGCAAAAGCGTTAGAGAGATGGGAATTACGTTTTCCACCGCCTAAGACCTTGTGAACGGGCTGATCGCGGCCGAAGAGGCGGTAAACGTTGGACTTAACAGGGTTGAGAGGAGGCTTGTGCTTCTTGTTGATTTCATCTTCGGAATCAGAATATGAATCGGAATCGGAGTTGTTGTCGTGAAACTTCTCCTCTATCTTATCGACGAACGAGTCATGCTCCCCTGTCGCCATGGATGCAAATGGAAGGAAAGAGTCGGTCACGAAGAGGAAAGAAGAATTGGCTATCGGTAGCGAAAGATGGAGAGAGAGAGAGAGAGAGAGAGAGAGAGAGAGAGAGAGAAGAAGAGCAAGTTGCGTTGAAGGTTCTTTCTGTTTATGTGGCGGGTTTTTTGTTTAGACCAAGCCTCAAGTTCGTAAATCGTAATGGTGGTTGGGATTGAATAACGGAAACTTCGCACTCACCAGTTACAGTTACAGTTACAGTTACAGTTACGTACTATTGACCCATGTAAAATTACTTTTATACTCTTATTAAATTTAATAAATTAAATTAGGCTTTATTTATTTACAAAAAAAAATCAATAAAAGTAGGATTTAATTTATGGACACCTAATTGTCAAAAAAAATAATTATGGACACCTAGGTTGGGTTTTTTACAACGTCAATTAACAAAAGACACATGATAATTTTTTTTTTTTTACTTTATTCCGACTACCAATGTTATTAAAGCCGGACCGGTCATCGAGCCGGTCAAGACATTGGGTCACTGGTTCTTTGGTCGGGCCGGTGGGTCTTTGGTCGGACCGCATGAGCCGGTCTATATTAAATAAATTCAAAATTTATAATATATAATAAGAAAGTATTTGTATTTATAATTGTAATTAAGTAAAATGATAAAATATTTAAATTTAATAAGAAATAAAATATCCGCAAAATTATAAATATGTCATGATGACTGGTCCGACCGGCATGATGATCGGCCCAACGACGTCATAGCCGGCCCAAATGCAGAACCGGACTAACATGCTGGCCGAGCCGGGGGGCACGGAACCCGGTCCGGTCCGGCTTTAATAACACTGCCGACTACCTTACATTGTGTTATTTGTTCCATGAATTTTATTTGGTTGAAAATGTAAAAATTTGTACACTAACCAAGGGAGTGGTTTCAAAACCCCATCCTCTCACCTAATATTTTTGTAACAAAAAAAAAACTCATTGAAAATTTGAATTATATAGTTTTTCTCTCTTTTTTTATCTATACCTATATAAACACGTTGCTGCAAGTCCAAATGAGATTCGCTCCAAATGCCCAATAAACACGTTGCTGCAAGTCGCTATGCACACCCTCTTGATATAAAGGCCAAAATCGGCTCAGCAAGATTGAAAGGTGCTTGGAAGCGCGTGTGAAGACGTGACGTGTGATTTGACCTTTCGCCCTTGCCCAGACGATCTTGGCCTAGACATCAATAGAGTGTGAATAACGACGTGCTGCAATGTGCTTATTGGGCCTTTAGGGAAAAGCCTATTTGGACTGAGCTAACCCAGTCTGGAACTCACAATAAGCCACTACTACATAAGTATCTACTGTTGCGCAATAATCAAAAGCGGAAGACGGGCACGGGACTTGTCCATCTTCCGCTAGTTTAAATAGGTTTTTCATTCTTCAAATATAGCAATTTTCCAAATAAGTCACTGCACTTTTTTTCTAAAAATAAAATCCTTGCAAAATAATAATTTTTTTTATAAATATATCTTTTTGTTAGTCATCTGCTAATGTGACTAACAGAGTTATATGTTGGCATTTACACCTAATTAAATTTTTTTTTCTTTTTCATTATGTGGCATACACGTAAGAAAAGGTTTTGAAATTAGGGGGATGAATAGGGTTCTCTCATCTTCATCTTCATCTCTCTGGCAATCTCTTTCTACATATCACATGCTCTGCTGCTCATTTAGGAAATGGGTAAAGATAGTGAAGATGATGAAAAAGGGATGTATTTTAATAATGGGGAAAAGGGGATGTTGAAAAAACCCTAATTTCAATTGCATCCATGTCAACAATTCTTTTAATCAAAATCCATGTCAGCAATCTAAAATTAATGAAAGAAAATGTAAATGTCAGCATGTAACTCTGTTAACCACACCCTCGGATGGCTAACAGAAAGGCATGTTTAAAAAAATATTTTTTAATAACATAGTAATTGATAATTGCTTAGTGTAAAGTATTTATAGACTAATCGTGCATATTACTTAAATCTTTAAATTAATTACTTTATTATGTACCAAAACAAATTAATTACTTTATTCGATATATTTTGATTAGGGAGGGCCATACAAGAAAAATATTTTTTTATATCTTGATTGTAAATAATAATTTTTTGGCCCAATAATACTTTAAAAAAAATCAGAAAATGGTTTATGCTAATTCTTAATAGTAAATTAAATTGGGCTAAAATTATCCGACCTTAAATTAATTCAGATCAATTCTTAATTTCTCATTCTTTCTTTTTCACAAATCAATTTGTTAAATTAATATTCTATTAGGTAGTACTAAATTTTATATATATATATATATATATATATATATATATATATATATATATATATATATATATATATATATATATATATATATATATATATGGTTCGATTCTCGCATTGGGTACGGAGCAACTTTAAATCCCTGGGCCAGCTGTCTCATCCTTCGAGGTGCCTCCAATCCAACAAAGGGATTAGTCACTGCGTTCTACCTCCAATTCAGCGAGGGTTCGATACTCTGTCCACATTGTTGTTTTTATCTATAAGTATATATATACTCCGTCGCACAAATTTATATATTAGCTATCAAACCAATATTGCACAAATTGTTTTTTTTAAGAAAGCATTCTACCAAATTTTAGTACTCTCCACTGCCATTATTTTTTATATAAAAATGTACTCTTTTTCTTATAAAGAGAAACTCAAAGCATTTATTTTTCATGAGTTTAATTTTAGTAAATTAAATTTTACATGTATGGAGTTTATATGTCCTAAAAATTTGGAAGTTTTTTAATCGAGACTGAATCAATGGTCATGCGGTTCAACTACAGACCCCTCGATCCGACCCTTCACCGAGACGGTCACCGGCCTGATTCTTTAAAATAGTTGTCAAACATGAGACATCGACTACTTGACAAACTACTTATCACTAAACCAAGGAACGAAACCTCATTACTCTATAAGGAAAATTTATAAATGTTAAGTTGGGCCCCCTAAAGAACCATCCCAAGCTCTACCTCTATTTATTTATCGTTTGAAAATTAGTATACCAAACTTAAAGTTGTATTGAGATGTTATTTAAAATATAAATAAAGTAGTTTGTGGTTTTGACATTAGGAGCTCATTTTTTTGAAATTTGAACGTGGTCAAATTTTTTGGGACGCCCTGCTTAGGTGTTTGGCTGTTCACAAAGGCATGTGGTTGGTGTGGCTAAAGGGATAATAGTTAAATGGTTTTGGAATGGTAACTTTAATTTTGAGATGAAAATAGATGATGTACGTACGAGTACAGGTGAGTCAAAGTGTAGAGGTGCAGGATCTCTTCTAGCTATGATCTGGTTCTGGGTTTTTTGATGCATGGTTGGTTGCAGTGAATATTTTTGTGTCACGTTGCTTACCCACCTTATAAGCAATCGACATTAAAACACACAATATTTAGGCAGAAGAAGAAGATTTGTCCAGTTTCATTTTTATTGCCACATTCAATGCCTCCATGCCTATCTGAAAAAGCATTTCTTTGCAAGAGACGTGTTGCAGTAGAGATTTGTTTATTTTCTTTAAATCGAAAGTTGATTTATATATGAAGTTTTTTATAGGTAAAGTGGTTAGAAATTTATATATTAGTTATTAGAGGGAAGGCAAAGGGGAAACGAGATTTGAACCGTATATACATATGTTTCAAGTTTTCACTAACAATGTTTCTTTCACCGAATTATATGAGTTATCCTTATGTGACAAAGTATATAAAAGGATGATCTTGGTTGACGATTTTTTTCAAAAATTATATGAATCCCAATTTAAGATGTATAATTTCGAAAGCTTTTATTTAAGTCTCAATATAAGATGGACCTTTTAAAATTGGTTCCAAGATAGATCTTTATTAATTTTAGTAAATAACAAATTATAATAGTAATAATAATAAATAGAAATAATATTTAATATTCTTTTAAAATTTACTAAAAATAGCTAGGTCCACCTTAATGCAAGAGAGAGAAATCAGTAAATGAGTACTTGTGTTTCCCTGTAAATTTTTTTTTGGGTACAAAACAAATTTAGGGTAAGGAGATGGCGCTCTAGTCCAAGGCGGAGAATATCTTCTAGCTCTCGAAGGTAATTACATTTACCTTACCCAAATGGACTAGTGGGGAGTTGAACTCAGAACATCTCAAGTACAACTCCTGTCATGCTTCATTAGACCAACCCCTTGGAGTTTTTCGAGTGTGAATTTAGGAGTACTAGTGTAATTTTAAAATTTTAGAGGCTTAAATATTTGATCCCCCTGCAAATATCTCATTTTTTCATTTATCCCCCTGTAAAAAAAAGTTTTAAAATCAACATTGCAAATAATAAGTGTTTCTAGTTACCCCTACAGGGGGTAACCGTAAACTTTTTATATTTTGCAGGGGGTAACCGTACATGGTTTTTACCCATTATACACTACATAATCTAACAGAGGGGTGACCGAAAATTGTTTATATTTGCAGGGGAGTAACCTTAATTTTTTTTTACAAGGGGGCAAATGGAAAAATGAGATATTTGCAGGGGGATCAAATATATAAACCAGGTTTAGAGGGTTCAAAAAGGAAAATATATAACGGGGTAAGATAAATGGTCTGCCACTGATTTAAATCGACTTCATTCGTTTATCTCTTAGTGATCTCTACCACAAATTTTAAGGTTAATAACTATAATTTTCAGATATATAACTATTGGTTTTGTCAAAAAAATATATTTAACTTAGGTATATTTAATTTGAACACCTGAAAATGTGGTTCTCTTTACATCCAAATTTTATCATGTATTCTCTCTACAAGTTCTGCATCGTCTGTTACATAAGGAGACCTAGAATTAGCAAGAAAATGATAATATCGAATGGCATATATAGGTCAAGATTAAAAAATAAAACTCGCTATTTGGCTGGTGAAGAATACACATAAAGAATTAAGGACTAAAATAAATGTGCTCATGATCATTTGAAAATATATATCATAATGTAGTACTTAAAAAATTTAGTAGACTCAGCAACAGATTCTGCCTAAGTAATTAAGAGGAATAAATCTCATATCGTGCAAGCCATAAACCAGACAGGTTTCCTTTAGTAGAGGAGCAAATTAATTAAAATTAAGAGAAATAATATTTGATTAGTATTGATGAATCACATAAAATTATTTAACATTGTGTAAAAGACATTTTACCAAAATTATATTTAAATGCATGATGGTATTATTTTTCCTTTGGATTGAATCTAAACCATTGTAACCAAAAGCTAATAGTTAGTTCACAGAATAGAACCTTTTGAAAGCTACTTTTCAGAGGTAAATTTGAACTCGGTTAATAGTTAGCTTGTTTTTTTGTGAATGTCTTGTATCTTTGCAAAAGATTGATAAGCCGTTAAGGTAGTGATTTTCCATTGTCACTGAACAGAAGAGAATCTCAAGGAAAAAACTTAAGCAATTCTAGATCAGGACCACAAAATATTCCTTCATACACGAGCATTTTCCCAAACTATATGCAATTTTTAGACTTTATATTATCTTTAGGTCAGTAGGTGATGCAGTACATTAAAATTTGCCATTCCTTTTTTCCTTTCTGTTGTGCCAAAAACATAATTTATTCTTTTTCACCTTTCGCTTTCTGTGAATACCATTTTTTTCCCTTTCTTAATTAATGATTGATGCCGAAGATAATGATATTGTATATATTTAAAATAAGATTTTAGTAGTTAGTAGTAGTTATTGAACAGCTAATAACATTAATTCCATTAGAATAGATACGGGACCAACCCTATGAAATCAACTAGCATTCCCCTAACACTAGACCAAGATAGTTAATAATTTCAAGTTCTGAAAATGTCCTCAAAATAGTTATGCATTGCTTAATTCAGAGGTTACTTGAATTGAATATTTAAGTTAAGGCCTATTAACTATGTAGGTGTTCAATGTTTAACCTAGTTAAAGACAAGTATGTAGATATGATATCTTCTTATATGCGCATAATTCATGGGCATAAAATTCATTAAAGTACGTCTTGGTATATTTTTCCAACATATTTTTTTAACCTTTTGCAAGCATTTTTTTGTCCAATTGAAAAAGAAGAGTGTAAGAGTAGCTAAACCAAGTGAACAAGTCAAACCTTTAGAAGCAAAAGAGTTGAACCCTTCTTCTGAGCACTCAACTCTATAGGAGGGTCATAAAGCAACAGAACATGCGTGCTCCAACTTTGTACCCCAATGCCTTTAACTTGTAAAAGAACCTAATTTTCTGACTTACACTAACTCCTTTTAATTGGTCTCTCTGTGTAAAGAAAAAAGGCTTAAATATTTGATGCACTATAAATATCCCATTTTTTCATTAATTTTTTTTTAAAAAAATTAACATTGCAAATAATAAGTGTTTCTAGTTACCCCTACAGTGGATAACAGTAAACTTTTTATATTTTGTAGGGGGGTAACCGTACATGGTTTTTACCGATTATACACTATATAATCTAACAGAGATGGGTGACCGAAAACTGTTTATATTTAAGGGGGTAACCGTAAACTTTTTTTTTACTGGGGGTAAATGGAAAAATGGGATATTTGCAGGGGATCAAATATATAAACCAAGAAAAAATAAAGGCTAAAGTAGAAGATAAGCCCTTGCATTTTAGTATTTTTGCATTTCTCTCTTTTTTATGAGCCTTTCTTTTTTAATCCTTTTTTATCTTTCGTTTTCTTTTCTTCTTTCTTTTCCTTTTCTTTACCACTACCTTTTTGGAAGTTTCCTATCACCATCCCTTGTATTCTCAGCATATAGCATCTCTGAAATTGCAGTATGTAGTGTAATTCCTTTTTACTACTGTAATTATAAAGAGAAAAACAAAATCGGTTATAGTAATTAGGTATTTGTGGCTTTTAATGATTCGTTTATAATTAGAAGTTACCTATAAATGGTGTTACTAATTTTTTTTGGCTAGAATTACCAATAAAGCAGCTGAATAAATAAATTATACAAAAGATTTAACCACTCCCTCATCTACTACTTTAGGAGGGCTCATTTATTTGTACCAATTGTTAAGAGGTCCATTTTAGCTTCTATCCCATCCAACCCTAATACAACAAAGGCTTTGTCTAGCATACACACCTCAATAAGTGTGAGGCTCTCTAGAGATGATTTCTTGCTGGTTGCGACGATAATTTTGTATTTTATATTTCAGTCCTTGGATGTGACAATTGTCCCCAAGCTTAGAGAGTACCATCAACAACGTCCCTTGTCCCAACCCCATTCTCCCCGTCTCCCTCAAGTTGCGAACATCCAAGTTGTATTTTGTGAGTAGTCACCACCAACCGTACCTATCACCTTTTTCAACGACAATCAGAAACACCAACGTTGGCGAGGAGGGAAGGGAGAGAAGAATCATTGTAATACGAACACATGCATGTCTTCTCAAGTTTTAATTGAAACACTTAATTTATGGTTGAGAAAAGCAGGGGGCGACGAGGAATCTTGGGCAACGACAAATGACTCTATGAAGATCGGAGTGAAGGTGTCAACATAAGTGTTATCCAATATAGGAAGTGTACTGTTAGAACTTGTGGGACTTTTCCATCTAACGGTCAACTTAGGTGCTATCTAGTGTAGGAAGGAGGGAGGAATGAGGTTCGAACGCCTACGTTTCCACCAATGTCCATTTCGCCCAACCATTTGAGCTCCTAATACATGTATTAGTTTCACTGTTCAGTGGCCTTGTTGTTAAAATAACTTGATATTCGAAATGTCAATCCAAAAATTATGTGCTAAGCGAGACAGAAATCCAGATTATAAAAACACCAGTAACGAGTATTTGATTGTTTCTAGTGGGGTGAGAAGTGGGCCAAAGAAATCTCAGTTTTCAAATTTAGCTGTAAAAGAAGTCTGAAAAACTGAAACGTTTCATTCATAACTCTGTATCCATCCAAGTACTCACCTCAGAGATACTGTACGCTTCTACCCTGCACAGTTCACAGCCCAAATGCACATTCACCTTTTTTCTCTCTTTCTCTCTCACATGGTCACTCTCCTGTTTCTTTCTGGTCCAAACAACCAATTTCAATAAAATAAAACCCACCAAAATAAAAAGAAAAAGAAAAAACACAACGTTTCTCTCCAAAACAAAAAGCAAAAGCTTAACTACACCACGTTCAATGCTTACACAAGCGAAGCCATTAAACGAAGTGAAAAGCGAAACGAAACAAATACTCCCCCTTTATCTCTCACTCTCTTTTTATTTTTTTCATTTTTCTTTTCACTATCTGTCCCTATAAAACCCAAAACTCAACCACCAAACATAAACAACACACTCTCTTAAGTCCTTCTCTCTCTAGACTCTCTCTCTAGATTCTTTCTTTCATGGATGCTCTAAACTTCTTAAAGTTTTGGAGAAACCCCTCCACCACAAACACTACTATCCCCACCACCACGATTCCTCATCTTGTGGTGGAAACGGACACCGATTCCGACGAAGACGACTCTTTCTTCGACTTAGAACTTACCCTACACCATTTCGACAACAAAGAAAACATAACCAAAAAACCCGACAACGACCCACAACTCAAAACAACATTAGAAATCAAAAGTCACCTCTCTTCCAAAAATGAAGTCAACAAAACAGCTAAGGTTGCCGCCGATAACGACGACGACTCTGTAACACTTTCTATGTCCTCTAACGAACCAATCTCCAAAAGAAAAGTACTTCCAGTAGAACCTAATTCTAAACCTCAATCACCTATTTCACTTCTCAGATCAGCTCCTAGTTTCAGAATCTTCACGTTCGGAAAACAGAGGCGAATGGCTTCGCAGAAAACAGAGGAACCTTGTGGAAAAAACCAGAAGAAAGTGTTTGCAGTGAAACTCAACGTTGAAGATTTTCATTGCTCTCCAACGCTTAGCAGAGATAACAGCACGAGAAGCTTTGCTAGTAAGCTTCGGAATCGAAGCAGTGAGGAAAGTGAAACCAAACCGGAGCGGTTTTCGAAGGAGGGGGTGCAGAAATATTTGAAGATGATTAAACCTCTTTATGTTAAAGTTTCGAAGAGGTATACTGATAAGGTGAAATTCTCCGGCGAGGGTTTTATGGCTTCACCGTCGTCGTCACCTTCGGTGGCTTCTGTTTATTCGAGGAAAGAGAAACAGGGGAGTTTTCCGGTGGGGATTAGAGGGGTTTCTAAGCATTTGGGTAAAAGTAGGTCGGCGGGTACGGTTGTCGGAGTTAGTTCTCCGGCGAATAGAAATGATGATACGCTGCAGCAGCAAAATGATGGGATTCAAAGTGCCATTCTTCATTGCAAGAGATCTTTTAACTCTAGAGGTAATTTTTGTTTGTTTTAAATATGTATTTAGTACCGCAAATGTCCTGTTTTTCGATTTAGTCCCTTCAAATTTTTTTTTAAATACGTTTCTGTAAAATAACTTTATTTTCAATATGCCCTTCCGAAATTTTCAATATGCCCTTCCGAAATTTTGCAGTGATGTATATAAATAAAAAAAGTTATTTTATAGGGACGTATCTAAAAGAGTTATTTTGCAGAGATGTATTTAAAAAAAGTTATTTTATAGAAACGTATTTAATAATAATAAAGTTACAGGGACTAAATCAATAAATAGAGATATTTACAGAAACTAAATAAATATTTAAACTTTTTTTTTTCTAAAATAAGAGAAGTCTCTTATTCTTTGAATTTTAATTTGGTTAACTAATTATAATAACTTGTTAATATAATATTATTTCTTTTTGATTTTGCAGATTCTTCCATCGCTATTTCTGCGGAGGGATCAATGTATTCGATGAGAAACTCTTTCGAGGGAAAACTGTGATGATTGGATTTTGAAAGAGAAAATGCGGGAGCTCATACTGTGATGAAAGAAGCTAGATAGAAAGAAAATAGGGAGAAAGAAAAGAACAGAGAAAAATGAAATTATGTGTTTTTGTAATTCTTTTTCTTCTGTGTTGTTGTAAAGAGAAAGAAATTAGAGGGAAATCTTAGGAGGCATAATGATTAGTGAGTGTGATAGGCTATCCTGCTGCTCAGTGTAAATTGATGGATGGGCCATTATTGTTATTATTATTATTATTATGAAAAGAATCAAATTTTCTTCTGATTTGGGATCTTTCACTGCATTTCTCTGTCTCTATTGTGTGTGTGTGTGTTTGGCACTTTGCAGTGCTTGAGGTTTCTTTCTCATATTTTTATTTGACCATCAAAGATTCAATTGAAGGCAATAATAATCTGAGGATTGAAATGACAAGACTTGTGTATCAAAATTCAGAATTATAGTCCCTTCTTTCTTTTTGTAATAATGGATAACGGGAGAAAAAGTTGTAAAAGTGGAAAAAGAGACAAGTTGATTGATGTGAAAAATTATGAATATATTTGTGAGATCATTTTGTTTGGAACACTATTCATGAAATGTTCAAACGCTTTCAACGAAAAAATTAATCTCTGCTCGTGTATAGAATTAAATTTCGCATTGATCAATACTAAGTTTATATACTGTAGGAACTGAACACGAGGGAACATCAAGTCGACCCGTTTAGTCCTATGTTAGATTAAGTTTCTGGCCAACTGTGTTATTTGTTAGATCATTTATCGTCATAAATAAATATAATTACTTTCTTTCTTATACAATTGTGTCTATTTTCTTTCCTATGCTTTGAAGCTAGGTTTGGTTGATGGATGCATGTTTGCAGTTTAATTTTTCCTACTCAATGCAACTTTGATTTCATTACATTGACTGACTCTGACTGCTGATGAAAAATATTGGAGTGGGAAAAAAAATGAAAAAATGATATGTAAAAGAGATTTTGTACATACTATAGAATATAGATGGTCTATTGAAAAGTAGAGAACAGAGTTTTCCTGTCAACCTGTAAGACTGATGATGTCATATTAAAAACCAGTAATATATGGTAATTCATCTGAACTGCTGGATAATAAAGGCACATCCATCTATGGCTAGACTACTAGTAGGTTGTAAATGCCTGTGTTTGGTTCTCAGAATTAACTTGATTTTGTAGAATTGTTTTACTTTAGTTAAAAGTGAGCTAGTTGTTGTTTGGATAGTATTAAAAAAAGTTATTTTCAAACCATTTTTAACTGTTTCAATATGTTGAATCATACTACTTTATTGAGTGTAAGTAAGATTACAAAATAGGTCTAAACTTAAAATTATATTAGAAGTTTAAATAATTTATAGAATATTTAAGAATAAATACCTATTTTAGTCTCTGACAATTTTTTAATAGAAGAAGTTGGTCTGTGATAATTTTTTTGGGATAAATTAGTCTCTGACATTTTCAAAACAGGGAATAGTCCTATTCCAAAAAAATTGTTAGAGACTAATTTATCTTGTTAAAAAATTGTCAGCAACTAAATTGAGCATTTATTCTATTTAAATTAAAATTAGAATTAAGGAATATTATTTAAAATTTAATATAATATCAACTTGAGTTCCGAGTGAGTCCTAAAATTAATTCACATAGGTAACTAAATCATTTTTAAAAAAAAACTATATTGTTGTACCAATTTTGAATTTGTTACATAACAACATAACATTAACACTCAAGAAAAAATAGAATAAACATGTGATTTGATCATTGACAAAAATGTGGAGACTAATTTGCTACGCGGAAACTATAAGATACTAATGTTGTTCTTGAGAAATGAAAATGTAAGTTAAATTAGTTCCTGGTAGACACTAAATTGAAATTAGAAAAGTATCCGATAAGAAGTAATTTGACTTGCACTTGATAATGTTGATGACCAAATCGATATTTTTATTTGTTATACAAAACTTTAAAAACATTCTCAAAAAAAAAACTTCGAAAACACAATAAAATGAAAATTTTCTAATTAAAACTGAAAACAAAATAAAAAACATAAACCAAGAAAAATCTCCAAGTCAAAAATTGGGATGTTGAACACTACAAACATATAGTTTGAAAAGGAACCCTTTTTTGACAACAAAATTAGAACAGAAACCTGCTACAAAGAGTACTTGAAAGAAATTAAGAAGCTAAATAAAAGGATGGTACTTATCTATCCCGCCACCAAATTTGACTCAGCAATTGTATGCTAGCAGATTATTTGTGAATTGTTAAATGAGAGAATGAACTTTTAGAACAACAAATTAATAAATTTGTGTTGGGGAAGTGAGGAGTAACACTAAGAACAACAAGCTGATGAGCGAAAAAAAATTCGCTCACCACCAAAAAAATATTATCACCACAAAATAAATAATCAGATTTGTGATATAGATTAGACTCGGATCAAAACACTAGGAGCTAGCGTAATCTTTGGAAGCTTTAGTTAAAGTATGAACTACAAAGTTAGCTTGCCTCCGAATGAAACTAACCCTAAAGTTTCGTAAGTGGGATAACAAAGAATTACAGACACACAAAATAGAGTCATACTTGGTTACAATACTACACCTTCCTCTAACACCATCTACAACTACTTTGCAATCAAGCTCGATGGTCACACGTTGGAATTGTAATTATTGTAGCCACGCATTGGGTGTCAAAAGCCCATGTGCCTCTGCCTTTTGAAGTGTTGGAATACCTCTGCCTTCCTACAGGGGTAAATTCCGTAACACCCATCCTCCGCAAAGATCGCAGCATCCACATTGCACTTAAACTCCTCTTCAAGTTCCACACTTTATCGACCGGATTGATTAGGTAAGAGACGGTCCAATTCTCTGTCTCAGGGACCACATCAAAAACTCTCTTCGCTTCTTGTACTTTTTTATTTATGAGTCTAAGGGGGAGTACATTATATTGTCACTCCTAGCAACGTGGAAAAGCATTCAGAATACTATAGAGTATACACCCATGGTATGATTAGCTAGACTGAAAATTCAAAGTAGACAGTATGGAGGTTGGATGATTTGAGATCTTGAAGTTTGAACTTTGAAATGTATTTTTGTTGGTTATTAGTGGAATTGTTTTGTTGTTGCATATAAGTCAATTAATGGATAGAAGACTTGGAGTGTATTTCGAAATTTCCAAGGCATCATTATAATGAGGAGGACTGGAGGACCATGCAAAAACGAGCAAACGTGGCCCCCCATTCCATTGCACACTTCAAGGTGTGCCACAATTGAGATTTGGCTAACACAAGCAAGCCCATTGCGGACTACAGGAGGACTAAAAAAAACTGATTGACAATATTTAATGACGGTTTCTTTAAAAAAGTGTTTCGGAAATACATTTTGAAAGATAAATCCGGAAATTCTTTTTTTTTTTGAATTCTTGGTAAATTTTTGTGAAATTGAGAGGAGTATTTTAGGATTATTTTGAAATTTCTAAAAAATACATTACCAACGTAATGTAATGAAGAGAATTAGGGGATCGAACCTCCTTCCTCACACCCGCACCTTCCAACACTAACCATTTGAACAACCGCGTTTTGTTGTAATTGAAGCGTATTATAGAATATATACCTTTTTTTTTTTATTTCTAGCAAAACCTATGACCTACTAATTATATTTATTTATATGTATTTTAATACTTATTCAAATTTGTTATTAAATATGAGTAATTTTGTAATTCAAATTACTTATGATATATTACATATTTATATATCATATTTATTTAACATCTAATATTTACTTATGATATATTACATTTATATATCATATTTATTTGACATCTAATATTTTGTAATTCAAAATTGTTATTAAATATGAGTAATTTTATTGATTTTCAAATTTGTTTTTAATTCAAAATTATATTAAATTTAAAAATATTGACTTATAATATCTTACATTTTTGAATTCTCATATTAATTTAATATCAAATTTATTACCCAGTGACCTGTTCGGGTCGATCACCGGGTCGGTTTTAATAACATTGATCGCAGCTGACTGTTTCAAAAAAACAAAAACTAGTAATGAATACAATGCTAATTTTGTGGATCCAATCTCTCTCTCGACAATCTCTCTTCATCTCTCATTCGCACATTCCTCTTCCTTCTTTTTCTCTCATTTTCTATCACAAAATTTCAATCTTTTTTTGATGAACTACAAAAGTTTGTCCTTCATCTCTTCTTTTATCTTGATCAACTCAAAACGCAAAGCAACGAAAGAAGAAAATCAGAAGAAACAGAGCACTGCATTTCTCTCTCTCCATGGACCATCACTCCTTCTATCTTCCTTCGTTAGGGTTTCGTTTTTCCCTAAATTTCTGAAGAATTTCCTTCGTTAGCATCATAACAAAGTTGGCCACGATACTGTGTGAAGGATGAAGAACGATATTCGCCACTTCCACCGCCAAAAGACGCCGACGTTCTAAACCACCACAACTTCTTCAGCACCTTACCGTGATTTGTTTTTGATTCTATGTCTTTTGTTGTAAAGTTTGTCTTTTTATCATGTCAAACTAAATGAGTTTTCTTTGCTTTTAATATGGGAATATTTTTATTCTTTGAAGTTTTTGAAATTTTCTTCAATCATGTTCAAATAGTTTTTTTCCCCTTCGGCTTCTGTGATCATAAAGCTTTAGAGGAATTTTGGTAGTGCAGTATCTTTATGGCTAAAAAGATTCAGCTTTTGAAATCATAACATTGTTTTGGAGTACTTCCTAAGTTTATCAATTTTGCAATCATCTCATTTCAATAAATAGATTGAAGACTGTGCCTACAATATAGTCAACCTCCATAGTGAGAAATTAAGGATATAGTTGTTCTTACTTTGTATTGTATACAGGTATACTCCCCAATATATATAATCAGACCCAGAATAGCAGATGTAGAAAATAGTGAGATATTGCTATAATAGTAACAAAAATGTGTTGATGCAGCGATGAAGGTACACCTATGGTAGTTCGGTTACGGAAGTGTTATTGTCACCCTTATAACAATGTGGTTTTTTTTCCTGTTTTGATCACTGTCAAGAGAAGATGGAGACTATCAGAAGGACAAGAGCAACAAGGTAGCCGGGTTGTTACAACATAGGTGCTGAACCTGTTTTGGGTTCATTCCGTAAGTATTCTTATAAATGCATATTGGTTTTCCCCATTCTTTTCAACTTTAAATTTTTTATTCCATTTACCAATATTCTGTCTTTTGCATTGCACTTTCATTTTAGTACATGTTGGGGGTTGCAAAATATAAAACTAAAATTCAATTTTATGTTTCATTTGTGCTCACATGGCATTCAACTTACTTTAAGTAGTAATTTTGGGTTCGTGTAAGTAACTATTAAGCAATGATGGATATATATATGGATAGAGTGAATACAATTATTCAAATTCAAATATTAAAATTATCATAAATAGTAATGCAATTAGGATATTGCGAAGCTGTGTGTCATATATAAATTTATCTCAGGTTATTGTGAAGCTGTGTGTCATATATATGATATAGAATTTGCAACTTTTGTTCTGTTTAATCACGATGCAGTGACCCTGATTGAAAAGTCTTGCTCAGAGCTTCTTGAATTCTCGGAGGAGCTTTCAGTGTTTTAAATAGGGATACTACTGAATATCCAACAATATCTAATACTTATTTATTGAATAATGTTGAATATAAATCCTATGGGTTTTCCTAGGAACATATCTGACCTCATTGGTAGATTCTCTTCAAAGTTCATGTGAGGGACTCATCGAGAATATATTTGAGAAAACATTTCATGTTTAAGGGATTATGATTGATTAGGACTTGCTTAAAAAGTTCAAAGATAAATCAAATGTTGTTAAGGTGAAGCGTAAATCTTAATTTTCAATAGCGTTCATAGTTTTAAGCTAAGACTTTCCAACAAACCATAATCCATAACATTACTTACACTGTTAGAGACAATGTCTCGATCGTCAATGCAAGAGGGTTTCGTAGATACAATTTCACAGCTTTCACCAAGAGAGAAACCCTAAGATAAAATAAAATTTGAACTAATGGTTCTTTCTTCGCACAGTCACTATATCCCACTAAATTTGGGACTTCTCTCAAACCCTATCGCGTGATGTGAAAAGTGGTGCTGCTCTGTATTCCTATAATAGTTCATTCACGATTTTGGTCCCCCAGCCGAAATTGGTCAAACTAATGGTTGAAGTGGTGCTAAGTTAAATGACGTGGCATCCCATGTTTGAGTGTTGGAAGCTGTTTTTAATTAAAACATAATATTTTAATATAACAATTTGTTTTTTAAATAAGTAATAATAAACATCCCAATATCTGGTAATAAAGTATTTTTTAATCTACTTTTTTCCAAATTACTGACTCTCTTTCTCTGCGATGAAGGTTCAGAGATACCAAAGCTTGGTGTTACTCAAGGTGGAAGTTTGATGAAGATCATGAGAAAGATCTTAAAGTGACCAAAGGATCTTTGTTATGTATACTTATGGATAGATGTATTGTTTCATCCTTCCCTCACAGTCTCACACTCGACTAAACGAGTGCTTTCTACCTGTACGTTGGAATCTCGACGGGGACTGCCCACAGTGGAGCGTGAATGGGGAATTTTTCCATATGGAGACGAGGACGAGAGAGATAATTCTCCCACTGTCAACTCTGGGATGAGGATGGGGACGAGGACCATTCCGCTGTCCGAGTACTTTATATGTGTTTTTTAATTAAAAATATTAATAAAAAATAAAAATGTGCTAACTGTTATCTTTTATTCTTAATTTTATTTTTTGAATATCAATAAATAAAAGGAGGACTAAATTTTATATAAAATAATAAACTATGATTTTTTAGTTTAACTATAATATTTTTTAGTATACAATCTAATCTAATAAACGTGTCCTACTAAAATTTGTCATGATGGGTTTATTTTCTAAGGTGTCCAAAGTAGTCAATTTTTTTGACATAATATACGTAAACATTCAACTGACTCTTTTTTAATCCCCGAACAACAAGTTGAAAATTTAAGTTAAAAGGAAATATATACCCGTGCTGGGACCGGTGATACATACTAGTTTCCTACAATTTAAGAGACTAAACTATACAAAAAAAGTGAATAGGAGACTAAATTAGACATTTACTATTTTTTTCTTCTCGTAGATAGAAGGAAAATGAGTCTCGTTAAAACTTCCTTAAAGAAAAAAAATACTTCTCATTTTTTTTATAAAAGAAGGAAAATAGAAGAAGTACACAAGACAAATCAAGAGAGATTAGACCAATACTATTTGACAAGGAAAAAAAAGTACTATCATTAAAATCATTAATAGGGCAGTCTTAACGAGTTACTAAAATCCTTTTAAACAAAACTAGACGGTTAGCCTACCAATTGAAATAATGATTACTAATTCAAAAATTTGTTAACTTATCTACAAATATAAGAGTTTCCTTTTTTTTTTTTTTATAAATATGATAAATAAGGAAATTTATCATTAGTTTTCATTTGGTGATTGGATGAGATTGCCGACCCAACTCAATTGGTTCAATTTGAGCTTATTTGGCTTATAAAAAAAAACAGAGCTTTTTTTTGACAAAAAAAATTTGAGCTTATTTGTGTGACTAATTAAGAACATTTGAAATTGGTCCAGTCTAACTCAAAATATTCAATTCGATTAGGATTTCCATAATGCTAACGTTACCAAACTTGACCTTACTTGATCTACACCCTATTTCTACAACCTCCGGTCTACAATATAAGAGAAAAAACACAACATCACACAGACTAAAGAATGACATTGAAATCAACTATTCTTATTTAATAATACTACAATTTTTCCTTCTTTCCAAGATTGTCATTTTCATTAAATGATGATTTAAAGTACTAATTAATGACATTATAATAGGGATATATTTAGGATTGTTCATTTAATACACCTACGACCTACTCACTCCTTGGTCATTTGAACCAATTTGTGGGTTTTGTCTTTCGTGGGGTGTTGAATCTTGTACCTGGAGATAAGTACATATATTCTTAAACACCCACTAACAATGTAGCCTGAATCTAGGTAGTTATCCTTCAAGTAAAACACTACCAAAAAATTGATTATTAGCGAGGGAAATTTTCCTCGCAAAATGACCAAAATCCCTCGCTAATGGTCATTTACGAGGGAATTAGCGAGGGACCAGTTCCCTCGCTAAATCCCTCATCGCTAATGGGATTAGCGATGGAAATTTCCCTCTCTAATTCCCTCGCTAATGTCTGTGCAAATTTTAAAATTTGATTGGCTTGTTTTTTTATATATATTTATTATTATATTTTTTTTGAAGCTATTTATTATTATATTATTAATTTTGTGGTTGTGTTGGTGGTGGTGGTGGTGATGGAAGGTGGAGAGAAAGAGGAAAGAAATTCGTAGGTGGTGGTGGTGGTGGTTGTGGTGGTGTGATGTCGTGGGTGGTGGTGGTGGTTGTGTGGTGGTGGTGTGGTGGAAGAAGGTGGAGAGAAGAAGAAGGAAAGGGGAAATCGTGAGAGAGAGAGAGAGGAGAGGAAGAGGAAAGAAGGTGGTGGTGGTGGTTGTGTGGTGGTGGTCGTGGGTGGTGGTTGTTGTGTGGTGGTGGTTATTGTGTGGTAGTGAGTTAGTGTTTGTAGGTTAGAGAGAGAGTAGAGGAAGAGGAAGGGACACTACAAAAAAATCAGGGATTAGCGAGGGAAATTTCCCTCGCAAACTGACCAAAATCCCTCGCTAATGGTCATTTGCGAGGGACCGGTTCCCTCGCTAATGAAATTAGCGAGGGAATTTGAATCCCTCGCTAATTAGCGAGGGACATTTCCCTCGCTAATTCCGTCGCTAATGTTGCCTCAAAATTTGTGCAAATTTTCAAATTCTGACTGACACGTGTCTTAATTTAAATGGTTTGTTTTTTATATTTATTATTATGTTATTTTTAAAATCAGTTTTTTATTATAATATATTATTAATTTTGTGGTTGTTGTTGTGGTGGTGGTGGTGGTGGTGGTGGTGGTGAAAGGTGGAGAGAAAGAGGAAAGAAATTCGTAGGTGGTGGTGGTGGTGGTGTGGTGGTGGTCTCGTGGGTGGTGGTGGTGGAAGAAGGTGGAGAGAAGAAGAGTGAAAGTGGAAATTGTGTAAGAGAGAGAGAAGAGAGGAAGAGGAAAGAAGGTGGTGGTGGTGGTGGTGGTGTCGCGAGTGGTGGTTGTTTTGTGGTGGTGGTTGTGTGGTGGTGGTTGTTGTTGTGTGGTGGTGGGTTAGGGTTTATAGGTGAGAGAGATAGAGTAGAGGAAGAGGAAGAGGAAGGGAAGGGTGAAGAGGAGAGAAGAAGAGTGAGGGTGGTTGGTTGGTTGTGTGGTGGTGATGGTGGTGGTGGTGGAGAGTAGAGGAAGGGAAGAGGAAGGGTGAAGAGGAGAGAAGAAGAGTGAGAAAGAAGAGTGAGTGAGTGAGTGAGTGAGTGACAGATTTAAGTAAAAAAAATTAAAAAAATTTGCGAGGGAACTATTTTCCGTCGCTAAAAACTACTTTAATTAGCGAGGGATTTTAATTCCATCGCTAATTCCGTCGCTAATTTCCTTGATTCGCGTGAATTTGACTTAATTTTCCCTCCCAACAATTAGCGACGGAAATTTTTCAAATTCCCTCGCTAAATCCCTCGCTAACGGTCAAATTTTCAAATTCCCTCGCTAATTCCCTCGCTAATGTCAGTTTTAGCGAGGGAATCACATTCCCTCGCTAATTCCCTCGCTATAGTCAGTTTTAGCGAGGGAATGTTATTCCCTCGCTAATGTCCCTCGCAAATAAGCGTTTTTTTTTGTAGTGGGAAGGGTGAAGAGGAGAGAAGAAGAGTGAGAGTGGTTGGTTGGTTGTGTGGTGGTGGTGGTGGTGGAGAGTAGAGGAAGAGGAAGGGAAGAGGAATGGTGAAGAGGAGAGAAGAAGAGTGAGGGTGTGTTGAGTGAGAAAGAAGAGTGGTTGTGTGTATGTGTGGTTGAAACGGATTTAAGGAAAAAAAAAGTAAGAAAATTTGCGACGAATTTTATTTCCGTCGCTAATAGTCACTTTAATTTGCGAGGGATTTTAGTTTCCGTCGCTAAACTCCTTGATTTGCGTGAATTTGACTGAATTTTCCCTCCAAACAATTAGCGACGGAAAATTCCGTCGCTAAAGCCCTAAATTCCGTCGCTAATGACAGACAAAAACGACAGTCCAAAATTCCGTCGCTAATTTTGGTTTTTGCGAGGGTCTGATTTTCCCTCGCTAATGTCACTCGCTAATAACTGATTTTTTTGTAGTGCAAGTATCAGCACCCACAAAAGCCAAAAACTCACAAATTAGTTCAAATGTGACAGAAGGAAGTGAGAAAATCGCGAGTAGCGGACACGGTAGCACGAGAAGTGACCATTCTGTTAAAAAAGAAAGGAATTAAGGCAAATAAATGTTATTAACGACCATTCTGTTAAAAAAGAAAGGAATTAAGGCAAATAAATGGTATTAATTTGGGAATACGATACCATAAAGTTTTGGTTGCAGTATCTATACATGAAAGATGAATTAAAAATAGAATGCTCGAGGAAAAGTTACGGTTATAACTAGTCCACGCCTATATGATTAAACAAGCAGAAAAGACACGAGTGTTTTATGGGGGCGATCTATGAGATACTTCATTCTCTAACTCCAAACTCCAAACTCCAAACTCCCATGGAATAAGAGACAAATACCAAAGCTATATAGTAGGTTCTATGCACCAATATAAGAAAGCATAATGTTAGTTAAGAAAGTTATTATATATAAGAGAATGTGCAATGCATCCATAAACACTACATAAACATCGACCAAACACCATTTTATGCTCCAAGAATGGTAGATTTGTTGTGTTTCCTTAGCAAGATTATTATGTCTCTTAGTGTAGTAAGGTGATGTATATTGCCATTTTCATCAAGGCGTTGTGGGTGGGAAAATAATTGAATTCCCCATCTGTTTTCTTGTTTCGGATAATCACATTCTTATGAGACATTGGGATTGGGAATTGAATTTTATGCTATAAGTTCATTGTATCTTCTTGTTTCTTGGGGAAGTTTTCTCAATCAAGATAATTGTAAATTATAAACACTATTCCACGCGTCACAAGTATGTATATCTCATTAATTTTGGATTTATGAAAACATAGTCATTGATTTAGTACGTTGTCGTTCTTATAGTATATTGGGATGTGAGAGAGACATTATTCTATTTTAGGGTTGTCTATCTTTCTCTACATCTCGAGATAAAACAACCCAACTGCATAAAATGATCCAATAATAGAAATCATGTTGAGGAATTTTAATTTCTTTTGGGTATTATTGAGTATCTTATACACACAACAATTGTAGAAATGTCTTGATTGATGATTCTACTAATACGGTGATGATTCTCTCGAGTTGGAGAAGACTATAATGGGCGATAAAACTCTCATTCGAGGGCTTTGGTGCATTCTTAGGGATCGACCCACAATGGTCTAAAAATGTCTTTATTGATGATTCTACTAATAAATATTTTAAGAAGAAACTAAGAAGTAAATAAATAATTAACTTTATGATAAGACTAAATAAATATTTATTGAAAACTACTATATTAATTAAAATATGGTTAAATTAGAGTAGGGAAATTAAATTGCACCACCTCTTCAATGGTATGCTTAAATAACACACTCATCTCTTCAATTTTTCAAATAAATATTCTTCACACATATCTGTTTGCTTTGCATCCACCTTTAGTTCTGCTTTAGTAACACACATATAGAGGACTAATATGTGTAATTAATATAAAAGAGATCAATGTATTTCATATAAAAATACATTGATCGAGCATTCTATTTAGGTGTGAGAGTCAGATAGTAGTCGGGTGTGAATAGGCTAGATCGAGCTAGGATTTGCAACATAGTTTAGTTTGTTCAAAAAACTCAAGGCCCAAACCTGACATATTACTTATCACCATAATTTTATGGATTTGATAACTTTTTAAAAATTTAGCATGGTCTTCTAGCGTACTTAAAAACATATTTCTTAATAGCATCTTTAAGTAGGCTACTAATAGTGGTTGTTGATTTTCTTGGCAGAATAGTGGGAAAGGGGAATGGCAAGGGGCGACGATGGGGAATGGCATACAGTAAACAGGAAGAAAAATCGAACACTACACAAGAACAAGGAGATCTAAGGAAAGATGGACATCGCTGGCAATAGATTTGAAAGAAAGGAGGTGACTGTTTCCTTTTATTTCTCAGAATTTCCAGACTCTCATGGTGCAAAAGACATGCTTAGGGCGTTTGCATTCTACGGAAAGATTGTGGAGGTAGTCATTCCACCGAGGAGAAACAAATGGGGGAAGAGATTTGGTTTTGCAAGGTTCACAAATGTTCAGGATCCAAGAGTGTTTGCAGTCAAGTTGGATAATATAATCTTTGGTGCAAACAAAATCCAAGTCAACTTACCAAGATTTGAAAGAGAGAAGGTGGAAGAAAACATGAAGAGGCACGACTATGGTGTCAAACTCCAGCAACGGAATCAAAAGGTGTGGCGGGCGAAAAATGAAGGAGGTGCTGAAGGTGCTGTAAACAGGCCAATGAATAGATTGGCAAATGAAAGATGGAATCATGTAGAGGGTTGGAGTGCAAAGGAGAGGTGGAAAGGAGAAGAGAGAAGGAAGGGTATGCAGAATCGTCATCAAACAGATCAAAGGATCGTGTATTACAGGAAACAAAACTTATGCGATGTTTGGTATAATGCTTCGGAGGAGGAACTGAAGAAGTTCAAGAGGATGTATGTGGCTAAAGTTAAGTACGAAGGCAACACACATATGGTCCAATAGTGGTTCAATATGCAAGGATTTTTCTCAATCAAGGTAACTCCGCTAGAAGCAAATCTGGTTCTTCTTGAAGAAGTGGAGGAAGGCATCATCTCAGCACTTGTGTCAGACACGAAGGAATGGATAGACGATCATTTTGATGGCATTAGAGGGTGGAGTCCTTATGAGTTGGACAAAGAAAGGGCGGTGTGGATTAGATGTCATGGGATTCCAGCCCATGCTAGGAACAACGAATTCTTTTCGATGCTAGCTGGGAAGTTTGGAAAATTTCTAGGTGTTGAAGAAAACATGAGGAAGAAGGACTCCATGGACGTGGCAAGAATACTTCTCCGGACGAACTGGTACGACGTATTCAACATGGTGGTGCATGCAAACATCAATGGTGATATGTTCCATATAAAAGTGTTGGAGGAATGGTGTGGCCCAATGCACTGGGAAGGCTTAACTTAGGCAAAAGATCCTAACAATTCTGAAAGTGACTCTGGGAGTGACCATGAAAGTGACGATGGGGAAGGTCCTCAACTTTTTGCGGCGAATGAGGAAGAAGAACGGAACGGTTTTCCGATGATGATGTGGGCATGGAGGAAGGTGAAAGGCACAACATGCATTGAAGACAGTAACAATTCTCAAGGGAGTAGATGTGAATACCAAAGAAATTATTAATCATGATGAGGAGCATAGAGAGAAGAAAAATGCAACGTATGTGACACATGGAGAAATGGAAAATGATTTTAATGTGGTGGATGGGGTAAAGGAAGACGGCTACGATAATAATATGCATGGGGAAGAGGAAAAAACGACGCCTACAGTAGAAACGGAAGGTCAAAATGCTGGTGAAATTCCTCAAGAAATTAAAAACATGGAATTGGATGATTGTGGGTCAGGTATAAATGGAGAAAATAATGTATTAATGGAGCAGAATGTTGTTAATGGGCCTAGCAATAATTTGGGCCATGACATAGTCTTTAGGGGAAATAAGGATGGGCTTCAGATTAGTAATAATGTGGATTCAAAAATGGACTCTCATGACAATATGGCACTCGGACCAGTGTAGAAGATGGTCTTGGTGAAAAAAAGAAAAAGAAGTAGAAACTTAACAAAATAAAGAAACCAAAGTGTAAGGTGAACAGGGGGGTTATGAATGGAAAAAATGATATAATGGTAGGACTAATCAATGAAGAGGCTGGAAGCTTGATACCCTCTCTGGGTAGTATATCCGGAAGTCGTGGTGAATCTAAGACCTATGTAGTCTCACGCAAAAGGCCAGATCCTAATATATCGCTCTCTATTAAAGGTGACAGTGGTGGTGGTGCGAGCATTGGTGATGTATCAATTGGTGATTCCGAAATTCGTGTTTGTAATGAAAGAAATTTGGCGGAACATGAGATATCAGTAGCTAACAAAGTGTGGAGCTTTGCCAAAGAAAAGTTAGGGGTTACAGGGAAAATCAAGGATGAGGAGTACGCAGGGAGGATTAGACAATTGGAAGTTAGGGACCAGAATGCAAAAGGGAGGAAGGAGAAAAAAATCGGTCCCAATGAAGATTGAAACTTTAAATATGAGAGGCGGGGGGGGGGGGGGGGCTGCGCAAAGAAGGCGCCTAAGGAAGATGATAACTGATGAAAAAATTGATTTTTGTATGATACAAGAAACTGAGAGTAGTGATCTCTCGAAAAGAATGATAGCAAGCATGTGGGGGGAGTCTAACTTCGATTGGATGAGCAAGAACACAGTCGGACAATCTGGTGGGATGCTAAGTGTATGGAAACCGGGAATTCTGGACACCATGTTCTCATTCTCCGGAGAGCATTTCATTGGCTTATGTGCGAAGATACAAGGACATATTTGTCATCTGGTTAATGTGTATTCCGCTTGCAACGTGTCGGGCAAAAGAAGGTTGTGGGAAAACTTGAGGTGTTTAAAAGATGATTTTGAACAAGGAGATTGGTGCATAGCAGGGGACTTTAATGCAGTTATCTCAAGATCAGAGAGGGTCGGTTATGCGGCCAACTTCAATCAAATAGAGATGAGGGAGTTTGCAGCCTTTATTGAGGATATGGAGCTTGTTGATGTTCCGGCATTGGGAAAAAATTTACATGTTTTGGATCGGATCGGAGGGCGAGCAGATTAGACAGGATTCTTGTGACTGAAGGGTTGATATCAAGGTGGGGTATTAGTGCTCAGTGGATAGGTGACAGAGAGATATCAGATCATTGACCAGTCTGGTTGATTACCTCATGCTTGAACTGGGGACCCAAGCCATTTAGATTCAACAATTGTTGGTTGGAGCATGAGGAGTTCAAAGACTCTGTACGTGATTGTTGGTTGTCATTCCGGGTGGAGGGGATGGATTCGTTTGTTTTAAAGGAAAAAATGAGAATGTTGAAAGAAAAACTTAGAAGGTGGAACCATGAGGTTTTTGGCATCAAAGATCTTAAAATTGAAAACATAGTGAAAGATTTGAATGAGATAGAAAGGTTGGCAACAGAGGGGGGCAGCGTAGACGACGATCAAAGGCAACAATTGAGCAATGAGTTTTGGAAGGAAATTCATGCAAAAGAAAGCTTGCTTGCACAAAAGTCAAGAGTTAGATGGTTGGCAGAAGGTGACTCCAATAGTAGATTTTTCCATGCATGTATCAAAGGTAATAGGAGGAGGACTCAAATACTTAAATTAAAAGTAAATGATGAATGGGTGGAAGAAGTGGGGGGAGTGAAAAAGGCCGTAAAAGATCACTTTGAGGAGAAATTCAAGGAAGAAAACTACAATAGGCCGACTCTAGATGGGATTCAATTCAATCAAATATCAACGGGGGACAATGAGATGTTAATGGCGCCATTTTCGTTGGATGAAGTAAAGGAAGCCGTGTGGGATTGTGATGGAAACAAAAGCCCGGGGCTGGATGGTTTCAATTTTAATTTTATGAAGGGCTGTTGGGACATAATTGGATCGGAGGTAATGAAATTTTTTGATGAATTTTACAGGTTGGCCAAGTTACCTAAGACGGTGAGTGCATCGTTCTTAGCTCTCATTCCGAAGACAAATAACCCGCAGGGGTTAAGCGAGTATAGATCGATCTCTCTAATAGGGAGTTTGTACAAAATGATTGCTAAGGTGCTAGCGGGAAGATTGAAAAAGGTATTGAAGGATGTGATATCGGATTGTCAAAGCGCGTTCTTGGCGGGAAGAAATATTTTAGATGGAGTGGTTGTGGTAAACGAAATTATGGATATGGCGAAAAGAAGGAAAAAGAAATGTGTGGTGTTGAAAGCGGACTTCGAAAAAGCTTATGATTCGGTGAGTTGGGCATACTTGGAGTATATGTTGGAGAGATTGGGGTTTGGTGAGAAATGGAGACGGTGGATGCAGGCGTGTTTTTCATCTAATTCTATTTCGGTGTTGGTCAACGGTAGCCCAACCGACGAGTTTGTGGCCCAAAAAGGATTAAAGCAAGGTGATCCGCTTGCGCTGTTTTTATTTTTGATTGCGGCGGAAGGTTTGGCGGGACTTGTGAGGAAGGGGGTGGAAACTAATAATTTACACGGATTCAAGGTAAGCGACTCTCTTTCGGTTGAATTATTACAATTTGCGGATGACACAATATTTTTTTGTGATGGGGCGGAGAGGAGTATATGGTGCTTGAAAGCTATTTTAAGAAGTTTTGAGTTAGTCTCGGACCTAAAGGTTAATTTTGCGAGGAGTAATGTGATTGGCTTCAATATTGAAGATAGAATAATGGAGGGGATTTCTCAATTTCTTGTTTGCAATTTGGGAACGGCCTCTTTTAAATTCTTAGGCGTTCCGGTGGGCGCTAGTCCAAGGAGAGTAAGCACGTGGCAACCGGTCGTTGACACTATGAAAGCTCGGTTGAATAGTTGGAAGAGCCGACAACTTTCTATTGGAGGTCGTGTGACGCTAATAAATTCGGTGCTAGCTTCTCTACCTCTATATCTCTTTTCGTTTTATAGAGCACCAAAGAAAGTACTTGAAGAGATCAAGAGAATTCAAAGGAGGTTTCTTTGGGGTGGCGATGAGGATAATAAGAAGATGGCTTGGGTGAATTGGGAATTGGTTTGCATGCCTAAAAAAGAGGGGGGGCTGGGTGTTAAAAACTTGGAAGTCTTCAACTTGGCACTCTTAATTAAATGGAGATGGAGATTGTTGGTGGAAGAAGGGAATCATTTGTGGAAGGAAGTGGTGGTGGAGAGATATGGTTTGAATGATAGATGGCCTAATGAATCCGATGCAAGAAGAGGGTGGACGAAAAAATCAATATGGTGGAGGGACTTGTGTTTATTAGGTGAAGGTACCAATTTAGAGGAAGGGTGGTTCGATGAAATGGTTAAATTAAAATTGGGAAGAGGTAATAAGGTGCGCTTTTGGACTGATAAGTGGCTCGGTAGGGACTGTTTTGCCGAATTGTTTCCTTCGGTTTACAGCAGATGCCTCTCGCAGAATGTTGTGGTGGAGGACATGGGAACTTGGTCCGAAAATGGCTGGAGATGGAATTGGAATTGGGCGAACGAAATGCTGGCAGAGGAAGAGCAGAATATCGAATATATGAAAGAATTACTGCTGGATGTCAACCCGACAAAGCAGGCTGATGATAGATGGTTTTGGGCGCTAAATTCAGCAGCTGGTTTTACCGTGAAAAGCTGCTACGAGTGGCTGGTCTGCTTATTTGCAGGTGAGCGTGGAATTGAGGAGCAGCGAATAATAATGGCGTGTCGAAAGCTGTGGAAAAATGATGCACCATCAAAAGTTTTAATATTCGCATGGAGGGTGTTGTTGAATAGAATTGCAACTCGGGAGGCACTCCATAAGCGTGGCATCTTGCAAGCACAAAATGATATCAGCTGTGTTTTTTGCAACAGTGAAATAGAGTCAACAACGCATTTGTTCATCACTTGTGAAACGGCTAAGAATATATGGCAGCAAATTCGGGCTTGGTTGGGGGAGTCGTTTGAGGAAGTTGATGACATGATTACTCACTTTACGGGGTTTGGCAAATTGGTGAAAGACAAGAAGTGTAAAGGAGTAAAACATCTCATATGGTTGGCGGTCATTTGGAGTATTTGGTTGGCAAGAAATAAGGCAATCTTCAACTGAGAAATGACGTCCATTTCAGAAATTGTTTCGGCCATCAATATTGCTCATGGGGGTTGGTTCAAGGCTAGGAAGGGGAGGAATTGTATGGTAGTGTGGTCCGATTGGTACAATTGCCCATTGGGGTGTTTCTCATTATTGTAATGCTCATTTGTAGTCTATTATGTATATGGGGTACTCTTTTTCTCTCCCTGGATCTTTTTCTCATTGGGTTTTGGCCCTCGGAGGTTATAATGAGGCCCCCTAGATGTAAGGGGTTGGTGCACCCCTTAATACATTTGCTTATCTAAAAAAAAAAGTAGGCTACGGGGCTAATACGCCAGTAAAATTAAGTTCTGTATAAAATTGAAAATTAAAATGGAATGAGAAAGGAGGACTTGAGTTCTACAAGTACCCATTTTGATTTATTTATATGTGAGTATAAATTATTTTCAAGGTATAGGCCCTTCTTGGACGAATGGTAGTAATGTGTTGAAAGTTTCTTTATTTTTTTCGTAAGTAAAATTTATTTTTTAATGGTATCTAACTATAAAATCACTGTGAGCAAAGCTTACCTACCTTCTACAAAGAGATACAAAAGGAGAACATTTGCTAGACAACACTGGAAAATGCATTGTTCAAAAATTGTACACTCCTTTTGCTTATTTTTCTTCCAGATTACAAATAGTTATGATGAGTTGTGTTATAAGTGACTATCGAAGTAAACACCAATTAACTGGAGATGCAACCCACACAAAAATGAAACTATAAACATCTGGAGCGTGACCCGAGTGGACCAGGAATAGACATCTGGAAAATGACCCGACAATGGGTGGCCCAACGGATCTTGGATAGGCTCTGATACCATCTTAGAATGTGGTTTGGGCCTAATTCAACCCCACAAAACCGGCTTGTAAGGTGAGGGATGCCTCCCAGTTATAAACTCTTTTCAGGCTATGTCACATTCGATGTGGGACTCTTAACAGTTGCAGCACTGGGTGTAACACAAATTGATTGAGGCACATACTTCGTATAACCCCCTACTCATTGAGCACCTCCGACTCTCAAATATTCACAAAATATCACGTGGTTAAAAATCTTGAAAACGGAGGGTGTCTTCTTGGTTCGGAATCTTAGAATGTGGTTTGGCATTAACTCAACCCCAAAATCGGCTTGTAAAGTGAGGATTGCCTCTCACTTATAAAGTCTTTTGAGACCATATCTCTAGTCAATGTGGGACTTGGGTTTTTCCCAATACACCCCCTCACGCCCCAACACTATTGGGCTTGGTGCGTGGATTATAATTGTAGGTGACCCGAAGGATCTAGGATAGGCTCTTATACCATCTTAGAATGTGGTTTGGGCCTAACTCAATCCTAAAACCGGCTTGTAAAGTGAGGATTGCTTCTCACTTATAAAGTTTTTTGAGATCATATCTCTAGTCAATGTGGGACTTCGATTTTTCCCAATACGGAACTAAACTTCCGAAACTTTATAATCCCAGATTGGGGGTGTCTAGTGAGAAGGAGGTTTTACTTAGTAGTTCTGTAAGGCTTGATTGAACTCAATCCAGGCATATTGGGCTTATTTTACTTAGGAGTTCTGTAAGCCTGTTATTTACGGTATACCGTTTTAAAAATTGTATACTTTAAATGCAGTTTATATGCAATGTTTAAAAAATAAAAACTGTATATCGTAAATATGTTATTTATAGTTTAATGTTTTAAAAATTGTATACCATAAATAGCATATTTACAATATGCAAATATTAAACTGTATACTTTAAATATGCTATTTACTGAATTAAAAAGAAACTTACGTTTGTAGTATGTGTAAAAGGAATAACCCAATGGATTTGGACTAGTGGAAGTGGGCTATGGTCCATAAGGGTCGACTCGGTTTGCTCCCGAGTTCGATTGTTACGAAAAGTATTTCCTTGGGGAGGCAAGATACCGTTGCCACTCTCTCTTGTCGGGGCTGTGAAGTTTCCCCTCCACGGTTTTATAATTTCAAAAAAGAAAGGAATAAGAGAGGAGGGGGAAATGAAAGTTAACTAGGGGTATCTAGGTCATTTCACACTTTGAGTGTTAATGAATGAGGGCGTCTTTAATATTAGTCATTACGCAAAGAGTGATGTTGAAAAATGAACCTTTTTATTTAGCCATGTTGATGCCACCTCTTTCATTTAATTTTTCCACACCCAAATCTCTGAAATTCTAAAATCGCCCCCGCAAACCTAATCCGAACATTCCTCTTCCCTATCTATTCTTTTCATCCAGTAACCCTCAGTATCATATTGAATACTCCCTCTCTGCCGCCTCCTTGCTCTCCCTGTCTGTTTAACTCACTCACTCACACCTCACCACAATTCTCTCTCCCAAGCCTATCTATCTTCCCCTTTCTCATTGTTATTGTTTACTCACCACACTCCTCTGATGCAGGGGTGAGAATAAAATAGGTCGAGCTAGGCTTTGCAAGTAAATGTAAGAATTGATCACCAAAAAAAAGTAAATGTGAGAATAGATTGGATCAAGCTAGACTTTGAAGGCCCAAGATCGACCTATTGAAAAAACTCAAACCCAAGCATGTCCTATTACTCGTCATAGGCTCTTTTTAGGTATGACGGATATTTTTGAAAGTCTGGTATGACTTGTTGGCCTATTTAAATACATTTCATATTAGTGTTCTTGAATGAGTCATCTGACCTATCTTTTAATAGACTAACGTGTAATAGGCCGATGTGGTGCTATTTATTAGAAACTATAACAAAAAATGAAATTAAAACCAACCATTAAGAATTTAAGATACATGAGACACAAGGATAAAAATAGATTGGATGAGTTGAGTTCTACAAGATAGGATAAATGATGGGAATTCATATTTTCCAACCTTTTTTCTAACTACCGAAAAACCAACATTACTCTTTTAAGGGGTGTATTGGTTTAGGATTTCACAGGATTTTAAAAGACTTTTTTTGAGTAAAAAAGTCTGTTGGTATTCAATCAGGATTTTCTGTCACTTAAAAACAATCTACTGGTATTCAATACGGATTTTCAAGACTTTTTAAAGAGTCCATCAAAATCCGCAGGTATTCATTTCAGATTTTCTATCACTTAAAAACAATCTACTGATATTCAAAATCATAAGGATTTTAAAGGATTGTTTTGTTGGATGGATTTTGAAGGACTTTTCACTGTTATTTACACACACAACACCCCTCAAACAATCTCACTCAAATTCATGAGACTTTGAATAACTTTTTTATTTCTCTCTTTTCTATTTTTACGTTTCCTGGTAACTTTTCGTTTTTATTATCGCAACGCAAGTGACTATTCCTTCAGGTATCAAATAATCTCTGAATTCCTTTTCATTTCTATTACTAGTACTTTGTTATTATTTTATCACTATTAGTACTTTATTATTTTCGTTTCTATTAAGTACTTTATTATTTTATTACTATTGTTATTATTTTTGTTTCTATTAGTACTTTATTATTTTATTACTTTACTAGTACTTTGCAAATGACTATTTTATGTTTCTGTTGCTTTTCGTTTCCATCATCTCTGTTTATGTTTCCTTCCGTCACTTTGCAAGTGACTATTTTCGTTTTCACGTTACAACAACTCTGTTTATTTTCCATTTTATGTTTCATTCAGTCACTTTATTTTATTAATTTTTTTGTAATCCCTGCTGGTATTCTACTTTTATTATCAGAAAAAAAATACTTGAATATTTTATCTCCCAAATCCATTAAAATCCTGCAGAGTTTACGAAGTCTACAAAGTCCTGCAAAAGTCTATTAAAATCCTGACTTAAAAGTCTTGCAGAATCCTGCAAATTCCTAAAAATCCTGAAATTCCTGCAAAGTCCAACTTGAATATTTTATCTCCCAAATCCATTAAAATCCTGCAGAGTCTACAAAGTCTACAAAGTCCTGCAAAAGTCTATTAAAATCCTGACTTAAAAGTCTTGCAGAATCCTGCAAATTCCTAAAAATCCTGAAATTCCTGCAAAGTCCAACTTGAATATTTTATCTCCCAAATCCATTAAAATCCTGCAGAGTCTACAAAGTCTACAAAGTCCTGCAAAAGTCTATTAAAATCCCGACTTAAAAGTCTTGCAGAATCCTGCAAATTCCTAAAAATCCTACAAAGTCCATTAAAATCCATAGGACTTTTTTCTGCCAAAATAATCATTTGAAATCCTGAAATAATATGAACTCTATTTGTGATCCTCATCTACATGCACATTGTCACCAATAGAGCTTAAACCCTCACCATCGTTTTCACAGCCGGAAACATTCTCCCCCTCATGAACACCAATGACTGATACCTTTGTCAACTCAAGGTAGTAAGAACTCTTTTGTATGAGTGAATATCTAATTTAGTCTCTAACAAAAATTTTGGTGTGTAATTTGATCATCGTTAATAATTAACTTCAATTCTACTGAGTGTTTAAAAATGATATTTATTATGCTATATTAACCCTAAAAAACTATTTATGATATTAAAAACTGAGTTGTTCCGAAAGCATCCTCATATATAATGATACAATTTCCAAAAATATCATTCAATTAACCCATATTTTGATTTTCGATAACTGTTTTTTTCTTGTGAAACAAACTTCAATAAAGTTTTCTTTCCATCAGCAATAGTAGTTTGAAAATTTTAATTATTATTTCAATTATATCAAGAAAAATAATACAACTAACTAATATTCTTGATTAGTGTGAATTAGTTTTTTTTTATATATTATTGAGATCATAAGAAAGATAACAAAAGCCGAGAACCAAAGTGATTAGGAAAAAGAAAAGAAAAAAAAAAGTAAACTAAAATTAAAGAAAAATAGAAAAGATATAAAATACACAAAAAATTCAAAATTGTTCACGGACTAGAGAGGTTCTTGTTCTGCAATATTTTCCCATCCCGTGAAGAAAAAAAGTATAATGCAACTATATCACCAAACGCCTTTTTAATTCCTTTATTTTTTGTCTCCTTCTTCATCATTCAGTGACACTCACCAACGTTATACAACAACAAATACACACACATGATGCTAACACTCATTCTTCCTTCCCTCTCTTCATTCCATGGCAGACCATCATCCACCACCACAAACATACAAACTAACAGCCACTTCAATCTCCTACACAAAAAACCTTCAAACAAACTCATTCCTCTTCTTCAAACACTGTACACCAACCCCACCAACCTACATCCTTAAAGATATCTCCTTAACAGCTTATCCTTCTGAAATCCTTGCCATTGTTGGTCCAAGTGGAGCTGGAAAGTCAACTCTTCTTGACATTCTTTCAGCTCGAAGATTACCCTTAAGTGGAACTCTTTCTCTTAACTCTTCTCCTATTAACCCTTCAACATTCCGTAAACTCTCTGCTTATGTTCCTCAACATGATGCATGTCTCCCTTTACTTACTGTTTCTGAAACTTTTGCATTTTCAGCTACACTTTTAAAACCCAAAAAAACTTCTGATATTGCTGCTATTGTTTCTTCTCTTCTTAATGAACTTAGACTCACCCATTTAGCTAATACAAGGTTAGCTCATGGAATATCTGGTGGTGAACGTAGAAGAGTTTCTATAGGTCTTTCTCTTCTTCATGATCCTGCTGTTTTGCTTCTTGATGAACCTACTTCTGGACTTGATAGTTCTTCTGCTTTTAAAGTCATGCAAACTCTTAAATCAGCCTGTGTTTCTCGTCATAGAACTATTATACTTTCTATTCACCAACCTAGTTTCAAGATTCTCTCTTGTATTGATAGAATCTTGTTGCTTTCTAAAGGAACTGTTGTTCATCATGGAAGTCTTGCTTCACTTCAAGCTTTCTTGCATTTAAAAGGTTTCACTGTACCTCATCAACTTAATGCTTTGGAATATGCAATGGAAATATTGATCCAATTAAATGAGCTTAAACCTATGATGATTACTCCTCCAACTCCTCCTGAATCTCCAGAAAATTCTATAGGTTGTTCTCTTTCTGACAATGGTAAAAGTAAAAGTAGAGAGATCAGGTATAAGAGTTCCAGGATTCATGAAATATGTGAGCTTTATAAAAGGTTTTGGAAGATTATTTACAGAACGAAACAACTGCTTTTGACAAACACAGTTGAAGCACTTCTTGTGGGAGTTGTTTTGGGAACAATTTATATTAATATTGGATTTGGTAAAGAAGGGATTGAAAAAAGGTTTGGCCTCTTTGCTTTCACTCTTACATTTCTCTTGTCTTCTACAACTGAGACACTTCCAATCTTTATCAATGAAAGGCCAATCTTGCTGAGAGAAACTTCAAGTGGGGTTTATAGGTTATCATCTTATCTCATTGCAAACACCTTTGTTTTCTTGCCATATTTACTTGTTGTTGCTGTCATTTACTCTATCCCAGTCTATTTCTTGGTGGGTCTTTGTTCTTCTTGGTTATCTTTTGCTTATTTTGTTTTGGTTATATGGATCATAGTTCTGATGGCGAACTCTTTTGTCCTCTTCTTGAGTTCCTTAGCACCAAACTACATTGCTGGTACCTCACTCCTAACTATGCTTCTTGCAGCATTTTTTCTGTTTTCTGGATATTTTATTTCTAAAGATTGCTTACCAAAATATTGGCTCTTCATGCACTTCTTTTCTATGTATAAATATGCTCTTGATGCACTTCTTATCAATGAGTATTCTTGTTTAGCTTCAAAGTGTTTGATATGGTTCCATGAGAAAGATCAGGAGTGCATGGTTACTGGTGGTGATGTGCTGGAGAAGAGAGGACTCAATGAGAGACAGAGATGGACCAATGTGTACTTCTTGATTGGATTCTTTGTGTTTTATCGTGTGCTTTGTTTCTTGGTTTTACTTAGAAGGGTTTCAAGATCCAAAACTTGAAGGCTCAAGAATGATCAAATAAATAATGCTGAATATAGCTATGAAAATGTTGAGCATTTTCGAATATTTCTGATCCTTTTATATGAACTGGTTTTGTTATTACTCCCTCCGTCTCATATTAAGTGTCCTGTTTGCCATTTTTCTTTGTCTCAAATTATCTGTCACTTTAGAATCCCAATACAACATTTATTATTACTTTCCAACAATACCCTTACTTTAGAATATCAATAACCATGCTTTTGCACCAACCAAGAAAAGTGTAAGGGTGTTTTAGTCCTACCATATTTTTTTACCATAAAATTTAGCATATCCAATCATTTTCTTAATACCCGCACATAACCTTAAACGACACTTAATATGATATGGAGGGAGTATTTCTTATGAATTCTATAAAGTATATAAAATCTGAAATACAGCCACAAAGAAAGTTAGTTTGTTCCAAAGGTATTCTTCATTGGATATAATTTAAAAATCGGATGATTTAGTACTATTATTACGTGATATTTCGTTTTCTTTGGAAAACAAGTGGACAAATAGTACTTTTGAATATGAGGTTTCATACTTTATCGCTAACTGCGATATTGATAGGTAACTACGCATTAATAAAAATGCATGCTAATGCAAATTATTTAACAAAAAAATATAACAAAGATGATTGATAGTACATATTGCATCTAATCTTACAAATAAAGCTAATATCTTTTAGGCTAAATAACACTTTGGATCATTTATCTTTACACGAAGTTTCACTTTCGTCTTTTATCTTTTTTTTGGTTCCTTTTGGTCCTTTATGTTTCATTTTTGTTTCACTTTCGTCCCTGCCGTCAGTTTAAACTAACGGACGTCATGCTGACAGTTAACTGCTGACGTGGCGTCCATTTTCATTAATTGACGTGGCAAATCTAATATTATTTTATTAATATATGCAATACCACATCAGCATTAACGTTAAATTGACAAAAACATAAATGAAAATATTACAAAACATAAAAATATGAAAATAATTAAAACAATTAAAAGATTAAAATGAATTGAGGAGAAATTTTGGGTTTGAAATAATGTCATTTTAGAAACCCAGAAATTCTGGGTTTGAAACAACACATTAACCTCATCTTCTTCTTTATGGAAAACTTCATCTTCTTTCTTTTTTCGTTTCTTTCTCAGCTACTACTTCGATTTGGGTTTTAGGTTTGAATTTCGTTTTGATTTCGATTTGGGCTTTAGGGTTGGATTTTGTTTTGATTTCATCTGGAAATGTGTTGAATTTCGTTTTGAAATCGATTAGGGTTGGATTTCGTTTTGATTTCATCTGCAATCTGTTTCGTTTGGTTCCTTCTGATCTGGGTCTGGTTCTATTTAACATCAGATCTGGGCATCTTCTAATTTGAAGAGCTATTGTTGCAGATCTGAGTTCCAGATCTGGGATTTCTACTGAAGCTTGTGTTGTTTCATTTTAGTCCTCTATGTTTTTGTTTGGTTTCATTTTGGTCCTTCTCATTATCTATTTTGTTTCAATTTGGTCCCTCTCAGTTTCTTTTGAATATGCAATTCTGAGTTTAACTAGTAGCTTGTTTAATGCTTATTGTCAAACCTAGAAAATTTGTGTAATGGTGTAACTTTAGCCAGTAGTTAGGTGGTAGCTTGTGTTTGAATTCAAAGTTGTGTTTCAACTTCGTTTAGAACAATATTTTGAATTCCGTGTAAGTTGTGTTTCAAATATGTGTAAGTTGTGTTCCAAATCTGTGTAATTTGTGTTTCAAATCTCGACACCTATAGGACATTATTGTTTTATATAGTAGTTAAAAATGAGGGATAATGAGGGACCAAAGTGAAACTAGTAAAAAATATAGAGGGTCCAACCACCATTAATGTTACCACGAAATACCTACAGCCCTAGAACTTCCGTCTTTTGTTTGGGGTTTCTTTCTTCACAGTTTGAACAACTCATTTTTTCCCCATACAAACACTCATGGGAACGTTGACGTTGGGTAGATGGACCAAATGATGAGTAGCTCTTCAAATTGGAAGATGCCATTGACTCAGTGGGGAAGAAGATGAAGATGACGCTTTTTAATTTAGAGTTTACCTGCTCAAATGGGGGTGATGTGGTGGAGAAGATGAAGATGGGGTTTTGAAGGGGATGATGTTCTTAACTATTCTTCAATTTTTCCAGATTTCCTTTTGATTCTAAGATTTTTAGTTTCATTTAAAGTGTTTAGCTATTTGTTTATTTATGTTTGGTTTTTTTAAAAATTCAAAAACGAAATTGCTTATGTGTAAATCTGTTGGAATTAAATAATACTTATTTTGCCACGTCATTTAATGAATTTAAGACGCCACATCAGCAGTTAACTGCCAGCATGACATCCGTTAACAAAAACTAATGGCAGGGACCAAAATGAAAGATAAAAGACCAAAACGGACCAAAAAAAAGATAAAGGACGAAAGTGAAACTTCGTGTAAAGATAAAGGACCAAAAGTATTTAGCCTATCTTTTATGAATTAAAATTTATTTATAACACTCTAAGCAGCCGGTCAAGGTACTTTTTGTTTCTCACATGCAAAATCGGAGGCCAGGAGGATCAATAATTCTGTACATATATGGATGGTTGAATTATAAGGTGGGCTCCATATGAATTTTATGGGGAGCTTACTTGGAGGGTATCATGGATGAGAGTATATGTAACAGCAAAATCCACATAGATACATCTTGGCCTATTCTATTATTATTATTCGATTTGTTAATCTTAGTTGGGGTCACGGGTCTCCTTGGTTGCAAAAAACAAGGGAAGAATCCTTCTCATCATGAAAGACATTTTGTCCCGTGGCTAAATTGCTTGCTGAATGCTGATCCATCGTTTGTCTGCTCTGCTCTCTGAGCTATAGTGTTTGTGATCACATTCACATTCACGGGTTCTTCATTTGTAATTCTGGTATCCCGTGAATGAACTTACTCATTCTTTCATTTGGGTTTGTATTGCATGGAACGAACATGCCACTTTGAGCCTTAGTTAGTTGCATTAGACAACGGAGTGAAGAATCACACGGACCGGCTAAACCGAATACACATGGTCAGTCAAGTTTTCTGACATAGATTAATCACCGACAAAGCCGGTGGGTACTGTGCACCAATAACAAGATAATTTCTTAAGAAATTGATTTTTTATTATTCCTAAAAAAAATTTGAGAACTGAATGTACAGTTTGGACAGCCTACATGATTTATGTAAGCTCGATAGCCTAACTACTTTTGGTACATTGAGTTTAAGGACTTGATAGATCAAAATAAAATGGACAAATGGAACCGAAGAGTTGAAACTTTCTCAAAAATACATAAAGCAATGCAATAATTAAGGCCCAAGTGAACATCATTCTCATTTTCCTTCGCAGCCATATCAATATAAAGAATTGTACGTATAGCAAGTTGCAAGGATGGAAGCTATGCAAATGAAGAGAGAAGGAAGTAGTGTGATATTTAGGAGCCTACCCACACCCATGTAGCCAGCCATGGTGATAGTTGCATCAGCAATCACTCTAGCAATTGTCCCAGCCTCTGTTGACAATAGCCCTCCATTATATGTTCCACGAGAAAGCCTTGATGACATCACTCGTGAAAGTAATGACAAGTTCACGCCTGTAATCCATGAATGATTGTCAAAGATCATAAAACCAAGGCATACGAAGTCCAAACTGGTGGCAAAAAAACCACTTATCTACCATATCATTCATTCAAATCATCTATTACAAAAATAAAAATACTAAAGGGATATTGTCTTATGATATAGGATGATGTCTTATGTACAACATGTTGTGTTAATTTTTATTTTTTTTATGGATTGCTGGCGACTCACATAGTGTCATAATAGTTTCAATGAAAGACTAACTTCTGCTCAATGCTTAAAGGTAAATTTCGCACTAACAAACATCGAGTTTGTCACTGAGAAAATCAAACCAAGAAACACTCCCATGTGTTCCAGGATAGCTTATGTACATGTTTTGTTAATTGTATTCATGAATCATGTGGTGCTAGTGCCACATCAAGTTAGTGAGCCAGTTAGAGCGTCACTTATGTTATATAGCATATTGTAAATATCAGATGCAATAGCATCATATTCATGAATCATGTTGTTCATGATTTATGTACACCTTTCAATATAATTGTGTCCACTACCATAAAAAGTAAAGTAAAACACCATTAAGATCTTCTTACCTTCGAGCACTTCAGCAGAAACAAACATAAGAAGACCGGAACAGATGTACTGTGGCTCGGAGTATGGAACCAGTATATGGAAGTTGAAGAGTATGCCTACTAAAACCATACATTCTGATGCCAATAGAATTTGCCTACAAATAGACCAATAGAAAGGTGATATTCTAGAAGCTTATGGTAATATTTCAACAATTTTAATAGATCTTGTAAAAGACAGACAAAGTGAGAATCTTAATCACTTTGATCTTCTCTGCTGATTCAGTTTATCTCTTCATTATGTCTCAACATTCAAAATTTACTATCATGCATCTTTATGGGTGGGAACCAAAGGAGGCATGGGTTTCATTATTACCTGTCGTCAAAGATGTTGCTAATATAGCTTCCAACAATAATGTTTACAGGAAGAACTGTCAAACCAAGGCCAGCAAGAAAAATGGCAATTGTGCTTGTTGACCAGTTGAAGTAGTATGTTGTGATGACACTAGATTCTGATAGTAAAATCTCCATTACATATTTGAGCATGAAATATATCAATAATTGAACCTGAAGATGTTAAATAAACTCAGTCAGAGCAATTTATCCAGCTTTCAATTCGAACTTGGTGAATTACAAGTTTGCAACATCAAACAAACAGCACATCAAGAGTTTGCGAAAGAATATCAAAATCATCTAAAATAATACTTAGCAAGCTAGATAAGGAAATTCATCATCTAAGGAGATATATCACGTCTAAAATATCTTATGTGACATCTAATGGACTGACAGTGTAGCATTTAGAGCTGCTTACAAACCTTTACAGAAGGTGTAAGGAGTCTATATGCCGATCCTATTGAATTGGCCGGTTGTCGAGAATCCTCAGGAGCTTCTTCACTATCATCATTATCTTGATCAGCATCTTCATCTCCCTTATCTTCTGAACTAATCAGCAATGGTTGTTGGAGGCCTTTTTCCAGTGCATCGTTTTCTACTAGCAAGGGAAATAAGTGTATTGAAGCTTTACAGATTGAACAACTCCTTAAATAAAGAAAACCATGCAGTTATGACATAATTCAAGGAAAATGTAGTCATGGATAATTTTCTATATATATTCAAGTGACAGAAGACAAGCAACTCTATAATTTAAAAATGCTCACTCATGTCCAGAAGTATTATTCGGCAATTTCTCCAAGACTTCTAAAGGATTATATTTTGGCAGCAGAGTAGCAATTCACTAGATATTGCATTCTAGAGAGATTTTTTGTTTAGAAAGTGCATTCCAGAGAGAATTTGATATTATTTCGTAAGGCCTTTAAAAGTTCTGAAGGCTAATTTCCTTACATAAGTGAGTAAATAAATATTTGGACCCAACGGTGAAATTAGAAGACTGATACAGATTAACAATCTTGTAAGATCACAATAGAAAAGAGAAGAAGCCATCAGGAGAGAGGTATGTACCAGCATTAGATTGATGTGTTGCATTATTCTCTTCTATTTCACGAGAAGGTTCCTTAAAAGCAATCCACAACCATATTAGATATATCAGCCAAGCAACAGTCATAACCCACCCTGGCAAAGTATCTTGATTAAATGTAATCTTGTAAATCTTAAAATCTATCTGCAGTAAGCCAGCTAATGCAGGACCACAAGCCATTCCAAGAGCGCTGGCACTAACAAAACCAGCTGATGCTTGCATGCGGATTTTTAAAGGCACACAATCACTAATGTAACGCCGGTTGACAGCTCTGGCAGAACCAAATCTGCAATTACAATAAAAGTTTGTAACTGAAACAAGGTGTTAATGTGCCTAGTGCCTTATAAGTTATAACATTCATAGCTTCGAAAATAAATAAAATGGTCTGAATAAATCACTGAAGGTATGCAGCATTTATAAATCTCAACAACCCAGCAACAAAATTTGCAAGCACCATGAAAATCATGCTAGACATAGTTATCCTTTACAGTATTTATGCAACTCAACTTAAAAAAGAACAAAATTCACAAGCATCGTGAAAACTATGGTACGCAAAGTTGCCTATTTACCTACAAAGAATAAAAACTTGTCTTTTCCTTGGGGATAATTTTAGGAAGTTCCTAGTTTTAGAGTGTGGAACATGAAAACAACACTGGATCTGAAATAGAGAATGTATTTATCTAAGGTGAAATGGTAAGATAAAATATTAAAACTTAAGCCATTTTAGTAATTAAAGAAATGAAATCAAGAGATAGAAGACTATTTACCCACAGCAAAGACGGCCGATTAGGAGAATCCATATTGAATTAAAATCGTATGCTAGGGCATACAAGATATTGCCGAGAAAAAGAACTATGCTACTGAATACAAGAGGTCTGAAGTATGATTTATTTGACCACGCACTGAAATATACTGAAGAAAACACCTGAGCAACAGCCATTGCTCCGATCACGATACCACAAACCGTTGGTGCAGCCCCAAGGTTCATAGAGTAATCATCTGCTGTTGGGATAATAATATATGTATTGACCATATACAAAAATGTGTTAGCCAAGTTCAGGAGAAGAGACATAAAATGGTATCTTTGATCATCAACATCCTCATCAGAAGGTGCGGGCAGCTCTTCTTGCATAATGAGTGCATGTTGCCCCAAAAAGATAAGGAAATTGGTTGAGTGAGTTAACCTATCCACAGCTGCTCTTATTGAATCTATGACAGGATCCTGCATATAAAACCAAATAATTCTGATAGAATATCACCAAGCTTTTTGCTGCTTCTTAGCCAGCTATGAAGGCTTACATGACACTATTAAGAGAAAACATGACAAATAAAAATCAGCGTATGAAACAAAATAAATGCAAAATAAACCTGAAGGGGGAGAGTAGGCTGATCATAAATTGATAAGTAGCTCCCTTGATGGTCCTCCTGAAGCTCATGAAGGTTGCGAGATATAGCTCCTACAACAGCTCCAAGTCCCTGCAAGTTAGCATCTGTTAGTTAATGTTCATTTGTACGACAAAAATAAAAATAAAGTAGTTTATTTATGATCTATACTATTCTACGAAGGTCCATATGAAGATTTCTGTTTAAACTAAACATGTTACCACATGCTTGAACACTTGTTGCAGCTGGGAGTAAGGATGATTTGACCGAGTTTTAACATAGTAATCAGTAAATCTATAGCCAAAGCGTTTGTCAAACTTTTTCAAGATCTTTCGCAAACCAACAGCATTGATCTCTACAAAATAGAGTAGCTTTAATAGATCTTGTCCCACTGCTCTATATGCTTCTCGCAGTTCAGTGGTTTTTCCTATTTCAGGCTCCTGCTGAATAGCATCCTGTTGTTCTCCGAGATTTGCTATCCTACTTGCCAAAAGACCTTGTTGTTCTAGTAGGAAAAGAACAATCTTCTCAATCTGAATTATAACAAGAGAGTGAAACTAATATAATCACAACTAAAGAATGCCATACATTATATAACATTATAACCAATACCCTTTGCTCACAGATATTCACTTATAGATAACTAGAAGCTAAACTGAGTAATTAAATACATAAATAAGTTAAATGTAACTAAAAAGGTCAGAATTTTAAATAGTATGTGACTCTTGACTCATAATCATCCAATCAACACTGAGAACAAACCTGACTATCTAGCATTCTTGAGAAATCCTTGAGTACATTGCGTCGATCTTGTGTCCCGAGTTCAATTTGTTGAGCATAGTTCTTTACTCGTTTCTTCATTAGTTTGTAGTTTATGTAATATCTGAATCAAAAGTCAAAACTTATGAGTTATGGCCTAAAATTGAATCCAAAGTACTCCAAACATGGGGCTAATAGTTGACTTGTAACCCACAACACACAATCAGAAAACATACCCTTGCCATTCTTGAAGTTGTCTTTCTTTCAACTTTTTCCCAAAGGCAACCATCTCTATATACTAGTTTCTGCAATAGTCAAGATTTTATTTTTAATTAAAGTAAATCAAAACAGCATTAACAAGATAGCAAGACAAATATTTAAGAATATAGCTAGTTTTATCAGTAACCATGAACATCATTAGCAGCTTAGTTCACAAAAATGAGTGTATCCAAGTTCCAATGTAAAACTCTACAAGCATACTCATAGTTAATAAAAATTTTGGTTTTTTTTCTTAGTATATTTATTTATTTGTCTGATTTTTATAATTTCAGGACAGAATGCCACCTGCTATATACATTTGAATCAATGTGGTAGGTTCACTGAGGATAATATTTTTAGTGTTAGAGCTCCACATTATAATCGACGCTAGTTTTAATTTCTAACAGAAGTGAAGAAGGTAACCAAGATTAATCGTATATTAACAATTGATTAATTAATAAGACTGATAATAATGAAAAGAATAAAAAAGGAAGTGATTAAGTGGACGAAATGATCGTGATTCGTACCTAATAACAGGCCCACGCCACGAACGGCCTTTCGACGCCGATTATCTACTCACTGCCAAATCATAATATAATGAAATAAAAGTAAAAGTAAATCAAGAAAACCTATTTTTACATGCTTCGAAAACTGAAATGGCGAGCATTCTTTTCAGTCCTTTCGAAATGATTATTCGTGATAATTTTTGAATAATGAAAATAGTTTAATAAGCATTGCTGCATTTCTTGCTGGAACTGAAAAAGGATCTCGACTCGGAAAGGTTTACGTATTCGGCGCAACCGAGAAGAGCATGCAGATAATAATATAAAGATATGGAATGGAACGGAATACTAACCGTAAGGAGATAATTAGACGATGAATGATGATGATGATGATGGAGTGAAGAGAGTATGGGTGCGAAGAAGTAAAGGGAGAAAGGAAATGGTAAAAAAAGGAGTGATGATAATGCAGAAACAAATACAGCAGCGGAATCGGATCTCCTCTTTCTTCCATTCCATATATATCCTCTTCGTATCTTTCTTTTCTTTATTCTCTATTTGCTATTGCTATTCCTATAATAACACCTCAATTATGTTGCATTTCTTTGTTCCAATTCCAAACCAACGTAAACATTACATGCATCACAAGGAAATAACACCTCAATCCTCCTTCCAAAAACCAATAAGTGATCTGGACAATAAATGCTGAGCTGGACTCTTTTGAGTCCCGATAATTAGAACTCTCAATCTGGGATGCAACCTCAGCCCAACCTGGTCTAATGAGTCAAAATGCAAAAGCGGACTAGGTTAAACTGATTATGTATTAGGGTGTGTTTTTTCATTGCGAGTTCATCCCATGAGTCAATTGGCTGGTCAGGTCTAAGTATTGGCTTTTATTTAGCCAACAAACCTAGCTCAGAAGCTAGGTTATCAGGTTGGTCCATTGGGCTAGGCTAAAATTGGCACATCAGTATTTTTTTACGAGAAAAAAAAAGAGTAAACATGTCATTTTATGAAAGTACTTGATAATTTTATGAAAAAGAGTAAATGGTTTAGGACAATTTAGTCTACGACATACTCCCTTCATCCTATTTTGTTTGTAGTTTAAAGTTTTGACCTATTCCTTAAGAAAAATGATTAGTAGTCAAAAACTTATAAAAAATTTTGGTTAATTTACTATATAACTATCTACCTCTCTACCTAAATAAATGTGGCTGTGTGTGTTGTTTACCTGTTTTACGCTTTCGTTGTGGTTGATTTCATTGCCTAAACCAATCTCGTACGTGTGTGCTCGTGGATATGTTCTTGCTTGCATTGTGCTTGGTAATCTAACACATTGTTTGCTTTCCTTTCTTGTTCATGTTTACTCTCGCATTTGCTCATTTTAGCGTTTTGTTATACTAGTGGTCTTTTGCACAAATTTCATGATGAGTTTGAATAAGAGAGTTGTTGATGAAATAATATTTTGCACAAAAATATGAAACGCATTAGAAAATCTTAGGTCAATAACAAAAGGTGATTACGAGTCAAATCTGGTGGTGGTGGATCAAAATACATTAGGAAATCATTAAATTTGCGCATAATAAGACCACGAAATTGAAGCTAATGGTGCTAGTTTTGTTTCGATTGAATCAAATTGGAGCTTTAAAAATGAAATTAGGGTTTAGGGTTCAAATGAAGAAGAAGATAGAGTTAATATAACTCATTCACAAGGGGTCGAGTTGGCTCAAAATTAGATATATGAGGGACTATTAGGTCCCTTAAATTTCGACTAACTTATATGGCCATATGGATGACCCTAACAAACACATTAGCAAACTAACACGACACGTTAGCAACCAAACGACTGAATTTCAACTCAATCTAACAGAGGGGCTAATGTGTCCATATTAGTAAATATGAGATACTTATTTTGATATTAATTATTATCAGAATTAAGCGGCGAAATCAGGTTTTCACTATTTTTTTTGAAGCAAACACAATTAAGCCATTTCATTCATTAGCAAAGTTGAGATACAATGAGGAGTAATCTCATGCACTTGGTGACTAGCAAAAGATTGAGCCGCCCTAGCTAAGCTACGAGCCACAACTGATGGAACAGTTAGATAAATTGTGGAATAAATGTTTACAACTAGAAATAATTGAACCAAACTCGTGTAAGGATGTGAGTCCACCATGAAGAGCATCCACGACAGTTTTGCAGTGAAGCTCCAAATCAGTTCCTGCAACGTTCATCTGTGTTAACCATTTCAACGCCTCCAAGAAGCCTATACCTTCAATCTCCGGGGGAGTCAAGAAACCGTCATACCAGCCGGTTAATGCACCGATAAATACCCCGGAATGATCCCTGAGACAAATTCCATAACCACAACGGGATTGTTGCTCAAACCACGCTCCATCAATATTACATTTTAGGTGTCCTAGCATCGGTTTTACCCACTGAACAGGGGCTGTAATAACTTCCTGCTGCTGCTGCTGTGCGCTGGAGGCGCTGTGCTGGTGACTGGCAGCACGCTGTGGTTGCTGCTGCGCGTGTTGCTAGTGTCATTGTTGCTGGTTGCAACACCAATCAACCACAACCTTACGTGCATCGTGAAAAGCAATGGGGATCGGACATTCACTTGAGTTCCACACCATATCATTTCTCCTCTTCCAAATACACCATATACCAGCTGCAAAGAGAGATTTCGAATTGCTGTCCAGCTTTTCAAGGAGATTAAAAAACATTTCAGTCGTACCCTCCACATTCTCGTATAACTCATCAATCACAGCCCCTAAACCAGCATGCTCCCATACTTGTCGTGCCTTCACGCAGCCAAAAAATACATGCCAATCATTTTCAAACACTTCATTACACATAGGACATAGAGAGGGACAATTGACTCGCTTCGCAAGGAGGCATTCACGGGTTGGAAGACACCCGTGCACAATACGCCAAATTAAAATTTTCAATTTACTCGGGACCTTGAGAGACCAAATTGCCGACCAATTACCTCGAACCCGAAGATGTGAATTATTTCGAAGGTGCTCCATTGCATAATAATAACCGGACTTCACCGAGTACACTCCACTTCTACTAAATTCCCTCACCAACGCATCATCACCAATGGCCGCCTTTCTTGGCATGCGCAAAATAGCATTGCATCGTTCACACTATAAATGTCTCTTGAATAAGTCCCACTCTCCAACCATTTGTGCTAGGACCAATGATGTCAGATACAAAGTGCAAGTTATGATTAGATTGCATACCCGAAGTGACAAAAGGACTTTGCTTACCTCTAAGCCATGGGTCTTCCCAAATTCGAACCTTGGAGCTATTACCAATTTTCCATCTCAAACCTCCGTTGACTATAGCCCGTGAAGCGCAGATGCTACGCCATACAAAACTTGGGTTGTGGCCAATAGATGCCCCCAAGAAGTCCCCTCTAGGGAAATATTTAGCTTTGAAAACTCTTGAAATAATAGCGTCTGGGTTTGTAAGAATTTTCCAACCTTGCTTCCCTAGCATAGCCAAGTTAAAAGTATGAAGATGTCTAAATCCCATCCCTCCATATTCTTTCCTCATGGCCAGTTTTTCCCATCTCATCCAATTAATACCCCTCCCTTGGGCTCTATTAGAACCCCACCAAAAAGAATTCATCATGCGCTCCATTTCTTCCCCAAGAGAGGTGGGAATGAGAAATGTGCTCATACTATAGGAGGGTATGGCTTGGGCCACAGATTTAATAAGGACTTCTCTGCCGGCCTTGGACAAGTGCTTTCCACTCCAACCTTGAACTTTGTGCCAAACTCTATCACGAAGGTAATTGAAAATAGCCTTCTTCTTTCTCCCCACCATAGAAGGTAGGCCCAAATACTTCCCGGTACCAAGAGATTCGTTGACACCCAACTCACTAGAAACCAATACCCGAGCTTCAGCTGAGGTGTTCTTGCTAAAAAAGATCTCAGATTTTTGTTGATCGCTTGACCAGATGCTAGCTCATAAGAAGCCAAAATATCATTCATCACTCTGCATTCTTTGTCATTAGCCCTGAAAAAGAGAAAACAATCATCAACAAATAACAAATGTGTAAGGACCGGAGCGCCCCTACACACTTTGATGCCATGCAAGTCCCCTCTCCCTTCCGCCCTTCTAATCAGTCTAGTAAGCCCCTCAGCAGCAATAATGAACAAGTAAGGTGATAGAGGGCCCCCCTGCCTCAACCCTCTCCTCGGGTTCACAGGCCCAACACTATCCTCATTGACAAGTATTTGATATTCAACAGAAGTCAGACACATCATCATCCAACCCACCCATCTATTATTGAAACCCATCTTCAAGAGGACAGCCCTTAGGTATTCCCAACTATCTCTGTCATAGGCCTTACTTATATCAATTTTAAGGGCCACCTCCCCTTCTTTACCACTAACCTTACATTTCATGTGATGAATAGTTTCTATGGCAATCATAGCATTATCCAAAATGGATCTATTTTCAACAAAAGCTGACTGCTCAGGGGAAATACATTTAGAAAGTAAGGGTTTCAAACGGTTGGCAAGCACCCTAGACAATATTTTGTAAACAACATTACAAAGGGAAATAGGGCGAAGATCTTTCATAGAAGTAGGACTTTGCTTTTTAGGAATAAGTACAACATTAGTATCATTTAAGTGAGGAGGCGCTTCCTATGAGAATGGTTAAAATGACAAAAACTCTTTTGGGACCACACCGACCCACAAAGTTGGGTACACGTGCTAAACTATGTTCTTCGGCATAAATTATGGCTCTGTTTGGCAAAGAACAACATATAGCGGATAAGTTAGCGAATAGCGGATGAGCTGATGGCGGATAACTTATAGCAGATAAACTAGCATATTGAATTTAAAGTGTTTGCTAAAATTAGCGATTGAATTAGCTTATAAATATAAACGCTATAAGCTATAAGTTCAAACACTACTTCAAATAGAGTTTCAAAAAGTATTATAAGTTAATAAAAAAACGCTATAAGCTATTCATGACAAACACTTACAACTGGGATTGACTTTGCACCCGATTTCCGGCAAAACTGGCGAATAACATGGTGGTGACCTTATTTTCCCTCCCAGTTTCCCTCGACAGCTTGACCCTCACTTCCTATTTCCCGTTATACCACCCACCAAGGTTGTCAAAACCGGACCGGCCGGTTCAACGTTGAACCGGCCCCCTATCCGGTCCAAATGAACCCCAGAACCGCCTGGGGTGAAAACCGGGAATTGAACCGGATAACCGGCTGAAAACCGGGAACCGGACAGGAAACCGGCCAAAAACCGGGGAACCGTGCAGAAAACCGGATTTGGTTTATTTTCCTTAAAAAATGGTATACCAAGTTGATTTTTGGAAAAAAAATGATAAATAATGTTGATTTTTGGTATATGAGATATTTTTTATCATTTTTTATAATTAAATTGATGTAATAAATAAATAAATAATTAAAAAACAAATGTGTTCACTAATATTACTATGAGAGTATTTACATTATAGTATCTAATTATCTATGATTGTTGAATATTATAGTTTTATTATGTCATATTATGATTCTTTTTTGTTTTTTATCATTTATATATTGTAAAAAATATATTAAATAATCTATTTAATTAATTCCGGTTCAATCCCCGATTCAACCGGTTGAACCCAAGAACCCCTGAACCGCTGCCTCTTCCGGTTCAATATCCGGTCCGGTTTTGATTATCTTGCCACCCACAGTACGTTTACCAATTCAAAACTCAATTCCTGAGAGAGGCGCTTCCTTTTATTTGATCCTCGTGGTTTTGGAATATTTACTACAAAGCTCCATCATCGCAACGTTCAGTTCACATTGCAACTCCGTTTAAGGTAGCACGCTATGCTACTTTTAAGCATAGCAATACGTTGTCATTGCTAAGAACAAGTGTGTCTCCCCGTAACGTCGACGCGACATGCTTTCTAAAACAGCTTTTCATAGTTTATCTCCATATCATTGCTTGCGTGTTCTTTCTTTCTGCAACTTAAACTCTTTCAAAGAAGGAACATGTGTTCATAGCCCCATAATTAAACTGGGTCTTCAAGACGACTTATATTTGAACAACAATTTGTTATCTTTATATGCTAAATGCTTTGGAGTTAATCAAGCACGCCATTTATTCGATGAAATGCCTTACAGGGATGTTGTATCATGGACTGCGGTTCTGTCTGCTCACACCAGAAATAAGCATCATTTTGATGCCCTTGAATTGTTTGATATGATGTTAGGTTCTGGCCTGGTCCCGAATCAGTTCACATTGGCCAGTGCCTTGAGATCATGTTCGGCTTTAGGGGAGTTTGAATGCGGGACTCAAATACATGCATCCGTTGTGAAGCTTGGCTTAGAGATGAATCCTTTTATGGGCACTTCTTTGATTGATTTTTACACCAAATGTGATTGTACTGTGGAGGCATACAATTTGCTTGCATCGGTAAAGGATGGTGGTGATGTTGTGTCTTGGACAACTATGATCTCTTCTTTAACGGGTAACGCTAAATGGAGTGAAGCTTTACAAATCTATGTCAAAATGATTGAAGCCGGTGTTTGCCCGAATGAGTTCACATTTGTTCAACTCTTAGGTGTGGCGTCTTCCGCATTTGGTTTGGCTTTTGGGAAACTGTTGCATGCTCAGTTAATCACTTTTGGTGCTGAAATGAACTTGGTGTTGAAGACGGCCATTGTTGATATGTATTCAAAATGCAGACGGATGGAAGATGCTATTAAGGTTTCCAATCAGACTCCCGAATATGATGTGTGCTTATGGACCACCATTATCTCTGGATTTACTCAAAATTTGCAGGTTAGAGAGGCTGTCCATGCATTTCTTGGTATGGAATTATCTGGAGTCCTACCAAATAATTATACATATGCTAGTTTATTGAGTGCTAGTTCCTCAATTTTATCATTGGATCTAGGGGAACAATTTCACTCACGGGTTATCATTGTTGGACTTGAGGATGATATTCATGTAGGAAATGCACTGGTTGATATGTACATGAAATGCTCCGACATCACTTCCAAGGCTGTGAAAGCTTTTAGAGAGATAGCCGTGCAAAATGTCATCTCTTGGACTTCTTTGATTTCTGGTTTTGTAGAACATGGTTTTGAAGAAGAATCTTTTCAGTTGTTTGCTGAGATGCAAGCATCAGGAGTGAAACCAAATTCCTTTACACTATCTACTATCCTGGGAGCTTGTAGCAAAACGAAGTCTCTTGTTCAAACAATGATACTCCATGGACATATCATAAAAACAAAAGCAGACATAGATATAGCTGTTGATAATGCTCTTGTAGATGCTTATGCTGGAGGGGGGTTGGTGGATGAGGCATGGTCTTTAGTTGGCACGATGAATCATAGATATCCCATCACATACACGAGTATATCCACGAGATTAAATCAGAGGGGCGATCATGAAATGGCATTAAAAGTTCTCACTCGCATGTGCAATGATGAGGTTAAGATGGATGATTTCTGCATGGCAAGTTTTCTATCTGCTGCAGCTGGCTTAGGCACTATGGAAATTGGAAAGCAGCTGCATTGTTATTCTGTCAAATCAGGCTTCCAGACATCTAACTCAGTTTCAAACTGCTTAGTTCACTTGTACAGCAAGTGTGGTAGTATGCAAGATGCATACAAAACTTTCAAAGATACAAATAAGCCACATGCATTTTCATGGAACAGTTTGATATCTGGATTGGCAACAAATGGATATATATACCATGCCCTTTCCGCCTTTGATGACATGAGGTTAGCAGGAGTTAACCCTGATTCTGTTACACTCTCATCACTGATTTCTGGTTGCAGCCATGCTGGTTTAATAGACCTTGGTCTTGAGTATTTCCATTCTATGGAAAAAGCATACAATATAACACCAAAATTGTATCACTATGTGTGTTTGGTTGATCTCCTGGGTAGAGGTGGTCGCCTAGAGGAAGCTATGGGAGTTATTGAAACAATGCCTTACAAGCCAGACTCTATGATTTTTAAAACTTTATTAAACGCATGCAATTTACATGGAAATGTAGCCCTGGGAGAATATATGGCAAGGAAGTGCCTTGAACTTAATCCATATGATCCTGCAATATATTTGCTGCTTGCAAACTTGTATGACAATGCTGGACTCTCTGATTTTGGAGAGAAGACGCGTTGGCTGATGAGAGAAAGAGGCTTAAGGAGAAGTCCGGGGCAGTGCTGGATGGAGTTAAGAAGCGAGATTCATCACTTCTCTGCAAGAGAGAAGATAGTTAAGGATGAGATTAATGAAAAGCTGGAGTTTCTTATAACTGAAATTAGGAATAGAGGATATTCTTACCAAGAGAATGAAGATAAGTTATACCACTCAGAGCAATTAGCAGTTGCATTTGGTATTCTTAATGTACCAACTAAGGCTCCAATACGCATAAATAAGAATTCACTGATCTGCCCTCACTGCCATACTTTTATAATGCTTTCCACACATATAGTTGGTAGGGAGATAATTGTGAGAGATGGGAAACGGTTCCATTTCTTTAAGGACGGACAGTGTTCTTGTAGAGCTAGACTAGATCATAATGTGGAAACATTTCCTTGTCTTGTTGCTGCATAAATTACATGGATATTGATGATCCGTGAACACATTAACAATTGTTCAGATTTTGCCAAAATTTCTTCGTGCTATTTTGTGAGTTTCAGGTGATTCGTTGGTAAAGTTATAGCAATGTCAATGGAAGGTGGAAACCAAAACTATATTTCACTTTAATATAGTTGGGGGAAAGATAACAAAGGGGAGAGATAACAATTATTATTAATTTAACAGAACTATGCTGGTTCCCTTTTGCAATTAACAAAAGTAAGCTGGTTTCATCTAGATTTTTCAAGGGCCGTGAAATGAGAGTTATGTGCTTCGCTTCATTATGCTAAGCAAAGTTGATGCATGTCCTTATGAATTTAGTTTGTGCATTTTTAAAACTACTGGCTATGATTTGATTTATAAACTTGCAACAGATGTGAATGCAGTAGGTTATATGGTCCCATTGTTTGAGTACATACATGTCATTAGTGTATGATGCAGTAAGTTGTATAGATCTGTACGAGAGTGAATTATTAGATGAAGAATTGATTTTAGGTTGAGTGTAACTCTGTAATGGAAATATTGCTTCCTCCTCATTCGCTTTCTATCCAATTATTATGAACGTTAGTGTGCTCAAAGGTATAGCTTTAATAAATAGTTGTTCATGCTTATAGCTATTAGTGAAATATTGTAAAAAAAAGCTATTGACAATATTTCACTAATAGTTTTTTTTTAATATTCTAACACCTCTAAATAGCCAAAAAAATTCTATAATTGAAAAATTACACTAACTCGAATTCAAATGCATTAATAGCTTTCTAATTCATAGTATTAATTTTTACAACTTAATCATAAATTATTAAGGTAAAAAGTCTAAGCAAATAAAATATTGTACTTCTAAAATTACAAAACCAGTATGACCTAGTATGGATTGGTTTGAGTTCGTGAGTTTGTTTTTTAAAATCTGTTGCCTGAACCAATTAACTATGAGTTGGTTTGAGTTAGTTCCAATTTGGCCCTAACACGAAAAATATCTTAACCAAACCTACAGTTTGGATTGTTTTGTGAGTTGGCTTGGATTTACCTGAACCACTAAACACCACTAAGTAGATCCGCCCTTGCACACAATAATGGGAAGGACCCACTAGTGTTCAAGTTTTGCTTTGTTGTCGAGTGGGAACACAATAGTTACGTGTTCACACTCGACCTTCCATCGGGAGTAGAGATTTTCTCCATTTCTCTAAAGAAATAGAGAGTACTAAAATTTAGGGATATAAGTGCACACATATTTAAAAGTGGTGACATTTATTAGGCATTTATATCCTAAAACATGAGTACTGTGACGTCTTCATTTATGATCTTTATCCTTCCACCGGACTTCTGCTTGTATTTATTCTCTTGAAATAAATGCCGTTACATTGAAATCTTTAAAACGCTCATGAAATTGTTCCTTTTCACACCATATATGACATTTCTATCATGTATTGTCCCTTGAATTATTCGCTTGTATTTATTCTCTTTAAGTAAGTAAAGCTACATTGGATTCTTTAAATAACTTGTCTTGTATTGAGTTTCTCGAAGTTTCCGTCGATAGATTATATGTTTTCAATTTTTTTTAGAAAATAATTATGTATTGAGATCCTTGTAATCCCCGCTATAACAAGTATAAAAGGGTGTGAAGTTGTATTGCAAATCGCTCCGACACATACATTTATACTTCAAAAAAATGGTTGTATGATATCTTGTGAGAGTAGTTGCAGTCTATGGAGTGTTTATCTTCTTTTTTTCTTTTCAATCAATTTTTTCAAGACTATTTTCTATGTTAAAATATTTTTCTATTTCAACGGAAAAATTTCTACCTAAGACGATGATATTTTTCCAACTTTTTCAATTTTTCTTGTTTACATGATATTTTTATTTTAAAAATATTTTATAAATGTAGCAGGTTGTTTAGTGCCAGCTTCTTATGAAACTATTCTACAAAGAATATTCAACAATAAGACTTTTATTTGGATAATCAAAATCAGACAATGTCTCATGCTCCACACACAATCACATCAATCATCATTGTCCCAAGACGATGCAATGGTGATGAAGGGAATCTTAAAGATGCAACCACAAAACTCAAAAACCAACTCTTCTTCATGCACTCTCCATATTACCAGAGGTAGCAATAAGAAGAATATATCATACCTAAGAAAGCCATTACCTTAATGTATTGATCAGGATGAACAACAAGATCTACAAATCAATAGTAGACTAAACCACTCAATAGTAGGAAGAACCCATTAGAGTCCATGTACTGTTCTTGTTGTTGGATGGGAACACAATAAGAACATGATCGCACTTAATATATGTGAAAGCCATTACCTTAATGTATTGATTTTATAAAATTTATAAAATCAGGGTGAACAACAAGATCTACAAATCACACCTTGATGTGTTACATTACTGGTAGGTTGCCTACCAAAAAAATTGTACTAGTAGATTAAACTACATAATAATAGGAAGGATCCATTAGAGTCCATGTACCGTTCTTATTGTCGGGTGGAAACACAATAAGCACGTGGAGTCTCTGCTTGTATTTATGCTCTTTAAATAAATGCAGTTACATTGAAATCTTTAAAGCATTCATGAAATCGTTCCGATGTGCAACATATATAGCATTTCTATCATATATATCATGTATGTTCTCAAACTTTTTGGGGTAGTCAAAACATTAGAGACAAAGTGAAGAGGAAGAAGCAAAAGGGATGGTGGAGCATGATCTGGGTAATTTATCTTAATTCATTTGCATTAGAAAAATTGGTAAATTGAGAGAAAGAGGATAGAGAGATATGTGAAAGTGCTGACACTGCTGTTCTCATACAGTGGAATGGGTTTATTACTGTCCATATGCCAATATTGTATATGCAAAATTACCACATAGAATGACATAAAGCCTTAAGTTGATACTCCTATTTAAATCAAACTTCATATTTGATACTCTCAGGAAGCAAGATGGTTGGTAACTCCAGTCTTTAGGCATAGGCATAGCAATTTCGCTTGTGAATGAGAGAGGAATGCATTTCAAGAACATGTGCCTATTTTCTCTCTCAATCAAAATACAATGTTCATGTTTTATGTATTTTGAAGGACACTTTCTTAACCAGAACTTTTAATTTGTTCTTTGTCTTGGATAACTTGCTCTTTTGTGGGTACTGAACCCCCAGCCTCATGTCACAATTATATTGTAAAAATGCATCTAGAAACAGTAATTATCTAATTCTAACCTACTTATACTTGGACACAATGCAATATGAGATTTATAAAAATCATACCAAGACAAGAGACAACACTATAAGACTTAACACACAAAATCTAATAGCTCTATCAGTCAAGATAATTTGCCAAACATTTACTTCTAGTATAAACTAGAAGTTGAACCAGTACATAAGTAACTCTCTAATCTTATCAAGCTTGACAAATTTATTGAACTATTTAGCATTAGCTATATTGAATATATTACCTAGCTCCTTGTATATGTCTCATAAACAAACTGTGCTGCCAGCATATCAACCACAGCAGAACCAACAGATTTGAAAACAGTTATCTCCTCTGAACTCCTTCTCCCAACCTTTTCACCTCTAACAAGCTCCCCCAAATTCCCACCAATTTCATCTTTCTTAATCACTCCCCTCTCAAAAGCACCCACCAATTCCCCAGCTTCAACAAGTGCAGCCTCATTATCAACAAAAACTCTTCCCCTTCTTATTGCCTCATCATCACATTCCTTCATTGAATGCTTAAAAGAACCAACCAAATCCAAATGAGCTCCATCCTTCAACTTCATTCCCTTCACAAGTGGTATCTCAGAATTAGTAGCACAACTCACAATATCCCCAAATCCAACAATCTCATCCAAACTCTCACAACCCTCAAAACTCAACCCCAAAAATTCATCACTTTCACTCAATTTATGTGCTAAAGTTTTTGCCTTTTGAACTGTTCTATTCCAAATTAAGATTTTTTTCAAACTGGGTATGGCTGAAAAATGTGCTCTAATCAAATGAGGTGCAAGGGAACCAGCACCAACCATAACAAGAACTTCACTATCATTTCTCGCTAAGTATTTGGAAGCCAAGCCAGAAACACATGAAGTTCTGTAAAGGGTGAGTTCAGTGGAATCCATAGAAGCAAGAGTTTGACCAGTTATTGAACTGAAGAGGACATAGCTTCCTTGAACACCTGGTAAATTGAGTGAAGAGTTTTGAGGGAAATGGGTTACAAGTTTGACACCGATGTAAGGGAAAGAAGGGGAAGAAGACCAAGAGGGCATGACGAGGAGAGAAGAAGAAGAAGAAGAAGAAGAAGAAGAAGAAGAGGAAGAGGGAGAGAGATGATAGTGTTGGCGAATTGGGGTTTGGAGAAAGGTTGAAACTTTGGGGAGATTGGATTGGAAGTGATTTATCAGAGTTTGATGGGTTAGGATGCTGCGTAGGCTCTCTGTGGATATGAAGATTGGAGAAGAAGACACGTGGGTTGTGGTTTCATTGGTGGAAGCCATTGATGAAACAAAAAATCCTGCTGGTTTTTTATTTATTAAGCTTGAAAGAAAGCACAAGACCACAGGTGTTATTGACTTATTGTTTTTGTTGAGTTTGAGGCTTGGATTTTGAGATATTGGAATATAATAACCAGGTCAACTTAAAAAATAGAAATTAGTGGTGGAAATTTAGGGTGAGGGGATGATGACTCCCAAGTCTAATGGTGAGAAGAATCACGATTGAACTAACATACAAATATAAAATGAAATAAATAAATATTTTTAGCTATGATTAAAAATGAGAGAGATAGTTCATTTAATTAGGGATAAATGAGGAAATGAATTAAAATAATAGAGTTCAAAATGAAGTGTTATAACCTTAAACATTACTCTAAGTGGCGTTTGGAGAAACGTTGTAAGTTGGTGAAAAAATACTATAAGTTAGTGGTTACTAAACACCTCTATTTTCTCTCTACGAATTTGCTTGCTAGCGATATGACCATGCCAAACGGAAACTTAAAATTTGATTTAATTTTACTATTTGGTTTTTAAGCTTAACAATATACTTTTTTGTTACAGTGTTATTGGTGCGCAAAACCGGCTTTGTTGATGATTAATCTACGCTGAAGAACCTGATTGGCCACGTGTATCTAATTTTACGAGTTCGTGTGATTCTCCCCTCTCAATAAAATTTTTGCCGCACCTAAGACTCAAAGTCAAAGCATTGGAGCGGAATCCAAACTTAGTTACCGCTCATACCAACCAAGTTTCATGAGTACGTTTAGTACAACATACAATCAAATGATGTTAGACCAATTTCAATGAAATGTCCATGTGGTTTATTGGTCAGTTTCTATATACTTATACATAGAAAATGATTCTATATTTATCTTTTAAAAAAAATCAGTTATGTCAAATCCGCTTTTAATATATCATTTCCAACTAATAAGGATCGGTCCGAGGGTTCTGATCCCAACAGAGGTATTGAGTTTTAATTGTGGGTGTCGCAAAAATCTATTGGAAGAGAAGAACCACATAAACCGGCAAAGTCGGTAACTCTTGTTCAGTCAATGTATTTTTTCAATCGGAAACTCATGGCGTCAGTCAAGTTGAAACCTATCGTTCCCAAACACAAATGAATTTAATTAAACTCAATTTTTTTAAAATCAGTAACTACTACTTCTTTGGCTAAATGATTTGGTACTCTTCTAAAACAGAGTAAAAAACTAGAGTTAAGCAAGTGCATTGAACGTCCCACAAGACAACAACTAGTATACAACACTACACAATAGATGCACAAAGAAATATGCAATTGAAGTGAATCTACATTGAATTGTATAGAAGCAACAAAATATGGTACAAGCATAAAAGTTGCATTTGCATACATAAAAAAAAAAAAGTATTTGAGGAAGGTAACGACAAGGCTAGGGAAGAGACAGAAATAGACACTAGTTTACGTGGCTGAAAGTATTTGTTAATTTGATTCAAATGCCTACTGCTAAGGCATCAACCTTAGAGGAAATACTCCAACTAGTGCTTGAAAGGCTCCACTGATCAGAAACAATGCCTGCAGCTGCAGATGAAATTCCACCACCAACACCACATTTTGCTACAGTTCTCACACTCTCAATCAACTCCTTGGTGCGTGTCTCTTGTGCCAAAATGTCCAATAACTGTTCTGGGGTTATCACCAGCTTCACTTTCCAAAACCTGTTACTACCACCACCAACAACAGCAGTACTGCTATTATTGCTATAGAAAGGTTCTATAGAAGACTTCTTGAGATCTAAGGACATTCTATATGGGGCAGGGTACGAGGTTGTTGGAACACTGAGAGATCTAACGTGACCTTGCCTAACAACATTGTTGTTGCTGTTGTTGCTATTGAGTGGAAGCAAATAGTAAGAGTTTCCTGCCTCCAACTCATCGAATTGACTAAGTGGTTTCCAGAAGAGATCGTGGCTTCTGAATATGGCATGACCAGGGAACTCATTGGTGATGAAACTCACAGTTACTGGAGCATTGAATTCCATGATGCCACCATTTGATGTTATTACTTTGATTACTGCATCATCAGGATCTGACATGGCTCCAAAGAAACAGTTCCCCATGTTGGCTTTTCAAGCAGCCTATATGTTGTTAAACTTCTTTGTCTTTATGTATATGGTAGCTAGTGCCTAGTTTGGATACTTGGAGGGAATTGTTCAGCGGGAAACTTAATTGTGGAGAAAAAGAAAAGTACAACTTGTTTTATGGTCGGTTAGATTCTTGTTATGAGCTTTGAGAAAAGTTAGGTTAGAAGAAAATTAAAGGAAGAAAAGGGGTAAGAATACATAGTGATTATTGCTTGTGTTTGCACTATACTAGTCAAAGTAGTAAAAGCCAAATGTGCCATTGTTTCTTGCTTTACAAGTCTTTTATAGAGAACAAAGAAGAAAAAATGTTGTTCAAAACCAAAGAGTAAGAAAGTAAAAGCACGAGTAAGGGTCACTTTGGCCCACTTCATTCATTGGTCTTTTCCTTTTTCATTTCTCCTTTGATGATGAAGGTATCTAGACAGAGAGACAAACACACTAAAAATCTGTTGAGTTGCTTGGATTATGGAACCAAATTACTATTTGTTCTTTTTTGTCAGCTTATTTTGAAGTCGTGCTTTAGATTTTGTCGAATTTCAAGTTCACTTGGGAAAAGTTGAACAGATTCGACTTGAATGAAAGTCGACATAATTCCAATTGGGAATGAATTTCCTTTAAATTAGTACAATATTTAAATATAAAAAATGAGGTGTCATTAAGTAATTAAGTAATTGGATGTTGGGTATGAGAAGTGTTCACCATGAATTTTCGGTTGATTTGGTTTGTAATATTGCATCAAAGCTTCAACATAACCCATATAATAATAGCTAATCAACAAAAAAAACTTAATTCAAAACATAGCATCTTATAAGACATTGAGAGTTTTAGATCATGCTGAAGATGCGTAAAACAAAAAAGTCATCATGCTGAAAGGGAACAAGTCTTAGAAGTAAGCATCGATAAGTACCACATCCTTTAGAATAAGTATTCATTATTGATCTTTCTACATGCACACATTGTTCCGCTGCAAATTGTTCGCCATGCAAATTGTTCCACTGCTTCACCTCATTCATTATTGATCTTTTTGCAGCAACCATCTGTATTTACAAACGCATCTATCAAAATTCTATGCATGAAAATAAGTACTTATCGATTTTAGCTGAGTGTGTGTAAAAGCACTGAGATTAAAAGTATCCGCCATAAATATTTTTTTCAATGTTAATTTGTTTTTGGTTTTTTTGGTTCGGATCATTATTCGCTATCAACATAGTGTCCCAACACTTTATCGAGTTTGTCCACTGTGAGAATCAAACCCCGGACCACCAAGTCAACCCTCGTGTCCCAGAGTAGATTAAGCCACCGGGCCAATGGTGTTGGTTAATTGTTCTTGGTTTTATTATAATAGAATTGGATGTTGAAAAGGAAAATTATTTCATATTTGATCGCATAACCAAATAATTACCGGGAACAGATTTCAAATTATCATTATTCATTAAACAACCAAGAATATGCATGAAAGTAACTTGCTGAAGTGAAGACTATTGATATTTATGTATAACTTGCTGATCTGTTTCTCCTTGCCCTATAATTCTACAAATTGAATAACTTTCTTAGGGAGGCAAAAGGTAATGAATAAATCATGGTACAATATTCTTTGGTGAACGGAAAGCAGGGTTAATTGAAATTTATTTTCAATATAATACTAAAAAAATACACTAAAGCAATTAACGGTGAAAAGCATTCGACTCGATGCTCAAATTTTTGTCAATTAGTATCATAATTTTTCTGCTTGGGTTATTCCTAAGCTAATGAACATTAATTATGCTCTGGCGGATACAATAGAGAACAAACCACTACTAGAATTTTTGTCATTTCCTGCGGAAATTGACTAAAAATTGGCAGGAAACGGGTTTCCTGCGGAATTTTCAGCGGATTATGGTTCCCAGTTATTTTGTTCGTGGATAATTGTTTACTGCGGATTTAGGAATTGGCAGGAAATTTCCGCGGGAAATTCCTAAGGAAAATCCGCAGGAAGTCTGCAGAAAATTCCACAGGAAATATCCGCTGGAATTCCGCAGGAAATTCATACTTTCCGCAGGAAATGAAGTTCCACAAGAATTTCACAGGAAATTCCGCAGGAAAGGCTAAATCTGAGGTAAGTGGCATGAGCATAGCCTTGCTCAAGCATCTGATAATAAAATAATAGAACAACCTGGTTATTTTTCCAATATCAATGTTATTATAAACAGAACCTTCACAAGCTACTATAAATAAACAGCAAACTAACAGAATAACAAGTTCGATTAGATGAACACCAGCTATATATATATATATATATATATATATACTCAAAATGAAACTGTCTGTTGCAAGATTATAGTCTTGTACAAAACTAAAAATCACCAACAAGTTAGCTCTACAAATCAGCAAGATGCTAGAAGTATAACGAGTTCAAAACTAGAAAACTGTCTTGAGTGCTAGAAGTCTCTCTCCTTCCCTCTACAAATCATACTATATCTGGTCACTAATTTGATCACTGTCTTCAACTGCTTCATCACTATCTTCAACATATTCATCACTATCTTCATATGGCGGCGATGAAAGTGGACGAGAAGACGATGCGGCAAACCCAAGATCCTGCATTAATGCTGTAAACTCTGTTCTCATTTCTGATTTAATGTCTTCTTTCATTTTTAATTTCTCTTCTTCTTGTCTCTGTAGAGATTCGTTTAACTGCTGAACCATACTCCTCAAAGAGGCGATTTCTTCTGAATTATCTGCTGAATTGTGTGAAGTGGGCAGCATGATTCCACTAACCGATCCAAGGCCAGAAATCTTGTGGCCCTTCTTCACTCCCACTGTTTCTATCCATAATTCTAAATCATATTTCATATGAACCTGGGGTTGACTGTCAGCCTCATTCTCACCCAAAGAACATGCTGGAATTTGAGAGGCTAACTCTTGCTTTTTTTGTTCAAATTTATCCTGAAAAATATGATGACAGTGACATTCAAAACCAGATAATTCAGCACAATAGTTCAGCACTTCAATTATTAAACAGAAGGGGGATACCCGTGTAATCAAAATGACAGATTGTGATTCATCCCTGGGAGTTTATTAGTTCAGCACTTCAATTATGAAACTGGGACTATTCCTAAAGCTAATGAGTTTCAATCATTTTGATTGAAACTCTATTTGTCAGCATAACAGAACACAACAAAACCATTGAATATGCATGCAACTTCAGAAACCATTGAATTTTATGGAAGGCTTAATTTGGATATTGAAAGAGTTGTAGGATAGTTCTTTAAAAATGAGTACAAAAGTTCAGAAACCATTGGAAGGCTTAATTTGCTAAAAGTTCAGATTACATCCATCAAACTAAGAAGCTTAAAAAAAACAACTGCACCAACTACAAAAAAACATAGAAGAAAGTAACTATCTCAGAAAGTACCTGAAAATCAACTATCTCAAAATCCAAGTGCCTTTCATAATTCAATCCCAGCTGCCTGACCTCATATACCTTCAATATTAAATGGACATGAGTGCCAAGACTTTTGAACTAATATTTGTATGCTATGCTTTCATCAAATCAAATACTTAACAGTGATGACTAAACAGGTTCAGTACATTACAAATATGATGACTAAAATTCAAAGTTCAAATGTAGCAAAACCAAGCTAGTAATACTTGTCTTGTTCTAGCTAGTGAGGTGTGATGTGATAACTGAGGTTCATGATCCTTTCTATATGGTTATACTTTCCAAACTAATTTTATCATGCAAGAAATCATATTAATAAATGTATACATAGCAATTTCGCTTTTTAATACTGAGTACAAGCAATAAGCTAGATGGTCACCATATCAACGTTTTCTTCATGATCACAAGTAACTTCAATTTTGCTTCTACAAATTCCTTCTTATTTAGGAAGCAAATCTGCATATTCAAAGAATATAAGATTAGTCCGAAGCAAATAATAACAGAACATGAAAAAGTAAATAATCTTATCTAGGCTTTTAAAGTATCCATCCGAATTTGTTGCAACTCATATGGAAAGCACCAAAAAGCAAACAAATGATAGGAATTGACAGCAAAGTGAAAATTACTTTTTGTATCACTTCTCACTTCAATTTTGGACTAGGAAAAATAATAGACAATAAAGGGAAAATAACTTACACACAAGACTTATCATCCTGTAACTTGCAACAGATCAGAAAAATCACGTGCCCAGCAACCCCATAAATAACAATCATTAAAAATTAGTCTCAGAGGCAGTTCCTAGCACCTCCATAGTAAAGATGCTAATTTATTTTTAGCCTCATTTAAATTGCCTGTTCATATTTCTAGCTATTTTGGTAATTAGGAATTGTAATTTATGTTGCATATATTATGCAGGTATGAGAAGCATCTATTATTCATACACCGATAGACAAATCCAATTGAAGTTATTGATAGGTCTGGCTCTATTATGTTTATGCTGTTTTGACAGATGTCTCAGAATGACTACATAATGGATAGAAGAACTCAAAATGACAAGTTTTTGAAGGGCAACTAACAGTGATGACTAAACACCAAATAATCAAACAAACATCAAATAAGAATAACCAACAATCATTCACAACCAATCATTAAGTTATGAAGATGAAGTTTCATAACCAATCATTTACTAACCATAAGAATAATCAATCAATCATTCGTAACCAGACCATGTATAACAGACACTTGATCAATCATTTTCACTAAGCATAATCAATCATTCAGGTATTTTCATAAACACCAAATAAGCAAGAAAATCACTCAGAATTTTGAAGAAAAAGTGATAGGGTTTGAAGCGGTGGAAGAAGCGTAGCTTTAGGGTTCCAAACTCATCTCATTACCGAAAATCATTCAAAATCTCACACTCAAGACGAAAACGTAAAAGATAAGCAGAACTCATAGCACGAAAATTACTTAAAATGTTGAAAATCACTCATAGCACGAAAACGTTAGGGTTCCAGTTACCTTCACGGAAGAAGACGAGCACAATCGGAGAAGTGGAGAACGCAATTGAGAAGATGAGCAAAACCTAAAAGATAGAAAATATCGTGCGATTTCTCAGTTTTTCTTTCGAATTGAAGCTTCACATTGTTGATTTCTGCGCGATTTCTCTGTTTTTGTGTCGATTTCTGCACGATTTCAAGCAAAGAAGCTGAATCGAAGAGAGATGGAAGGTGAATCGAAGGTAACTGTGAGGAATCGAAGAGAAATCGAAGGTTGAAGGTTGCGTGAGGTGTGAGGTGTGAGAGAGAAGGTTGAACGTTGTGCGTGAGGTACGTGAGAGGTGAGACCAGAACGTATCTAAGTTTTTTTAATAAAAAAAGATTTTAAAAAACTTTTCAATTTTTTTAATTTTTAATTTTTAAATAATAATAAAATAAAAGAAACTTTCCTGCGAACCGTGATTCTTTGAAAATTTCGCAGGAAAATTAAAACTTTCCTGCCAACTTACTTGCCAACTAAAAATGCGCAGCAAGTGTTCTATATATCTAGGAATTGGCAGTAAATTTCTCAGAAATTACTTGCGGAAAATTTCCGCAGGAAATTCCAAGGTAATACCGAACAAGGTTAACCTTGTTCAATTCTTTGGTCTTCATTTCTTCCTTGAAGATACTCAATACATGGCATAAACTGCACATTTCCAAAATATTAGTAACTGAATGATGGATCATGAATATTTTGTTAGTGGCAGAAAAAATGATTAATGATAAAATAGAAGAAAATTATGATTATTTTTATACAAAATACATATTTTTGTAACATCAAAAACCCTAAAAATATGAAGTTTAGGGATAGAAATGAGGTAAATAGTCAATGTCAAGATATTTACCTCTTGGCTGATACAATTAGCTTTCCATTTCGGTATTTTGGATCATTGGTATCCATCATGTTGTAACAAATTGCATTTGCCAAAATCTCTTCAATATATTTACCAAGTAGCATAATTTCAATATGAGAGATTGAACTCAAGTCATCACAACAAATGTCATTTTCTGCAAGTACTTTAGCAATGTAGTTTCTGTTATATCTCAGCTTACCAGCATAGTAGTTCTTGAGTTGTGTCTCATCTTGAGGTGGTTTGATCTCAATGTTATAAGGGAATAACACAGTGAGTTGTTTATCAAGTTCTGGACAATTATCTTTTGAATCATAGATCCGGGAACCAACTATCAACACTGATCCTGAAATCTTATTCACTAGATTCTGGAACAAATTGTAAATCCTTGGTGATCGAAGAAAGAGCTTCTCAACAATATTCTTGATGTATAAAATAATTGAACCAGTTTTTGACAGAAAAACCAAGGCCTGAAATAACACCATGACACTATAAGATTAATTATATTTGATTTGCATGTAAAAATTTAAAGAGATGCCAATCTAGTAATTATACTGAATTTATGTCAACTAATCTTATGTTTTCTTTGATATAATAGAAATTTGAGTTTTCAGTGATTAAATAACCTTGTAGAGTGAGTCTATGAAAAGCTCTTCACCAAAATAGAAGTAGTTTGTGCACTTCGAAGGAGCTGAAAAGAATAGTTAGCATGTTATTGCAGAAGATAATTGTAATATGATGCATTAGCAATAATAAAATAAAACATCATGTTCTATGTTGAAAGAAATTTGACGGACTTACACGAGAAACCCCATTACCAAATTTGAAACACATAGGTACATTATCAAACCATCATTCATTATTTTGAATTCATGGACAACTAAACTCCATAACAAGTAATTATAAATTAAGATATGCATGCAATATTCAGAAAGTTTTAAGTACTACTTCCTTCAGTACCTTATTTTCTACGACATCGACATTCGATATGCTGAAGCATCTGCACGGGGAAAACACAAGAAGTATTATTACATATATATATATATATATATATATATATATATATATATATATATATATATAACACAAGTATAAACAAAGAAAGTAAGAGGATGTAAATAACCAAACACCTTGAAAGAGAAGTCAGTAATATCTAGGAACAGTAATTTGGACTCAAAGTTGTGTGCTAAAGCTCTGACAAGCTCTTGCTGATAAAACTCTTAAGAAAAAATAATTAAAAGAGAACTAGGGTTAGTTATAGGATGATTTAAAAACCAATATAATATAATTTTTGCATGAGAAGAGAGAAGTTGTAGAAAATAATATATATATATATATATATATATATATATATATATATATATATATATATATATATATATATACCTGCAGGTCCAGAAAGTAAAATAGCTCTGCTAACGGGGGTAAGTGTAAGGACCTTGGTGTGGTTGGATAATGGTTTCTGCCCTAAATGAGCATATCCAGCTCTTGTCAACAAAATTCGTATTCCTTCACTTAAGTAATAAGGAAAGTCATCAAAAGTGATTTTGCTGTCCTTGCCATCGATGACATGATTCATGAGCTCCATCACAATCTTCTCCTTATTAGACTCCATCTCCTTCTGTTTCTTTTGTTTTTCCGACAATATCGCATTCCGTTTGTTCTCGTCTAGCAGAGCGTATACGGCGCCAAACCCCATTCCCACAATGAGCCCAGCAACAAATACATCAAACAACAACGAGTCACTCTCCATCATCCAATCCAACCTTTTGTGAACAGTTTGCTCTGCAAACCCTCAGGGCTCAGGAAGGTCAGAAGAAGAACCCAAGAAGGTCAGACAAAAGAGGAGCGTATGAGAGTTTTCGAGTTTTAGATATGTATCAAGAGCTACTCGACTAGCATTATTATAGGCTCTGTTATGTAACCGACTTAAGCGAAATCAGTTGAGGTGGAGCCCTCGTAAATATTAATTGTTAACTTTAAAATGATAGTCAATGCCACGTGTCATCATCTCATAGGACCATTATGCCACGTCATCATCCCCATATCATCATGGAGACATGGCACTGACAGGTGCCACGTAAGCCGTCAATAGATGGCTGCCACGTGGCACTAGTATGGCAAAGTGGAGGATCAATGTCACTAAAAAAGTTAAATATTTTGGTGGAGGTGGAAGTTGAACTCGTGGCCCTCCAGTGATACACTTACCCTCCAACGACTAAACCAACTGCTTTGCTTGTGTAGAGTAATACAACTGTTAATATATATTACATAAATCTTCATTCATCTTCAACAACCATCATCTTCCTTCAGAAACGAATCTGGAAAAGGATTCCATCGGATTCGATTTTGTTTTGATTATGAAAATTCGATTTCGTTTTCTAATTCAGATTCAATTTCTTTATCAATTAAATCTGGACAAACACAAACGAACCCCATCTCCAGATCTTTATTGATTTCGTTCTCATCTCCAGATCTTCGTCTTCAAAACACAAACGATGCAATCATGGGAATTTTTTCAGATACGAAATCAAATCTTTTTGGGATTTTTCAGATTCGAAATCAAAACCCATTTTCGATTTTTGTGATTCCATGTGTTTTCAATTAATTTAAGTAACTGTTTACCGTGGTTTTTGGTAAACACCGCTAGTTTGAAATTTCTTCTGCTTGGAAGATCAACTAGTAAATCCTAAGACCATTTGTATTAAAGTTTTTTCCAGAATTATGCGTGTTCTTGCGGTTTCAAAGACAAAAATGAAGATAACTGCCAGTTTCACGCGAAACCGTCGAATTTCTTCAGATAGGGACGAAGTGAAAACAAAGAAAAAATTGCAGAAAAGCAATAAAGAAACAAAATTAAAATGCATTAATTGAAAAGAGAGTTGGTACACAGATCATACATTCTTCTCTGACTCGTTTTCTCTGTAATGTGTTGGAAGTTAGAGCGTGAGAATCTATAATGAGTTTGTAACCCGTTTAACCTATGAAAAACTACTATTTATTCAAGGAGGGAAAAAACATAACCAACTAACTGCAGAGAATTTAAAAACAGTAACTGCTGCGCCTTTTCGACGAAGGTAACTGCTGGGCTATTTCGACAACGAGCACTTAATTCCTGATCTTTCACTAAACTCTAGCTTCCTTCTTGTCGAACCAACTCTTCTTCAATCCTTTATATTCGTTAAGTTCAGAGCTTCGTCGAATTTACTTTCTCATACAATTTTTCAGTGTCGAAATTAACACTTTCCTCTGAAACTAGCAAATCAAACCTTGTTTACTGCATTTAATTTAGCCTGTCGAAAATGCAGGCTAACAAATTGCCCCCCAAAAAAGTCTTTTTCGACTGAATTTTTAAGTGAAGAAGAAAATGACATTTTTGAAATTCCTCTTAACTGCTCTAATCACGTCATTAACATCACGTTTCACCATTGATTAGACGTTTCAGCAAAAAGGCACTTTATGGCGCCACCATTTCAGATTTAGTGGGCCATGTTTCGCGTTGGAACTCCGCACTACTCATTGCAAATAATTGTTCCCTTTAAAAAGAAACTTAAGGGTTTATTCTCTTTCTTCTTCAGTCGAAGCAACGGCGAAAATACTTGAGTCTTGCCACTTAGATTTGAAATAAATCTTCTAAGGAAATTAATCTTTCCTAATAATGACTGTAACTCTTTCTTTGTCGAAGGAGCTTTGGTTTCCAAGATTGCTTTCGTCTTGTTTTGATTGATTTCAACGCCTTTTTTGTGTACAACGAAACCCAAAAAATCACCTGTACGCACACAAAAGGCACATTTAAGTGAATTCATTTTGAATCCGTATTTTCTCATTCTTTCGAATGATTGTCGAAGATGGTCTATATAACCAATTTATGAGGAAGACTTAATTACGATATTGGTGTGTGAAAAACGTGTGCAAGTATACACAGTCACAAACAAGTAATATAAAATATCGAACCCACAGGAATTGGATTAACTCTTATATATTGTTGTAAAGAAATGTAATTTAGTGCGACTACACTATTCAAAATTTTGGTTGAAGTTGAAGTTGAAATGAAAATTAAATTAAAGGAAAGCAAGTAAATTATGCAGGAAATCAGTTGAGATATCTTCACTATCTAAATCACTTTTGAGTGTATTGTGTTTTCTTGTGGTGCAGATGCACTTGGTGCAGCTGCATTAGTGTGTGCTGGTCAGCTACTTTCTTCGGAGTTTCGTTACAAGCTCTTATGATCCTGTTTTTTTGCGGTAAAGAAAGAAGTTGTCAATTCCTCTCTCGCCCCCTTACAGATAATCCAAGTTGCTAAATAAGTACACTCTTGTATCTTAAGATCTCACTACATTACTTGTAAGGACTATGTTAACCTAAGGTTTAGGAATTAACATGGAATTAACAAGGTAACTTCATTAAAACGAGTTTAACAAAAAACTTTATTAAACACTTATCCTTACTTAGTTCTTGATTTCTAGTTATAAGCCAATTAAGAGAATATAACTCTACTTGTTCTAAGTGATCAACTTTAAAACAAGATTAAGAATTTAAACACAAGAACTAAAGTGCTTACACAAAACACAATAACTTTCCTCAAAAGATCATTGGAAAGTTAGAACATCCCAACTTAAGAGATTTAGCTCATGATGGGCATATCAAAGCAAATATAATTGAAATAAAACATGTTGCAATAAAGGAAATTACAAGAGAATTCAAAAGAGTAAGAATTACAACAATTGAAAGACTCTTGCATATATTTGCTTACAACCAATTTCTTACACCTATTAGTTCTTTGAAGAAGTGGAAAAAGAAGTTGTCAATTTCTTCTCACCTTCCTCTCAAACTAACACTAATTTAAACTAAGAAAATATGTAAAAAGAACTAGAAGAAATAAACTAGAGATTTATGAAAAGCTAGTAAAGACTATGAACAAAAAGTAAGTATGTAAAAATCTATATATCTTTCAAGTGAAGATTTGAGTCCTATTTATAGCCTTTGGAGATTTCCTTCATGTGGGGGTTTCCTTGATGATCAAGCTAACCAAAGGGTGTTAACCATGGTTACTTTTCAGAAGATGGAGATAAACTTTGATTCCCATACTCAACCTTAAAGGGAGGTCCAATAGGAAGTAGCCACATGTCTTTGTGAATGATTATTTATGATGGTCTTCCATTGTAGGCGCCTCCTTTTGCAAGTAGTCATGTGCCCCCTTGTGACTCTGAAGCAAGCAACAAGCCAACTAAGCATTATAGCAATGGTAAGAATTGAGGTGCTTCCAATGTGGGGTTGTGAGCTGCTTCGGTGTAGGGAGGTGCAGTTGCACCAACTTCCCTTCAGGTGTTGTTGCACCTAGTGCAGATGCACTAAACTACAGCTGTACTGAACAAACACATCAAACATACCAATATACATGTAAAATGCTAAGTTATGGACATCTTTCACCTTAAAACCATAAATGTTGTTATTTTATTCATACTACAATATTTAACACATATTATACTTGATTATGGGCAATTATTTAAATGTAGAAGCACGAACAACTCTATATAAAATAGAGTTGTCAGATATCATCTATGTACACTTGCATAAATTTCTCAATAAAATCATGGAACATAGAATTCATTGCCCTTTGGTATGTTGTACCAGCATTTTTTAGGCCAAATGGCATTACAACCCATTCATAGACACCTAATGCCCCTGGGCATCGGAATGCTGTTTTTGACGTATCTTCTTCAGCAATATATATTTGGTTATATCCAGAATAACCATCAAGCATACTTAGGTATTCATAACCTGCTGCTGAATCCACTAGCATTTCTGCCACTGGCATAGCATATTCATCCTTAGGTGTAGCATTATTTAAATCTCTAAAATCTATACACACTCTAAGCGTGCCATTTTTCTTAATTACAGGAACTATATTAGCAAGCCATTCGACATACTTGGCAGTTCTGATGAACTTGCTCTTTAGTAACCTTTCTATTTCTGCTTTGATCTTCAACAGGATTTCTGATGCAAATCTTCTTGGTGTCTGCTTCACTGGCTTCTTTCCTGGTCGAATTGATAGTCTTATCTCAACAACGTCACGACTCAACCCCAGCATTTCATTGTAATCTCATGCAAAGTAGTCTTTGTACTCCTTTAGCAATTCGACAATCTGCACCTTCAATGCTTGATCAATCTTAGCACTTATATATGTTGGCCTTTTCAAGGAGCCATCTCCCAAATCGATTTCTTCTAAGGGATCTTGTGCTTGGATCCTTTTGGTCGAACCCATTGGATCTTTTTCAAAACCTAAAGGCTCGTCATCATAGACATAATCAAGCCTCTGGTTTTCGACAACATTGTCTTTATTTTTGCCCTCAACGGCTTCAACAACTAATTGTTGTTGTAATTCAGCTTCTAAAACCGCTTTTTGCTTATTCTCGGTCACGTAGGCCGTAATTCTATCCCATGCAGTGGGCTTATCCATAAATAACTATTTATAGGCCTTCCCACCCTGTAGGCTTAACAGAGCCTTGTGGGTAGTTGTCTTCATCTATAACCTCTCTATCCCAAATGAATCCATAATTGGGATGAAGTATCACTGAAGATCTAACATTGTTTTGGTTTTCATAACCAAGTTCAGAAGAAATACATGGTGCAATGTTCGTCAATTGTTTATCAAATGTTTTCTTGGTAGTAGTGTTTACCTCAGCCTTGAAGTAACTCTGATCACCTTCAATATTTTCGACTAGACCATCTTCTCTCCAAATGATGAGCCTCTGATGAACTGTCGAAGGTATTGCTCCCACACCACGGATCCATTCTCTTCCCAGCAACATGTTGTAATTTGCCTTTGTTGAAATTACCATGAACATCGTTGGTCTCCTGATGCTTCCAACAGCAAAATCAACTTCAATGGCGCCAAGTGAGTGGCCACTTTTGCCTTCATAGTTGGTAAGAATTACATTGTGTGTTTTCAAGTCAGTCTCACACTTTCTAATTCTTTTCAGCATATGTTGTGGCATTAGGTTCACAACAGCACCACCGTCAACCAGAATTTTATTGACACCAATATTGTTCACCTTGGCTTGAATATACAAAGGTTCACTACAAGAAAACCGCGTATTTCCGGCGGATTTATTACCGGCGGATTTTGGGCATTACCGGCGGAAAAATGGTATTACCGACGGATTTTTTTTTCACCCGTACATTTCCGGCGAATTAAAAAATATATATATTTTACAAAAAACCGCCGGAAATGTTACCGGTGATTTTCCGGCGGATTTTTAAACATTACCGGTGGATTTTTTAAAAATAAAAAATAAAAATTTGGAAAAATCCGCCAGAAAAATCCGTCTATAAATATAACTTTCTCCTACACTCCTCTCATTCTCTCATTTAACTCTTTCTTTCCTTCCCATTCTCTTCTACATTTTCTCTATCTTATCTTTCTTCTTCTTTCTCATACTCTCAAATCTCCAAAAATTTCTCTATAAGTCTCCTTTCTTCTTCATTCTTATTCATTCTCACTTCTTTATTCTTATTTCTTCTTCATTCTCACTCCTTCGTTCTTATTTCTTCATACTTCCTCATTCTTATTCTCTCCTATATTATTTCTTCTCATATTCTTTTATTCCTTCCTACTTCAACAATATCATTCAATATTTTACTTCAATTTCGTTTTTTTTTACTTTTTATTAAAATACACATTAAAAAATATATTATCAATTATTAAATCAATAATATTTTATTATTAATTTTTTTTAAATATATATTACTAAATTTATTATATTTAATTCATATATTTGTTATTTAATTTATTAATAAATTCGTATTTTTAATATTTTTATTAATATTTTTATTAATATTTTTTTAAAAAATATATTATATTAAATCAATAATATTTATTTATTAAAAATATTTCTGGTTTTTTTAAAAACAAAATGAAATATTTCCGGCGGATTTTTTATTTTTTTAAAAAATAATTAATTTTCGGCGGATTTAAATGTATTTCCGACGGATTTTAAAAAAAAAAAAAAATTCCCGGCGGACTTTTTTTTTTTATTTTTAAAAAAAATTCCGGCCGATTTATAGTATTTCCGACGGATTTGGCTTACTTTTACGGCGGAAAATCCGTCGGAAACCGTTTGCTACCACGGTTTTACCGATGGATAAAATCCGCCGGAAAGTCCAAATTTCCGGCGGATTTTGGTCATTTCCGACGGATTGTGGTCGCCGGAAAAACCAGTTTTTCTTGTAGTCGTTTGAGATGGTTCATCATTCCACAGTCTGGTTTTTCAAACACAGCGTGTTGCTCTTCAACGCAACCATTTTTCAGTACATAGTAACAAATTGGTTTGTAAGTGGTTTCTTCGTCGAAGTCTTCTTCGACATCATTCACTTCAGAAACCACATCATACTCAATTGGGAGAATTGAGACTACACCACACAAGACGTCGAATTCTGACCCAAAATCAGCGAAATCTGAGCCCATTTCTTCGTCTAAATTGAGACCCTCATTGATCACTGAAAGTGGTGGAAATATTCTTTCAGTAGCTGGCTTTCTAGCCATTTCAAGAGATTTTGAAGGTATTTGTTTACCTTTCTCTTTGTTGGAATTTTTCACCTTGCCTGCAGCAGCAACCTTTTTTTGGCGTTGATATCTACGCCACTGAGTTCTTGTCATAGGGTTCTTCCCTTTGTAGTTATTATTATAGGCATATTTATTAGACTCAAATGCCTTGTTTTGGCTAGTATCACTAGTGCTACCCTTAACCAATTTTGCTGATTTCTGTTGATTTCCAACATTCTTTCCAGCATAATATACTAGATAATAACCAGTACTTTTTCCACCAGATCTAGTGCACCCATTTCTCGACAGGAGACTTTGCTGCAGGAACATAAGTTTTGATCTGTTCCTTTTGAGGATTTCTTGTCGAAGTGACTTTGTATTGAATACCTCTGTTGTTGTAGCTGAACTTTGGTCTTTTGTCGACACACTTTCCTTTACGTTTCAGTTGAGGCTTAAATCCCTCCAGATTTTTGGCATCCTCTTTGTCAAAGACAGAACTACTCCTTGGACAAAGCATAACTTCAATATTGTTGATTTTGCAGCGATTGAGAAAATCAATCAATTCTTCTTCAGCCCTTGGATACACTATCTTCATTTTTCAGCGTACTGGTCTTTAGTGACCATTTCGACATCAACCTTGTCGACAGCCTTCTCTACCTTAGCATTTTCAGCAACAACCTCTATGACCTCAACCACATTGAGATCGACTTCAACAAGCAATGCATCAACTGTTGCAATGGATCCGCATCAATCTTCATTAGTGGCTTAGATTTGTCACCAAATTTCAGCCTTCCCTCATTGAGGGCGTTCTGCACCAAATCCCTGAAAATAACACAACGAGAAGTGTTATGGCCCAAGAAACCATGAAATTTACAAAAACCCCTTTTCTGTCGCTGTTCCAATGGTGGAATTTTCAGGCCTTTAGGCACTAAAATTTGACCATCAGCCACTAACAGATCAAATATTTCATCACATTTAGAAACATCATAAGTATAAGTTTTTGCAACAAATTTATCATTCTTAGGCTCAACGGGATTTTTCCCATTAGAAGGTTTCAACAATTTGCAAGTAGAAGGAGGTCCTGGTTTTAGTTCTGCAATGTTAACCTCTTCTCCGACATCTTCATAAGATATGTCGTATTCTTGGTCATTGTCATTAGCTTCGACATAAGCAACCTTTTCTTTCTTACTTTGGAATCTACATGTTCTGGCTTTTTCGGCTTTGAGTCTTTCGACTTGTCGAACTCTATCAGCCAATTGTGCCATATCTCTTAAATGTAGTGTATCTAGTTTCTTTCTTATAGTGTAATCTAAACCACCAGCAGCCATTTCGACTAACTCGTGTTCAGGCACGTGAGTAAAGCACCTTGCTTTGAGAAGTCTAAACCTATTGAGATAATCATCAATAGCTTCTGCCCCATTGCGTCGAACGCTAGCCAATTCCTTAAGACTAATTTTACATTGGCCCATATAGAATTGTTCGTGAAAGGCCTTCTCTAGCTGACTCCAATTAAATATGGAATTTGGAGGCAGGGTGGTGAACCATGTAAACGCATTCTTAGTTAAAGAATTTGGAAAGTATTTCATTCTTAAATTCTCGTTATGCGCAATATCACCAGCCTCAGTCAAATAACGAGCTACGTGTTCGACAGGAGATTCACTGGTTTCTCCAGCAAATTTTGTGAACTTAGGGATTTTCCATCTCCTAGGCAACTTCGTTTGTAAGGTGTATTCCGACAAGGACGACACAAAATTAAGCCTATGTAAACCTAAGTTAAGGCCATTCTGGGCTAGAATAGTTTCGACCATATTAGCCAGATTATTTTGTGCTCCAAAATTGTTTTGTTGCACTTGTCTCACCAATTCATCTGCATTTTGGTTTCTATTTACTAACACAACTTCAGGGATTGCCTCTACCCTCATAGGCTCTTCGACAACCTGTTGTTGTCCTTGGTTTCCCTGATTTATAGGTATTGAATTGTTAGGCCTTTCAACAGGTACTTCGACAGGCTTGACATTCTGAATTTGGGGAATTTGCTGGTTATGGACTGGTGGAGTACCAAAGAAATCAGCAATTCTGCCCATTTGCGCTGCTAACATTTGGTAACTGCTATTAGTGTTTTGTATCAAAGGATTAAACACTGTACCAATTTGTTGTGTTAACATATTGACCATATCATGATTGCTATCATCCATTTGTTGCCTCAATGCCAACAAAGATGTTGTAGTCAAATTGGGGTTGAGCATTTCGACTAAAAACGCCTTCTAATGAACTATGAGTAGGGGAATAGCCTGCGATTGCATTTTCTGCAAAAGTAGACGAATTTGTCTGAAGGCCCGTGTAGCGACCGAAAAATTCGGGAGAGGATTCCTCGAAGTTCGAAAGATGAAGCCGCCACCAAAATTTAGTTTAAGGGCAAACATTGGAAAATCCCTTTGATTTGGATAAGGGTCCTTGAGACCAAATTAGGATTCGGGAGTCGGTTATGCATGGGGAAGGTGTTAGCACCCCACGACATCCTTCCTAAGGAAGGCTACCTGCTAATTAGTTGTAGGAAAAATGTTAATTTTCAAAAAGTTTGTTTTACCCCTTTTATTTTGAAAAAGAAATTTATAGAGATAGACATGGTATTTTTGGATTAAGAATTTATTTAGAAAAAGACTAAAAAATGTTTTTTATTAGTGCAATTGACAGAGGTCGGCTGCCCTCTGCTCCTACGTATCTCTTGGTAGAGAATCAAATTACACATAATTCTTGATAGAAAATATTTGTTTGTTTGATGTTTTTTAATTAGGGATTTTAGGACTCTTGAGTGATCAGCTCATTTGTCCTTAATCCCCTTTTTGAAAATTTGTTTGGAGAAAAATGTTTTGTGTTTTTTTATTTTGGAAATTATTTATTTTAAACAGGGATTTTTAGGACCTGATCCGTAACGGTTCATTTGTGGCCCTAAAAAGTGGACTAACCCGACCGTACGGTCGACTTAGTCCCCTATTTATATTTTGTAGAGCGATTTATTTATTTGTAAATTTGTAGAAAGGAAAAGGTTTTTTTGAATAAGAAGTAAATAAAAAATGAAATAGGGTTGTATTAGTAAAAGGGGTGCAAAAATGAAACTGATGTATTTTTGGGCTTTTAATAATATTATAACCTGCTAATGGGCCAAAAAAGGGGGGTTATTAGAAAGATTGGTGTAAATAGTGATCCGATTATAAAATTTTAAAACAAAATAAATATTATTAAATAAAGGAATGCAGATATATTTAAAATACATTTAGAAAGTGGGAACCCTATTTTCTACACTCTCAGCGCCAACATAACAAAGAGAGAGAGTGGATTTAGAATGAAAAAGGAAATGGAGAAAAATTAGGGAGAGGATTTCATGAAGAGAGAGAGAGAGAGAGAGAGAGAGGATGCAACGGTCAGGGAAGGAAAAAGTGACGGTGGCCAGAGGTGGCGACGTCGCCGGAGGGAAGGCCAGGTATGGCGCCGGCGAACGCGTCAATGAAAGAGAAAGGAGGTTACGGTGAGAGAGAGGAACGAACACTGAGTTTGTGTTTGGTGGTGGTGGTGGTCACAACGGCGACAGACGGCTTACAGTGGTGACGGGGGTTTGACGACGACGTAGCAATGATGGCTCTCGCCGGGGAGAGAATACGCGGGGGATCTGTCACGGGGAGAAACGACGGCGTTTCGGGCCAACAACCACCGTCTACGGTGGTCAGAGTCTAAAGGGGTGAGTTACATTCTCTTTTTTTAGTTTTTCACGATGCTGCTCTCTTCTTCCTTCTTGTTCTCTTTTAATTTTGATTTTTCTTCCTAATCTATTCCTAATTTTATTGTTGTTAGTTTCCTAGACTAGTCTATTTCTAAAAGAAACACGGCTCTTAATTAACTCTTATAAACTAATTCGTTCCTAAACCTTTGAAGACTAATCTATTCTAAAAAAATTTAACAATAAAATTCTTGTAGATTTTTAATTCCTAATTCCATTTGTTATAGCATGTTTCAGACCCCTTTTTTACAACATGGATAGACATGCTAGCATTTCAAGTTCTATATTCTAATGTTCTAACACTAGAAAAAAACAAAAGTATAATATTAGTTTACCAACCTGGCTCCGTGAATGAAGATTGATTTGTTGTTGTGCTAATTGCTGCCTATTGCTACCGCCGTCCACCCTTTCTTGCTTCAGTATTTTTGAGACAATTTTTAGTGATTAGGGTTCTGATGTGAACCACTAATCCTTTACGTTATTTTTGTATTTTTTTTCCCTTTTCCTGTGAATTTGTTCTCTTTTTATAGGTAAAAATTGAATCAAGAATTAATGATTCAATAGGTCCTTGGCCAGCTATCCAAGAAACTTACTCACCAAGATTAGGTTACAGTGGAGGCAGCAGCAGCTGCCAACGGCAGCTGTGGGTGTTTTTGGGCCAAGCCCTTTTTGTGTATTCTTGTAGTTGGGCCTTTTTGTGATATGTTTGTAACCTTTGGACATTTTTAACTATTGTAAAAACATTCTGACTTTATTTGATTTATATTTTCAATTTCAATTAATTCTAATTTTTATTTTACTTTATTTTTTGAAATTAAGTGAACAAAAACAAAGTTGGACCGACACCAAGAACGAAAACCAGGCCCAACCAAAGAATGCGTTAAAACGAGGACCAATTTAGAAGAAATAGGCTCGATTACAACAATTTACAAAAGAGAGGCCCAATTAGAACAAGTTAATAAAATCAGACCCAATCGAACTAACTACTAATCGTTGAACCAAATTAAAACGAGATAACATCGAATGAGAATAAAAAAACTTTTCTCGTAGTAATATGACCGAAGACTTATGACATGCGAATTAATTAGTAAAAATGACTATAGTAAAAAGAGGGCGGACAAAATTAGGGTATGACAGCCCGCCATAAAAGCCGTTGGCATGCCATATGGGTAAGGTCTACCACTCATAGTAAATGGCAAGTTTCCAACCATTGGATTTGCCATCAAAGGACTCGTTGGTCCTACTATTGGTGGCACAGAAGTCCTTGTATTAACATTCGTTAATGCTGCAGTGGTCATCATTGACACAGGGGTAATTATGGGAGAAGTTATAGCAGTTACTCCCATTGTTGTCGAAGAAGGCATAGCAACGGTTATGCCTGCGACATTTGCAGCGTTAACATCACTAACTGTAGTTTGTTCTTGTGTACTTTGTGCATTTGATGGAGAAGCATTACTTGTACTAGAGCGTGCCATCTCTGAAAGATGTTTACCACTCCTTAAATGCATGCACAGATAAACACAAAATTTAAGAATTCAACGAAAAAACTTTCAAATTAGCACAAACGTCCCACCGGGTGTGCCAATTTGTTTACCGTGGTTTTTGGTAAACACCGCTAGTTTGAAATTTCTTCTGCTTGCAGGATCAACTAGTAAATCCTAAGACCATTTGTGTTAAAGTTTTTTCCAGAATTATGCGTATTCTTGCGGTTTCAAAGAAAAGAATGAAGATAACTGCCAGTTTCACGCGAAACCGTCGAATTTCTTCAGATAGGGACGAAGTGAAAACAAAGAAAAAATTGCAGAAAAACAATAAAGAAAGCAAATTAAAATGCATTAATTGAAAAGAGAGTTAGTACACAGATCATACATTCTTCTCTGACTCGTTTTCTCTGTAATGTGTTGAAAGTTAGAGCGTGAGAATCTGTAATGAGTTTGTGACCCGTTTTTCCTATGAAAAACTACTATTTATACAAGGAGGGAAAAAACATGACCAACTAACTGTTGGACTAAACGATAACCTTAGAGGGGGGGGGGGGGGGGTGAATAAGGTTATAGGCTAAAAATCATTCTTTTTTGTGTTTTCAAAGTTGTTTAATGCTAGTTTAAAAAACAAATGCGGAAAAGGTTTATATGCTAGCAATTTGCGCAAGCTATTATAGAGATATAGCAACAATGATGAATTTTACAGTAACACAAAATCCACTTAACTGTAATATAGAGATTGCAACACAGTAACAATGAGTATACTAATAGTGCAAATCAAAACAACTAACAAAAATATCAATTTCAATAGTTGTAATAACAATTCAACAGTAATTTCAATTTCGATAGTTATAATAACAATTCAACAGTTAACGCTATAATAGAAAACCAAACAATAATAACAAGAACAAGAATAATGGGGCATAAATAAGTAAAGAGATAAGGGAAAGAAGAACACCGCGATTTTTCGAGGTTCGGATTGAAATCCTACTCCTCGGCCTCCGGCTTTCCAACCTTTGGACTTTGGGAAAATAACACTATAATGGTGAAGATGCTTCTTCAAAGTCTTACAACTCACGCCACTTTACAGCAAGAACAAAACCTCTCAATTTCCCCAATTGAGAACCCGAGCTCCCCGCTTAGGATTTCTACGATCCAATCTCCCCGATCGAACCACCCAAGAAACACTTTCCCAGGATTTTACAACAATACCAAACGCCAAGTGATAAGATGAATACAATTGAAACTATGATCGATTAATCAAGCAAAATAACCATAAGAGTTGAGAGAGATGATATGATGATGAAAACCCTAGAAATTTGATTGAGAACCGAAGAAGATGATCAGATATTGAAAGGGATCGTTCTCAAGTTTTGGTTTCACGTTGTTTCAAGTTTTGCGGCTCTGTGAAATGTTTTTTGTTTTCTCTCTCTATCTGTGTCGTGAAAACCCTTGCTTTTCTATTTATATCACTTAAGAAAATATGACCGTTGAAAGTTGTTTTCCAAAAATAGGCAAGGAAGCGATTTACTTCTTTGAACTTTACAAGAGATGAATCGATTGTTCTCTTTTAAAAAAATAGGCCATAAATCGATTTCTAGCTTGTAACTTACAAGCCATGAATCGATTTCTAGCTTGTAACTTACAAGCCATAAATCGATTTTCAGCTTGTGACTTACAAGCCATGAATCGATTTTCATCTTTGAAATAACAAGCAAGAAATCGATTTTATGCTTTTAAAACACAAAGTCATCAATCGATTGTTTTCTTTCCAAAACAAGTTCTTTCAAAACCAATATAGAAGTGGGAAATCGATTGTTGGCTTAAAAGGGAAGAGGGAAATCGATTTCTTGCTTCCAAGGCAAGAGAGAAATCGATTATTGGCTTTAAAAATAAGTGGGAATCGATTTCTAGCTTTATGTACCATATCAAGAATCGATTCTTTACTTCAAAAACAAATTCTTTTTAAAACACTAACTCATGAATCTATTTTCTTTAAAAAACAACAATTCAAGACTCAAACTATTTCTTTAAAAACACTTTGTGCCTAACCTAATTAAACATGGTTTTATATAAAATATTTTTCCAAGACAGTTCAATTTTAAAAGATCATCTCTCAACTACGAATGTTATAAGACTTGGGTAATACGATCTTACATGAGTCCTACGCAAAGCGATATAAGCCTTCAATGCTTGAGCAGCTTTTCGTAATATAAGTCTTCAATGCTTGAGCAGCTTTTCGTCCGAGCTTCTACAACTTTGAGTCAGCTTCCGAAGCTCTCTTGTTCAACACCCTGCGCTCTTATATTTTTCCTGCGCTTTACCTCAAGTAAATTATCAGTAACTTGTAATTTGTTATCATTCAAAACAAGGAATGTTTGCCCTTGGCACAACAAACTCCCCCTTTTTGATGATAACAAATTACCTTAGCATAGGGAGGCGATAAACAAGAAACATTAGCATATGCTCCTCCTAAGCGTAAGCGAAAAAAAATTATAAAAATAAACATACATAGCAGAAAACAATTATATAGCAGTTATTTCTCCCCCTTTGTTTTCATCAAAAAGGAGGGAATCACATAGCACATAATCGCGTAATCACAAACTGGAAAAATCAAGCATACCTAGCTCTCTCCGGATTTTACAAAATTGAGCTTCGGCTAGAGGTTTCGTGAATATGTCAGCTAGTTGGTCATTGGTGCCTACAAATTTTAATTCTATGCTCCCCCTAGAAACATGATCTCTAATAAAATGATGTCTTATTTCTATGTGCTTAGTTCTAGAGTGTTGGATGGGATTCTTTGCAATATTGATAGCACTAGTGTTATCACATAAGACAGGCACATTTTCATATAACAAACCAAAATCTTCCAAAGTCTGTTTCATCCACAAAACTTGTGCGACGCAATTTCCAACCGCCACGTATTCGGCTTCAGCGGTGGACAAAGCAACACTGTTCTGTTTCTTACTAGACCAGGAAGTCAAACAAGGGCCTAGAAAATGGCAGGTTCCACTAGTACTTTTTCTATCTAAGGTACAACCAGCAAAATCAGCATCAGAAAAACCGACCAAATCAAAGTGACTCGATTTCGGGTACCACAATCCGAAGTCTGTGGTTCCCTTAACATATCTAAGAATCCGTTTTACAGCTTTTAAATGTGATTCTTTTGGACATGCTTGAAATCGAGCACACAAGCACACAGCAAACATAATATCGGGTCGAGATGCAGTTAAATATAAGAGACTACCGATCATACCTCGATACATAGTTTCATTAACTGGTTTACCTTGTTCATCCTTGTCCAATTTTGTTGCAGTCGCCATTGGAGTACCAATCACCTTTGCATCACTCATGCCAAATTTCTTTAGTAACTCCTTTGAGAACTTAGTTTGACTGATGAATATTCCATCTTTCATTTGTTTCACTTGAAGTCCCAAAAAGAAGTTCAACTCCCCCATCATGCTCATTTCAAATTCACTAGTCATCATGTCAGAAAACTCCTTGCACAAATCATCATTAGTAGACCCAAAAATAATATCATCGACATAAATTTGAACTACAATAAGATGTTTGCCTTTGGTTTTAAGGAATAAGGTAGAATCAATCTTACCCTTTTTGAAACCGTTTGCAATTAAATGTTTGCTTAGTCTCTCATACCAAGCTCTAGGGGCTTGTTTTAATCCATAAAGGGCTTTGTCAAGTTTAAAAACATAATCTGGATTTTCAAAATCTTCAAAACCAGGGGGTTGTTTTACATATACTTCCTCTTCTAAAAATCCATTGAGGAAGGCACTTTTGACATCCATTTGGTGTAGCTTGAAATCCATGTGACTAGCAAAGGCTAGTATTATACGAATGGATTCCAACCTGGCCACTGGAGCAAAAGTTTCTTCAAAATCCACCCCTTCAATTTGATTATAACCTTGAACAACTAAACGACTTTTGTTTAATAAAATAATACCATTTTCATCAAGTTTGTTGCGAAAAACCCATTTAGTCCCTATGATAGTTCTATCAACAGGTTTTTCAACTAAATGCCAAACTTTGTTTCGTTTAAATTGTTCAAGTTCTTTTTGCATTGACACAACCCATTCTGGATCACCTAGAGCCTCTTTTATGTTACTAGGAACTATTTGAGAGACAAAAGCACTATGAAAGCATAAAAGATTAAGAGAAGAACGAGTTGTTACCCCCTTTGATGGACTACCAATAATTTGCTCCATGGGATGATCTCGAACTGATTTCCATGTCTTGGGCACATCATCATGTGTTCTTCCATGGAGATGATCATCAGTGTCTTGGGGCTCTCGTTCCATTTCAACTATTTCTTGAGGTTCTGCTTGCACCTCCTTTTCTTTGTCACTTTCATTATTTGGTTCAGGCATTTTCCAAAAACTTTGAAGTATGAAATGTTTGGAGCTCTACCATTCCACAGCTCATATGGCGTCTTGTTAAGCGATGGCCTTAGATACACCCGATTTAGCACGTGGCAAGCTGTATCAACAGCGTGTCCCCAAAAGTACTTAGGAAGGTTATGCTCATTTAGCATTGTTCTACACATCTCTTGTATGGTCCTATTTTTCCTTTCCACCACGCCGTTTTGTTGAGGAGTCCTTGGGGCTGAAAAGTTGTGATGAATTCCATACTTTTCACACCAAGTTTTGAATGAAGAGTTTTCGAACTCTCCTCCATGATCACTTCTAATCTCCTTGATAGCTAAGTTTTTCTCATTCTGTAATTTTCTGCACAACTTAGCAAACTCGTTAAAAGCATCACCTTTTTTAGCAAGTAAAATAGCCCAAGTGTATCTAGAATAATCATCAACAATTACAAAAACATATTTGGCTCCTCCTAGACTTACAACATCAATTTCTCCAAATAAATCAAGATGTAACAATTCAAGCACATTTTTGGTAGAAATAACTGGTTTAGATTTGAAAGAAGTTTTATGCATCTTACCCAATTGACATGCATCACATAACTGTCCTTTTTCATATTTAAGCTTGGGTAAGCCTCTAACATGTTCATTTGCACATAATTTAGATAGAAGTTCCATACTCGCATGTCCTAAGCGTCTATGCCACAAATTCACATCATCAAGTAGAGAAGGCATGCATACAATATCATCACTAACAGTGTCAAAATCAACATAATAAACATTGTTTTCACGAAAACCGACAATGTGAAAATTTGAAGCTTCATGAACAATAACACATTTATTTTTTGAGAAATACACATCAAAGTCATTATCACATAGTTGACTTACGCTCAATAAATTAAATTTCACACCATCAACCAGTAAAGCATTTTTAATTTTGATTGTGTTTTCCTTACCCACACAACCTTTACCTATAACTCGAGCAGTTTCATTGTTGGCAAACTTCACAGATCCACTAGCTTTGTTACTCAATTTCAAGAAGAGTGAAGCATCACCAGTCATATGCCTTGAACATCCACTGTCAACCATCCACACATTTTTCTTTTTGGATGACTGACATACCTGCGAAAATAACATCAAAAGCTAGTACGAGGTACCCAAACTTTGTTGGGTCCATGGGGGTTAGTTCTCAGGGGGTTTGTTTTCACAATCCACCTTGGTTTCTTGCAAGCAGGTATAAGAGTACCAAGCTCACATAATCTACGAATAGGGCATCTAAGAGAATTATGATTTCCTTTTTGACAATAAGTGCAAGAGAAAGAGGTAGGTGTTTTATTACTTGAAGAAGCAGCTACAAATACCAAATCCTTTTTCTTTAAATTAGAGAGGCTGGAATTACCTTTATAACCAATACCTCTTCTATCAGCATATTCATGTTGAGAGTGTAGTAACTTGGTTAAGGTATTTTCACCAACCTCAAACCTTTTTAAAGACTCTTTTAAATTTTCATTTTCAGCCTTAATTTTTTCAAAAATTTGTTTAAGCTCAAGAAATTCAAGGTTGAAAGGTTTAGCATTTTGTAGCTCATTTTTCAACTTAGCTACTTCATTCTCAAGAGTCTTGATTTGAGTAGTCATGCTTTTGTTGCTCTTTTTCAGATTCTTAGATTTTATCAAAAGATTTTCATGTTTATAATAAAGAGCTTCAAAAGCTTCATTCAAATCTTGACAACTGCTTTCATCATCACAAGAATCATCGAAATTTGAAAAAGAATGGTTAGAATTTGTTACCTTAGTTGCGTCACTGGCCATGAGACAAGCAAGCTTTGAAGCAGTCACTTCTTCATCTATTTCACTGTCACTGCTTAGATTGTCCCATGTATCATTCGGAGAATAATCTGCTGTAAGACCAACGACATTTGCAACTTCCTCTTCATCTTCCGTTTCACCTTCAGTTTCGGTGTCATCCCATGTAGCCTTCATTGCTTTCTTCTTTGGGTATTTGTTCTTTAGCTTTGGACAATTTACTTTAAGGTGACCCGGTTTGTTGCATTCAAAACATCTTGGTTGGTCGTCTCCTTTCTCTTGACTGTCTCCTTTGTAATACCCGGGCTTCTTAGAAAAATCACCTTTCCTTAACTTGTTGAACCTCATGAATTTTTTGAATTTTTTGGCAAGCATAACCATGTCTTCTTCATCAGATTCTTCATCAGATTCAACCACTTTCTTTCCCGTTTTAGAATTTTTCGCAGCTGCAAGAGCAAGAGACCTCTTTTCTTTTACCGCTTCTTTTTCTTGAGTTTTCTTAGCACCCAAAACCACCTCAAAAGCTAGTAGTGACCCAATCAAGTCTTCGGTAGGCAAAGTACCAATATCCTTGGCTTCAGTGATAGCACAAGTCTTAGGAAAAAATTCACCAGTTAACGAAGCAAGTATCTTCCCATTCAAGTCCTTTGTAGAATACTTTTTCCCAAGTGCTCTCAAGTTGTTTACAATCAAATTCAACCTTTGATGCATAGCAGCGACAGTTTCACCTTCCTTCATCTTGAAAGCTTCATACTCAGAAGTGAGAACTCTGATTTTGGTGTCTTTCACTTGACTTGTACCTACATGAGTTGCTTCTAGACAATCCCAGATTTCTTTTGCAGTCTGACAACCTTTTACCCTTCCATACTCTTCTTCACAAAGTGCTAGATGTAGAATATTCATAGCTTTGGCATTCAGAGAGATCTTGTCAAGTTCGGACTTTCTTAACTCGCTCAAGTCAATAGTATAGATGTCCTCAACAGGTACTTCTTCAGCTTTACCAGTTGCTTGAGTTTTTGTAGAATCACCAGCAGCAGTATCACCTGGTTTTGTAATTTTGATCTTCATCGGTGTGAGCGGTCCATCTATAATGATTCTCCACAACGTGAAATCTATAGCCTGCACATGACATTTCATTCGACTACTCCAGTAGTCGTAATTAGTTCCATCAAACAAAGGTGGCCTATTAAAAGACATCCCCTCTTTAATAAAAGACCCCATGATCAGAAAAATGCGAGATGTTAAGCTCTATATGCAGTTACCTGCTCTGATACCAATTGTTGGACTAAACGATAACCTTAGAGGGGGGGGTGAATAAGGTTATAGGCTAAAAATCATTCTTTTTTGTGTTTTCAAAGTTGTTTAATGCTAGTTTAAAAAACAAATGCGGAAAAGGTTTATATGCTAGCAATTTGCGCAAGCTATTATAGAGATATAGCAACAATGATGAATTTTACAGTAACACAAAATCCACTTAACTGTAATATAGAGATTGCAACACAGTAACAATGAGTATACTAATAGTGCAAATCAAAACAACTAACAAAAATATCAATTTCAATAGTTGTAATAACAATTCAACAGTAATTTCAATTTCGATAGTTATAATAACAATTCAACAGTTAACGCTATAATAGAAAACCAAACAATAATAACAAGAACAAGAATAATGGGGCATAAATAAGTAAAGAGATAAGGGAAAGAAGAACACCGCGATTTTTCGAGGTTCGGATTGAAATCCTACTCCTCGGCCTCCGGCTTTCCAACCTTTGGACTTTGGGAAAATAACACTATAATGGTGAAGATGCTTCTTCAAAGTCTTACAACTCACGCCACTTTACAGCAACAACAAAACCTCTCAATTTCCCCAATTGAGAACCCGAGCTCCCCGCTTAGGATTTCTACGATCCAATCTCCCCGATCGAACCACCCAAGAAACACTTTCCCAGGATTTTACAACAATACCAAACGCCAAGTGATAAGATGAATACAATTGAAACTATGATCGATTAATCAAGCAAAATAACCATAAGAGTTGAGAGAGATGATATGATGATGAAAACCCTAGAAATTTGATTGAGAACCGAAGAAGATGATCAGATATTGAAAGGGATCGTTCTCAAGTTTTGGTTTCACGTTGTTTCAAGTTTTGCGGCTCTGTGAAATGTTTTTTGTTTTCTCTCTCTATCTGTGTCGTGAAAACCCTTGCTTTTCTATTTATATCACTTAAGAAAATATGACCGTTGAAAGTTGTTTTCCAAAAATAGGCAAGGAAGCGATTTACTTCTTTGAACTTTACAAGAGATGAATCGATTGTTCTCTTTTAAAAAAATAGGCCATAAATCGATTTCTAGCTTGTAACTTACAAGCCATGAATCGATTTCTAGCTTGTAACTTACAAGCCATAAATCGATTTTCAGCTTGTGACTTACAAGCCATGAATCGATTTTCATCTTTGAAATAACAAGCAAGAAATCGATTTTATGCTTTTAAAACACAAAGTCATCAATCGATTGTTTTCTTTCCAAAACAAGTTCTTTCAAAACCAATATAGAAGTGGGAAATCGATTGTTGGCTTAAAAGGGAAGAGGGAAATCGATTTCTTGCTTCCAAGGCAAGAGAGAAATCGATTATTGGCTTTAAAAATAAGTGGGAATCGATTTCTAGCTTTATGTACCATATCAAGAATCGATTCTTTACTTCAAAAACAAATTCTTTTTAAAACACTAACTCATGAATCTATTTTCTTTAAAAAACAACAATTCAAGACTCAAACTATTTCTTTAAAAACACTTTGTGCCTAACCTAATTAAACATGGTTTTATATAAAATATTTTTCCAAGACAGTTCAATTTTAAAAGATCATCTCTCAACTACGAATGTTATAAGACTTGGGTAATACGATCTTACATGAGTCCTACGCAAAGCGATATAAGCCTTCAATGCTTGAGCAGCTTTTCGTAATATAAGTCTTCAATGCTTGAGCAGCTTTTCGTCCGAGCTTCTACAACTTTGAGTCAGCTTCCGAAGCTCTCTTGTTCAACACCCTGCGCTCTTATATTTTTCCTGCGCTTTACCTCAAGTAAATTATCAGTAACTTGTAATTTGTTATCATTCAAAACAAGGAATGTTTGCCCTTGGCACAACACTAACTGCAGAGAATTTAAAAACAGTAACTGCTGTGCCTTTTCGACCAAGGTAACTGTTGGGCTATTTCGACAACGAGCACTTAATTCCTGATCTTTCACTAAACTCTAGCTTCCTTCTTGTCGAACCAACTCTTCTTCAATCCTATATGTTAAGTTCAGAGCTTCGTCGAATTTACTTTCTGATACAATTCTTCAGTGTCGAAATTAACACTTTCCTCTGAAACTAGCAAATCAAACCTTGTTGACTGCATTTAATTTAGCCTGTCGAAAATACAGACTAATAGTAACCAATTAATTTTGTGTGGTATAAGGAAATCATGATGAAGCTGTGATGATGATCTGTTCTTCATCTGTGCGTTTTCGTTGCAGATGATGATGAACAGTGATGTTACATTGTTTTTTATTAGCACGTATGTAATATATATTTACAGTTGCCTTTTTCTACAAAACTATTTAGGTGGCTTGGTGGTAATAGGGTGAGTGTGGCAATTGGAGGTCATGGGTTCAAACCCCATATTCAGCAAACTCTTCAATTTTTTAGTAAGCATGTGAAGCCCAATTAAATCTTAACACGTGGCATTGATTAACATTTTAAAGTTTTTTTTTATGGAAAAATGACCGGGGGGCGTAACCGTAAACAATTAATATTTACGAGTGTCATTTTAAAGTTTTTTTTACATGGGCATAACTGGATTATGCCCATATTTGCAGGGGCAGAACATGTATTTAAACCTTTATAAAACGAACATGGACAAGACTTGGAGGCCAGTGTTCCTGATTGTGATTGGGTCATCCAGCGGATTAAGTCCATGTCTTGGCAGTGGTTTCTTGCTCGCTCGCGGGGATCACTAAGTCTTTATTATGAGTGGTATGTTGGACCATTGTTATGTATCAGTCGGAAGTAGTTTTGTGTTTTCCTGTTCGGATTCTAGTTGTATTGTTCCTAGGGGTACTCATTTTCCTTCTTGGGGTCATTTTCCCATTGAGCTTTGGCAAAAGAGGTTTTAATGAGACCTCTAGTATAGTTTGGGTTTGTGTACACATTGTACTCCCCTGGTGTGCAGGGACGGATCCAGGAATTTCAATTCGTGGGGGCAAAATAATTTACTATGAATATTTATAAATAAGAATATATAAACGCATAACTGATAAAATGATGACATCGTTACTATTAAGCAAAAAATTTGAGATTACAGAAGTTATATCATTGTATATCCAAAAATTGAAGACACTTAAACATTTAAGATTTATAATTACTCTCTACGTGTCTTCATATTTTGAAAGTGTTGTAAGATTTGTTCATTATCAATTACTTTTAAGAACTTGACTTTCCCTGAGAATATCTCCGCGCTTACATGAATCTCCAACAACATTAGATAAATTGTTAACTACAACAAAAAACCAAGTAACACACTTATTTTCTTTTAAGATCAAACTTTTGAGGCCATTGAATTCACCTTTCATATTACTAAGCCCCATCATATCCTTGTCCACGAACTCTTGACAAGCTTAAGCTATCTTTTGCAAACAAGGACTCTAATGCTTAGTTTTAAAGAAATAGCACTTGTATTTGCAACATGGACAATACCAAGAAACCGCTCAATAACATGTCATTTGATTCACTTCAACTGAGAGAAGGAACACACTTCTTTTTTGTTACAATTCATCTGCTTCACTTCATATTGTCTTTTCTTTTATTTTATTAAAAAGCAAAAAGCAATGTGGGGTCCCGAGGCTAGTTTGGCCCTTCTGCTTTCTAATATATTAGTATAGTAATACTTAATTTTTTGTCTTTATTGAGTACTATGTCAATGTGGGGTCATCATAATATTTATTGTGGGGTCAACATACACAATACTAGTATTTTTTGGTTAGAAAATTATAGAAGAAGTGGGGTCAAGTGCCCCCAATTTGGACTATGTGGATCCGTCCCTGCTAGTGTGTGTGTGTATATAATTCTTTGCCTTTCAAAAAAAGTAGTAGTGTGTCACACGCTGTCATCTGGATAATTAGCAAGACAGTGCCACATAGCAGTAATCTATTAGTTGTTGACATGACAAGTTAGTCCCACATGGTTGTACTGATGGGGAACGATGACATGGCATGTTAGTGCCATATGCATTGGCGGATCTAGGCTTGAGGTCGGAGGGTCATTTTTTTTAAATCATACAATATTAAAACTGTAATAAAAAACTTTAATATATTTCATTTCATAAATTTGAGTTTATAATAATTTGGTTGTCTCTCGATAACAAAATATAAGTAAAAACTCTATGCATTTGGTTTAAACTAAATTTAAATGGACAGACTTTTTTACTTATAATTATTTGTTACAATGGGGTCGTTTTGATACTTCTCTTTTAATGAAGTTTATTTTGTCTATAAAAAAATTACTCATTATTTTTAACCGAGGAACTTTTTGAGTTGACCCCATCATAAAAAATAAGCTAACGTCGCCACTCTCTATGAGGCATTCCATGCTAATGTCCGCTAGTGTGCTTCCGTGGATCATCTTCGTTATAGAGTAGGTATTATAAGAAAAAGGTCAAAAAAAGTATTCCTAAGAGCATTCACAATTGAGAAATTTTAATTTGAGTACTTAAATGGGTCTCATGTGTACACATCACTCTTTTATAATTTTTTTATTAGTAGTATTGAATAAGAACTTCATCTCTCCAATCCAGAACTCCAAACAAAAATTACTAAATGGGTCTCACTTTCATAGTAGCTATAATTTTTTATTAGTTTTTAATCAAAAGTAAGGTTGTGGGTCCCCATATCAAAGTAGAGAGAGGGTTTCCTATTTAAGAGTTCATTCTCAATAGGTACCCATTTTTTATTCTCCACAATGAAAGTACTTATTAAAACCTAACTCTTAATGGGTAAGAACTCCCTATTGAAGATGTTCTAAGACTTTTATTTATTTATTATCTACTTAGATAGAATGACTAGTTAATGCAATGCATACACACTACCATCGCTCACACTTAGGTTCGAACCCGGGAATCCACGTCCTCATGTCGTCGAAATTGCCAAGCTAGCCAAGGTAGAAAACTCAGAAGTCGGTAAATAATATATTTTCTGCACTTGTTTAAATTTTAGTGTGTCTTAGTACCCAAAGTCTGCATGTGATCGTAATAATTTATGAAGAAAGTCAAAACCACTAGTACGGCCCGAAACACATTGAGTAATGGGAATCATTTCAATTAGTATACAGTATATGTTTAAATAAAGCATACTGGTATTAATTAACTAAGACAGATCCCAACTAATCAGACCATTGTCGTCTTATGAAGAAGAGTCAATATTAATGTATCACAATTGTTCAAAGACAGATGATGATATAATGAAGATCCTCCATCTTGTGAATGAACAATCTATAAGTAAATATTAAAATAAAATTAATGCTTAAGTATCAAAATTATTGAACCTCTCTTGGTCCGTATCAAAAAAAAAAATTCACATGGGCTAAACAATTACTATGTACAGAGTAAAAGCCTTCATGCATGTGCTTCATGTATGTACAAATGAAGTTGTTCACCAAAATAAATGTACAAATGAAGTTGCCGGTATTGACCATCTATCTTTGGAGTAAGGTTTTTTATTGCATCAAAAACTTGTAAAAGAGATAAAGAGACCAATAACGTAAAGTTAAATACTACTTGTGAATAATAAACTAACTGAGTTTGAGATTTTAAACAACGCGAACGAAGGAAGTTTGGATTAGATGACTTGGAAACATGTGTCATTTTTATTTAAATGAAACTTGAAAATTAATTGATTAAGGAGTGGGATTTGATTATTAAGAAGAAGGAGACCATTGTTAAGTCTATCCGTCAAAGGGCTTGGACTTTCACACTCAACTAGTCTTCATCAGATTTAGATTTGGTATAGTTATCTCTGAAGCACCGACGCTTCCGGTTGAAGACGTGTTTGGTGTTTGACACATATTGTGTCGGACACCAACGCCGACACCCACACTTCAATTACATATATTTGTCAATATTTTTCAATTTATAACGAGTGTCTGTGTGTCCGTGCACTACAAGAAAATAAGGTTTTAGCTGCCAAAAGATTAGCGTGGGCCGCGAGTCCCGCGCTAATAGCGTCGGCTGGGCCGTCACTTGGCCCACGCAATAGATCACTTTTCGTTAAAAAAAAAAAAGAAGAAGTAAGCGTCGGCTAATTTGTAAAAACCCTAACACACGATCAGAGAACGAAACCCACTTCTCTTCCCACCTTCTTCCAATTGCAACTCGCGCCTTCCCACCAAAATACTCGCGCCTTCCAATTGCTGATCAGAAAACGAAACGGTTGCTATGGGTTGATCAAGATGATCAAGTAAACGAAGCCATTGCTTCAGGTCTGTAAGTTCATCTTCTTCTTTATGCTTCATCTTGAACTCGTTTTTGTTTTGTTGCTTCTCTCTGCGAACTCGTTTTCGTTAGTTTTCGTTTTGTTCTGGTTTCGGTTTTGTTCTGCGCAAATTAAGAAAAAGTAACGGTACCTTCTATGTTTGTTCTGGCTTCTCGCCCTCTCAGATTTGTAGCCCAGCTCTCAGCTTCGTTCACCGCCAGTTCGCCGCTTCTTCACCGCTAGCTTCGTTCACCGCTTCTTCAACTCGTCGCTTCGTTCACCACGATCCCGCTTCTGGTACTATTCCCCTTTTTATTTGTTTCGATTTCTTCTTGTTGTGTTGCTTTCATCTTTTTGATTGTGATCTCTTGATTGTGATTGTGATTGTGATCTTATCATTGTTCTGTTAGGCCCTAAAAATTATAAACTAAGAGTCAGATTGAATAAATTTTTCAGCAAGCACTTACAAGAAAAGTTCAGTTGAAATGATCTTGCAATAGCTACAAATATTCTACTTAATAGCTTCTTCATAAGTTGCAATAGCACAGATGCATAAAATGAGGATATGTTCTGGATATTGTGAGTGACTTTTATGCATTATGGAAGTAAAAGTTTACAAGGTTTTTGACTTTTGGCCACACACAAGTATGTTTAGAAATGGTGAATGAATTTCATTAAGTTGAGACATTTTCAGTTGTGTATAGTAATAGTACTTAGTACTGGTTTTGTGTTTGTCTCTTAATATAAAATATAATACAGTGCTTTATTTTTTTCTCTCTCCCTTTTGGTTTACTGCATATAATGATATACACAAAGAAGCTTGTTGCTTTCTACTTTCCTCTAATGTTTCTGTTAGCCTTGTTGGGTTGATGTCTGCTTCTGATTATCTTCTGCTGCTGCTCCTCTCCTGCTACTCCTTACTGCTTAAGTTAGGCATTTTAGCTTTGCAGATAGACCCTCAGAAATTTGTTCAGCTGTTAAAATGTAATGTGATGGGTACATTAAGGATCTTGTTCTTTTAGAACATATATCATGTTGCTAGCCTATGACTTTTGTTTTCTGATTATGTTTGCGCATGAATCTAGATTCTGTTCATGGATATATTGTTAACCTTTCAAGCTAGCTTTTTCATTCCATTTATTACATTTTATTATTGTGGGCTGAAATTTCTTTTTGGATAATATATGATGCTTAATGCTTAATTAGTCTTTCATCATAGTCTTTTTTACTGTTCACAAGTTGAAAGAAATTGGTTGTTGCTAACATTTATTTTTTGATTTGTCACAGTCATTGCAATAGTTACAGCTGTGAAAGGAGACTTTTTGGACATTGAATCAAGGAGCTTTACTTTCGCAATCAATTTATCAGGTGATCAATTCATTTGTTTATTTATTCATATATTTTTTGCATAAAATGTGGGATACTATAATGCTGTGTGCACTACTTTATTCTGTTGATCAATCTAATGGAAGGACAAATATGACAAGTTGTTTCAAATGCTTGGAACAAAACAAGGTAGGAACAGATATTTAATTAAGATAAAATAGAGGGTAAACATATTCAAAATCATTAAAGGGGCCTGGACTTTGTTTTTCTTTAAGGGTGGTAGATTTGGAATGATAGTAAAACTGATGAAATGATGTTCATTGACTTTTTAAAGATATCCTTTGACTTATGTTTCCTTTTATATTTCTTGTCTTGATTCCTTTTTACTTTTAATGCAAAAATCAATTTTAGTGAGAAGGTAAAGTGTTGTTGGGATAGGGTACACCAAATCCATATAATTTTATTTCTTTTATATTTGAGTATATGTCATGTCCTTTGTGTAGAAAATGGATCGTAGTTGGATGTACGATAGACTATATCCTAATAATCATGGCTTGAAACCTAAGTTTGTTGAGGGAGTTCAGGAATTTGTCAACAAGGCTATGCAACAAGAGAGTTTTGAGTCAGAGGGAGGGGTCAGGTGTCCTTGTGAAAAATGTAAGTGCACGAATTTGTTAACTCCAAGTCAGGTGAAATATCACTTGTACTGGCTTGGGTTTAAGCCAAACTATTTGATATGGACTCATCAGGGAGAAGTGGCACCAAATACTAACGTAGGGGGCCATCAAGAAGTGGCACCAAATACGAGCATAGGGGACCATTCAAGTAGTAGTGGGTATGTGGATAATGAAAATCAATTTGAAGCAATGGATCAAATGGCGTATGATGCTTGTAGACAATTTGGCGATGTCCCTCATGTAAGTATTGACACTCCAGATGAGACATTAAGGGAGGACGAGTTGCCCAATGAAGACGCTCTAAGATTTTATGATGCACTGCGCTCGGCAAACAAGCCCCTCTACGAGGGAGCTACTGAATCTAAGTTGTCAATATCTGTTAAGCTTTTGGGAGCAACATCCTCGTGGCATGTTCCTCAAAAGTGTATTGACTTTTTTGCACAAATGTTGATTGATGTATGTCCAACAAAACAATGCTTGCCTGAGAGCTACTACCAAGCAGAGAAATTGGTGTCTACGTTAGGGTTGAAGGCTGAGAAAATAGATTGTTGTGAAGCGGGGTGCATGTTGTATTACAAAGAAGATAACAACTTATCTGAGTGCAAAATCTGTAGACGTCCAAGGTACGTTCCTCCTAGAACTGGAACGGGAAAATACAAAGCTGTTCCGGTGAAAAGAATGTTCTATTTCCCAATTATTCCTAGGTTACAAAGATTGTATGTATCAATGGAGTCTGCGGCTCAAATGAGATGGTATCATGAAAACAAAAATAGTTCAAACATTTTGCACCATCCATCTGATGGTAAGGCATGGAAACACTTTGATGATATGTATCCAGATTTTGCAAGTGATCCAAGAAATGTAAGATTGGGTTTACGTGCTGATGGGTTTACACCGTACACCCAAGCGTCTTCTTCTCCTTACTCATGTTGGCCTGTAGTAGTAACACCTTACAATCTTCCCCCTGAACTATGCATGACCAAACCATACATGTTTTTAACCTGTCTCATACCTGGACCACATAACCCGAAAGCAAAGATAGATGTCTACTTGCAGCCTTTGATTGATGACCTGCAATTGTTATGGAACCACGGCACTTTGACTTATGATGTATCCATGAAACAAAACTTTCTCATGAGAGCATGCCTAATGTGGACAATCAATGATTTTCCGGCCTACGGTATGTCATCTGGATGGGGAACACAGGGTAAATTGGCACGTCCATATTGTATGGAGGACACAAAAGCTTTCACTTTAAAATATGGTGGACAGAATTCAAGGTAATTATTTATTTTTCCTTGCAATGTTTTTTGAACCAGTTTTTGTTTGCTATAATTTGCTTCATTCTTGATGCTGGCTTCTACTATGTTTATTGGTGTTGAGAAAATGAGCCTAGGATGCATCTGAGGGTACTCAAAATTCTGGTATTATCTTGCCAAAGAAGCAAACCTAGTCGCTTGGACTGTTGGTCAATTTGCCACATCACACTATTGAACCTGTATGTATGGATAAAATTAAAATGTCTTGCATTTTTTTAAGTGGTATTATTTTGTTTTGGTTTATTGTCTTCACTTCAGCATATGCTCTGCCCAAGTCCATATAGCAGGTTATATATTTAACCTGGATATTGTCTTGCATTTTTTTAAGTGGTATTACTTTGTTACTGTTTATTGTCTTCACTTCAGCATATGCTCTGTTCTACTTTTAGAATGGTTGCCATCTTACTCAAAATTCTGGTATTATCTTACTCAAACTTTTAGAATGCTCTGTTGTACTATCTTATTGTTTATTATATAGCAGGTTACAGCATAAAATAGCAGTGCTTAATTTATTTGGCTGAATGCAAACCTTTGTGCTTTGTTCTACATGAGGATATGGTTGCCAAGCCTTATTTGCTCCTTCAAAATTTCATGTTCCCTCTTTCTTTTAGAATGATCTGTCATTTTGATTATTATTTTTTTGTAGAAACAAGTTTCATGGGATCCTCATCATCATGATATTATTAAACACCTATTTGAGCAAAGAGCTGCAAAACGGCTTTCTGACATGCTCACAAAGGTGAGAAAAAAAGGCAAAAAACCTGGTTGGATAGGGGATGAGGCATATAAAGGTCTTCTTACTTATTGGAAGAATTCGGAATTCAAGAATTTATCTAAGCAAAATAAATCTAATCGGGCTTCTTCGAAAGGGGGGTCAATCCATACTTCTGGTCGTAGATCTCATCATGAGGTGGCATTAGATCTGGTATGTCTTCATTCAACAATTGTCTTGTTTATTATCTGGAATATTTGATATTTATAAATATGCATTGACTTTTTGGTAGGCCATAGAACTTGGGCGGTCTATCGATGTTGATGAACTTTTCTTGGTTACCCATAGAAAAAGGTCTGGCGAATGGGTTGATAGTCGTTCTGAAAGAACATATGTAAGTTACTAGTAATGCACTTTATCAAATATGTGTTTGTCAAAGAAAAATATCTCTTTATATATATAATGTGGTTATGTTGTGTTTTCATGTGCCTAGGAGTTGTATCGTGAACGTTTGCGTGAGATACAAACTGAGATTGGCGACACTACCCCAACTGGGACACAAGCAGATGGGTCGAGAAAACTGAATGAGTGGAAGAAGGTTGTTGGGGGTAAGAGTCGAGGTCGGTGCTTTGGAACTGGAGACATGTCTTCAAATGTCACACGTGGTAGTAGATCATTGCTTCAGGAGTCTCAAACAACTTTTGGTAGCAATGGAGTTGCAAATGCTGCACTTCTTGATCGAGTGGCTAGAGCTGAGGAAACAGCTTCAAGAGCTGAGGAAAGGTATTGTGATTTGGAGGCTAAATATAATGCTATGATGGAGCGTATGGCAGCATTAGAGCGTCAATCAGGTGGAGCTTCAAGTAGCACTAGTCAGGCGCCTCACCATTCTCATTATGATGATGATGATCTTGATGATCAATCGATGGATGAGGATGATTGTTGATAGATTTCTAATCCACTTCAAATGTTCTTTAACTTTTTGCATACTATATAATTTTGTGCTAGTATCATGACACATACTATTGAATGTTGTTTACTCTGTTGAACCGTTGTTTATCCCGTTGAATGTTGTTTATTCTAATGATATGATGTTGAACTTTGTTTATGCTAATGGTTTAGTTTAAGTACATTGGTACTTGTTTTAATTTTGCAAAACGAAAGCATTGTTTTATATATCCAGGTTTTTTTGGTACTCTCTCTCTCTCTCTCTCTCTCTCTCTCTATATATATATATATATATATATATATATATATCCAGGTTTATATTTGATTAGCAAAATATTATAATATACAAATTTGTTTGATTATAAAAATAACTACAGTCAGCCTGGTAGAAAGAAAGGTTATATTTTGTGTGGGCCAAGTCGACTCTAAAAACGATCTGGATGCTAGGTAGCGTCGGCCTAGGCGACGCTAAAATTAGCGTGGGCTGTTTTCTTTGCTGCCACAAAGCGTCGGCCTTTGTCCCACGCTAAATAGCGTCGGCCATATAACCACCCACGCTAAACGTTGCGTCGAGGCTTTTAGCTGGGTGCACGATCCGTCGCATGGTCGACGCTAACCGCTTCTCTAGCGTCGGCCTTTTAAGGCTAGCGTCAGCCTTTGGCCCACGCTAAAAGCGAAATTTCTTGTAGTGGTGTCATGTCGGCCTGCCGTGTCTGTTTCTCATGTGTTGGAGTCATGCAATCATATTGTCACAAATAGACCATCTGATTTCGATTAAACGGAAAATCGCTTGCTATATCATCTGACCCGTTGTAGTATTCTTCTACAATGCATTAACTCAAAATCAAATCGAACTAAGATAGTTCAGTCCGTCAAAGATTACATTATCTCAAAAAATGTTTCATTTAAACACGCCATTAAAGTAAAATATACGTAATTAATTACTTACTTTCGTAAGTATTTAAAGAGTTCAAATATTTTTCCAAACCTCGACCCTACAATTTTATTATAACAAAAAAAAAAACACCCAAAGATCATTTTCATTACTAATCAATTATCTTAGGTCCTTTCAAACTGAATCACAAGCACATCTTCACCCCTTGGCCCTTACATAAAAAATTAATCAGATGCACCACAACTCTCCAACAAACAACCATGTATACCTTTGTTTTTGAATTCAAGGATGCTGTGAAACTTAATTAGCAGATTACACATGCATTAGGATTCTCTTCAACACTTGTGTAGTAGTAATGTGGTTGTCCAACTGGATAATAATGATAGGCTTCACAAACCTTCAAAACACCACCTGCAGGGGCAGGAATATTCTTATTTTGATCTACCTTTTTCTCATTCTCAGCCTTCTTTTTCTCTTCTTTCTTAGGTTCCTTGGCTGGTCCAACAGACAGTATCTTAGGATGACATAACTTCCTCAGCTTGGCAACTGCTACCACAGCATCGATGTCTCCAGTTAAGGTTAATTTCTGGTCCTTCATGTCCAAAGACACTGACTCAACACCTGCAAAAAAATCATCATTCAATTTTTGAAGAATATATAGCAAATAAATTACTAGCTAGCTAGAAGAGGAAGGGATAAGAGATTGAAATTGAAATTTCATACCTGAAATGCTAGAGATAGCTTTCATGGTTTTTTTCTTTGTTTTGTCATCGTGTACTTCCACCTGAAGCACTATTTTCTGTTATACATCAAATCAGATCGAGTTAGGATACAATGACAATTAGTTGATATATATGCATGGAATTGGAAAAATAAAATAAAAGTTTCTAACATTCATTGATGCAGTTAACGTTGGTGAGGGTTGCCAAAGAAAGCAAGGAGGGCAAGTATAAGTAAGGGAGTGAAGTTGGAGATATTTATTTAAAGGGAAAAGAAAATACAGTCACTAGAGAAGAATTCAACACTAGTCTATGGAAACTTCGTGGTTGCCCGTTGCCACCATAGCATTGTCACTTATTAATAGTAACTCGTATTCGAGTTGAATTATAAAAAACGTCATTCCAGATTTGGAGGAACCAATTACACTTGTACCACTTGTTCATATGGCAGTGTGTTCATAAAATTTTAAAATGATTAACTGCTACTTATTTAAAAATTAGGAAGAAAAAAAATGTGAATGTGAGCCATATCGTCAAGTCAACCATTTATCTTAAATTAAAACTATTGGGAACCATAAACGAGAGAAAAGATAAAACAATTTGAGATTAGAGACAATAGACAAGGCCTGTTAAGTAGGGTTTAATTTAAGTCATGGTTATCTCAATTATTATTCATTAAAAATTTAATGAATTGAAATTGGTTCATGGATTAAGAATTGGTTAGGATCAATTTGGGTTTTTTTTAAAATTTTAACGGGGTACTCTCTATCACTACCCGCTACAGCTTGGTGGGTGTGTACAGTAAGTTCACTTGGATACATACTAGTATACTTGTCCGTGCGATGTACAGAGAACATTTAGGGTTACATTAGTCATTAAAAAAATATAATTTATTAAATTCTTAATTTACTCATCCACACATATATATGTAGACTTGTTTAATTGATTTACGTTTGACATTTCTGTTTTTATATTTTGACGTTAGTACAAAATATCGTTTCATATTTTTTGGTTATTAGTATTTGTCACTCGTGCCTTATAAGTTAATAACAACAATTATATATTTGTAGTATGTAATATATATGTTTTTGAATTTTACAAATTTAATGAGTATTCAAGATATTATGAATTAGTCAGAAAAAAATATCTTTAATTTTTTTAATGGCATGCCTATATAAAGGGTGTCAAAAAGAAGGCACTACCTATATCCTAATATGTCAACGGATTATGAATAATAACTAATTCATTAATAACAAAATTAGTCGACCAGTGTTGTCAATAACACGTAATTGTAGACGGTACTTGTATGAAAAGTAAACAATGGATGGTAACAGAATGTTCATAATAAGGATATGAAAAATATAACATATTTGTATGAATTAGTTGTGTGAAAAGTTACCGCTGAACAACATTGACAACATGACGATTGCACTTTTCATAAAAATACATATTTGAATCTGGATACACCTTTTTGTTACAGTAACATGCAGTGTACCACCATTGTTCCTAATCAATAACACAGTTTATATTGCAACATATAACAAACACAACCTCTTGGAATATTCAATTGTAATTGTCATATTATATATATATATATATATATATATATATTCTTTTTTTAAAATAATGAATGAATATTGAATACCAATGTTTATTGAATCATCTAGAATGATATGTACTACCTCTCTATGCTCCTTCACTACATCAATAGTAACCATTTGAGTGAGGTTCAAAAAATCATCATCCACTTGTACATTGGGTGATTCTTTCAGCTGATTCAAGCGCAAGTTGGGTGACTCGGGATTTTCACCAAGCCTATTCATATATAGTTATGTCAAACACACACACATATTTATAAATATATAATTATATTATAAAATGGTGTATAACCTCTTCCTTAAGGCGACAGCAGTTTCTTCTGCCGGGTTAAACAAAATCTTTGATGCATTTATTGAATTTTGGAGGGATGGTTTGTCTGGACATTAACATAACACATTAGCAATGTTAACCAAAACATAAACTATGCACATAATTTAGGTATACTGTGGCCTAAAAACAATATGATTACCAAAAACACGTACCATTAAAATCTTTACACTTCACAATCAGAACAACAACAATATGATCCAAAGAGACAAATCTATTAAGTTCATCGACATATGATCCAAAGAGAGATATATGGAACCAGAAATTAAGATCAAAGCGGTTAAACCAACTTATTAATTTATAAATGATTGTGCATAATTTTCTTAAAAAAAGATAATATATTTATTAATGAATAAAAAAATATATGGAATCACACCCATTGTTATCCAGTTCTATTGTCACGACCTTTGTCTTTGAACCATTTTTCTCATACTCTCTTTCTTTTCCGATTCAAGTCACCACACCTATAAGGTCTGTCGGCAAGTATAGATAACAGATATGAATATTCAATATAATGTATATATATATATACATATCAATTAATACTGTGAATATGTATTGATTTACTAACCAATAAAATAGTCATTATTGAAATCAGTACTGAAAACATCAGCAGGAGAAGTCTAGGTGTCTGGGACCATGTTGATTTCAATATTGTTGACCCGTTGGATCCTTGTAGCATACTGAAAACTAATTTTAAATTTATGCCCAGTAGTACGGTATGCACCGACATTAGCAGAAACATCAAAATTGGTGATGTTATAGACAACCTCTTCATTCAAGTCAGCCTCGAATTTGTAAATCAGTGATTTGCGAATAGTTGCATGTATGTTGTTTCCCTGTCGATAAGAGAAATGATATAAAAAATCATAAAGAGACAACCACATCAAATATCATAAAATATATAAAATGTTGGTATTTTAAATGTTATGGCATGCTAATTAATCGCACTTGAATGATAGGGAAAGAAAATATATTATGATAAAGATGACAAAGATATATAATGAAAAATAAATAAATGGGTGATGATAGGGAAAGAAATTATAAAAGGTAAAATATGAACCTCTCTATCATTTCCTTGTTATGACCACGAGTAGGTTTCATTTGTCATTTCTAACATTGATGTCAGATATCATGTCATACTTGGGAGACATTTTGCAAATGGGATAGGAATGGACAACAACAATTTTGGATACAAAGGACTATTTCGTTTGGCTATGAGCAAGTACTTGAGGAATGTTGGTAGTGGTAATCTTATTTATATATGGGTGTGAACATCATATGAGAGGGAAATTTGGTCAGTTATGATATGATATGATATGATATGATAGGTGACATATTTGTAAACGTTAAAATTTGGCACATTAAAATTTAAACGTTAAATCATTTGACCAATGCTAATAAATTGTATTTTTATGATATGATCAATTTTAAAGAGGATGACCAAAACGTATTATAGGTTTAATACTGATCCTATAATAAAACGTTACATTAAAATTTGACACATTAAATTTTAAACATTAAAAATTATAGGTTTAATACTGATCCTATCATAAAGCGTTACATTTAACACATTAAAATTTAAACGTTACAACTGATTCTATATTAAAATTTGTAACGTATTTTTAAACCTATAATAACTCACAAATTTGTAACGTATATTTAAACCTGTCATAACTCAAAATTTTGTCACTTATTTTTAAACCTATCATAAATCACAAATTTGTAACAAATTGATACATTTATACGTTACAATTGATACATTTAACTTTGTAACGTATTTTTAAAATTTGTACGCCTTTTTTAATTATTCAGTTGCAATATGATTATACATTATAATAAGATACATTAAAATTTTGACTATAGTTATAATATGATTATACATTAAATTAGAAACAATAAAAATTTTATATGTTACAATTGATACATTAAATTTACTGTTACAATATGGCTATACATTAAAATTGATACATTAAAAATATTTATACGTTCAAAATATCTTTGATGCAATAAATATAAATTCATGAATAATCAATTTTTGTTGAAATCATATGTTTATAAATTATTAAATTCTTAATTTACTCATCCAGAATAATATGTAGAAATCATTATCAATTAGTAAAAAATACGTATAAATATTGCATCAAAATGTAGAATATTGTCAAAAAAAAGTAGTAATCATACGTATAAATATTGGAGACCAACTTATTAATTAATATATAACTATGGGTGTAGTCATTCAAGTAACAAATCATAAAAATACAATTTACGAAACTATATAAGGGATATCATAAAAAGGATGTAGAAATTGATTAATATATAATAACTATAAGGGATATAAAAAATAATATGTTCTCATTATTCACATGAATAATCAATTTTTGTAGAGATCATACGTTTATATATTTGAGTATTTCATTTCATTTGAATATTCAAATTAAATATTATGACGTTTATATATAAATGTGATAATACTTAATTTTTACCCTAAGAATTTATATATCAAATATCATTTAGGGAGAATATAAATCATGTGTGATTTTTTTGTTGTTGTTTTGTTGGCAAAATCCTCATAGTGCAATATCACATTTTTTGGTAAATGGACACAATTTTTTCGCGATATCATCATACTGGAGGTACACGTAAACCGAATTATATTTCACACTATGAACATACATGGGTGTAATACAATTTCATTTGATAGGATGATTAAAAATACATGGGTGTCAAAAAAATTGCACATTAATACATATGACGGAAAACCTAAATGACAACATGTCAAATCATCATCTAATAGCAATAAAAGTATCCAACTTCATCATTTTCATCAAATTCTTCATAATCTTCAATACTACGACAATCAAGATGAAGAAAAGCAATTTCAGCGACACCCATTTCTTCCCTAAGCTACCAAACTCGAACCAAAATCACCAACACTTGATCTCAAGCTTCAAAACCTTCTATTCAATTTGTAAATCGACAATGTAGCTCCTAGGTGACTCAACCCAGCACCCAAAGTTCACATACAAACCTATTCTAATCCTTTAACATGAAATTCGAAAATGGTGAAGAAGAAGCTTCCAAGAAGTGCACGTTTTTGTGAAGAAAAGATGATGTTTAGGAAAGATGAAGTGATGGTGCTGAGAGTGACTCAACCTAGCACCCAACTTGGGATATTTATATCCATAGTTGTGTAGGAGTTACAAAATGAAAATAACAGTTTTTTTATTATTTATTTCTCATCAATCCTAGTCTAACATTACATTATATATCTAACCGTTTTTTCTCATTTTGAACAAATAACTAATATATAATTAATATAGGTGAAATGGTATAATATTTATTGTCAAAATGATCATTGTGTGACATGTGGCAAAATATTAAATGAGAAGATTTTCAATTGTTATGTATATAGATAGATATCTTATCATATCATATCTGGTAAAAGTTTGGGTTTTATAGCCATACACTAACAATATAAAAAGTTTACATAAGTCCAATCACATTTTACCTCCTCGACTTATCATAGCATCAACTTAAAAAAACGCACTTTGACATGTTATTTGATATTAGAACAATGTAGTGTCATGTTCAACAAGCCTCTACTTTTAGAGTTAAGTTCCTCTCAAGTACTTGATGTATCAAGTTGGAGGGAGAGTGACACATACAAAGAGATAATGACATTTATAGTATTTATTATTTTATTGTATGTGTCATCATCTCTCCTACTTGAAAGTTGACACACCAAGTACTTGAGAGGATCTTAAATCCTACTTTTAGGCTCTCTCTAATCCCCTAGTAATTGGTACCAGAGCTTTCGCTCTCAGATATATTTGATGTGAATAATTTTGTAGAAAAGCATGACTAAAACAAATGAAGTTTTAGCCTAAGCGGAATACGGTGATATAGACATTTACATTTGAAGAAAAGGATATTTGAAATAGTGACGTGAACATTTACACTTGAAGAAGAGGATAAAGAGAATATTAAAAATCCAAGTATAACTACGAAACACTTATTGATACGATACGAAAAATGAAGAATGATGTGGCAAAGAATGATGTGGCACAATTCTAAGCCTCGCTTCATGCATTTTTTTATAGACAAATGTTAATTGTTAATAGTAATTAGTTAGAGGTGGAGAAATGTGAGTTTCCAGAATATGTTTTAGCGTGTTTTTTGTTAAAATTGGCATTATTACATTTCGTCTGAATAGATCCTTCATAATAAATAGCAAGACTCATTATAAATTGATTAATGATGAAGATATGAGAGAACAAGCTACTCCACTTTTCTTTTCTCAGTGCAAGTATTTCTTGGTTTTCCAGCTTTTTATTTCTTTTTCACGGTGTTCAAAAAAAGTTAATAGGGGTAATATTTGAATCATACTTCTTTTTTTTCTTTTTTAATAAGTGCGTATAACTGCCTTTTGCTTACTAATGAAAGCGGAGGGAGTAACCTATTGGAATTGATGGCCTCCTATCGCTTTGCAGTGGCAATCATACTTTAAAGTTGATGCTCATGGACTTTATTTTGGTTCAGAGGTCTTTGACCCCATTCTAGTGCCCAAGGAAAAGTGGGTCTGACTAATGCAGAGTTCGGTCGGGAGGTAATTAATAAAGTCTGGCTCTAATTTGTTTCATCATTAGTAAAGTCAAGCTTAGAGTTTGCTCATAGACTAATTGTACTTATTAAATCTTTTATATAAATAATAGTGTCATCGTTCGCATAGATTAATATTTATACCACCTTTTGGTTTTTGGTGTCAGATTTTTCTGACCAAAATACCCTTATATAACTCCCCACTAACACTATTTCACTATATTATTATTTACTATTTATATATTATTTATCTATTACTTCTATAACTAGCCCACTAACACACCAACACATAGTAAACTATAAAGTATCATTTATTATTATCTTTCACAAGTTCTCACCAATATTAAAACACATTCATATGCTTTCTAGATGATAACTTCAGAAAACCTATTTTGTACATTCCGAAAATAAACTCTGCAAAATAGAAACAGTTTGAAGTTTACTTCCGCATAAAATTTGAGTGGGGAGGGTGTATTAGAAACAACAAGGGATGCAAATAGTAACCCACAAAAATATTCGCTCGTTTCCTCTATTTGGCCCATATAAACCTTATACTATATACTTTTTGGATGCTACACTTTATCCCCACACCAGATCATAACCAGAAAAGAACAAATTACAATGAATTTTTGATTAATTTTGTATTCAACTTAATACTAAAAGTTTAGATAATGACACAGCTATTAGGATCATCTTCCACACTTACGGCACTATAATATGGATTATACTGTGGTTTCATCTGATTATAATAGGTATTTGTACCATAGAACATGAGAGGAATATGATCAATCACTTTTTCTTTTGTAGAATCCTTCTTTTTATCATCAGTTTTAGATTCATCTTTCTTTTCCTCTTTTGCTGGTCCAACAGAAATTATTTCTGTGTGACAAAACTTCCTTAATTTTGCCACTACATGTACTGCATCAATATCTCCTGTTAAGGTTAACTTCTTGCCTTTCATGTCCATTGAAACTGACTCAACCCCTGCAATAATATTACAAATACAATTTCAGTATATTACTAAAAAAATAATGATCTAGGCTTTGTTTCTTGATCTTGAATTAAAAAAGATAATTGAAATTCAATTAAAATATATATACCTGAAATTCCCGAAACAGCCTTCATAGCTTTTTGCTTGATTTTGCCTTCATTAATTTCCACCTTTAAAATAACTTTCTGTTACAAAAAAATCAAGTAGTTGTTAGGACTTAGGACTAAACATTCAATTTCCAAAGCTACGAACATGCAAGCTATACAAGCAGAGGTTAAAATTGGAACACTAAACTATGCATACCTTCATTATTATGGAAGCTTCAAAGAGGTGAGAGATAAGGTAGAAGAACTCTTGATGGAAATTGTAATAGAAGGTCAAGAAGAGGTTGTGGGATTGGAGACTGAAGAGGTAATTTGAAGAGGAGAGAGATTGAGCAACATTTATAGTGCTACTTATGAGAGAGGAAGAGCCAAGTCAAACTCAACTAGTAGACAAGTCGTCATCCCAAGCAGAAATGAAGGACTTTCTTTGATTTATGGCTTCTTGGAACGTACATCAACCAAATCATTAAAGGGAGGGCAATTTATTACTTTAGTTACTTTTAATAATTATCTTAACAAAAATATGTTTTTGTTTATATCTTTGTTGTGTGTTAGTAGACTCATATGTGTAGATAAGAAAGCTCCAAAGATACTAAGTAATGAAACTATTTTCTTTATGGGCTTAAATCCTAAGAATTGGTGTTTTTATATTTTTTAACAGAATAATTGGTGTTTTTATTGAGAGTTTGGTTGTAGAAAAGGCTACTTATTAACTAGATTAAGTTATTTCACCAAATATTGATAAATGAGTGAAACTGCCAAAAAGGAAAAAAGTTACATCGAGCCAATGCAAGTGCAGATAGAGTGAAAGTTGCTGTATCCGTCGGTTCTTAAAGAAAATGATAATGTTTGGAGTCCCATATTTAGTAGATAAGAAAGCTCAATGTAGTAGTTAAATTAAGAAGCTCTCACTTAAAATTGTGTGTTTAAGCTGTAGTATATTTTTTTAAAAGTTTTTTTGTTTTTGTGTAGGGAGTAAAACTTCTTTGTTATTGTTTTTTTGTTTTTTGAAAACATGGTATTGTTTGTTTTTGAATTTTATTCATGGGTGCATATTTTATATAACTTGATGTTTATTTTTTTTTTTTATTTAAGAAAATAGCGCCAATTTATTTACGAGAAAAAAGAATTCAACAAAAAAAAACAGCAAGCCAACTTTCCGGGAAGGCATCACATGTTGCTTCTGGATGGGCATGTTTTGTGTGGTTCATTTGTTTCCGCGTCTACCCTCCTTCACGCGCAAGGAATTTTTCTTTGGTACATAGGAATTGTACTAAGTTGTCATGTGCACAGTGCACACATAGATTGAGATGCTTGGTCAAAAAATTAATTCATGCAAAAATCATATCAACATGTCCGACTCTTCATTTGAACAACTATTGGTTTGAGCATTGCTCGGTTTGAAGGTAACGGTGTTGGTGTTGGTCTTGGCATTGGCATTTGTGCTAATGGGTCTTCGGGAGAATTCCTCATGACAAGAACTTTATGGCATAATTCTCAATTCAGTGTCAAATAATGAGAGGTATATAGTCTTGGTTTGCTATCAAGAGGCTCACAAATTTACATTTTCACAATGTGCTTTCTGAGATGGATTGCAAAACAGTAGTGAATGACCTCCATCAGAATATGGATCTATTATTCTAGATTGTAAAAGAAACCTTTCTAATTTTTCACATCTTAGTAAAGTTGTTTTTGTAAGGAGACGAGCAAATATGGTAGCTCATTCTTTAGCAAGAGTAGCCATTGTTGAGTCTTGTTCCCAATTGTTTTCCTCAATTCCAAATTGTATTGCTAACTTTATCTGAATGAAATGCAATAGATACCTTTCGGTCAAAAAAAAAGAGTGTGTGAGTAGGTTTGTTGGAATTAAATATTCACTGTATTTATTTTTCCTACATTCTCCTGTAACACAATCTTGTCTAATCAGAAAAGGTTGATAATATTCTGGTTGTAGTTAAGATTGTTCATTATCTACATTGCAAAACCAATGGCAAGATTAGGGAGGACCTTTGAAATTGGATATCTCAAAAGCATTTGAAAGATTAGATGGGGTTCAATGCAGCTATGATGGAGAAGATAAAATTTGCTTTGTGTTAGATTTAATGCAGCTATGTCCATTTCTTTTACAAACTTCTCAATTTTTTTGCTTATGGGCTTCCTTTTGGGAGGGTTTTCCCTCCTTTATTTAGTCACTACATTACTTCCTAGCATCCCGTTCAAACTATTTTTCCAATTACATCATTTAGGTGAACAATCCCATGTCGCGTTGAAGTCATCATGGAATTTGTATAATTATTTCTTGTCTCGACGCCATCCTTTTATTAACATTTGAGGCTTGGGAATTCCTTCAAACTCGGAATGTTGGGTTTCTTTAAGGATCACGCCCAATATGGTTCCCAACAAGGTGCATCTTTTGTATTTTCCATGTATTATTTTCCTTCGAATCACAAGACACGAAGCAAACGAGGATCCTAATAGGTTTGAGAAGCTTGTACTTTTACAAAATCTTGAGGTCGTGTACTATATGACTTTGAAAAAACTACCATTAACTACTTTGAATATCTCTTCTTTACACTGTTAGCCTTTACTGCGTCTTAGTAGTATATCATGTTATATGAAACTTCCATGTAGGTGACCAGGAAGAAATCTATTTACACATCTCAATAACTGTTTCACTAGAAAATAGGAAAAATCAAACTAGAAGATTGTCATATTTTCCCATTATTCATACCAATATTCACATCTCCATCTTAACTACTGCTGATTGTAGGCGAAACAATGCTACCAGAAACCTCTCACGAAAGGGTGCCAGTGACTTGCTCGCAGCTTCATGTCAACAAAACGATCAACTACTGGTTGATTGATGCCACCATTGCCATGAGAATCTAACCATGTTTAGGATAAAATCGGTAATTACAACACCATATATAAAATCAGTTATACGTGACTCGTAAAAATCAGTTATGCAAGTGATTTCTTACCAGGATTTTGCCTTCTCAAACCCCCATAACTTTGTTCCTGTCCTAAACAATTCTGCATTGAGTTTAGTTTGTGTGTGCTAAAAGCCATCTTGAGTTCAAGCAGCTGTGACGGCACTACACTTTGTGAGCAGAAATGAAGTTTTCCTGGATTTATTTTCTGCTGGAACATTGGTTGACTAGCATCATGATTGAACTTTCTCATAGGCTCATCACCACGAGAAACAGGGATAGGTTGGTACATTCTGTTCAGTGGGTACGAGTCGGAAAATAAAGAAAACATGGTTTGGTCAATGGAGATTTTCTTAATGCTATTATGATCTTGTTGAAACCTTTCTGGATTTAACTGATTGGAACAGAACTGTTTGTAAGGTTGTCGTGCATTCATAGAAAGGCAAAAGCCATCAAATCCAGCTCCATGGGGCATCATAGGAATAGGATCATCCAGATAGGTATCAGGAGAACTCTCATCATCGAGTATAAATTCCACTAGCTTCTCAAACCTATCGCGAGGTGAGCTTGGACTAAACAGATCAGCTTCTTCAATCAGATTGCTATTATCCACTTCAGGCATCAAGAACGATTCATCAAATGTAATCAGACTGTCCTCATCGGGCAAACAAAGTTCAGAGCTAAAATTTGAAAGTTCTGAGCTACTGGATGAATTTAACTCTATCTCATGATTTTCAACATCAAGGCTGGACATATTTCCCTTCATGCTATCTGAAATGGCCATTCATATATGACAAAAGATGATATATTGAATTAATAACCTTACGGATGATACTGACAATTTGACAACCTAAAAAAACAATGAAGATTATGAAAAAGATAATTGACCTTTTCTCCATCTTTCTCCTTCTGCTTTCTCCTTATTTGTACACTCGGAAGATCCAAATGTACTACCATGAAGCAAGTCATTACTGTCTCTAGTTGAAGGAGGCAGTGCCTGAAAACAGGATATTATGGACCCCATGACAGAAAGCTGATATAAATGGTTGCACGCCTAAATTTGCCTTGTTCATCAAAACCATATTAATGGATAGTATGTTCTTAAGTTTTCTTCATAATGCTCAAAACAAACCTTGTGCCGACGTGGTGGCCGATATGGTTCATTAGTCCTATGCAGTAGATTGACATCATCAGGTACCTTCAGAGAAATTTTTTGAGGCATATTGTTCTGACATTTAGCATCTGTAAAGCATCAAATTTTAAAGATAATTTTGCCAAACAAACCACAATATGCAATGAAATCCATCATATGTAAATAGCAAGAAAACTATCAGTTAAACAGAATAATTTTTTTATGGGCACAAAATAAAAGTAAGAGACCACACCTGGAATTGCAACACAAGATGGTGGCGAGAGAAGGCCAGTTGAATCACGAAACAAACTGTTCAAGAAACAGGCACAAATTAAGCAACCTAAAAAATCAGCAAAATGTCACAATTTTCAAAAAACACAATGTAGAAAGGGCTTTTTACCATGAAATAGAAAGCTGAACATCCTGAGGTAATTTTACTGTAATATGACTATCAACTTTTGCTAAAGAGAGAAGAAACTCTCTTGTGTACGAAATTCTTGATCTTCTGCAATATCAAACCAAAAAAATCTTGATTTTGATCGAGACAAAACAGGACATAAGAAAAAATTAAACTTAAAGTTTAATATGTCTAACTCAATTTTGTCACCATTAGTTCATTTAGTTGCCTTATTGTCACATATCGAAATTCAACAGAGTCCAAATTATTTTCATTTATATTTTATAATTACACAAACAAGAAATGTGATCAACGTCTTATAATATGATAGTGTAGTTTTCTCATCCACCAAAAAAAAAAGAAATTAAAACTTATTGCAATAATAATAACAATAATAGTTTTAAAAAATAGCAAGAACAGTTGATAATTAAATACCTGTTAGGTTCTTGAATGTCAACATCGGAATAAGAAGGTACAAAGAATGTTCCATTTTCTTGACTCATTTTCTCGAGAAAATCCTAGGTCAACGAGTAATTGACTGAAAATGTAAGAATCTTTTCAAGAACTTAGTGTTCTTGAAGCAACAGAAATTGGACAACACTTTGCAAGAATTCTTTTATGAAGAAGAAGCTCCTATTTCCTAATTCCTAAACCTAAAATCAAGATCTCGCCTAAGAATGTATGCAAGTGTACATTATTAGTATTATCTGTAATTTTTGCGAAAAAGAAAGATAACAAACAATGATAGCAAAAACAGAAATAGCAAGAAAAGCGTTGGTTGGAGGAGGAGAAGGAAGAAAACAAAAGATTTTCGTCGCGAAGGACTTAGTAGGGAAAAATGTGTTTGGAAGAAGGAAATTATTAGAAGAAAAAAGGAAAAACTTGGAGAAGAAGGAAGAGGAGTGGAAGAGAGAGTGTGAGAGGTTTTACACTACTACACAGTACTAGTACACTACACACGGTTTCTGTTTCATCCATTTATAGATTTATAGACATTGACCACGATATGACACATTTACCCTCGTTGGTATTCCCTAATCCCTATAATCAGGGGTCACTCTCCTATCCTATGTAATGGCAATATGGCATGGCGTGGAATAAAAAGGTGCCTCGCTTTAAAACAAATTAGCCGTTAATGACTTACTTAATCAGTAATCAGTAATCAGAACACAAGAAAAAATCAACCAGAGTATATGGCAAAAGTATTTATCTAAAAACTAATTGGGTAAGTCACCTTTTATTTGTGAGAAAAAAAGGGGATTCAAGCCCCATTTGGTACACAGCTTTTCTTTACTAGAGTAATTTGAAAGTCAAACCATCTTATCTAAGCACTTGTGGTTCCTGGTGCTTTGTTACTGCCATTAGCATTACTAATAGTCAGTGTTAAAGAGTCCCTACGAATGCGATATGGCCTAAAAATAAGTTTATAAGTGGGAAGCATCTCTTACTTTATAAGCTGATTTTTGGAGTTGAGTTAGGCTCAAACCATATTGTAAGAAGTTTTATTCTTATAAAGTAATGAATATCAAAATTGTTTCCTTGCAAAAATTAGAGTATGCTAATCTTTAAAAACTAATAAGTACTACCTATATTGCATGATACATCTAATTTTTTATGTATATTTTAGTTTCATTCGTACTTTTCAAAATCCAAGCAGCATTAATTAAGGTTTTATCAATAATACTTTTAACTATACTATTGTTGAGGCAAGTATGTATTAGGTAGAATGAAATAATAAATAGCTACGAATATCGGAAAAAAATAAAAAAAATCCATCAAAAGTAACAAATTTTATGAGTCTTTCTTAACATGTGTAAATAACTTTAAAAGGAATTGTATTTTGAAATTGATGGAGCACCTTAACAATAAGAGAAAATATCACTCCAAATAGGAAAATTTACACAGAATCTAAATACAATAAAATATGTTTCTTTTTCAGCAAAAATAAGAAAGGAAGTCTTGCTAAAATTGAGATATAATTAAAAGCAATTATAAAAATATGAAAAGAATAACTATGTTTGTTATAAAAATTTAGAATAACTATTTTGTCATCAAATAATCACATGGGAATCACCTAAACAAGAGGCTCAATCAAGCTAAATGTTAATGACAGCTTCAGGATGGGGAAATGGAGATGGTGGTTTAATTTAGAACTACACAAGGGAGAGTAGACGATGGGTTTTTCTTCGAAGGATGGATGGGGGATCCATCATTTACGGAGCTATTTGGAATTTCCTCATGCATCATCATTAGAGTCAGTTTCAAAAATAAAATCCTTGTAGTTCTATCAAGTGAGACCACGGTAAATTTGTATTAGTCACCAAAAAGTACACAGTAACACCTTATTTAACTAATAATGATATTCATTTAGCCAGGGCCCAGGGAAACACATGTATCTGAGTTCAGACTTCAGAGGCATAAATTATGTTTATAAACTCCTGCAATCCCACCGGTAAACTATTTCAATTCTCCAACAAACACAAAGTATATGAAAAAGAATTAATAACCCATAAATCATCCATCTCTTTGAAGTGGGTTACGAAAATGAAAATAACCCATAAATTATTCAATTTCTATAGACTAACATGTGCCATCAGCGAAGATTAGAGGAGAGGAATTTGGAAGTTAATAAGAAAGATAACTCTCAGTCCCAACGTATCCCAATGAGATTATGAGTGTGAAAAGCATATAAAATTACTAAGGGAAATGAAAAAGTCAAAATTCTTGCATAAAGTTGGGCAATGATTTCAAAAGCTCATTTCAATTTCCAACAAGACTACAAAATCGAAAACCAAAACATAAAACTATTAGACACATTTTTGGACACAAGATATCCAACCCAACTCCTAACGACAGATCACTATAACAGGACCAGACCCCATAACAATCCACGCGATACATACACACAACTGACATTATGCATCGACTCCACTTAGTCAACTTCCTCCATCTTGCTCTCCTCGGTGCCAACCTCCTCAAGTGGAGGCATGTCATCATCTCCAGCAGCCTCTTCCTCATCAATGCTGAGACCTAGTTTCAACATCCTGTGAATTCTAGCTGCAAAAGTGTTTGGATCATCAAGGCTAAAACCAGAAGTCAAGAGCGCAGTCTCAAAAAGCAGCAACACCAGATCCTTCACAGACTTATCATTCTTGTCAGCTTCAGCCCTCTTCCTCAGCTCCTCCATGATCCCATTGTCTGGGTTAATCTCCATAGTCTTCTTGCTGGACATGTAGCCACTCATGCTGCTATCTCTCAATGCCTGAGCCTTCATAATTCTCTCCATGTTTGCACTCCACCCATATTCACCAGTCACCAAACAGCAGGGCGAATCCACAATCCTGTCTGAGACAACAACCTTCTCAACTTTGTCACCCAAGATCTCCTTAATTGTCCTGCAAAGGTCTTCAAAAGATTTCTTCTTTTCCTCTTTCTTCTTTTTCTCTTCCTCAGTCTCATCATCCAACTTCAACCCTTCCTTTGTAGCAGATACCAACTTCTTTCCATCATACTCTTTCAATTGCCCAACAGCATACTCATCAATAGCATCCACCATGAAGAGCACCTCATACCCCTTCTTCTTAAGCCTCTCCAAGAAAGGAGAGTTCTCCACAGCCTTCTTGCTTTCACCAGTGATATAGTAAATATCCTTCTGACCCTCCTTCATTCTGGTAACATAGTCCTTAAGGCTGGTCAACTCATCTCCACTTTTTGTAGAGTGGTATCTGAGTAAATCAGCCAATTTGGCTCTGTTCTGGCTATCCTCGTGAATACCCAGCTTCAAGTTCTTGGAGAAAGCATCATAGAACTTGTTGTAATCCTCCTTATTCTCAGCAATCTCATTGAACATCTCAATGCACTTCTTCACAAGATTCTTCCTGATTACCTTCAAAATCTTATTCTGTTGCAGCATCTCACGAGAGATGTTGAGTGGCAAATCATCAGAGTCAACAACACCCTTGACAAATCCAAGGTACTCAGGGATGAGCTCCTCACAGTTGTCCATAATAAACACCCTCCTCACATAAAGCTTAATATTGTTCATCTTCTTCCTAGTATCAAACAAATCAAACGGTGCTCTTTTAGGGACAAAGAGAATGGCCTTGAACTCAAGTTGACCTTCAACAGAGAAGTGTTTAACAGCCAGGTGCTCTTCCCAATCATTAGTGAGACTCTTGTAGAAAGATGCATACTCATCCTTGGTAATCTCCTCTGGCTTGCGCAGCCAAATTGGTTTCTGCTTGTTAATTTGTTCCCACTCGTGATTAACTTCTTTAATCTTCTTCTTCTTCTTGGAATCTTTCTCCTTCTCTTCATCCACATCCTCAACGTCTCCTTCCTCCTCCTTCTTGGGTTCATCATCCTCATCATCGCTAACCTCTTTCTCAATTGTCTTCTCAGTCCATAGGTAAATCGGATAGCTAATAAATTCAGAATGTTTCTTCACAAGATCCTTAATCCTCCTCTCCTCTAAGTATTCCAACTATAACAACAACAACAACAACAACAATAAATACAATCGTTCAATTATCTGAATTCTGAACATGACACCAAAATGAAAACTAATTGGTTCTTCAACAATGTGATATTAAAGTGGGAGAGGAGTTGAATCTTTTACCTGATCGTCTTTGAGGAACAAGGTAATCTTAGTTCCTCTTCCGAGTTGTTCACCATTAACATCCCTAGTAACAGTGAAGGAGCCACCAGCCTGTGATTCCCAAACGTATTGCTCATCGTCGTTGTGTTTGGTTGTAACGATAACCTTCTCCGCAACGAGATAAGCAGAGTAGAAACCAACGCCAAATTGGCCAATCATGCTGACATCAGCACCAGCCTGTAACGCCTCCATGAATTCCTTCGTCCCCGACCTCGCAATTGTACCCAAATTGTTCACCAAATCTGAAACAGCCACACACGTAACACGTTTGGTTTTAATCTAACACACAAATCGCACTTCACAATCATCAAACATGTAATTGAAAATGTACATTACCTGCTTTGGTCATGCCAATGCCACTGTCAATGATGGAAAGAGTTTTGTTGACTTTGTCAGGAACGAGTCTAATGAAAAGCTCTGGTTGAGAATCTAGTTTGCTCTTATCCGTGAGGCTCTCGAAACGAATTTTATCCAAAGCCTGTAACGTAATGTAACAAATACGAATAAGAATCGAAAATCGGAAAGACGCAAGAAATAAAAGAAGTAGGGAAAAAGTACTTACGTCGGAGGCATTGCTGATGAGTTCACGAAGGAAAATCTCCTTGTTGCTGTAGAAGGTGTTGATGATGAGACTTAGAAGTTGGTTGATCTCAGCTTGGAATGCGAAGGTCTCAGCGTCGCGCATTTCAACTTCCGCCATTGGAACGTTTGCAGTGATTGTAGAAAGAGAAGATGAACGATAGAGAAACGATCGCAAAGGTAAACTGATTTTCTTGTTTGCTTATTTGATTGATTAGCAGAGGGGGAGAAGGAGGGAATTTATATGGAAGAGGAGAGTATTCTGGAAAAATGCGGAGCGGGCGGGGGTCTAGATTGTTCTACCATCCTCTCGATTCTTTTATTGTCTTTTGGGTTTCCTTTTTTCTTTTTCTCTCTTGGGGTTAACCGTTTATTTCGTTGTTCGCTACTTGCATTGATCCATTTTTCAAAAATCAAGCGTATTAACATAAATCATAAAATTGAAATTAAAAAGTATATGGCAACAAAAGAATTTAAGATAAAGATATTAATATCCTAAAAATTAATTTTCTTTTAATTCTCTGGTTAAGAAAAAACTTGAGTTCATATAAATATATCACAAGTGCTAAATATTAATCTAATAATTAAACTAGCAGAGTTTTTTTATTTAGCAGAGTTTGTCCAAGTTTCTTATATTACGTATTTCCATCAACTATTAGTGAATTTTTCTATACAAAAAATGTCTTTGTCTAACTTTCTGTTCCATTTGGATTCTGGAACCCTCTCCTGCTCAATGCTTCTCATGTGATACAGTATGTTATTGTTAAGATTTTTTCATGAGTTTAATCGATATAAATTGACCATCTTTTTTGAAACGAAAAGAAACTACAGCCTAGAAAAGAGAATTCTAGTGATAAAAAATCGCATTAGATGTAAATTTTTTAAAATAAATGGAATAAAAGTCAAAATATTTTTATAATTTGTAAACTTTTAATTGGTTGATGTCATAAAATATTTGTAAAGATTGAAAATTTTAGTCAATGAATTTATTTATATACAGAGTCAATGGAAAATTTTCTTATATTTTCAACTTTGTAACTCATTAAAATTTGTTAGTCTTCCCTCTCAACACAATTGAAATTCATTTATATATTATCTGATTTGTGATTTCTTGTGAGTGTAAAAAAAAAATTGACACCTAAAGTGCATAATATTTAAAGTCCTAATTAATTCAATTTAAAATGGTTCAAGGGCGTGTATTGTTGGTGTAAATTAACTTTACATAGACATTTGTAATTGCATTTTTAATTAATTACTAAATAATGAGATTTCATTAGATATGGTGTAAAACTAGTTTAAACTAATATATCATGCCTGATTTTCTCATCTAGTTTAAATCATAAAAACAACATATTACTTTTTTTATTGATAAAATAATAATTTGAAATATATTCAGATTTTTGAATAATAATTTTATAATCATATTTATAAATTATTTCAAAGAAAACAGTTTTCTATGCAATTCACATTTTAAAACTAAAAAAACGGTATTTAATTTGTGATTAAATATTTTAAAACACGCGGGGTATAGAAGAATGACCCAAAATGGACTCAAGAGACAAAAGGAGAAATCTATCATACCTTATTGAGTTTTTTGGATTTCATACTCAAAAATATTTAAATATATAAAAAATTGAATGTCATTCAATGATTAGTTTCTACCAAATTCCTTCTTAGTTTCAAAGCTTTCTACTACAATTGCTCTGATTTTTTTTAAGATAAATCTACCATTGCTCTTCATTGTTCATATTCTGAAATGAATTTCATTGAGATTTTAACTGTAAATATAAAATGGATCAATAAAATGAAAGCCAACGAAAGACCAAGTATTTATTCATTCGTTTCACTACATGATTAAAACTCAAATACATGAGATGAAAACAAAATTCCAAATACATCATCCATCCATATTATTATAAGATGGAACTTGCAACAGAACAACTTTTCAACTGAACACTTTCAATTGGCAGCTTATCACTTGGATAAGGACAATCTCCTTCCTTCTCTTTCAACAACTCACAAGGCTTAGGAACAACATTATTTGTAACTCCAGCAATATCAGTACAATTCCACTGAAGTTTCTTCTTCTGAGCACTCAATCGAATACTAACATTAGAAATGCAAATTCCAGTAAAAGGATCATTAGGAATCCCATCAAGTCTTGCTGAATAAGTAACATTATTAGCAGTAATATCTCTGTAATTTATTCCAGTAATTTGAGGAAGTGCTTTTGGATCAAATTTAGGATCAGGATGTGATCCATAAGAACCAGTCATCCAAAACACATATTTCATTGTGTTCAATTTCATTCCTTTAACAAATATGTCCTTCACATATGCTCCTCTACCAACTGCTGTTTTAATTCTAACAGCTGATTGAGTATTGATAGCAATGTTGTCTTCAGCTCTAATATCTTGAATTCCACCAGACATTTCACTTCCTAATGCAATCATAGCACTATCTGGTGATATACATGTAAGCCTTCTAATGATTATGTGTTGAGATGGAAGTCCAACTTTAATTCCATACTCATCCCAACCACTTTTTACCGCAATACAATCATCACCAGATACAATGTACACATCCTCAATCTTAACATTTGTACATGAATCTGTCAAGAAGGAAAAAAAGTTGTTAGTCCTTGTAATAACCTCTGTAGCAGTGACACTTCTAGTTGAAGACGTGTCTAGACACCTACAGTTCAATTACTTTTGTTTTTCAAATTAAAATTGGTGTCTAGATATCTGTGTAAGTGTCGTGCCTAATGTCTATTTCTATTAGTTATTAACATTTGTATATTACCTGGGTCTATTCCATCTGTGTTGGGAGAGTCCACTGGTGCAAGAATGGTGAGTCCTTGTAAAATTATGTCACTGAAAATATAAATCATATGATAAGAATAATGAAATGCTATATATTAGAGTGCATTAAGATTGAGAAAATTGAAAAGGATGACTATTATCAAACCTGCTGTAAATTGGATGGACAAACCAAGATGGGGAGTTAATCAAAGTGAGATTTGATATTTGGATTTGATTAGAGTACATGATCTCAATCAAGTATGGCCTAGTGAGTTTCAATTGACCCTTGTGGAATTTTTCCCACCAAGAAGATCCTTGTCCATCAATAGTCCCATTGTTGCCTATATGATCAAAATTCAATAGATCAGATTTTAAAATGTCTACACAAGTTATTTTAAAAAAAATTAACAACTTGATCTAAATAATTACCAGTAATTACAACATCAGTGAGGTTAGTTCCAAAAATGAAACTGCTAAACCTTCCATCAGGTGCATCTCTTCCCCTTCCATAAGATGGTAGGATAGGAAGTTGAGGCCATTCTGATTCATCCTGTCCCATGTAAATAGTGGATCATTAGAGAACACAAGTCAAGTCAAAAAGCTTTTCCTTTGACTTTATTTTTTTAAAACAAATTACATATTTATATGATTGTTAATTTCAGATAAATAAAGGGTAAAAGGGTCATAGACAAACTCTCTATAGACTAAAAGAGGGGTAAAAGGGTCATGTAAAATTCACTGCATGGGAAGTGGAACAAGTAGTGACTATAATATACCTGAGAAGCAAGTAGAACAGCATCTTTTTGGAGAAAAAGAGTGAAATGGCTAGTGAGATTGAAGCTACCAGTTAACCATTTACCAGGTGGTACAATAAGAATTGCACCACCATCATTTGCATATTGGCTGAGTTTGCTTATTGCAGAGTTAAAGGCTTTGGTGTTAGATGTTTTACCATCACCAACAGCACCAAAATCTGTCAAAACTGCACTGTGCTTTCTGCAATTGATAGCAGGGTATTCAAGGTTGTTCAATCTACTGACTACTCTGCATTCTGCTACTGATCCCAATATTATAACTAGGGAGATCACACCAATTACCTGCACAAAACAATAGCAATAACTTAGTCACAAGAAACATAGAAACATTCGATAGTCTTAGAAAAAAATAAACAACGTAAGACTAACCTTCATGATTTGATGAGACATTGCACTACTTTCTTGCAGAGAAGACACGAACATAGTGGATTTATATAGAGAGGATTATTACTACTTAATGCTTATCAAAATCTTAACGGTTATTTTTCAGTCAGCGGTTATATTTCATGGAGTTATTATTTTTATTTTATTTTATTTTGACTGGAGTTATATTCCTTTTTCACGACTCAAATTGGCTCCTTATAATAAAGATTATTCAAATGCATTGAATTCTATGTCGAAAAAACATTGAATTTGCTGTAAAAAAATACTAGTATACATTGAATTCAAGAATTAATGTTCTTTTTTTTTCAAAAAAACTACAATGAATTCGAGAATTATTGTATTTTTTCAATAAAAAATAATTAATGTAATTTATGTAGCTTAATTAGTAATTAAAATTTCATCTTTGTTTTTGACTCAATTAAATGTTCCTCTTGGATGAGAAAAAATGGCTGAATTTTGAATAAAATAAGAAATATTATATTTGAAATTTAATGCTAAGATTTGTGAATTATGAAAGGCAAAAATTAGGCCTTTTCGGTAATAAAAATAACGACAGATCAGATTCTTTCTGAATATAAACTTTCTGTAAAAAAAATCAGAATAGAAATAAAGTTAGAAACCCTAACCTTTGTTGTAGTTCTCAATATTTTTATGGGATTTGAAGTTTGTAACAGAAATGGCAAAAATCAGAGTTATTCTGGATATATTGAGAATTTTCCTTTTATTTGGTGATTCTTTTCCTTACTTTTTTTTGGTGATTCTTTTCCTTACTTTTTTTTTGACAAAGATTCTTTTCCTTACTTGACAAATATTAAATGTAAGTTTTTTAAATATTTTTTTAACCAATATTTTTTTAAAAAATATAAAACGTTAATAGTATGCACTTACAAAAACTAATTCCAGCCTTTCTTCTCAATATTTTTACAACTTTTCCATTAATAACTAATTTCATCATTTTATTCAAGTCAAAGAAAACTAATTTCATCATTTATTTGACCCCGCGCCGATGTTGAGGGGAATGAGCCTTGAATAATTTGGAGTTCGACCGAAAAGTAAGAAAGTATGACTCCAATTTATTCCGTTGCCGGATATCGAACCTTGATACTAACCCGTGCATTAACAAACTCTAATCTTCTCCTGAATATTTGTAGAACTTTTCAATTCTTTTATTAACTAACTAATTTAATCATTTCATTTTTCTCAAAATATTAATGATATCAACCATTAATTAATATAAAAATTTTGTCAATTTTTTTTTAGTATGAGACTTCTTTTTTTTATTGACGGAGAATATAAGACTTTTTAAACATCCTAAAAAATATTAAAATTTCATAATGACAATTTTAGTTAATAGTGACGATTTGAGAAACTATTACAACATAAATAATTTATAGTATAAAATATTATTATCAAACAAAAAATATAGTACTGTTTAAAAAAATTGGTCAAAAGGAAACTAAAACAATTGTATTTAAAATATTTTAATTATATAGAGTCAAAAGAAATTAAAACGATTAGTATGTTCCAAAATGTATTAATTTTTCTTGACTCAAAAAATATTACTAGAAAATTTATCAACCAGAGTTTATTTGTACTATTATAAAACTTACATGTTTTTATATTGACAATCAATTTATCTAGATCCCAATTACTCTCAATTAGGGGTGAGAAAAAAAATTAGGAGTGAGTACAAGTATACTTTGACCTAACCCAACTCGGAACTCAATCTAACCCACAAAATTCGAGTTGGCTTGGGTAATTGAGTTGGATTGATTTTTAAATAAGGAGACACATAGAATATGGACTGGGTAGCGGATCTAAAAATTTAGAACCCACTAAGCCCAACCCATTATGACTTTACATATACAATTTTTTTACTTTACATATACCGATTGATAATCGAAATCTAGTGTCAAAAACTTTTAAATAATTTCCCTATTTCAATAATCCAAATTTCAACATTAAAATTAATTAGCCTCTTCCTTGAAAATATGAGCTTCAAATTTTAAGATAGTTTTGTATGAAGAAAATTTTCTTTTGCGTGAATAGGGGTAGGGATAGGTTGGGTTCGAACTGGGCTTTGCATTGTTTGGGTCTGACCTGCGTTCACTAGAAGAATAAGTGGATTTACTGGCCATGACTTTCCGGCTGATTTAAATCCTCTGGAAAATTTCCGGCGGATTTTAGACTTTTCCGGCGGATTTAGTCCCACGAAAAGTTTCCGGGGGATTTGTTGGAGTTTCCGGTGGATATTTATCCGACGGTAAATTTTCGGCGGATATTTATCCATTTCCGGCGGATTTATTCGGTGTTTTTTGGTTTTTTTTAAAAAAAATCCGTCGGTACCGTATTTTCCGGCGGATTTTCGAAAAAAAACGGAAATTTTAAAATTCAAAATTCGCCGAAAACGCCAAGAAATCTGTCGGAAACTTTCCGTGGGACTAGATCCACCGGAAATCCCGATTTGCGAGGGATACTTGATCCGCCGAAAATGCCTTGACCGACAAAATCCGCCGGAAACCCCATTTTGCGGGGGGATTTCGGATCCGCCGGAAATCTAAAATATCCGCCGGTAACGCCATTTTTTGGCGGATTTCAAAATTCAAAATTTTGAATCCGCCGGTAACCTCATTTTCGGCAATTTTTGTTGTAACCGTTGCAACACCTCTCCTCCTATATAATTCGGTTTCACATCTTCTTCACTTCACAACTTCTTCATTTCTTCACATCCTCGTCTTCTCTCTACGAAATCTCTTCCTCTATATGAGAAATTTCTTCTAATGTATGTTTATAACATCCGAAATTTCTTCAAATCTCTTCACTTCTTCATTTTTTCACTCGTTAATAGTTTTTGTTTATGTATTATTTAGGAGTTGTTTGAGTTTGGTTCTCTCTCTTTTTTATTCGAAGGAGTGCGGGATTAGCATCAAGCCAGAGTCTTCTCTTCACTACCGGTTAGTTATCGAAGTTATTACTTGTTATTTTTGATATTATTAGTTAGAATTTATTCAATACTTAAATATAAAATTTAATAATATATTAGTTAATATTAGTTATAATATGAAATAAAATTAATGTATTTGTTAATTTATTTTTAATTTTTAAATTTTGTTTAATAATTTTATATAAATAAATACGAAAAAAAAAAATTAATGTATTTATTAATTTACTTTTTAATTTCTGTATATATTTTTAATTTATGTTAGTATTTTCAATTTTTTTTAATACGAAATAAAAATAAAATTAATTTTTATTATATTTAAATATTTTTATATAAATGCGAAATATTATTAATTTCTGGTTCTTATTAATTTTTAGATAAATACTATATATTATATTTACTTTAAAAAGTTTTAAATAAATAAAAACGAAATTAAAAACAGAAATTATATTTACTTAATATATATGTATAATTCACTTAATATATCAATATATATTTTTAGATAAATATGAAATATTATATTTAGTTTATTAAAATGTATATCAATATATATGTATTATTCACTTAATATATCAATATATATTTGAAAGAAATATTTGATAGTTTATTTCATTTACATTGAATAATTACATTTAATTTATTATTAACAAAAAATTTGATAGTTTGTTTAAAACGTAGTAATTTATAGTTATTATTTAGTAAAAATATTATTTATGTTGTTAGTTAAAATGGGTAATACTAATAGAGTTATTTATTAATATATATAATAAAGCAACATGTATTGTAATTATTGTTATTATTATGTTATTATAATTATTTTGTTTTTTTGATATATAGTTAAAATTGATATTAATATATCGATCTATAGAAAATGTTGTATTTAATTAATTGTTAATAAAAAAAGTACATTTGTTTAAAACCTAGTAATTTATTTCCGGCGGATTTTTTGAATTTTTCGGTGTTGGATTTTCTAGCGGATTTGTCTTTTTTTCGACGATATTTGCGGCGGAAAATCCGCTGGAAATCGTTTCCTACCAGCTTTCTACCGACGCCAAAAATCCGCCAGAAAGTACAAATTTTCGGTGGATTCTGGCCGCCGAAAAAACCCATTTTTCTTTTAGTGGTTGAAAGTGTTAGGCTTGAGTTTGGCTTGCGGTATGTCGGAGGCTCATTTTTCAGGTCTGGTCTAGCCTTTTTGAAAGCTTGCTAAGGCTTGAAACTCTATTTAAAAGTCTATTTCACCATTTTTTTTTGAAAGTCTACGACCTTTGACTGATGAATGCTTTTGTAAATAGACTAAGAAGTTAATATGAGAGTGAAATTAAGTTCTATTTGATATGACATCCAATTTAAATTTTATTTTATTCTATAACTTTAAATATGTAAAATAGTTGATGTATATTGATATGCTTAAATTAATAGAAAATAGTAGAAAATTTATGATTTAACACAATATACTAAATTCAATGTAATAACAATAATATTAAAAAAGGTATTTTTTATATTTACTTAAATAGGCCGGCCTAGTAGGCTTAAAAGGTTTTTTCGCTGGCCTGTGGCCTGATCTTTTTAGCTAAATAAGTTTTTTAAAAAGTCTTAGCCTAGTCTATTTAAAAAAAGTTTGGTCTGACCTGTGCCTGAGGTAGGCCGGGCCGTAGACCCCTGTTGGACGACCTGGCCTACTCCCGCCCCTATGTGTGAACTTCAAGGATTTTCTAAAGACCTTTTTCTTTTGTATTGGTTTCGTTACTTATTAGTTATAGTGGAAGTCCAAATTAATTAAAGCATATACTTTTTTTTTAAAAAAAAAGATAACTTACTAATAAACCTGATATCCACCCAACCCAATTCATACCATTTGAGATCGGGTTGGGTTGGTTTGGGTCACGCAAAAATTTGGGTTTAATTTTGCCGATCCAACCCATAAGTATTTTAATTGAGTTGAGTGTTTAAATGCCTCACAACCCACCTAACGCCCGCTCCTTACTCTCAATAATCATTTTTATGTTTTGTTAATCTCTTTTTAACTTATGTGTACATATATAAATATATATTTGTAAATATAATATAAATATTTTTATTTATATAAAATTATGACTTTTTTTTAACTAATACAATGGTTTTTTTATTAAATTATTATTAATAGATGAATTGGATATCCATCCATAAAAAAGTTGTTAATCGGAATGGATGGACTTTTTTTGTCAATAGATGGATTGAATTGAATTTGTTTGGTAAACTTTTAATGGATATCAAGTTGTAAATGGATTTCTCAAATCCACCCATTACAATCCAAATCCATATTCATCCATTTTGACACCCCTAACGGCTAGTGATGTATCCAATGTTTAGGTTTTTGAGGATGTCAAGGTGCAGGATGAAGTCAAGCTTACACGACCATAAGAGTGTGCCCTTGATGTTAGATTGGCTGATATTTGTGACCTAGAGAGGAATGTGTGGGAGTTGGAGAAAATTGCTTTGCTATGTTCAGATGAATATCGGTGTGCTACTATATGCACTCCCCTGCTGCATATGATGGGATCTGATAAGTAGTGGTAAACCCAGGACCTTAAATCAGGGGGTGAAAAAATCATTATAAAAAATGTTGGTTATTGTTTAATTTTTTTAACTATTCTCACTCAATTTTCTAAAATTAAAGAATCAAGTTGTCTAGCTCCAAATTTATTTAAGAGTAAATCATCAAATTAGTCTCTAAGTTTATACGCATTTTCCTCTTTAAGTCCTAAAGTATATGAAAATAAGATGTAGTAAAGTATAAGACATCGGTAAAATTACTTCCTAAAGTTTTATAAATAGTCACTTAACTTACAAATATTAATAAGACAAATTTATTAAAAATTGGTTGCAAATTTAACAATACTAGTGTAAATTAAAATTTTCAAGGGGTTAAAAAAAATTATAGAGGTACTAGTACACTTTTTTCAAGGGGTTCCCATGAACCAAACCTAGGTCCGCCACTACCGATAAGTTAGTACACTACAAGAAAACCGCATATTATCAGCGATTTTTTTTCTTTTGATTTTAGTATTTCTGATGGATTTTTTTCGTCAGTAAAGTTTCGGTGGATTTTTTTTTAGGCTTAAATATCATTTACCCCTGCTGACGTGGCACATCATCCCCGTTAGCCACGTCAGATTTTTTGGATGGAAAGTTAACTGAGGGGCCTAACTAGAAACACTTAATATTTGCAAGGTCCATTTTAAAACTTTTTTTACAGGGGGGTAAATGAATTATGGTGATATTTGCAGGGGGTAAATCATATTTAAGCTTTTTTTTTAATAAAAACACTGGTAAAATTACCGGCAGATTTTTTAAAAAAATAATAAGGACAACAATACCGAGCTCAGAGATATCATAAAGGATTTTAGACATTAATGATCTGTTTTCATTTATACTCTCGTGTTGAGTTCTCTAGCAAAGAAGGTGACGGGTAGTTATTAACAATAGTTGCTCTCATACTTGTTTATTGTTTTTTTTGGTAGAATGCTCTCATACTTGTTTCTAATTATATTGAATACTTGATTTTTAAAAATATTAAAAAAAATGGGTTGAATGTAATTTAGGAAAATATTAATGGGAGATGTGACTTCCCACATATCTATATCTATATATTAAACAATTGAGAATGCATCTCAATAAATGACATTACACGTGTCATTTTCTCATGCATTTGCTAATTAATTCGCTTGCTTTAAATATTCATCAACGCACATGGAAATAATTTTTGACATTTTGATTCACAATTAAACATTATCTCAACCTGCTAAATCAGTTACAATTTTAGAATTTGAAGTGCCAAAGATTTCCACCACAATGAAATGAAACTACTTCTATAAATTTTGGTCATTTCAATGGGTATGCATATTCTTAATCACATTTGAGTGTAGACGTAATCGCATTAATAGACCTATTTGTATTTAAAAATATAAAATCTGCATAAAAATGTAGATTAGTTTTTTTACTAGAAAAAGAATATAGATTAATGCAAATTTTAGTGACCAACTTTTTACAAATTAGCAACAAATTAAACGTCAAAATCAAATCAGCTTATCTACAAAATCAAATACCGTAACAATCATTTTACAAATTTTAGTAAAAACAATTTTATGCTTTAAAATGGATTAAATGACAACCAAATCAACTTATTTCCATTTTCAACTATAGAATGTCCCTACCCCACTTGCTGGAAATATCAAAAAATTAACTTTCAATCAAGTATAAAAATGAACTCAATTTGAGAAATCCTTAATTTTGACATAGTAATAAATAGTTCTAAGTGGTAATTTTTTGACGGCATAAATAAGGACAAGGGCGGAATATTAATATTTCTAAGTGGTAATTTTTTGACCACGTAAATAAGGATAAGGGCTGAATATTTTAATTTTAATTAATGAATCTTTTTGAATCACATATTATTGACACCTTCTTACATATGCAATAGAGTGATATTCAATTTGCCTACAAAACCAAATAAACTTTTTTTTGACGTAAAAAAAGACCATTTGATATTTTAAACGATAGAGAACAATGGTACTAAAAAATGCATGGCTAAGCAAGTGGCGAAAATTCCTTAGTTAATATCATTTGTCTCATTCTATAATACTTCTCTTTAGTATTCCTCATGTTACCATTCCTTTTTTGGTGTGTCGCAAAGATTGAACATTTATGAGTTCTGTTCACTTGCTATTCTTTTAAAAAATACTTAATATGCATTCTTTTACATATGACATCTTAATGTATCAATTGTTATATATATATATATATATATATATATCTGTGTGTGTGTGTGTGTGTGTTTGTCTATCTGTCTGTCTGTATGTATGTATGTATGTATGTATGTATGTATGTATGTATGTATGTATGCCTTCTTTCATTAAGCCTCTTTTACATATAGTATCTTAGTGACAATATTGTATGACCAGCTATTAAATTCTATTGGTATAAAAATTAGTGAAATCCATTTCTGACCATCTGGATAATTTTCTCCCGACTTTAGTTGGTTATCATCGTGATGATATTTACATTTGCAGCTACAGGGAGGAATTAATTACAAGTTAATGAAATTGGGAGGTTGTTGCATTGCAGGATTGATTTATACGGGTGAAGACAAGGAGCCAAAGAGTTATATTGCTGAAATACAATGTACATCTGGGAGGGAGCTTTTTAAATTGATAATTGCATGTCTATGGGGGTTGATGCAATATTTGATATAAAAGTTAGTAGGATGAGTCGAAAATGATAGATAACAGAATGCAAAAGGGGGAGGAATTCAAAAACATGTAAGGTTGATATATATTAGGAATCTCTGTTACAAGCGCTACTCCGCAAACTTTAGATTTCTTACTCAATCTTGACCGGAGGTTTCGCAAAAGCTGTGCAAATGGAGCAAGTAAAGGACGTGAGACTGGGAGGTAGACGACTCAAAAATTGCGCAATCCCTTGACCAAATATATAACCGACATGACCATGTCATGACATGCTCATTAATATCGTTATTATTTAGAGATAGTGTATCTTAAGAAGAACTCTAATCACAATAATATCATATCGTTTGTGCTTAAAAAATAAAATTAACATGAACTTTTGATAGTTTAAATATTATTTTCAAATCACAAAAATACCATACTTGCATTAATTTTGCTACTAGCTTACAAAATATAAAGGCTTAAATGCACTTTTGGTCCCCCTATTTTATTAAATGTGCAATTTCGATCTCCATGTTTATATTTGTGTAATTTTGGTCCCGTTATTTTACTAAATGTGCAATTTTGATCTTCCTATTATAGAAAATGATTTAATTATTGAAGTATAATTTAATTATTTTGATCTTCCTATTTTACTTAATTTATTTTAAATTATATATTAAAATATAAAATATAAAAATAATTGCACATTTAGTAAAATAGGGGACCACCTCATTTACTTTAATAAACATTTATTTTAAACAATTAAATAATTTTTATATTTTAAATTTTAAAATATAGAAATAACTTAATTATTTAATATAATTAAATTATTTTCTATTTCTTAACGTATAAAATATAAAAGTGGTTTATTTATTTTAAATTATATATTAAAATATATAATAGTAAAATATATAATATAAAAATAATTTATTTAGTTTAAATAATTAAATCATTTTCTATAGTATGGGATCAAAATTGCGTATTTAGTAAAATAAGGGGACAAAAATTGCACAAAAATAAATAGGGGAATCAAAATTGCGCATTCAGTAAAATATGGGGATCAAAATTGCCCAAAAAAAATAGGTGAATCAAATTTGCACATTTAATAAAATAGGGAGATTAAAAATGCATTTAAGTCAAATATAAATTATTCGACAATAATTTTCAATAACATATTATTACCCAGGGCGCGGGTTAATTATTCTAGTTATTTAATTGTTAGAAGAAGAGTTTGTTTTATTGTTTTTGAATAAACCGACTATCAACTCAACTCCATAACTTCATTTCATTCCGTTGTTGTATTGCACAAAGTTGTGGTTCATATGCATCCTCTCTCTCTCTCTCTCTCACATCACTTCCAACTCGAAGAAGCTGTATAGTACAACACAATTCACCAATTGAAGTCTAATCCTCCAATCATGGCGGCTGGAGTACTCTCCGTCTCCGCCGCCACAGCCATAAAGCCTTACAGACACCGTTTCCTCCCTCTCCCTAAGGCGGCAACCTCAACACTGTTCTTCACCCCTTTGACACGATCAACTCTCCGTCTCCGAACAAAAATTACCGTTTGTGTCCTCATGGAGGATCCAAAACACACCACACAGATCAAAACAGAGGAACAAAAACCTCCGAATCAAACAATTCCTCAATCCGTGTCAGCACGAGTGTCAGAAAAATTGGCCAGAAAGAAGTCCGAGAGATTCACTTACCTCGTTGCAGCTGTCATGTCTAGCTTTGGCGTCACCTCTATGGCAATCTTAGCCGTTTATTACAGATTCTCATGGCAAATGGAGGTGCTAATTTAATTTTATTTCTTTCTTTGTGTGTTTTTATTAATCTGACAAAAAATTAATATTTGCGTTGGTGTACTGTAGGGTGGAGTGGTTCCTTGGTCTGAAATGTTTGGCACATTTGCCCTCTCAGTTGGTGCTGCTGTAAGTCCAATTCAACTATTTGAAGCATTTGAAAACAAAATTGGGATACTAAATTCAGCTGAGTTTGTCTGATTTTTCAGGTTGGTATGGAATTTTGGGCTAGATGGGCTCACAAAGTTCTTTGGCATGCTTCCTTGTGGCACATGCACGAGGTTATTATTTCCCTTTTTAATAATTTCTCTGCAAAATATATGAATTACTACTAGTATAGATTAAATTGAATGAAAGATGAAATTGAATTGTTGTGCAGTCACACCATCGAGCAAGAGAAGGACCATTTGAGCTTAATGATGTTTTTGCCATAATTAATGCTGTTCCTGCTATAGCTCTTCTGTCATATGGTTTTTTCAACAAGGGATTGGTTCCTGGTCTCTGTTTTGGTGCTGTAAGTGTATCTTACAAAATCTAATTTTTTAATCACTTGATTAATTAACGGTTTTCATTGGGATCTGTTAAATTAATGATTTGACGGTAATACCCTTAAACATTTGTCCATAATGTCGAACAGGGTCTTGGAATTACGGTGTTTGGGATGGCCTACATGTTTGTCCACGATGGGTTGGTTCATAAGAGATTCCCTGTGGGTCCCATTGCTAACGTTCCCTATTTTAGAAGAGTTGCTGCTGCTCACCAAGTAATTTACTTATTTTAACATTATTAAACTTTGTTTAAGTTAAGAGAGAAGAAGATGTGTGGTGTTTGTTTCTCTTTCTTGTGGAGTAAGATCTGATCTGCTGACTTTGATTTTGTAGCTCCACCATTCGGACAAATTCAATGGGGTGCCATATGGGCTCTTTTTGGGACCAACGGTGAGACACATTCATAGTATCCGTATAATTTAGTATTTTATGCCAAGTTTATTAACTAAGGTTACAACAATAACACATGCATGGTTTAGGGAATTGCTCTCATACCATGTTAATCTTCATTGAATTGCTCAATTGTTACAAGCAAGTACAAAGATATACAATTCTATATCTGAGCTAACTCTAACTGCAGAAAGACTAACTAATCTAACAGACTAACAGAATAAACTAACTTCAACGGGGCCAACTACTGTGCAATGTTGTTTAATATATTTGTATCATTGAGATTTGAAAATATTTTTAATATATACTAATAACACATCGCGGGACAAAATATGATGCAGGAACTTGAAGAAGTGGGAGGGCTAGAAGAGCTAGAGAAAGAGATCAGTAGGAGTATAAGATCTTCGTGACAAAGTAACTAGCTAGTGCTGCTAAAGCTGTTTGACAGAATTATGAGTGTAGAGAGCAATTCAATTAATATCGAAATGATTTGAATACACCTTTGTGTTTATACAGTTAGTGATATTAAATAGCAGGATCTTATAACAGAAAATAGGTTAGAAAGCCTTCTCCTAGTTTTGACATTTTTTAGTGTTTAGTTGTTTTTATTCTCCTTAGGAACAATGATTATCATATCCAGTGTCCTGACTACTTTAATCTCTCCTACCACGTCAACTATCTTTGGAGTTAATTTCTTCGCAAAAATAACACAAGGACATTCAAAAATGCTACCACCCTACCACTATTGAGAAGCTTTGTTGAAGCAAAATTTAGAAACTCTTCTACTTTGTTCGCGTACCCATCATTCAAACCATTACTCTGCATAAAACTACAATCAATGGGTACACTCCGAAATAATAGATGAAAGTATTGTTAAACTCTCAACAACCATGAACTCATACAATTTATTGGTATGACCCTATCTCATTCGAGAAAGAACTTATCTTCATTTAGTTAACAATTAGTCATTAAATCTCATATTTCATACTTTTTGATAGCGTTTCCCGTAGATCTCCAAGTACACGACTCAAACGCAGTGTCATCTACCATGCCCAAGCATGCACTCAGAGGCGATAGGAAATGTTGTGAACCAAAATTTTGTCTTAGTACAATTATCCAATACTCAAATACAACTCTAAATATATAGAAGATATAAAATCATAAAACATATCTACTTCTGCTTCTAAGAGGGCTCTCCAAGAGAAGAATGAGCAGATGACTCCACAGATGATATCGATGGAGGCCTCTCTAAGGAATGCAACGAAGGGGAAGAGGAAGAAGCGATGAGGGAACCAAGCACCATGAAAGAATAAAACGGAGTAGCAATGACAGCGATGGAGCAATGACGGGAACATGGACGCAAGGACATGGAACACTGGGGCATGCACACTAAGGCGGGGAAGGAGAAAGCAACGGTAAGCACAATAACATTAATATGTGAGACGTGTACTAGTTTTATGTTAAATATAAGAACCTTTCGAGTAGGTTGTTCATTACCGACTCTAAATGTATAGTGAACACACACATTTAGAGTCGATTATTTGAACAACTAACTCTAAACATTGAGTATTCATTCAATCGACTCTAAATCAGACTTTTTTAAAACCATTTTTGCACTAGTGCAGGGATTACATAAAATGGCTAAACGATGCACATTAATTGTGCATATGACAAAGCATTTGGCTGCAACATTTATACAAATATTCGCCATGTTAAGTATAGTATATGGAGATCAGTGGTTGAGGGTGTCATAGCATTATCCCATAATAACAATGAATATAAATACCAGTGCCTGTCCATTCACTCCACAGTCAAGGCTAACGCAATCTGTAGGGACGTCTCGTTTTCTTTTACCAATAGGGAATTCTCTTTTAGCTTCATTGATCGTGTTTTTTGCTTGCTAATCACATTAGTTTACCTATATCACTCTGGCACTCTGTTTGGTTTTTTCATGTATGAGAGAGATCGATACGTGTAGGACGTGTATATGTAGCATGCTCCTTTTTTGAGTTTAATATCCAACATGATTTGAATTTGAATACCTGTCAATTTAGTAGATACGTGCAAAATGGTGCTCCATAGCTTTGCGCCAATAAAAGGAATGTACTAGTCTAGTTGATCTTATGGGAAATAATTCTAGGTGAATGAATCCTTTTTGTTTAAGGATACTGAAAAAATGAGTCAACCAGTGGCGGATCTTACTTAGGGTCCAGGTGAGCCACGGCCCACCCCAAAAAATGAGAAATTACTACCATACCCTTATATTTTAAACACAACTATTAAATATATACATGTTGTGCGCAAAATTTACCGAATAACTAGCGCATTCCAATGGCAAAGGTGTGGCCATTCACGGAGATGTTCTGTGTTCGATCCTTGCGGCTTCACTTCAGTTGTTTTTTTTATTCCAGTGGCAAAGGTGTGGCCATTCACGGAGATACTGTGTTCGATCCTTGCGGCTTCACTTCAGTTGTTTTTTTTATTCCAGTGGCAAAGGTGTGGCCATTCACGGAGATGTTCTGTGTTCGATCCTTGCGGCTTCACTTCAGTTGTTTTTTTTTTTTTAGATTTTTTTTGGAATTGGCAATTGGCAATACAAGAAAGAAGAAAGACAAATAAAATGTTAAAAGATTAGGAAACTGCCAACAGCAAGGATCGAAAACACTTCCTAGAGCTGCCAACTATAATTCTTTGCCAATAAGCTACAATCTTGAAGTTACAAAAAATTAACAATGTTAATATATAAACTATACATACGTTCTTCATATAATAGTTCTTGCATTTATTCATTATTTTAATATTATATTTTCCTATGTTATCTATTTTAATTGTGTTTTCTTCGAACTCTGCCACAACCATTTCGCGACCTTCCCTATTCTCTCTCTCATTGGTTTTTGCATTTTTTTTGCATTTATGCGCCTCTCGTCTCTGTTCATACGTTTGAGTTTCTATGTCTCTTTCATTGGCGGCCCACCCCCAATTTTTTTTGTCAAGATCCGCTACTGGAGTCAACTTGCCTTGTTTTATCCCGAAGTGGGGCAGATCAACATACCTCACATTTAAAATTGTTTGAGTTCCATTACTTTAGCACAAAATTCATCATCCTAACTTCTTTTTGTCAAAATATACCATATTAACTTGGGGCCATTGGGATACAGCTTATTTTGAGTTTATGAAAAATAACTTATGCAAATAAATAAGTTTTTATGTATTATTCATAATCTTGTCAATGTAGTTTATGAAGAAACAATTTATAGATATATAACTTTTGTTAATGAGAACTTATGAATTAACATAAGAACTTATATATATTCGTAAGTTATTTTTTATAAGCTCAAAATAAGCTCTATCCAAACGGGTTGATCGTCAAAGTGATTTTAAAGATTACTAACCCGTGTGGTAGGCTCAACCGACCGGAAGAAATGATAGCAAAGATCAAATTCTAGAATAGAAAATTGACACTGTTTGTAAGAAAAGATAAAACTATTCCTATAAAATCTTTATAGTAAGTGTCAAAGAAAAAAAAGTGAAAGTGAAGTTGAGAATTCGAAAATATTTAAAAAAATTATTCTAGAAATCAACCTTTGAAACACCTATATTTCTATTTTAGAAGTTTATTTTATGCACATATTCTAGAATCATACTTCTAAAATTTAAGAATGAATTTGAGAATTTGGAAAAAAAATGCATTGCAAAAGTTAATTTCCAAAGTACAAACTTCAGACATATGTTTATGCATTCCGTGATCATAGTTTTTTTGACAACTCCCTGATCATAGTTTTTGATAACATGAAATGTAGAATAGTCTAGAAATTACTTTCGCAATACAAACTTATTTACCACAAGTTAATTTTCGAATACGTATTTATGCATTTTAGAATTATACTTCCGAATCTATAGTTTGAAAATCAACTCTCAAACACAATCTAGTGGTAAAATAAAAATGTTGTGTAGATATTGAGAGTGCGAATTCTAAGTGCGAATTCTAACTCACAATATTTTGCTCCTTCCTTCACTCTTGGACCCTTTATACAAAACACTTCAAAAAAAATTTGTTTAAATAATTTCATTAATGGCAATCACATATGTCAAGTATTTTAATTTTTTTAATAAAATACTTGTTTTAATTCCATTTTATTTTCACATAATAATCAATTTTATTAGGGAACGTTTATTTCTCATTAGAATTCAACATTAATTAATTTTCCCTTTTTAAATTTTTATACTTGTTTTTTTGACAAAATATTAATTAACAAATATTAATATAAACGCTACCCGAGAAACACTAAATGTTAGTGCTTACCAAACACGTCTACTCTTCACCCGCTAATTTCATCTGCTAGTTTCATCCGCTATCTGTAGCAGATAGAACGCGCTAAATAGAGCCTAAGGGTGAAAGGCGGGCTATCCTTTATATTGTTCTAAGAGCACAATCTAGTAGTAAAATATAAGTGTTGTGTAGATATTGAGAGTGCGAGTTCGAACCCACAATATTTTGCTCCTTCCTCCACTCTTGGACCCTTTATACAAAAGACATCAATTTTTTTAAATAATTTCATTAATGGCAATCACATATGTCAAGTATTTTTAAATTTTTAATAAAATACTTATTTTAATTCCATTTTATTTCCACATAATAATAATAATAATAATAATAATAATAATAATCAAGTTTATTAGGGAACGTTTATTTCTCATTAGAATTCAACATTAATTAATTTTCCCTTTTTAAATTTTTTATACTTGTATATAATATTAATAATTTTTGAGAATATATAATATTAATTAATATATAATTTTGACAAAATATATTAATTAACAGATATTAATATAAATATAGTTGAAGGAAAAAATAAAGAAGAATCTCAACCATTTGGGTGTGGTTGAGCAGTTGGACTTATCCTCCCTTAAGCAAGTGTCGAGAGTTCGATCATCGCCTTGGGTACGAAGCATGTTTAAATTCCTGGGTCAGCTATCCCACCCTTTGAGGTGCCTCCAATCCAGTAAGAAAAATAGTCACTGGCTCACGACAATAAATACCCTGGTATCGACAAAAAAATCACCGTCCATTTGACCCTTTGACGGATCGCAAAAAGATGCCCTATAAATCGGCTAGAAGCGAGCCCCACGAACCCATTACGTAGGCCCCACATTGAACAATGATGGGCCACGTGTCCGTTCGAAGCCGGGCAAATGCGAGATGTCACCGCGGAAAAAAGAAAAGTCCGATTTTTTTAATTTTCTAGAGTGACCTTTTACTATCATCAGACACGTGTCCCATGACCATTCGTGATTGACACCGTTGTTGTTTCGTTCCCTCTCTCTCATGTTATCGGTTACTTCTTCCTTCTATCTCATTCCTCTCTCTCTCTCTCTCTCTCTCCACGCACATGACTTTTCATTCCTCACTTTCTTTTCCTACCCAACTACGTTTTCTCTAGATCCAACCACTTCCGTCACCACCAACCAATCGCTTCTCCTTCTCTTTTTGCTTCAATTTTGCTCTCAACCCGGTACTGTGTTAGGTTCATCCCCCTTCTCTCTCTATGCCATTCCCCCAGGTTTGATTTCTCGGTTTCTCCTTCAAAATTTGCATATTTTCTTGATTATTCGATGGATTGATTTGTTTTTCTTCTTAATTTTGAATTCTAATTAGATGCGTATTTGGATCTGGTTTTGTTTCCGTACTGGAGTGGTTAATTTTGGGGAAATTTGTCGTTATTTTTCATTGATTTTGGGTTTATTGGATCTTGTGATTTTTGTATGTGGAGGTGCATGGATTTTACTTGAATTGAGTTTTATTGATTTATTTCAAACAAATTGGGTGGATCTGATTAGGGTTAGAATGTTTTCGTTCGTTTTAGGTTCCCTTTGTTTGCAATTAGAATTTCACAGATAAAAAAATAGGGTCTTGTGCTCTTTTATTTTGTTGAAAATTCATCTAATCAAGATCACTGAATATAGTTATAATAATTGGATTGAAGTTTCGTGAGTATTGTGTTTAGAAATAATAATTCATTCTGTTTATACATTATAGAGGTCATTGGAGGACTTCAATTTCAAGTGATCTATTCACTTTTGAGTTTTGACCCTTGTTTTTTTTAACTTTTAAGTTGGTATGATATTCGTGTATTTAACTTTTTTAATTAATCCGTTAATACGTAATAGTTAGCACTATCTCAGTTGTATGTTTGGTTATTAAAGTGTTGATGTGATCTGGACATCACTTACATGTTTCTCATAGTGATCAACTCTTGATTTGACTTGTTAATTTTTTATCAGATCCTTTCCCAGGGTGGCTGTTTGTTTTTAAATAATTTAAGTAATTTAAGTAACTAGGAGCCTAGGACTAATGCGCGCGTGGAATGTGTCTTTATGCATTGCACTTTCCCCTCTCTCTCTCTGCACTTTTCATTCCACAACCTCTCTTAACATAGCTACAGTCTACACTTTAGAACTTGATGAAAGGTTTTTGCATGTTATCAACATGATTCAGTCATGCTACTGTTTTTATTTTCTTCATTATCTTTATCTAATCATCAATAAAAATAAATTTGGCCATTATTATTATTATCATAAAAAATATTATTAAAATATTAGAAATTGTCTCTTTTAAAGGTTTGGAAAATTATTTGTCACATAACATTTGGATTTCCCTTTTTCTTTTATTCTTATGATTGTGTTTACAGTTTATGCGCTTGAGCGCAGTGGCGGATCCAAAAAAAAAATTCATCCATGGGGGCAAGAAGATAATTTATCTATAGTATTTCTCAGAAGAAAATTTTAAAAAGTTTTCAAAGAGTACACAATTATGTACGTGAAGGAAAAACTATAAAAAAAATATTCAGGGTTATACTAATTACACTAGTTTTTTAGGCATATTTTCATATTCTAAAAATATTGTTTGATGTTTTCATTTCCAATACTACAAAAATATCTCTCTTGTTATATGTAACCAAAGAATTATTCAACTATTGATCTCTCATGATTGCACAGTCCTCCGGTCTTCACAAAAATCAATGCAGAGAAACATCTTTTAGCTATTGCAGTTGCTAGAAGCAAAGTCTATTTTTTACTTGGGATTGTATATTAAAGTGAGTTTGACTTGTGTGTTTAGGTAATTAGATATTAATGGGGGCAAAACTAATTTTTTAATGGGGCAAATAAAAGATTATTATGTATCTATATATGAATTTTGTTTTATTGGTGGGGTCAAGTGCCCCCATAAACCAAAGGCTGCATCCGCCACTGCTTGAGCGCACACACACTCACTCTTAAATATCATGAGTTAGATTGTTTTACGTCTTGTATGTCATTATCTAGATGTCAATGTAAATTAGTCGCGTCTCTTTATGTTTGTCTTTGTCAGCACTTTCGGTTTCTAATGATTTCTCTGTATTCTTGTTTTCTTATGCTGCAGTTGGGAGGGGTGTACTGGAGTCAGAGTATAGCTGCAGGGTGCCGATTCAATAACAGTATTGCAGATCTGTTGGCCTTTTCAGGATGGGCAAGTGCAAGGGTTGTGGTAAGTTAGGAAGAATGGGGCCAAGTGACGGATCTAAGAGCGCTTATGAATTTTCTTTGATGCTGTCTCCTGTTGTTTCTTTTTGGGATTGTATAGTTCGCAAAATGAGGTACTCCTACAGACCTGAGTGGGTGTAGTGCTTGGAGTTTTTCATTAGTACTAGTCTCAATAATTCAACTAATTAGAACATATTAGCTTAATAGTTTAGTCAAAGAGGGGAAAAAACTTATAGGAAAATGTATACAGCTCTTGAAGAATAGAGTTCAGAAGAGTGATTTTAAGTATTTATATCAGTAGTTAAGGTTCTATGGATAACGTGGCATGTAATAGAGTGCAACATGTAAGGAAGGCTAAGAAGAAGCAAGTGAAAGATGAGTTGGATCGTCTTAAGCAGGCAGAAAAGAAGAAGAGGCGCTTGGAAAAAGCTCTAGCTACATCTGCTGCCATCATTTCCGAACTGGAAAAAAAGAAACAGAAGAAGAAAGAAGAACAACAGAGACTTGATGAAGAGGGTGCTGCAATTGCTGAAGCTGTTGCTCTACGTGTTCTACTCGGTGAAGACTCAGATGATTCATGTAATGTTGAATACAATTCCTGGGATTACAATCATAATCTTGACTTCTTCATGGGTGGTAAAAGAGCTTGCTTTCCTAATCTAGATGGTGGCACATGGTCCGTCAATGCTGAAAATGGCAAATGGTCTTACTCATCCGAGCCTCTTGAAAACAACGTGCACCAACCACTATATGAAGCAGCAGCATGGGATCCTACTAGATTCTCTGTTGATCTCATAGCAGCACAGGCAGTTAGATCACTCCATATTGCTGAGGAGGCAAATGAAGATAGAATTATCTTCTAATGGAATGCTTAAATGTCAGCTTACTTAATTGTTTGTGTCTCTGCCGGTGACTTCAGTCATTTGTTATTTTACTGGAGGTTTGTCATGTGTATATTATATATCATGAGGCATGTCGCATGTGCTTGTCAAACACATTCAGTTGTGATTGAACATCTGATTTTCTTTATCAGTATGTGGAGCTGCTAATTTTCTATGTAGTGACTTACATACTCTGAGTGTTGTAGAAATCTATATTTTTTCAGCTGCATACCAATAATATAATAACGCCTCATAATTTATATACTTGCATTGTTGGATCTTGTATTACATCTCAAATACTATTTCTGCTCAGAATATAAGCACCAAAAGTGCTCAAAATATAAGCACCAAAAGTACATGTTTGTGATCATGTTTGCAGATTTAAAGTAAAATTCAATACATTTTGTTTCCCAGATTTGGAACATCTTTAGCTGTCTTTATGCTTACCATGTTTTCAGTATACTGTTGTAGAAACCGCCAATAAAAACAGAAATGATCACTGTACAGTCTACAATTTGATAAAAAATGTATAACAAGTAAAAAAGAGTTTACTTTTCTGACTTAAAATGCACATTGCCCCAATGTCAACTTTGTGGTAGCATAGGCTTTTCAACTGGATTCTCAGCTTCTGAACTACTAGATGGCTTGGCAGCATTAGTAATAAGAGTTTTCAACCAAGCAGGTTGAACTCTAGGAGATCCTCCTCTATTGGAATTGGTAGGAGAATCCAGACCAGTTTTAACATCATGAGTAACACACGATAGGAACCTGTATGTTGCTTTGCTTGCTGATACAATCTCTGTTTTGGCTTGCCGGAACTGTTGCAGTAACCAATTGTAGTAAGCAAAAAAACTCTCACAGGTGTAATCACATAATTGTTCAGAGGACTAACCCGTGATGCTGTATTGCCAGCTACTTCCATAGCTAAATCACCAGCATTAGCAAACCTGTTAACCCAACCTGTACACAGTGGAAGCTGGAAAATTTACAAAAGCAATAATTCACAATTAAATTTGATCAAATGTCTATGTATGTTATAATATTTTAGTTGTCTTTGGAGCATAGTCTCTTCCAGTAAAGTACCTGGAAGTTTTGGCACGCCAAGCCTTAGACAGAATTCTTCACAGAAGTGGTTGCAGTTTTTAGAGAAGAGGTCATAAGAATTTCCAGGCCATTCTCTACTTAGCTCTCTTAATATTTGATTAACCTTGAAAATATTGTAGTTTGTTTTGCCTAGAACAAGGGATTTGCGATATGTAAACATTGCATTCTTTCCTGAAGGACAACTAAAAACTCCAGTACCTTCCTCGCAGAATCCAAATGACCATTCATCATCTCCATACACCTATCATCACAATCAAGAGACTAATAATAATGATGATGATAAACCATAATCAGGAACAGAGTAAAAGATCCAAATCAATAAAATTCAAGATTCATTCAAGAACCAAACCACAGAAAGAAAGACACATGAGGAAAAAAAAAAGGAAAGGACCTGGATGGCACTGTGGAATATACCACCAAGACCAATGCCATTCTTGAAGATCTTGTTGATGTGAACAACAGTGCTGTTCGTCTTCTCAGACCCATTGGTCACGTCGTAGACATGCAGTGTCACTTTAGCCATTGATCTTTCTTCACCCAAAACCTTAACACTCTTTGAACTCTAGATGATATTACGGTTACTTCAGTTAAAGAAACAGTATCACCACTTTAAGTGCCACCCCGGTTCTTGAAGTCTACCCGTCTCTGGGATTTGAATCAGAGTGAGATTCTGCAACTTCATTTAAATTATGTAACAGTAACAGTAATATCAATTCATAAAATGTAAACATATTACTGTAACAGTAACTTTTTAGAGTTTAAATTATGTAAACATAGTGTATAGGGTTTTACAACTACAACTAATAACAATTTATAAAATGGTTGACATATAATGTGATTACCAACTGACTAACTTATTCTTAATGACGTGTCAAATTGTAATTAACAAATAGTGTAAAACATTTATACACCTATTGTGTATATAAATAAATTTCTTTTTAATTTTAAAAAACAATTTCCAAAATGTAGGAGCGGGCCTTGGCTCTCACTAAAAAGAGAAGTCTATTTAGTAAAAATCTGTAACCGTGGGGGGTGGGGGGGTTATGGGGTCAAGTGCGGGTATAAAAATTGACAAAAAAATAAATTGGAGAGGAGGGGGTGCTGTTGACAAAAACGAAAGGTGCAGTTAGGAAGCCCCTAATCAAAATTCTAATAAGCTACCCCTGATTTGGACCAGCATTGTCTCACAAAAGCGGATAATATTTTTTATACCCCCATGGTTAGCTCTTATACCCCCACACTTTTCATATATCCTCATTCTACTCCCGTAATTTTAATTGGTATTAAAGTTAAAATAGATAAACGGATTTATCTATTTAGTAGATAAATCCGTTTATCTATTTTTTTTGACAAAGACGGATTTATCTATTTGCATATAGATTTATGTCAAATATCATCAAACATGACTATTGTAGATGAACAGTCATGTGTGTTTTGATTGTCATCGGATTTATCATCCACCATATTGCGGAATTATCATCATGGAACATAAATCTGTTTATCTATTTAATGAAGTTTTGGATGTATCAGATTTAAGTAAATCTGTATCTATTTAGTTGATAAAGGAAGTAATGGATTTATCGGATTTACTCATATGGTGGCCCATCACTTGCTTTTGATGTAACGGATTTAAGCAAATTTCTTTTATACTTTCATATTTGTGTTCATCATCAATGAATGCGTAGTGGGAAAAAAAAGTGAAATGGATTTATATATGTAGTTAGAAAATGAGCTACATTTTTCATTCAAAATAATCAGTGAACCAGCAATTTTTGTTTATTTTAATTTGAGTAAATTGTACTAGTAGTGTAGTGAGGGAGCACTGAGAAGCGCGTTAGAACAACAGAAAAAGGTTGATAGCAGCTTCCATAACATGAGTGCAATTTTGAGTGGAGACTATATGCTTTCAATATTGCCCCCACAATATTATAGAATTGCACGCAGGAAGCTTATTTTTGGCTGGATGCCAATAAAATAAATTCAAATAACTTTTCTCCTGAGGCGGCAAAAGCCACCCCCATTTTGTTTATGCGGTCCCACTTTAACATACTCCATCTGTTACAGAATATAAGCAAAAATTAGTCAACAGAAGCAAAATTGTCAAAATCGGACTCGACCGGCCGGTTCAACTGGGAATCGGACCCCTATCCGGTCCAAATGAACCTGAGAACCGCTTGGAGAGAGAACCGAGAATTGAACCAGATAACCGGCTAAAAATCGAGAACCGGACAGGAAACTGGCCAATAACCGGGGAACCGTGTAGAAAACCAGATTTGGTTTATTTTCCTTAAAAAATGGTATACCATGTTGATTTTTGGAAAAAAATGATAAATAATGTTGATTTTTGGTATATGAGATATTTTTTTTATCATTTTTATAATTAAATTGAATAAATAAATAAATAACTAAAAAATAAATGTGTACACTAATATTACTATGAGAGTACTTACATTATAGTATCTAACTATCTATGATTGTTGAATATTATAGTTTTATTATGTCATACTATGGTTTTTTTGTTTTTTATCCTTTATATATTGTAAAAATATATATTAAATAATCTATTTAATTAATTCCGGTTCAACCCTCGATTCAGCCGGTTGAACCCAAGAACCCCTGAACCACTACCTCTTCCGGTTCAATGTCCGATCCGGTTTTGATTACCTTGAACAGAAGTTGATGTATCTGGTTCAAAATTTGGACTAAATAAATCAACTTCTGTTGACCAATTTTTGCTCATATTCTGTAACGGAGTAGTATATTTTTCATGGCTACTGATTACATAGTCAATCTCTCTGATAATTTATAAAAGGCTTAAATACAGTTTTGGTCCCCTAAGTTTCACCAACTCACGATTTTGATCACTCAAGTTTTAATTTCACGAATTTGATCCCCCAAGTTTCACCAACTCACGATTTTGATTCCCCAAGTTTTAATTTCACGAATTTGATCCCCCAAGTTTCCCAATTTGTAAAATCAGGGTCCCCCACTAATCTGGTCAAAATTGATGTTGACCTGTCCGCCACTTAAACTACGTGGTAGCCACGCTGGCATGCCAAAGTGGCTTTTTTATATTAAAAATTGTTATTTTTATTTTAACATTAATTAATCTGATAGTTTAAGTGTTTTTTTTTAATTTCTAATTTCTTAAATATAATATATATATATATATATAATGTTAAAATAAAAATAACAATTTTTAATATAAAAAAGTCACTTTGGCATGCCAGTGTGGGTGCCACGTAGTTTAAGTGGCAGACAGGTCAACATCAATTTTGACTTGGGGGACCCTGATTTTACAAATTGGGAAACTTGGGGATCAAATTCGTTAAATTAAAACTTGGGGAATCAAATTCGTGAGTTGGTGAAACTTGAGGGATCAAATTCGTGAAATTAAAACTTGAGGGATCAAAATCGTGAGTTGGTGAAACTTGGGGATCAAATTCGTGAAATTAAAACTTGATGGATCAAAATCGTGAGTTGGTGAAACTTGGGGGACCAAAACTATATTTAAGCCTTTATAAAACAACACAACATGTGAATGTAACTACGCTTTCAAAGTGTAACTATCTAGGAATGGATTTTCAGGTCTGAAGCAGATACACCAAGTCTCTTGGTTAAAAAAAACAATTATTTGAGAGTGACAGCTAAGCTAATCGTCAAAACCGTGAACGGAGCAGATATGATTTTGTTGGAAAATCAGTCCTGTGAATAGGACAATAATTAAGCTATCTAAATTCTTCATGCATTTGGAATAGTATTATGCAGTGTTCTGTAGCTGTTTTAATTTAACTATTTTCACACATAATATTCTCCATCACTGAATTAAACAAGTTATACTACATCAGAAAGAAATAACTTTGCTTAAATTTGCAGCCAGCATGAGCATGCATCTCTCTCTATCTACCTTCATTGTTAATTAACTGAGAAAACACTTGACTAGTACTTATATCTGAACATTCATTTTCATAATCTCTATGTGCTCTTCTGTTAGTAGAATTTTCAGGAATAACTGTACTTGTATCATTAACTTCTTCATCAGCATTGTTATCCCTTTGCTGTCCACTTTCTTGAAGCTGAAGTGCATATTCCAAATTCCATAAAACATCGCCCATAGTTGGCCTATCAACACCATATTCACCCAAACATTTCTCAGCTGTTTCACAAAATTTCTTCAATGATCTTAGTTTAATCTCTCCAACAATATTGGGATCAACAATATGCTCTAACATTCCCTTGTTAAGCCATTCAAGTGCCCATTCTGCTAAATTCACTTGTTCCCTAGTCAATTGTGGATCAACAGCAGGTCTACCACAAAGAACCTCAAACAGCACAACACCAAATGAATAAACATCTGATTTATCAGTAAGTTGTTGTCTCCTGTAATACTCGGGATCGAGATAACCAAAACTACCTTTCACACCAGTACTCACATGTGTTTCATTGATACACGGTCCTGATCTCGAAAGACCGAAATCAGCAACCTTGGCAACATAGTCTTCATCAAGCAATATATTCGTTGATTTAATGTCGCGATGAATGATTCCTTGAGCGAAACCGGTGTGAAGATAGTGTAGACCTCTAGCAGCACCTATGCATATCTCAAGCCGTTGCTTCCAAGAAAGAGGTGTCACCCTTGACGAGCCATATAAATGCCTTTTCAATGGACCTTTTTCTACATACTCATACACAAGTATCATTTCTGAATTATCTTCACAATAGCCAACAAGCGAAACAAGATGGTGATGGCGAATTTTCGATAGAATTGTTATTTCAGAATGAAACTCTGGTAGGCCTTGTCTTGAACCAGGCATACCTCTTTTGACAGCAACCTTAACATTGTCTTTGAGTACTCCTTTGTAAACCATACCAAATCCACCAGATCCTATAATCAAGCTTTTGTCAAAATTATTTGTTGCTGATTGTATATCAGCAAAAGGAATCTTCAAACCAAAATATCCATAAGAACCATGTTCAGATGTTCTACTAAGTGAACTCCCTCCAAACATGCGTAAAGGTGTCCATCCGACACTTTCCACTGTCCTTTGTTTTGGTTTCTTTTTCCTGCATTTAGCAGCAAGTAGAAAAACAGTTGCAAGTAAAAACAAGACAGCAATTCCTCCAACAGTTAAACCAACCAACAGCCACATATTTTTCCTCTTGTGGACAGTATTAGCATCAACATCATTGACCATCTTCATTATCTCTGCACCATTCAATATGGCATTCATTCTAATAGAACTGCTAAGATCAGAAGGACCAATACTTATTTCAATAACACCTGAATCATCCGAATCAGCAACGAAATCCAAATAGACCGGTGATGCAAGCATGTGAACCGTAAGCATCGACAAATCAAGATCCTTATATGCTGTATAACCATTGATATAAACATCAAAGTACAGCAAATTTAGTGAAGTACTAACAATATCACAGAAATGCAACCTAATCAAATGTGGAACACCACCAGAAGCCACAGGAAAATTCCATGTTATGTTGAATTTTGAAGCTAAACTTGAATTTTCCCTATTCATCTGTTGAGCAGTCATGTAAACATTATCCGGCGCGATCTCTCTAGTTGCACCCCCATTCTGGTAATTCGGTGTATGAGTACTTATTGCAGGCTTAGCTGCATCTTTAAAGACAAGATAATCCTCATCAGGAATCCAAGTCCTCCAAAGGGTATCATTAAAAGGAGTTATTTTCATACCTCCAACATTAATCCTATGAATGGTTTCCAAAACATGAGATGAAATATTTTTGTACTCCTCCATTCCAGAAGGACCAACAACTCTTGTTCCATAATCTATAACAAAATCTGAAGGAGCAGTAAAAACCTCAACAGCATTAACAAATCCAAAACCTGAATTACCAACAGGTCTAAACAAAATTTCTAACAAGTTTGATTCTATCTTCAAAATAAACTCTTTAATAAGCACATCATTAGGTGGTTGAAACTCATTCAGTACAAAAAATCCATTCACCAAGACACTAAATTTTGCAGATTTCAAGTCAAAAGAGTGAGCTTTAAAAGGAGAGAAGTGAAAACGCACCAAGTGGGTACCATTTTGGTTCATGTTGAAGGTGTATCTCCCAGTGGTAGTGAAAACTCTAGCTGTGTGGTATAAAGTAGGAGAATTTGGAGATCGGTTTTGGTTTATAAGAGAAATGGAACCATCTGAAGAGAGAAAAGTGGAGCCTGGGTTGGTTGAATCACTCATGAAGATTCTGTTGAAGAGAGAAACATTGTTGTGTGATCCACAATTAAGTAAATAATTGTCTATGGGAGTAAAGGAAAGTGAACAAGGTATGAAAAAGATAAGAATTAAAAGGATAAGCTTTTGTGCCTCCATGAAACTGAAAGAGACGATTGGTGTTTTGGGTTGTTGAAGATTGTGAGTGAGCATCAAGCTGAGGAAAACTAATGTAATGTGGAGTGAGAGTGAACAAAACTCCAAGGAGAAGACAACATAGACAGAAAGACAGTGACCTTAGAAGATTTGGGAAGGATGATATAATAATAATAATATAAAATAATATATAGTACATGGATTTCGTTACTGAAAGTCAAAGGAACTGCTCATGCTTTCTCATTTGCTTTTGAGGGTAATTTTTGTTTTGAAACTCAACATTTTTGGTTGTTTTATCTGCTTTCAGCATGACATCTTAAGGTTAGAAAGTACAATGCATTTCTCTGCTTTCATCAAAGGACATACTATTACTAGGTACATGAGGATGTGAATATTTGCTGTAGCAGGATGCTTCTGCACCAACAGGAAATTAGATCTAGAGAGAACACCTTTTCCCTCAGGATTTAAGGATTCCTGCTGGCGCAGCACTATCCTGCACGCAGTTGGGAATCATATGCATTGAAATTGAACATTAAAGACGCTTCAACAAATTTTCAAATATACACTTTCAAATTAAACAAGCTTATTTACATAAAATTATATAACAAAAATAATCTCAAGAATAAGCTATATGAAAAAAAAATAATTGTGATAAAAAATGTAATATTGTCTCAAATCAATTTTGTACCATACTCATGAGATTTGTATTTGTATAGGAATCAATTTCACAAAAAGTTTTTTTCTTGTGTCATCAAGGGTAGAACTCCTTTACAAGATTTCTTAAAAAGAGTTAACATATTTGTTGATGATATATAAATAAATTTTGAATTAGGTGCATTAATTAGTGGAAATAACTATTATCTTAAATCTCGAGTGTTTGTACTATTTATAGTGTGGACTAAAATACTATGGTTTCAATGAGTAAATGATTGGGTCAAAGAAATAAATGAGGCTACCTGGGAAGACTTTGGTTTTCTTTCCTTAATTTCTTTGACAATGATATTTTCTTTTCTAATTAAAAACGCTCTTTTCTTTTTGGAAGATTTTGGCGAACCTCTTATGTGCATACACACATCCCAGTCCCACTAAGTAGTTTACAGATCACACACAGAGATGGGCACAAATTTCCTCAGCTGAGGTAAGATGATGGACTACCGAAGCCTCCAATTGGCAACCACACATAGTGTATTTGTGTCTCTCAATCCTTATCTTAGGATTAAAAAGGCATATGCATCTGGTGCATGACAGCTTCACAAAAGGGAGTGCCACATTAATTTATTCTTGAGCATTAATTTGGTGCACTACTACTACTACTACTAGTTTGCTAGCTACTCAGCACTGGGTGGTTTTTATTAATCTCGCGTTGCCGCATTTCACGTGGCATATAATGTGTAGTAGTAGTCTCCTAATATCTCCATCTAGTCCACATGATTTCAGTCTTTTACTGGAGGATCCCTATGGTTTATTTATAAATAAATGGATAACTTGTAGGTGCATTTCATGTTCATTAAGAAATAATACGAGGAATCTTTAAGGGTGTCGACTTGTAAAGCATGACAAAATTTGTATTTAGAATGTTTTAGGTTTAAATTTTTACTAGTCTCTTTGAGGTGAGCTTAAATGTAAGCTCTTAAAGAGTTTGAAGGTTTTCCCTAATTTGAATTGGAGTATCATCCAATCACCATAATTTTTTTAAAAAAAAACCTTTCTTAAAAAAAGAAATAGTATAACCAAAATAATATGATATAACGTAGAAAAACAGTAGAAATGAGGGGGTTTAGATAAGTTTTTCTATGTAAAAAAAATTTCGTGAAAACTTGTTTGCTAAAACGCTGGATAAACAAATAACATAAGTAAAGAAAAGCAAGTAAATGACACATGATATTTATACTTATTCACACCTTAAAGATTCCTCAAAGTATTATACTATTCCATATACAAATTTTGTCATGCTCCACTAAACCCTAAACCTCCAGCCCCTTCTAAACCTTTTGAAGGATTCCCACTAAAAACCTTTTTAGTAATTATAACCCCGAGAGCTTCACTACCACCTTTGGCTAAACTCTCAAGCTTATAAGGAACCAAAATGCCACTACTGAGTCAGTTACAAGTTTGAATGATAAAAATCAATATGTTCTCAACTACGGGGTTTTACAATCAAAAGCCTTATAGAAAAATTTAATCGTGTTTTCTATTTTCTCCTAGCTTTAGTAGAGTTGCTTCACATTCTTACTGAAGAAGATCTTTGACTTTTGAAAGTTGATTTGTTGACCAGATGTTTGTTCATACACATCCAGTGTTCTCTTCATGTGCTCCGCCTCTCTCAAAGACGGCCTGAAAGGCATCCACAAATAAAAAATGCAAGATGGTAGGAGCGCCTCTACAAATATTTACTCTATGAAGATCTCCTCTAGTAATTGCCCGGTGAGTGAGAGATGTCAACCTTACAACACATTAAATAAATAAATAAATAAATATGGGGATAGGAGATCCCCCTGATGAAGTTCTCTACCCAAAACAATAGGCGCAAACCAGTTCCTGATTCACAAAAATATAGTAGCGCGCACACACACACACATTCATCCAACCAACCCAAGTATCATGAAATCCAAGCTTCTTTAAAACCAACAACACATAGTTCGGATCAACAAATCATAAGCTTTGGCCATATCAATTTTCAAAGCAACCTCTCCTTTCTTACCCTTGTGCTTTTTTTTGAAGTAATGAATGACCTCAAAAGCAAACATGACATTATCTAGAATAGAGCGCTGAGGACAAATACATATTGCTCCATTGAAATACATTTATGCAGCACCCCATTAAGTCAATTAGCAAGAACTTTAAACACAAATTTGTAGAGCACGTTACAAAGAGAGATCGGTCTCCAATCCATCACACTCTCTGAGTTTTCCTTCTTAAGAATGAGCGCAATATTGGTGTTCTTCTTCTTCACTAGTGTTGTGTGATACTGAACCAAACAAATGGCTTCCGCTTCTTTTCAATTTAGATTCCCCATTCATTTTCCCGCCAAAAAAACCGTACTTCCGACACCCGCACTGAAACCCCCTTCATCATCTTCCACATTCAAGAACCACCGGCCCTTTCAATCCGATCTCTGGCACTCCCAACCTTGTTTGGTTCCACGTTCACTCGGAGGAAAATTCAATGTGAATGTCCCTCTCATTTCTCCTCACGACGATTGGGGAAACTGGACTGCTCTTTTCGCCACTGCCGCTTTCGGAATCTGGTAAATGCTCAACGCTTTCAGTAGTAGTAGTACTTGTAATTGATAATTAATTTACTTTTTTTAGGGATTTGTTTTTGTAAGGTCAGAGAAAACCGATATTGGGAAGACTGTGAGTGGAGCTATAGTTAGCATTTTGGTGTGCCTTGCTGCTACAAGTTTTGGAATTCTTTCTCCTGATGCTCCTGCTTATGGATTTGTGTTGAAGTTTTTGCTTCCTCTCTCTATTCCTTTGCTCCTTTTTAGGGCTGACTTACGCCGCGTCATTAGCTCCACTGGCACACTTCTCTTGCCTTTCTTGCTTGGTTCAGGTAACTCGCATGACTACCCATTTTGATTCTCTTGTTTTTGTTTTGCTGCTTTTGGATCACCGTGCCATGTGATTGCTGATTGGATTGGATTGTGATTCAATTTCGGATACTTCTTCGTCTGTGGAAATGCTGTCTGACCTGTCTCTCCCTTTCTCTGTTTTCTATTGATGTTCATGAATAAAGATAAACAATCATTTTGGTCTTTATTGTCTGAGGCACTGTCATTATAGTCTGAATGTATATAAATTGTAAACACGTACCTTAATGTCTCTCTTTTTGTATTTTTAGGGACTAAATTGGCCAATAAAAAACACATTTGAGGACTAATATGACTAATAATAAACAGAGTTGAGGACTAAAATGACTTACTATAGAAACACTTGAGATGTGCTTGCAATTTCGATACATTCAATGACTAAAATGACAACTTCTCACACATTTAGGAGAGAAATTCTTATTAGTTCTGCTAAACACTACTTTGCCATTTTGGTTCGAGTTTTGGGTATGGGTTGGAGTTGTTGGGTTTGTAGTTGGTTTTTTTGGTATTTAGAGGGTTAGGCCTTTGGTTATAGGTGTTTTGGTTAATGTTTGGGGAGTATTTGGTCGGGGTTTTATAATTGTGTGTTCTAGCAGATTCAGGAAGGCGAGCCAAATTTGCAGCATGGGCTATCGAGGTAGGATTAAACATACTAACCTGCATCTGGGTGTTATGTTCAAGTCCTGATACTTAAAGCTTATTCAGGCGACAAGGATACCTGGGTCTGTGAGAGCTCAAATACATCCACATAGTCTTGCACCTTCCCCATTAGCTTGACTTGTATGAGCGCTGACAAAGGATCTTCGTACGTGTCTCCAAATCGAGCCGTGATATCAGAGACGTATTCCGTCTACACAGGATACACATCAAACTTCGCCTTGATGTAATCCAAGTGCTATTGAAGGGCTAGGCCTTCCAAATGGACTGAAGCGAGCCTCACCTTAGCTTCAGATGGAGTTCCGTCAAGCAAGAAAAATTGTTACAACCACTCATTCACTTTCTTCCCGTTGAATTTGGGAAATCCGACCTTGGAAATGCAAGTGTATTAGCTCCCTGTTCCATTGCACTCTGTGGGAGAACGACGCGAGTGAGAGCTTGAAGAATTGATATCTTCATTGTACTTGTTACGAATGAAGGAGTTGATGTCCTCCACACCCTTCGTCAACCTCTCAATGCGAGCATTAAGTTTAGAGTGTTTATCCTCAAACTTCTTGTCGAGCTTAGCAATGGTGGACGCACCTGTAGTTCCGGCAGCCATGACAAAGCACCAGGATGATGCTTTGATACCACTTGTGATGCTAATTTGGATCACTAGGGAGAATGGAAGCTCTGAAGTAGAACCAACACTAACAATGGAGTCTCAATGGCAGAATGAGTCCTGAATTGCAACTAGAAGAAGAATAAAGTGCAGAGAATATTCAGGAGAGAGGAATTTGTTATGAGGTAATGATTACCTTGATTTCATTTGCCAACTTGGCTCATATACTAGCAAAGTTAGTTACATCATGCCAGGAATAATCAGGTGCACAAGTACACCGTATTCCACAGTAAAAAGTAAAGTAAAAAGCTAAAATGCAGACAACAAATGCTTAGCTAAATGGAAATGAAACATATTGCAGAACTGAAATTAACATAGCTGATAATCCAGTGTAACGCGGTACACCATAATAACTACCAGCGCAACTGTAAACTGCAGAAACGCATGCCACACCATCTCAATTCTCGACAAATGAAAAACTAAAGTGGGGTCTGGGTTGGGGTCAGAACCTAAGACTACGATCTGAATACGACCTGAATGACCTTATACTTTACACGGCCGTGTAGATGACCTTGCTTTCACATTTGATCCAATTATTACATGGAAAATGACCCACAGCTTATAATGAGAGTAAGATTGAGGGAGAAGAGAGCACCATAAGTACACACTATAATAGAATTCAATTTGGAAACTCATAATTCATAAGGATTAAGGACACATACTAGTATTCCCATCACAGGATTTTTCTATTTCACCACACACAAGCTTACGATTGATATAGATATCAAGAACCACCTACACCTATGACGGGTTGGCACATTTTCTAGGTTCATCTGTTCTTATTCTTTTGCCCAAGCTTCTTCTAGCTCACTCTTTCGTCCATCTACGTAGTTTCTCTAGTTGTAGTGTTGCATAGCAGTTGGTGCTCATTATTTGCTCTCTTTCAGCTGCTGCTCTCCCCGTTCCCCGCTGCTGAATTTTGTGCATATGTCTTACACTACTCTTTTGCACATCTCTTTACAGATATTGTGCATTTATGTTATATATATATATATATATATATATATATATATATATATATATATATATATATAAAAATTTATGTTAACATATCTAAGTCGGGTGTATTTGTATCTATCGCACCAATATCGTATTCACATTACATATGTGCATGTCTTAGCTATGATAGTTGAATTAATGCTCGAGGAATTAGGATGCTAGAAGTTGGGATCTGAGATATGTAAAACATTTGATGATAAAATGATGTAATCATCCTTGACATGATTTAATTTAGGATCTTCTAGGTTGGAAACACAAATTTAACCCAAATCGCGTCTTGCTCAATATTGTTATATCTCACGCTACATAACTCTGAATTGCGTGATTCCAAAGCAAGTAGAAAGAGCACGTTCTGACACGCAAGTTAGGCTCAAGAAACACCGAAAAAGACTACCACAAAAGGTAACTAACACAAAAAGTAACTAACACGAAATTAGGGAATTTCGAGGTTAGGGTATGATGCAATGGAAACTGAAAACAAAATTACAACAAAAAAACAAGAGCAAGAAGGCGCCACAAGGATCAACACCCTTGGTAAGTTCAAAATGAATTCTCTCAAGAGTTCTAGAGAACAAACTCTCACTAGTAATATGCTCAATATCCAAAATCTCCTCTCTTCTCATTCTTCTTTCACTCTCTCTACCAGCCCTCTTATTTTCTCCTTTTCTCTGTCTATTTTCTCATGTATTTTCTTCAGCCAATCACCAACCTTATATATCTCAAGTGGATTTGAGGCACATTGATTTTATAATCCATGTCTTTGTATCTTAAAATAGGGCTTATATGAGCTTACCTTGGATGATATAAGCTAGGGTTGGTCTGCATGAGAACATCTGCTACCTGACACCCTTCACTGCCATTACTGTCAACAACAACCTCCTCCACCACACCACCACCACTTGGCACCCTCCACCTGGCACCGTCTTGAAAATTTTAAGATTCTTAATAATGCCAAAGACACACGTAAAATCTGACATCAAGTGAAGTCCTTTATCATGTAGAATACAAAACATAAGCACAAGTTCTGCTGCTTCGAGTTTAAAAAAAAAACTCAAGTGCTGCCTCTGTCTAGTAAATAAAAAATTATCAATATGGAACTAGAAATTATAAAAAGTAAATTAAAAGCAAACTTTTGGGTTTCAGTAACACAAGGTAACTAGTGGTTTTATTTATTTATGAAAGAATCACTGAATTTTTATATCAAATAAAGATATTCTATTTAAGTTGTTATTTTTCTGGATCCACTTTACATTTCATATAAATTCATCTTCAGATGCAGTTTAAAATGCTTATTCAAAAGCAACCTGTTTAAACGTTATTGTTCATTGTCTCTGTTTTTCAGATTCTAGTGACCCACTACTGACCCTGATTTTTTAACCTGCTTTAACTTGGCAGTTGCTACTACAGTTGGGACTGTAGTAGCATATCTACTTGTTCCAATGCGATCACTTGGTCAGGATAGTTGGAAGATAGCAGCTGCTCTCATGGGTAGACATATTGGTGGAGGTAACTCTTTTATTTTATTTCCTAGAGCTCATTAATATTGCTGGAAACATTTTGTATATTCAACCTATACACGGCTTCTCATAGATGATATTGTTTTCCGTATTGCGCAGCTGTCAATTATGTTGCCATATCAGATGCCCTTGGTGTTTCCCACTCAATTTTAGCTGCCGGCTTGGCTGCAGATAATGTTATTTGTGCAGTGTATTTTTCAACATTGTTTGCATTGTCCTCAGGAGTACCTGCAGAGGCATCAGCGTCAGTAAATGGTAACTCAAGTCCTTGATTATAATATCAAAATATGATCCCTTAGCGTATACTTTTATACTTTTATAACTTGAAATTAACTTACTATGATGATGTTTCCTTGTAATACTTGCATGTTACTAGATGTGGCTGTAAGAATTTCATGACTTGCCTCCGCATCAGCATCACATAGTTCACCTGACACTGACTGAGTTTTTTATTATTAGATGATGGTACCACGTCTGGGTCTGGTGACAAACTTCCAGTGCTACAAATGGCTACTTCTCTTGCTGTGTCCTTTGCCATCTGCAAGGCTGCCACAATTCTTACAGGGTATTTTGGAATGCAAGGGGGTCATCTTCCAGTGGTAACAGCAATCGCTGTAATATTTGCAACTGTGTTTCCCAAACCATTTGCTTCTCTTGCATCCTCTGGCGAGGCTATGGCCGTCATTCTCATACAGGTTAGTTGTTATTCATCATAGGCAGGCCTTTTCCACTTACTAAGGCTGAAAAAGAAAACAAGTTATTAGGTATGTTCCAAAGATTTTAAAAAACAACTAACAAAAAATTGCAGGAAGCTTAAATAGTTTGAAATCTTTTAGGATGTGTTTGGATGGAGTATTTTTTGGGGATAATGTAATTTTTGGGGGAATTGAAATACCCCAAAAATTACATTATCCCCAAAAAATACTCCATCCAAACATAGGGTTACTTTCAAGAAAATTAGAGAAGGTTGTGAATGTATAATGTTACCGGGAAGTAGAAAGAGATTATAGAGAATATGAGAAATCAATAAGAATTATGGAGGTGCTGGGGTACACAGTGGTGGAGGTAGTAATTAAAAAACATTAAATTAATTTTTTTGAAATTTCTAAATTGCAACAATGACCTTGTAGATCTAGCATCTAGGTAAGGAAGGGTCTTGACTCTTGATAGTTTATTTGAGACAAATTATTTATATTTAAAACTACGTGTAGATTGGACATAACATTGTTTTTTTTCATCATTTTCTAAAATCGTCATGTTATTTGAACATCATAAATGGACATCTAAATAGACGTTTAACATAGTTCTAATACATTATTAGTGGAGTGTTGTGTTTGGTTAATGGATATACCAAAGTGTCTACTCTCAACTCATTAACCATTAACTGAAATTTTATTAACCATAATTTTGAACGTCATTAACAGCGATTTTGATGTGTTCCACCAATATATATGTAATAGATTATATTTGAACCCATGATGGTTAATACATTCAAAATTGTAGTTAATGAGATTCAGTTTAATCGTTAATGAGTTGAGACACATTATATCTATTAATCATACGCAGCACTTTAATAACTACGTATTTGAATTGCATTAACCACGTATTTTAGTCATGGTCCCATAGTCAAGTAACAAGCCACATATCCATTGGATATCACTATCTCAGACTGACTTGTTACTGGTTTTTTTCACTTGTGAGGAATAGGTATTCTTCTCGGTGATAGGTGCAAGTGGGAGCATAAGGGGCGTGATGAAGACCGCACCCAGTATTTTTCTATTTTCCTTAGTTCAGATAGCAATCCATCTTGCTGTAATACTTGGACTGGGAAGACTTTTTCCCTTTGACTTGAAGTTGTTACTTATAGCATCAAATGCCAATGTTGGAGGCCCAACAACAGCATGTGGAATGGCAACAGCAAAAGGGTGGAACTCTCTCATTGTGCCTGGCATTCTTGCTGGTATATTTGGAATTGCCATCGCTACTTTTCTCGGCATTGGATTTGGTCTAACAGTCTTGAAACACATGTAAAAATCCCACTTCGCAAAAAATCTATGTACTCTACGGGATCCTTCCAGTTTCTAGTTTGAAGTGAAAATTACACATTTGTGGATATAATGAGACTAGTTTACAATAACTACGGAAAGTCCTCATCTAATAGCTACTAGTTGCAGCACAAAAAGGTTCTGAAATCTTGGTTAGGTCAATTTTTTTATACTGCCAGATTAAGTATGCTTTAAAGGTAGAAGAAAATATTTTTAGAAAATGTATGAAATTTTAGAGGACACTCATCTGCTGATGAAGCTCCTAAATTGTACATGTAAAGCTTTTCAGCAGCTCTTACATTTATTATTCTGACTTTTTATAGCATGTAATCAAAAACCATGACTTAACATGTTTACTCAAAAAAAGCAAGCGAATATGTCATCCTCAACCTTCAAGATACTGATGTTTAATCCATCTTCCTAGAACTCCTTATAGGAGTCCCTTTAAGGTATCGTATTAACAGTTTTTGCATAGTCAAGGTAATGAACAGTCTACTTGCGGGCCACTAGGTTTTGAGAAACAAGGCCCATTGTCACCCCAGGCTTTTGATGGCCAGCTGCCTTCGTACCCAATAGGAGCTGTAAAAAGCCCACTTTATGATACATGCAACAGTAGGAACAAAAAGGCCCAGCAAGTACAGAAGTAAAGAAAGGAATTGGAAAGCAGGAGAAAAGGAAAAAGTTAATGAAAGACTCCATCTCACATGAAGACTCTGAGGTTGGTAAAAAACAATTATCACTGTAAGTATGGAAGCCATAGCAGAAAAACAACTCTACAACAGATAAAGATTAAAAATTGATGAATCACAGAACGCCTAAGCATAATCCTAACAGACAACTTTAAATGGCCAAACATATATATAGCCTTTAATATTAGTACTAAACACCGTACACTTGTATTAGCAGTTTAGCACCTTGCAATTTGCATTAGTTAGAGTTACATTGTTGGTTTTGTCTTGTAACAGTATATCTTGGATTTCAGTGAAGGAGTTATTATGCATCTAAAACTCTTTTGGTTTCTTTGTAACCAAAAAAGGACTCTTGGTTCCTTGCTTATCTTAGAAAAATTTGTACTGAAGATTATCACTTCACCTTTTATTTAGATGGATCTATATATACAAGATAATATTATTGAAAATTTAAACATTACTCTTAACATGCATTTGGTTCCACTAAGCAATAAAAGAGAACTTCGATTAAGCCCATCAAGATGCAACATGCAAGATGCTAAGACTAAAAGACATGCATTTTCCTTTAACCTTCGATTACCTTTTCTCTGCTACATTTCTTTGAGATATAAACTAAAGCAGCCACAGGGCAACTCTCCTTTGGCAAGCAAGTCATTGGCACTAACTTTTGGCAACTCTAATCTAGATGCAGCTCCAAAAATGCTGAATTTTTACTTGCCAATAGAGAGGTGCCCTATTGATGATTTGCTTATTGATCAAGTTTTCAAAACATGAATTGAATTCACACTGGTTTGTGTATGTGACACTTTACAAGGCTTTATACCAAAGAAGATGGAATAAACCATTTGAAGCATTGGCATATATTTGAGGGTTATGCTATGGATATCCACTAACACCTGTTTTTCTTTGTCTGCAATTTGTTCATTTTTTATGCTCATGAAAATCTGATTCTTAATAGCTAAGGGTCAGAAACATTTTAGTACTGGTCCATTCTTCTATTTTAGATTCTTGTGTACTTTAAAGAAGAGAAGTTGTGAACAAAATCAAGGAACTTTTCATCATATATCTAAAGTTTCTGAGTGGCATGGCCCTCTTTTCAAAGAGTTGTAATGCCATTGCCATATCTTTTACCTTTTGCTTTGCAGGTTTATGTGTAGTATTTCTTTTAACAGTGTTGGTTCTGCAATGCCATTTATTTTGCAACAATATTTTGTTTGCCTTGTATAGTGATTATAGGAATAATTAATAAAGTACTCAAATTATGATAAATAAAAATCATAGTAAAATTATCAACACAAATATATGCATTATTCTGAAAGGTTCTTTGACTGTCATATGTGAAAAGACTTTTATTGTCTTGTATATATAGTTTCTCAGTATAAGTGATTTTCTATTTGATAGTGTCTTGCCTTGTTTCCGAAAGTATTTAGTGCTGGTTCTTATTATATGTATAGTAGGTAATAAGCAATATTTCAAAACCACTATTGCGCCATTCAATTTCCTCATTTTTGACCTAGGTCATGCTCAGATTTTAAAACTAAGTTTTCAGTGGCGTGCTTGGTATGTTGTTTTAAGTTGGCTTTACTTGAAGGAAGTAATTGTCGTGATTTTATGTCTTGTACCAATTTCTTTAGCAAATTTTTTTGAGATGTCAATACAAACATAATCAACTGATTCAATGAACTAGTTTCATGAACAAAATCCAACAACTTTCTATTTTTGATGAAGAATAAGAAATCTCGCAACCATTGTTGCACCATTCAGTTTCCTCCTTTTGGAGTTAGGTCCAAACCCAAATTTTAAAACTATGGTTTTAGTGGTGTAGTTGCTTGGTATGGTGTTCTGTGGTGGCATTACTTGAAGCAAAGAATTGCCACGATTTCCATCATTTTCTGAAAAAGGAAAAAAACAGCTATAATGATGATGTTTTATACCAATATCATTAGCAGAAAAATTTGGAAATGTCTGATACAAACACAATCAACTAGTTAAATGAATTGGTTTAATGAACAAAACTCGTCGAGTTTACTATTTTCGTAAAGAATAGGAAACTAAGTCTCATAACCATTGTTGCACCATTCAATTTCCTCCTTTTGGAGTTAGGTCCAAACTTAAAATTTAAGACTATGTTCGGTGGCATAGTTGCTTGTAATGTTGTTCTATGACAACATTCACTACAAGAATTTCAGTATTTACCGGCAGGTAAAATCCGCCGGAAAAATCGAATTTCCGCCGAAAAATGGTCATTACTGGCGGATCTGGCCCGCCGGAAATTCACTCGTCGGTAATGGTTACCGGTGGATTTTTTCAATTACCGGCGGATTTTTCTGCCAGTAATTTCCGGCGGTAATGCACATTACGACGGATTTTTAAAAAATAAATAATTTTTTTTAAAAAATAAAATTAAACCTTTTTTTTTTTCAATTTTTCCAAATTTTAAATTTTAATATGTATTTTAACTTTAATAAAAAGTAAGAAAAAATGAAAATGAATGAGAATGTAGAAGTAGGAAGAAATGAAAGAGAATATGTGAGAATAAGAATGAAGTGAGAAGAATAAATGAGTGAGAATGAAGGAGAGTATGAGAAGTATTAAAATTGGAGAGAATGGGAAAAAAGAAGAAGAAATAAGAATGAATGAGTGAGAATGTAGAAGAAAGGAGAGATATATAGAAAAATTTATGGAGATTGGAGAGTATGAGAAAGAAGAAGAAATATAAGATAGAGAAAATGTAGAGGAGAATGAGAAGGAAATAAATAGTGAAATGAGAGAAAGAGAGGAGTGTAGGAGAAAGTTTTATTTATAGGCGGATTTTTGAAATTACCGGCGGATTTTTTCCCCTCCGAATTTTACCGACGGATTTTTGAAATTACCGGCGGATTTTGTAAAAAAAAAAATTGCAAAATCCGGCGGATTTTGTAAAAAAAATTTAAAAACCCGCCGGTAATTTCAAAAATCCGCCGGAAATGTACCGAAGGAAGAAATCCGCCGGAAATTCATGTTTTTCTTGTAGTGATTACTTGAAGGAAATAATTGTCACGATTTTCATCCTTTTTGGGAAAGCAAAAAAGCAGCTAAAACGTGATGTGTTGTACTCTTTTCTTCATCAATAAATTTCGGAAACATCTGATACAAACATAATCAATTGATTAAATGAAATGAGTTCATGAACAAAACCCATCGACTTTACTAAGTTTTTGGTTGCTTGGTATGTTTTTATGTTCTGACATAACTTGAAGGAAAGGATTGTCTATTTGCCATGATTTATATTCATTCTGGTAAAGCAAAATAGCAACTACAAAGATGATGGTTTGATCAGTTTCTTCAACAACAATTTTTTGAAATGCCTGATACAAACACAATCAACCGATTAACTCAACTTATTTCAGGAACAAAATTCATCGACTTTTCTCTTTTCGTAAAGCGAAATAACAACTATAAAGATGATGGTTTGATCAGTTTCTTCAACAGCAATTTTTTGAAATGTCTGATACGAACAAAATCAACCGATTAACTCAACTTATTTCAGGAACAAAATTCACCGACTTCTCTCTTTTCGTAAAGAATACGAAGCTAAATTTCATGACCATTGTTGCACCAGTTAATTTCTCTTCTTGTCAATATCATGCGTTCCTAGCTATATAACCACCCCTTCAGTCCATCACGCATTCATCAAAACTTAGTAAATTATACAAGCATAAGATGAATATCTTGATTGTTGTATTTCTAACCTTGTTGGCATTGTTGTCCCTCAGGGTGGACCCAGGGCACGCCTTTGATTGTGAGGAAGCAAAGAGAACAATGCTTCCTTGTGCAGAATACCTCACTGGTGGTGGTCCTGACCCTCCAACTTCTTATTGTAACGGTTGTGTAGATTTGAAATCATCAGCACCTACTAAGGATGATCGGCGTGCTGCATGTGAGTGCATGAAAGAAGCAGCTAGCCACTTCATTAACTTAAGGGAAGACTCGGCTGAATCACTTCCCAAACAATGTGGGGTTGAGATAGGCTTTACCATCAACAAAGATATAGATTGCAATGGGTATGCTCTGACTATTCCTTGTTTTTTTAAAGAAATATATTTATTGTTTCGAAAATACAACAAAAAAATGTTTAAATTTTGATTTTGGAAAGAATTAAAGTTTGAAAATAGGGCTATTTAAGTACAAACAATATGTTATGAAAGTGAGTATAAAATGATAAAATACATAATCATATTTGTGTCTCGTGTAAAAATCGTTATAAAAAATAATTATATATATATAAGATACACACACCTATGGCCCTACATTTAAACCATCTCAATCTTTTCTTTAAATTTTGTGAATTTTTTTGTATCAAAATCTTTTTTCGTTAATATATACATCGTTTAAGAAATATTACCGTTTTCTCAAATATTTAATACAATATTAGTATAGTTTTTTTCTTTTAATGTGTTATATTTAATACTAATATTCATACTGTTTTTTGGCAGTGTTCCTTAAGAGTTGGGTATGGAGAAAATAATAATGTAAAGAGATGTATACATGGTGTTGCTTTTCAAGAAAAAAATGATGTATTTAGTCTCGTGTGTATAATCAAAATAATTGATATTTTCAATAGTAATCGATGAATATTTAAGTTATTTGTTTATTTATTTTTCCATATCATTATATTTAAGTTATATGATCAAAATAATGTATTTAATCTCGTAGCATTTTTTTTTTTTTTGACAAGAACAAACTTAATTCATTTCATTAAACAGAATTGTTTCAATACAGGTTGGAATGAAATCAAAAACGTGGGAACTAGCAAACAATCTTGATGCCCGTGCTAACGTATGAGCAACAAGATTAGCTTGTCTCCGAATATAGCTAACCTCAAAGCTAGGAAAAAGACGTAAAAAGAGTAAAAAATTGCCGCCAAAAATATATCATAATAATATTTTTAAATGTTGGAAAATGATTTTTTTTGACAATAGATGTTAGAAAATGATTAAGAATTGTTACCAAATAGGTAAATTTAGTTGCTTCAAAAAAAAACCAAATAGTTAGTAACATTATTAAGACGTTGCCTTTAACATGTCGTTTTTTTTTATAGGCAATGTTAGTGGGGTGGGGGAAATGTTAGTTTTCGGGGATTGAACCCGGGACCTCCTTCTCGCACTCTTTTGGTGCACTCCTTCGGTATCCCTTAGCTCGCCAACTGAGCTACCTACTTGGGATAAAATGTTACTAATTAAAACTCTTTAGTGACATGTATTTTACACTACATTTGATAAAATGTTTACTAAAACAAACTAGCAGCATTTTTCAGAATTTGGTAACATTTTTCAATGTTACTAATGCTCATTTATGTTGTAATGGTGTGATAATATTAACATACAAAATATAATTTTATAATCATTTTCAACAGTATCACATTCAAAATACAATGGTTCCCTTTTAGAAAAAAAGTCAACTTATATAGTCCTTTTTTTTTAGATTAAACTTATATAGTCCTTGGTTTATTTAAGAACTAGTAAATTACATCATAAATGATTTTTAGGGGTTGTATGTAAATAAATAAATTAATAGATTATTAATTTAGCGTTGACTTTCTTATAGAATTTTGTTTGCTGACTTTCATTTGGATTATTTTCATCCTAATGGATTATTAGAGCACAATACTTTTTTTTTCTGGCTCAAAGGCACCTTACATCTTTTTTTTATAGCAATCCAGGCACAACATTACATGGATCCTTAATCTATCCCGTCAAACCAATAATCGTACTATATATATGTACTACAACATTAGTACTACTATACGTAATCTTATGTTAATTGTACTATCACTATCCAGCTATTTATAAATCAAGGTCAACTGTCCATTTATCACGCCTTGGTCACTCTTTCTGCAAATTGTGCCTTCCCAGTGGCTGGCTAAGTTTTAGGGTTTTCTTATTTGTTTATGATTTTCATGTTAAATTTTACACTATACTAGTTTTTACATTCTTCTATTTTTTTTTTTTGATAAATTGTTTTTACATTCTTCTCATACATATTTTTTTATGGGAGAAAAATGAAGAAAATAAATCTTTCTCTCTCGATTGAGTATTCTATTTTTTTTAAACACGTAAAATTATTAGTGTAACAACTAATGTAATGTCTACACCAATCTATAGCATTCCATTCTGGGATATCTGGGAGATAAGAAAGTTAAGTTTCTGCCTTTTCTATGAGCGGTTTCTGAAGCTCGATCATCATGCATGTGTTGTTTGTCTAAGTAAAACTCCTATGAAATATTGTTAGTTTGTGGATTTTGAAATAATGGTTTAAAATACTATTTTTACTCGATATAAAGGTTTTGGGCACCCTTTATGCACTCTACGTGATGGATTGGACTTGGAGCATATATCTCAAGTACTTACAATTTTGGTATATGTATTATTTTTGCTGTTAAAAAAATGTCATCTTGTTTATGTCTAAATAAATCACAAATATATCAACAATGAGAGACGTGATTAAATATCAGTACGTATAATTTATTTATTGTTGTTCCATGTTCATTGAACTTTTATAGTAATTAATTAGAGTTTAATTTGATGTACTCTAGTATGAGTTTTTTTACTATGTACTTTTTTCATACTGTCTTACTAATTGCATCATTCAGATTGCCTTTCATGAAAATTTGTTCCATATAGAAAGAAAAGAATTATTGAAAAATAAAAACTGAATTAATTGAAGGATAATTTTGATAAAATATCATTAAATAATATGTAGTAATAATTTGCTTATATTTTAAACCAAAATCAACTAAGATTTTTTATTGGCTTATTGGAGACCGGATTAAATAATTGAAGATACAACTTTCAATACAGCATTTCTATTTCTTTTTTTATTATTAATAACATTTCTATTTCTATATATATACAATATACAAAATGCATATGTACATGTAGTGAAAGAATTTCCACTATCCCAAAGTCACAAGAACATGATGAAGAACCACACAATATTCCTAAGGATCGTTTTCCTTTTGGTGTTCCTTGGTTGGTTAACGGTTTGGATCTTGATACCAACAAAGATCTACAAAAACACATGGTCTCCCAAGCTAGAGAGCAAGCTGAACTCTACATACTTCAGAGAGCAAGGTGGTTGTCATTTCAATTCATATTCATCTCCTATATATACTATCCATAAGATTATCATTAATTAGAATCTTTGAATGTTAATTAGTTTACATTAATATTTTCAGGGACAAATCTCCTGCTTATCACATTTCCCATGATGTTCATAGGAGCTTTGAGCTGTATTTATCTCCATCTTCATCAGAAAACAACAGAAAATTTACCCCCAAGAAGGTTCTATAAATATAAGCTAATCTCTGAGATTGGATAATATTTATGTACATATTTTTTTAAGTTCTCTTAAAGTCATATAAATATATAACATGTTTTGGTTTGGTTTCAGTGGAGGTGTATATAGATGCTTATCTTTCTTAAGACGCCCATTCCTTGTGATATCTCCAATGGGAATTGTCACTGCTATGGAGCTTACTTTTGCAATCATGTTTGTTGCTCTAATGATATGGTCCCTTTCCAATTACTTACATACCAGCTTTGGCCATCTTCATATGCACATGGAGGGTGAGAAAGTGTAATTACTCTAAACTTTTTCTTTTTTCAAATTACAACTAGTTTTTTTTGTTCGGGTCATTGCTGGTTACGTACGGAGTGTTACAATGCTTTCAACGAAGGATTAATCTCCGCTCCTGCTTAATTATGAGCAAATTTCGCACTGGCCAACACCTTTGTTAACTGTGGAAATCAAACTGGTAGCATCGGGTCGAGCCTTCGTGTCCGAGGATAACTTATGCCACTAGGCCAACGGTGTAGGTTAGAAAAAGAATTCTTATAAAAAAACAAATTACCGACAAAAGTTGAGACTAATAAATGTAATTTTGTTCATTTGTGACGGTTAGAGATCTCAAAATTGGAGATTGATTTTATTTTATGTTTTTCATATCTAATTTCCATAGGTATTTCAAGTAGTGTGTAAAATTAATTAAATCTCTTTGTTAATAAATTAACCTAAAGGAAACAAATATTTGACATGAATTAATTGGTTTTGGCAGATGGGAAGCAAAGTTTAGGAGTGTATCTTTGAGACTTGGGTACATAGGAAACATATGTTGGGCATTTTTGTTCTTTCCAGTAACAAGAGGATCTTCTATTCTATCTCTTGTTGGACTCACATCTGAGTCAAGCATCAAATACCATATTTGGCTTGGACATCTATCCATGGTTCTTTTTGCTGCACATACCATAGGTTTCTTCATCTATTGGGGCATCACCAACCAATTGAAAGAGGTACATATTATTTTATGTGTAATAAAAAAAAAGAGAAAATTTGAGGCTCTGAATTTTAGGTCATCATGTTTATTTTTTTTTTTGATAAGTAGGTCATCATGTTTATGATAAGGTGAAGTAATCTTATGGATTTGAGGTCCATACTCTTTATTGTCTCTTTCTGATTGGAATTGAAAATTTTGTTCCTTTCATTTGGATTTCAATGACAAAGATAATAGCTATAGATATTTTAGTCCTTCAGCAATCAAAAAACTGATTTTTTTTCCTTAGGGTATGTTTGGGAGGTGGTTTTCGAGGGGAATGGAGGGGATGGCTTGAAAAAGATTTGTCTATATTTTAATATGTATTAGAGATTTTAAAAAAATTTAAAGAACAAGTTTATAGATATCAATATAACATTTTCAATCACATTTGATTCATGTTTAGAGACATTCTATAGCTTCCACAATTTAGATTTGAAAAATATGTCCTCCCTTCCCTTTCCCTCCCAAACATACCCTTAGAGTGGGACTCAATCATAATTCAAAGTTAAACTTCTTGCAACTTGAAGTTTCTCGGAGGAATATGAATAGCTTTTAACGAAATGTCGGAAAAACACATTATTGTTGAGTTGAAAGCATTGCACAACACTTCACGCCCTCCGTGTTGCCTGCTTATTTTAAATTTTGATATTTCGTATCGTACTATTAAGTGTTTTCTCTAAGTTTATATGAGTTACCGGTTTAAGCAGACCGCTATGATTATAATTAGGAGCGTACTCTTTAATTAGCATAGAATTGTTCAAAATTTGTATTATCATATGTAAACCAGATGGAAACTTGATCATACTGAGAAAATTATTAATCCCAAATAAGATTGTTTTAAAATATTAATTATTTTTGGTTGATAATCACTAGTTTTATTAGAGAATATAATTAGAAACGCGAAATAATTTATAGACATATTGAGCTGGATAGGTGACCAGAGAATAAGTCTCACAATGGGTAAAACCGAGGTCTCCGACTCGATAAAAATGACACAGGCCCAGGTTAAAAAAGAAAGACTCGGCCCTTTGAGGCACCAAAAAATAGTACAAGCGTCAAAACAAAACAAAAAAAAAGCACAAAAAGAGATTGAATTTGATGATGGAGAATGAGTCTCACGTTAAACAAAATAAAAACAACTCAAATTTATATAAGGTGAGAATCATACGTCTAATTTGTACAGACTTTTTAAACAACAAAGTAACTCCCAAGGAAAGAAATGAATGTGTTGGTGTTTATACCTAGTAGAATATTTTAGTAGGAAGTTAATTAGTTTTAAAAATTAGTTAAAAAATTAGTTTTTCTTGCAGTATTGACATTTCATAACTGGTTGATGTCAAAAAAGAAAACTTTGGTTAGTTAGTTAGATTCTTGCATGTACTTTTACTAGAAGATGTATTATATGCAGTGAACATGCACCTCTTCTTATTGTATCAAGTTTTTACTTCACAATTCATTTGAATGATATTCATATTCAATTCAAATATAGAATTATAACTCTTGATATGTTTGTGGCTTCTCAACACATATAAATAGAATATCGCACCCTGACTTAATAATAAAGTAACTCCCAAACTTATTATACAAAACTTGGCCCCAAGCTAATAAGTCATTTCATGTATCTGATCAGAGGCATGCATATATAGAGATAGATTATCATATTCAGAAAATACATTGATGTGTGTTATTCTTCCAATTTATCATATTAACATTTTAATGGCCTAACCTTAACCTAGGCACTAGAGTGGAGCAAAACATATGTATCAAATGTAGCTGGAGAGATTGCAAGTGTAATTGCATTAGCAATGTGGTTGACAAGCATTCCACGCATTAGGCGTAAGATGTTTGAAGTATTCTTCTACACACACTATCTCTACATTCTCTATATCCTATTCTATGCCATCCATGTTGGTGTTGAATACATGTGCATGATTGCTCCTGGTATTTTCCTATTCCTCATTGATAGACATCTCAGATTCTTACAATCTCGCCAACATGCTCGCTTGCTTTCAGCTCGTCTCTTACCTTGTGGTGCAGTTGAGCTCAACTTCTCCAAAAATCCCAGTAAGACATTAATCCATATATTTAGTTAGTTATTTGTATAATTACATTTTTGTTGTTATGACTAGTTAATTTAATTTACCTTAACCAAGTTTTGGTATATAATCAACTTCAGGTTTATACTATAATCCGACGAGTTTGGTGTTCATAAATGTTCCTAAGGTTTCTATGCTGCAATGGCACCCTTTTACAGTGTCTTCTAGTTGTAATATGGAGACAAATCATCTCAGTGTTGTTATTAAAAATTTGGGTAGCTGGTCAAACAAGCTTTTTCAACAACTTTCTTCATCTTTGGATCATCTCAATGTTTCTGTTGAAGGACCCTATGGACCACATACTACACCATTTTTAAGGTTGGTTCTCATAGCTAGTTTTTTCTACTAGATGAAATAGCTAGTTTTTTTTTCTCATAGCTAGTTAATATGAAATAGGAAAATGCTTCTTGTTCATAGTATATATAAAATTCTCTTATTTTATATACTTTTTTATTTTTTATAAGGGAAAAACGACATCATTAAAAAGAGTACAAAGGTTACTCTGATCCATTACATCAACCTCACTCTGGGAGATGCGTAATGATTGTATTTTTTCCTGTCAAATCTCCTGATTGGGATTTCATAGGATTAAATCCCTCTCTTGGCGGTGGTTTCTGATTAGGTCGAAGGGACCATGGTGTCTTTATTATAAGTGAGATGTCGCTCATTTGGTGTTTTCTTCATCCTTTATATGGGGCGCTCCTAGTGTCCTGATTTTGAAATTATATACATATACATTTTTTGCTTTTTAAAAAAAACATTAATTAACCTCACCTTTTTTACACTAATTTATTGTCATTGTATCTCTTAAACAGGCACGAGGAGCTTGTGATGATAAGTGGTGGAAGTGGAATCACTCCCTTCATATCCATAATCCGTGAACTCATATTTCAAAGCCAACAACAACAAGAATCATATATTGCTCCAAAACTCCTACTCATCTGTGTTTTCAAGAATTATATTGACCTAACAATGTTAGATCTCATACTTCCTTTTTCTGGCTCAACAACACAAATCTCACACCTTCAATTGCAAATAGAAGCATATATAACAAGAGAGAATGAAGAACCTCCAACAGATTCTCAAAAACCTATCCAAACCATATGTTTTAAACCAACCCTGTCAGATTCTCCTATCTCAGCTGTATTGGGCCCAAACAATTGGTTATGGCTTTGTGTTATAATCACATCATCATTTCTCATGTTTCTCCTCCTTTTAGGGATTATTACTCGTTACTATATTTACCCAATTGAGAATAATTCAGTTGAAGTTTATAACTGGACCTTCAAGGTTATATGGTACATGTTTTTACTTTGTGCAGCAACGTGTATATGTTCTAGTGCAGTTTTTCTTTGGTGCAAGAAACAAAACAGCTTAGAAAACAAGCAAATTATGAATGTAGATGTTCCGACACCAACAAGATCACCTGTAGGGTTGCAGATTAATAGCTCAGAAAGAGAGCTTGAAAGCCTTCCTCATCAATCTCTTGTGCAAGCTACCAATGTACATTTCGGAGCAAGACCTGACCTTAAGAGTAAGTGCATGCATCAGTTATTCCAGATACATCAGTTATTCAATGAACCCAAAAAATGCATTCTTTTGCTTATAAATGAAACCATTAAAGAGTAATAATCTCGGTTTATAAATATTTTAGGGTTTTCTAAAATAAGAAAGTGAAAAGTGATGATATGATTTGTTTTGTTGATGCTGGTGCAGAAATTCTGTTAGAGTGCAAAGGCAAAGATGTTGGAGTGTTGGTGTGTGGTCCAAGAAATTTGAGACATGAAGTTGCCAAAATTTGTACTTCGGGTTTGGCTGATAATCTTCACTTTGAATCCATCAGCTTTAACTGGTGAAGCTGCATGTGTTTTATGGTTGTTCTTTTGGATGTAAATAGGTTGTTGTGAATAAGTGTAACATATGATGTCAAAAACAAAAGAATAAGTGTTAGCACCTGTGTGCGTGAATGTCATCATCCCATGGTCTTAGGGTAATGATGATTACCTTGTTAATTTGCAATTCTAAGGTGTGTTCAAATTTCTTGAAGGAAAGTTTATATGTTCCGCCTCCCTTCTCCTATTAATTTAAAAATAATTTGTGAGCGTATTGACTTCTTATTTTGAATATGTTTATATTGAAGTCACAAAACAAATAAACTAGAAAACAATATATATATATATATATATATATAAATACTTTAGGGTGGGCGACGGGATGGGCGAGTTGTTGGCTTTGACAGTTGGGTGGGTGGTTTACGACAGTGGAGCATTATATGTCGTCGTAATCTGTTTGTGTGGGAGGAGGTGCGCGCTGGAGAGGGACCTCCTGAAACTTCTCTTACCAGTCATTGAGCCTAGAGGAGAATATTTGGGTGTGGCGGGGTGATGTGTCTAGATTGTACTCGATTCGATCAACTTATGCGGGGCTTACGTAAATATCCTCTACGGTGGTCTGTTTCTCTGATGACCAGGTGGCGGTTTTGGGTAGGTTGTGGCGGAGTATATTTGCCCCTCCTAAGGTAATTACTTTCTCCTGCCAGCTTCTTTTGGATTGAGTTCCCACTAAATTAAACCTAGTCCGCCCCGGAGTGTTATTTTGGATCTTGCTTGTGCCCCATGTGGGCTTTGTGGCGCTTCAGAGGAATCTGTCCGACATTTGTTTTTGAGGTGTCCCTTCTCACAACGGGCTTGGTATGCAGTTTCCGTTGGTTGGGTTGGCAGCCACCATTGACACCTGGTCTTGTTTACCTTTTTGTGTTCTGCTCTTTTAGTAGTGGGGGAAAGGAGAAGAGGATTCCGAGCTTGATACCGTTCTTTGGGTCCTTCAGAAAATGCGAAATGGGTTTATCTTCTCATCCAAAACCCTGGATGACGATTTTTTTTGTTCACAAGGTCAAATCTCTCTCATAGCAATGATTTTTGGCCAGGTTGAAGGGTTCTCAATGTCTGTTTTATAAGTGGCATGTTGAACCTTTTCTGTATATTGGGTGGAAATAGTTTTGGGTTATTTTTCTCATTGTATATGGGTTAGGACACTCCTTAAGTCCCCTTTTTGTTATATAAAAAGGAAAAAAAATACCACCAACTCCAGCAATAAATGTTTTTATAATATATGAATTTCAGCTTTCTTTAACAAGCCAAAGTATTTTTCATATTATATTTGGGGGTTTTAACTTAGGGTACTCCCAAGTCCTAACTCTGTATTATATACATGAGTAATGTTTTTTAACAAAAAATTTCTAGCCATAAATAGCCACTTTAATTAATAAAGTTATATTACTGCAAAATGTCTAAAATAACCATTGGGGGACTCATATTGCTCGCATTGTGGAAATGTTGCTGAAAGTGTTTTACACGCCCTCCGTGATTGCTCACTAGCTTCTTCTCTATGGATTTCTATTGTCAAAACTAATAAAAGAAGTGATTTTTTTGGGGGGGATTTGGCTCATTGGCTTAACTTCAATTTGCATCAAGAGAAGTGGGTCATTGGAGAGCTGTCTTGGGATTGTATTTGGGCCACGGCTTGCCACTTGCTTTGGTCTTGGAAGAACAAGGAAGCGCATGAGATACACTTCGTGCGCCCTGTGAGACCATGGCGACATGTTTTAAAGCTCGTTGTTGAGTACAAGCAGGCCACCTCTGTTGCGAGATTCCCTTTTGCTCGCAAGAGTGTCCAAGTGGATGTGTGATGGTTGCCTCCGTCGAATTGGTGGTTTTGTTTGAACACGGATGGTGCTCTCAAGGCTTCGTCTCAGTGTGCGGGTTGTGGTGGACTGATTCGAGATCATGATGGAAACTGGTTGCGTGGATTTTCTAAATTTGTGGGGCATTGCAGCGCGATGATAGCAGAATTATGGGGAGTTTTTGAGGGGTTGAAGCTTTGTAGGGACAATCAATGGTCTATGGTTGTTGTTCAGCTAGACGCCGAGGTGGTTGTTCGTATTCTTAGAGATCAAGTTGAGACTTGTGTTGCTGGTTGGAGCTTGATTCGGGAGATTGGGAGATTACTGCATCAGTTGGGAGAGGTTCGATTTCTGCATGTGTATCGAGAGGCCAACAAGTGTGCTGATTTTTTGGCTACCATAGGATGTGCTCAATCTGAGCAGTTGATGTATTATGAGCAGTGCCCCCTTTCGATGAGTCACTTATTGCTCGCTGATAGACTTGGAGTCTCTACTCCTCTTGTTATTGTGTCATGGTCTGTTCTGTTTTGTTGGGGCTTAGCCCCCGTTGCTTGCCAAAAAAAAATTATATGGCCAGTAGCCACTTTAATTAATAAATTTATATTACAGCAAAAGTCTCTGAGAGGTTGATGATTCTCTATTTCAATGTGTATTGACTTATGCAAGAAATCACACTAGTTTAGAAAAGACATATAAAATCGGTTGTTCGATTTGAATTTTTTCATTTTTAAAAGTAGGGACATTTAGCCTCCGTTGTTTAACTGATTCTAAATATAACATTTGTTTTAAATTCTAATTCCAAATGTATTTTCAAAACTGAATATAGGCTTTGAGTTATCAGATACCTACCAATTTTAAAATTAAAAGTTAAATATGAATATGTTAGGGAGGAAATTCTCTCCAGTGGACTTTTCAGTTGATATTCTCAAGTGTAAAATCTCCATTCAATCCTCTCTCTCAACGTTTTTAATATTTCTTCTTCACTGTTTGTCTTATTAAATGAGTGGCTGAGAATTCACCGCACAATAAAGTCATTGAAGAGAATCTATTCCCGAATATATTATGTTGCTTTTTGGGACAACACACATCAAATCTCAGAAGTAATATATCAATTCAATTGTTAAATCAAATCAAAATCAACTTGTCCAAAGTAAATATTCACAATCAGCAAAACTTTGATTGCATATATTCACATGGAACAGAGTTGGCATTTAGTAGCTCTTATAAGGAGGAAACTTTTTGAGCTTTTCTTCTACACTCATCATCTATAATTTGTTTTAGTAATCTTCTTTGTGCACATGTGGGATTTTCATGTTCTTGCATAATGCTTCCAGGATTTTACCTATTCTTGATAGACAGATTCCTACAGAGTCCCAGCACAAAATTCGGTTAGTATCTACCCATGTTTTGCCTTGTGAAGCTGTTGAGCTGAATTTCTCCAAGAACCAAGGTCAAGATTGTCATCAGTGACTGAAACACTCTGGTGAAGTTCATTATGTGAATTAATCATGTATATTTGGCTCCATTTTAAGTAACAAAAGTCTTTTTTGTCTCATTTTTGCTATGACAGTGGCACCCTTTTACCATCACCTCCTGTAATGATACTGGTTCTGATACCATATGCACAGTGATCAAAATTAAGTTCAAGAAACTGGTCACAAAATTTGTACAAGAAGCCAGTGTCACAAAATTTGTACATGAACTCATTGTAGTCAATAAACTTTTCTTGTAGTCAATAAACTTTTCTTCTTCAATAATGAAATCGTTTTCATTCCTTTTCCTTGAAGTCTCTCAAATGTTAATATGGTATCAAGAGTGATTATGTAGCTTCCGCATTCCTTTCTCCTCAATGATTCCTCCATCGCCTTCTCGCAAATTTCTTATTCTATTTTGCGATTCATGAACATTAATGGGGCTCATTGCGGTATATATCAAAAGAGATTTCTTAATTTTATCTTCATTTTATTTGTTTCTTATCCTCATTTTCTCGTTTATCGTTTATTCGATTTCGTCTTTGGACCATTTCTTTTTCTGGTTCTTGACTTCGATTTCATCTCAGTTTCGTTCTTCAATTCTTGTTCGAAACTCCTCCTATTTCTGTTGCGATCTTTGGTTTTGCTCTTCAATTCATGTTCAAAATCTCTATATTTTCGCAAATTCGTCTCTGTTAGGGTTTCGATTAATCTTCCTTGACAATTTTCTGCTTCCTCTCGCTTTTTGAGAGTGTCTATATCTCGGCAATTTGCCTTCTCCAAATCGATTCTTGAAGTCTCTAAATTTCTTTCAACTCGATTTGCGATTCTTGCAGTTCAGTTTTGCGATTTCACTTCGATTCGCGTTTTGGTTCTTGAATCAGTGTGATTCTTGGATCGTTTTCTCTTGATCTTTGTTGTTGATGTGCGTTGCGTTCTTTCTTCATCACGTTTGTGTGTTCCGCATATCCGCACATCGCGATTTTGGCGTTCTTTCACATCGCCGTATTGCATTCCGCTTCATTGTCCTCCTTTCATTTTGATTTCCAATGATTGTGATCTGAAGCGGAGTTCCGATTTCATTTTTGATCGAGTTTTGATTTAGTTTTCGATCTTGAATGTTCTTAAATTTTGGCTTTTGCCGTTTGTCTTGGAGGATTTGTGATCTCCTCATTTTCGTTCTGGCATTTTTTTTAAACACTTGATGTTTTCATTTTCTCTATGTCAGTTTTTGATTCTAAGCTTTTATTGCAATTGTTTTCTATTTCAATGTCTCAGATTCTTCTGTTTGTGAGTCATGGTGGCCAAAAAGGCCATTGAGTCATTCTCAAAGAGTTTGATTGAGGAAGTTCATAAATGGGGTTGTTTGAAACAAACTAGTGTAAGTTTTCGATATAAGATGGAGTTTGGTTCCGAACCTACAGAAAATAATTTGTTGATTTCTGCACAGTTTTTTCATAAGGAACTTGCCATTAGAATTGCTAGAAGAGCGTTGAACTTGAGAATCTACCTTATGGTTTGTCTCAAAAAAACCTGCTGTCATAAAGGTTAGGGATTGGTACATGGATTCTTTCTGTGATATTGGATCTTCACCTGAGATCAAGAATATGGGGGATGAAAAAGGGTACTGATATATGATCATGGAGTGTTCAGTAATTAAAGAAAGATGTCACAATCTTCATAGTTATGTATGGCCTTACAAGCATGTATGGTTCGATTAATTCTTTGTTTTGATTTCTACCGATCTATTTTTGATATCTTTAGATGTAATTTTCTTTTGATTTGTTGTAACTTTGTATTGTTCATTCCAAGCTAGAAGTATTGTGAATAACTTCTAGCTTGCAGGGGACTATTAGAAATATTGTACTTAGTTTGTTAAGTAGTTAACAAAAGTTGTTAGTTGTTGACTCATGGTCATATGTATACCGTTGCTCAGTTTTATAGTATTTTGAATATTTTAGTAATTAATTAAATTGATAATTAATCGCAATCCCTGAGTTCGACACTCGGTCTTACCGTTTTAATATTACTTGTAACGATTCGGTACACTTGCCGAAAAGCTAACAAGTTTTTGGCGCCGTTGCAGGGGATTGCCAATTTTTATCAATTTAATCTTTAGTTACTAGATTGAATTTTATTTTTCAGTTATTTTATTTTTATTTTTATTTATTCTCTTTATTACTACCACTCCCTTGATTCTATGAAAGCCAGGTGAAATCTCTATAAAGCATGGAGTCCACACTACAGTCACTTCGTTGTGATTTTTGTGGAGAACCTCATTTAAATGGCAATTGTGTGACATACACTTATTGTGATCTTTGTGGGAAGGATCTTGTGTATTGTAATTGTGAGCCAGAGTGGACAACTGTTACGGGAAATTTTCACTGGTTAGCGGATATAAAACTTCTTGAGCTACATATTGACCAACCACATCACTCGCGTTGTGATTCTTGTGGGAGGTATCATCTGGATGGAAATTGTAAGGAGTTTTATTTTACTACAAATGTAGAACAAGAAGAACATGCCTCAACAAAAGAAGAATCTTGGGAGAATAAGAAAGATGAGGAAGAAAAAAAGATTGAACATGAGGATCATATAGTTTGGAGGGAAGCTCAAAATTCCCAATGTTGGGAAGGTGCGAAAATCCAACAAGAAATAACCCAACAAATCATTTTCCCTACTCGTCTTTCGAGCAGTAAGGAAGATAGAAGTGAAGAGCTTGATCGATATTTAGACTCCTTCTATGCCTTGTTTGTCATCCTTCACCTTGAGAGGGTATGGAAGCATCTGCAATTATACTTCAAGTTCATGAAGTTCTTGCCCCATAAACGAAAGAAGAAGGATGATGTGTTCTTTGTGTCATATATTCCACCTTGATAGTGGAATTGCATCGTCAAGCTAATGACGGTAAAGGAGCGCTTCTTGGGAGGCAACCCATGATAGAGGTAACATTTTGCATTTTGGTCTGTACTATGCTGATATGACTGTTACATTGATTATGATGCACCACAACTTTGAATTCATAGCAGCATTCTCAATGATGATGATGCTTGTGGTTGTGTAGCTCTAATATTTTTTTTTTGCATATTACCATTTGATCACTTTGACTTCAACTGCTGGAATCATTAAGCATCATGCATTGTCATTTGGTTAGGATAAATATTGAGGAAAATCTAGATCATATGTTGGCAAGCTTTTGATAGTTCAACCTCTTAAAATCCCAGCTGTGAGGTTTGAGCCTAAACACTTATAAATGATTGACTATGTGGGCATTCCTTGCATGTATTATTCTGCAGAACTTGAACTTGTGCTTAATTGTCTTACATTTGATTTATACACACACTGAGGCAATTTTTCTTGGAAACCCAGAGCCTTTCAAACCACCTCATAATTATTTATCCTTTGCTAGCCCCTTTGAGCCTAAATGTTTGTTTTATTTTGTTCTGACATAAATCACACCAAGCAAACTAAATTCAAAGTTTGTTTCTATTGACTTGGAGTTAGACAGAAACATGTATGCAAGTGTGGGAAATATTTAAGTTTGGGGTTGCTCATGGAATAGCAACAATTTAAGTTTGGGGTGGTATATACAAGAGAGAGAAAAAATACACATACATATATTAAATAAAAAAAAAAGAAAGAAAAAAAGATAATACAAAAAAAAAATTCTCTTGTGAAATTTTGTTGGGGGAAAATTGTGAGTGGTGAGATTGCTTAAAGTTTGAGACTAAAGAGAATTGTGTCTAACTCCAAGTGTTGAACCTACTTACCCAAATAATATCCACCCTTACCTAAGCCCCATTACAACCCTTAAGTCCTCGAATAGTGTGTGTGCATATCATTTTGTGTGGACTTTTCTATAACTTGTTCAAGCCTATGAAACGATGATGCATGTATTGTGAATTGAGTGATTACCTTATACACTTCTGAGAAGAGAGACAAATTGGTGAGATGTGTGAAAAGAGAGAACTTGAGAAGGCTTGCCTCTATATGATCTTGTATTTTCCAATTTAATTTGTCCTGTTAATCATTTGATACTATTCTAGATGATGGTTGTTGATGTGTGGAAGTATCTAATGGTATGTGCGAAAAGTGTGAAAGCTAAATAAAAAAATTGCCACAGCCTGAATTGAATGATTGCTTGAGGACAAGCAAAACTCCAAGTTTGGGGTTGTGTTGACTCATGGTCATATGTATACCGTTGCTCAGTTTTACAGTCATAATGCGAGTGTTTATGTGTTTTTTTTGTTAATTTCCATGGGAAATAACTTAGATTACAATTGATGTCATTAGGATTGATTTGTAAGTTGTTACCCTCTTTTCAAATGGTTGTAGTAAGACAAAATCTTCAATTTGATGTTTCGTTGACTAGCGAACTAGACAGCTTGCCTAGCAACGCAGCAGAAAATAGAAGAAAAGTTTCTGGTCTCTATCGCCTCGCGACCAGCACGCATCGCCTCGCGATCAAGGCAAAAATCTGCCCATCGCCTCGCGACAGAATCGCACCGCCTCGCGATGGACTGCAGATTTTAGTATTTAAGCCCAAAAATCAGAAAATTAGGGCACTTTTGGTCTTGGCTGAGAAAAAGAGGTTTGGAGCTGCGAAAAAAGGAGAAGAATTGGAGCTTCTCTACACTTGGGAACAAGGAATTGAAGGATCCAATGCACTCATCTTTGTGTAACTTCTCTTTTATCTTATCTTTCAATACTTTGAACATGAGTAGCTAAATTTCTTATGGTTAGGAGGAGATGAATCTCTCCAAAACTATCATGTGATTCCATTGTTATGATCAATACAATTTAGTTATCCTTTTAAAATTGCCTTTACCTCCGTTCTTATTGCTTTACAATAATTATTGTTGTTGTAATGAATTAGGGTTTACTTTCATCATTGGGAGATGGGTTATGTTTTCCGGAAATTGGGGTTTAAGGTCATGAGTGTGATGATTATAGGAATATGACATTACTCTCATGAATTCCGTTAATTCTTTGTGTTTAATGCTTTGTTTAGTGGTGATACACTTAAGGAATTAGGGTTTCCCATTAGATAAAAGGGATTTTGAGGCAAGGGATTGTCCTAAATCTTTAATAATTGAATTGAATCTTTTAATTGGGTAATTAAATTGGAATTGATCAATGGTATAGTGCATGATAGCCTAGGGGAGAGGATTCGATTACTAACCACTTTTACTCTCGCATTTTATTCTTACATTTAATCTTTTTCAGTTACTATCTATCACTCCTTATTTTGAATATTTTAGTAATTAATTAAATTGATAATTAATTGCAATCCCTGAGTTCGACACTCGGTCTTACCGTTTTAATATTACTTGTAACGATTCGGTACACTTGCCGAAAAGCTAACATTAGTAGTTATAATTCGGTTAGAGTTAGTTTTATTAGTTACTAGTTTGTTATAGATTAGTTAGGTGAGATTGAATCTATATATAACGTCAAACTCATTGTAGTCAATAAACTTTTCTTCTTCAATAATGAAATCGTTTTCATTCCTTTTCCTTGAAGTCTCTCAAATGTTAATATGGTGAGTGGAGAAAGTGGCATTACTCTCTTCATCTCCATAATCCGTTTCACGACACTTCAAGGCCAACACTGAAGGGGGAAAAGTTCCCATCTTAACTAGATATTATCTTATTTTTTATCTTAATAAATGGTGACATAACCACAACATTTTATCTTATTTTTTTTATATTTCATTCTTCACTAATCTATCTCCACCTAACCAGTTACCAGACCAACAAACTAAAGATTGAACTAAGATAAGCACGTTAAGAATGAAAACAATTCATTACATGAGTTGTAGCAAAATAAACCAACATTCTTAAAATTCTTGTCAACCTAAGATTAGAGCTAAACAATTAACAAACATTAAGGTGATCTCCAACTGAATACAAAAGAATACTAATTGCCATCATATGAATGGTACAGAATATCTACTGCGAGAGAAAATCAGTTTTTAGACAATTTAGGTGTCTCTATCAACTTAAAATTGACGGTAAAATCATCATCCCACATTGTACATCTTGGACTCTTGCAATGTGCTGGGGAACCATGCTCAGATAGAGATGGAACTTCAGGCAAGTGTTCAGGCACCTCCTCCAACTCCAAGTATTCACTCTCATACTGCAAAGCATGGACAAAAAAATAGTTAAAATAAATAAATATAGACAGACAATGAGACAAGGAAGAAAGTGAGGAATTACACACAACACAAACCTTCAGTTTACTGTATGCAGGTAATTCGATTGGAATTTCCATGTGATCATTTGAATCTGGTCAAATCAGATGGAAGAATTAGTAAATTCAGTACCAATTAAAATACACAATACACAATAGAATATCCGTAGGCACTAATTAGTAATTACCATCCTCAAGTCCAACAGTCTTGAAAAAATGATGCATATCCACTTTTTCAATCTGTGATTTGATACATTCTTCATGATTATGGAAGATCTCTTCTTCAGCAATTGCACTTAGACAAAGAGATGACTTCAGGTTGCTTTTATTGGTTGTCTCTGGAACACGAGGCTTTCCCGAGTTGTTTGAAATGTCGGAAAGTGCTTTCCTGCCACCGGTATGTGAATTCTCAGTAGCTTTACCGGCTGTTCTCTTGCTACTTCCTACATTTTTTGCCTTTGCAGAAACAGCTTCATTATTAATAACTGTGGTGTTTTTAGACTTGAGAGATTTTGAGACTGTGTTTACTGAACCATTGAGGGCTTTCTTTCCATCTACTTGTTTTAAGGGCTTCACTGCATTGGATAGATCTCCAAGCGGTTTTCTTCCCCCCACCTTAGCTTTCCCCTGTCCAGTAAATTCTGCCTTCCTAGGAATAGTTCCTGCTCCTACACCACCATCAAGAATTAGCCTACTCATTCTAAACACACAAAAACAGATAATGATAAAACATGTCTAAACAAAATGAGCCAGATCAATACCATACCATTAACATGGTCAATAAGGTTTTGGTCTTGAAACAAGCCTGTTGCCATTGTGGTTAAGTAGTCAATTTCGAATGAAAGCCCTGTAATAAATATAGTAAAAAGATCTTAGAAATCTTTGGCATATAATCCTTTATTCATATCATCATTCAATTTCAGGGAGAAAAAACGGACAAACCCTAAATCATTGTTTGACACTTAAATTCCCATTAAATATGTCATATTTTCACTAGTTACTTCATCTGAATAAAACTGGACAACATAAAAATAAATCCAAGATTCAGAAAGTAAAACCCTAATATTTCACACCCATGCTCTTAAACTTAGCACAGATATTTGTATCCAAAAAAACTTAGCACAGATATTTCCCCTATATCAATAGGCCTAAAAGGAGGGAGAAGCTTCTAAATCCAAGATTCAGAAGAATAACCAATGCAAATACTCAATTAAATTAAACCGGGTTATCCCTAAAATCAACTTTAACAAAAATACCCTTCATCTAATTTTGCTGAAGAAATTACAAATTTCAACCCCCGTTTCTTTGCATTTTGAAACCTGAGTACATAAGCACACAAAATAAACAATCGTGATTGATCTTTTATGTCAAAGTCTCCACTTTCCAGGTATTGCAATCAACCGAACAGTGAAAGAAGAAAACGTTCATGCAACACACTATAAAGATTCCACTACATTGGCCCAAATTGAAGAAACAACACTGGAATTGAAAAGAACTGCGAAGATAAAAGAAAACTTACAAAAGATTCCGATCTTGCTTTCTAAGTTTCTTGATGATTTTGCGGTTTTCACAGATAAATTTCTCAATTTGTAGTTCTCTTGTTTTGTGTATGATTTTATTTTAATTTTAAAAAAATGGGTTTTGGTACTTTTTATATGACGTAATTGGATTTCAACGGTAACTTATCTGCTTTTACATTACTGTCCCTCGTAAAGAATACAAATTACATTCATACCAATCCAGTTTTTTTTTTTGGTGAAGCGGTGAAGCCTAAACGACTTTTTTTTGTAGCAAGGAGGCTGTAGTATTTTTCGTTTAAAAAACTTTAATTTGATTATTTTTGTAAATTATTGGAAGCCATTTTGTAGTGTTTTCACCATCCTTTTTAAAATTGGTCAAAAAAACCATTATTTTTAAAGTTATTTTACAAAAAACCAAGCGAACTAATAATTTTTTGTTTTTGATTAAAATAACTTCATATGGACAGGTATTGCACCAGACTATGCGGATCGGATGTGGTTGTTTTATAAAAATCATTGAAACAACAACAACAACAAATACATTTTCTTAAACTCTTGGTCCTCTAGAATACAAACGGTGTATAATCTCATTGACGCTTCGTTGAGTATTTGTGTACAACTCCAACGACTTACGCTTCTGAAGCATGTCATGGATGTTCAACATACTCTGTACGTCGTCGACAGTCTTGATTCTCATGGACGAGAAGGAAATGCAGCCATCGTCTCCACGATCAGGTTTGCGATAAGTTATATTAGTAACGTCACGGTCGTCACCAATCACTTGAATTTTGAGCTCCGCTTTATCTTTCAAACCCTCGAAGGTGATGTCGTTGTGGATTCTTCATAAAAGGGGTTTTGGACTTCAGAAGTGGACACCATCTTCTCTCACGGTGATTTGGCTGCGATGGTGAATAGCGGTGAATCTGTTGTCCCTTGAGGACTAAGTGGGACAGATGCTCGTTTTGGAGGGTGTGGGTGTGAAATAAGTAATTAAGATGAAATGTTGGTGTGAAAATAATGAGGAAGAGTGTGGGTATTTATAGAAAGACTTAAATATGTTTTAGGCCGCTGCAAATATACCGGGTTTTTTTATTTTTTCTTTTCAATATTTTAAGGAGTATTTTACAGTTAAAAAAATTTATAAATGTTCGAATACACGAAGTTCATTCTTCAATAACTAGCTAGTTGAAAAAAATAAACTCATGACAAAATACGTAGAGTGAGATGCTGTTATGTAGAGAGTGTTTTGGTGTATTTTATGGTTCAGAAAAAATTTAAAATACAAAAAGTTTGTTCATCAATAATTGGTTTGCTGAGAAAAATTAAGAATTTCCTCACAAAAGTGTGATGTTAAGTAGTATGTTTTTGGGTACTTTAGCATTCAGAAATTTTCTAACTGTTCAACTATACAAAGTTTATTCCTCAATAACGGGTTTGATAAAAATAAATAATAATTTCATGACAAAATACGTAAAGTGCGATGCTAAGCAGTGTATTTTGGGTACTTTAGCGTTCAGAAATTTTGTTTAACTCTTCAAATACGCAAAGTTTGTTCCTTATTAATCGATTTGGTGAAAATAAATAGTAATTTCATAACAAAATACGTAAAGTGCAATGCTAAGCAAATGTTTTGGCGTACTTTTGAGTCCAGAAAAAAGTTTAGGTGTTCAAATAAGCGAAGTTTGTTCCTCAATAACCAGTATGATGAAAAAATAATAACTACGTCACGAAAAATATAAAGTGTGACGCTAAAGAGTGTGTTTTGGGGTACAAAATACGTAAAGTGCAACGCTAAATAGTATGTTTCGGGGTTAGAGTTCAGAAAAAAAATTAAATGTTCAAATACGTGAAGTTCGTTAGTGAGATGCTAAACAGTGTGTTTTGATCTTCAGACTTTTGCTTCTTATCAACTATGGATGTTCAATTTCAAATGTCTTTATTAACGCTCCTTTTTAACTTTAATTATAATCTTCTTATTTAACTGATAGTTATAATTTTTTTTTTATTCACATGAACTTAAGCCATATTTACAATAGAACCCCCGTCATATTCTTTTAAGTTTGTATAGGTGCTTTTATTTTATTTGTGGTTTTCATCAAACATTGCATGATACCCACGTGTTTCATTTTCTATTTGCGCTGTCATCTTTATTTTGGTCATTTCACAACAACGGATATTTGAAGTATACTTAAATCAGTTTGCATTTTTATCTTTATTTTATATTTACATTTGTCGGCTATGAATCATGTAAATTTATAGTTATATAATTTAATTCTTATCCAAAGTTATTAAATTTTATATTTTATGTTCTGTATTGTATCTCTTGCCGGGTTGACGATCCGAGATAGTTTGTAGTAGTATAGCTTGATCAACAATTGTCCGATCCAAGGTGGGGTGTTATACTTGCAATGACACTTTGACGCTCAAGTCAGAGAGCAAGTCAAATGCAGATAGTTTTTGGAGTTAGATTGCTCACCATTAATGAAGCATTGAATGCCTTATTTATAGAGTTTTGGTGGTGTAACCTAATCAATTTGGACCGTTTGATCTTATGTGTTGATCTTCACTATTGATTGTTGGGTAGTGTATTTGTTAATGGGTCTTCTATGAATTGGGCCATTGTTGTATGGGATCTGGGGGGCCAATCCGTAACATTTTACAAACCAACATCGTTAACTCAGTGGCATAAGCTACCTTGGGACATAGGGGTCGACCTGGTGCTCCCGAGTTCGATTCCCATATCAGACAATTCAATGTTGGTCTGTGCGAAATAACGTTAGAACACTCAATGAGTGGCCAGCAATAATACAAACTATAAAAAAAGACTATATTTTACACAAACCAAATTTAACCGATTTTGTACATCTCACGGGTATCAGGTCAGCTCCTAAGAAATAATTAAATTTTAACTTCATTTTAAATAAAAAAACAACATTCTTAGGTCTGGGACCCGAATGCCCCACGATAGCTTCAAGAAATATCTCATGATGGTGCTGCGAGGGTCAGGGATTTTTGAAGGGTAGTTGAGGTTTTAGGTTTGGTTGCACACTATTAGTTGTGTGAGAGAATAGATTGTTGGTTAGTTGCACCTGACATTCCTGCGAGCAAATAAAGTCCACGTAGTATGTCTTTTGGTTCTGGGAGTGTAATCACGTGACGTGCACAGGCACAGCACACATACCAATTGCAATAAATGAAAAGAAACTCCGTTTTGATCTTCTGACCGCTTTTGTTTAGTTTCTCACAAGAGAAGATAAAGAGCTTCAACTACCAACTTCAACTTCAACTTCATGGCTGATGTGTCCTCCAATCAACCTTCCGTTTCACCTACCTCAATTTCCCAGCAATTTTCAGTCACACTCAACTGCTAATAATCGTTTGTAAAGTTTGCAAAATGAACGTAGTAATGAAATAAATAATACTAGTAAAAACCAAAATAACTTTTTCTTGACAGATTCAACAAGATAAGTTTTAGTTACAATACAACCACTTTTTTACTCAAGTTTGTTTTAAACTTTGATATTTTCTTAAAGAGTTTACGTTTAATATTTTGAACATTGAATAGTGTTCATACCTATCAAAGTGGTTGATCTATAAGACCTAGTAAAATTAGTTGTTATGTTGGATATTTTTCGTGGTTATTGGGTTTTAATTTAATATCTCTAATTTACGTATGTGACTTTACAAGTGGTATTTGCTACTCTGACTAGTAAAAAAATATAAGGCCTTTTTTTTTATGAAAAAATATAAGGCCTTTAAGACACTATAATTTGGTTTAATGATTTTTTCATAATATAATTTGATATATTATGATATTGATTTTTTGGTTCTTTTAAAAAAAAGATAACGATTCCTTGGTTAAGGTTTAAAGGTTGTTGAGTTGCTTGAAGAGTGTCATTTGGTCAAAAAAAAAAAAAAGAGTATTACGAGTGTCATAAATATGAAACCCAACAAATGTTAACTCAAACTCAAACTCAAACTCTTGTATTCTTAGTTTAGTTGTTTACCTCACTCCCTCCCCAATACTAGTACGTACAGTACGTAGCTTACTTTTCATTTCAATCACCGCCATACACGTGTATGGCGACCGACATGGATACTCCCCTGCTAAACGGCGCCGGGTCGGCGGCGTTGGCGGAGGACGGTGACTACATGGCGGTGAAAGGGTTTAAGGAAGCCAGAAAGGTATTCTGGATTGAAACCGTGAGAATATGGCAGATTGCACTTCCCATAGTTTTCAACATATTATGCCAATACGGTGTCAATTCCGTCACCAACATCTTCGTTGGCCATCTCGGCGACATAGAGCTCTCTGCCATCTCTCTCGTTAACTCCGTTATCGGCACTTTCGCTTTCGGCTTCATGGTTGGTTAGTTTGTTTTTTAGTTACTTAGTTTGTTACTCTCTGAAACCGTTTTGAATAATTTTTTTTTTTTTAACTTTGATTGTAGCTTGGTATGGGAAGTGCAACTGAGACACTGTGTGGTCAAGCTTATGGAGCTGGACAAATTCATATGCTTGGTGTTTACATGCAACGTTCTTGGTTAATTTTATTTATCACTAGTATTGTCCTATTGCCAATTTACATTTTTGCTGCCCCAATTTTAAAACTTCTTGGCCAACAAGAAGATATGGCTGATTACGCTGGAAGTTTTGCTCTTTTGGTAATTCCTCAATTTTTTTCACTTGCCTTCAATTTTCCAACCCAAAAGTTCCTTCAAGCTCAATCTAAGGTTAATGCCATTGCGTGGATTGGTTTAGTGGCTCTAATTTTTCACATTGGGATGCTATGGCTACTGATTTATGTGTTAGATTTGGGGTTAACCGGTGCGGCGATAGCCTTTGATGTTACGAGTTGGGGAATTACTTTGGCTCAACTTGTTTATGTGGTTGGTTGGTGTAAGAATGGATGGAATGGGTTGTCTTGGTTGGCTATTAAGGATTTATGGGCCTTTGTTAGGCTCTCGGTCGCTTCGGCTGTGATGCTTTGTCTTGAAGTTTGGTATATGATGAGCCTCATTGTTCTTGCTGGACACCTTGATAATGCTATCATTGCTGTTGATTCCATCTCTATATGGTAATATGGTAACATCATATTTTCATACCTATTTGTATCTGAATAGTACTCCCTGCTGATCGTAGTGTCATATGTATTTTTATGCTGCGTGAAACTTGGGACTCATCCTTAATGGTTGAAGTTCCACTTTGCATAGCTAAATTAGTTAGCTACGAAAGAATAGGATATGTTTTCGTTGAAGTTAGGAAATTTTAAGTGAACTCTCGTTTCAAATTCTCTGAGGAAACAAGTCGAGTATGTAATCAATTATGAAATTATGGATGTGTTGTAATCTTTTGCTAATACATTCAATGATGTTTTATAGCATGAATTACAACGGATGGGAGGCCATGATCTTCATTGGAGTAAATGCAGCTATAAGGTATTCAGCTAAAAGTTGTCTTATCGTTGTCTATTCCAGTTTATGATTGATGAAATTCTGAGGTACCTAGATGCAAAGTTTATTGTAATGAGTCTGATCATGTGTGTTTCGCCTCTGTATTTTTCTCGTTAACAGTGTTAGAGTTTCCAATGAACTTGGACTTCGACATCCAAGAGCTGCCAAATACTCTGTCTATGTGACGGTCTTTCAATCTCTTCTCATTGGAATCTTCTTCATGGTTGTTATTTTGGTAACTAAAGACCATTTTGCAATTGTATTTACCAGTAGCAAGCCTTTGCAAGAGGCGGTTGCCAAACTAGCAAGCCTCCTAGCCGTGACAATGGTTCTAAACAGTGTTCAACCAGTGATTTCAGGTATGAGTTGATTGCTATTTTTCTTGTCTACTCTATGAAGGGTTACACAGATAATCCCCTTATTTTATCCTATTTACGATTTTGAAATCGTTCTTACAGGTGTTGCTATTGGAGGTGGATGGCAGGCCCTGGTGGCTTACATCAATGTAGGTTGTTATTACTTGTTTGGAATTCCACTGGGTTACATTCTTGGTTATGTAGCAAATTTGGGGGTTAAGGTAATGTATTCACTATTCTCTATCATCAAAACCTCCTTGAAAAACTTCATAAATTTAGTAATATTGACTTTTTTCCACTTGGATCTGCAAAAATGAGAGAAATGGAAAATAACAAAGTTTGCTGCTAAGTGTTAAGTGAAAAGTGTTAGTGTCTATTTGGACTTCTGCTTAAATATCTGCTTTGTTAAACTTTCTATCGAAAGACTCATTATAGGTTGAAGATAAAAAATGAAAACTGAAATTAAATAAGAAATGAGAAACTTTTTCTAATGATTCTGAATTTTTTTCTTGTTTAGGGACTTTGGGGAGGTATGATATGTGGAATGGCTCTCCAGACCTTGCTGCTCTGCTTGATACTTTACAAAACCAATTGGAAGAAAGAGGTAGGCATTGCTTCTCATTCTCTCTAAAACTCCTATAGCCTTTGTTTACTACATAAAAATGATTCCCTGCATCTAAGATAACATGATGCAATATTAGGCTGGTACTAATTTATTTGCTGGAAACCAAAAGGTACTTGCCACGTGTTAGAGGCTAATCTCTGTTTTATTTGATATAGCATAGAGACCTGTGACTAAGCACTGGTTTTCTTTCATTAATTTTGGGCGAAAATGGAAGGCGTAGGGCAACACGCCGCACCCTATGATTTTTTAATATTTAGATAAAAAAATTGATCAATTTTGAACTCTTCTTAATTGTAGGTGGAAGATACAACTGAACGGGTGCAAAAATGGGGTGGTCAAGTTGACAAGACAGTGCCTTCTGCATAAGACTGCATATATCTCCCACATCTATTCTAGGCAAATTCAGAGAGTCACATTTGATTTTCTAACGTGTTCTTAGTAAAATCAGGGCTAATGGTCTCAGAAGTTCTTTCTGTCCATTTTGCATTGTAATGTAGTAGTAGTAGTAGTTGCTATCTTTCAATTAGGTACAGGACATAGTTTGGCTATGGACAAATGAAGACAGGAAAATTTCATTTGTAGTTTTTCCAATTTATTTTCCCTTTTATTGATCAACGCATCTCATTTAAAATTGAAAACATCAATATTTTTCTTTCACTCTTGCACGTGCGTCTTTTTTCTACATTGTTGTATTGGAGGACTGTGAATCTGTGATTTACCATGTAAGTTTATTTCTAAAGGATTTATTTATCATATACTGAGTTGTTGCCAAGCATCAACAAAATAAATTCATATCATGCAAAGGGGACTGTGCCAGGATTACAGGGCATTCAAGGACTCAAGGTACAAAGAGGGACCAGCATGTGAAATGAATGCTCTTGCTAAGAGGCATGGGCAACTGAGAGAAGATAACAATTGTTCACAAATAGAAACAGTGCCAACCAAACTCAGAATTATCGACATTGTCTCCATGAATTACGTCAACAACTTGCCTGCAGTCATTCTTAAAAATCACTAGCTTGACATTCCAATCAACCATGAACTGTGCTTGTGACTTCGTATTCCTTAGCTTCCATCAAAAGTATCAGATAGAGGGGAATATAAAATTAGCAAGGGCTAAAATATGTTTTATGCCCTTGCAAATATGTTTGTTTTTCAAATTTACCTTTGCAAAATTATTATTTTTAAATATACCCTTGCAAAATGGCGCAATTTTAAATATGCCCTTCCGTTAGTCTGCTGTTACAAAAATTCGTATTTGCACGGGCCTCTTTAAAAAAAGTTCATATTTGCAAGGGCCTTTTTAAAAAAATTAATTTTTGCAAGGGCTTTTTTGGAAAAAAATCATATATGCAGCAGGTGTAATCCTAATTTTTAAAGAGGCCCTAATTTTTAATCCAACTTGTAATCCTAATCAGACCCTAAATGCCAACGTGTATAAGCCACTGTGTAACTCCGTTAGCCACATCAGCAATTGCAAACGGATGATTGACAGAAGGGTATTTTTAAAACCAAAAACAAATTGCAAGGGTATATTTAAAAATAATAATTTTGCAAGGGTAAATTTGAAAAACAAGCATATTTGGAAGGGCATAAAACATATTTTAGCCATTAGCAAGATGATATTTTTCTTCTCACATGTACTTTTGATTGTGTGTCTGTTACAACTAAATTTTGAAGTCGAAATAAGCTAGCTAAATTTTTAATTCGACATAAGTTATGTGGACACCTCAGTAAGTAGATAGAAATTTTGAGACACAAAAAGATTCGAAGCGTAGAACGGTTTCTGAAACCATTGCAAGACAAACTCGAAGTGCTCACCCAAAACGCGTGGGAGTTAGAAACGATTTCCGAGGGGGTTCTGAGGGGCTTGTAGGCGCAAAGACAGGTGTAAAGAGCGAGAAGATATGTTACGTTACGACAAATCGTTAACAATCATTAGACGGTTAATAGATTAGTTTATTTTCGAAGTGGACATGTGTCCATCATGCAACTAGGTAGCTACTACTTGTAATCTCTATAAATAGCTGTTTGTAAGCAGTTTTAGGAGCGACATTCATAACATTCAGTAACCCATACATGCCTAACACATCCCCTTACACAGGATTCCTAGCAAATTGTGGTGAAAAATGTATGTTTGGGTCATTCTCTTTGTATTCGAATTTTACTTTTATTGAACTTTTTACTTTGCTCCACTCTTGTCTATTCGTTCACTTTACTGTGCATTTTGCTTATTTTCCAAAACTTGAATGCTTAAAGAATTCATGAAGTTCATCCCTCTCTCGGCGTGATTCCCATGATTTGTTAAAGTTATTGCTGCTAATCTCAAAGCTCAGATTCTGTTATGTTGTTAATCTCGAGTCTCATGAATGATTCGATTGATAATATTTTGGAACTCATTTACAAACTTCTATTTTACTCTTTGAAAACACGCCTAATCAAAGATGCACTTAAACCTGTCAACTAATTAACTCAAGATTTAATTCAAGTCCTCTTTATTTTATCTCTAACTAAACTTATTTAACCGTTCCTTTTTTTTTCTTCTTAATGTTATTTTGTCAACAAATCCTCAACTTGAAAGACAACTCTGTCCTCCTTTGCAATGTATTTATGCTGTGAATGGCTGCTTCAAGAAGAATCTAGATGATATAGGTAGTCCAACTGCTGCAGTTTCCTGTTGCTCAACTCTGCTGGTGTCAATCCTTGAAAGCTTCGTTCAGCTTCAACCTCTCTGTGCTTCATTGGCTTGTTAGGTAGAGTGTGTGTGTGTGTGTGTCAATTACAAATTTCAAGCCTTAAACTTCTTTTTCCAAAGTTTAGTTGTGTTAATTTGGTTGTCAACTGCTGTTAATTAACCCAGTTTTATTAGAATCATGGTTTCCGCTGCTACCATTATTGAATATCACCATTGTACACTATCAGAGCAAATGCTATAATGGTACACAAATATACTACTTGTTTCAGTTCTGATGTCTTTTCAAGTTCTATCAGAAAATGGAAAATAAGTCCAATTCTAATGGAATCTTAGTTTTTATTTCTCATTGTAAAAAATGGCAACAGTGATGGCTTCAAGTAGCACTGATTTCGTTCTGTGTTTCTTCTTCTATCTCTCTCCTTTAAGACAATGAATGTGGGAAAAAGAGATTGAGCATTCCAAATGGGAAGGGATTGTCGAGACACAGGCGTAGGAGAAGAGAAAGGGAAGGTGTAAAGTGTGCGTGGGGTGCCTTGCTTCTGAGTTCTAACTAGAGCCCATATCGGCTGCTGCGTAAACGAATGAAAAAAGCTTACGTTATAAAAAGAAAGGACTTGTTCGAATCAAAACCACGGAGCCATGTGATGATTACATAGCGAACTATTCTTTCGCCTTTTACTAAAGAATACCGTGTATTCATCACTACAAGTGGCAAACGCTAGTTTTTGGAAGGGTTTTCCTTGTGAGGGTTCTGCAATCTTAGTTTAAACTTTTCATAATTGTGGTTATGATTATAATTATAAATATAAATTATAAATATAAATTAATAATACAGCGATAGTGAAGAAACGTCAGCGATAAGAAACTAGCTGAGTTCATTTCACTTTCGTTTTTTTGATGAAATTTAAATATTCATTTCATTATTATCTGTGTGCCGAAGTGAAGTTTAAGCTTTCTGTTTTTGAAGAAATGGAACAATCTAAATCTTAAGCCAATTCACATTCACCGCATTCTCAGTTTAAACTCAAAACTCAGTGTCTGTTAAGCTATTAAATGCTTTAGTTTTTTTTGTTGGTATCGGACCATCGCAGGCGACCCACGCAGTGTTCTAACGCTGTCAATGAAGAACTAATCTGCGATCGCTACTTGGGGCTCTTAATCATTTCATTGGCCAACACCCTATTTGACGTAGGCGGGAATCGAGCAAATCGGATCGACCCCCACCACGTCCCAGTAGGAGCCTGAAGCACTGGGCTAGGAGTGTCGATTACTATTTGCTTTAGTTAAAAACCATCACAATAGAATAAGAATATAATATTTTCATCTACTTTTACTATAAAATATAGAAAACTTGTGATCTAATAAAAATATGAATAAATTTTAAATAAAAATAGAACTAAAATGTGATATTAGATTAAAGTATTAAGGGGCCCGCTCAGCACCATTGTGCCATGATGCTCTCAGTAGATAATTGCAAATATTTTTATTTATTACCTTTCATGGGTAAATAGCCAAATAGGTAATGGAAGTGTAACTCGCTGTCAATTTGGTCCTTGAATCGAGTGAAAATGCAAAAAGGTCCTTTAATGTGTAATCCGTTTGTCACGTTAGTCCCTCCCGTTAGTGGACCTCATTAACTCCTTCAGTTAGCTGATGTGGCACGTTTTGTGCTACATGGATCTGTTTATTTGTCATTTTAATCTTGGGTAAATAGTCAATTTGGTCCTTCAAAGTGTGAGGCACTGTCAATTTGGTCCCTCACTCAACCAAAAATGCAAAATAGTCCTCCATTGTTCATTTCGTCCGTCACTTTAGTCCTATTGACAAACCAAGCCCACATCCTTGCTCCTGATCTTCTCCTCTACTAAAAAGTCTCCTCATTTTCGTAAAACCAGTAAATCAAAAAAATCTCATGCGCACATTCTCTCCTTTTCTGGCCACCATAGGCCTCCATCCAAAAAACTAATGTGATATTTGGACTCCCTTTACCGTCCGCACCAAAAACCCTAAAGAAATTTCATGATCGGACAAACTTCCTCCGGTGACCACCGTGTCAAAAATTGTCTCTGTCGTGTCGGATATGACAGTTGAGGCCTATTTGTCTTAACCATCATGTGTGGCTTGATATTTTCATCCCTACACCTCTAATTCCATCCCTACAACTCTAGTTAATTTTTATCAGAGATGTAAAAATTTTATCATAATATTTGAATCTGTGAGAAAGAATGTGTTGGGGAAGAAGAAGAAATTGATTCTAGCGTTGGAGCAAACAAACATAAACCAGTACCAAAATAATCAACAATATTGTGATGGGGAAGAAGAAGAGGATTTATTTTGGTGTTGATTTTTTCTGAAATATGCTCCTAGTCCAAACGTAGATGGTGAATTGGGTTCTTGTTTTTTATTAAAAACAAATATTTTAAAACATGTTTTTTAATGTCTATTTGGTCCCTCCCTACGTGGCATCCATTGTGGCACTAAACGTGCCACATATGCAACTTTGACAGAAATTTAGACGTCAGTTAACGTGAGGGACTAAAGTGACGGACGGAATGAACAGTGGAGGACTATTTTGCATTTTTGGTTGAGTGAGGGACCAAATTGACAATGCCTCACACTTTGAGGGACCAAATTGACTATTTACCCAAGATTAAAACGACAAATAAGCAGATCCATGTGGCACAAAATGTGCCACATTAGCCTAATTGACGGAGTTAATAAGGTCCACTAACGGAAGGGACTAACGTGACAGACAGATTACACATTGAGGGACCTTTTTGCATTTTCGCTCGGTTCAGGGACCAAATTGACAGCGAATTATACTTACAGGGACCAATTTGGCTATTTACCCTAAAAACAAACTGTTACACAAATTCTTTTTTTTAGGAACGCATTGTACTGATTTTTGGTACTCTCCATGGCCATTATATCAAGTTTAAAGTTGTATTGAAATGTTATTTAAATAGTAAGGGGCCCAAATTTTAAAACTTGAACAAAGCCTCCAAATTGTTTGGGACGACCCTGTTCATTAGTTTTGTGGATGACTATGGCTCCTTGTTTTTCCCTCGATTGTTCTTCAACTTATTATTCTTTCTTTGCTTTCGCTGCTATTAATTTCTACACCAAGAAAAAAAGATTATATCTATCTATCTACTATCTATACCATTAACCTACGACCAAAATACCAATTTTACACTTTTCTTAACTAAACAATTTTAGGATATTTACGTAATTTCACTTTTTCACTTTTTCACTCTCTCACATACTTTTTCACTCTCTCACATACTCTCTCTCATTTTTTTCAAACCTTTTCATCCTCTCCTCCTCTTTCTTCCTCTAACTCTATCTCATTTTTCTACGACCAAGATGCCAATTTTACCCTTTCTCAACTAAACAATTTTAGGATACTTATGTAATTTCACTTTTTCACATTTTCAAACTTTTTCACACTCTCTCACATACTTTTTCACTCACTCACTCTCTCTCTCTCTCTCTCTCTCTCTCTCACTTTTTTCAAACCTTTTCACCCACTCCTCCTCTTTCTTCCTCTAACTCTATCTCATTTTTTTATTTTTTCACAATATATCTACTTTAATTTCATCTTCATGTCTCTTTTATGTTTAATATTCAACTTTTCCCTATCAATAAGTTTTATTTAGTCTCTACAGAAAATATTAATATTTGGAAAAATTTGAAACTTTAATACAATTTTGTTTTCTAATCTCTACGGTAAATATTACATATTGCTGGTAAATGTTCACGGGGTAGTGTTTGAACTAACTCAATTACAATTTGAAAATTTTTTTTATCTACTTTAAATTAGTCTTGATTTTCACGGGGTTATGCTCGCAGTGATTAAATTATGTCTAATTCTGTTGATAAAAGTAACAAAATAACACTCGTGCGCATGCATGGGTATACTACTCGTTCCTTTGAGATTTGTGATCGGTGATATACGATTCTAGAACTTTCCTTCCAACACGTCAAACCTACATTACTACCCTTCACGTACACTACAAGGTGTCACAAGATTGCATTATTTTCACAATTGATCTTTCTTACAAGCAAGACCAAAAAAACATGGCTAGCCTTATTAAAGATCGAAAAAGTTTCTATTACAGAAAGAATAGCACCTGCCCAAATATTTTATATCTGCAAACTATTTCAACCGCAAAAAAGTTCATTTGTTAAGGTTTTTAGAAAGGCTGGCATCTAAAAAAAATTCAACCAAAAAACTCATACTATTGCTCTTCTCCTCCCTATCTTATTCCTTTTAACAATCATAATTTATTACATGTCTTCTGAAATTTTTCTTGCATTGTTGATTTTGCAGTATCGATTTTTTAAGATAAGCAGATATGAGGAACAAATTTGCACGGCGTATAAAGAAGTTTCTTTCATGTTCTGGTAAATCATGCTTTCCCTTACTTTCCAGTTCTTCCATTCTTGTCCTTTTTTCTTATTGAGCTTTATCATTGGTTTTATCCTCATCAAAAAGATAAATTGATTATGGATCATCTGTAGCGACTGTATGGTGCAACCGATTGCAAAACCGTTAGATGAGATCAAAGCTTCTATGTATATCCGGAAACTTTTTATTGATTTCTGATTTAGTGTTAATTAATCAATGGCAGTGATCAGTTCTCCAAATCAAGAACCTCGCGTGGACGTGCGAGAGGAATATGCCAATGCATTCCGTACAGAATCATACATTGAGTTTTGGACACGTGTCGTTACATCTTCCAAATCCAACGGTGAATATCGTTCGGGTTTATCAAGAGAATCCACTACATCAGCAGCTCGCCTTCCTTCTTACCGTTTATTTGCGGAGCACCTCTTGGAACCGGATCAGCCCACGGTTACCCAAATCTTAGCCCAGACCAAACTCCGACCCGAAATCCATTCCCTCTTATCGGATTATTTTACCCACACTTCTAATGCCTCTCTGCTTTGCAGCCATCTATTAAAAGACATTGAAGGTGTACGTGTCAAATATAAATCACTTAAAACCATGCTTCAATGTTGGAAAACCAATCAAATTCCTTCTCCAACGGTAGTAACCCATTTAATTGACTTCACAAATTCCTTAAACCCGTTTACCCAAACCGGTCCATCACCGTGTCGGATTCGGGCCATTATTTGTAATTGCTCTGAATTACAAAAGCGGCTTGAGTCGAGCCGTGATAAGACACGTGGCAAACTCAAAATGATTGTAAGGCTAAAACATTGTTCGGCTTGTGTTGTTGTCGTTGTAATAACAGCTTCGCTTGTTGTGTTTATTGTGGCTCATGGCTTTGCATTGCTTATGGCTATGCCTGGATTTGTTTCAATGAAATTGGCTTCAAAAAGGAAGTTGGCTAGAGTAACGGCGCAACTTGATGCGGCTGCTAAGGGGACTTATATTGTGAACAAGGATTTGGAGACAACTAGTCGGCTTGTGGCTCGGCTAAATGATGAGCTGGAGTACATGAAGACAACAGTGAAATTTTGGCTTGAAAGAAAAGAGGATAGAGTTCAAGCTGATGGTGAAGTGGTGCGTTTATTAAAGAAAAACCAATGTAGTTTTAGTGATCAATTGGATGAATTGGAGGAACACTTGTATTTGTGTTTCATGACTATTAATAGGGCTAGAGATCTAGTGCTCAACCAGATGACTGATTTGGCGTGATTAATTTGTCATCCACTAATAATTAATTTACATTCATTGATTACTTATGTATTTGACACCATTGATATAAAGGAATGTAGTAGTTCGTTTCGTTATACTAGATTTAAGTACCTATATGTAGTTGTATTGTTGTAGCTCGACTCAAGCAGAATTGTAGAAGAGTATTCCAAAGGATACAATTTGTCAAGTAAAGGCAAGATTCTTATTTCGACGGAAATAGGAATATAGAGATACAAGAGGTTTTACTCAGGAGCATTCTCCTTTCACACTGGTCGGGTTTAACAAGAATGATTCATGCCCCATTCTGTGCTAAAATGAGACATTTATAGCCCACTGCATTTTTGTTAGCAAGCATAACATAGCATGATTGAGCATAACAAACTCCTAACTAATTATAATAGAATCCTAACTGATCACTAGCTCTTTTTGGTCAACTAACTTATCACTAGCTTGTTATTTATTTTCTCCTTTTGCCTTCTCCTATAATAGAAATGTAGAGCTCCTATTGTGGGCTCATTTATTGGCCTTACAGTGCGCTTGAATTTCCACCTCTAACTACTTATATATTTAAATCACGAAAAAAAACTACTTATATATTTAAAGAAGAAAATGAATTCTTCTTTAAAGATTTTGAGATAAAGAATTCTGCTTTACTAAAAAGTGAGCAAACTTGGAGATTATTCTTTACTCCTAATTCGTATTGGGGATCTATCTTGAAGGTATTCAATTTCCCTTTCACCGATTTTTGGCACTTTGGAACTCCTAATAGCTGCTCTTGGGTGTAGAAGAGCTTAATTCATGGAAGAGAAATGGCTAAAGGTTTTTTGCAGATGGAACATAGGCTCTGGGCACTCTATTTCTGTTGTTTTTGAGTTTCAGAAAATAATTTCAGAAAATCAATCCACCGAAGAAATTACTAGGTTGAGTCGCGGACTAGGTCGCTCTCTTTAAGACGTTTCGTGGCACTGCTCAAAATTGTGCAGGCAGACTATCAACCACGACGTCCCCAGGATAAAACAGCCCAGTCAAAACTGTTACGAAATATTACTGCACAGTAAAATTTCGCTCAAGAAATACACCTTCAAAGTATGGTTCAAAAACCACTCAAATAATATGGTTCGTAGACCACTCTGAATATGGTTCGTAGACCACTCTATAATATGGTTCATAGACCACTCTTGAATATGGCTCGTAGGCCATTCTTTAAAGCAGAAGAGAAGAGAATTATTGAGGGAGAGGAGAGAAAACTGGAGGAGTAATTTATCGTCCAGTGGGGTGTAGAATGAAGTGAGGGAGGGACCTATTTATAGGCTTTAAATTCGACTTGATGCGCAAGCAACAGTGGATAAGAACGGAGTGCTTGCGCTCCAAGTCACTAACGGATAAGAACAGACGCAAAACGACTCTATTCAACGAATCTATTTACTAACGGATAGGAACAGATACACAACGGTTAGTTCATCGTATCCGGTCAGTTCAACGAATTTAGACGAGGAACGCACCAAAATAAAATAAATTAATTATTTTCGCAAAAAATTAAATTACACCTCACAGCCCAAGCCCAAGCCCGGTACCAGCCCGGCGGCGCTCACGCATGTGTGGTGGTCAGTTTATGTGCGTTCTCTCCATTTCACAAAATTAGGTACCCGTTAGGCTCCAACCCAAGGTATAAAGTCCACACTTATAAATACTCATAAAGTGTTTATTCTATCCAATGTGGGACTTTTTCAATTCACAATTAACAAAGTTCCAACAATCCCCCACTTGAATTTAAAAAGAAGTTTCAGAAGTAGCGTCAAACGCCTCCATAAGATTGTGCATAAGCAGAGGTGTCATACGACTTGAACCTTTGCGTAGCGGTTAAGATTTAGATTCAACAAGAGTGACTCGTAGTCTTGAACTCTATCTCTAATTGTCAAAACCACACACAACCTTTTCCATAGGTGTATTCTCAAAAGCCCGTGCGTTTATGGCCCTGCACGTCTATCCCAGTTTAGTGAACGCTCTAGGAATGTCTGCCCAAAATTCCATAGGAAGCGGCCCCACTTCCACATTCACAAAGGTGAGTCTATCAAGAGTACTCCTGTAGCTAGGTACTCCACTCCACATAGAGTATAGATCTCATTAAGAGTTTCTATTATCTCAACCTGCTTCGCTTCAGGACTCATGCTTCTTTTCTTTCAATAGCATGTTCATCACCTATCACTTCACAACTTGTTATTACCCATTGAACCTAATTCTTGGGATCTCCAGTCTTTTAGGTCGGGTTACCATCATGAGTGACTCATCGTTCTAATGGCAGTAGTCCCATCTTTTGAGATGTATTTTGGACTTTCTTTTTGGCTAATCCTTTCGTCAAAGGATCGCCTAAGTTCTAATCAGTGTGTACATGATCCACTCTCACAGCTCCTTTTGAGAGAATTTCTCTAACAATGCTGTTCCTACGACATATTTGTCGCCTTTTATCGTTGTAATAACGATTCTTTATTTTTGCAATAGCCGCGGTACTATCGCAGTGAATCAACACAACTGTCGTGGGTTTTCCCATAAGGAATCTCTGCTAGTGAGCATCTCAACCAACTAGCTTCTTCACTGGCGGATGCCAGTGCTATCATTTCAGAATCCTTAGTGGACTGAACCAAAATGATCTACTTGTTAGATTTCCAGGAGACAATAACACCATATATACTAGATATATAGTCACGAGGCGTTTTGGAATCATTTGATAGAGTATTCCAATCAGCATTACTGTATCCTTCAAGTACAGTTGGAAATCTCTGATAATGTATTTCGAGATTCAAGGTCCTTTTACGGTATCACATGACTCTCTCAATAGCGTGCCAATGCTCTATACTAGATCGACTGGTAAACCTGCACAACATTCCCACGACATAGGCAATGTCGGGTCTAGTACAATCAGTGGCATACCTTAGGCTGCCAATGATGCTCGCATATTCCGTTTGTCTAACACTGTTACCAGTGCTCTTAAAGGTTTGACAATTGGATCGTATGGTGAGCAGGAAGGTTTACTACCAAAGTAGTTATATTTCTTTAAGATCTTCTCAATTTAGTGAGGTCAATCCAAAGAAATTCCTTTCTCGGACCTAGTATTCTTAATACCAAGTATTACACTTGCTTCTCCGAGGTCTTTCATATCAAAGTTGTTGCACAACAATGATTTCACTTTATTTACAATATGAATGTTTGATCCAAATATGAGTAAGTCGTCTACATAGAGACATATGATAGTGCAAATGTCATTCTCGGATTTGTAATAAATGCATTTGTCACTTTCATTTACTTTAAACCCATTCGATATAATCAAATTATTGTCATGCCACTATTTAGGGGCTTGTTTTAGACCATACAGAGACTTATCCAACTTACAGACCTTGTTTTCTTGCCCATGGATTATAAATCCTTTAGGTTGCTCCATATAGATTTCTTCTTCCAGTTCACCATTTAAAAAATCAAATTTGACATCCATTTGGCGTACTTTCAAATTGTAAATAGCGGCCAACGGAATAAGTACCCTTATGGATGTGTGTCGAAGAAATCTAGATTCACTCTTTGTCTAAAACCTTTGGCTACAAGGTGGACCTTGTATTTATCAACAGTGCCATCAGGTTTTAGTTTCTTTTTCAAAATCCATTTACAACCAATGGGTTTGCAACCAGGAGGCAAGTCAACTAAGTGTCATGTCTTGTTAGACTCTAGAGAATCCTTCTAATCATTTATGGCTTCTTGCCACAAATCAACATTCAATGAAGGCAGAGCTTCTTGAATGCTCGTAAGATCCTCCTCTAATGTATGGACCGTATAGTCGAGTCCATAGTCTTTAGCAACATGTGCTCTCTTACCTCTTTGAGGTTCCATTCTCCTTTCTACGTTGTTTTCAACGCTCCTAGGCACAGAAACTTGAGCAGTTCCAGTGCCCCCACTATTTCTTGATTTAAAAGGGAATCTACTTTCATAGAAGTCAACATCATTTGACTCTATGATCACTTTCGCATTCAGGTCATAGACCTGTATGTTCTGCTATTTACTGCATACCCAATGAATACATATTCATAGGCTCTACTGGCGAGTTTAACTCTTTTTGGAATTATGACATAAGCCAAGCAATCCCAAATTCAAAAATAAGACAAGATGAGTTGTCTTTTCTTCAAGATCTTTGAAGGAAATTTTAATTTCTTTAGATTCAGTGAATCTATTCATTACATAACCAACAGTTTATAAAAATTACCGCAAGAGAGATCAAGTGCTCTTCAGTAAAATAGCAAAAACCAGTAAAGATTTTTCTTTCTACTGTACCATTCGTTTCATAAAAATATGATGCAATCGTTTCATGTATAATTTCATTAATGGGAATCATACTCCGTTCCTCATGTGCTATAAAAGCTCTTAACCTTTCTTCTTAATTGATTTTCAAAAAGCTATAATGGAAAACTTTGAATATGTCAAGCACTTCACTTTTATTTTTCCCAAAGTATACTACAATGTAGTCAAAACAATTATAAATAAAAGTGGTAAACTATCGTTTTCCATTTCTGATTAACGTTCTATCTTATTCGCATATATCTGAGTGAGTCAAAACTAATACTCAGATTTTCTTACTGATTTATGCGAAGTCTTGAAAATTCTTGCTTGACTTCAAAAATCACAATTTTTTTAAGTCATTTAAAAAAATAACTTTTGAAAAATGTTATTTAGCTCTTACTGAAAGAGTTCGTTTGTTTAAACGTCAAAATCAAGTACGTGTAAAATAATAGTATAGCGCACAAAACTTCCGGTAGACGAAGTAAACAATGAGTTAAAAAATATTTGTTTAAAGAAAGTTTTCACCAGGCTCAGCATCCTTTTCTTATTTTCAACAACGGTTTATGTTCAAAACATAGTCAATGACCATCTACCAACCTTCGCATTCACCAACAATGTTGATTTCAAAAATTATAGCAACAAATTGCTATTCAATAAGGTTAGCCTGCGGCGCAGAACTTCACCTGTTCCTACACTTGCGTGTCATATGACCTGGTCCCTCGCAATTGGAACAATTAAAAGAGGAGCAGCATCATTTCTAGGTGGTGGTAGTTGATGCTTAGAATATGGGAAATTTGGGGTGTCCCATTCTAGTCGCTTTTCCTTTGAGCCTGATTAGTGTTTTAATTTTTGAAAGGTTTTTTCAAAATTATATTGCAATCAATATTGCAATATATCGTAAAAGGTATAACTTCTCAAAAATAATGTTATTGCTAAAAAGCAATTCTATGATTTAAAATCATTAACCGTTAGCGTTAACCACTAACGGCAACAATATGAATTAAGAAAATTCATTCTTGTCGAGTAGTTCCCAGGAAAGAGAGGTGGGTCACAACGGACACGCTTAAGTACCAAGTCTTTCCTAGCCAGAACTTTTCCCAGACAATATGAATTAAAATAATTCATTCTTATAGAGATGATTATTCTCTTTCCATAGAATTAAGAATAATATAGAGATAATCATTCTCTTTCTATAAGACCGTATAGAGAAAATTATTCTCTTTCCATCGATAAATAGTATAGAGAAAATAATTCTCTTTCCAATGATAATAAATTATATAGAGAAAACAATTCTTTCTATAGAGAAAATAATTCTCTTTCCATTAATAAGTTGTATAGAGAAAATAATTCTCTTTCTATTTGAATATTTCTTTAGCTATTTTATCCCTTCCTTTCTGATCAACTGTTTCAGTGAGCACATGAATGTTATCTTTTAAATGTTGGCAACATTTTTCATATTTAATAAAAATTTATTTTCTTGCCATTGACATTCTTGAAAATGAAACGATTTGTTGAAGTTAGAAACAGCAGAATCAAAGCCAGTAATGTCTTCGGTAGTCATGGCTAAATTTTGAAACGTCTTAAAATTGTTGTTTTTGAGTTTCAGAAAATAATTTCAGAAAATCAATCCACCGAAGAAATTACTGGGTTGAGTCGCGGACTAGGTCGCTCTCTTTAAGACGTTTCGTGGCACTGCTCAAAATTGTGCAGGCAGACTATCAACCACGACGTCCCCAGGATAAAACAGCCCAGTCAAAACTGTTACGAAATATTACTGCACAGTAAAATTTCGCTCAAGAAATACACCTTCAAAGTATGGTTCAAAAACCACTCAAATAATATGGTTCGTAGACCACTCTGAATATGGTTCGTAGACCACTCTATAATATGGTTCATAGACCACTCTTGAATATGGCTCGTAGGCCATTCTTTAAAGCAGAAGAGAAGAGAATTATTGAGGGAGAGGAGAGAAAACTGGAGGAGTAATTTATCGTCCAGTGGGGTGTAGAATGAAGTGAGGGAGGGACCTATTTATAGGCTTTAAATTCGACTTGATGCGCAAGCAACAGTGGATAAGAACGGAGTGCTTGCGCTCCAAGTCACTAACGGATAAGAACAGACGCAAAACGACTCTATTCAACGAATCTGTTTACTAACGGATAGGAACAGATACACAACGGTTAGTTCATCGTATCTGGTCAGTTCAACGAATTTAGACGAGGAACGCACCAAAATAAAATAAATTAATTATTTTTGCAAAAAATTAAATTACACCTCACAGCCCAAGCCCAAGCCCGGTACCAGCCCGGCGGCGCTCACGCATGTGTGGTGGTCAGTTTATGTGCGTTCTCTCCATTTCACAAAATTAGGTACCCGTTAGGCTCCAACCCAAGGTATAAAGTCCACACTTATAAATACTCATAAAGTGTTTATTCTATCCAATGTGGGACTTTTTCAATTCACAATTAACAAAGTTCCAACAATTTCTATAACCCACGACAACTGATTGGCTAATGGAAATAAAGTTAGTCAACTTGCATGCTCTCCTATTACTCATGTTCCTGAACTTATCGACTCCAATCATAACTGGGATCGTGCTCTTCTTATAAGTAATCTTGAGCCTCAATCAGCTATTGCTGCTCTTCAAACTCCAACTTATTGGACTCACCCTCGTGATGTCTTCTTCTAGCCACTTACTAAAGTCTCTGGGTACAAAAGTCTCTGGACTATTCCTATGAACCACTCTTCTAGACCCTCTAGTTCTAATGGCTTCTCAAAATATCAAGCATTTTTTTTGGAAGACGTGTCACAATGCTATATCAGTTAGAGATAACCTATGGAGAAGGAAATTTGCCAAGGATCCTCTTTGCCCTGTTTGCAAATTTGAGCCTGAATCTGTTGAGCATATGAGTCTCCTTTGCCCTTGGACTGAGCCTCTCTTAGTTGAATGAGAGCAAGAGTAAATACAAGTCCTCATTGTTATTGATAAAATGAATGTACAATTACAGTGATGAGGAAAAACAGAATATATACACTTAGCTTAACTAGAGCTAACTGACATATACTTAGCTTAACTAGAGCTAACTGAAAATAAACTAAACTAGTTAACCACTAACTAGATGAGTTAGAGACTAATCAGTATTTACAAGTATAAACTGATATATTTACAAGTATATCCTAATATCCCCCCTCAAGTTGGACTGTGGAAATTACAAAGGCCCAACTTGGGTATAAATGAGGAAAAAGAAGTAGCATGCAGTGGTTTTGTAAACACATCTGCTAGTTGAGCAGCAGATGGAACTGGCAGTAGATGTATGACTTTCTGCAGAATCTTCTCGCGTACAACATGACAATCGATTTCAATGTGTTTTGTACGTTCATGGAAGGAGGGATTATGTGCCAAGTAGATGGCTGACTTGTTGTCACAATAGACAGCAGATGGACCAGATGGAGGCAGCTGTAAATCTTTGAGCAGGAAGTGAATCCACTGTATTTCACAGGAGAAAGAAGCCAATGCTCTGTATTCAGCCTCTGAGGAAGACCTGGAAACTGTGTTTTGCTTCTTGGATTTCCAAGAAATGAGAGATGATCCAAGAAATACACAATACCCTGTAATTGATTTGCGTGTCTCTGGGCAACATGCCCAATCAGAATCAGCAAAACCAGATACATTTAAAGTAGTAGATGCAGAGAAAAAGAGTCCCTGTGCAGGTGCAGCCTTTAAGTATCTGAGAACTCGAATGGCAGCTCGGAAGTGTGATGTTAATGGCTTAGAAACAAATTGACTCAATTGTTGAACGGCATAGGCAATGTCTGGCCTCGTTGTGGTGAGGTACAACAGTCGTCCAACCAGTCTTCTATAGGCTGAATCATCTGGAAATATGTCTGAACCATCACTTGTTAATTTGGTGGAAGGATCAAATGGTGTGGTGGCAGGTTTGGTGGCAAGCGAGCCACTATCTTGGAGAAGATCCAGAGTATACTTCCGTTGGTTGAGGGAGATACCTTTGCTGGATCTAGCTATTTCTAGCCCAAGGAAAAATCTGAGTGAGCCAAGGTCTTTAATCTTGAACTTGGCATCTAAAATGTTTTTGACAGATTGAATTTCTGTCATAGAATTGCCTGCAAGAACAATGTCATCAACATATACTAACAAAGTGGTAATAATGGTCCCTGAAACTTTAGTAAACAGTGAGAAGTCAGCCTGTGATTGAACAAAACCAAGAGAGAGCAAAGTAGTGGTGAGTTTGTGATTCCATTGTCTACTTGCTTGTTTGAGTCCATAGAAGGACTTGTGAAGTTTGCAAACAGGGTTATTCAATTGATGATTTGTAGGAGATAGCCCTTGAGGAAGAGTCATATAGACCTCTTCATGTAAGTCTCCATGAAGGAAAGCATTGTTAACATCGAGTTGTTCTAAGAACCAACCCTTAACAGCTGCAGTAGCTAAAAGAATTCTGACTGTAGTAATTTTTGCAACTGGACTGAATGTATCAAAATAGTCCACCCCCTCAAGTTGAGTGTAGCCTTTTGCAACAAGGCGTGCTTTGTACCTTTCAATGGTGCCATCAGCAAGATACTTGATTTTGTAGACCCATTTACAACCAATGGGGGTCTTCCCAGTAGGCAAATCAACAATGGACCATGTGTTATTCAGGTCAAGAGCAGCAAGCTCAGCTTGCATAGCTCTCTGCCAACAGTCATGTTTGGAGGCTTGTAGGTAAGTAGAGGGTTCGGTTTGAGAAGAAATGGCTGCACAAAAACTAGTGTAGGAAGGGGAACATTTATTGTAAGATAAAACAGAGGATAAGGGATAGAGTGCAGAAACATTACCTGAGGAATGATTTGTCCAGCTAGGGAGATTATAGTGATAAGCTTCCAGGTAACTAGGTATGGTTCTTGTTCTTTGTGACTGTCTAGGTGGTGGAAGAGTAGGAATGGTTGAGTTTGGAATAATTGTTGTATCTGTTATTGGTGGTGGAGAAGTGGCAGAATGTAAAGGGGGGGGGGGGGGGAAGTATTGGCTCCTGTGTGTTTGGATGGACAGGATCAATATTAGAGGAATCAAAAATAAGAGGGGAAGGTGGTGTATAAGTAGGTGCAGGGGATGGCTGGTCATTTGTAGCAGAAGATTTTGTGGTAGCATTAGTGTGAAAGGGGAAATGGTGTTCATAGAAAATAACATTTCTAGATGTGAGTAATTGATGAGAAATTAAATCATACAAGACAAAGCCTTTGACACCATTGGAATATCCAAGAAAAACAGTTTTTCTCGCTCTATGATCAAACTTGGTTCTATTAGCATGTAAGGTGGAAGCATAGGAAAGACATCCAAATACTTTTAGATGGATGAGGGATGGTGGTTGATCATATAGAACTTGGAATGGAGACTTATTTTGAAGTAGGGGGTAGGTATCCTATTTATGAGGTGTACTGAATGTTGTATGGCAAAGTTCCACAAATTATTTGGTAAGTTGGCTTGGAAGGTGAGGGCTCTAGCTACATTGAGTATATGTTGGTGTTTTCTTTCAACTGTCCCATTTTGTTGTGGGGTTTCAACACAAGATCTTTGGTGTATTATGCCTTTAGAGGAGAGAAAATCACTCATAAGGAATTCAGGGCCATTATCACTTCTAAGACATTTGAGTTTGGTGTTGAATTGAGTCTCAATATAGGCTATAAATTTGGTTAAGTGGCTACGGGTTTCAGATTTAGCTTTCATGAGGATGACCCAAGTAAACCTACTAAAGTCATCTACAAGTGTGAGAAAGTATTTGTGTCCAAGGATTGAGGTGTGTGAGTATGGCCCCCAAATGTCAGCATGTAGTATATCAAAGGGTTGTGTGGTCTTAGTGATACTACTAAAATGGGGAAGTTTTCTTTGTCTAGCAAAGTGACATGTATCACATGGTGATTTTTGATTTTGAAATGGAATAAAGGGAAATTGTTGTGACATACATTGGTGTCTATTAAGTGAAAGGTGTCCTAGCCTCATGTGCCATAAAGAAGAATCATTCATGCTATTTGAATCAGTATTATAAACTAAAGAATTAGTAGCATTGGTATTAAAATCAGAAACACCTTTATTGCTAAACTTAGAAGCAAGTTTACATTGTGTAATGTGTGAATCAGTGTTCACATGTGGAATACATGGTAGTAAGGTTTGGACAGAAGAATTACAAATCAAGCTAGGTTTGTTGGTTGAAATAGAAGTAAAAGGTATGGGTTTGGACTTAGCTATTGGAAGACTGATCCTGTATAATCCTTGTTGCAGACTAGCTGTACATATCATCCTCAAGGTAGAAGTTGCCTGCAACAAAAAACAAGTGACATCTGTGAAAAAGGCAAAGCATTTACTGATAGATGCTAATTTAGGAACAGCAATGAGATTAGCATGAAATTCAGGTACAAAAAGGACATGATGTAATATTAAACCATTTGAAAAATGTACAGTCCCTGCTATTTTGGCTGTGACAATGGTATTGTTTGGTAAGCTAATTTGGATGGGACAAATATAATACCATTGTGAAAAATTTTCAAAAATAAATGTGATGCAATCAGTTGCTCCTGAATCTACTATCCAAGAATCAACTGCTGCCTTACCAGAATGAGGTGAGGACATGGCATTTTGGACGGTTGGATTAGTCGAGATGGAATTGGCTTGATGGAATGAGGTTGTGACTGTATTGGCAGAGTGAGATGCAGGAGAAGCTTGTTGTTTTGACGCCTGAAGTAACTCCATTAGTCCCTTGTACTGATCTGCTGTGAGAGAAACCTTGTTATTGTTGTTATCCTTACTCTGTTCTTTCTCAGAGTCCTTAGAGTTGCCAAGTGCAGAAGCATTGTTGGCATTAATTTTAGTTTGGTAACCAGGAGGAAAACCATGGAGGAAATAGCAAGATTCCACCGTATGATTTGTTTTTCCACAGTTAGTACAAAGACGGTTCCCCCCTTGGTGTCTTCCTCCTCTACCACGAGACCTATTACCAAGATTGTTGTAACCTCCTCTTCCACGGGCCTGATAACCACCTCTACCAGTATTGACAAAATTGGCTTGGCTATTGCTGCCATTGCCATTACTAGGTGTTGTTTCAGTGTCTAAATCATTGGTTAATGGTGCATTAAGCTGTCTTTCTTGTTGAATCACCATAGAGAAGGCCTTAGATATAATAGGCAATGGATCCATCATCATTATTTGTGACCTAACATGGGCATATTGTTCATTGAGGCCCTTGAGGAATCTAATTGTGTGATCTTGGTCTCTAAAAGTGCGTGAAGACATAACAGCACCACAGGTGCAAGGAATTGCACATTTGCACTGTGCTAGTGGCCTAAAATTGTCTAGTTCATCCCACATAGCTTTCAATTCAGTGTAAAATTCAGAAACATCCATTTTACCTTGAGAGAGACGACATATATCTTCTTGTAAATCAGCAATGCGGAACACGTCACCTTGATCGAACCTGTCGTGAAGATCTTGCCACGCATCGTAAGCTTTGTCGAAGTAGGCGATGGATTTCTGGACGTTTGCGGAGACGGAGCGCTGGATCCAGGACAGAACCATGCTATTGCATCGTGTCCATTGATTGAAGAGAGAATCAGTTTTCTCCGGCATCTTGAAGGTTCCGTCAACAAATGCGATCTTATTCTTTCAGATCAAAGCGATGCGCATGGAGCGTATCCAAGGCTGGAAGTTCTTCGTTCCTTCCAATGCCGGTGTAACCAAAGTGAGAGCCGGAGTTTCGCTAGGATGAAGGTAGTATGGATTCGCGTTGTTCGTCGCAAAATCAGTGTATGTGACGTTGCTCTGGTTCATCATTTTCTTGCTCTGAGAATGAGAAGATGAGTAATGGAAGAGGATTTTTCAGCGAAATAGCAAGGGAAAGTTGAATCAATTGCAAGAAATTGAGGAAATCGTGACCTAATTTCAGAGAATGTGAAATCGATTGTGAATTTGTGATTTGAAATTGGGAAAAACGAAGAATGAAGATACGCAGAAATCAATTGCGTAGAAAAGAAATTGGATGCGAAGGAGATCAATCAGAATCCAAGATTGAATCAACGAAAGCAAAGGATGAATCAAGCGATGAACCAGAGCTCATGATTTGAGCTCTGATACCATCTTAATTAGTTGAATGAGAGCAAGAGTAAATACAAGTCCTCATTGTTATTGATAAAATGAATGTACAGTTACAGTGATGAGGAAAAACAGAATATATACACTTATCTTAACTAGAGCTATCTGACATATACTTAGCTTAACTAGAGCTAACTGAAAATAAACTAAACTAGTTAACCACTAACTAGATGAGTTAGAGACTAATCAGTATTTACAAGTATAAACTGATATATTTACAAGTATATCCTAATAGCCTCTATGGTTTAGTCTTGATGTTTTTCCTATACCATCTAGAATGGGTTTAACTTCCTTCCATGCTTGGTTGAGTTTGGTAAGAAGGATAAGAATATTGTCGAGGTTAATATTTCTCTTTTGTTTTATGCTCTGTGAAATATATGGAAGACTTGAAATGATGTAGTTTTTAGTGAGAAATGCCCCTGCCCTATGTCCACTATGATCCTTTCTAAGTCCCAGTGCTCTAAAATTATACACTCTGAAGAACCCTAGTTGCAAAGAGTCTCTAGATGACCCCCTGTGTCTACTGCAAAAATTTGGCGACCTTCTAGGGCCTCTTATCCCAAAACTAACTTAGATGCTGCTTTTGACTCAACTACAGGCACATGACATTTTTGCATAATATGTAGAGATGATAAAGGCAATTTTCTTACGGCCAGTTCCAACTATCTTTTTGCAACTGCTAGTTCATGTTAGTTTTTTGGTTTCACGTTTCCTATTTTTATGGAGTGGAAAAGTGCTCTGCATTTGCTCCTATTTTGGTGGAAATAAACTAACTCAGTATCTGGTCCATTTTTCACTCCCACTAAACCCATGATCCCAATTCCTAAAATTAAGCCCTTTTAACGTGTAGTTGGAAGTTACTGAGCTTTGTGATGGACAGAGCTCTATAAATACCGCTTCCACTCTCTGTTTTGGTCACTGAACCTGCTTCTCTATTCAGAAAAATTGCACCATCGAATTAAGAGTGAGTGAGGGTTTGGAACAGTAATAGAGTTCTTGGAAATAGTAACAGAGTTCTTCGTTGGCGGCGACTGCGAATCCGAGTTCTCCGTGGTGTGAAGTACGAAACTGAATTGCAATGGCTGGAGGTTAGTATGTTATTTAATATTGCTTCCGCTATAGCGATTTAAACATTGTTAATGTATATGTTTAAGTCGAATTCAGTTAAAATTTCTTACATTTGGTATCAGAGCCATTGTTACCTCTGCCTTGCTTATAGGTTTCAGAATTTTAAGTTTAGGGTATTTTTAATTTACACCCTTTTAAGGCAAATTAAAATCATAAACCAATAGGGAATAATTCGTATAGTGATTCTGGGAAATTATTTTGTGGTTTGATGTTGAAATTCGCTTAAAATAAGTCGGGTCGCGTAAGCCTTTTCGCGGGTTTTAACCGGGTCAAATTAATTCGGTTGTAGGTAGAAGATGATGTTGTTTCTGTCAGCGCTAAATTATGTAGTTATATATTAGACGTCTTCGTAAAGTAGCACATCTTATACGGTTGGTTTAGTGGTAGTGCGGCGTAAGTATAACTTTTAGCATAGGAATAGTCTCAAGTTCGATTCCTGAACAGCCCCCTTTACGTTTTATTTTTGTTTAAGTTTTAAGTTTCCAGTTGATAAAATAAAATGAATTGGAGGAACAGGCGTAAATATATAGCTTCATTAGGACTTGAACCCACGACCTAGAGGATACAATAAGCTGCCTTACCATTCTGCTATAGTATTGATATGTTGCTAATTGGTCTTAATTTATCTTGGTGTTGTGCAGTATTTATCTATGCTGTCTTAGTTCTTATTAAGTTATATTAATGTGCTCATTTATTTATTTGAGTAACAATATTGAATGTTTAATTGGGTATTTATTTAAACATGCAATGTTATGTTAAAATTGTTTATGCACATTAAGATTTAGGGAGCTTTATTTATTTAATTTGCATTATTTGGAATACCATGCAATTATTTAGTTTCTTATAGATAATTGACAATGTTTGTGATCAATATAATTCTAGCTAATTAAGGAATAGCCACAGCATCTTTGATTGATTAGGATTATATATTAGTTTTAAGATCACGTTAGAAACATTAGTTGTAATTTATCATACGTGATATAATAGAATCTACCCACAGGAATTCTGTTTTATTTGTATGGTTAATTAGGATAAAATATCAGATGGTATTTCTTAATCTACCCATAGGAATTAAGAATTGGAACATAATTTGATAGTTTTGTCATTAAGTTATATGATGAGTCTAATTGAGTAAGACTTTAGCCCACAGGCAAGTGTTATGTCACTAGATTCACAAATGAAGACATGTTTGCATTGGTAAAACATGAAAATTATTTTTGTCTCAATTATGAATAATGAGCATGTATGTTTGAATTTTGCAGTCATTAATTCTGCGAATTTCTCTGATATTAAGTGTGACATTCCCGAACTAAGTAGTGACAACTATAAGGTTTGGAAGGAGAGAATTCTTCTTCATTTGGGCTGGATGGACATTGACTATGCTATAAGGAAAGATGAGCCAGTGGGTATTACTGAAATCAGCACTCCAGATGCCATTGATCTTTATGAGAAGTGGGAGAGATCCAACCGTCTCTCCATGATGCTCATAAAGACCAAAATATCTGCTGGTATCCGCGCCTCTATCGATCAGCATACCAATGTCAAGGAGCTTCTGAAGGCTATTGATGAGCAATTTGCTACATCTGACAAAGCCCTTGCCAGCACTCTGATCATTAAGTTCTCCACAACAAAGCTAACAGGGGTGAAAGGCGTGCGTGATCGCATAATGCACATGCGGGATATAGCCGCTCAGCTGAAAACCTTGGAGGTGACCATGTCTGATTCTTTCCTGGTTCACTACATTTTGTGCACTCTGCCTCATCAATACGGCCCTTTCAAAATCTCTTACAACACACATAAGGATAAGTGGTCAATCAATGAATTGCTGACCATGTGTGTTCAGGAAGAGGAAAGGTTGTTGATGGAGGAGGGCGAAAAGGTGAACTTGACCTTTCATGGAAAGAAGAAGAAGGAAACTGCCAAGAACAAAGGCAACATTCCTCCTGAGCAAGTCATAAAGAAAGAGTCAAAGTGTTTTTTCTGTAAGAAGAAAGGGCACATGAAGAAAGACTGCTTGAAGTTTAAGAACTGGCTTGACAGGAAAGGTATTCCATTTGCTTTTGTTTGTTATGAGTCTAATATGGTTAATGTTAATCATAACACATGGTGGATTGACTCTGGTTCTACAATCCATGTTTCTAATACCTTGCAGGGTATGCAAGACCTAAGGAAACCAGTGGGAAGTGAACAATACATCTATTCAGGAAGTCAGATGCGTTCACGTGTTGAAGCCATTGGGACATGCAGCTTGACTTTAAGTAGCGGTTTTACCTTGATTTTAGAAAAAACTTTTTATGTTCCTAGTTTTTCTAAGAATTTGATTTCTATTTCAAGACTAGCGCCTTTGGGTTTTTCATTCAAATTTATGGATTCTGGTTTTACTTTAGCTGATAAATCTAGAATTGTTGGTTTTGGTGAAATACGCGATGGTCTTTATTCAATTAATTTACAAAACGACGCTACTTACGATTCTATGCATGTCACTGCTGGTTTGAAACGATGTGTTGTGAATGAAAAATCCTCAATGTTATGGCACCGAAGATTGGGACACATCTCAATCGAAAGAATTAAGAGATTAGTAAATGAAGGAGTACTTAGTACCTTGGATTTTGCTGATTTTGAGACTTGTATAAATTGCATTAAGGGTAAGCAAACTAACAAGTCTAAAAAGGGTGCACAGAGGAGCTCAAACCTATTGGAAATCATACATACAGATATTTGTTGTCCAGATATGGACGCAAGTAGTCCGAAATACTTCATCACCTTTATCGATGATTATTCACGATATATGTATCTCTACTTACTTCGTTCAAAAGATGAAGCTTTGGAAGCCTTTAAAGTTTTTAAGGCTGAAGTAGAGAAACAATGTGGAAAACAAATTAAGATCGTGAGGTTTGATAGAGGTGGAGAGTACTATGGTAGGTACATGGAGAATGGGCAATCTGCCGGTCCATTTGCGAAGTTTCTTCAAGAAAATGGGATTGTTGCCCAATACACTATGCCTGGTTCCCCGGATCAGAATGGTGTATCAGAAAGAAGAAACCGAACTTTAATGGACATGGTAAGAAGTATGAGGAGTAACACAAAACTTCCTCAATTCTTGTGGACTGAAGCACTAAAGACGGCTGCGTATATATTGAACCGAGTGCCAACCAAGGCTGTCTCAAAGACGCCTTTTGAGTTATTCAAAGGTTGGAAACCAAGTTTGCAACATATACGTGTTTGGGGATGTCCGTCTGAAGTGAGAATTTATAATCCACAAGAAAAGAAGCTAGACCCAAGGACTATTAGTGGGTATTTTATTGGATATGCTGAAAAGTCCAAAGGGTATAGATTCTATTGTCCATCACATAGCACTAGGATTGTGGAATCAAGAAATGCCAAATTTCTTGAAAGTGACTTGATTAGTGGGAGTGATAAGTTTCAGGACACCGTTCATGAAAGGGATCACTATGAGGCTCAACCCTCTGAATCAAGTGATAGGTTGATTGTCATTCACACCCCTCAAGTACAAACGGGTGTTAGACCACCAACTGCTGAAGTTCCACAAGTTGCTGAGAATGATCATGTAGATCAAGTTGTTAATGAAGAACATCAAAATAATGTTGAACAACCTATTGATGAACCGGTTGGACAACAAGTTCCTCAAGAAGGTATTGAAGCAACATTAAGAAGGTCTACAAGAGCTAGAAGGCCAGCAATTACTAGTGATTTTCAAGTGTATCTACAAGAATCAGATTATAACATAGGAGCTGCAAATGATCCTGAAACGTTTTCACAGGCCATGAATTCTAAAGAATCAAATTTGTGGCACAATGCTATGAAAGAAGAAATGAATTCTATGGCATCAAACCAAGTCTGGGATCTTGTCAAGCTGCCAAATGGTGTAAAAGCCATTGGATGTAAATGGGTCTTCAAAACAAAGAGAGACTCAGAAGGCAACATTGAGAGACATAAGGCAAGACTTGTTGCCAAAGGATTCACTCAAAGAGAGGGAATTGACTACACCGAGACATTTTCTCCTGTATCTAAGAAAGATTCTCTTCGTGTAATTATGGCATTAGTAGCTCAATTTGACTTTGAGTTACATCAAATGGATGTGAAAACGGCTTTCCTCAATGGCAATCTAGAGGAAGAGGTTTACATGAAACAACCTGAAGGATTCTCCTCTAGTGATGGTGAGAACTTAGTGTGCAAGCTTAATAAATCCATCTATGGATTAAAACAAGCCTCCCGCCAATGGTATTTAAAGTTTCATGAAGTTATCACTTCATTTGGTTTTGAAGAGAACGTCATGGATCATTGTATATACCAGAAGGTCAGTGGGAGTCATATTTGTTTCCTTGTGCTATACGTGGATGATATTTTGCTTGCAACAAATGATAAGGGTATGTTATATGAAGTGAAACAATTTCTCTCAAAGAACTTTGATATGAAGGATATGGGAGAGGCATCTTATGTCATTGGCATTAAGATCCATAGAGATAGAAATAGAGGCATTTTGGGTTTGTCTCAGGAAGCCTATATCAACAAAGTTCTAGAGAGATTTAACATGAAAGATTGTTCACCAAGTATAGCTCCTATTGTGAAGGGTGATAAACTCGATTTGAGTCAATGCCCGAAAAATGATTTTGAAAGGGAACACATGAAGAATATTCCTTATGCTTCAGCTGTTGGAAGTCTTATGTATGCTCAGGTTTGCACCAGGCCTGACATTGCATATGCTGTTGGAGTTTTAGGAAGATATCAGAGTAATCCAGGTATTGACCACTGGAAAGCTGCAAAGAAAGTGATGAGATATCTTCAAGGTACAAAAGACTTCATGCTCATGTACAAACAGACTGACAACTTGGAAGTAATTGGCTACTCTGACTCAGATTATGCCGGTTGCATTGACACCCGCAAATCAACATCGGGTTATGTTTTTATGCTAGCCGGTGGAGCTGTTTCTTGGAGGAGTGCAAAGCAGTCACTAACTGCTACTTCCACTATGGAAGCTGAGTTTGTTTCTTGTTTTGAGGCTACCTCGCATGGTGTGTGGTTGAAGAGTTTTATATCTGGACTTAGAGTTGTTGACTCTATTTCTAGGCCACTAAAGATATACTGTGATAACTCTGCTGCGGTATTTATGGCTAAGAATAACAAAAGTGGAAGTCGAAGCAAGCATATCGACATTAAATACTTAGCCATAAGGGAACGTGTTAAGGAAAATAAAGTGGTTATTGAACACATTAGCACAGAGTTGATGATTGCTGATCCTTTGACTAAAGGCATGCCACCAAAGAATTTTAAGGATCATGTAGTGCGCATGGGACTTGGTTCCATGATGTGATTTTCATTTTACGTACATTTATCGCTTTTGATGAAACTCTTATATTCAGTTTGATTTTTCTCATATGTTTGTGTACACATTTGTTTAAATTTGAGGAAATTCATTTAAGTTTGACCTTGAATAAACATGTGGTTTATTCATTAAGTTAGGGACTTATTTTGAGATGCTTGACATATCGTAATACATGGAAGATAATACTCGTATTTAGAGGACCTATCGCCATGATTCATTTATTAAGTTTCTCGTTATGATTGAGATGGGTTAAATGGACCAAGTGGGAGAATGTTAGTTTTTTGGTTTCACGTTTCCTATTTTTATGGAGTGGAAAAGTGCTCTGCATTTGCTCCTATTTTGGTGGAAATAAACTAACTCAGTATCTGGTCCATTTTTCACTCCCACTAAACCCATGATCCCAATTCCTAAAATTAAGCCCTTTTAACGTGTAGTTGGAAGTTACTGAGCTCTGTGATGGACAGAGCTCTATAAATACCGCTTCCACTCTCTGTTTTGGTCACTGAACCTGCTTCTCTATTCAGAAAAATTGCACCATCGAATTAAGAGTGAGTGAGGGTTTGGAACAGTAATAGAGTTCTTGGAAATAGTAACAGAGTTCTTCGTTGGCGGCGACTGCGAATCCGAGTTCTCCGTGGTGTGAAGTACGAAACTGAATTGCAATGGCTGGAGGTTAGTATGTTATTTAATATTGCTTCCGCTATAGCGATTTAAACATTGTTAATGTATATGTTTAAGTCGAATTCAGTTAAAATTTCTTACAGTTCAACCTATCTTTTTGCAACTTCTCCCTTGGTTGCTGAAGCTCTTGCATTGCGTGGTGCGGTGGAAAAAGCCATTGCTTAGACTCTGTGATCTTCGAGTCCGATTGTCTCGTTTTGGTTCAAGCTTCTATGAAGGAGAAATTCGTTAAAGAAATTGAATGAATCCTTAATGATATATTGTTTAAGTTCTAGTTTTAACCATGTGGGCTTTGCCTGTGAGTGTGTGTCGCGAAGGCAATTGTTCCGCTCATTCAATTGCATCATTGGCATCCTCTGGTCTATTGACAGGAACTGGTGTGCTCATCCCCTACCTTCTCTTTGTGAAGCCTTGATTCGAGACAAACAATTGTTGGTGTGATTGATGAAGATAATACCAGCAACTAAGGGTTTTGTGGTTTCTCGTTTTCTCTCTATGAAAACCCTAGATTTTCTATCTAGTTGAACTGAAGTACTTATCTCTACTTGCTGATTTGCTCCAAAATAAATTTAAAGTTAAATAATTCGTTTTCTTAATTCTAGTGAATCAAATGAGAATATTTAAATAGAAAAATTCTATCAACTACCAATTATGATATGATTTTTTCTTACACCCTCTAACACAGGGTCCTCCGCCACCGATAATAATAACATATAATATTTTCAAGTTGGGACTGCTTATTCATTTATAAAAAATAATGACATTATAATATTTATTAGACATAAAAAACAATTATCCGAACAGTGTTTAATGTTACCCCGTCAAAAATTAAAATTAATGAAATTAAATCAATGACACACGATGTTTCCTATAGTAAAAAAAAACATATAATGTTTCCCTTTATAACTCATAAGAAAGAAATTGCGCATGAAAATAATGTTTGTAGAGGGTTTTATCCCTTGTAAACAAAAAACACAATGTCTTATTTTTCTTAGAATTTTGCTCTTGATGCAAAATTTTACATAATTGAAATTATGGTTTTATCCTTAATTTACCCAAAATTTAAATTTAGATGTCTATTATCCGTCTTTATTATCTACACACCACACACTATATTTTATTCAAAATTAAATTTTCTAAACCCAAGTCAAAATAAAAATCTCCCCCAGTATTGATAATGGATAGATAACTTTTTTTGAAAGCAGTAATAGATAAATTTTTGGATAACATTTTTTCTCCCACGATTAGACATCATACCCCCACAAAAATAAATTTCCCCATTTTACCCCTTAAAAATTGTAAAACAAATTTATCTATTTTTAGGATAAATTTGTTTTACAAAAATATTGAAAACGGAATTATAGATAAAATCAGTTTTGAAAATTGCAAAACAGATTTATCTATTTAATAAATAAATCCGTTTTGCAATTTTTCAAAACGAATTTCTCTATTAAATAGATAAATGTGTTATTCAAAATAAAATAGATAATCTGTTAATAAATTATAATTAATTTTTTAAAATAAAATAGATATGGATATCATCTATGTTTCTATTCAGTGTGTAGATATTTGTTACGCGTGACGATGTTGTACGCCAACTAGATAATCTAGGCTAAAAAATTGGTTTTCGGACAAACTACTCTGATTGTTCCGAAACCACATCCATTAAACCCAAAAAAATCAGGGACCATAACTCTCGAAGTAGGGACTTCTATCAGGAATGTGGGGCTCAAAATCCTAAATTCTATTGTTTACTATTTTTATTAGTTTTTTGAATTCTTCATAATCTCCAATTTTTTTTGGATAATCTTCTTTTGACTTTAACGAATTTTTAGTGGTGTTTTTATAATTTTTAAATTAGTTTTGATTCTTTAACGAACTTTTAGTGGTGTTTTTAATTTTTTTTTAAAATAATTTAAATAAAATTAATTTTTTTGATACAAAACCAATTTATATTTTAAATAGATAAATTCGGTTTTAAAAAATGCAAAACAGATTTATCTATTAAAATGATAAATTCAATTTTTAAAAAAATGCAAAATGAAATTATCTATTAAAATAATAAATCTGTTTTGCATTTTTGCTAAGAGGTAAAATCGATATTTTTTTGTCAAGCATAATAAATATAGAATTTGTTTTTTTGGTGAGAATAATAGATAGAAAATTAGATAATAGATAGATCTCTTTTATTTGGTCGAATCTAACAAGGATGGGCTGTTGTTGAAAAACCGTAAATTAAGTGGCCCAAATGAGGTAGCTTAAGTTGGTAGGCCCAACACATTTGAGAATGTGAAGCAGAGTAGGCAGTAGCCTTCTCTCCTAACTTCCTTCCCTCTCCGCCCGCGAGCGAGCGACTCACTGAACTCCTATCTCCTTCTTCCCCGGTGGGTAAGCTCCCTCCTTTTCTCCCCTTCTTTCGCTATCAATAAACCATATCGTTTTTTTATTATTATCCTATTCCTGTTCGTTTATACATAATTCATCTATAAAACCCATTAAGTGAGAGTAGTTTGTGTGAATTCAAAAGTAACGAAAAAACACAATTAGGTTTACATTTTGTGATGGATTCGGGCGATAAGAGAGACGAAGAGGATTGGGAGTATAACGATAAGAGAAAACAAAGGTCAAGGAAGTATGTAAACGGCGATGACGGTGAAATCGAAATTGAAGCCGCCTCCGATGGAAACGGAAGAAGGAAATCCTCTGGCAAAGGCGGCGACGGTGATGATTACGAATCACGTTCAAAGCATGCGGCGGCGAAGAAGCGACAAGAGGAGAGCACATTGGAGAAGTTAAGCAGTTGGTATGAGGATGGAGAGTTAGAAGGTGGGGATAAGATGGGAAGGAATTCTCACAGAGGGGTTGGGAATAGTAAAGAGGATTTTAGGTATTCCGAAAAGAGTGAAAGTGGTAAAGATAATAAGAGTCGTGGATCTTCTGAACAGGTTAAGAGTTCTAGAAGGAAGTGGGATGAAGTTGACATTGTTAGTGTGAAGAGAGTACAAGATAGTGTTTCTGAGAAAGGGGATTTAAGGAGTGTTAAGGTTTCTGATGGTAAGCGTGATAGTTCTAAGGAGAGGAGTGGATCTGCTAGGAATGAGCATGGGGAGAGTAAAAGTTCTGGTGCTGATAAGGCTGTTGTTAAATCTGGAGGTAAAGAAGATAGAAGAGGTGATTCTGAGAGAGGTAAGAGTAAAAGCAAGCCGGAAGTTCCGGATGATAGGGTTGAGAAGCCTAGGCGCCATAGAACGCCGACTGCTATTGATGTGGCTGAAAACTTGGACAGGTCTGGAAATGCTGATGAGGAGGGGAATTTGAGGGTTAGGGATAAGACTGCTAAGGAAACTGGGAATTTGAACAGATCGAGGACGCCTGAGAGGAGTGGAAAACACCATCAGGATTCTGAAGCTACAGAGATGGATTATGAAAGAAGTGGTAGTTTTAAAAGGAAGGAACTTGAGAGTGATGGCTATAAGGATGATAGATCCAAAGGAAAAGATGAGAATTGGAGTGACAGGAGGAAAGATCGGGAAAGTTCTAAAGAGAATTGGAAAAGGAGGCAACCAGGTAATAATGACAGAGATTCAAAGAATGAGAACAATGTTTTTGATAACAATAGAGAATGGGAGTTGCCCAGACATGGTTATGAGAGGATGGACAATGAAAGGCCTCACGGTCGGTCGTTTGGTGGTAGAAAAGATGTAATGAGGGGGGAAGCTGTGAAAACATCAACTAAGTTTGGAATTTCAAATGATAATTACGATGTGATTGAGATCCAGCCGAAGTTCGTTGACTATGGAAAAGCAGAAAATATCTCCAACCTTAGCAAGAGACCTGAAGGTAATCAACCACACAATGCTAAGTCAGGAACTAATAATGAAGACTGGGGATATCACCAGGAAGAGAGAGCAAGAAAGGGTGATTTATCTGGTTCTGCAGCACCTGGTGAAGATCAGAAGGAGAGATATGCTGATGATGACAATGAATTTTATGGGGGAAGAGGGAGAGGTCAAAGAGGTGGTGGATCAACTCGCGGTACTGGTGGGCAGAGTTCTAGTAGTGGTGGCTCTCAATCTCAATATGGAAACCCGGATTCTGGATCCTTCAACAGAGCTGGTCCACAAGGAATAAAAGGGAACAGGGTTGGTAGAGGCGGACGGATTAGACCTCCTGGGAGAGACAACCAGCAGGTTGGAATGCCGTTGCCAATTATGGGATCACCCTATGGACATCTTGGCATGCCTCCACCTGGGCCCATGCAGCCTCTTACCCATGGTATGTCTCCTGCTCCTGGTCCACCAATGTCTCCCGGAGTCTTCATTTCACCATTTAATCCAGCTGTTTGGCCTGGACCGCGGGGTGTCGATATGAATATGATAGGTGTTCCGCCGGTGTCTCCTGTACCCATGGGTTCTTCAGGTCCAAGATTTGGCGCCTCCAATATCGGGAACCCACCAAATCCTGCATTGTATTATAACCAATCAGGCCCTGGAAGGGGAATTCCCCCAAGCATTTCTAGTCCGGGTTTCAATCCTACAGGACCAATGGGAAGAGGAGCACCGCCTGATAAAACTCAAGGGGGATGGGCTCCACCTAAAAGTAGTGGATCTATTGGTAAAGCTCCTTCCAGAGGTGAACAGAATGATTATTCTCAAAACTTTGTTGACACTGGTATGCGGCCGCAGAATTTCATCAGGGAGCTTGAGCTTACAAATGTTGTTGAGGACTACCCAAAGCTTAGGGAGCTTATACAGAAAAAGGATGAGATCGTGACAAAGTCTGCATCCTCTCCCATGTATTACAAGTGTGATCTGAAAGAGTTTGAACTGTCTCCAGAGTTCTTCGGAACAAAGTTTGATGTCATTCTTGTAGATCCACCTTGGGAGGAGTATGTGCACCGAGCCCCTGGTGTTGCTGACCACATGGATTACTGGACATTTGAAGAAATAATGAATCTCAAGCTTGAGGTAAGCTATTATTCTGTTTGTGCGGCACATATTTTTGTTAGTCTTATTTCAGACTGAGCATTTTCATCTTGCTTAATTTTCAAAAACATACGAATGCCTTTATGAATAAACTGGTTAGGCTAATTACTAATTATTTTAATAGTTTGTACCCTGTGTTGCCGTTGAAGCTTTTTCCTAACCTTATAAATTGCATATTTTGGAGTGGATTTCATCACAGAATGATCATTGTGTTCCTTTAGAAGTTATTAGTATATATTAATTTGCTTATCTGATCTATTAATATATGAAGCTGTCTTTCTGGTTTCCCTTTTTAAATGCATGGTAATTTTATCTTTTGAATTAGATATCTCATTTGTTTTGTCCCTATTAAAGGCTATAGCAGATACGCCTTCTTTCATCTTCCTTTGGGTGGGTGACGGTGCAGGCCTTGAACAAGGCCGTCAATGTCTAAAGAAGGTACGCTATCTAGATGTTGGAATTGCTAATGGGTTAGACTCTAATTATTAGTTGTGGTTGTATCATATCCTTTTGATGTCTCTATCTTTATATATTGTTTTTATTTGTGGGGGTCGGGACTGGGTTTCTACAGTGGGGATTTCGTAGGTGTGAAGATATATGTTGGGTGAAGACAAATAAAAGTAATGCAACTCCAGGACTGAGGCATGATTCACATACTTTATTCCAACATTCAAAGGTCGGTTGAAATTTTTCGTGTTTACATCCACAGCGTCATTTCAACATATGAGAATGAGATTATAAATAGCTGTTTTGATACTAAACATTGTAGTCTTCCCTCAACAGTTAAACTGTTTTATTTTGTTGTGAAGGAACACTGCTTGATGGGCATAAAAGGAACTGTTCGTCGAAGTACTGATGGTCATATTATTCATGCCAACATTGACACAGATGTTATTATTGCTGAAGAACCTCCTTATGGTTAGTTTATCAATCGTGCCTATAAAATATATAATCTCAACAGTCTTCATGGTTGGATTTGCTTTCCAAACTCAATATGTGTTGTTTGTGTGGTGTGTATGATTGCATATTCGTAAGTTTGGGGTTTATATTTAATCTAAGATGAAATAGGCTTAAGCTACAAAGAAACAATAATAAACATCAATAACAAGCAAATCCTTTTTCCACTAGGTGGGCTTGCTTATGTTGATCACATAATACAATTGTGATGCGTCAAAAACCAAGTTTCGAGAAGCATATTCAGATATAGTGTTTTTCCATGATTTCTCTTGTCTCCCTCTACCACTTCTTATCAGGCCATCCTCCACTTAGTCAGCTGTCTGTATTGGGTTTCTATTGGTCTACGCACATGCACCGCCTTAGGCAAGATTCTATCATCTTTCCTCAATACATGCTATACCAAAATAAGTACAAGCTGCAAAACAACAAATTAAGCATTGCAGAGCAGAATCTGCTAGGTCAAGTTTAGATGCGCAGAATACTAGTTATATATTTACTTATTCAGTATGGTTTATAGACCAAATCCGAGTACAGCATCAACCACACAAGGTTTCCCCAATATGCTTATAGGCTGGCTGGCAGTGGAGAAGCTCTTTCTTTTGCTTATGGATGGCTTGAAATTAGAGATAGTTCACCTCAAGCAACTTTGATGTGATGTTCTTCCTTAGGTATTTATTCATCGATCATGTTTCCGATTGTTGCTTTGGACAGACAGAGCCACCTAGTCTTGGCAAGAGGGAAACACCTTATGAGGAAATTAGGTAGGATAGATAGGTCACCTAACAATATGGCGATTTCATGTTCTTCCTGAGGCATTTGTTTATTTGTTACGTTTTCCTTGATGCTCCAGACAGACCAAAGCTGCCTTGTTTTGGCAAGGGTGCAAGCACCTTAGATGGCCTTGATATTTTAAAATTTTAAAATGGAAAACCCAAATTGTGTTAAAGCTGTGTATGATAAAATTCTTGGTTTTTGGTACTTAATGATGCATCATTGCAATGTTTTTGCATGGAAGTATAAAATGGGCACCTTTTTAAATTGTTTCCCAATGCTCATATGATGCAGGTTCAACACAAAAGCCTGAAGATATGTATAGGATCATTGAGCACTTTGCCCTTGGAAGGAGGAGACTTGAACTATTTGGTGAAGACCACAATATCCGGTCCGGTTGGCTGACTGTTGGTAAAGATCTGACGTCTTCAAATTTCAATAAAGAGGTATGAATTATTATGAAATGATTGTATACCTACATGTCATCTAAGTGATTCTTCTTATTAACTTTTTTTATTTAGTTTAATTTTTTGAACAAAATTTCTTTCTATAGAAATTAGAAGTTGGGTAAGATTTTTTTCTATCTTAGATAGGCACTAGAGTTTTTTATACTGATTTTTTGTGTTCTTTGGATTGATTAATCACATTGACTGCATTTGTACAAATTCAGGCATATATCAAGAATTTTGCTGACAAAGACGGGAAAGTTTGGCTGGGAGGTGGAGGAAGAAATCCACCTCCAGAGGCACCTCATCTGGTGGTGACTACTCCTGATATAGAGGCTCTTAGGCCAAAGTCCCCAATGAAGAACCAACAACAGCTACAGCAGCAGCAATCAGTATCCATTTCTTTAACAACACCCAGTGGATCAAACAGAAGGCCTGCTGGGAACTCGCCGCAGAATCCAACCGCACTCGGTGTCAACCAAGACGCTTCTAGCTCAAACCCTTCCACCCCAGCTCCTTGGGCTTCTTCACCTATGGAGAGTTTTAAGGGACTTGAAAGCCCTCTATTGCCTTCAGATGATAAAGTATCTGAAATGTATGGGTTTCATGGACCAGCTACAGCAGGCTATCTAGATTTTGATTCATACAGACGAATGAATATGTTGTAGCATTTCTCCCGGGATAAAACTGCATGGTTATGTATCGTGTAAATTTTTTCCCCCGCCAATGTAAATGGGAAGAAATTTTGTCGCATTTCGTCTGTTCATTCTTTTTGGCAGCGCTGGCGATTGCAGTGTTTAATTAGGGGAATAAACGAAAGCGCGTTGGATTACTGTAAAATTAGTTACATTTCATGCATTATTTTATCAAATGTTCTGAAGAAATATAAGTTCAACCGGTGGCAGTGATAATGTCATGGTTACCGCTTACTGGCTTGGGCTGGTTAATAGTTTAATTAGTTACATTTCAAACCAAACGGATGAATTGATAAAGCAAATAAACCATGTTTTAGGTCAAATTCTAGACGATGTAATTTGAGGCTGCGGAGTATGGTTGGTTTACCTAGTGAATAGTCTTGGGTTTTGGGATACAAAATGGTAAATTGATTCATGATTAGAGTAGAAAATGTTTTAGGGAGAGTATTGTTAGGGTCATAAATAAAGAAAATGTAGGAAGGGAAATTAAATATATGAGATGTGGGGGATTATGGCTCAGGGAGGGAAATGGTTGTAACAAACTTATTGATGTGGCAATTTGGATGGAAAGAGAGTGAGTTAGTGGAATGCTATAAATAAGAGTTAGGGGGGAATTAGAAAGCAAGTAAGAAGTAAGAAGAGACCTAGAGTCTTTGAGAGAGATTAGGCTTATATGTTGCAATTCCGATGGTGCTGCTAAGGGGTGTCCGAGCCCTGCTGCTTGTAGTGGTATTTTAAAAGGTAATCAAAACCGGACCGGACATTAAACCGGAAGAGGTAGTGGTTCAAGGGTTCAACCGGTTGAATCGGGGGTTGAACCGGAATTAATTAAATAGATTATTTAATATATTTTTTACAATATATAAAGGATAAAAAACAAACAAAAAAATCATAGTATGACATAATAAAACAATAATATTCAACAATCATAGTTAGATACTATAATGTAAATACTCTCATAGTAATATTAATGTACACATTTGTTTTTTAATTATTTATTTATTTATTACATCAATTTAATTATAAAAAATGATAAAAAAAATATCTCATATACCAAAAATCAACATCATTTATCAATTTTTTCCCAAAAATCAACATGGTATACCATTTTTTAAGGAAAATAAACCAAATCCGGTTTTCTGCACGGTTCCCCAGTTTTTGGCCGGTTTCCTGTCCGGTTATCCGGTTTTCACCCTAGATGGTTCTGAGGTTCATTTGGACCGGATTGGGGTCCGGTTCCCGGTTGAACCGGCCTATTCGGTCCGGTTTTGACAACCTTGGTATTTTTAGAAACAAAAACGCTGCTATTCTTGGTTGCTTTTCTGCATCTATTGGCAACAGTTATGCTCTTCATGCTGAAATTATTGGGGCTATGCTGCTATTGAGATTGAGTTTGTCAAAAACAGATGGAATAATTGTTTATATTTGACAAGTCAAATGGATTTTGTTTGCACCCACATTTATAGAGAAGGCAACACTTGCGTTGATAAGCTTGTTGGTCATGGTACTAACATTAGTGGTTTTGTCTGGTGGGACATTCCTCCAAGCTTCATTGCTGAGGATTTCTCCAGAAATAAGCTAGGTTTGCCTAGCTATAGGTTCTGTTGATTTTCTGTTTGATGGTCTTAAACTCATTTAGGCCCATGGTTTTTGGTGTGCTGCAAATAATTCTTAGTGACTTTGGTGCCAATATTGTTGAGATAAGAGTCATTATTGTGATGTTTTTGCATGACATTTTAAATTTTTTGACTGATTTCCTTTTAATAGGATTGTTATTTTTACCTTTCGGTTGTACGGTTTTATCCATGGGTTTTGGCCTAGTCCCCCCATGTCGTTTGTATCTTTTCCGTTTTTTAGCAATAAATTGCAGGGGGAGTACTCTTTCCTTCTTGATGTTTTTTCCCTAAGGAGAGATTTTCATCAGAAGGTTTTAATGAGGCTCCATAACCCATTGATTTGCTAAAAAAAAAATCATTCAATATACTTTTTTAAAAAAAAATTCTTTTTCTTATTTTTTAATTATTGGTTGAGATTTCACATGAGAATAATGTCACTTGAGAGAATCCATTTGCATGTGCATGCGTCATGGTTTTCATTTTTCACGATGTTAATGTTGTTGTGGTGGCAGGAAAAGAGAGTGAAGAATACCCGGCTTTGGTAAGTGAATAACTACAATAAATTCAAGTCAGAAACACACTACATGTTAATAATTTTCTTCTTTCCTTTTTACACAATATAAATAACTAGGAGGCAACAAAATTGCAACACTCTCATTCTCAGTCGTTTTCCCATAGTACTCCCTACGAATCCAAAGGCAAAGTCTCACTTTCTGGCTTCTGAGGCGGCGGCACAGTCGCAGCAACTGTTTCATTAGCTGCAGACCAATCAAAGTTAGAGTAAGGTGAAGATAAAGAGTGAGAGAAAGAGAAACAAAGAGAAGTGCTACCAAAAAGACTAACCAGGGGGGGGCTGGATTTGCTGTTCAATGTTGGCTTCTTTAGGAGGGGGTGTCTGTGCCTGCTCCTCCTGTTGTGCAGCAGCTGCCTTTAACTGCTCCTCTGTAATCTTAAGATACTCCTCTGAGCTGTATGCTCTCCTTAGATCTTGCGTACCATCTGCATTGTCAACAGATCGAATCAAATTTGTCTATATTGACTATATATATTGAGTAACATATCTACATATCTACATATCTACATAGACTAACAACCATTTGGAGGAAAGTTGTTTTCATCTTCTGCTACCTCAGACATAGGGAGGTGATCTCAAACCTACCTTGCCAATTACAAACCTTTGACAGATGAATATGTTAAACACAACTGCTCTAATGAGCCCAATTTAAGGATACATGGGAATCCATCAAGTGAAAAATCTTGTTAACACTTCTCATGATCTAATGAACACAGGCAAGACCCAAATGCTAAATAAACTTAAAAATGGAGTCCACAGTTGCAGTGCTGAGAGTTTTCATCGATTCATTACAATTCAATTTCTTCATTTCGGTCTGTTAGATGCGTTTTTTCAATTGTATCATTTTTTAGTTGAGTAGGTTCTTAAAGACCTATTGATGTGGGAAATAGGAGTGTGACGGACTGAAGCCCAACTACACAACCACAGTCCGTAAGGGCTGGCCAAGGAAAGCAATTAATCAGAACCTATAATGAGAGGTAAGCACAGGGTAAATCACCACTTATTACATATTAAATGGACCAACCTACAGTAAATCTTTTGAAGGGGGGTCTTCGAGCAACAATTGCAGTTGCTGCCAAGTGACACGGAGATCATATACTCTCAACACGGAACCAACCTCTTGCAAATGAGGAGGTTGCCTATAATAGATCTGCAAAGGGTTCCCTTTCCTAGACCCTGCCATGGTGGAAGCTTGATAGCACTAGGTTGCCCTTTTTAACATATAGAAAAATTTCCCTAAAATGGTTTTACACAATGTATCAAAATACCCATCAACACACAGAACTTGGGAATTTGACTACAAAGACGTAAGAAAGTTAAAAGATCAATATCAATCATTCCATTATATTTCTAAAATGCAGTTTTGGTACGAAGACACCCCTTCCCAACAGAAAGAAAAAAAATTCTTACAAATAATAACCTAGTGAAATGTCTGATAAACAAGAAAATAAAAAGACAGAAACTTTTGCCTTTTATCGATAATTAGTGCCGTTGATTGCGAATGGCGGCCAAAATTCTGCTATTTTACGTCGTTATTTCTGCCATCAGCTGCCATCCTTCGCAAATTGGCCATTGCAGTTGGAAAAAATCCGCCACTGCAATCCGCAGTGGCTGTTATTTGATAACACTGGATGCATGTTGATAGATGCCCACCTATTAAGGTGTGCGTTAAGAAGCAGCTACGTGAGCTGCAGGGTAATATTAACTAACATCCTAAGTCGCATGACGGAGGGAGAGAGAACAGTGGATTGTCATTGAAAATATGGGAATGGAGGGAAAGAGAGTGGGCAAGAAAATTGTAATTGAAGGATTGGGTACGCCTCTAGTAAGGTTGGGAGTCAACTCTTTTGGTTGACTTATATCTTCATTTTCTCGTAATTTTCATTTCTGTTCTTGTGTTCCAGGAAAATTCCAGAATATACACAATAAGATTCTCTGGTTTTTTTAATTTGTATCAGTTCCGTTTTCTGGCTCCTAGCTAGCAACTGCTAAAGTCTTCTTCAATAGCTGATATGGCAGCTTACAGATAATTGTTTTATGGCGATCTAAATTGCTACTATGCATAAGATGAAACTCAACTAGATAGACCAGTAATACAGTCCAGATTTCATATTCTAAACTGTTCAGCAAATAAAAATAAAATAAAATAGATAGATTACTCACTAGGGTCAACAGCAATCTGAGAACTATTGGTATTATCAGTGGACGGTGTAGTTGACGTGGTGTTTCGTACATTGGAAGAGTATGTGTTCTGTGTTGGGCTTGAAATGTCATCAAGACCAATCTCCCGTTCAAGTGTACTCTTAAATTCCCTTGAAACATCCTAAAGGGGAAAAAATGGAAAGCAATGACATCAAAGAATCTACCAAGTGGATCAGCATAACAAATTTAATCTAGAGTATTTTGCATACTAACCTGAATCTCTCTGATGGTGGGTTGAAATTCACGCAATGTTTTTCCCAGATTTCGAGCAACCTACATTTAATGTCAGTAGAAGAACAGGGGGTTAAGAAAAGGGGAAAAGACGGAAAAGATTGCCATCACCACCAGCAACAATAACAACCACAAAGATTTTGCAAAACTACATAAATAATCTCCAACAACTATAAGGGTCAGTGTTTCTCTAGTGAATTCAAGCTGCTCAAAGTTAATCTCATTCAAAAGTAATTATCGGAGAATGTAAGACATTTTTTATACCCTGAATGACAAGGCAACTTTCATAGCGTCTCAGAAAATCTTCCAAGCAAATACGTGGAGCAACTAGCAATGCATTATCTTCTATTTTCTTGTGCATATTTTTTAGTTCTTGTAGACTACTAGTATATAACTAGAGGGAGCCCTATCCTATCTCCCTTATACAAAATCAAAACACAAAGGCATAGATGTCTCCAGTGTAAGCTAAACGAAAGGATGAAAGAATGTTAGAACGGGAAAAATCACCATCTGGACTAGTATTTTCATACATTATTACATGTGTTAACTATTCTACTAATGTAAACGCCTTCAACTCAATTTGTAACATTGACATTCTTTTCAAGGAGCAGGGAACCGCTCTCGGCTTGCGGACAGCCCAGTCATTAATTTCATGTTTATCTAACCAATAGTGATTAACAGCCCAAATTACCTCCAATTACGAACATGAAACAAGCAAGATTACTCTTGGATCTCCCCCTAACTACTTAAACTGTTAGATCACTGGTTCCTAAACAAGGTACCACACCACTTTTATTAAAAAGTAATCACCAAAATAAGGTTTTAGAATCACTGATTCCTTAATGACAAGAAATGAAAAAATACAATGTATTAACAAGGTAGGAATTAGGAATTCGCTCAAGATTCTAAAATTTATCATAATAAGCTTAGTATATGCACTTAGGCATTGTAACACATAATTTAAAATGCTTAGGCAAATGCATTGAAAATTCTTGTAAGCATGATAATGATACCAAAGCAATCAAACTCACCTCAGCAAGACCTTTAGGACCAAAAACCAACAAAGCAACAACTCCAATTACAAGAGCTTCAGGGGCTCCAACACCAAAGAGAGAAGCATAAACCACCATACCCTTACATCGACGACCCTTTCTATCTGCAAAATGAAGATAAAGAGCTGAACAACAAAACATAAAAACCCAAACGAGTAAACAAAACAGCCCCAAAAGAGATATTGATTGTTATATTATATACCAATATGAAGAAGAGGTTTCGGTTTACTTGAGATACCCATTTGCTTCAAACCATTCCAAGGGGAGAAAATTCGTCGACCCATTGGAGATAACAATGAATGAATATGAAAAGGTTGGATTTTTGCATGTGAAGTTGTACAAGTAGACAGTGATACAGCACATGTCCCCAATTTAGGACATAACACCGTCGAAGAAGCCATTGCCAGTGATGGTGTCATTTGGAAGACACTGATTTTTTTGTTTTTGTTATTTGAAGACTCCGATGAACTCGGAATGCCGAGTGATGCTTCCGCCCTTGAAATTGAATCCTAGGCGCACAATCAATCCTATCTCCAATTTTTTAATGGCTAACGCAAATCTTCTCCTAAACTCATAATCTAAGGTCTTTTATTCTTTTTCTGATAATAAGCAAAAAAAAAAGAGTGATACACAAGTTAAGAATTTAGTTAATTCAGGTCTCGTTGAGCGGTTGGGGCTCATCTCCCTTAACCAAGTATCGGAGATTCGATCATCGCCTTGGATATGAAGCAGCTTTAAATCTCTGGGCTAGCTGTCCCACCCTTCAATGTGCCCCAAATCCAATGAGGGATTAGTCAATGCATTCGACGGTGGATAGCCTGATCTCGACAAAAAAAGTTAACAATTTAGTTATTATCATTTATTTTTATGGGTATACCAAAAAAATTTGAGTTATTAGTGAATTTAGTCCCTACAAATTCTGGAAAGTTAATTTAGTCACCGATATTTATGATATATCAATTTAGTCTCTCACTTTTGCAAAAACATTTTAATTTAGTCCCTTTTTACAAAATAGGGGAATTAAATTGAAACACTTTTGCAAAGTTAGGGATTAAGTTGATATATTATAAATGTCAAAAACTAAGGCTCTGTTTGGAAAATCTCATCCACTAGCAAATTTAACTAGCGGGTGACGAGTACATGTGTTTGGTAAGCATTAGCATTTAGCATTTTTCGGTAGCGTTTAGTGTTTCTTCAAACACAACTTCAAGTAGTATTTGGGCGGATGACATATAGTGTCTCACTTTTGCTTAGCATATTCATTTTTATTGTTTTTCTTAAATTCCTTCTCTATCTTTAGACCAAATAATTTAATCATGAATTAAATAAATATTTTCTTTTATGTCACTTTACGTTTATTAGTTAGTTTAATCGCTAGTTTTACTAAACACGTTATTTGATATCAGCTAGTTCATCTGTTATCTGCTATCCGCTAGCTCATCTGCTCATCCACTATCCACTAGCTTATCTATTATGGAAATACATGACTAATAAATCCTAAAAAATCAACCACACTTCTCAAATTAGACTTACTCCAAATGGGAATTTGTTTCACGTCAATAAATGATGCTATTGAGAATAGGAGTAACACTTAAATTAAACTATGAGTATATGAGAAAAATAATATTAAATATAGTAAAGTTAGTTGAAATTTGTTAATATTTTGGAATTTTTGCTTATATTTATAAATGGAGGGAGTAGCATTTAGAATAGATTGAACAAATTTTTAATTTTTTAGATCTTTCCGCCTACTTGATGTCAAGTATAAAAAAACAATAAGTAAAATTTCAATTTAGTCTCTAAATTAAGATCTTTCCTCCTACTTGATGTCAATAGTTGGTACTCAAAAACATTTGGATGAGATGGTAGGAGTTTCTTCTAGTTTAATCAAGATCCTGAGTTTAAATCCATTATCGGGCATGCAGCAGTGTTAAATCTCTTGAGAGAGAGCTTTACTGCCCATTATAGTCCTACCCAACTTGAATGATTAGTCCCTACAATTACGCGTAGAGATACTCAATTTATATCACAATAGTCGGTTTATTGCTCATACTTTAGAAAAAAATTCTATTTAGTTGCACTATGTGAGCACATGAAACACATTGTGCTACTAAATAGAAAACTTTTTAATATAAAAAAGAAACAGAAAAGTTTTGATATTTATATCCATTGCACCATTTTGCGAAATTGAGGCACAAGGCGTGAATTGAAAGCTAATTTTAAATAAGCCTTAATTATGGCTTTTGTCCTTACAAACAAAGAGGTTTTTGTTTTTTTATCTTAAAAAAAATACTTTTTTCACTCTTATAATTAGGGATGGCAATGGGGCGGAGCGGGGGGGGATACTTCCCCGCTCCCCGTCTCCGCCTCCCATATTGTCTCTCATCCCCATCCCCATCCTCATTCCCCGCTTTGGGGAGATTTCCTCCCCCATCCTCATCCCCACGGATCCCCACAGATCCCCACGGGGACCGTGGGGATCCCACGAATTTATTCAAATTTAGCAAAAACTAAAATTAAAATGTAATAAAACTGAAAATATGTATAAAATTTAGTCTTACTCTGAAATTTAATATTTAAAAAGTATAAAGGTAAGAATAAAAATATAAAAATTAACACAATTTAATATTTTATTAGTATTTTTATTTAACAACACATATTAAAAGACTAAAAAATCTATTAATTAGAATATAATATAATATAATATAATATAATATAATATATATCTCCCCCATCCCCGTCCCCACGTGGAAAAAATTCCTCGCCCACGGGGCCCCAAACGGGGCAATTCCCACGGGGATCTCCACTTGCGGGTAGAAATTGCCACCCCTACCTATAATTCATTGTTTTCCCTCCCCGTAATAAAATATCTTTTTATGAAATTAGTCCTCATTTAATCAATAATTCATGAATTAAAATCAAAATATTCTCTAACTTTAGGGAATAAAATCAAGCATAAACAATATTGTAGATTGGTCAAAAAAACAATATTGTAGAAATTAAAATAAAAAAACTAAAATATAAAAAATCTATATTGTAGAGACGAAGAACAAGAACTTCTATATTTTATAGGAATAAAAAACATGTTTAAGTCCTTAAATAGACAGAAATTGGTGTCATCGTAGGGTAAAAAATATCATATTTCAATCACGATTTTATCATTTTTAATTTTAACATCACCCCCACGTGTTCTCCCATGTCTCACTCCCATTTCTCTGTGAGTAATACTTGGGTCTACCGGTTGTACTAGCATAGAAAGTAGAAACAAACAAATTTTTTAAAAAAAGTAAAAATAATAAAACTGCATTTATCAGAATACAACTTACCGCAGGTTAGTGGCAGTTTTCTTATTTTTTTCTTTGAAGTACAACACTAAGGTGTTGTACATAAATTTTTTCCTATCTCTATGTATATCTTTTTTCATTCGCAACTTTAATTCAAATATCTATATCTACTAATATCTCTTTTTTTATTCACGACTTCAAATGAATCAATCAGGGCGACTCCTTGCTCATTGTTACCAAAAAATAAAATTATAAGTTAAAATTATGTCTAATAAAAAAGTCATGCTACCCCATAATTTTATGATGTCTTCTTATTTTTTTACTGTATAGCAAATTTGCCATCTTCTTTCTATCACAATTGATCAATGAAAGAGTCTTTCATATCATAAATTTAACTTTAAAATAATTTCGTTGTATTTTTTTGGATATGTTAATTTGGTTACGTTTTTAAGGTAATTCCTATTTGTTTTTTCATTTTTATTTTGGCATATTGTAGTGTATAAAGCTAATGTTTGATGAAAATTTTCTCCAAGATTGTTTATATAGACTTTTATTCTGTAATAAAATTTAAGCAAACAAGTCTATTATTTGTTCTAAATTTAAACGAAATACAAACTTTTTTGCCTACTTTTTGTTATGGAGGGAGTAGCACTTTTCATTCTCGTATATTGAAATTCATTTTGTCTATAAAAAATTACTTTATGATTTTGGCCCCACATAAAAAAATTAGGGTCCGTTTGGGGTGGTTGTGAGTTTCTAGTTTTTGGCTTTGAAAGTCGATTTCAAAACCAAAACATGTTTGGGTAAAATAGTGCTGAATTGGTTTTTTCCTTATTTTCGAAACAGTTTTCCATCAAAACACAAAACCAAAAAAAGAGGTTTTATAATTTCAGTTTTTGTTTTAACACTAACACGCCATCACCAACCATCACTTTAACAACCACCGACTGCCACTTTGACCACCGCCGACCACCACTTCGGCCACCGCCAACCACCACTCCTGCTACTACCGACCACCACTTCGGCCACCACCAACCACCACTTTGCTCACCACTGACCACCATTTCGACTGTCGATCACCACTCTGACCACCGTCGACCACCACTCCAGCTACCACTGACCACCACTCCGGCCACCACCAACCTCCATTCCGGCCGCCGACGACCACCACTCTGACCACCGTCAACTACCACTTTGACCACCACTGACCACCATTTCGACCATCGATCACCACTCTAACCACCGCCGACCACCACTCTAGCCACCGCCAACCACCACCATGCCCACCGTCAAACATTGCCGACCACTGCACCGGTCACTGACGACCACTCTGACCACCAATGACCACCATTTCGACTACCAACCACCATTCTGACGACTGTCGGTCACTGCTCAGACCACCACTGACCACCGCCGATCACCTCTCCGGCCACCGCCCATCACCACTCTGGCCACAGCGGAACACGACTCTAATCACGGTCAACTACTACTTTGACCACCACCGACTACCACTCTGACCACCGCCGACCATCACTCCAGCCACGAGCGACCACCATTCCGACCACCGTCAAATACCACTCTAGCCACCGGCGACCACCACTCCGACCACCGTCAACTACCATTTTGATACCACTTTTACATTCATGTTTTAAACTATAGTTTTTATTTTTGAAAGTTTCTTAACTCAGAACTCAGTCTGGTTTTGGTTTCTGAAATTTTTAAAACTCAAAACAGAAACTGGTTTTGGTTTTTGAAAATTTCAAAACAGAAAACCACCCCAAACAGGGCTTTAGCTAACTCCGCCACCGGAATGAAAGCATTTGGTTGGCCACTTAATTTTTCAACTCCATCTTTTTTTGTTACAAAAGATAACTTGTTTTTTTCAACACAACTGAGATAGAAATATCCTTAATTTTTCAACCTCATTTCCACATGGTCTCCTTTCAATTACTTTTTCTTTGAAAAAAAAGAATGTATTTCTATCTTACGAACGTGTTCTTGCTCACTACCATACTAGAAGTGGGGCACTCCTACAATGAACAATGTAATAACAGGTTCGTAAATAAATGAGGTTGACAAACTCGTGATCGTGAAGACACACATGTTAAACTGAAAAGTGGGCTAATCAGTTTAACATGTGTAGGGCCATGACACGTGAAGGACACCTTTGAACCCCACCAAACGGCTCAAATACATCTCCCCTCTCTTTTTTCTTTCACTATTATTAGAATTACAATACACACATTATTGTTCTTGCCTTCCTCAAAATTGCTTCATTCTTTATCTTAAGATTATAAGTGGCTTGTCATTGCCACTTGACTTTGGCGCCAATTTTTTCCTTTTTTTTTTTATTTTTTATTTTTTATATTTTAAAGTTCTATTCTTTTATCGTTTTTATACTTTTATATATTCCTTCTTTCATATTTTAAATTTTTATTTTTTATCTTTTTTATACTCGAATAGTTTACTGTATGAAAAAAAGTTTTAGATGTTTAAGTATGCAAACTCCATTTTTCAATAACCAATTAGGTGAAAAAGAGATTTAATTTCATGACAAAATATGTAAAGTGAGATGCTAGATAGTGTGTTTTGGTGTACTTTCTGGTTCTGAAAATTTTTTAATGGTTCAAATACACAAAGTTTATTCTTTAATAATCGATTCGGTGGAAAATAAAATTGTGCCAAACTATGTAAAGTTTGATACTAAGTAGTATATTTTAGGGAGTACTTTATATACTTTTGTTTTTATATAATTTATGGAGTACTTTACAGTTTTGAAAATTTTAACATGTTTAAATATGTGAAGTTTATTCTTCAATAATCAATTGGGTTGAAAAAAAAGCTTCATTTTATGACAAAGGTTAGTAAAGTAAAATGATAAACAGTGTGATTTGGTGGACTTTATGGTTCAGAATAGATTTTAGTTGTTCAAATACACAAAATTTGTTCTTCAATAGCTGGTTTGGTTAAAAAAATCGTGATAAAATACGTAAAGTGCTTTATGGTTATAATTTAATTTTTATTCACAAGAACTTCAACCACATTTATAAAAGAACACCACATCATATTCATTCAACTTTCTACCTTCAAATTTTGCATTGCTTCTATTTTGTTGGTGTTTTTCATACAACCCTACACATGTGTTTCAATTTCTAATTGTGTTGGATTCTTTTATTTCTAATTATGAGTTAAGTTTTTATATTTATGTTTGATAAATATGGATTATCTTATTAAAATTTTTAGACATTTTCTTCCTACTATCTATGGATGCTTAATTTCAGCATCTTTGTTAGTATTCTTTTTTAATTTTATAATCTTCTTATTTATTTTATAGTTATAATTTAATTTTTATTCGCGGTTATTTGACTATATGTTTTACAAACCAACACCATTGGTCCACTGACAGAAGCTACCCTAGGACACGAGGTCGATTCAGTGCTCCCAAGTTTGATTTCTGCAGTAGACAAATTCTGTATAGTTAAAAAAAATGAGTATGAATGTTTATAAGGTGGTTTGTTAATACATGTGTAAAAATTTTATTACCCATTTACACGAAGGAAATTAGCCAACCCCGTGCATCGCACGGGTTATGGGGCTAGTTACCAATTTGCCTCCCTTACCTAATGCCGCCATAGTATCTTCCGTCCTAATTGTTGAGTAAACTTCATGTTAGTCTCTAAAGCCTGAACTATTATCATATTCTTTATAATTTAGTCAAAAAAGTATAAAATCTTATTAAGGCTCTGTTTTGACAAGTCTTATCCGCTAGCGGCTAGCGTATATGACTACCAGATTTGACTAGTCGATGACGATATGTTTGATAAACACTAGTATTTAGCATTTTTTCAAACACTACTTCAAGTAGCGGTTTTTCAAACTACTTATAGTATATAGTTTTTCACTTATTTTTGGTCATTTTTACTCTTATTATTTTTCTTAAATTCCTTCTCAGTCCTCATTAATATAAACTAAACAGTTTTAAATCTTTATTTTTTATGCATAGATTATCTTTAATTTTTATTTTAATTATAATAATATTTTTATTTTTTTTAGGAGTTTACCATCGTTACATGTCGCTTATTATATTGCAGTAGGTAAGTAATTGTATGTATATTTAACTATATATATATATATATATATTAGTACAGGTTTTTTGTTGTTGACAATATAATACAAGTTTTTGGAAATAATTAAATAAAATTACTAGAATAATAAAATATAAATTTTAATTTTAACTACTAAACATCTTAATATTAGTTTAATTACCAAGGATATATCAATAATAATTTATAAAGATTTTGTCATGCTTAAATAATTTAATCATGAATTAAATATGTTCTTTTATGTTATTTGATATTTATCAGCTAGTTTAACCACTGGTTTTAACACATAATTTGCTATCTGATTTCTAAAAAAAAAAAGTTGCTATTTGCTAGCTAGCTCATTCGCTATCTACCGTTCGCTCATTTGCTATTCGCTACCAAACATAGCCTAAATTAGATACAACATATCACTTGAATAAAAATAGTAAATAAGGGTATTACTTCCCAAAATAAAAACATAAACGTTGTTACCTATCATTGTGGCCTTTGGATTATGATCAAATTAGTCATTTATTCTGTTTTTTTACATTTTTTTTTGACAATTGGTTTTTAACATTTTAAAAATGTATAAACTAAGATACTTGTCAAAAAAAATGTATAAAGATAAAATATTCTTCTATAATTATCTATAAACTAGTTTTTTTTGATAATTAACTATTAACTAATAATTGTAAGTTAACTGTGAGTTAATGAATTTGTCTTAAAAACTGTAACTAATGAACTGAGATGAGTAGTTACTGGATTACAAAGTGGTAGATATATGGGCTCATTAACCATTTGGTCAATGGTTTGATCTCCAGCCGATCATATGAAAAAAAATATTATCTAGTTGGAGAGGTCAATCTCTTAAATGGGTTGAGTATTTTGAGAGATTAGTCCTTACCGTTACACATGAGACAAATTAGTTTACCAAAAAGAATACAATAGGGTTTTTTATATAAGGTTTTTTATATATGTTTTTTTAAAAAATGTTAGGAAATTAGGAAATTAAATGTAGCAATTCAAACGACAAGTTACGACCAACAAGAGTTGGTCCAAGTGGTAACTGGACTTGGATCCCATCCCAATGTCTCAGGTTCAAATCTTAGGTGTGGCAAAAAAACCTTTGAGAGGGGAGAATCACACAGGCCGACAAAGTCAGATACTCAACCCTAAGCCTAAGCCGACATAACAAAAAAACGTCAAGTTACAAATTTATCCATATATTTTTAATCACAATTTTTAGGTGTCCAATCATTTTCTCAATATATATAATTATACTGTGTATAGGAATCTTATAATTTAGTAAGATCAATTGAAATTGATCTAAATATGTTTTTCATCCCTATTAATAAGTAGGTTTTTATTTTACGTTCCTATAATAACTTCTTTTGTTTTTTTGTCTCAGTTTTTTCGCTTTTAGTCCTTGTTGTTATATTTTAGTCCATGTAATATTGTTTGTGTTTGATTCTAGTCCTTGAAATTTAAGACCATTTTGATTTTAGTCTTTGAAATATGGACCAATTAAAGACTAATTTCAAAAAATATATTTCTTGTAGGGAAGAAAAACAAAAAAAATTATTCTGGGGACAAAAACCAACAAAAACATTTATATTTGTAGGAACGGAAAGTATAATTAGACCATGACAATTTTATATCAAAATTTTCAGCAATAATATTGTTCATAATAGAATTAATGATGTTTGGACAAAATTATCAAAATTTGCATAGTGTTTAAAATTAGTTTGTTTGAAGTTGTTTTGTTTTTTTATCAAACAATACTCATGCTATTGAATTAAATATAACCCTAGTCAAACCCCCTTCTCAGGTCAACGAAATGGTGGCCCCGATATTTTACAGCATTTGGTGGGCTAGAAATGTAAAAAAGTTAATGAGTTCAAGCAAATACCTGTTTCTCTCTATGTGGAGCGCGCGACAGCCAATCTCTTACAATTTCAAACTGGTCTCAAGGCGCTTGTCACTATGGTTCCTTCGTCCTCTGTTGCGGGTGAATGGTCTCCCCCTCTGATCGGTCTGGCTAATCTTAATGTAGATGCGACTTCGCTGGTGTGTGGGCTTTGGGATTTCGAGACAATGATTAGAGATGCTTTTGGTGTCGTTGTGGCGGCGGTGTGCTGGTCGGACAGTGAATGTGTTGACCCTTGCTGCACTGAGGTGGTTGCGGTGGTGAGGGGCCTTTAGTTCGCTCTAGAATGAAACTTCAATGGAGTAATCTGCGAATTTGATTGCTTGGGTGTTGTTTTGGCCATTTAGAACCCTAACCCCAATTTCTCTTACTTGGATCGGGTCATCCAAGACATTAGAAGGCTAGCATCTCTGTTTTATGTGGCCCATTTATGTCATTTAGGGAGATCTTGTAATTTAGTAGCCCATACCTTAGCTAAATGGGCTTTATATAATCCTGATGATGTGTGACTTAATTGCTCACCCCCTTAAGGATTGCGTTGTATCTAATTTTCCTCCTTAGTTTGGGATTTTTGATTTGAGGTTTTTTTTTTTAAAAAAACTAACCCTAGTCATGTACATTAGAAGGCAGATTATAGCGCCTTAAAACAATCCATCCTTGAAACAAAATGTTTCTCTTTTCTTGGACAATTTGGCTAAGAGTCGTTTGGTGGTTAGGATAGGATAACACTATGATATGAAATAGGATAAATATAAAATATGACGGAGATAAGACAACACTTTTTCTCATCTCTCTCTCTCTCTCTCTCTCTCCCTCTCTCTACATCTCTTCTCTTTCTCTCATCTTTCTTATATTTTCTCATCTCAAGACCACCCTCCCTCACCCCTCTCTCTCTCTCTCTAACTACATATACATATACATATATATGATTTATTATATAGAATAATAGAATCACTATAAATATTAGAAAGAGAATTATAATAAACTTTACATTTTTGTGTGTTATTCATCGTTCACCAAACCACCGTGCACGAGATCAAAAATTGTCGAGTAGTATCCATTTCCAATACTCCATTGCTCAATTTAATACTTACCTGATTGCAAATTAAACAAATCCATCCAATTGACGTTTTATCTACTACCCGTTGTTAATTTTTTTATGAAAATTAAATTAAATTCATAGTATACGTATGTAAGGATTATTTCGCCTCCCTAAAAAGAAAAATATTATTTCGCTATCACTAATGAAACCACGTGGAACTTCTTCCACCCAAACAAACTAATCGGTGGTCACTCTTAGAGTTAGAGCCATTTCACACTTATTTTCTAGGCCCAAACTTTTTAATTTTATAAATATGTTGATACTTGATAGCAACTCATTCTCAAATCATAAAGCATCATTTTTTTTGTTTTAAATATTACCAACCATGCCAACTATCACCACTATCATCAATTTACCCGGACACCATGGCTTCATATTTGAACTTTGAAGGAATCAAATCCAATAACCAAATCCAGTGAATTTGTAGTTCCACATTGCATAACCTTTTTTCTTATTGGTTTATATTGACTGCATACATCGTATAGTTTGATTCCTCTGAAAACTACAAAAAATTTATTTAAATTTAAATAAAATTGTTGTAGTAAACAAAAAAAAAGTTTTTTATAAATAAATTTTAGACGAAGGAATGACACTCCGTCTAAAGCATGTAAAACCTTTAGAGGCTGTTTGATGGTCAGCATAAATAAGACAATATATGATAAGTCTATCATATATTTTGTCAATCTAACATTTGTTGGGCCAACAAAAACTAATAACTTAATCTCGTGACTCATCCTATCATGTCTCTGTAGCTAAAATTTTATCTTGAGTTCGAGTTGGGTTAGAAACCAACGGGATAAGATAAGAAAATAATTTATTCATTTACCATTCTAATTTAAAATATAAAAATATGAAATGTAATAAAAAATAAATATAAACTAAAAACAAAAAACAAAAAAAAAATTGGTATGAAATTAAAAATAAAAAATATTAATACTTAATTTTTTAAAAAATTGTATAAGTTTACGATATGAGTAATTTTTTCATTTTTTATATTCTAAAATTATAAATCTAATAAAATTTAAAAACTTAAAATAAGTGATCAAAAGTAAATTTTCTATTAAAAAATTATAAAAATGTAAAATTAATTTATTTTTTCAACAATGGTAGGTTTGTCATCAACATAATATATATATATATACACATATATATATATATATATATAATATCTTATAATCATTTATTAGTTCATTTAAAATATATAATATAGTAATACATGTTATGTTTTTAGCTAAAAAGAATGGTACACATTAAATACATAATACGATAGATATGATAGTGTCGTATCCTATATCTATTCTGCTTCATATCACATCCTATCTCTATCTTATTATGACCACCAAATGCGCCTTAAACTCTATGTGAGTTACAAAATCTTATCACGATATACTAAATCGACCTCTTGAGCATAAACACAAATAATTTCTTCAAATTATAATTACTATAATTCATAAATAATAGGAAAATACTTAGATTTATTTAAGATAACTAAGTTGGAAGGAGTAGGACCCTTACAATAATTTGAAAAGGTTCCATGTGGTAATTACAGATTAATATTTATAATAATTCAATTATTTTTAAATATTAAGAAGAATCAACACTCATTGTGAGACAGAGCCCTTTTATCACACACACTCTCTCTCTAGTTTGCTTTCTCTCTCTCCCCTTCTCTACGCGATCTCTTTCACTGACTTTCAATTGCGAATATTTTCATCAAAAATCACTACAAAATCCTTCTTCATTTGTCGCATTTTGGGTTTTTTGTGAGTCTCTTGGGGCTCTCTCGTGGAGCTCCGAACAGGTTAAAGAAATTTTCTCACTCATATTTGAGCTGAAAATTACAAGTGGGTTCAGTTCAGATTCAAGGAGTTAATGAATTGAAGTAAGTTTCCGTCTTTTTTAACATTTTAGGTTACCCTTTTGTCTGATTTCACTGTATGATCAACTACTAAGTTGATTTAGCTATTTCCTTTGCACAATCACGTATTAGTGGATCTGTGTTTTCAGGTTGTTATTTAGCTTGGGATCCCGAGAAATTTAGTGGAGTTTGATGACTGAATTTGAAATTTTGGTTTTTTGTCGAATAATTTTCTGGGTATTGAAATTTGAAACACAAAAAGAGTAATCAGTATAAGTAGATTGGATTTGATTGGGAGCTGGGTTTATGTTGTTATGACGATCCGAGTACAAGTTTTCATGGTCAAATAATTCAATTAAGTTTCATTGTTTTTGAACCATCTATTTTGGTTAAATTTTGCAGTTAGGTAGGTTACTTAGGATACATAAAGTTGGTTTTTAAAGGTGGGTAATAAGGAAATTTGAGCTGGTAAAAAGTAGTTAATGCTTCTGGTTTTATGTTATTCCTGTTTTGGGAATTTTACAATCTAAGAGATGTTTAGCAATATATGTCATGTGGCTTCAGTGTATAATATCCAGTAGGAAAGTTAGAGGTTGGCGTTGAAGTGTCCAGTGACGTATATACTTGATTAAAATTCGAGCCGAGACTGGCGACCCCTTCATGAGATGTTTAGCAATATATGTCATGTTGCATCAGTGTATTAGCTGATGCACTCGAGTCATCTAATTTACTATGCTTAGTTTAGCCTTTGTCATGCAAGATCAGGGGTATGGTGTCCCTGGTACCACATTGGTTGACTAATGTGCCTCACTGCTCGTTGTGAAAACTAAGAATCTTCATGATATGCTTAGCAATATATGTCACGTTGCATCAGTGTATTAGCTGATGCAGTGGAATCATCTAATTTACTATGCTTATTTTAGCTTTTGTCATGTCAGATCAGGGGCATGGTGTCGCTGGCACCACATTGGTTGACTAATGCGCATCATCACTGCTGGTTGTGGAAACTAAGAATCATTGAATCGTTTTTATATATAATAAAAGAATCATTGGATTGTTAGCTGCTTCTACCAGAACTGCTTTCTGCAGTTTATCACTTTAGACAGTCTTGTGGTAGACTAACTGATTAAGAATTGACACACACACACATACACATATTTATATACAATGTATATATTCATGACAAGGTGCATGCATCTTTTGCTGATTGAAAGTACACATTTTTCTCTGCTGCAGGTTTTTCGCGCTATATTTTTCAGAATCTGATTCCATTGTCTCACTCTAAAGTCACTGCTTTTGGAATTTGAGAATCTCCTATTTTTAAGGTTTATGGATGGATCATGATTTTTATAACTCTGTTTGCTGATTTGAAATGATAGATATTTCGAACTGTTATCAGTATCTTTCTAAGAAACTTGCTTGTCAGATCTCAACTAATAAAGTACAAACATGCCTACATGGTGGGGAAAATCCTCATCGAAAGAAGCCAAAAAGAAAGCAAGTAAGGAAAGTTTTATTGACACATTGCACCGAAAATTTAAAATTCCATCCGAGGGTAAACTAAGCATTATATCTGGAGGATCTCGTCGACGGTGCAATGACACAATTTCAGAAAAGGGTGATCGTTCTCCATCTGAATCAAGATCCCCTTCACCTTCCAAAAAAGTAGGAAGGTGTCAAAGTTTTGCCGAAAGGCCTCTTGCTCAGCCACTGCCACTTCCTGGTCTGCACCCTTCAAGTATAGGCCGAGTGGATTCTGAAATTAGTATATCAGCAAAATCAAGACTGGAAAAGGTCTCTAAGCCATCATTGTTTCTTCCACTTCCAACACCCAGATGCATACGTTGTGGGACAAATCCTGCAGATATGGATGGAGATATGGTTACTGCTACCGGCTTCAGCGATTGCTCTGCTGATAGTGATGAGCCAGCAGACTCACGTAATCGCAGTCCGCTGGCAACTGACTTTGAGACTGGGACTAGAACTGCTGCGGGCAGTCCTTCCAGGTTGCTTCCTGAAACCATAATATGCTTCCAGATTGTTCATTTTATTACATATGCGTGACTTGATTATTTGTGATTGATTCGATTAGAAATATATACCTTTTCTACTTTACTCAAAAGTTGCTCTGTTTCTGAAGCTTGATGCTCAAGGACCAAACACCAGCTGTTTCCCAACTGAATTCAAGAGAAGTGAAAAAACCCGCAAACATTTTAAGTAATCATACATCTTCTACTTCACCAAAACGGAGGCCTTTACGTCACCATGTTCCAAATCTTCAGGTTCCCCCTCATGGTACCTTCTATAGTGGTCCTGACAGTTCCTTGTCAAGTCCATCAAGAAGTCCATTGAGGGCATTTGGTACAGATCAGGTGTTGAACTCTGCTTTTTGGGCTGGGAAGCCATATCCAGAGTTCAATTTAGCTGGATCCGGGCACTGCTCTAGTCCAGGTTCTGGTCACAATTCTGGGCATAATTCAATGGGAGGGGACATGTCAGGACCATTATTTTGGCAACCAAGCAGGGGAAGCCCTGAATATTCACCAGTACCTAGTCCTAGAATGACTAGCCCTGGTCCAAGCTCTAGAATTCAGAGCGGAGCAGTCACACCTATTCATCCTAGGGCAGCGGGAACACCCACCGAATCACAAACAGGATGGATTGATGATGGAAAACAACAGAGTCATCGTTTGCCCCTCCCTCCTTTAACAGTTACCAATTCCTCGCCGTTCTCTCATTCTAATTCTGCAGCAACATCTCCATCTATGCCAAGAAGTCCAGCTAGAGCAGATAGTCCAATGAGCTCTGGGTCACGTTGGAAAAAAGGAAAGCTGCTTGGCAGAGGCACATTTGGACACGTCTATATTGGCTTCAATAGGTATGTACGTTCGATAATGTTCACAATTTCATCATGGTTATTTTTTTTTATATTTGCATCTTAATAATAATAATAATAATAATTGGTTAAAAATGCTTGTCTCTTTTAGTGAAAGTGGTGAGATGTGTGCAATGAAGGAAGTTACTCTGTTTTCAGATGATGCCAAGTCTATGGAAAGTGCTAAGCAATTAATGCAGGTAAATTGATTCCTTTTAAACCTAGCAAAATTTCACGCAATTAAAAATCATTTTCCTTAGGTACTACGTTATAGTTTCTAGTCTTGAATTTCAGAATCTAACTACAAGATTTCTGGCAGGAAGTTCATTTATTAAGCCGATTAAGGCATCCGAATATTGTGCAGTATTATGGTTCTGAAACAGTAAGTTCTCTCCTTTTCCTATCCATTTCTAATGTATGTATAAGCTTCTAGTCACAATCTAACAATTAACAACATTGTTGTAAAACCTTGTTAGCAGTATTTGTTTTTATAGTCTACTTATATAAGTTTCTGATTCATCCCTTGCACAGGTAGATGACAAGCTTTACATATACCTCGAGTATGTATCTGCAGGCTCCATACATAAAATTCTTCAAGAATATGGGAAATTGGGTGAACTAGCTATTCGTAGCTATACTCAACAAATTTTGTCAGGGCTTGCTTATTTACATGCTAAAAATACTCTGCACAGGTGAACTATGGCATCTGTCCATAATTTCAATGTTTTAACTTTTTCTGCTCCACATAATGATTAGTTTTTTAAACTTCTGATATATTGATCTCTGAAATTCCATTTACATTTAAAGGGACATCAAAGGAGCAAATATACTGGTAGATCCAAACGGTCGGGTCAAGGTGGCAGACTTTGGCATGGCAAAGCATGTAAGTTTGGAGATAATGACTTTCCAGTATCCATTATATATGGGTTTAAGTTGAATGAGCTAGACATACAAATTAGATTCCAGTGCTTATGAAATCATAAATATTTGTTAAAAAGTCAGCAGTTCACTGATTCAACAGAGTTGGTATTTCAAATGTCACGAGACTGAACACCCCCCACGGTCCCCCGAAAAAATTGATCCTCATTATAACTGATCCCCCTCTTCATATATTTTGTCAGATTGTGTTCACCTCTTGATATGGTTTACTTCCTGCCTCTTAAATATTTTTGTAATAAAAAAATCATTATGTTGACTAGATTCTGATAAAATATTAGCATTTCTGACTTCTTGGTAGTACTTGGGTTACTAAAAATGTTTATGTGAAGATGGATCCCTTTTTTTAAGTATAAAAAGAGAAATCATTAGTAATGAAAAAAGTAGTGAAGAAATCAATTCAACATAAAATGTAGAATGTCTAACAAACAAGAATATCGACTGAACTTAAAGAACTAAAAAGTATCCCAAGATGGAAAGAACCTCTTCTGACTCTGTTATGGTACTACCAACCTTCTGTAATGATGGTATGATTTTACATTGTAGACCTCGTCTCATATTGTACAGAACTCTCAATTAGCTCTTACAATCCATTGTAGGTAGTCTTTTCTTGCATTAAACCTTCTAATTACATAGCAGTAAGTAACTCCAAACATTGTGTCAAAGCACCCCTTCATGATCAGACCATGTGTCACAATCCAAACAACATGGATAAAGACATTGTGTTCTTCTGGTTGTCTTGAATGCACAATATTTTGTTTTCATGTGCAAATATCATTCGAGATTTTTCTAATTCATAATGATTCAATTAATCCATATATTGCATGATCTATCCTGTTTGTTGTACTTATACCTCATGTGATTTGCAGATAACAGGGCAATATTGTCCACTGTCATTCAAAGGAAGTCCTTATTGGATGGCTCCTGAGGTTCAAATTTTTTTTAGGTTCAGTTGTTTAGATTTTAGTTGCATAATATTAGTTTTGTGATTGATTATCTTTGATTACTGATAATTCAGGTTATAAAGAACTCTAGTGGGTGCAGCCTTACTGTGGATATATGGAGTCTTGGATGCACAGTTTTGGAAATGGCTACAACCAAGCCTCCTTGGTTTCAGTATGAAGGGGTCAGTAATGCATGTATAATGCGTGCATAACGTTAAATGATATTCCTTGTAATATAAACATGTCACCCTTGTAAATCATTTATTCTTACTGCTTGATGTACTTGCATGTTACTGTAACAGGTTGCTGCCATGTTCAAAATTGGTAACAGCAAGGAGCTCCCAACAATCCCAGATCATCTCTCAAATGAAGGAAAAGATTTTGTTAGAAAATGTCTACAACGTAATCCACGTGATCGCCCTTCAGCTAGTGAATTATTGGACCACCCTTTTGTCAAATGTGCTGCACCTTTGGAAAGACCTATTCTAATTCCTGAAGCTTCAGACCCAGTTTCTGGAATTACACATGGAACAAAAGCTCTGGTACGTATGCTATTTCTAACAAATCGTTTAAAAATTCTTTTTTACACGTGTGCTGACCTCTTCTTCGTGAAACTATGTCCCGTGAACTATTTGTTCTTCATGTTTTCACATTTCTTACGGACTTGTGGTGGATTTATGTACTTGGTGTGTATATTTTATAGGCTATTCATGCTCTTGGTAATCGATAAAATGTATGGTTTTTAATTTCTCATGTCATGTCCCGAATGTTGCTTCATTTACATGATATATTATCATTCCCTTTTAATTGTATATTATTATCTTTTAGAAATTTATCTCCGTAGTGTACTAGGCAGCATGAATGATGATAGGAATCCAGAATTAGCAGTTCAAATTAATGGAGAAAGAATTATTAAGTAATGTAGAAGTATGTAATATTACTGAAAAGTAGGAATTGCAAAGGAATTAGTATTCCACTGCCCCAGAGCTAAGCTCCTTCAGAGAAACATATGCTCTCTGCCCATAACCAACTCAATGATTCTCCAGGATACCCTCAAACCATTCTATCCTCCACCCTATATAACAAACTCATCTCTCTCTCTCTCTCATAACTCCCCCTTCTTTAATTTCTCTCTTTGGGTGACTCTAAGTGGGCCTTTACCATTGGGCCTACAAGTACATATAAGGTACCTACCAAATGATGTGGAAGGGAAAGGCAGAGATCGTAGCTCAAGACATAATGTAGGTTGGGGATAGTGGGATGACGGTTGAAACGGGAAAAAGGTTCGAGGTTTACAAATTGGATTCCTTTTTGTTAGACCATGCTATAATTTTATGTCAAGAGTAAAGTACACACATGGAAGTTAGGGGAAGGAAGCTAAAAGACTTGTTATTTAAAAAATGGTGGTATGATTATTTTATCAGTAATGTAAATCTTGTTTTGTATTTCTTCGCATGAAGTAGCTTTTGAGTACGCGATCCCAGTGAATTTTTCTTGCATCAATGAGTTAGCTTTGGACTCCTCAATCTGTATATCCTCTTAATTTCAAATTTTCAATAATGTTTTGATCAATTTTTAGGGCATTGGACAAGGAAGAAATCCGCCTGTCTTGGATTCAGATAAACTCTCTGTTCATTCTTCTAGGGTTTTGAAAAGTAATTCTCATGAAAGGTCTCTCTCTCTCTCTCTCTCTCTCTCTCTCTCTCTCTCTCACACACACACACACACACACACACACAATCAAGTTTGCTGACATTGGCAATGGTAATCTGAAATTTTTTCATTAATCTCCAGTGAAATCCACATGCCAAGGAATAATATATCTTGCCCCGTCTCTCCTATTGGAAGCCCACTTTATAGATCAAGATCACCACAGCAAAGGAGTGGGAGATTGTCCCCTTCTCCTATATCTAGCCCTCGAACTGCTTCTGGTGCATCAACGCCTCTCACCGGTGGCAGTGGCGCCATTCCATTTAGCAATCATTTAAAACAGTCAGTTTACTTTCAAGAAAGTTCTGGAAGCATGCCAAAATCCCCAAACGGCGCCTACATCAATGGCTCTGCTCATCACGACTCGAATATTGACTTTTTTAGAGGAATGCATATGGGGTCACACATGTCATCAGAACTTGTTTCCAGTGAAAATGATGTTCTGGCTAAGCAGTTTGCAAGACCTCACGCGGAGCAATATGATTTTCAGTCAGTCTTGGCCGATCGTGTTGGCCGGCAGCTGCTGGGGGATCATGTCAAGATTAATCCATCCCTTGATCTAAATCCCAACTCGTCTTTGCTCAACCGCGCAAATGGTTTATGACATGAGAAAATTTCCCGGGCCACTTGTTTGAGCAGCGTTCGAAGTTTCTCCGAATACCTTTGGTTACATTACACAGATCTGTTAATTGTTATATTTGTAAGGATATAATAATACAATAAGGAGCCAAAGCACAAGAGATTCTGTGTAAATACCATTGCATGGTCTAGCATGGAGGCACAAAAGTGCTTCTTGCATGCATGGCTTCAGACTCAGGGCTTATTGAGTTCAATCCTTACATCTGAAGTGCCAAACAATGTCAAAACATGAAACTTTCAAGCAAATACTCTCACATGTTGGCCAAGAGGAACTTCTTTTTGTATGTATCATCATGTTTAAGATAAGATGCAGCATCAACACATGAGAAGCTAGGAGCTTAGATTTCTCTCGTGATTAACATACCAGAAATGACACAGTTCATGCAATGCAATGAATGACATGCATTTTTTTTTCCGAACACCATATGCCAGAAAAAAAGAGTTGAATTGACACAAACTTTAACATGTAGACTATTTTTTGGGAGTGAGGGTAAGAAATTGGTGTACAGAAGGTGGGAAACTTTATTGTGATTATGAATTTATTGAAGGTAAGTGATGGATTTGTAGAAGCTCATGCATCTCATGTTTAATTGCTGGCTCAGATCAGATGGAATGCTGTTATTTGTATCTTTTTGGTACATTTTCAACTGTAAAATTGAAGAAATCTGTTTAATGCATTTGTTCCAAAATTGGGTGCGCTCTAAAAGCAATACAAAATTTCTTGCTCATGATGTTATTAAGATGTCGCTGTGATGGTATCTAAGGAAGGGATCGATATGTTGTGTGATTTTCTAGGGCTTAATTTGACTAGAACTTGTTTGCTAGGGGCTAATTTGAGAAGAACTTGTGATTTTGTTAAACTATATTTTCAATTTTTTTTCCAGATCACTATATTTTCAATATTAGTTGAAGGAATATTTATTCAATCAACAATGCTATATCCTACTAAGAATTGCTGGCGAAACTACGCCGAATGACAGATGTCGCTTCATAAACACACTCAAACTTTGTTTTCTCTGCTTTTAAAGGAACTTTGACTAAAATCATGGTTTGATAACCCATCACAGCGAATTTGTGGATAATTCACAAAGAGCTTCTCGCGTGAAGCATCATTTCCCTTATTCAATTGCGCGTATCAGGATAATTCTTTCACATTTGAAAGTTCTTTTCGGTGATGAAAAAAAAAAACAAATTTTTGAATCTGGTGATGTAAATTTTTGGATTAGATGGAACAACTTAAAGCAATAGTTGAGAAATTGAATGATCAACAACTTTTTTCCTCCAACCAACAAGTTAATAGAAATTGACATCAATAGTTGAATGTTTAAAAATAGAACTATAATAGAACTATCATTGGTCCACGTAAAAAAAATAGAAATTTAATTTATAACCTCTCGCCGACTCTTAATAGCAAGTTAAAATGTTCTTAAAAAAAACTTCCATCCCTGGTTACTCTAGCAAAAACAGAGCGCTAGAGCTTACCAGGGTCATGGTCTACTTGTGTTTATATGTAAGAAAAGAAAACATAAACTAAAGCCTTAAAGCCTTAGTAAAAGCCACTTAATTGCTGGGTTGGATGATTCGGGTGGTGCGCATATCTGGAGACACGATATCGAAGAATAAGGTATTTTGCATGGGGTCGGGCGGACCTTATACCGCCGAAATGTTGAGCGCATTGTACACAACAGTCACGACCATCCTGAAAGCTGTATCCGGCATGCTGCTCGCTTTGATCAACTGGCAGATATATTGTAGTTTTCAAGGTTGACCGAAATGGATAGAAGATCCAACTGAGCAAACATTTTTGGCTTTTGCACAAGCATTTTTGTCATCTTCTTCATCGATTGCCATCGTGTGTTCGGCGTGAAACAGAAACTAGCTCCGTTTCTACTGAAATGTAATGTCGTGTTAGTTACAAATATTGCGATTCTCTCTCTGTGTATAGGCATTTGTTAACACGTAGATATACAAACGTGCAAATTGTATATACTTTAACTCGCTTTATTAGAATATAGCGGTTGGGAACCAAGTTGGGTATGAAGTAGCTTTAAATCTTTGAGTCAGGAAATTGGCGTGTCTTGAATAAAAAGTTAAAGTTATAGAAGACAATAGATCCTTCATACCGAAGAATATCATATATGCGTAGTTTTTTTGGTTTCGCGAAAGCCCATTTATAGAATTGAAAAGTAAGCCCTCCTCTCCAAAACCCCCCATCCAAACATACCTAATTGTTGTTAAAAAATGTTACAAACTTTAAAGTTTAAATAACATATTATCATGAATACTTCATGAATAATAAAACTAAACACAAAATGTTTGTTTTAAGTAACTGACAAAAAGGGAATACTAATTTTATGTCCGGTTACCATAAAATTCTTGTCCATGAAAATCTTATGAAAAGATATGAGTCAATGATGCAAAAACAAGTAATCACCACATTTGAGTTGCAAGTTTCTGGAACTAATAATTTTCAAGATAGAACTATATATAAAAATTGATTGACAATCCATATATAGATAGTTATTTAAAAATGAATCAAATATATTAAAAGTGAAGTCTTGGCTATTCATATATTAATATTTTGACTGTGGATCAGAGAAAATCCAACTAATATCTATAACTTTTATGACAAATATTCAAATACCTCTTTAACAAAAATATGGATATTATTAACAACATGATGTGATGCAAGTGGTAGATACTTGGGGTCTCTTAACCACTTGGTCATGAACTATTCATGAAGTAGTTTGGTTTCCATTAAAAAAAAATGTATTTTAACAAAATAAGGTTCATAAATGTGGAAATCATTGTCCATTTTCGAATAGTATTTTCAGAGAATATGATTTCGAATGGACAATAATTGACAAATATATTTTCAGAGAATATTTCTGAATATATATGACAATAAAATCCAAATATATAATTGCTGAAATCAGAAATGGATTAGAGAATATAGTTTCGAATGGATTTAATTAGAAATTGAGAGATCAATTAAGACAACACATCATTGAAAATGTTAGCTCTTATAGTACAAATAACTTATTTTTAATTAGTTGGCTGTGAAAAAAAAATTCCAAATTGACTATGCATAACAATTAAACTCTTTTTGGTCAAAAAAAACAATTAAACTCTTTTTGGAAACACTAAATAAAGTACAAAATAGGACATATTTTTGTGAATAAAAATAATAAAAAATTTATTTTTTCACATCAAGCCTCTTTAGTCTCAAGTTTCTGAACAGAAGATATATTTCTTAAAACGAAATAGATTAAAGTTGATATAAACTATGCGAACATCAAAGATTCAAAGGGTAGGGCCATTAAATTGTAATGTAAGCTTGAAATTTATGTCTGCGCAATGTATAAGAATATCAGAGGAAGCTCTTAAAAAAATGTCACCACACTACATCAGAATTGTTAAAAAAGGGCGCCCTATTAGGGGCATTTTTTAAAAAGCGCCCTGATGCCCAAAATAAGGCCCTCCGTATATTAGGCATCAGGAACGCTTTATAAAAAGCGCCCCTAAAGGCCATTCGTATTTTGGACATCATGGGAGCTTTTTAAAAGCGCCCCGATGCCTAATATTCTAATATTTCCGTTTCATACTCCCCCTCACTCTCAGTACTCGTCTCTTTCCCTCTTTTTTTTTTGACCAACTCTTTCATTCTCACTCTCAGTCTCTCTTACCTGAAACCCTGTTCTCTCACACTCTCCTTCTTCTCAGTCTCTTCTCATTTGCAAAACTCAATCTCTCTCACGCAAACCCTTACGCGAAACAGAAACAGTGAACGAGTTAATAACCACGTCGTCAAACGCCCATTCCGCCGTCATCGCCGTCAACAACCACGCCGTCATCGACGCTGCTGCCTATTCCGTCGGAGCTGTTGCCTTTTTCTAATACGTTCCCATGACTGTGCAATTTAAAATGTTAGGGTTTCTCTACTTTCTACTTTCTGGTATGTGCTTTTTGTTGCTTATTATAGTATGATATATTCTGGGATTTTGCTTTTGTATTATTGTGTGTTTGTTCTTTTATTATTACAATGATGAGAACAATAGCTTGGCCCTGAATGTGGCGTTTTGGGTATGTAGGCAAGGTGTTTGATATTGGTTGTTGTTGGTCTGAGGTGCTTTTTACGAGCGCTCCTGTTTGTGGGGTTGGCATCAGGAGCGCCCGAAAGCGCCCCCGATGGATAAAAAAAAGCGCCCCTATTGGCCTATTTCTGTTGTAGTGCCACGAGTCATTCTATTGATGCATTTCATATAATGTGATGTGACAATCATAATTATTGATGCATTTCGTAACTAATGTATGCCATTGACAAGTAAGTAACACTTGGTTATTCTATTTCTTAATAATCAGATTAATGCTGAAATCCCAGAGTTTCTTAGCCATTTCATCGTCCCTCCCTAGTGAGGTTGTTTTGGCCACATTGCTGTCTGAAAAATATTTTCCACTAACTCCTTTCAATTCTGGGTGCAATGCTACATAGCATGTTGTTGCTGCTCCCTACATTCAGATGGAAAAAAATGAACATGCAAGCTCAGAAAAATCTCCTAGAGTTTAGAGATTATGCACCGACAGTGTAAAACTTTTACAAAGGCATCCCATTAAATATCATCCCAATGTCACTTTGTTGTATTATTTCATAAAAATATCTCAACAAATATCTACATAGTGAGATCTGATTGGATGGATGATTGTGTAAAAAATATTTACACTACAATGCATAGTCCTTAATTCTTGAATATAAGCAACCGTCTAGGTTATATCACAGAACCTGAGAACCAAGGTGTTTGGTCCATTATTTAATGGTGGATAGTTTCATAATAAATGTTTTTAGTAACCAGTAACTATTTGAGAGCAGAGAGCTCAGGGGCACCACAATAATACTCAAAATAACATCATCATGTCCCTCACATTTATAATCACAGGCCATACTGATATTGATATGACTTACCTGCTGGACATTTTTCATCAAAAATTTTCCAACCACACTTATTACACCTGCATAAATCAAACATAAATATTCAGACATAATTCACCTACTGTCATTATCCACATAATTTAAAAACAATTTTTATAGACTTAGAAGATGATATAGCAGCATTGAAGTGTTATAAATTATAAAGGACTTTTCTGAGTGGTCATGGGAGATTGGGCTTCACAAGAATGCTTAAAAATATTGATGCTGTTCATCAGCATGTGTGTACTCATTCAATATTTACCTATTCAGAATCTCTTTGGGTTATTATTGAACAATATATTCAAGTACTAAGCAATATATAGACCAATGGGGGCTAATTGGATTGTGAAATCCGTCAAAACTTTAATTAAAATGAAATAAACAAGATAGTTATCCCTCTACATAATGAAAGATACTCCAGAATACATTTTTTTTTGTATACCAAATCCCATGACTTGTACAATTCCTAGACAACATGTCAAAATGAATTCATAAATGAGGTGCTTACTACCGATAACTGCATTGTTATAACGGAAAAGATTGGTGGTGATTGTTCCTGGATGAAGAGAATTTGCAGTAATATCCACCCCATCTTCCTGATCAAGATGTAGAATATTTACATATATCAAAGATAGTTAACGTGGAAACTAAACAAAATGATGATTAACAGATAATTAGGATGACCAAACAACCAGTCACCAACTATCTTCTCCAAAATAAGATCCGTTTCAATTAACAGATAATTAAGAGATGAAGCAACTTATTGTACATAATAAGCAAGATTAATGGGATTAATAAAAGTGTAGTATCAAGAAGACAAATGCTTTCAGTAAAAAAAAAAATACAAATGCTGTTTCAAAAAAAACAATTCTAAATCAAAAAATCCTAAATAACCTGATAAAATGATAGTGAGAAAAAAGAAACAAAGCTGGTACAAGCATAGATCTACCAATTTGAAGCCTAGAATTGTCACATTGGAACCAAGGTTGAAATAGGCATTGATTCTACTAGGAAAACAAAAGGCCATGCCATAGTCTGATTATGTTCAATCAGAAATATCAGTTTCTTAATCAACTGATAAAAGTTAAAAGAGACAAAGAAAACAATATATAAATCTAAGGACATTTCTTTTTTATCAATCAACCAAATGTGAACATAAGGAAACATGAAAATACTGACTTCTAATGTCCTTCCATGACTGGCTAACATGTCGAGTTATGGGAAAAATAACACTAATAACTGACTACTTATAACAAGATAAGATCCTAATTACACTACTGTACAACACAAATTAGCACACCTTGAGTCGTCTTGTAAGTTCATTGGCATGTAAAATGTTAGCAAGCTTTGACTGACCATATGCACGCCAGCTGTTGTAACTGTACACAAGGAAGCAAGCATAATCAAATTGACATAACACTTCTTCAGATGTTGTAACTATACACAAGAAAGCAATCACATTTCCATGCTTTGACATTACCTTGATTGGTCATTAATTTTGTCAAAACGGATTCCTTCAGTATATGCAAATCTGTGAGCCTCTGAGGAGACATTAACAATTCTTCCTTCTTTCTTACTTTCACGTGTTGTTTTCTTCATAGTATCCAACAATAGATTTGTCAACAGAAAATGTCCTGCATAATTATTATTAATTAATAGAATAATATCCAACTATATAACTTCAGACAAATCATATTGGAGGTTACTCATGAAAATAAAACATTGACATTTCCCACATACCTATGTGATTGGTGGCAAATTGTAGTTCAATGTTGTCTTTGGACAGCTTGAAAGGGCATGCCATAATTCCTGCATTGTTTCTTACAATCACAAACGAACAAACCAGAAAACATTATTACTACTGTGTTTACTTGAATGATCATGATTGGGAGAGAGAACTAGTAAATAGAGTAACAACTTCAATAAAAAACAAAAACAAAAAACAAAATTGATGCCTATATGACCTATATATAATCTCCTTTTCTTACATCAAGATGTTCAATGGACGACCAGAGGAATTATAGTCTGATGCAAATTTCTTGACAGAATCCATTGAACTGAGATCTAACTCCATGGCATCAACTTTAGCTGAGGGAATCTCCTTGAGTATTGTTTCTTTGACATCTTTAGCAGCAACCATGTTTCTCACACCCATAATCACATTGGCACCACGCAAAGCAAGAACACGAGCAGTCTCAGCACCAATGCCACTGGATGCTCCTGTTACCACAATGTTCTTATACCGCATTAAAACATTGACACATTCCAAGAATAATCTATTCATGCACATATAATCAAGCAGAAGATAAGCCAAAATTGAAAATCATGATTATGCAACAACAAAAAAATTGTTTGTAAATTTCAACATTCAGAGATTGACTTCAGATCATTACCACCAGTAGCTGTTTCATAAGGGTCCAGTATATTGCACAAGCTAAATTGCAAAGTCAACAACAAAAAACCCTTAGTCAACTATACGGGTTTTAGATCTTTATTGAATAAGGCTTGTAAATCACTCCCTCCTAAAACCTGTATATGCATATTGAATGCAAGGTTTTGATTCACAGTCGTGATTGTATCGTGATCCTTGGTATTACAGAGAATCATGGTCAATTGCAACGGTAACATGCATCTAAACATGTATTTAACCAAAGGGCATGCTTGAAAAGTCATTAAAAAGATGATCAGTTGATTGTGGTGAATAAAACTGTTGTATAAGATTAATAATCAAAAACCTCTCAGCCTGACTATAAGAGAAGCCATTTGAACAGGGAAATGAACTAGTCTAATGGAGCAATCTTGTAGTGAAGAAAACTTGCAAAAAAAACAATCTTATATTGAAATTATCTATCTAGTGGTAGTAATTCATCTCTAGCAGCTATCCTCTCCAAATAAAAAAATATATTTTTTTCTTGCATGGAGAGATACCCTTTTGAGAAATAATTAAGAAAGAAGAAGATGATAGTAAAAGAACGGGAATTTGCAAAGAAAAAAGGGGTAAAGAAAGAGAGAAGAGAGACCAGTGACAATGGCAGTGAGGCCAGTAGCATCAATTCCTTCAGTAACATGTTGAGCAGTGGAAGACCATGAAAATCCAGAAGCACCTTTCTTGCTGAATGGCCACATTCTCTCTCTCACTCTTCACCTGCAGCGAGAAATGCAGTGGCTGAAAGAAACTGACGCTATTAGATTATCTGAATGAAAACGAGGTGACAATTTAAATATGATAAAAATATTCTTTGTATTTTCCACACAAAAAGGAATGAATAGAAAACCTTTCCACGCTAAAAACGCGTCTTGTAATAATACTTTGGAGATCATAAGCATTTTAAATTTTGTATCATGTTTTTATAATATTATTATCAATATATGTAAATAATAGGTAATGATTTGATCTAATTTTCCTCTTCTAGTTAAATCATCAAATCAATAGTTATTTTCTCATCTTAAAATTACTTGTTTTAATGTGATTTAATACTTTCTTTCAAGATTTTTTTTATACAGGAAGGAAAAACACCAAAAAAGAAAAAGAAAAAATAAACTAACTAGACTCGAAAGAACCCGAAGCATCTGCCTCCAAATGAGGAGCCAGGCCAGGAGGAGGAGAGTCAAAGATAATCCAACGGTCATAACCTGAAGATACTTTCTTTTAAGATGATTATTGAACAACATTTTTAATGTGATTTAATACTTTCCTTTTCTTTTTATCTCTTATATATATATGTGGCTCGTCATGCCACTTCAAATTGGCTCCAAACCTTTTTTTTTCTTTCCTTCTTTTCCTTTTTTCCACTTTTTCCTTTTTCTTCTTTTATATTTTAAAGTTTTACTTTTTTTTCTTCATTTTTTCCCTTCTTCCATTTTGGTTTCAGTTTTTTTTTCTACTTTTATATTTTAAAATTTTGTATTTTTTCTTTTTTATATTTTAAGGGGTATTTTACAGTCTCGAAAAATTTTAGATGTTTAAATATGCAAAAAAAAATTCTTCAATAATCCATTTTGTGAGAAAAAGATTTAATTTCATTACAAAATATGTAACGAGATGCTAAACAGTGTGTTTTGGTGTACTTGGGCAAAAAAATTATTTTGTACAAAAATGCGTAAAGTGAAATGTTAAGTAGTATGTTTTAGGGTACTTTAGGATTCATAAAAAAATTTAACTCTTCAAATACCAAAAATTTCTTCGAAAGTAAACGGATTGGTAAAAAATAATAATAAGTTTGTGACAAAATACGTAAAGTGAGATGCTAAACAGCATGTTTTGGTGTACTTATGGTGGAAAAAAAATATTTTGTACCAAAATACGTGTGAAATGTTAAGCAGTATGTTTTGCGGTACTTTAGAATTCATAAAAAAAAAATTCTTCAAATACCAGAAGTTTCTTCGTAAGTAAACTGTTTGGTTAAAAAGAATAATAAGTTTGTGACAAAATACGTAAAGTGGGATGCTAAACAGTGTGCTTTAGTGTACTTGATTGTGAAAAAAAATCATTTTGTACCAAAATGCTTAAAGTGAAATGTTAAATAGTATGTTTTGGGGTACTTTAGGATTCATAAAAACTTTTTAAGTCTTCAAATACCAGAAGTATCTTTGTAAATAACCGGTTTGGTAAAAAATAATAATAAGTTTGTGATAAAATACGTAAAGTGTGATGCTGACGATGTATTTTGGGATACTATAGGGTCCCAAATTTTTTTTAGATGTTCAAATACGCGAAGTTCGTTCCTCAATAACATGTTTGATGAAAAAGCAAAAAAACATTCGTGACAAAATAGGTTCCAGAAAAATGTTTACATGTTCAAATTGGTGTTTTCTTCTTTATTTTGATAATTTCGCACCAGCGAGTATTAGAAGCATACTTAAATTGTTGTTTAGTTTTAAATCAGACTCTTTATGATACCTACATACATGTTTCACTTTCTATTTGTGTTGTCTTATTTTCTTTTTCATTATGGGTTAGGTTTTTATATTTCTGATAAATATAGATAACATTATTAAAACTTTTTATATTTTTTCTTCTTCTTATTATTTGTGAATTTTCAATTCCAATGTCTTTGTTAAAGTTTATTTTTAATTTTATAATATTGTTATTTAATTTATATTTAAAAGTTAACTTTTTTCCATGGGAACTTCGGTCTCATTTACAATAGAACTCCCCAACATTTTCTTATAATTTTGTATAGGTGTTTTTATTTTAATGGTGATTTTTATTTAACCCTGCATGATGTATTGATGTACTTCTTCCGGACTTGATTATAAGCAAAAATAATTACCTTTACACATATTAAGAATAGTAGTTTTATGCATTTAATTTTCTTGGATTCATGGAAAAAATAAATACATTTACTAAACTATTTCTAATTAATAGTCATCTTCTCACAATATTAATGTTTTTTTGGTAAAAAAAGGAGTTGATTTAATACATTTACATCCATCGATACTAGCTCACCCCGTGTATCGCACGGGAGTGATACACATATATTTCAACCAACTATGTATAAGCTACTAGCTAACATTACTTTCAACTTTCTATAGGTGGTTCTATTTTATTGGTGGTTTTCATCTAACCCTGCACGATACCCACGTGTTTCACTTTCTATTTGTGTTGTCTTCTTTATTTTTGTCATTTTGCATCAAACAGTATTAAAAACATACTTTAACTAGTGTTTAAATTTTTATCTTCTTTCAACGGGAACTTCAGCCACATTTATAATACAACCTCCACCATCTTCTTTCAACTTTATATAACTGCTCCTATTTTATCATGAGTTTTCATACAACCATGCATGATACCCATGTGTTTTAGTTTTTAATTGTGTTGTCTTCTTTTCTTTCTTATCATGGGCTAAGTTTTTATATTTACATTTGATAAATATGGATTATGTTATTAAAAGCTTTAGACATTTTCTTCCCATTATCTATGGATGTTTAATTTCAACATATTTTGTCAATATTCTTTTTAAATTTTATAATCTTCTTATTTAATTTATAGCTATAATTTAATTTCAATCCACAATTATTTGACTATATATTTTACAAACCAACATCATTGGTCCACTAGCATAGGCTACCCTGGGACACGGGGTCGACTTAGTGCTCCCAAGTTTGATTCCTGCAGTGGACAGAAAACTGTTGTCTTGAATGATTGGTTTATTAAAGAGGGTTTCCCCTTCAGGTTTTACTTTAGTTTTGCTAACTAAAATTTAGTCAACCCTGTGCGTAGCACGGGTCAGGCGGCTAGTTCTTTCAAATCTCTTTAACATCGTAACTAATTTGGAGAATAATTGATAATTAATATATATTACCTTTCTTAAGACATGATTTTAAGTATTCACCATTTAAATTTTTAATTTTAATAAATTTCTTAAATACCCCTTGCTTAATCTCATTAAAAAGACAATTTTTCTACAAAATAAAATATTTTAAAAAAATCAGAATAGCTAAACATACACATGAAAACTTCTTTCCTTTGTATAAAAAAATAAATGAGAACTTTTAATTATAACCGTTAAATTAAAGTTAATTATTTGGATTTAATTAATTACAAATTTTATTATGATTCTTTCCTTTTTAATTAAATATCACACGAAATCTTGTAAGACAAAATTGGGACGTTAATCTTAATCTAATAGTTATAATTAAAATTTCTCATTTCTCACAATAAACAAGAGTTCTCACCCAATACAGACCCTATAAAAGATCTTGTAATTAATGACGTAATTTGAGCTGTTAATTTTAATCTAACAATTATAATTAAAAATTCTCATATATATATATATATATATATATATATATATATATATATATATATATATATGAGTTAGGATATATTGACACTAGTGTCAAACTTAGCGACTTAGGTTACCGGGTTCGATCCCCACTGGATGTCGATCCTTAGTTTTCCCTTTGTGTGTGTTAGGTCTTGGCAATTGCCAATCCAACCATCGGACCAAAAAAACTTAGCGACTTACACCAACTTATAACCTGATATTATCTCTGTGGTCCTATTTATCGAATTTCAAAAACTTTGAATACTCACAGTCACAGTAACTCATATATTACAAATCCCAAGTAGGTAGCTCAATTGGCGAGCTAAGGGATACCGAAGGAGTGCACCAAAAGTGTGCAAGAAGGAGGTCCCTGGTTCAATCCCCGGAAACTAACATTTCCCCCACCCCCACTAACATTGCCTATAAAAAAAAAAACAAAAACTCATATATTACAAATCCTTTTGATCATTCTGACCCGTATAACTTCTACTGGCATAACTATATGCCACGTTTATGTTTGGACTTAGTTGACTTGAATATCCTCCAAGTGATATTCTAATTGTAATCCTCACGTTCCTGCACACTAGTTCCCTTATTCCAAAGATATATAAGGAGGTCATCCACCTTCTTCACCAGATAACTAATAGCTACATTATTCACTAGAATGTTTCTACTCTAGTATAATTCTTACTAACTTAGTAACTTGAGTATTAAAGTGTTCTCTCAACCCTCCATTGTCCCCTTAAAATTAGATATCAACCAAACACAAGATTAAATTAAATTCGTGCTCTCTTTTCCTCTGTATGTGCCAAATAGACCCTTAAATTTAAGTATTTGAAAATTAAAAAATTAGAAAATGTTTCTTAAAACCATATATACAAATTGGTATTTATTATGTTCAGTCATATCATTGATGTATTTCATAATAATCGGAACTTATGTCTATGCAATAAAGGTAAGGTATCAGAATGTCATTAAAAATACGTGACAGTGTATGACATTGCCATCTCCATTGTCATATAACGCTTGGGGTAATCTAATTAATCAAATTGATGCTGAAATCCCAAAGTTTCTTAGCCAAATCAACGTCCATCCCTAGTGAGGTTGTTTTGCCCACATTACTGTCTGAGAAATACTTGCCACTAACTCCCTTCACTTGTGGGTTCAGTGCTACGTAGCATGTTGTCGCTGCTCCCTACATTAACATTGGAGGACATATAAGCTCAGAAGAAATGTCAAATATTAGAAGGAGGTTTAGGGCCTTTTTTGGGCAAACAAGTTAACTCCGCAGTTATAAGAAAAACGCTCATCATATAAGCCCTTATACATAAATTATTTCTACAATAAAAAAGAAAATATATGATGTATCATAAACTAAACTACTTCCATAAATCCTTTCAAACACTTTGAGAAGTGCTAATATTGGTAAATAAGCACAAATATGTTATTCACAAGTCAATAATAACCGACCCCAAATAACCTTTATATCCAGCTGATTTGTCTATTATTTACTGGTTGAAAATTTCATAATAAACAAATAAATGTTTTTAACAACCAATACTTGTTTGACACGTCTCTCACATTTATATTCACAGGTCATACAGATGTGACTTACCTGCTGGACATCTTTCATCACAAATTTCCCAGCCACATTTATCATACCTGCATAAATCAAACAGAGATATCTCCATAAAACTAAACTACTGTCATTATCTGCATAATTAAATAACATATTAAAAAAAAACCTCCAATTCAAAATAAACAGTCTGTGTTTATAATAGAAGTTGGATTCTTAGGGTTTTGGATCTAACTCATCCTTCCAAAATCGACTTGTAAGACGAGAGACGCCCTTTCATTATAAGCTATTTTGAGATCTTATCTTTGCTCAATGTAGGACTTCGGTTTCTCCCAATACACTTCCTTGATGCCTAGTACTTAGTGCGTGGGTGACCCGATGGATCTATGATAGACTCTCATACCTTAAGATTTTAGGCTTACCTCATCCTTACAAAACGGCTGGTAAGATGAGAGATGTCTTTTCATTATAAACTATTTTGAGATTTTATCTCTAATCAGCGTGGGGTTTGGGTTTCTCCCAATATAGATAGACACAAATCGACAACAATAAAGTAATGTATAAATAGGTCGGAAAGTTGGTTGAGAGATGGCATGTATGATGTATCTAACTTCCTTGACGGTTTTATGATTGTTGAAAATTATAGATGAGTTGGTCTAACAATTAAGTGTTATAAATTAGCTACTAAGGCTTTTTCCTAATGATCATGGAAATAATGCTCCACATGAATGCTTAAAATACGGATGTTGTGCTTTAGCATGTCTGTGTTCAATATTCGGAGGGGCCAACGGCCAATCTATTCATAAAATAAAACACCTATAACAATGTAGTGTTGAAACATTTGTTGGTGGGCATAATGCTGCAACAAAGAAGAACAACCAAACATAGAAGATCATAAGTTCAAATAAATGAGAACATGTAAAATAAAGAATCAAATAAACTAAATTCATCATTGCGCAAGACTCAAAGACGTGTATAACACTAAGCTTCAGGTTCGATTCGCTCCCACCAATCACTCTAGATTGGATGCAATAGGATGACCAGCGAATCCCTTTAGGATACAATGGAGTTCATTTACATGGTTTGCACACCCACACCAAGCATATCGTCAATGGTATTTTACAGAACAACAATTCTCAAATTACAATTTGCACATAAAAGAAGAGAATGATTTGGAATGAGGAATTTGATAGAGTTTTGGCTTAGACATATGAACAATATATATGTTCTTTCTACTTGTAAAGTTGTTCTATATATAGACCAACTCATACCATTTGGTGAAGATAAGTGTCTTCCCATTTGGAGTAACCACTCATTGACAATTGTCACACTCATCCATGAATGAATGCATCTCTTCACTACAAATGTTCGTGAAAGAACACAACCATACTAGTGAAAGCCATCAAATGACACACCTTTAGAACATGAAACATTGTGTTTCTCTTTCACCTTAGTCTTATTGGATTCCTATTATTTTGGAAATCCCCAACATGTAGATGAATGAGATTGTCTAATTGTGAATCCAAAGGAAGTTCTAAATGACAAAATAGCAAGTTAACATGAAATCCCCTGCCCCCACAAATAAAAAAAGAAAAGAAATGAAGCCAGGAAAGATACCACATAAGTAATGGCAGTAATGCAGAATACATCATTTTAGTGTACTAAATCACAGGAGTTGTGTAATTCCTATACAGAACATGAATTGACATGAATAGTGCAAGGCAGTTACCGTTAATTACACTGCTATGACGGAAAAGATTGGTGACAATGGCACCTGGATGAAGAGAATTTGCAGTGATATCTACCCCATCTTCCTGATCAAGATGTAACAAGTAATTACAAATATCAAAGATAGCTAATGTGGCAAAACCAAAGAATTCACTCATAAATCAAAGAGAAAGAAAAGAAGGCCACGCGAAAAGGGGAGGGGGACAGTGAAACTTGAATAGGACTAAAACACCAACAACTAAAGCCTTTTTCCAACTAGGTGGAGATGGAATGGAGAGGTTAAAAGCCCCACTTAAATTGATGTTCAACAATAATTGGTGGAAAAAAAAAGTTTAACTCCTTAGAGTACAATGAACATAGTGAATGACAAATAAGAAATTAAGTTTTCCGCAGGATAAATCTGCCAATCTAATGCTACGATACTTCTAAAAAATACAATAGAATGATCACATTAGAACCAAAGCTGAAATATGCAATACTTATTACTTACACTTAAAAAAGCTACCCCAGAGTTCAATCAGAAATATCAGTTCCATAATCAGCCAAAAGGTAAGATAATGAGAGATAATGTCAACTTGAAATGTCCTTCAATGGTTTTAAAAAGTAAAAACTGGTAATAGTAAATACACCACGATTTTGGTTCCTAAACCACACCTCCTACAAAAGTGCTTTTTTCCAGAAATATAGTTTTGGAGGGCAGAAAAAGTGGACAAATTATGCCATGCGGAAATTTATTTCAGGACAGGGAGTGTATGCTACTTAAAAACACTACCAATAAACGATATCAGCAGATAACAAAAACATGTCAATTACACCAGTGTACAGGAGAGAGAAATAAGCACACATTGAGACGTCTTGCAAGTTCATTGGCATGTAAAATGTTAGCAAGCTTTGATTGCCCATATGCGCGCCAGCTGCTGTAACTGTATACGAGGAAGCAAACATAAATAAATAAGCACAAACTTATCCTTTCAACAAGTACTACAAGAGTCATGAATCCATTCTTAATTCTAAATGCAGCTGAGATGTGAACAAGTCTACAAGACTACAACTATATCAATATGCATCAAAACAAAAATACACGTCATAATCACAGACTTCACAATGAATAGTAGAGCTGATTTCCTAAGAAAATTAAATTAAAATTTCCATTATAATTCTCTCTCTCTCTCTCTCTCTCACACACACACACACACAATCCACTTCCATTTAAAAACAAAATTAAAAACTGCCAGCATATCTTGCCATGATTTGAAATTAGGTTACCAAATACTACTACCAATTACCTTGATTGATCATTAATTTTGTCAAAACGGATTCCTTCAGCATATGGAAACCTGTGAGCCTCTGAGGAGACATTAACAATTCTTCCTTCTTTCTTACTTTCACGTGCTGTTTTCTTTATAGTATCCAACAAAAGATCTGTCAAGAGAAAATGACCTGCAGAATCATATTAAATAAAAACTGAATGGTTACATCATCTCAGTGTATGCGTTTAAAGACGCAGAAAAATAATCACTTGATGTTTATAAACTATTACCCAATTAAATAGGTTGAGATTCAGACAGATAATTAGTGTACATTTATCTGAGTTATTATTAGAGTTGCTTTTACTTTTTATCTCTGAATTCTTAATTATCAGAATCGAAATAAACAAATTCCATTTCCTTGGCTCCCACTTTCGTCAGTGCCAAAGTCCCCCCCCTACCCACCCCAGTTCACAATTCACAAGGAATTCATATAAAAGATTATTGAACTTTTTTGACAGCAAAATATTATTGAACTTGAAGTTTGTCACAATCAGTCATCAAATGAATTTTCAAATGGAAAAAGCACTCAGTTGATTGGATCTAAACATAAAACATTTATATTTTCCACATACCTAAGTGATTGGTGGCAAACTGTAGTTCAATGTTGTCTTTGGACAGCATGAAAGGGCATGCCATGATTCCTGCATTGTTTCTTACAATTACAAATAAACAAGCCAGAAAGCATCACTACTACTGTGTTTCTTTAAATGATCATGATCAAGAGAACAAAATTGGGACATAAACACACATGATGAGAGAAGACGCGTAACCAACAGCTTTAATAAATACAGGGAGTCAAAATGAATAGTGAAATAAAATTGATAATGCGTCTCATATCATTTCCCTTTTCTTACATCAAGATGTTCAATGGAAGACCAGAGGAAACAAATTCTGATGCAAATTTTTTGACAGACTCCAATGAGCTGAGGTCTAATTCCATGGCATCAATTTTAGCTGACGGAATCTCCTTAAGTATTGCTTCTTTGACATCTTTAGCAGCAACCAAATTTCTCACGGCCATAATCACATGGACACCACGCAAAGCAAGAACACGAGTAGTCTCAGCACCAATACCGCTGGACGCTCCTGTTATCACGATGTCCATATACCACATTAAAACAGTGGCACAGTCAAAGAAGTATTTATCACAGCCAATTGCAAGAATTCAATGTAGCATGCATAATCAAAGAGACTATAAACAAATAATCCTGATTATGCAAAATAGAAATCAACATTCTGAGATTGCCATTGAATTCTAGCTTTTATATAGGGATACATGATAGTGGTTTTTGTTGTTGTATTAATTGAATTCTAGAGATGCAAAAATATAGAGCTAAGTCATATACAGTAAAGTCAACTACAAAGAGCACTAGTTAAAATGTTGGGGGGTTTTGGATCCTCATGGAAAGAGCTTGTAGATCACTACTCTTCAAGCATGTGCATAACCGATCAAAAGCCATAAGGAACTAATTCTCAATAACTCAGTTAAAACGAGTATTCAAGTTAAGGGCATGCTTTTGAAAACTCATGAATAAGATGAACAAGTATTTATGGGAAGGATACAAAAATAATCATGATCTTTATGCAGGTGGCGGGATACGGAATCATACATTAGCAGTTCACCTAAAATATTTATTTATAAGAAAAAAGAAACTCATTTTGCATGGAGAGATACCCTTTTGGGAAATAATTAAAAAAGAAGAAGATCACAATAAAAGATTGGGAATTTGCAAAGGATAAAAGGGTAATAGTGAGAGAGGCGAGACCAGTGACAATGGCAGTGAGGCCAGTAGCATCGATTCCATCGGTAACTTGTTGAGCAGTAGAAGACGATGAAAATTCCGAAGCACCTTTCCTGCTGAATGGCCACATTCTCACCCACTCACACAGTCAACGAAGAAGAACTGAGAGTGCGAAGTAGTATTGTGTAGTTTACACAAAACCAATGCTGTGATTACAAATCTGAATGGAAGGATTTCCTTTTTGAAAAACAAATAAATGTTGTTGGTTTCTTTCTTTTTCAAAAGTAGTGGTGGTTAGGTTAGTTTGCACGAAACCACCTGTTAGATTAACCGAGGGTGTGGTTGAGCGGTTGGGGCTCATCCTCCCTTAACCAAGTGTTGAGGGTTAAATCTTCGCATTGGGTATGGAGCATCTTTAAATTCTTGGGCCAGCTGTCCCACCCTTCGAGGTGCGTCCAATCCAGCGAGAGATTAGTCACTGCGTTCCACGGTAGATACCTTAGTCTCTACCAAAAAGTTTACACGAAACCAAATCGCCTCTTTTGTTTCTTTCTTTTTTGGCAATATTATTTATTACACGATTTTTTTTTATAATTTAGGTTAATATGATTTTTAAGAGTTTAGAGTTATTTTGTCAAAAAAAAAGAGTTTTTTTTTCATAGTCATGTAATCGAAAAAAAATTAATCTTTACAAAATAAAACAAAATTTGATAACGCATTCTTTCTAAATTTAATAATTTTATATAAATGATTAACATATTAAAATTTTACTGTCAAAAAATATATTAAAATTTAGTTCTTATATATATCCTTTAAAAATTTATAAAATAAAAGATAAAATTAAATTTTATTTGACCAAAATTACAACTAAAAATTTATAAAAAAAGCTCAACATTTGATTTAAAGTAGGTTTGTTTTATATTGTGATAGAATTATTTTTGAAAATTGATTTCAAAATAATTGATTTTAGTTTGGTGATAATGTTTTATGTGTGTTTGTTTCTATGTTGCATATGCATTTGACACATGTCCGTAGTGACTTTTTAGACGCCATAGATGCTTCCACTTGAATTCAGAGTTTTGCGCAATGCCCACCCTCCGCCCTCTTCCTTGCAGGTAGGTCTATGGATTGCATGGTGTTGGAGAAACAATATGATCTTTGAAGGCCACCCTTGGCAAGTTCATGAAGCCTTAAGGAAAGTCCACGCGGCCCCTGATGAGTATTTTACACATTGTTTGAGAGATGGGATTGACCCTGCTCCTCTTCGACTTCTTACCCACTGGACCCATCCCTCACAGGGAAACTTTAAGCTCAATGTGGATGACAGCTTCCTCAATAACAACACTGTTTTGGGAGCAAGCGGTGTAGTTCGAAATTTGGATGGTGATTGAATGTTTGGTTTCTCCCACTTTGAGAATGGGGGTGATGCTCTCCTAGCTGAGTTGAGAGTTATGGAGTTAGGTTTGGAGTTGTGTTTACAGCGCGGTATGCGTCGTTTTCTATGTGAAAGTGATTGTTTAGAGGCTATCACCCTTGTGTCGACGGCCTCCATAGATATGCCCACACTACACTGCAGATTACCAAGCTCATGGCCAAGTGCGAGGTTGTCTCTTGGCAGTATGTTGTGCATGAGACAAACAAGTGCGCTGACTTCCTGGCGAAAGAAGGAGCCCACTCTTCTTGCTCTACCCATTGGGACTCCCCTCCTCCTTGGTTGGAAGGGACATAGATTCACTTTTCGTATCTTTTTCTTTTTTTTTCTTTTGCTTGTTACGTTGTAACACCAAAAAAAAAAGGCTCCAATGCAATTCAAACATTGAAACAACCATACGTATTGGATTTAACTGTAATTTTGGTCCTCTTATTTTTTCCAATTCACAATTTTGGTCTATTCCCACTTCTTTTTTGCAATTTTGGTTCCACGATTTTGGTCCATCCTTTAAATTGTCATCCAATTGTTAAAGAAGATGTTGACGTGAAAAAGTAAAATTTTGAAAGATACGATTTTTAAATAACACGATTTTGACAAATTAACTTTTATAATCTTTTAGCAAATTTATTCCAAAATTAAATTTTATAATTGTGAAAAAGTTTAAAAAGTTTGATATAAATATGTTTTTTCTTAAAATATCTCCCTATATAAGTTGTTATTTGTTGAATGATATTAGTTTGGTTTCTCCTTCTGGGCTGCCTAGAATCTAATACAAATTAAAGTATCCTCTTAACTAAAAAAACAATTGGTTCAATGAGCTTCAACAGAAGAAGCATAGACTAAGCAGCCAAAGGAGATGAGTGAGTAAGGGGTTCTTTCTATAGGATTTCATGATGGTATTGATTTGCAGAACAGGAACTGTGACTTGTGACTTCAGAGATACAAATTCTGGATAACAGAAAACAACATTGACAAGTTCTCCAATGTTGAAGCCAACCAGCTCAGAATTGTCAAAACTTTAGAAAAATGTGTGCAGTTTTTTTTAACTCAAGCATATTCCTTTGTTGCAATTATTTTGTTACTAGATAAGTAATAAACTTGTGGCTCCAAAGCCTTGATAATTACATTCTATAAGCACTGCCATGACCCAGTTGGGATAAACGGCTTAATTAAGCACTTATGACATAAGCGTTTATCATATAAGAATTTATCTAAAAGCTATTTCTATAATAAGCTATAAGTAGTTTCTATAAGTTCTCCCAAACAGTCTCACAAGTATTTATGTCAGTAGATAAACTCAAATAAGCCGATCCAAACGGGTTGCAAATCTTTGATTATAGGGGATATTTTTATTGCTTCAAATTCAATACATTCAAATAAGTGATAGTAATAGTTTTAATTCTTATCTTTGTAAATGATCTCTTATGTAAGGAAGGAGAATAATAACCACAACAACATATCCCATACAATACAAGTAGTGTGTATATTTTTCTATAGCCAAATACATTTACTATGCAAACATCATATGCTAACACTAAAAAACCAGCAGGAAAAAAAACATGGTTCAAGACCTTATACATGAAAACTAAATTTACTATAAAAACATAAATAACCCTAGCCATTAATCATCACTCCTTTAATTTCTGGCCAGAGTAATAGCTCTTAAAAACTTTTGGAAGATAAACAGGTAAAAGGAAAGCAAATAAATTGAAGCACCAGAAAGCCATATTAGCAACAGCAAGTGCTCTCCCAGCATAAATCCTTTTATAGGATCCACTATGTTCTCCATCAATCTTGTAGATCTCATCCCTAAGCCAATCAACTATAGTGAAAATTCTCCTTGCATTATACATAATAGGAACAAAAGCTCTTATAGGAGATGAAAACCCATCAGAGAATGCAATTCCTTCCATGAAAACTTGACTAGTCAAAAGAAAAACATGAGGTGAAGCTGCTTTGATGCCTTCCTTATCACCCTCAAATATTCCATGTAAAATATAAGCTATAGGTGCATAAAGTCCAATGATGGCTCCTATGAAGACATATAGGCCAAGGAGTTTATTTTGTGGGTTGAAAATAGGAGGTTCTTTTGATGGGTTAAGAGATGGGAAAGCCACTTTTGACATGAAATACATGTAAAAAATTGAGAAGAATACAAAAGCAAAGTCTTCAGGACTAACCATGCCACTAGCTGATAAGACAAGAACAACAGCAAGACAATTGAGCTGTCGGAAAGAGAGGAAACCTGGTTTCTTTGTTGTTGTGGAGATTGGTTTGTTGTGGAGATTCTTGTTGTCTTGTTGTCCTTTGTGTTCAACTTCTTGTTCTTTTGGTAGGCTAATGTCACACCCAGTTGGACCAACACCACCTGACATTTTGTAGAGATAATCTGTTTTGAATGTAAAAACTGTTTGTGTTTGGGTAATTGATTTGCTCTTCAAGAAAATGAAAAATTTGATAGCTTTTTGCTAGAGAAAATTGATCAAGTCCCTTTTGTGGGGGGAATTAGAGATTGGGAGATTTGTGAGAGTGAAAATCTGAAATTGGTACTAGAATTAAGGAGAGAAGGAGGAAGATAAGGTTAGATGATGGGGTGGAAATGAGGGACAAATGGCAGGTTGATGTTTTATGAGTTCAAAGGTAAAGGCTACGTTTTTTGGTTATTAATTGTGGATGTTATTGCAAGTGTGGTGGCTAGTTCAAAGCCTTGAGATTCGGTGTCACACACTAATTATAACTGTATGTGTGTAACTGGAGTAAGTGTTTGATTTTCAACCATGTGAAAATCATGAATTTAGAGGCGTTGAAAACACCTAGCCCTTTGTTTTAACATAGGCGGATCTTTGTTGTGAAAAGGCTCTTCCAAACTTTTGCAAAATTATAAATTATAAATGCATATACATATAAAATGTTGTGTTATAAAATGATGGACTAGTGTCTCCCGATAGCACAACCTAATGGTAAAACATATGTATTGTGTTGACTCGGATTCGAATCCACGATGTTTCACTTTCCTCCTGACTATCCGCGTTTGTACAAATAAAAATGAGCTAGTGCAAAAACCACCATGTTTGTGTCCCTAATGCGCAATACTATTGTTTTGTGGCGCCAGTATTATCATTACCATGTAGTTGTCTATTTGACTACATTCATGTTGATAATTCTGCTTTACTGTTTTGATAGAAAGATTGAGCAATCGCATCAAGGATCCAGTGTTTAAGTCTCACCTAAGTAGCTCAACTAGTGAATTAAAGGACAACAAGAAAGTAAAGGAGTGTGGGGTTTAAAGTTTTATCATTGGCCAATCCACTAACATAACAACTGACCACTGATATTTGATATTTAAAAAAAGATGCACCGTATAAAGTAGTTTTAAAAGAAATAATGAGAAGTTGATATGGAAGTTCAATATTGGAAGAGTGACAAAATTTTTGAGAAACAGAAATAAATAGAAGCGAAAGAAAAGATTAAAGATATAAACTATTGTACTTCAGACAAAATACTGTGCCACTGTTCAACAGGTGATGAATTGTTTTGAAACATGATCATATTTTTTATTTTGTTTTGTTCCATGATTAAAATATCATCAATTTGATACATGTCATGTACGTATGTGTGCATCATAAAATTAAATTTCACGTTCACAAATAATCTCAAACATTGCATATCGCGGTAGAAACAGCAAACAAAGTCGCAGTAAACGTCAGGGATCTTTGCATTATCTCAACAATAGTGTTACTAAGAAATTTAGACAACTATTCCAAAAGACAGTCGACAAAAATTGCTACTAAAAAAGGACTCCCTTTTACAATAACTGGACAAATTTATTACACAAAATTTTGGTAAATAATGCCATAAGAAAAAATGAAACTTACTGCACAATCCCCTATGAGACCATTTGAAGGAAAAGGACGGAATACAAAAAGACTTTCCGGCAAAACCTACCTTCAATTTTGTGACAGAAGACCATCGGTAAAACTGGAACCTTCTGCAGAGAAATTAATTGGCGAGAAGTCAAATTGAGCATATCTGTCATTTAATTAAATAATCCACTTTCTTCTAACTATGTTGCCGCTTTTACTTTGGGAATGTACTTTATCTTGAATCCCTTCTCAGGCTTTATTCTGGGTTTGGATTTAGCAACTGCGGAGGTTGCAGGTAACCGGTTCTCTGTATTGGCAAGAATGCTACATCTGTCCATATTAGAATATCCACATGTTTCCTGCTCGCAATCCTGAATAGGCTGACACCCAGGAGGTTCAGAATCAGGTGAAATAACCAATTTCACATGGGGTGATGAAATAGCTGCTTTCCATCCTGCACAATTATTTTTGATGGTTTGATCAAGGAAATTAAAGACCAAGCCAGGCATAATTACTGCCAATAGAGCATAACAGAAAAAACGCAAGAATGCATAATTTGGTAAAGCTTACTTTGTACGAGAAAGTCTTTAACATCATGGCTGGATAACTGTAAACTCTCCGAATCTACTTTATCCCCAATGGGAGAGTTGTTCTTCCCAGAACCAATATTACCTCCATCTATATTACACAACCTTGACCTACTTTGTGCCGACAAATTTTGATCATCTTTTCCATAAACTGCAACAGCTTCTGTCCCACCACTTTGAAATGGCGCTGGATCTTTAGCTCCATGTTGGCTAACTGGCCTCCAAAGCTTAACTCTTGACCTACTGTTGCCACCTTGGAAGGAGTCGGGTTTTATTGGCTTCTCCTGAGTAATATTTTGCTCCGTCAAATTCTCTACCAAGCTGTCTGCTTGAGATGTAACAAGATTACCCCGAGATTGGCTGCAATTGCCCAGTGTAACAGATACAGATCCTATCAAAACTTCATGATTCTTACTGTTCCCCGGTTCTTTATGCAGTCCAGCTTTTATAACCACCACATCAGTTTCTGCTTTAGGCTTCTGGCTCCAAACTTTACAACTATTAACTACAGGAGCAGCCCTTTGGCCACGGTTGTTTCGATATTTTTGAGTGACTCCGAACTTTGACATTTGAGAGTTCTGGCTTGCATACGAACCATTGGCGATAGGACGTTGTGATTTGGGCAGCCCTTGCCGTCTGGAAGCCATTGTGTGCCGACGATGATGTCCTTGTGGTGATTGTCTCTCTATATTCTGATCAGTGTCACAATCATATCCTGACCGTGTGCTCCCTTGTGATGCCCGTCGCTCCACATTCTGATCAGTATCATTTTCTACACCTACATTGGTGTCTGGAGGGTGATAAGTTATGAGTGGTGAAGAATCGTGATCTGCAAATACACATGCACTATGTGCTTCAAAATCACATGCAGTCAAAGATGCTTTCCCTGGTGAGACGTCCTCTCCTGTGCTGCTGATGTTCCCATTAATTTCTGCATCATTTTCCAATCGTTCCCTTGCCTTCTGTTCTTTCTGTCTAAGCTTTTTCTGGCGTTTTCTCTCTAAAATCTGAGCTTGTCTACAAAATAGAGGGAAAAATTAAGAACAAATAGCCTATTACATGACTAGTTCACAAGGGAGCACATTTTGATTAACATCTTCGGTAGCTTTTGGATTTGCGAAATGAACAAGTTAAGGAACAAACATTATTTTATCGATTACCTTTGTAATTTTAAAAACGTAGCATGATTCATTTATAGTAACATATCAGAAGTTACAGAAGAACTTAAAAAATTCAGATGAAATTAAAGAAAGAGAAAATGTAAGTCATTGCATAGGAATCAAGTGTCAATTAGAAGAAGTTGCATGATAAAGTTCTATCTGTACAGTTGAACTGGTAAAATTTGCCAAAATTATGAACTACTTATGCTGTTTGATTGTATCCTGTCTTTCTTGGTAATTTGTTTCTTTGGTTTTTGTTTTCGTAGCTGCACTTGGCTCCATGATTATATGAACTCCCTTATTTCAGCTATTAAATATTACAATAAAAGTTAACATTTGGGCTTTACTCTGACTCCTAAATTTCATTCAGTCAAGGTGACTTAGAGCTTGTTTAGCTACGCGTTGAAGCCCTCTAAACGTGCGTTTCGTGTTCTCTGCCGTGGTTTTCTTCATCTGCAACATGTTTGGTTCTTCATCTCCACCGTACGGCAGCCATGGAAACTCACGGTAGAGTTGAAGCAACAATTTCTAGCTTCCACGTCCAGTCAGAATCGGCTCATCTGTTGCTAACCTGCAATTTATCTATTTTACCCTCTGGTTGTGTTGGGATCTTAGTTTTTAAAACCAGAAATGAAACTGATGAGATGAGGAAGATGACTGCTGCTGTGGCTGTAAAAATGTGCTTTCTAATTTTTAGGGTTTGGATTTTGGGCCGTAACTGATGGCTTTGTTTGACAAAATGGGCTGATAGTTAAACTTCAACTTCATTTCTTTTTTCTTTTTAAACTATTCAGTTTCCACTTTCAAGTTTCAACATAAAGTAAAATTTAATAGAACAAAAAATAAGATAAATTTTAATTTTATTTTAAATTATATACTCTTTAATTATAATTTTTATTTTAGATATTTATAAGCTAAGTTACTATTTTTGTTGTCTATTTTATCCAATATTAAGCTTCTAATATAATTTTAAGTTGAGACTTATTTTGGTAAATTCACACTCAAGCACTTTTGGTCTAATCTATCCAAACGACAATAATTGGTGGAAATCATTTTTTGGTAAATGTATACAAACAAAAATCATAGTACATTCAACTTTTAACTAAACTCAATTCTACAAACTCAATTCTGCCAAACTCAACTCTCATCACCGCGGGACCAAACACACACTTACATGTAAAGGGTGATGATAAAAACAATCACCCAAGACTAAACTAGACGAACTTTGTAAAAGAGATAGAAAAACAGAATGATGATTAGATTATACATTAGCTTATATGAAACTCAACCAATCCAATAAACCATTGAAATATTTGTCATCCCTCAAGAACCTAAAAATGGAAATCAAAATCATGAATCATAGAGGATGCAAGAACAAGAACTAATACCATTGAAGGCACTAGAAAAAGGTAAGCATTAGGAAAAGGTACAACAGATTAAATTTACAGGCAAACTGGTTATAGCATTAAATGTACCTTCTCTGAGCAGCTTCCTCCTCCTCCACCAGCAGCTTCTGGCATCTCAACGCTTCAGCATCCTTGTCTGCAAGCCATGCCTTTACCTATGTGAAATGAAAATCACATTTCATCATGACTGTAGTTAAGAACTACTTTAATAGAATTGGGTTTGATATTTTAATATCTACATAAAGAATATGCCATGAACTTTGTTTCGACTGCCACATCTCTTTTCTTCAAAATCAAATCACATAACATGCTATGTTCTAGATTTTTATGTGTTACTTTATAAAAACAGAACATGCATCGGAATCTTATAGGTTTTTCAGCAGCCCAATATGCCGAAATATTGTTCTGCATTAATTTTCCCTATCTACTCGTCTCTTTCCTTTGTTTGTGATTATGGAAAATGGCACCTATGACATTCCTACATTTATAAATTCTCAACTTTGATAGAACTGTGGATCTATGAGTGAAGTGTACTTCTAACCCTATATCTTTTATCCTTTTCATAACAATTATTTTAAGGTTAGCACTGCAAAATATGGGTCTAGTTGAACAACGTTCTTGTGAAGAAGCCAAAGGGAAGAGTGAATATGAGAACTGATCTTATATTATCATACCAGTATCCTAAAAGCTTGTGCTATTTGGTGAAATCTCTTGAATGGCTTAATATCACTAACATGCCTCTCTCACAAAATTGTGACAAAGTTTAACTAAAAAACATCAAATTAACCTAACTTACAGATACCCATATAATAAAATCAGTTCCAACATCCAAACTTCCCCAAAACAAGAGGGAAACCCAGTAAAAACTATGGAATAGAAAACCACATAGCATTGGTTAACAATGTAATTATCATGCAAAATTTATCAGCATCAGAGGTATATGTATATCCTGGTGATGATCTACTAAATTTTCCAAGACCAGGTGCAAAAAAACACATTTTAAGTTGTAAAACCAAATACTGAAAGCACCACGAGAGAGAGGTTGGGGGAAGGGGGACAAATTTTTACAGCAAAACAAAAGGGATCCAACTATGAAGTTAGGGAAAACCATTACCAATTTCTGCTCTAGCAAGAAACTTGTGCAAGCAACTAGGTTTTTTTGTTCAAGACCGATCTTTCCAGCCTCTCCATCGAAAACATATCTTTGCATTGACACTGCTGTTCCACATAAAAATGTTTTTTCACTGGATTCATCAAGGATACTGAACAACTCTTGAGAAGATATAGGAAAACTAGAAGGCCTGGATTGAACAATATCCTGCAAACAGTGTAGATATGTATTGCATTATAAACCAAATGAATGCATCCAGCATAAAACAAGTAGAAGGAACAATTGGTAAGTAATACCACAATATTTCTTACCAAAAGGGCAGAACCAGCTTTGAGATAATACTGCGGAAGAGGAGAAAATCCTTGTTTTCGAAGAGTTGAGAGAGCTTTTAAAATTGAAGACCCTGGAACTTCCTGGAAAGTAATTACAGTGGAGGAAAAACAAGCATACAAGATTGTTAGATTAATTAGGGAAAAAATTGAAAAGTATAAAACAATAAGAGCTGACAAAGGTAACCATGAGATTGACGTGTCTTTGGGTTTGTAAGTCGTCTTTCCAAAGAAATCTCAAATTCAAAAAATGATATAACTAATAATATTTCCAGGCAAGAAGGATGGATAAAACTCATAAGAGGTTTAAAAATCATATTCACATTGAAAAGGAACCTTCAATCTTTCAGCAAACAGAAGAAAGCTTCCAAATCCAATATGGCAGTTAGAAAGAACTTGGACAGTCGATCAAAATACAACACAAGAAACTAAAACATAAATGAAAGAGTGTGAAGAAGTGGATCAGAGAGGCCTCTGTCACTCAACCTCTCCCACTTCCATTTCTACTAATCATAGCTTAATATATTCGGCATATAACCATATGTGTGCAAGGCAACTCACATTAAAATAATTTCGTATAGAAATAAACTAAGGGTGTAACGAGCAAAAAGGTTTTACCTCTAGTATCACATTCTTAAATGACACAACTTCCTTTGCCTCTTCTACAGAAAGCTACACAAATTATGGAAAAATCAGCACAATAAAACAAGATGCATTCTTCATATATGTAAAACCACAATGATGAAAGATTACCTTATCCCAATATGCCGCTAAAAGGTCCCTATTTTTCTTTGAGTCCTACAATATGTAAGAAGTATTAAGTAAAACTGAGGAAGACTTGAAAAAGAAATAAACAAAAACTATACACCGGCAGCAAAAGCATGAACCCCGACAATGTGGTAGATAAATGCTTCCAGTTATGAGATATAACGATTACCTTATCAAGCTTTTTCAACCGATGGTGTACACGTATATGTCTTCTATAATTAATGGGAGAGCAAAACTCTCGAGTACACTTGTTACACTTCTGCAACTGAACCTTCACAGGAGAGAGCAAAGGCCACCCTGGAAGTTCTGTCAAAAGAATCAGAGATTATATCAGAAAATTTGGGTTTGGAATCAGATGCACCAGACCAAAATAAAACTTTCTTTTTTTGATACATTTTACATATAATTCTGCAAGTGTTGAATACGTCAGTTAAAAACTCAACTGTAGTCCAGAGATTTTAATTTTACTGCTTAAGGACGACTAATCTCATGGCTAAAATGTTCCTTTACTAAAGAAATGTTAAGTTCATACAAGTTGATATTCCCTAAAGGCCTTTGAAAAAACAAACCCTCAAATATTATCTCGCTAATACCTTGCTGATCTAAAGCATGAAGTAATTGAATCCACTGTACTGGGCTGTCACCGGCCCTAGGAAAGGAAAGGAAAGGTTCTTTCCCAATTGCGTGTCTGATTATGGTATCCAAAGAATCATTTCCATCTTCTGTTCTCATGAAATTGGGAGTACCCGAGGCAGTAAGTTTTGCAACAGGCATCTACTCAGCCAAAAGTTTACCAAGAAACTTTATAAGATTCCACTGCACAGAGTATAATAATACAAGCAAATACAGAAATAAGGTTAAAATCACAGGAAAGAGAAAGAATATGGAAGCCACATATTCAACAAATTGAATTTCAAAAAAACTAATAAAAAATTATCAAGACATAGTTAGGTGCAACATGCTAAACTAAACCAAAAACAAATAAAAATTGCCACATGCACCATGTAAAATTGAACACTGAATCTCTCAACATAATAAAGTAGTGAGAAAAATAAAAATGTATGAAAACTCAACAAGTGTGCAATAGATCGATGTAGGAATTAAACTCCAACACTGTTAAATCATTTCAGTGTCAAATAAATAAAAAGGAAAAAAGAAATCGAAGTTCAGATTATTGCATTCTACATTGATCAGCACTCAATAACAATAACCTTATAAATTAATTTACGATTCACAAAACCAAACACAATCAATCGAATACAGTAAACACGATCTTTCAGAAAACACAATAAGAATACAGTAAAAACAATAATAGAAAGCTACCTACATATTTTAGCTTCTATCTAATCCACAACTATACTAAAACTGAAAGCTAAATTGATTTAACAAATTACAATAGAACAATTTCGTGGAAAATGATCGAGATCGAGTAAACGAGAGTTAAGTAGAGTGATAACAGATCACGTACAATGGAGGAGAACGATGAAGAGATCGCTAGGCGGTTTGAAGGATTTTTCAACGATCCGAAAAGGAAACGCAACCGTCTGCGGAGAGGTTGAGAGTGTTTGGCAAGACGGAAAATACCGAGGAAACGCGAGAAAAATGGCGTAAAAGAGAGAAACCTGTGTTGCTCTTGCACGCTGCGCCTATAGTAGGGCGAAAAACGTTTCAAACAAGAAACAAGCTGCAAAAACTTAAAAAGAACTTGTCAAAAAAACAAAAGAAATTTATGAAAAAAATAAAACTATTATTTAATATTTTTTTTAATAGGGTGAATATTTCAACCACGTGCTGGTGTTGCGCGTGGTATTGAATCTTGGCTTGGTCGTTGGTGACAACACTTTGTTTCCAAGGGGTGAGGGCTTCCGGGACTGCACGTGATTTTCACGTAAACGTCAGCATCGCTTTGGTCCAGTTCATGAAACGGCAGCAACATACACACGTTCGGTTGGCCTCCATTATCTTTTTCTTCCTTTGTGTAAAGCGGTTAGAGAGAGGAAAAGGATAGTGTTTGTAGCTGGATTTGAGTTAGCTTGATCCAACTTAGCTTGACAAGAATTGGCTCAGTTTGTAGCTGGATTTGAGTTAGATATGAATTTTTTTGTTCAAATTCGACTTCACTCAAGCGAACAAACTCGTAAGCTCAACTTGCATGAATATACGTAAAAATAATCTTTTTTCTTGAAAAAGTCAATAAATTCTAGATCACTAACATTTTTAATCAGCAATTTGTTAGGAATTTTTTGGTGAAATAATTACCCAATTTAAATTATAGTTATGATATTTATACATATAATATAAATCTATAGTATTTTTGTTTACCTATCTCATGAAATTAATAACAAAATTTAGACAACCATAATAATATAATTTGAGAATTATATAATGATTTAATAAATGCTATGCAAGTTGCACAAATCAATAAACAAAAAACCTTGCTCTAGAAACTCAAAATGCATACTAGTAACAAAGAAGATATTAATATATATATATATATATATATATATATATATATATATTTCCTATAAAAAATGTATGTATAAAATTATCGAATTGGTTTATGAATTAAACGGGTTGACTTATATCTAGCTCAAGTATAGCTCTATTTAACGAGCTCAATTTTCAGTTCAAGTTCAACTCATTTGATTCATGAACCGAATTCAACAAAATACTTATCTAGTCGAGTTTCAAACTATAGTTTAGTTGGTTAAGTTCATTGTTAGCCCTATGTTGAGGATTCGAATTTGTTGTCGGTATATACCTAAAAATGGGTGAAATACAAATAAACTTAAATTACTTTCTTATTTTTGTTTTTAATTTTGAAGTGTATATTTAATATTTAATTTGGGAAGTTCTCAGATTCCAAAAGTTTTTTTGATTCATAAGCTACTTTCAGGAGTGCTTACATTAGTAAATAAGCTTAAATAAGCTCTCGAAAGCTAATCCAAACAAAGCCTTTGGCTTATTTAGAGATGCCTGAAAATGAAGAAAATGATGAAATCAAGTAATAGTTTAATTTAAGATTGTAAAGAACTATTTTCATTTTTAACAACAACTCTAATGTGAAATTCTCTAAGAAGAATGTCAATAAGGGGGCTCACCCTCTAACAAGGATAGTTCTATCTAATGATAGTCCTCACTTTTATTACGAAACACCCTCGTGTATTTTACTATTCTACTTAATGAAATGAATTACTTTTTGATTGTCAAGAAAAATGATAGTTTCATTTGAAGTTTAGATGTTTGGAATCTTCCGAAGTACATCAAATTTGGACAACTTGAATTTCTAAAATATTAATAGAAAATCAAGAAGGGTTCTTGAAAATTACATTATAACCCTCTTTTAAGAAAGCCCTAAATCCCAAACGAGGAAAAGGTTTAATCAAAAATTTCCCTCTCCCTCTATTTCCTCCTTTCTCCAGCCAAGTTTTTGTGATAACAGGACAAGCTTCTCTAAAGTGAAATTATCTCTGAAGTAAGCAAGCAAGAGTGTATATGCCCTTCATTTTTCTGAACTCACTAAAAATCAGGAGTGTATACACTTTTTCTTGCTCACTTTAGAAGTATAATGGATGAACACCAAAAAATATTTACTGATGCTGCCACTCCCGAATGGCGTTGTGTAGTGCATAATTAGGTACTAAATTTGTGTGTTCAAGCTTGAGGTTTGTCATAGGAGAAGTGTTGTGACCACTTTCCAACCATCCCCTTATTCCCTCCTCCTCATATGTAAAGCCATCCGCAGCTATGTATGGATCTTCCATAACTTCCTGTTAAACCAAAACCAATCGCCATGGTTATCATTAACAGGAAAGGAATTAAATGACTGTTATATTATATCCAAACCTGCCTACCCTAGAAGAAAAATAACAAATGCTTTGATTTTGAGAATTAGCATGCCATAACAACTGATAATTTAGCAAGAGGAAGTGGCAGAGATAGGAATTACCAGATCCATATAAAATTTCGATATAACAAAGACAAAGCATTTTCCATACAATAAAGACCGGGCTATTGATAAAAAATAAAAAATGCATTTGGAACAAATTATGATCTTCACCTGGACAATGGGGCAGACAAAATGGGAAGGAGCACGTTGGAGCTTCTTAGAAGTCAAATCTTGTCTCCTGTCGATGCAAATAGTTTTGAATGGTTTAAGAACACTCCAGACTTCTGATGTGAGATCGGGCCGGTTCAGCCAAGTCTTTTCACAACACCTCAATGCTAAACATGCCAGTTGTTTGGTTTGATTAAGTGGCCATTCACCAGCTGAAAAGTCCAAAACAGCTTCAAGGTTTTCCTTTTCCAATGCACATTTCACATCTCTAACTAGCCCCGAAAGTGGTCTTCCAGTTAGAAGTTGCAACAGTATGATCCCAAATGAATACACATCTGACTCTGGTGTAAATTTTCCAGTGACAAGACACTCTGGATCCACATATTCCAAACTTTTATTTGAGTTCTTACATACAACTGTGCCTTTGTCAGCTGAATCCTCACTGTGCTGGACTAAAGAAGGAATCCCCAAGTCACCAAGTTTGGCAACAAAGTTAGCATCAAGGAGAACCTTACTAGGCTTCAAATTCCCATGGACAATACAAGGATCACTAGAGTGAAGGAAGATTAGAGCAGAGCATACGTCAGTAGCAATGGATATTCGAATTTGCCATGGAAGTGGAGTCTTGTCTTTGAAGGCAAGATGGCTTTCAAGGCTACCATTGTTTAGGTATTCATATACAAGTGACTTATACTCTGCACAGCTTCCAACTAGTGTTGACAGGTTTGGATGTCTTACTCTACTTAAAACCTCTACCTGAAATTCAACCAATAACATGGCCATGGTAAAATTCAGACAGGATTTTATGGACCACAGATACATAAAAGACCAGAGGGTAGGAATTTCAGAATTTATATTTCAATCAGATAAGAACTAATTAGACCCATCTATCGATAAAGTGAAGAGAAAATAGATCCGGGGAGACTAGTAGTTATCCTTTTTTTAAAATAATAAAGTCATAAACGCGCCACACCTACATTTTCTTACCCTCAAAGTACAGGAAAACATTTTCATAAAGTCAGGTGTAGAATACATTTTCTTTAAAAAACGGGGCTGTGGAGAGGATTTTTATTGCTGAGGCACTTAGGTCATACAAATCATTTCAAAAGGACTTGAACACAGCCCCCTTGGCATTACAAGACTACGTAGTTACCAACCACTACACTAACACCCTAGGACAAAAGAAATTATGAATTGTTCCCAACGTGTTATAACATTACATAGTGCAATACTTTAGAAACAGTAAAGATGATAAGTACTGGTCAAGTGAAAATCACAACTCATTCTGACACATTTTCGTGGTCATTAATGAGCTTTGACCGACTCTAATTTTCAGAATACCAAGTAGACATTATAAAAGAGAATATAAGATTACCTGATGCAGGAAGTCCCACTGGCTCTGACAGCCATAAGAGGGTAACATTTTTATGGCAACAGGCGTGTTGCGAAGTAGTCCCTTGTAAACACTTCCATACCTTCCCTCTCCAATTTTCCAAGATTGGTCAAAATCGTTAGTTGCCTCGTTGATCTCCATGAAAGAAAATGCAGGGAATTCTACCCCATAAGAGGATGTAGTATCTGCTGCTTCTCCAAATTTCCTCAGCACCTCGACTTTCCTAACTGCATTTGCATGTCCTGTCTTTAGCTTATCACGTTGTTCCCTGAAACTTATCAAGAGGTCCACAGCTGAGATGATCTTCTCCTCCAACTCAGTTACTGTACAATTGGACTCAAACAATTGGTTTTTAAGAGCTGAATTTTGGTCTTGGACCATTTGCAATTCACCCACTATTTTGTCTCGCTGATTCTTCATTTCTTGTACTTCTTGCTTTTCCCTTCCCAATTGTTCTTCAACTTCTTTTCTTCTACTTTTCTCCTTAGCACACCGGTTTTCCAATGTTTCATCATCCTATCAAAATTTAAGTTGAAGCAAGTTTCAGGAGAAAAACAGAATCAATTCAGTCCATCTATAATCAGGTAGTGATTCATAGGGCACATTAGTTATACATATCAATTAATGCATGCATGCTTATGTTCAAACACAGATATTTGCCACATTAGACTAACAATCCTTTACAACTGATAATTAGAATTGTTTTCTTAAACTGATGTTTCATGTACACATCATGGTGGTAAGGATGCTGGTGATGAAGGCATTTTGTGTCTGACGTTCTAGCCTGAATTTGGAGGATGGTTATCCAACAAATCTTTATGCTTTGAAATTTAAGTATAAAGCTTAGGTTAAAATAGAAAATGACCTGGAGACAGCAGAACAGCCAATCTACCAATCTTGCATACTAAGAACTCGTGTGAATTTAAGGCAGCATAATGAAGAAATTAACAAAACAAAGTCTAAATTACAAGTTCCAGACTGCTTCAAAATGGTAGTTTAACTACAACACAAACTACTGATTGAGTGAAACATTGCCTTTTTTTCTCTCTTTTTCAAATATTATACCCTGAATTACAACCAAAGAGCAAACTTAATTAACAACCAAACTTTTATTTTGTTTAATTCATATAAGAGACAGTATCTGTTTTCCTTTCAACCTCAATAGTACCATTTTCTACTTTCCACCTATTTGATGCCTCTCCAATTTTTTTACAATTCATGCACTTAGAGTCCATATGATAGTTTTTTCCAGTTTTCCATTCATTTCGCTTACCTGCTCCTTTTCATCTTCTGCTTCCTGCAAAACGATGAACAATTCTAAACTTACCACAACTGAAAGAAGATACCAGAATAGAGATTAAAAAGAACATATTTTTCTAGATGGAAAACAATATGCAAAATGCTTTCAATATACTCTCTGATCTTATTCCTAAGAAACCATGACTTTGACTAAAAAATCCTTTCAAGCGCAGGAAATCGCAGACAAAATTATCCTACCACAAAATAGTAGTAGCAACCAGAAAATGTAAAGGCATGCAAGAAAGTAGCAAAAACTTGTGCACCAAGGTCGAAGGAGATCAATCACCTCTTACCTCATGAAACAGCAAATCTGTCAACTTTGGCCTGTCAATAACACTGTTAAAGGACCATTTGGCATTTAACAAACAGTGGGGATGGGCATTTTTTATCTCTTCCATCTTATCAGAATCTGCACAAACCTTTCATAAGTTATTCTCTTAGCAATCCTTATAGAAATGATAAATGACGTGAGCTGGAAAAAAACCTATGCCATTTTAAATTTTAAAACTAACAATAAACAAAGAGAGAAGAAAAGAAACATTCAGCAAAATACCTAAATAGTTCAATGCATCGGGAATCAATTCTGATTTAATATTTTCCGAATGTTTGGCTTCCATATTTGAATCGAGTACCGACAATGCAGGGCTCTCTATTTCATGTATGTCTTCACTATCTACCCTGTTTTATTGTATCTCAACAAAATGTATAACAAATTATTAATCCAAAACTGATTAATACTTCGTTGATATAAGTGGTCATTGAAGTATAATATACTTTTCATATATAAAAAAATAATAACTGAATGCCTAAATATCACCGATATAAAATTTCTCCAAAACTTGATCTGCTGATTGGTATAATCGGGTCCAATAAGTCCTTCTCCACATAACTGTGGAGGGTTGTATCTTGATAAAAATAAGAATAAATCATGAGCGTTGGATCCTTCATGGATAGTAAAGATTAAAAGGTCCGAATCTGATGGTGTGACTTTTTTAAATAATAGAATGATGGTCATATATGATCTTTAAGTTCTCTTTAAACTTTACCATTCGATGCTCATGATTCACTCCTCATGTTCCCCAAATTAGACTAGCTAGTAGATGGAAAGCCACACAATAGGAAGTTATTTCCTTCCCACAGGTCCCACCAGCCACCACCCACAACCCAATGTCGATGGGACTTGAACCTGTAACCTCCAGGATGGACTGCCGGTGCTCAATCATTGAGGTGTCCCCACCGAATGCATCAAAATCGTTTTATCTATGCAAGTAATATTATCAAGCCAACTTAGAAAGTTCTCCCTCATCTTATCCTCAGCCCATCTACTTAGTTCCATACCTTCAATGTGTTCTTTCCTTGCCCAGCATTTCTGATTTTCTAAGCACTAAGTTATTTGTGTATAAAAATTCAGAGTCAAACCAGACTAAATAAAATGCTGTTTCTTAACAGCTATCCTTCCATATAAACTGCTATAAAGATATTGACAAGGACCACAAGGACACTCATGCAGTACACTTCATCTACATTAGACATTAAAACCACGGCAATACACAGAAAATGCTATAATATTTAAATTTTTACCTAAAACATGTGAGGTTGCCCTTGCAAATAAACAAAATATTACAGGATAGCGATTCCTGCTCACATACAAGAATAGCTTTCTCCGACATTTGCTCAGCCAGTTTACTGCAATTCCAACCACAACAACTCAATAATTTTGTATAAAAGAACAAGATTGACATAACTTTAAGTCAGACTCAACAAATCTCATGAAGTAAATTTCGATTTAACCAGGCAAAAAAACCAGTGTTACTAACTTATATAGTTAAATTGTTAATATATACTTGGTTTAATATAAAACTAGTGCAGTTCCCTTGTCAATATCCTCGGGCTGATTGGTAACTTATAGAGACAAATTTGTTCAATACCAATAAGCCTATACTGGCAAATAAATGTAATAGGGGGCGGGGGTAAGATAAAGCCTTCCTGAAAAATGGATAGATTAAAAAAATCAATAATGCGGCATAGTTGTCCAATATTTAGGCATATCTGAAATGGAAATTCCCTGTAGACAAATATATACAGAACGCCTAAGAGAAGCCATTAACACAATCCTATGCCAAACCAAAGAAAGTTGAGGAGAAGAGAGACGGCATGCAGATGGAGGTCATCTAGATTTAACAAGGAAAAGGAAAAAGAAAATAAACGAGAAAATTAAAATAGAAAGCAACTGAGTTTGGAATTGGCACCCCAATTTATGTTTGTCTGCTGCTGCTCCCACTATAAGCCATCTAATATTGTGTTGAGCAATAGCTTCAATGATCCCTTTCTCAATAGTGTCCTTCTCGATCAACAATTTAGAGGCCTGTACCTACACACATATGTGGTAATGTAAACAACGCCTAGACCTACTCAAGAAATAGTTACTAAAGAGGGCAAGAATCTTCCAACAATAACACTTCAAATTGTTTAAGTTTAACTAAAATTCAAAGTTCCCAATAAACATTGGAGAAAGTAGTTACTACTATATTGTTATATCTAGTTTTCATTAAAATAAATGACAAAAATGCCCATAATGTCACGTTCACTTTGGTTCTCAAACTTTGAAAACAATCAACATAATTCCTGCTCCTAGACTTCTGATAAAACCGCATTTAAGTTCTTCTGATTTATTGGCCATCAAACATGAACAGAAATTGTCATACTTTTAAGTTTAATGACCAGAGTGCACATGAACCTAAGGTAAATTGGACTTTTCCCATCAAGAAAGTTGGTACATTTGATTTGAGCATGACAATTTCAGTCAGTGTTCCATGGAAATTAGATGGAAGGACTGCAGCGCACAGTTTTGAAGTTTGAGAATTGCATTGGACATGTTTATAGTTTGAGAACTAAAATGGACATGATTTTTTTTACACAAGAAAATGGACATGATCTTAATCCTAAGTTGGAAGGGGTAAATTGGACTTTTCCCTAAAATAAATACACTCAGGCTACAGATTCCGTGCCAGCGGATAACAGTACATCTTAGTAAATAATTCGTCAATAGGGGTGAAAGAATCAGAAAAAAGATAATACCCCTGCTGGGACCAGAGTGAGAATGTATTGGTCTAGGAGTTCATGTACTTTTTGACTACCAAGCTCCTGGAATGGCTTGATTGAATGGTCTTTAGGTTCACATCCAGCGAGATTTGTGTCTGCTTTACAAGTGACAAAAGAAAAGAAAAAAATAAGATGGGTAGCTTGTTAAATATTAACTAGTTGTCAGTTAGATTAGGCCTGCTTAATCCTTAAGCAATAACTACACACAGACCATAAAACTGCCTTTGTCTGGAGGTCTGAATGAGTTGAGTTATAGGCAAATGATTCAACCATAACTTATTAAATGCTCAATCAAGTTCATTTGTTTTACAAATTTAACAAGCTCAATTATGTAAATGAGACAAGCCCAAGCTTTATTAGCTTATCATAAAAGCTCATTAATATCTCATCATTCAGCAGAAAAATTTCTACTGAATACCAAAGTAATAAACTTAAATATACTTCAAAAGGAAAATTGATCTCTGATTGGTTCAAATGAGTGAAGGGGGAATTTAATGGAGAGAAGGGAGATATTTGATTAGATGTTTTGTTTGGTTGAGAGGAGGGGAGATAGCCCTCTTTTTGTTTGGTTCACAAGGGGAGGAGAAATGTTTTAATGGAGGAAAGAGATAATTTACATTGTATAACCATATAAGTTTCTATGATGCATTTTATATACGGATATGTTTGCAATGTATTTGAAATTTTATAAACTTGTCTTCTCCCCCTCCAAATCCCCCAATATGGAGGGCGGCAAAAATGAATAAGGAATTAGCTCCCCTCCCCTCCTGAGATCGAACCAAGCAAACAACAGTTAAAATAATCCTCCTCTCCCCTCCATTTCCCTTCAACCAAACACTATCCTAAGGAAAATAGAATAATCAAAGTTAAGTGGAGCTCAAACTCCCTATTTTAGAATGAGTAAAAATCAAAGCTCTAAACTTGGTTCATTTAAGTAAATAAGTCAAGCTTCAGCCTCAGCTTTTGTTAGCAAGTGAAGCTTGAGTTTCAAGTGCCCAGCTTAATTCTACTCAATGATACTCTTACAAGCATACTTTAAAACCACGACAAGTTTATCACAGTGTGAAGTTGACTACATGACTAAATTCAAATTCAATGAGGGTTATAAAAACGATATAATCCAATATACTTGTCTTCTCACTTCTCAGCTTCACCCTCCAAGAGTTCAATTCGACATCATTATCAATATACATCAATCTTTCTTTCTTCTTCAACAAAGTATTGGGATTTCTATTTTAAGTAAAAAAGTAATAAAATAGGAAACAAAATAGACACGCATGATCGAACCCCAAAAACTAAATCCCAAATTCGTAACTATCAATCCAACATAAATACTACTTAATTAAATTACCAACAAATATTTCACTAAAATAACACTTTTGCAAACATTTGGTGATCAGAGAAACCCCAAAACAAAAATAACTTTCGATTTTTATTTTAAATGTCCGAGAATTCAAGAGAGACTCACTCGACGAATTCTCAGGCTCCTCCGGTAAGTGAATATGAAGAAGGCAAATTCTTTTCCCTGGGAAATTATGAGATGTCCAATGCAATAGCTTTTGGCTCTTCTCCGAGTTCTTTCCCACCGCAACATACACGGTGGTGTCTTCTACACTCTCCACTCGCTCTTCTGCAATTGCCGCTCCTTCTTCGATGCTACCCATCGGATCGAAAAACAATCGAACGGCAAGGAATCGACGCACGAGCAGAAATCGAAGGTACAATAAGCGGGCTGGGAATCGTTCCGATTCAGAGGGCGACTCAGCGGGTCAGGACCGATTCACGGAGGTAGTAGAATTGTAGAAATAGAAGAGGCATTTTTATTTGTGACCGAGTAGAGGAGTGTGGAGTTTTGAAATGAAGAAGAAGCAATTGCTTTTGATGGAATCAAATCAGCGCTAACAACAATGTCATTTTCTTTTATAGGTGGGTCCCGTGGGATAGTGCGTTGGTGAACCATGAAACGACTTTGATTAGCTAGTCAAGCCTTAATCACGAAGGTGAAAGTAAAACCAAACTTTTATTTTATTTATTTATTACATAATTACATAATATTACTATGCTATTGTCATTGTTTTTTTTCCATCTCATTAGCGCGCGGTTTTCATCGTCGATGACTAATTTACATTGAGAATCTGGCTGACTACGAATACCCAACTTTGTCGGCCCGTATGATTCTCATCTCCCAACAGAGTTTTTGTCACTAAGGTTCGAATCTGAAATCTTGGAGTGGGGGATCGAAGTCCAATTACCACTTAGACCAACTCTTGTCGTTATTCATGGTTAACCCCACCCAATTGTCACATTACTAATTAAGAAACTTAAAATAATTGTTATCGCCACTTAAAAAATAATGATTTAATTTTTATATTTAATAAGTTTTACGTCGTCAATAAATCACAATCAAGTTGTCAAAAGAAAAAGGCAAAATTACACCCGATGACCTTTAAATTATTTATTTGTAACAAGTTGGTCCTTTAAGTTTTTTTTGTAACAAAAAGGCCATTTTAGTGATTACTCTAGCTTATGTATTTTGATGTAACGCTACTTTATATATTGTGATTACTCTAGCTTATGTATTTTGATGCAACCAATCATATTTTGGTGTATTTTGATGTAAACGATATGACATTTTACTAAAAGAACCAACGGTGTCAACGTTAGGTAACTTAAAGGGTCTATTTGTTACAAAAAAAACATAAAGGGCCAACTTGTTACAAATAAGTAACTTAAAGGTCTTCTAGTGTAATTTTGCCAAAAAAAAATACAACCAATCATGTTGTGATTTTTTTCTTTTGGTTTGGACACCATTCTCGTTAATACTCGTGGAAGAAAAATATCCTTTGTATGAAAATGAAAATCATATACAAGGTACATCCACCTTTGGTCTCTATTATAAGCAAACGCTCTTATACAAGAATGTTAATGTATTTGGTTCAGAATCTGGACCACATACATCCATTTTCATTGACTAATTTTTGCTTATAAAAGAGACCGGAGAGAGTATGAAGTCTTAGAAGTAGATGACTAATTTTGTAACTAAAAGGAAAATGCAACGTACTCTATTAAATTTGAATTTACTGAAAAAACTTTTTACATCATGTGAAGTGAAAAATTGTTGTAAACTAAAATCAATTAGCCCTATAAAAAGCTACCATAGGATCATAAACTCCTTGTTTAGCATCGACGCCCAGAACAAAGTCAATATGTGCATAATTTTCCTTGAACATTTGCACAAGCTTGTTCCCATCATGATCTTTGAGGTTGTTGAGCAAAATTTGCACATCTTTTACGTCAGATAGCACATCTTTCCCTCCATAGGCAAGAAAAAGAGGAAAATCATTTGGAATTTTTGTCATGTCATAACTTGGAGGTACTGGTTGTCCATAGTGTTGCATATTTAGTGATTCGAAACCATAATCATACATGGCAATTTTTCCCGTTCGAATCACTACTCAAATTCCGCAAGAAAACACACAAGAGTTAGGTCAATAACAAATTGTTTAGAAACTATTAGTCCTAATTAGAAAGGCAAAAAAATGTTGTAAAATCAAATGATATTTAGTAACACAAAAATGTTGCTACTTAATGGACTTACTTTGGGACAAATGGATTAAGTTCTTAGTTGATGTTGGTTGTGGTTCATGATCAAGAAAGACATCTATCCTCGAAGAATTCACGCAACAATTTCGACCTAAAATTTCAAAGTAAAGAACACAAAAATAAAATCATCAATTGTGGTAATCAATCTGATAGATAACGTGAAATTTCCTCATCTTATCATCCACATTGATAGTACCTGTAAATAATGTCATCAAGTTTGAACAATTCAGGTTTAGAGTGTGACAAATTTGTTCAACAAATTGTGAGGCAGCATCCCTGCTCATTAGAAGAACATAAGATATTGCTACTATTGAAATTCCTTATAGTTTATTTTGCACTCAAACATATTGCGGAAAGTAAGAAGTTGAGGAAAATGTTATTCTCTTACACATTAGGAATGAATTCACGGAGGCCTAACCAGTATAATTCCTGTTAAATTAAGAAAAAGGAAAATATTTTCATAATTTTATAAAGTTGATTATTTAATCACTAAGTTAAACAATACTGTATTTTTTTTCCAACTCTCACATTAGCTAAAAAGAGGTCGGCAGCAAGTTATGTTGGTTCAGTAGGAATCAGATTCATATGAGCAATTGGACTGAGTAATGCAGCTGATCTCAACATATTCATTACCTTCCCTTGAGAGAATGCAGCTAAAGCCATTAAAGTTCCCTGAAATTTCAGTTTAATGTTAAATAAATTCACACGCTAGAAATAAACAAAAAACATAAAAAGAAACCAATTAGGAACTCACTTGTGAATGACCTGCATAGTGCATTGTTTGACCTGTAAGGTTGTACACATATTGAACTGAAGTAGGAAGATCATAACTAGCTAATTCATCCCATGACCAATCCCAGTAAACCTATATATAATGAATAAACCAATTAGAATAGCTAGCTACTTGATTGTTTATTGAAAGCCTGAAAACTGAAATGCATGCAATCTCATAAAATAAAATGTACCTTGTCATTAGGATTTAGTGATTTGTGCTTCTGGCTATATTTTGTGCCACGACCATTGACAACCCACACATCAAATCCATAATCCGCTAAGATAAATGCCAATGATTCATCTGGAGAATTTAGCATCCATATTATGGAATCCTAAAAAGATCACACACCAAAAAAGCATCCTGGTTGAGTACACACATTGTATGTCCTTTGCATAATGCACATTTGTTGTATTCAAAATTTTGTGTTGTTGCGGAGTTTTTAGAAAAATATACCGAAGAAATTACCGGGTTGAGTCGCGGACTAGGTCGCTCTCTTTAAGACGTTTCGCGGCACTGCTCAAGGTGCAAGCAGACTATCAACCACGCCGTCCCCAGGATAAAACAGCCCAGTACGATTATCACTGCACAGTGTATAATCGCTCTAGAAATACACCTCAATATGATCCGTAGATCACTCTGAATATGATCCGTAGATCACTCTGAAATATGATCCGTAGATCACTCTGAAATATGATCCGTAGATCACTCTAAAAGAATGGCTCGTAGGCCGGAGTAGAAAAGAAGAAATTTCGAGAGAGGAGAGAGAGCTTGAGGTATGATTTAACGTCAAGCGGTGTGTGGAATGAACTGAGGGAGGGGCCTATTTATAGGCATCTAACCGGCTTGCTGCGCAAGTCTTGTTGGATAAGGACGGAGCTGCTTGTGCTCCAAGTAGCTCCCGTTCAACGAATCTGTACACAACGGTTAGTTCATCGTATCCGGACGGTTCAACGAATCTGGACGCAACGCACCAAAAAATAAATAATTATTAATTATTTTCGCAAAAAATTTATTTACACCTCACAAGCCAAGCCCAAGCCCGGCCGGTCGGACGGACGGCGGCGGCGGCGCGCGCGTGGTGGTCAGATGGTGTACGTGCTTGCCCGTTTACAAAACTGGGTACCCTTTGGGCCCCAACCCAAAGGTGTGAAGTCACCACTTATAAGCACTCTTCAAGTGCCTAGTCCAAGCAATGTGGGACTTTTTAATTCACAACCCATGTTCCAACAATCCCCCACTTGAATTTAAAAGGAAGTTCCAGAATTAGCGTCAAACGCCTCTATAGGATTGTGCATAAGCAGAGGTGTCATACGACTTGAACCTTGCATAGCGGTTAAGATTTAGATTCAACAAGAGTGACTCGTAGTCTTGAACTCTATCTCTAATCGTCAAAACCACACACAACCCTTTCAATAGGTGTATTCTCAAATGCCCGTGCTTTTATGGCCATGCACGTCTATCCCAGTTTAGTGAACGCTCTAGGAATTTCTGCCCAAAATTCCATAGGAAGCGGCCCCCACTTCCACATTCACAAAGGTGAGTCTATCAAGAGTACTCCTGTAGCTAGGTACTCCACTCCACATAGAGTATAGATCTCATTAAGAGTTTCTATTATCTCAGCCTACTTCGCTTCAGGACTCATGCTTCTTTTCTTTCAATAGCATGTTCATCTCCTATCACTTCACAACTTGTTATTACCCATTGAACCTAATTCTTGGGATCTCCAGTCTTTTAGGTCGGGTTACCATCGTGAGTGACTCATGGTTCTAAAGGCAGTAGTCCCATCTTTTGAGATGTATTGTGGACTTTCTCTCTGGCTAATCCTTTCGTCAAAGGATCGGCTAAGTTCTGATCTGTGCGTACATGATCCACTCTCACAGCTCCTTTTGACATTAACTCTCTAACTGTGCTGTGCTTACGACGTATTTGTCGTCTCTTACCGTTGTAGTAACGATTTTCTATTTTTGCAATAGCCGCGGTACTATCGCAGTGGATCAACACAGCTGGCATCGGTTTTTCCCATAAGGGAATCTCTGCTAGTAGGCATCTTAACCAACTAGCTTCTTCACTGGCTGTGGCCAGTGCTATCATTTCAGACTCCATAGTGGACTGAGCCAATATGGTCTGTTTCTTTGATTTCCAGGAAACAGCACCACCGGCTATACTGAATATATAGCCGCTAGTAGCTTTGGAATCATCAGATAGAGTATTCCAATCAGCATCACTGTACCCTTCAAGTACAGCTGGAAATCTCTGATAGTGTAATCCAAGATTCATGGTCCTTTTCAGGTATCTCATGACTCTTTCAATAGCATGCCAATGCTCTATACTAGGTCGACTAGTAAACCTGCACAACAATCCCACAACATAGGCAATGTCGGGTCTAGTACAATCAGTGGCATACCTTAGACTGCCAATGATGCTCGTGTATTCCGTTTGTCTTACACTGTCACCAGTGTTCTTAAAGAGCTTGACACTCGGATCATATGATGTACACGCAGGTTTACAGTCAAAGTAATTATATTTCTTTAAGATCTTCTCAATGTAATGAGATTGATCCAAAGAAATTCCCTTCTCGGACCTAGTTGTCTTAATGCCAAGTATCACACTGGCTTCTCCGAGGTCTTTCATATCAAAGTTGTTGCACAACAATGATTTCACTTTATCAATAGCATGAATGTTTGATCCAAATATGAGTAGGTCGTCTACATAGAGACATATGATAGTGCAAATGTCATTCTCGGTTTTGTAATAAATGCATTTGTCACTTTCATTCCCTTTAAACCCATTCGATATGATCACATTATCAAACTTCTCGTGCCATTGTTTTGGAGCTTGTTTTAGACCATACAGAGACTTATCCAACTTGCAGACCTTGTGTTCTTGCCCATGAACTACAAACCCTTCAGGTTGCTCCATATAGATTTCTTCTTCTAGTTCGCCATTTAAAAAAGCAGTTTTTACATCCATTTGGTGTACTTCTAAGTTATAAATAGCGGCCATCGAAATTAGTACCCTTATAGATGTAATTCTTGTAACGGGCGAAAATGTGTCGAAGAAATCTATATTCTCTCTTTGTCTAAAACCTTTGGCTACAAGGCGAGCCTTGTATTTATCAACAGTGCCATCGGGTTTTAGTTTCTTTTTCAATATCCATTTACAACCAATGGGTTTGCAACCAGGAGGCAAGTCCACTAAGTGTCATGTCTTGTTAGACTCTAGAGAATCCATCTCATCATTTATGGCTTCTTGCCACAAATCAGCATCCAATGAAGACAGAGCTTCTTGAAGGCTCGTAGGATCCTCCTCTAATGTATAGACCTCATAGTCAGGTCCATAGTCTTTAGCAATACGTGCTCTCTTACCTCTTCGAGGCTCTATTTCCCTTTCTTCGTTGTTTTCAACGTTCCTAGGCAATGAAACTTGACCAGTTCCGGTGCCCCCACTATTTCTTGATTTAAAAGGAAATTCACTTTCATAGAAGTCAACATCATTTGACTCTATGATCACTTTTGCATTAAGGTCATAAAACCTGTATGCTTTGCTATTCACTGCATAACCAATGAATATACATTCATAGGCTCTACTGGCAAGTTTAACTCTCTTAGGGTCTGGGATTCTTACATAGGCTAGACAGCCCCATGTTCGAAAATAAGACACATTTGGTTGTCTTTTCTTTATTATTTCATAAGGAGAAATTTTATTCCTAGACTTAGGAACTCTGTTTAGTACATAACATACAGTTAGTAAAATTTCCCCCCACCAGTGAGTTGCAGTCGTTTCATGTATGATCCCGTTCAACTTATAAAAGTCATTAAATAATTGGGAATCATACTCAGTTCCTCCAGAAATGGTAAGCCCTGCCTTATTCAGAAGGAAGCCTGAAACCAGATTCTTCCTTATCTCTGGAGTGTGCATCACGTCCTTCAAGATTAGAGTCTTTCCAGAGGTGAACTTCATCTCAACATCTCCAATACCCGCAACAATAGTGGTGTGAGCATCGCCCAACAACACTTTCTTATCCTCAACTGCCTTGTATGTTTTAAACATAGCATGGTTATTGCATACGTGGCGAGAGGATCCAGTATCATTCCACCAGTCATCAGATCCACCAACCATGTTGATTTCAGTGATCATAGCAGTGAAATGCTCTTCAGTCAGGTTAGCCTGCGGAGCAGGGCTTGGCCCGTTCCTACACTTGCGTGCCATATGACCTGGTCTCCCACATTTGAAACAAACGAAGGGAGCAGCATCATTCTTAGGTGGTGGTGTCTTAGCATTTGGGACCTTTGGAGGGTTCCCATTCTTGTTGTTGCGGTTCTTTTGAATCTGGTTACGGTTCTGATTCTTGAAAGGTTTGCCAGTTGGCTTCAGAACCGCTCCTGGTTTCTTGTTTGGAAGAAACAATACTTCTTCTTTCTGATCTTGCTTCTGAGATTCCTCCTCAATCCGGAGTCGAGTAATCAAACTTTCCAAAGAGAATTCTTTGGTCTTGTGCCTGAGAGAATTCTTGAATTCCTTCCAGGCAGGAGGAAGTTTGTCAATAATAACAGCTACTTGAAATTGTTCATCTAAGGCCATGCCTTCAGAGATAATTTCATGAGCTATTTTCTGTAACTCATGTGACTGAGTCTCTACAGATTTTTCATCTGTCATCTTGTAGTTGAGATAGCGGCTCACAACATATTTTTTAGTACCTGCTTCCTCAGTGTCATATTTCTTTTTCAGAGCATTCCAGACTTCTTTGGCGGACTTGCAGGTGCTGTAATAATCATAAAGATCATCACTTAGTCCATTGAGAATGAAATTCTTACAAAGATAGTCATGCTCCTTCCAAAGTAGTATTTCTTTGGCTGTTTTAATTCGTACTTCCTGTTCAGCTGTTTCATCTTCCACTGGAATCTCATCGGTCAAGACATTAGCAACTTTCTTCATAGTCAGGAAAAATTCCATCTTTTGTTGCCAACGCTTGAAATGAGATCCCTCAAACCGAAAAGGCTTGTTGTAGTCAGAAACATTGGGTCCAGTAATCTCTTCGGTAGTCATGGTTGATTTCGCAAATATCTGATCGAGCGGCACTTCAGGGCTACTCTTAGATCGTCTCACCTAGCAAGCACTTCAGGGCTACGCTTAGGCTGATTCGAAACGTCTTAAAATTGTTGTTGCGGAGTTTTTAGAAAAATATACCGAAGAAATTACCGGGTTGAGTCGCGGACTAGGTCGCTCTCTTTAAGACGTTTCGCGGCACTGCTCAAGGTGCAAGCAGACTATCAACCACGCCGTCCCCAGGATAAAACAGCCCAGTACGATTATCACTGCACAATGTATAATCGCTCTAGAAATACACCTCAATATGATCCGTAGTAGGGGTGAGCATAACCCGGTCCGGCCCGCTGGCCCGTCCCAGCCCGATGGCATCGGGCCGGGTCTGACCCGAAAAAATTAAGACACAGAGACATTTGGGACTGTCCAAAATATTAACCCAGTGTCGGGCCACGACAGGCTCGGGTTACCCCTCGGGTCACCCGGCCCATCCCATTATAGTCGCTCTAATATCTATTCATCGCACACGGCACAACACACGGCAAAAGACACGGCAAACATAAATCAATTTAGCCAACAAAAACAAAAAATCTGGAAAGAAATCCCTTCATTCCTTCATCCCACCTTAAAACCCCTTCATTCATGGAATTAGATTGCTAAAATTGAGCCATTAGGTTGCTGAAATTTAGCAATTAGGTCATGGCAGCAGTATTTAATCAGGATTTCCAGCCCTTCACGATCCCAATTTCCAAGTTTCAGCGTCTCTCACTTTGCGATTTCAAGGTTCACTTGTGCGATCTGTCTTGCACCTTGTCGTCACCGCTTCGCCGTCTTCTCTGTTTGTCGGTGCTGCTCTTGCTCGTGCTTCTCTTCAAGCATTCGTCCTTGCATCTTTGTTCTTCAACAGGTTTGTATTTTATTATTTCTTCTCTATTTTGTTATTTCTTCAACAGTTGTGCTTCAAAGAATCAAGTCTGGTATGCTGATTTTGTTTCTATGTTTTTATGTGATTTATACATGTTTTTCTATTGTCTTGAATGTCTTGCTGAATAATCTTTGCATCATTTAAAAAATTGTTTTTGTTATTAGTTATTACTTAGGTTTGGTTAATAACAAATGGAAGGGGAAGTACCAATAGATATGGTAATTGAAAACCCTACAGTGGTTGAGGGGAAAGATCCTGCCCAAATAGTGAATCTAGTTGAGGAAGGTGGTGATAACAATTTAGTTGAAGGAGGGAGTAAAAAAAAGAGATCCATGGTCTGGGATCATTTCACTAAACTTCCCTTAGTAGAGACTAAAGGGGAACACTTGGCCAAATGCAACCATTGTCGTGCAACATATAAATGCCACCCAAATACACATGGTACCAATTCTCTAAACAAACATTTGCATAGGTCTCACAAATGGATATTTAGTAAAACAGGTAAAAAGGGGACACTTCATGGATATATGCCAAAGATTTCTGAAGATGTTTTGCATCCAGAAAGTTTTGTGGGTTATAACTTGGAAGATTGTAGGAGAGCTGTGGTTGAATTTGTTATATGTGATGAGATGCCATTTAAAGTTGTAGAAGGACGTGGTTTTCGTAGAATGATAAATCGATTTGAACCAAGATTTACGGTTCCGTCTAGGTTCACAATTGCAAGGGATTGTTACCAAATGTTTTTAGATGAAAAGAAAAAGTTAAAGGATTGGTTTGTGAAGGGTAAAATCCGTGTTAGTATGACAACTGACTGCTGGACTTCAAATCAAAATTTAGGCTATATGTGTTTGACAGCACACTTTGTTGATGAAGAATGGAAACTACAAAAAAGAATTCTCAACTTTTGTCAAATTGAAAACCATAAAGGTGACACTTGTGGGAGAGAAATTGAAAGATGTTTAAGAGAGTGGGGAATAGAAAATGTGTTTACAATCACAGCGGATAATGCAAGCTCAAATGATGTTGCCATTGCATACCTTCAAAAGAAATTAGATGCTAGGGGTGGGCTAGTGTGTGGTGGTAAATATTTGCATATGAGGTGTAGTGCCCATATTCTTAATTTGATTGTAAGTGACGGCACAAAAGAACATCAATCATCCGTAGATCACTCTGAAATATGATCCGTAGATCACTCTGAAATATGATCCGTAGATCACTCTTAAAGAATGGCTCGTAGGCCGGAGTAGAAAAGAAGAAATTTCGAGAGAGGAGAGAGAGCTTGAGGTATGATTTAACGTCAAGCGGTGTGTGGAATGAACTGAGGGAGGGGCCTATTTATAGGCATCTAACCGGCTTGCTGCGCAAGTCTTGTTGGATAAGGACGGAGCTGCTTGTGCTCCAAGTAGCTCCCGTTCAACGAATCTGTACACAACGGTTAGTTCATCGTATCCGGACGCAACGCACCAAAAAATAAATAATTATTTACACCTCACAAGCCAAGCCCAAGCCCAAGCCCGGCCCGACGGACGGCGGCGCGCGCGTGGTGGTCAGATGGTGTACGTGTTTCTCCCATGTGCTGCTGTAATACAAAGCAGAACTATTGAGATAAGACTAACTAAAGTGTTGGCCATTGTCAACGTGGTTATGTTAGAAACAGAAAATGCTGGCATATTATATATAAGACCTTTTGCAGGGAAAAACAAATTAAGTTAAAAAAGAGTATCCTGCAGGTTAATGGTCAACGATCTCCCAAACAACATAACGGGAACGTTCAAATATATCTATATTAGTATTAGTATTAAATAAATACAATTTTGCTCTTTTTTTGTCACCAAATACAAATTTACTCCATCCATATTATTAGATATATACGATAAGTGAAAGAATTTCTTATGTTTTATCAAAGGGATAAGATGTACTGACCATCCATGTGTTGTCACATATCTACATTGTTTCCCAAAATTCCATTCTACTTCAATGAAATAAGGTTATAGTAATTTATAACTTAGTGATTCACTTAGTGAATAAGATTGTTAATCCGTGGCATCATTATACAATTATTATTTGCAATATCAAAGAACTTATTTGCTAGAAACTGGAATACAATTCACAAAAAACAAGTAAAACAATTTAAAGAATACTAAAATTTTCTCTGTAACTTATAATAGCAGATAATAATCATATTTTCTATATTTTTTAATATATAATATATTATGATCAACTAAGTTGATTATAGAGAAAGAGCATTAAATATGAAATAAAAGTGTTTATTTTTTCTTTTAAAATAGTTTGTACATTAAACAAATTTTTATCTCAAGACTATTTACCAAATTAACATAAATCTGTTACTGTGTTTTACTTTTATTTTTATATTTTTGCAAATCAAACCCAGTTTTTATGTATCAAATTCAAAGGCTAGGCCAAGCTTCTGTTGCATTGCACTGACCATTAGTTCAGCAACTGTACACCGTAACCAACCTTCTTGTATGTTGACTGGTAGTTTTGATCTCCAACTCTTATTTTTCCTTCTCCTTCAACTTTATCATGTTTTCTCTCTTGATGAAAATTCCCAAGCAATAAATATTATAATATATGCAACATGGAACAATCCTCTCAACCATCATACCATCAAGCCAAACTCAATAATCCATATCCATCCTTCCCCACCGAAGTTTCTGACCATGCTCTTCACTCAGACAATAAAGTTCCTTGCAAAGAAGTGGAAGATTTCAAAGAGAGAAATGGGTTGATGTTAAATGTTCTGGAATCTCTTGCTTCAATGAAGGATTGCTTATCTAGAGTAATAGAGGAGTTATTAGAGGAAGAAAAAGATGAAAGTTTTCTCAAAGAAGATGAGGGGAAGAAGGTTTGTGAGGAATCAAGGGTGTTATTGGAAGAGGCAAAATTGATATCAAGGCTAGCAATTGAGGTGGAAACAAGGGTGAATAAATATAAAGAGATGAGGAGGAAGGAAAAGAGAGAGTTAGAGAATAGTTTGATAAGTTTAACTGAAGAGAATAGGGATACCAATAACTTTCTTAGAGTTGCTTTGTTGGAGAAAGAAGCATTGGAGAAAAGAATGAAGGGACATGACCATAAAAGGATGCCCCTTTTGCAGTTTGCTGAGCTTGGATTGCAGAAGGTTGGATTTGGATTCATGATGGGAGGTAGTATTGGTAATAATGAGCAACCAATAGATACCAACTCTGAGTCTAACAAATCAGATAGTAGTGAGTGTGAAGAGGAAGTTGTTAGTCTGGTAAGCTCTTAATACATATGTAGTACCGACACTTGCGGTTATAAAAGCGTTTGGTGTCGGACACCTATCATGTCAGACATTGATAGTTCAATTATTTGTATTTTTCAAATTAAAACACATATCTGCGTGTGTGGGTCTATGTCTGTGTGACTGTGTGTGGGTGGGGTGCATCATAGCTTAATACCATATGTATCATTATCAGATTTAGTTATATATTGTGGTGTCTTTAAATGAAATTGTAGCCTGTTCTGAAATTTATGGTGGTAATTTTCCAAGGCTTCAACAGTTGAAAGAATAATGAAGAATCTACGTCTTGAAATTACTCAATTGAGAAGATCTTTGGAGGAATCTAGGTACTCAATTTTACCATATAATTGAATGAATTGAATTGGATTCATTATTTTCTAGTTTGGTTTTGGATTATTTATTATGAACTTCATGCCAGGTCAGACACAGAGCGACTCCAAAGTCTCACAGAGAAACAAGCCAAAGAAATAACAGAAAGTAAACTCTACATTAAGGAGTTAGAAGATAGAGAGAGAATCTTGGCTCACAATGTAATCACCTATTTGATCAGCAAATTGGATAAATAATCACTCCCTAGCAAAATCTCTCTTTCTGACCAGCTTTTTTCCTTTTTGTAAGGTAGAGGAGTTTTCTATGGAAATAAAAGAAGCAGAAGAAGAAATAGCTAGATGGAAGGAAGCTTGTGAATTGGAAGTTAAAGCTGGAAAGAGTGAGATTGAAGAACGTGACAAAATGGTAAAGACTTTTTTCATCCTCCCACTCACACCATATGAATATATTGTCTCAAAATGAATAACCTTCTGTTTAAAGAGTATCCATTGTGAGTGTAAACTACTATTACACCTAAGTGTATAAGCCCTTTTACATCAAACAATACTAACCTATTATTTCACACCTACTTTTGTAATCGCGTTTTAAAAGTAGAGTTTAATTGATATACATCATGGGGTAAATATTTTTACACTTTCAACCAATAAAAATTCATAGTATATGTGACTTTCAAGATAATTAGGGTAAACGTCAATCATTTTTATGTCGTGTCAATTTCTGATCGGTTGCTAGTAGAAATTAATCTTTACACTATTCGTGCATTCTAATTAAATCTTTAAAATTAACTTTTAAGTCATGGGCTCTCGTTGAATGTTGGTGTAAAATTGGTTTACACCGACAGCACACATCCCTATTTCTCAATAGTCTTTTCTTTCTGTAGTGATCAAGTTTGAATGCCAAATTAGTTTGTAATTATTACTCAATATCTTAATTGATGTTTGATGATGTGTGAATGTTCTGTGAGGTGGTTGCTTTGAAACAAGAACTACAGAAAACTAAGGGTGCTTTGGATACATCAAATGGAAAATTAAGGCTGAAAGAAGAACTTGTAATGGCTGCAATAGGTGCACAAGAAGCAGCAGAGAGGTCTTTGCAGTTAGCTGATAGTAGAGCAATCGAACTTCGTCAGCGGGTTGAAGAATTAACCAGACAATTAGAGCAAGCAGAGAAACGTGAAAGAAACAGCCATAAAGTGAGACGTTTATGTTGGCCATGGCAAGTTTTTAAATTTAGCTCTGGCTCTATTGCAAACTCTAGAGTTGGAAATTCAAAAAGAATGCTGCCAGAAATGCAAGCGTTACTTCACTGAAATGTACATAAGTTTCTAGTACATTGACGTGAATTATCATCAAATTCAATTTTTCTATGCGATTCGCCTATTGTAAAAGTGGGATATATTGTTGTTCATGTTTTTTTTTAACATAGCAATTTGTCACCAACACTCAACAGTAAACACTCTCATTATTATTATAAGAAAATTTTGAAGTCCTAGATTCATTAAGTAATAGATGTATCTGGCATTCTGGCCTATGACCTATGATATAATCCAAATACATTAGTTATTTAATAAACTTAAACCAACAAATTTTTAATAGGTTACTTGTAAATCATTTTTTTACATTTTTGGAGCATACTAATTCAATCCATAAATGTAATTATTTTTGTAATTACATAAAGAAAAATAAATTAAATTAAACTAATCATCAATTTTAATTAACATGAATTTAGTAGAATATAACTATGTCTAAACCAAGTAGCTCATTGTCTTGTTAGGGACTTCTACATTCTTTTTCAACTCTAAGATTTTTAACTTTATTCCAAATGAAAATTATATGATTTTAATTTATTTGAATGAATTAAGTTAAGCTTAATTTTTGTCAAATTTGTTTACTAGAACAGTAATATAAGTAAAAATAATTAAATAACTAATTCATGTTTATTTTTTTGTCAGAAGAGAGCATCGAAATTAGTCACATTAATAACCAAAAGAAACAATCGGTAAGGCCCTAGCTCAATAGCTAAGCTGGATATCATGTGTGAGAGTGAGTCTCTAGTGGCACTTGTCACTTCTTATGCAAACCAAAAACAAGACAAAAAAAACCAAACCATTTTTTGATAACTAGTCACCGTCTTTTCTGTGCGGTGTTAGGGTTTGCAGCATATCCAATCACAGCGTTTTTCCGTTCTCTCTCCGACAGAATATTGCAATTCACATCATAGCTCCATTTCTGCAACTCACGAAATCCAAATATACTAACCGCATCTTGCTGGGCTTCGTTACGGTACGACATTTTACACATGAGTTACTCAATTCAATTATCAATGCCCATTCTGTTTTACATATTCTGAATTCCAAAATTCAGTGATTTTTTTAATTATTATATTTCCCTGTGTTTATTATTTTTGAGTTTTGATGGAACCTATTGCAATTTGATCTATAATGCAGAACCCTGTTATTCTTAATTAATTGGAAGTTATGGATCATAAATCAGAGAATAGTAGCAGTGTGAAGAAAATAAGTTCATGTGATGTTGAGGCTTTAAAAAAATGCTTAGAAGAGAACAAAGGGGATTATGTCAAATGCCAGTCACAGATTGAGGCTTTTAAATCTTCATGCTCACTGAAGAAACCTAATTCTTCTCTTGATTCTCCACCACCACTCAAGACAGGTTTTTGACATTGTATTGGATGACTTTTCTTTTGAATTGTGATTTCTGGGTTATCTATAGTTTCATTGAAGGGTATTCTCAAGTTGTATTCATATTTAATAATTTGTGAGCAAAGAAAATGTTCTCAAGTTGTTGTAGCTTTGCACAGTTATAACTTTTACAGGTTTCCATAATACCAGTGATAATTAAGAATGAGAAATCAACACTTTGCTGAAGAATTGTGATGTTTTTGCCACAACTTTGCAAAGTTTCTAACTTATTTGGTCCCCTGTGAAGTGAAATTATGATTTTCTCAATGTTTACAGGATGTTTGCAGTTTTGATCTGAATATCTGATTGTTTATTGAGTATTAATCTGGCTGAACCTGTTTTCGCGCCTCATTAGTTTTCTTTGTATATATCACTATATTGTCTATTTTGTTGCTTCTTTATCTATCTATTTCTGAATACATTTTGAAAATGCTAGCTTGAAAGTAACTGTTATTGTTATTTTATTATTATGGCATGAAATGAAAGTAAGCTATACTTAAAATGTTCAAGGACAGCTTGTTGTGTGCAGCAGTGTGTTCGTATTATATGTTGTTATTTGGTACCAATAGTTTGTTATAGCTGAATGCTAGAATGTTCGAGGACAGCTTCTTGCAGTGGCATTTTTTATCGGATTAAGTGGTTTTCTTATCTTTATGGTGCTCAGCTTCTGATCTCTTCAAATTAGTGTCTTAGGTGGATATACAAAAAGATCCATGAGCTCTATTTAGTATTTGGAATCTTAGATGAAGGGTTTTCTCCTTGACTGATCCTTGTTACTTATTGGTTTTGTTTAGCTTTAGGATGGCACATTTTCTTCTGCTTTTCTACTATCTTCTTTCTGTTTTGGTCTTTTATTTGACTAAAAAAAATAAGTTTTGAGTCGGTTTTTACCGGTTCTTACAGTTCTGAAGCAAGCCAATTTTTTTGACGTATTGGATCAGACCTGACCCATTCCCGGTTCATTCGGTCGAACCGACCAACCCGGTTTTCAAAACCACGTTCCTTTGTTTTTTGCCTCTTTCTATTTTTCTTCTTAGAACAGTGACTGTGATAAATGTGTGGTATGAAAAAATTTACTTACTAACCAACAAGAGGTCACTTTATTTTCATGTGTTTTTGAAATATATTTCATTTAAAAAATAAAAATTTTAAATTAATAAAAATAAAAAAAGACATTTATTAGGATAAGATATAAAAAATAGTTATATCTACATCGAGACTTGTCAAAAAAAATATATATCTACATCGACTCACTATCTAGGGATGGCAAAAATACCCGCACCCGTGGGTACCCGCGGGTATTACCCGCGATGGGTACGTGGCGGGTAGCTTAACGGGTACCCGCGGGTTGCATAAACGGATAATTAAAGTACCCGTTAATAAATGGGGCGGGGTTGGGTATTGAGGTACCCGTGCCTGCGGGTACCCGTACCCGAAATAAATATACTTATTTGGAAAATTTCTTATTATTATTAATTTTATTGTTGTTTATCTTTTTTCATTAACTACTATAAGCTATCAAATAGATGATAGAATCAACGTATAATGAAATGCCTAATTTTTTTTATATGAATGAAGATAAAAAATGGTGTTCAAAAGGTTAGTTTTGTTTGGTATTTCGAATTTTATTTTCAAAATAATTATTTAAATTAATATTATATGAATGTATAATGAAATGCCTAATTTTTTTATATGAATGAAGATAAAAAATGGTGTTCAAAAAGTTAGTTTTGTTTGGTATTTCGAATTTTATTTTCAAAATAAATATTTCAATTAATATTATATGAATGTATAATGAAATGCCTAATTTTTTTTATATGAATGAAGACAAAAATGGTGTTCAAAAGGATAATTTTGTTTGGTATTTCAAATTTTATTTTCAAAAAAAATATATTTCAATTATTATTAAGTGTATCCGTGGGTATCCGCGGGTACCCGCGAGGAGACAATACCCGTGAAATACCCGTTACGCGGGTACCCGCACGGGTATGGGGCGGGTACGGGTAGCGTTTATATTAAACGGGGCGGGTAGCGGGTAACCACTACCCGTGCCCGCCCCGCCCCGTTTACATCCCTATCACTATCTAGATCAAACCCCCACTAGCCCTAACATCACCTCCAAACTATGTGGAGTCTTACGGGTCAAGGCTGATCTCCCATATTTGCCCCAAGCTACTCCTCGGTCTGATCATCCAAATCCTGGTCCATAGCGTGCTCCTTAGTCTGCTCATATATATATATATATATATATATTGCTCCTCAGCTTGCTCCTCGGTGTTGAAATCCATAGGATAGTTGTGAGGTCTAACCGTAGTCTAGCTGTGAGGTCTCACTGCGGTATGCAATACTGCGGATAATTCTCCCATCTGCTCCTCTACATCTAGGTACTGCAATGGAATTTAACACACATAAAATACCCCCAAAAATGATTTCAATTTTTTTAATAAATATGAAAGTGATATTTTTCTAGAAAAATATACCGGAAATATCAATTTTTTAAATTAATAATATTTTGGACAATCAAGTTTCCATTTTCCCAGAGACTTCTATTTATCGGAAAAGAAATAAAAGATTTTCCTGAAACAAAAAAAAATATCTTACTTATGAAGGGCAATTATTTTTTTATAGGGCAAAATAGGAACTTTGGGAAAGCAATGTTTTGAAAATCGGACCAGATATTAAATCGGTGAGACCTCCGGCTCATGGTTCAATCGTTTTAAATCGGATAAAACCGCGATCGAACCACTCAAATAGCTGAATAAGCTACGGTGTCGGGTTTATGGTTTAACTGGTAAAAATCATTCGTTTGGTTCTATTTTTAAAACATTGGTATGCGGTCTAGGTGGAGGGTCCAAAAGCCAAAGTCCTATTACTCGTGTTGTAGTTGTTTATCTTTCTTGGACTTGGGCTCTTTTTTTAAGCAAAAAAAGCCGACCGACGACCGTGAAGGAGAATTTCGGGGATGTGGGGTGTAGATAGAAAAATATAGGTGTGTAGCTAGTGATTGCCCATTTCATTTTGCCCAAATAATTAAAACAATTATGGGCCCGGGCTGCGACTCCCAACCTTCAGTTGATCCTTGACCCAACCTGTTGCCATAAAATACGAAGCAGCTCATATAAGAACCTTACCTTCTCTCCCACAGCGTTAGGGTTTCTCAAGCTACCGGCACGTGAGGTAACCAATCTTCTTCTTGCCGCGCTTCGATTCAAGATTTCATGTCGAGTTTTCCTCTTAGCTTCTTAATTTGTTAACCATCGACAAATTCTCAATTCCTTGCGTTTATTTTTGTACAGGGAAATGGCTCCTAAGCAGCCTAGTACGGGTCTGTTCGTCGGATTGAACAAGGGCCACATTGTCACCAAGAAGGAACTTCCACCACGTCCCTCAGATCGCAAGGGGGTCAGTTTCATTTTTCAAAAACGCTTCGCATTGTCTTACTCTTCATGAATTTTAAACCTGTTATTTGGTTTTCGAATGCTGTGTTCCTTTTAGTGCATGATAATGAAAAATCTATCTGACTTTAGATATTTTTTCTTGAAAACAAAAAGTTGAATTTTATGTTTATGAAGATTTCATAAGTATGTGTACTGTGTGTAATAAGCTTAATTCCATTAATCTACATACTTATTTTTGTATCCTACTTTCTCACTAACTGATTTTGAATTTTTCTTGTGATCTTTTAAAAAAAGAATTTGGTTGCCATTTGTAGAATTTATATTTTGTATCTGTTAGATTTAAGTTTTAGTTAGTTCGTAACACTTCTCTTATTATGAGGGTAAGTTTCTTTTGTCAAAATTACCTTGTGTTTACATTAGTGGAATTTGCAAACAGCTGGCACTGTTTGTATTTAGTTAGCATTAAGGTTTTAGACATTTATATGCTCTCATTTTGTTTGCAAACTGAGTCCAGTTTTTGGAAATTCGTTTCTGTTCTTTAACTCGTCGTAAACTGTGACATTAGTATCCAAATTCAATTATTTATGCTGCCACAATCTATAGAGAGAACAGAAAACAAGCTCAAGGTTATAATTTTTTAAGGATTACCTGAATGTTTATCTTTTTTGGGATCAAAAGCTGTATGAATAATTAAAGTAAAAGGAAGAATGTGTTTTAAGGGAGAAACATCATCCACCCTAGAGATTTTTAATTATTATAGTGCTCTTGATTTATATCTTATTATCATGGTTCTAAAGAATGTATTTATTGCAACAGAAAACAAGCAAGAGGGTGCACTTTGTGAGGAACCTCATTCGAGAGGTAGCTGGGTTTGCTCCTTATGAGAAGCGTATTACTGAGTTGCTCAAAGTTGGAAAAGATAAGAGAGCATTGAAAGTTGCCAAGAGAAAGCTTGGAACCCATAAACGTGCTAAGAAGAAGCGTGAGGAGATGTCCAATGTCCTTAGGAAGATGAGGTAGTCCTATGTTCTATTGCAATATTGTCATTGCCAATATTGTATACACCCTATTTAACTTATTATGAAAGCATTCTTGATTTGTTAACTTCTTGTTTGTGACTAATGTGTACTATATTTTTTTGTTTGTAGGGCTGGTGGAGCTGGAGATAAGAAGAAATAAGCAGTGTTTACATTGTTATAGTTTCACAAAATGGATTGATATTTTGATTGATTAGCTGTTGTAGTGTTGTTTTGCTTCAATTAATTCAAGGCAGGCTTTTAATGTTAAAAATGTGTTTTATTTTTTAAAACAATAGATGATTTATGGTAAAGAAGTACATTCAGCATATTTTTGTTTTCCTGGAAATAGCATAATTCGTGCTCTGAAAATGAGTTGATCTATTCTCAAGCAAGCACGCCCATATCTTGAATATTTTTATTCTGGTTTTTTTACCGAATTTCCTTAGCATACTGGCTGAGAAAATAAAATATAATTGCAAAAGAAATTCACCTGGAAATCTTATTGGTATACTATTCAAATATATTTTTCTAACTTATTTAAATTTAGTTACCTATTTTCAAATATTATAGAAGCTAAATTTCTTTTGTTCTCTGTTTATCATAAGAAAAATCTCAAGTGTAATAATGTTAGTAGGACTAGCACTAGCAGTAATAAAAATATCTGTTTTGTGTAATGAGATTATAGAATGAAATCAAAATATTTTGATCTTGCTGATTTCTGCTTGTTCTTTCTTATATTTGGTGTTGGTGGAAGAACATTTCAACTTGTCAAAAGTTTTTAATGAAGATATTACTTTAATTAGTGTATTTTTTTATAGCAAGGAAGCCTTTGAGGGACAATGTTTGAGTTTTGCTATTGGTTAAGGTGTTAAAAGTTATGTAATGGAAACTAAGTTCAATCTTTCATAGAATTGAATGTACGATTTGTAAGATACTATTTCTCTTTTATTTTTCTAACAAGTACTATTAGTCCCTTCATTAAAAAAACATTTAGGATTTATTTGGGAGTTTAGGATGGTAGAAAAAGGGAGATTTTGGGAAAATGAAAGTGGCAAATGGAATGGGGAGGAAAAATAGTTCATCGTAGGAAGGTTTATTTCTCTTCGTAATGCTAAAACCTCTTAAGGTGATGATAGTTCACCATGTTTTTATATTACTCTCAAAACTAAAAATATATTAAGTATTTTTACTTCCTTCACTACAAAAGCCATTTCTCGAATAAGGTGATAGATTTTTCTCTTTGCTTTTTCTCTTGTAGTTTTGATATCATACTTTTTCTACACTTGAGATGCTAGCTTAGTGGTAAGAGCTTAGCCTCGTATCCTCAAGGTGCTGGGTTCAAATCCCCTCGGGGGCAGTTGTAAAATGGTCATTAGTGCCACTTTGATTAATAAAATTTCTCCCTCAGTTTATAAGACCACTTTATTCGTAAAATTATATTTCGAATTTACATTAATGCTATAAAGGTTTTGCCAAACGCTTTTTAAAAATATTTTGAATAAGGATCCCATTAATTGCATTATTTGAAAATTATATTCTGAATTTACATGACTTGTCAAACATCCTATTTAGTTCCTCATTTTCTAAATGTGTTAGTCACAATTGCTCTCCATCACTCCATTAATGAGATTGTCAAAAACTGGACCAAACGACAAGTTTAACTAATTGAACCAGAAGTTGACCACTTTGGTAACAAGTTCACCTCTATTTTGTGGTGCAATTTGGTTGAACCTAGGGGTGTTCAAATCCAAATCAATACAAACAAAAGCCACAAAAAACCGCAAAAAATACTTTGGTTTTGATGTGCTCGGATTCAGTTGACATTTTTTTCCCCGTAACTGAACCAAACAAAAACAAATGTTTGTTTCATATTGGAAGGTGGAATTTTCTCACACCTATCGAGAAGCTGATCGTGAGTTGATGCTTTAGCTGCAATGCAGTGTCATCAACATGAAGATCTCATCATTCATAAAATTGCCCCCAACTCGATTGTTCCATTTGGGATTTGGGGGTGTGGCAGGAAAAATGCAGAGGTGTAGCTAGTGATTACCTATTTCCCTTTTCCCCAAATACTCGTTAACACAAGTATGGGTCCAGGCTCCATTTCCCAACCTGCGGTTGATCCATAACCCGATAAAACGAGAAGCAGCTCATATAAGAACCCTAGCTTCATCTCTCCCACCGCGTTAGGGTTTCTCAAGCTACCGGCACATAAGGTAACCAATCTCCCACTCAATTTTCTTCCGCGCTTCGATTCAAGATTTCATGTTGATTTTTCCTCATAGCCTCTTAATTTGTTAACCATCGACAATTCTCAATTCCTTGCGTTTATTTTTTGGCAGGGAAATGGCTCCTAAGCAGCCTAGTACGGGTTTGTTCGTTGGATTGAACAAGGGCCACATTGTCACCAAGAAGGAACTTCCACCACGTCCTTCAGATCGCAAGGGGGTGAGTTTCATTTTTCAAAAATGTTCTCATTGTCTTACTCTTCATGAATTTCAAATCTGTTATTTTGTTTTCGAATGCTGTGTTTTTATTAGTGCATGATAATGAAGAATCTATGTGACTTTAGATATTTTTTTCTTGAAAAAGTAGAATTTAAGGTTTACGAAGATTTCATAGGTATGTCCAATGGTATATCCGCTTCAACCTTGAGAGTGACTAGTATGTGTACTGTGTGTGTAATAAGCTTAATTCAATTCATCTACATACTTCTTTTTGTATCCTATTTTCTCACTATCTGATTTTGAGTTTTTCGTGTGATCTTTTGAAAAAAAAGGAATTTGGTTGCCATTTGTAGAATTGATATTTTGTATCTGTTAGATGTAGGGTATGTTTAGGAGGGTGTTTTGCGAGGGGGGAAGCGAGGTGAGGCTAGAAAAAGATTAGTTTATATTTTAATATGTATTTGAAATTTTAAAAAATTAAAAAAACAAGTTGAAAGATATCAATAGAACATTTTTAATCAAACTTGATTTATGTTTAGAGACATTTTATAGCCTCCTCAATTCTAAATTGAAAAATATGCCCTCCCCTCCCAAAACCCCCTTCCCAAACATACCCTTAGGTTTTGGTTAGTACTTAATACTTCTCTTATTATGAGTGTAAGTTTCTTTTGACAAAATTACCTTGTATTTGCATTAGTGGAATTTGCAATCAGCAGATACTGTTTGTGTTTAGTGAGCATTAAGGTTTTGGACATTTATATGCTCTCATTTTGTTTGCAAACTAAGTCCAGTTTTTGGAAACTCAGTTTCTGTTCTTTAACTTGTCGTAAACTGTAACGATAGTTTCAAAATTCAACTGTTTATGCCGCCACAATCTATAGAGAGAACAGAAAACAAGCTCAAGGTTATTGTTTTATAAGCATCACCTGATTGTTTATCTTTTTTGGGATCAAAAGCTGTATGAATAATTCAAGTACAAGGAAGGATGTGTTTTAAGGGAGAACCATCATCCACCCTAGAGATTATTAATTATTAATTATATTGATTTATATCTTATTATACATGGTTCTAAAGAATGTATTTATTGCAACAGAAAACAAGCAAGAGGGTGCACTTTGTGAGGAACCTCATCCGAGAGGTAGCTGGTTTTGCTCCTTATGAGAAGCGCATTACTGAGTTGCTCAAGGTTGGAAAAGATAAGAGAGCATTGAAAGTTGCCAAGAGAAAGCTTGGGACCCATAAACGTGCAAAGAAGAAGCGTGAGGAGATGTCCAATGTTCTAAGGAAGATGAGGTAGTCCAATGTTCTATTCTAGCACTGTGAATTGTCATTGCTAATATCATACACGTTACACACACCCTATCTATTTCTTTTTGACAAGCATTCTTGAATTATTAACTTCTTGGTTATGACTTATCCTTTCCACATTTTCTTGTTTGTAGGGCTGGTGGAGCTGGAGATAAGAAGAAATAAGCAGTATTTCTTTGTTATAATTTCACAAGATGGATCAATGTTTTGATGGAATAGCTGCCGTAGTGTTGTTTTGGTTTAATTTAGTTCAAGCTTTTAATGTTAGAAATGTGTTTTATTTAAGCAAGATTGGGTTTATGGGAAAAAATTAAGATTAGTATATTTTTTGTTTCCCGTAAAAAACAATTTGTGCTCAGAAAACTTATTAATCTATTCTCAAGCATGGATGCCAATGCCGTTGCCATATCTCGTTTTTTTACCCTACCGAATTTTCTTAAGATACTGCCTAAGAAAATAAAATATTTCTATAAAAAAGTGTCTGGAACACTCGCTGACTCACTCTCTACGCTCTATTTCTCTGTTAAAATACATAAAATAATATATATATATAAAAGAGAAAAACTAAGAGAGATAATATAAATTTATGAGAGAAATAGAGAGTGATTAAGAGAGTGTTGCATGCAGGATCCAAACCCTACTATGTAGATGTACTTTTTCTTTCTCCAACTCATAAATTTGGTGACCTATTTTTAAATGGTTTTTATATACTAAATTTCATTTATACTATGTTTAATATGAAAAGAATGTTTGATGTAATAATGGTAGTAGAATTAGGAATATTTACTATAGTGTTTTTTTGTAATGATATTTAATTTTCATTGCTGTTTTATTGATTTTGGCTTCTTGGTTATATATTTGTCATTGGAGGAAAAAGATGATATCAAGTTAAAAGTATTTAATAAAAATATGTAGTGCATTTAATCTTTTATCATTGTAAGGAAGCCTCTAACTAAGGGACGTGAAAGGATCTCTTCCAGTTATATTATTTTTCCGCGGGATCTCTACAATTGATTAAAAAAGAATTGAGAGACTTTATCAAATAAAAATTGCAATACTAACAGGGAGACTTACTCAAAAGCACAAGTAAAGAAAGGAGTTTCATGAACTTGCCCATGAATTAATACACCCCCTATCTAATTCTTAAATGTGCTACATACGTGGACATCATTTTCTTGCATAACAGAGACTCCATTTGATAGATTAGACAACATCACCCCTGACCCCATTTTACCATATCAACAAAATTCTTCCAAACAATTTCCAAAAAATACACATTTTGAAAAAGATAGTAACAAGAATATTGCCGGAGACACGAGTATTCAAGAATGATTCACATTTATTTTTCATTTTTCACTATCCTGCTAGCAATATATGTGTTTGATTGAGTCATCATGTCTATCGTATGAAAGTTTTTTTTAATAGGCAAAGTGGTTAGAAATTAGTGTGTTAGTTGTTAGAGAGAAAGGGGAGCGGGATTCGAACCCCGTACGCTGTGGCAGAAGATGTGCCAACTCGGCCAAACTGACTGAGTTAGCAAGGTGAGTTTGCAGCGAGGACCAACCTGGCTAACAGATGAAAGATCGGAGGACTAAATTGAGGTTTTGTTGAAGTGAGGGACAAAATTCACTGCAAGTAACACTTTCAGGGACTAAAATAGTTGTTTACCCATAATTAAATGATACTTTATTAATCCCCTTCGTGGATGGGGAATTTAATTTTGTATGCCTTATCCCAATTACTCTTGGGAATCATCATGAACAAGTGTAAATTTCAATACCAATATGATTCCAAGCTGGACCACATTATGTCTCACCAATAAAATCAGTTTTTTTAATCAAGATTTATTACTTTTGAGTATACTAAATATATTCACGAAAGTGAAAATTCTTTAAACTATTCATTCTTTAAGCTTCTTACAATTTGAGAAGATCTAAACCAACATCTATTTTCCACCTATATCAGTCCTAAAGATCACAATAACCTAAATAATAGAGTACAAACTGAACTTATGTACAGCCACTAGTCACTAACCAGAGCTCTCACAGGAGCTTCCAAGATTGGACGTTACGTCATGCACCAAAACCCGGATTATGTTGCTTGCCGATGATCTCGAAACATCAATGCACTCCTGCAGGTCTGCATCACAGGCTATCAAAACCCATTCCTGATCATCATCCAAGTACTTCACATCAAATGTACCCACCTCTAGCTTCAATCTTTTGGCAACTTCTTCTTTCAATTCAACAATGCCACAGGTCAAAGAGACCCTAAACCTTATGATATCTTCTCTATATGTTGCCTTTATAGTCACACACTTCATTTCTTTTCTAGCTGCAAATGGTGTCACTGAATTACTAACCGTATTTATACATTGCTTAGGAGCCAAGTCAGACGCCGGAGGATTGGTCATACAAGCTTCTGGAACCAGATCCTCCAAAACTGCCTCGGCTACAGAAGGACACAAATTTCTCAAGTCTTTAGAACTACCGGCATCTTCTACTAGCATTCCTCCAAAGGGCTCTTCAAGTTCTGCTACAACATTGTCAGGTATAGGGTAAGCAGTTGGAGAGTTGAATGTATTGGTTGGTTGCACTCTCGACTCTGGCGACCCCCTCGGCACAATAAATTGCTCATTGTTGATTGTAATGAATATATCTTTTACTGTTGAACTTTCATTTGGGGGACTAGGACTACCATGGCATGAACCATGAGAAGTAGGGTTTGTGCTATCTTCACTTGAGCCACTTCCAGTTCTAGTCCTTTTAAGGTCTTTCCCAACTTTTTGATTAATCATTTCATTCTCAAGACTTTGTTTCCTTCCTCCTAGCAATTGATCTTCCATTTCAGCTAGTCCGTTTGTTTCTAACACTTTAGAGGCATCAAATTCATTCTCTTTCATCTGAGGCTCTGATGGCATACTGCTTAATGAGGCTTGCCGGTTGAACTTATTTGGAGTAGAAGGCTCAGCAGGAAAGGAACTGACAATAGGAAGTGGACTTGTGCTCAGAGAATTCAGATCAAACGCTCCATCAGCACCTTGGACAGATTCAATAACACGCTTGAGCTTGGACAGGGAACGGTTAACCTTGTTGATCTTTCGAGATGGCCAACGAGATATCCCATGCTGCCTACAGATGCGCTTCATTGTAGTAGGGCAAACTGTCCACCAAGAATATATCCAAGAACAATATGTTTTAGAAACTATTTTGTTTTTCCTCTTTGTAGATGAAAAAGCTGCTACCAATTAAAAACACTCTGTATGTTTTGGTTACATAATACATTGGAGTTATATACTTTCAGATAGCAGCAGATTCATAGAGATAAAATAATTAAAAGATACACTTAATTGTAGTAGAGCAAACATTTGTATTCTTAGATAAATATAGATTTTATCCTTAGATGAATAAATGTTTCCATCTAGCAGCAGGCTCATAAAGATAACAAATAAAAGCATTTATATAACAAATGAACATACCACCAAGGCTCTTTGCAGCATCTTTAAGACTCCCAGCGAAATAACGTTGGAGAACTTCGAGACTAATTGATTTCTCAGTTTTTCCGCGTTTCCTCTCTGACGGTTTCTTTATGTTTTTAACTTCAAAGGAGGAAATCGGATCAATGCTTCCACCTACATGTTCACCATGAATCCTTCCTTCATTTATGTCATTGCAGTGTTTCATCATTTGTTGTTCAGATGGATCCTGAGGCACTTCCTCCCCCACATGTGGTGAAGCATCGTGTCTAGGCGGCGATTTAATAGATTTGGCAATTGGAATAGATTCAATCCTTAGATGAACTCTTTCATCTATTGCTTCAAGAACTTCAACTGAACCATATTCCTCAAGTTCAACACCTGCAGCAATCTTAAGACTCTGGAAACGTTGTTTCACTGTTGCCAATATGGATCCCAACAGCGACTTCTGCTCATGAAAGTCTGTGATTTTAGGAGGCAGAAAAAACTCCAATACATAATCGTCGTCTCCTGTATAAGGACTTCGTAAACAAATTGCAAAACAGCTTGTTAATCCGAACATGAGAGCATAATGAACTAAGGGGTAATCAGTTTTGCAGAATTGTGTGATGTTTGTGCAGAAGCACATGTTGTGGGACAAAAAAGCCCTCCCAGCAACACCTTGACCATGTTGTAAGTGATGCTCAACACAAGCTTCTCGGAAACCCCACAAATGTGCATCTATGATATAGAATGCTGCCTCAGTTGTAGACATGCAAACTTGCCCCATGCAACTACCATCAAAACTAGAACAACTTTTCTTTAAACCACCGCCATGTGCCAAAATACTCCGATGCCTACAAGGAACCCACGTTTGAGCTAGAGGTAAATTATGAGTTTCACACACCACCGTCAATATCTCCAAGATCTCCGATAACGCATTCTGACGCCCTTCATTGCAAATCTGGTTTAAAAGCATTGCCAAGTTATATCTGTGGGAATCAAGGGGTAAGATATAGAACAATAGCAATGTTATCTCGATACAAGATATCGGGATGCATCATGCCTGATAATTAAATTCACCTGAGTGTATGGATGGTCCAAAATTTCTGAACTCTTCAAATTTACTGCCTGCAAGTAAGCCAACAGTGGTGATTAAGGAATCTTAATATGTTTGCACTCATTCAAAGTTTCTACCATGCAAATACAATACAAATTATAGATTAGTTTATAATCACAAGCAAGCCATAAAAATTTAGTGTAGATAGATAAGTTGAAAGAAACCTAACCTCAAGGGCTTTGCATATTTTTTCAACCTCAGGAGCATAGTTAATCTTTTGTGAAGTCATTATCAGCTCTAGCACACCAATACATGACTGCAAAGAAGGCTCAAAAACAGGCAAAGCCAAGGTTCCGCGAACATTGTAATGTTGAGCATAATCTCGGCGAGGATACTCTTTAGGAGAATAGTACAAAACATTAGGAGACCATTCTGGTAATTTCTGCTGAAAAACGCGACCAGGGAGTCCCAGACTTCCATCATTCTCTCCATCCACAGAAAACATGTACCTCAGAGAAACTGTTCTATACTGATGGAGTCCATTACTATGTGGACCAAGAATAAAGGGTTGACCTGAAGTAGTAAGCACATAGCGATTATCGTTCCTCACAGGTGCCCATACCTGAGCCAGCACATTCAATTCAGTCAACTCTTTGAAGTAGCGAAGCGCTTGTGTCATCTTTTCTTTGATTACACAATATCCATCCAAATTTTCTATTGATGGCATAAGGGGTGGCAAAAGTTTCTTGTTGTCATCATTCTCCACTGGCTTCTCAGTTACTGAATTTGAATCACCTGAAAATAGTAGATTTAGTTAGAAGAAATGTAGCTCCACACATGAACAACAAAATACATTCTTTGCTTAGCACCATATTGCACTGGAGTAGAGTCTGAAAACATCATAGTTATGTTAATGATATATTTGAACTCAACACCATAACATATTTAGAACTTCCAAACCTTATAAATACCCAAAGCATCATAAAATGCAGCATACACTGGTATAAGGTAAAAGCCTAAAAAAGCAATTACCAGACAAAACTCTGGCATGTGTATTAGCTAGCTTGAACACCACTCAAGAGGCTTACAAACATGTGAAACCATGAAACTTCAGCTGTTGAGTTTATAAGAGGGAGATAAAAGAAATTCAATTTCAAAACCATAAAGTCCCTTTACATAATCAACTATGCCTTCTAATCAAGTTCCTCACTCTTAACTACTAATATTCTTTTTTTAAACAAAAAATGTTTATTCTATATACCCAGACAAACTTATGAATAAAATTAGGCAAAAAAAAAAGCCCTGAAATATTTGCCAAAAATGAGGGAAAATCAATTTTGGTCCATATTACATTTTCAAATCTAACAACATCTATTTATGTTACAGTCAAAAGATGGATCAAAGTTCCAAAATAAAAGTCAACAGAAAACCAATATGAAAGTAACAAAAACATACAAGAGAAGATCTTGTGACAATCAGCGAGAGCTGAAGCAGCAAGCTTGGCAGCATGTCTTTCATCTTCTCCATCAGTAAAAGCCCAAAGAGGAGAAGAAGGTTGTTCAGGGAACATAAAAGGTGACATAGGGTTGGAGACAAAGGACATGTGATCCAACGGCCATGAATTTTCCAAGTCCAAATCAAAATCCATTCCATAACCCTGTTCCTCTGTTGGTTCTTCTGTCTTAGGAGGAAAGTCTTGATTTTCTTCCTCAGATTCTGACATTTTTTCTCAAGTTGCTTTTTGTGGGTACAGTTGTATAAAGATTGAAACTTTGTGAAGAGAAAACTGAGAACAGCATAAAATAGATGATGAGTAAAAATAAAAATTGAAGATTGCATAGAGAGTCAGATTCCATATGAATTTTTTCTAATTTTCTACAATGGCTCTACCACTTGCAAGTTGCGACAAAAGGGTTAATAAATTATTCAATGAAATTAAAAAAAGATAAAAACTTTCCCATTGTGGTGCCGACTACCAAAAGGAAGTCCACTTGCAATTGTCTTTGTTGTTTGTTATTATTTTATTTGTAAAATTTGTAACAACAGTTTCCAACCACTGATGATTATTGAGTATATATGAGGAGACAGAACAAAAAGGGAAGGAAACAGAGGAAAATTTGACTATTGTTGTTTTGGAAGATGTGTGGAAAGAGAATGAAAATGTGTTATGTTATGTTATGTTATGTTATGTGGTTGTAGCAGTAGAGAACAACAGAAGTAATTGTTTGTTTGTGTTGTGTGTATGAAAATGATATTGCAATTAGAAAATGGGTGGTTTGAATTGAATGATTATTAATAGAATATTTCCTGGACCAAAGTACAGATTTCTTCTTACCAGTTGCCATACGGATGAGATGATGTTCACATCTGATCTTTAGCTAAGAATGGTTGATATTCCTTCAACAATACTTGATATTTATTTGTTAATTAAAGATACATTTTTTTTCTTCCACAAGATCAGACAGGAAATGAGAGGTAGATTTTAGGATAACAAAGAGGGGAAAAAAATAGGAATAGATATTTTTTTGTCTCTAAATTATACTCACTTTTAATTTTTTAGTCCTTTTAAAACATTTTTTAATTTCATTCCTATATTATTTTTTTCATATTGTCTTATTTTAATCACTGTAATATACTTTTATCCCAAATCTTATTTTATAGGCTAAATACCTGTTTTGGTCCTTTATGTTTGGACGAAATTTCACTTTCGTCCTTTATCTTTTTTTTGGTCCGTTTTAGTCCTTTATGTTTCATGTTTGTTTCACTTTCGTCTCTGCCGTTAGTTTAAGCTGACGAACGCCACGCTGGCAGCTAACTGCTGACGTGACGTCTTAAGTGTCAAACTGAGGTGGATAATAGATTAATGACATGGCGTTTTCTTTTGTTTAAATCAAAAACAAATTAACAAAAACTAAATTAAAAAAACAAAACAAAAACAGAAAGAAAAAAAAACATAGATCTGAAACCCAAACTAATACCCATTTCCATCTTCATCACCTCGTTCCTCTTCCCAGCTCCTCTTTGACCTCATGGTATCTGAAAAACAGCGACCCATGAAGACCAAAACCAATATTGGACTTCAATTATTAAATCTGGGTTCTTTTTTATTATTATTAAATCTGCGTTCTTTTTTTTCTTCGTTGTTCTTCAATCCGGGTTTTTTTTCCAGCGATTTCATTTCATTTTTTTGCAATTGCATTTCGTTTTCGTTTTCCATCGTTCCTGATTGCAGCAATTTTGGGTTTACGGTTGCCATCGTGTTTTGGAATTTTCAGCAATTGGGTTTGCGATTTTGGGTTTCCTGTTCTTCGTTGGAATTCATGTTTCTGGGTTTGTCTCATGGTGTAATCCAAGCAACAATGGTGAAGATTCAATTTTTCAGATCTGCACTGGTTTAGATGATGAAGTTTTATGAGTTCGAAAATTTGATTTTAATTTGGAGATTTAGGAAATCTGATTTTAATGTCTTGAAGATCTGATTTTTAATGTTTGCAGATCTGATTTAGGAAATAAATTTGGTGAAGATGATGAAGTTTTAATTTAGGGATTTGTTAGTTCGTCTTCGTTCTAGTTTGTGGGTTTTAAGATTCAACGAAGAAGATGAAGATAGATGAAACCCAGAAACTGAATGTGGGGATGAATCTAGCATTGAGATATGCTGCAAACGTTAGGTTGAAGAAGAAGAGAATATGGGTTTTTATGTTTTTAATTTAATTTGTGATTTGTTATTTCAGTTTGTTTTTGTTTTAATTTAAAAACATGAAATGCTGATGTGTATTTGCCAACTCAATTAATTTTTTCACGTCATTTAATGAATTTAAGACACCACGTCAGTAGTTAACTGACAGTGTGGCGTCCGTCAGCTTAAACTAACGGCAGGGACGAAAGTGAAACAAAAATGAAACATAAATGACTAAAACGGACCAAAAAAAAGATAAAGGACGAAAGTGAAACTTCGCCCAAACATAAAGGGCCAAAATAGGTATTTAGTCTATTTTATATGCGGAAGCCGCGCTGCAGTTTGAAATGTATTTTTTTTTTTGTTTTTTTTTTTTGTTTTTTTATTAATTTTCTTTTACTTTTTACATATTTTAGTGTTTTTAAATTTTTTTATTTTTATTTTTTCCTTTTTAAATTAGTGTAGTATAGCGTTGAAATCTCACATACACTAAAGATAGTGTCAAATTATTTTTATAAGGGTACCATAACTTGCACACTTTTTTTTTTATTTTTACAGAATCTGATTCATTAAACGCTCCCCAAATCTAGGATTAAATGAAAAGTGCAATTAGGAATATCATGCCATTTGAGTAGGCTTAGAGCATTCCATTGTAGGGTTGGTTCTTAAGATGTTCTTAATTGAGAGTTGACTTCTCTTATTTCTTTTACCATTGAACTTTGTCTTGGTGATGTATGTTATCTGTTAAATATAGTAAATGTTTTTTAAATAACATATTTTGATGGGGGTTTCTTATCAATTTTAATTTAATTTTTGTATCAACTCTCTTTCCAAGATATAATATTGGGTAACAAACTCGCTTTAAAGAATCAAGCATTGGAGCAAAATCATCAAATGTTGCTAAAAAATGAGGTGGCATGTGGACCACTTAGGAACCCAAAGTCTATTATAAAGAAATCACCCATTGGAAAGGAAGTCTAAATTTTAAGATGATATACATTTCTTGTAAAGAAATCACCCATTGGAGAAGTCTAAATTTTAAAATGGTATACATGTGTTACCGGGCAAATCTTGTTGTGATATGGGAAAGATAGTTCTCAACACGAGGGATCATCAGGCAGAATCTCAGCTATGAAAGAAAAGAAAAAAAATCAAGCAGAAAAGGAAAAAGGGGGGGGAAGATTGTCATGGATCTCAGTTCCTAAGAGGACTTGGGGGATGTCATCCAAGAGGCGAGGAGAACGTGAGAGCTTGAAACGCAACTAAGCATATATCTATAAATGGAGGAGGAAGTGATATAGAGCCTCACATCCTTCTGTAGAAGCTCGAGGAGAGAACCATGTTGAGGCGATTCAAATGAATGTCTTAAAACTACAACTAGGCTTCACCAAGCACTTTTTGGTGATTGTTCCCAAGAATGGTCTAGAGGTGTGGCTTAAGCCTTGGGTATCAGGTGAGCATATGACAATCAGTTTTCAGTTTTTGTGTTGCCAAAGAAGGTCTTATATTGACATGTCATGGTGAAATTTGAATGTTAGTGTAGGGTGTTAAATAGTTCTCACAATATACCGCGTGATTAGTTGTGCTTCATTAGAGGATAGCAAGGTTTTTTAGATCAATATATTACTTTTAGGTGTGTTAATAATAGAATATTGTCTGTGCAACTTCTACGAGAAGTAGTCTGAGTATTAGCTTTTAGGCTAGCCCTTTTTGGTTAGTCAATATCATTAAACTCTTAATTAATTATCGAAAAAATTGAATGCAAGCAGTAAACAGGTAATGTTACTAGTAGGGGCGGACTTGGGTTTTGGGTAACTTTTGATACGTTTAAAGATTCAACCCAATTAAATATATGTGTTGAATTTGTAACTCTTTAACAAACTAATAATATATGAAATGAAATATATAAGGATATCAATTTATCTTCAGGTGATGGTCAAGGTAGTCAAACACTTCAGTGGCGCTTCAAACTCCAGCAATAATTGATGCCACCACCCACAAGTTGTAGTTTATGGTCTTTCACGTTCGCACAGTTCTCAATGGGGACCTAGTCATTGCTTGTTCAACAAAAAATAAGCAAAATGAATATGTGTCTAAACTTTAACCTGATTGGTTTTTTGCCGAGCCGGCATGAGTCGTCTCACTATTTAGGACTGTGCACACATAGAGGACCATGAACTTCAACATACAAGAGACGACATTGGAGGATGAAGCAATTTTCAAGTATTTGACTAACGTAAACTATGCAAAACGTTGGATAACCCTAGTCATCACATTATCTTTATTTTAAATATGGAAAATGATATAAAGAATAAAACAATGAGGATGAAAATGGGAGAAAGGATAAACAAAGGGGTTAAATATGTTTTTGATCTCTAAAAAAATTGTAAACTTTGTGTGTAGTTCCTATAAAAAATTTCATTCACTTTTACCCCCTGCATTTTCATATATCAATGCTTTTAGTCTCTCATGATTTTTTGAAAAGTGTTATTAAAAGTCACAAGAGACTACAAGCATTAATGAAAGAAAATGTGAGGACTAAAAGTAAATGGAATTTTGTTGAAAGATTAAAAAAAAAACTATAAACCATGAGTTTTAAGGTCATATACTACTTCAAGTGGCATTTCAATAATTTTTCTTTTTGAGTTTTTTGTTTTTTTAATTTTACTTTTAGTTTATTATTATTTACAACATTTATATTATGTGGCATTAACAAAATTATGTGGAAATGAAATTTGGCTGCCAACACATTAAAATATGACACATAAGCAACACTATATCAGCGCACTAACGGTAGAGACTAAAAGTGCAAACATAAATAATGTAGGGACTAAAGTGCCCAAAAAATTTAGAAGGACTAAAAACAAAATGCGCTATATTTATAGGGACAAAAAACATATTTAACCCAACTAAAAATTAGTGTGATAAGCCTGCTACCAAACACTTTTTCAATTAAACAAGCTTATAAGTTAGTCCAATAGGCACACTCTTTATCAATCATATAGGCGGAATTACTATTATATTTTCATTTAAAAATGTCAAAGACTAATTTATCCTGTGAAAAATTAACAAGGTTAATTTGAGCTTATATTCAAACTAGTGGGGAAAGACGGGAACTCTGTGCCCGTCTTTCCTGTGAGTGTGTTAGTGGGTGGTTAATGTGTTGGTGTGTTAGTGGGTGGTTATCGTTTATTAGAAATTTGTACTTACAAATAAGGGTATTTTGGTCAGAAAAATCTGACACCAAAATGACAGTTTTTTTAGAATCCCCTTCATTAATAGTTATAGATAAAAATTAACTGATATTACTTAAACAAGCACTCCCTCAACAAAAAAAATCAAAACAAGCACTTGTTGTTATTTTTGGTAGTAAGCACTTGGTTTTAGTTTAACCTAAAAAAAGATAATTCACGTCATATCAATGAGCCAAAAGAGTAGCTAGTGAAGTTTTTATTTTTATTTTTTGACAAAAGTGAAGTTTTTATTTAATCATTGCTAAACATATTATAGCATGTATTTGAATTAATTTTTATTTTAAAAAATACTTATTTTGATTATCAAAAATATGTCGTGTGTGTTATATCGTACGAACACGAATATCAGGTCTAACCAAATGTCATTACTTGACCTTTAAAAATAATAATAATATAAAAAAAGGCAAATGTGATTAATTGACCAGAATTGATGGATGCTCGAAGCTTCTGTCAATGAGATTTTACGAAAGAATATGAATTATTATTTCTGTATGATTCATAATCCATAGTGGCACTCTTTAGATGAAGATTTGCTATTTCTATTTTAGTTTAACTTTTATTTATTTTAAAAAAATCTTAATCATACAATTTTCAACACTTCCCCACGCACTCCCTACTTTATTCTTGCTTGAACTAAGAATTTGGTCGATTTTAAAATTTTGTCAACTCCCCCCTTGTGTTGATGACAATGTCCCCAATATATTAAAAGCAAATTTATTTTAGCAAGTAATGTAGTCGACTAGCCACTAATACTATGAATCGATTTGATGGTAAAGGTTAGTATTATAAAATGGTTTTTTTTTTACCTCCACCATCTTCCCATATACCCCCACAAGAATTTTTTAGACGGAAAATACTCTTGTCTAAGGGGGGTAAATCCGATTTGTTATTTTATAAGTCGGATTTATCTACCCATATACCCTCACTATATATATCCGACTTTAAAAATAACAAATTGGATTTACCTCAAGGGGGGTATATCCGATTTGTTATTTTTAAAGTCGGATATACATAGTGGGTATATAAATCCGAATTTCATAAAAAAAAAATCGGATTTGCCCCCCCTTAGGTAAATCTGATTTTGTTATTAAAAAAATTGTTTTTTATTTAAATTTTTAAAAAAGGTTTTAAAAACGCTACTAAAAATCCGTTAAAAAGTCAAAACTAATCAAAAAATTATAAAAACACCACTAAAAATCTAATAAAACCAAAATAAGGCTATCCAATTTTTTTTAGATTTTTTGGACACCGTGAAAATAAAAAAAATTAATAAAAAATAGTAAATGATGGAATTTGAGATTTTGAGCCCCCTATCCCGAAAAAGTTTCTTTTGCGGGAGTCTTGATCCTTGATTTTTTTCGGATTTAATGGCTGTGGTTTCTTTACAGTCAGAGTAGGTTGCCCGAAAACTAATTTTTTAGCCTAAATTATTTGCTCGACGTATAACATCGTCACGTGTTAACGAACTACACCCTAAACAGAACAAAAAAACGCCCGATATTCATATTATTCATATCTAATTTATTTTTCTAAAAAAAATATAATTTTAATTTTTTAAATGATTTATTTATTATTTGGGTACATCCGATTTTGTTATTTTTAAAATCGGATGTACCCCCACCTTAGATAAATCCGATTTTAATTTTTAAAAATTTTTAGGGGAATTTCGGGTATACCTATATCCGATTTTAATTTTTAAAAATTTTTAGGGGAATTTCGGATATACCTATATCCGATTTCCTTTTTTTTTTAGCTGGGGATATGTTGGGGTTTTTAAAATTTTGCGAAGGGTATTTTGGTCTTTTTGCAGGGTACGTGGGGTATATGGGAAGATGGTGGGGGTACAAAAAAAAAGACCCTTATAAAATTCAGACAGCCAATTATCAATAGATTATTGGTCAATTTTGTCAAAAAAAATAGATTATTGGTCAATTATAGGATACTAATTATTGATTAACAGTTGTTGGAATAGAAGTGAAAGCTCTCAAGAAATGCATCTCTGAGATAATTCAAAAACACAATGTACCCAAAAAAAATGTAAAGGAGAAAGCAGTGAACAAGGGAAAACAATTTTATTTTGACGGGTAAAGAAAACAAAAACAAAAATTTGAGAGTGGTTTTTCTAAAGAAAACATAAGATAATGATATAATGAATCCATTTATCATGTTTTCTAAGAGTAAATAGATCTATTCAAAAAAAAAATAGATCGGTGGGAATAGTTTCTCAACCTAACGTAAATTAGTGGTTTATTCTTTTGAAATGAGGTGTTTGTTTCATGTCTAAGAATTACATTCTTAGGAGTATAAGGTGGAAAAAATGAATTCCTACAAAATTTTATAGGTAATAATTTTCAAAAAATCTAGGTAAATTATTAAAAATGTTAAAACCGACCAAAACACTTACTAAAAAAGGTTTAAGAATAAGATTCTCATATTAAAAATGGTTGTAAGGTAAAACTACATGCAGTTTTATTTGTTTTGGTTGGCTTTCTAAAAGAAAACCAAACCAAAACAACCAATGCGGTTTCCATTGGTTCGATTTTTTCCTAAAAGAAAACCAAACCAAATCAAACCAACCTGAGCGCCTTTACCTTACCTCGGGAAGGACCAGGACAGTAGTAGGTAGAGCTCCTGCTTGAATAGGTCGAGCCTCAGAGCAGTGGCGGACCCGAGACCCCGGGTTCAGGGGTGTCAATTTTTTAAATACACAATTTCTTAAAAACATAATTAAAAACAACTATAATATATTTAAATAAATATACATTTCATAATTGTCCTCTATGTGATTTCATATTCTGAAATCGTTGAATAATAAGCTCAGTCAATTTTATTGAATACATCACTCTCAATGTATGTCACCAAACAGTCGTTCATCCATGTATCCCCCATCCGGTAACACAACTTATTCTTCACAATATTCATAGCAGAGAAAGCTCTTTCTATAGTTGTTGTTGCAACAGGCAAAACTAGTGTCAGCTTCAAAAGAAGACATTATCAAGTTCAACTTGTGTTGCACTATACCAACACAAATTAAATAGCACTAATAAGTTCCTAAATACAAATTAAATAGCACTAAAACAAATCAATAAATTCAAAAAGTACAAAACAAATTCAAATTAAATAGACTTTTTTTGTTACTGTATTATTGGTGCGCAGTATCCACCGGCTTTGTCGGTGACTATTCTAGTCTGGGGGACCTGGCTGGCCATTGGTATATCCGGCTTTGCCCATCTGTGTGGTGCTCCCCTCCCAACTGAGTTTCTGCCACACCCAAAATTCGAACCTAAGACATTGCAATGGGTTCCCAAGTTACCACTCAGATCAACTGTTGTTGGTAAAAAATTCAAATTAAATAGACAAAAGTAATCAAAATAAATTAAATAGCACTAACACGAAATACAAATTAATTAAATAGCACGGACACAGATTACCAATTAAATAGTACTAACAGATTCAAAATTAGGATAATAAGAACAAGAACGAATCCAAGGAGATAGAGAGATAGAGAAACTTTTTTAAGATAAAATATAAGAGTGTGAGTGATTGTGTGAGTGTGGTGCAAAATTATGAAATGCATATTTATTTAAATATATTATAGTTGTTTTTAGTTATGTTTTTAACAAATTGTGTATTTAAAAAACTGACACTCCTGAACCTGGGGTCTCGGGTCCGCCACTGCTCTGAGGCCCGACCTATTCAAGCAGGAGCTCTACCTACTACTATCCTGCTCTTAGTTTTGCATTAGAGTGGTGCAAAATTAAGAGCTTTGGTGCAAAACTAAGAAATTGGTGCAAAATTTATTTTTCAGAGGATGCAACAATATTTTTCTCTAGGGTGTCGGTGCTAATTTTATTTTTTCAGGGGGTTCACTTGAACCCCCTCAAACATACGTAAGTCCGCCAATGCCTCAGAGTGATCCCGAGTGGTTTCAGAGTGATCCCGTGGGGGTACCTGCGATGCAACTCTGTCGCTCAGGTCAGTATTGAGAATAGTAGTAGGGTGTAGCAGGGAATGAGAATGTACCTATTTTGGCAATGTGTGACAGTATTTATAAGGATCCGTGTCAGCTCTGAGCCGTTGGATCGATCGGGTGAATCTGAGCCATTGAGGCATGATAGTCATAAATGGACTGATTTATTGTGGATTTGGACGCTAGTTATTGGGCTGATCCAAGTCTATTGTTGGAATTAGGCCTCGTTGTCCAGTCTAGAACAAAAATAAAAAAAATAATGTAATTATTATTTTATTCACATACAAACTAAAAAAAATTAAAATTTAGAAATATTTGAAATAGAAGCTGGATAAAAAACTTAATATGCAAAAGTTGTAGAAATAAATATTACAAAATTATATCTAGTAACATTGAATTAAAATATTGAACCGCAATTTTAGTTAGTGTGTGTCGGTGTTCGTATATCTATGTGTTGATTAGATAAGTCGTAAGTGTGTGCAAGACTTAATAGACAGATGAACGATATCTGTCAGTCCAAATTTTTTAAAGAGCAGATATGGTCAACAACAGGCGCATGAGGATGAGAAGGGGGGCACCCTCAGAGATAAAGCTTAAAGTAACATTCAAATCTGACTCACAAATAATTTTATCAAAACCTTGCTGACGAGCAAAGTTAAGACCTTGGGCAATTTCCTGTAACTCTGCATTTATATTGGTAATGACACCACAGCTACCTGAGAACCAGAGTAGCCACTGACTAAGATGGTCCCTGAATAAGTCTCCAGAGCTTCGGTTATAAGACTCTAGAAAATTTAATAAATACAAAATGTATATTTAAAAAAAAATAGTAAATTGTATTTTTAAAAATACATTATTTTTGGACAAAAATTAAAAGCCAAAAATTGTGGAATGGAGAGATTAATTCTTAGATTTTTTTTTTACAGCAGATTAATTCTTAGACATTTGTTGCATTTTACTTTTTGGTTTGATATTTGTTGCATTTATAATGTTGACTTAATAAACGTTCATAAAATCCAAAACTGAGCGCTTGTCGACCAATCGACTGTGTGGGATGCATATTCATTCATTAGCTCAATGCACGATCCATCATATGTTGGAAAATGGACTTCTCATGGATGTTTTCCCTCATTCATTTGTAGTACTCCGTCCTATTTTGTATGCGCGTCACGTCACGTACACATCTTTCAAAAAAAATCATTAGTAATCTAGATTTTTTTTAAAATATTGCCTATTTTGGCCTTTACTCCATCCGTTCCATAATATAAAGTTTTATTGCATTTTTCACAATTATTAAAAAAAGTTGGTAGTTTAATTAATATGTTAAAATTTTGCATGACTAGTACTAAATTACCTTAAACATTCAATGTTAACTTTTCGTATATCAAAACAATTTAGTATAATTAATAAGGATAGATTTGGAAAAAGAGTAATAAATGTATCTAGAAAATTGTAAAAGGTCTTATATTTTGGAACAAGTAAAGATGAAAAAAGGGCCTTATATTTTGAGACGAAGGGAGTAATTATTTATCTCTCTACATAGATAAATATGAAATATTTATTGGACATAAAAAGTTCCCATAATAAATAGGGGTAAAAGTGGAAGAGAATATTAAATGTTTCATTGAAAAAGTAAAACAAGAATCAATTTGAGAGAAATTGATTTACTAAAACAACAAACAAAATGGGACGAAAGAAGTACAACCTCTGATCCACAACATAAGAAATAAAACCTTAAAACACAGACCAATAAATAACATTTAAATCAATTATGTTCATTTAATAAGGTTAAAAGTTTACCTTGTTTTCAAGATTACTTTTTACTTTAAATGATTACTTACACTCCTAACTAATGACATCATTTTTAACTACTCCACCACTAAAATAGAAGTAAAGTTAAGATTGATCATTTAATATACCTTAAAAATTGTGTTTGTTTCTTATATTGTGAACCACCAAAAATACTATTAGTCTCTTAACCGGAGGTGGTAGTAGTTTAGAGACCAATTGAGGTGAAGATACATCTTATGAACAATAAGGAAAACGCTTATTAGTATGATACGAATGTACAACAAATGACATGGTTAGTTTGACACACACAAATATGTTAGTATGATACGAATGTACAACAAATGACATGGTTAGTTTGACACACACAAATATGTTTGGATGAAGTTGTAGGGGATAATGTAATTAATATTTCAATATCTTCCAAAAAATTACATTATCTCCAAAAAAAAAATACTCGATCCAAACTCACAGGTTTTTTTCCTCGAGAATTTGGGGAGGTTCAACTTGTGCCTCCTAATAGTTTGGTTAACTTGTTATTTGAGAAATACAGCCTCCATTTAATCTTTTTCCAACGCAGTCGGGTATATTTCTTTCCCTTTACTTATATGCATGGTGTATAAAATAAACAGAAACATCAAGACAACTCGAATTTTTTTGGTAAGTAGCATGATTAAAGATTCTCAGTGAATTTACAACTTTCTGTTTGAGTTTAAAACCACATGTTAATAGACTAAACCTCTATTTCACGATCCTTATCATTGACAATTGGCATACTACCTTCCCACAATTCAAATAGCTCCTTTTTCATCCAAGAGATCACAATTACAGGTCCCAAGGTAGATGGCACCTACATAAACCAATAAAAACAACACTATTATTATAGGTTTAAACCAAACAGTAGGGTTTCAGAGCCGACGTACTACAGCAAAGCATAAAGATGCATAGAGAAGAAAAGAAGCTAGCTGCACCAGGAATTGCAAAATTTAAAATCTGTAACAATTACATATACATGCTCTGTAAAAAGAAAACATACAAACTCAAATTATGCAACTTCTATCAGAGGGAGGGAGAGATTTAGGCCATAATATTGGTCAAGTGAAACAAGAAATTCAAATTGAGACGGGCTCCTTAGTAAATACTATTAATAAAATATGTTTACATTACATATGATGAAGTAGATGAAGCAAGTTCTCAAGAACAGTGCTCCATTGACAATCATGAGATTCAGAACCATGGATTGTGTATTGCATAGTTTGAAATTCAACCAAACAACTAACTAGGAAAAATGCTAGCGCATGCATGAATACGATTTTATTCAATGGGCCAATAGAAGGTGGCAGTTGGTGTGACTGACATTATCTAATTTGCATCCTACAAAAAAGACTTTGACAAAATGATTGCAAGTATTGAGTGGCTCTGAATACAGACCAATTATATACCTCATTTATCATTTAATCTCTCCGTACTGAATCATAAATTGGTTGTAAAAAAATGTTCCAAGTTCCAACATCCAAACAAAATATAATAATTGATAGTAATAACAAACTTTATGGAATAGATGCTTCATTGATCAAGTGAAAAAGTACAGTTGGTAATAAAATGATATGATGATAAGAAATAAAAGAAGAAAAACTGAATTACCAGATAAAGAAGTGCAGGTTGAGGTGAGTGAGTCAAAACACCAGCTGCCAAAGCAGTTACCAGGCCAATGGCATATCCAGGTAGGGCATACCAAATGTATTTGTGCCCCTTTGAAGAATTTAACTCAAAGAGGTTCACCGTATCCCTGCTCTTGCGATAATCAAAGCAGAGGACTAAAGCCAGGAGCATGCCGGGGATAGCCTACAAAAAGATAAGCAAAAAATCATGAAAAACCAAATACACAAGTTTTGTTGAAGAAACGAGATTTTCAAAAAAAATTGAAATCATGGTTAGCATGAGTTGACAATTGACACAACTCTAAAATATTTAACACCACAGTAATTGATAGTGTACACGCAAACACACATGATACCCTGGACTGGACCACACAGAAAACATTGATCACGAAATGCCCAAATTAATTATTGCATACTCGCAACATAAATTTCATTCAAATCAAAAAAACTTGCAGCACAAGACATTTATATATAGAGTAGAAGCATGGGAAATTGAAAAAAGTGAGAAAGGGGGGAGGAGGAGGAGGTTACAGTAAAAGGTTCAGTATAGTGAACGACGACTCTCTTCTTCTCTCGTGTTCTTTTCTTACTGCTCTTGCATAATATATGGCAAAACATTACCCCAAGAAGGGATTCATAAAATCATAATAACTGACAATCCAGACATGACACAACCCACATAATACTGAACAAAACATGGTCCAGCAAAAAAACAAGGGAGAGAAATGCACATCATTTAACATTGGCAAAACCAGTTAAACTCAGGTAAACATGAAGCCTTCTACAGTGACAATTATTCTACAAAAAGTAAACCAATTCAACGAACTACTTCATGTGACAGTAACCAGTAAAAGGAGAATCTAAGATTTTGAAAAAGTTAACACATAGATAGACTCATATAGTAATATATCTCAGCAGGTAAGAACGAGATACCATGTCTCCTAAACCAAGCATCATGAAGTCTGTTGCACTTGATCCCGGAACAACACCACCCAACAAATTTCTTGGAAAAACAATCTTTACAGGCAACTCCAATTTCTTTGTTATCAATTGCAACCCAGGAAGACTTAAACTATTAGCAACTGTGTGCATAGGATTTGATGCTTGCTGCGTTGCCACTGATACCATGACGTTTGCCCCGAAAAATCTTTCAGAGTAGAAGACCCAGAAAATGTCATACACAAATAGACAAAAGAGGAGCATTGCGCAAATCTTGATGTTTGGAAGACGGACATGGCTTACAAATGCAATGCATATAGATATGCCCAACAAATTGTTCAGTATCCAATGACCAGAAACAAGCCAAGCAACCACTATAAAAGAGCATGCAAACAATAGTATTCCTTGGATTCGTGTAAAAGATTTTGAGCAACAGCGAGAAACAAAAGGATCAGCTAAACCAAACTGTGACTTCAAATAGGCAGCATAAGGAGACAAGCAGAAGAAAAGGGACGACGCAGAAGCAATGGCAGTGAATGCCGTGAGTAGCTGTGACACTGATGAGAACAAGTAGAACATCAGAAGCAAGCTAAAAGAGCTCATCACTGGGATCATCAATGCTTGGGACCTATCCAATGTAATGGATGCTTCCGACATGTCATGGTTACGCGCCATTTCTTTCCCATAATTTAGAGCTCGAAATGCAGATCCAAATGTCACAGCTACAGCTGTGGCGATAAGCGTGACGGGTGCAGGCTCTAGCAAATACAGAAGTTTCCAAAGAGAATCCATCTACAGTTATCTTAAGCTCAGCTTACATGCATAGAAACACAACCAAACACCTCTGAATTCCCAGCCAAAGTTGCACAGTTTTTTCCCCTTTTGGACGGAAAAAATTAAGCAGTTAAAACCGTGCAACCTGCATATAGCAAAGTAAGCTGTAAGCACATGCAAGTTTTTGAAAATTGAAAAACAAATAAAAAATTAATAATCCCTAAAATAATCCTCTTGTTCTCTTTTGTATTCCTACCATTGAAATTAACAGATTTTCGTATTATAATCTATCTGAAGCAAAAGAAACCAACAGAACAAATTGACATTATTGTTTCACTTAACCTAAATTGATGATCTACATTTTCTTTCAACAGGCCAATTAAACCAAAGAATGAACCCAGAAACTCTAATCATCCCGTTATTATCTTTCACGCGATTATTAATCAAAGAAACAACGCGCAAAAACACCTAACCAGAGCGAAAAAGTTGAAAATTTTGAATCGATGAGTAAAAGATTTTAAAGAACCGATCAAAACTCAAAGAAAAGTGCGATCTGAAAAGAGGGAAAAACAGAAAATTGGAGATTAGGGTTTTGGGAAAAGACTAACCTTGGACTTTTGCAGAGATTTGAGAGACCCCTTTGCGGAAACGAGGATACGTATACCACAGCCTAAAGCCTATTTTCAGTGTGAAGTGAAGTGAATGTCAATTTATCCCCGTTTTCATTTTGACCCCTCTATTTCACTTCCTTTCCGAGATTTTCCCCTTTCTTGGTTTTTTCCCTCCTACAGTTTTATCTTATGTCCAAGAACTAGAAGGGGCCAGGTTCGGTCTATTTTTGGATTTGATTAAACTGAGTTGAATTTATTTTACAGAAGCACTCTCTTTAATAATCTCCCTCCAACACTCTCTCCCTCAATGATGAAATGAAATTCATATGTCGTAATTAGTTATTTTACCCTTGAAATTCTAAACGCATCCGCGAGTGTTTATTTAGGAAGTTATTTTCATCTTCAAATGTATTTTTCGTTAATCAATTTGGTGCTCAAATGTGTTTTATATTGGTCAATTTACACTCTAAAATTACTAAAGACAATTAATTGATTTGTATGTTTGGTTTGGTCAAACTCAACTGAACCTGTTATGGTGAGAACTTTTTACTGTCTACACCCCCATGGATATGTCTATTTGCACCCCACAAGGGCCCAACATCAAAGAGCTTAATCCTAAAATCAGATCCATACATCAATGGCTCAGATCACTCCACAGGATCGAACGACTCAGATTCATTGGGCCAAACCCCACCACACTCTATAAATACAGCATTCAACGCCTCATTAATGGTAAGCATTCTCACATTTATTACTCTGCTTGACTACCTCCCTAACTTGAGCATCGGAGTGTCTTTGCAGGTACAACCTCAGCTCGGATCGGACAACTAACTGATCAAGGACTTATCCATCAACTACCTCGGACTAACATCAAGGTCGAAAGTACGGTGCAGAACAGAATCCAACCCTCGAACACCCCTAATTTGGTCTACCTAGTTTGATACATTTATACTCTTTTGATACATTCACTTGACAAATTTTAAGTAGGTTATATACTAGAAGTCCAATTAAATAAGCTTAGTGTAAAATAAACTACTGATTATTTTACCTTGTTTATATGATGTAGTCTGTTGTGTAAGGTGTGACCCGAACGCTTTAAAAGTCTAAGTTGACATGATTCTTTTCGATAAGTAAAAGCATTTTGTTGAAATATGTCTAGTTCCAGCATCATATGTGCGAGTTCTACCCACCTTCTATGAAAGATTGCAAGGGAGCACAAAACAGTCATATGGTTTGATTATCGATTGACCCTCCTGAGAGCTTCCTTCTTTGTCCAGGCTATCCTCTATATGGTTTGATGATTGATTCCTTTGTATGAAAGAAATGTTCTTACAGATCTCCAAAAAGATCACCAGCTTGATTCTATGGGACCGTAGACTCCAAGGGCATGACGTCTCAACCCACGCCAGATAAACCCTTTAGTTTGACTCTATAATTAGGTTTCCCTATTTTAACCACTCATTCTCAATCGATAATTCAAGAGCGAAGACGATAGCTACGAATTCTGCCTCATTAGAGTCCTTAATCCCCACAAAAGCTGCAAATTTTGCTAAAATGCATCCTTTGTACTCACGTAAGACACATCCAATGTCTGTCGGGCCAGGTTTTCCATTGGCATAACCATCAACATTCCATTTCCCAGCTCTCTGGGATGGCGACTGCCACTGTACTATCTATCGGGTTTTAACACTTTTCCTCCACAAAGACACCCCTTCCAAGTTCACAACAAGATCACTGGGATTAATCAACCTCCCATCCTTTCATCCAGAAACCTAATCTAAGTTTTATATGGTAGAGCTCTTAATTCTAGTCAATTTATCCTTGTTCTGATATTCCCAATGGACAAAAGACCATGTAGAGCACAGAGGTCCACAACTTATTTCAGAAGACTCCCTCAAAAGGTGCACCCCACCCTTTGAACCATTGTTTACAGTTGGCGGGGATATGAGTTAGATGTTCCACCAATTTAAAATCTCTACCCATACCTATCGAGAATAATGATAATGTAGGAAGAGTTGGTGTAAGGATTCTTCCTCAGCATTATATATAAGAGGATTTATTTACATTTAAGATTTAGATCCTTGAGCGTGCTCCTTGTGTTCAATTTTCCTTGGAGAATGAGCCACGCGAGCAGTTCAGCTCTCGGTGGTGGGAGTCTTCTCCAAATCACTTTGTTATTATCTATTGTCGTATCCTTGTGCCAGCAGGCACAAACAAACGACTTAACCGAGAATTCCCCCTTCAAGTAAAAATGCCACCACGTTCTATCTTTGGAGTGCTTAGATAAGTACACTTCTTGAAGAGTGGCCATGAGGGTTTCAAGATGCTCTAGTTCCCATTGAAGGAGGCTTCTCTCCTCCAGATGAAGTTCCACTGCCACTGCATACCATTCCAGAAACCCACCCGGTTCTTCTCATTGGACATGATGTTTTAAAAAATCTTTATGTCATACTATTATTGTAAACTAAGCTTAAAAGCTCAAGTATTATATATAAGGTAACATGCTTTAAATCTTTAAAAACGGTAAATAAATATATAATTATATATAGAATGTTATTATATTAAAATAATAGCAACAGAAAATGTCATCATATTGTTTATGTTTACTCAACCAAGTCAGTCATAATATTGTTTACTTTACAATAATATAGTTCTCAACAAAAACATGATTTTTTTTCTTTTTTTATTGTAACAAAACAAAAACGTTAATATTTTATTTAATAAAATCTCGACGAAACTCGAGGGAATTCCTCATTGTATTGCAAATATTTTAATGAATGAATGAAATGACTTAAGTTTGTTTGCTTCAAAAAAAACCTCGATGAAACTTTGGACTCATGTAGGCGTGGACATCAATTAGTTCTTGTTCATTAGGGCCCAAAGATTCTGATTAGACTTATTGACGAGAGTAAATGTGAATCCAACCCATAGTTTGCACCTACGGTAGGGTGGGAGGTGGGTCGGTCCCGCGAGATTGTACATCGAGGGAACCAAAATAATAGTAAAAAACAAGAGTTCGTATTGTCCACCTATATAAAAAAATGAGAACATAAATGGGTCAGTTGTTCAAAAGATATGAGAAGAACAAAAACAATAACCAAACTCATACCGAAAAACAAAAACAGATAGAAGGAATGGTTGTTTTGAGATCTAAGAATAAGAAAGAAGAGGATGTTGATGTTGATGTCGTCATGACACATAAGGTTGTGTACTCCTATTTTCCTCTACCATGGCTATGCGGGGTTGTCCTTGGTTTCCTTTGTCCCTGTGCAATCCCCACTCCTACCCAATAATGAAAGGTGTACCAAAAATCTATAAGTTAAAAAATCACAAGTAGTAGATGCTTACGTCCCTTAAAAATTTGATTTGGTGTTTAATCTTAGGTCAGTGCGTATGAAAAACATGTGTTAGTTTATGAAAAGAAAAAAAGCACATTTTTCTTGACAAGAAAAAATAACAAAATTTACAAATAACAAACTCCACGATTTTAATGAATCATAGTAATTGACTATATAGATTTTTTTTAAATAGGTACAAAGAATACAAACTGTTATAGTTATTCTTCCTAAACTTACAAAAATAACTTTTTTTTGAGCTGCATACTGTAAATAGGAGTGGCAAAGCTATTCATTAATTCACTACCCATCCAAACTATGAAACAACAATTTCATCCACAGTAAACTAAATACCTAAATAAATTTGATCCAGCTGATACTTTTCCAAACTCATTGGGTCATTCTAAATAAAAATAACAAAATGCATTTGATAAAAAAACTTGGATCAAATAAAAAAAAATATTTTTTCCCAATTTTTAAATAAGAATGTTTTTAGAACCTTTTTATGTCAATTTTAAAATAACATCAAATAAATTCTTTGAATAATTATATAATTATTTTAAATATTTAAACTAACTGGCTTATTATTTTTAAAGCTCTTTATGTATAATTAACGGATGGATTGGGTATCCTTCGATTAAAAATTATAAATGAATGAATTGGATCGGTGCTTATTGAACGATTGGTGATGAATTGGATTTTTCTATCCATTTCTAATAGATTGTTAATAGACTAATGGTTTATTTTTATCCATCCAATTAAATCCAACTCAAAATTTTATCCCATCCATTCGTTTAACATATCTACCATAAAATAATACAGAGTGATGCCGATGGAAACATGCATGTTGACTTAGCAAATTTGGCTGCTTCTACAGTATGAAGATGATGGAAATATTCAATAGCATTGAGAAATCACAGCTAGTTTGCACATAATATTTATATTAAGGCAATGATTGAAAACGTAACTTAACTAAATACTTATAGCACAAATGTTTGTTCTTATGTACAAACTATTTTCATTTTCATAATAAACTAGAGACTGTTTTTAAAAACTATTTCGAAGAACTTATTGAATTAAATTGTCATGTCATAAGCTATAAGTTGTTTTCGCAACTTCTTTTAAATAGTCTCTTATTGCCATTTCCAAACCCGTTTTTTAGCAGTTCAACTACGAAAAAAAATTCCGCAACTTGTATCTCACCGCATTCATATTTATACCTAGAAGAAGGAAAAATGATCCTCACTCACATTATCTATTTGTTGTATTTTTAGTGATGTTTCTCTCTCTCTCTTAACAATCTTGTGAACGCTAATAGAGAAGTTTGTGTTGTAGTTGTTTGGGGCATTAAGTCATTTCATTTAGGAAAAATAGTCTTCCTTCTGCCAAAAAAATCATCGGGTCTGTTACATATGCACAAGTTGGCCAACAAATAGGACCTACCAGGAATAGATTGCGAAGTCCACACCTCTTCCTTTCTTTTTCCATGCTCATCTCAGCAAAAGAAAATTCACATGTACAGCTGTACAAGTCCACAACTAGAGAGATTCATAACTAATGCCACATTCCAAAAATTTCCATTGACAAATACGTTCTCCTAAACCTGATAATTTAATCCAAGGTTCTAATATCCCCAAAAACAGAAAATCAAGTTTAACCAAAATTAATACAAAAAAAGAAAAGCAAAATTAACCAAAATTTAAAAGTAAAAGAAGCCCATAACTAAACAAACCACACAATTCTCTTTTGTAGCTTAACTTTTAAATTGACATTTGATACTAAAAAGAGAAATGAGCACACACATAGGTCTAAACCAGTTTAACATCGGCATTAAATAAAAACTTACTATCATGTCCTTATTTTAAAGATGCAATTAAGAGAGAGATAACGTGACAGAACACTTTATGCCCATTAAACTCTAATAATACAACACATATAACAATAGTTAAAGATGTCAACAAGAAGTTGGAGATCTAACAAACAAAGTGAAAAAACAATATAGTTAACCATAACTTGAAGATTCATGAACACCAACCCAAAAACCAAACCCCACCACTGTTGTCCATATTCTGTTACGTTCTTGTGGGTCCAATACACACTCTAACTCTATCCTCCCAAACTAAGTTCTCTCTTTGGAGCCATCTATCTATATATCTCTAGTTAGCTCTTTTCAATACGACACCGCACACCACACACTCACTTTAATTTCCATCACGTTAACTTCTCCTCAATTCTCAAACAACTTTTCTTTTATCGTCTTAATTCACGATTCCTTAAGCTATTAGCAACCGCAATTCTGAATTCCACAATACAGATATTCTCCTATTTAATTCCTTATTTCCTTTCACGGTTTCCTTTTTCCCTTTTTACCTTTTCGATTGGGCGTGTGTGATATTTAATATTATTATAATATAATTATAATTGTTGTTATTACTTATTATCATGTATTTCAATGGCAACGCAAATATTTTCCTTTTAGACGGAACTCATCTCTATCTCTTCAGCATAAGCAGCAATCAATGAGGCGTCAATTTCAGTTACGTGGATTTCCTTTTCCGATTCGTTTCATATCCATTGTGATTTCTTTCTATATACCTCTGCGCCTTAAAACCAAGTCAAGACAAAGAACAAAACAACAGAGCAGTGACCGCGCTTTTATATTTAGATCTCATTTTTTCAATTCTCTTTTATCCTGAGAGAATCGAAATCCAGTTGGAAAAAAGTTGTTTCCTCTGTTTTCTCTCACGATGAACGTCGCCGCCGTGGTTTTCGTCTTCTTCTATCTAACTACGGTGGCGCCATGGCGTGTTTGCTCGGAACAGAGGCTTCTGGTGAGCATGACGCTGGTAACTAACGCACGTGATACTGGTGCTCGTAAGTATTTTTTATTTTATTTTATTTACGTCGTTTTTGTGATTCATTTTTTGGACTGCAAACAGAAAACCGTTGTTTTGTTGTGATTAATATCATTTATTATTAAAATTTGGAGAGTTGTGAAATTGTAGTTTGTTTGGATGGGAGTTTACCGGCGTATCATTTGCATAAAGGATTTGGAGCGGGACAAAACAACTGGCTTCTTCAATTCGAGGTACACTGAACTTTCTCACTGTTTAGTTTTACTATTGGAAAAGTTAAATTAAAATGATAGATTAATATATGGATATCAGGCTAATCTATGAGTTATTTGCATTTTGTAAGACCGATTAGCTTGTTAAAAAAAGTGTACAAAAAGGTGTGAAAGTGAAATAGTTACAAAAGTGTCAGTGTTGTTTTGTGGAGTAGTAGCGTTTGAAAAAGTAGTGGCGGTTTTTTCCTGGTTTGGGGGAGAAAGGGTGGCGAGTGGGGATTGGTTGGTTGTGAAATGTTTTACGACAATAGTCTTTACGCCGTCTATGCTTACAGTTTTGCGCGCGCACTGCTTTGGGAAAACAGACGTTTGCTGTTTCAAGTGTTTCAACTAACGCTGTCGTTCTCTCTTTGGGAATCGGGATTTTAGTTTTATTCATTGTTTTACACAAGTTTTATTCATTCTTTTTGTCTCATAAAGAAAACAGAAATCGTTAAAATAATATTTTAAAAGGAAATCTTTAAATTTATAAACTTATTATTTGATTAATAACACACGGTAAATAATTTTTTGGGTACAATATCAATGATAAGACTCTGTTTGTTAAAAAGTAGCGTATAACGGATAAACAAGCAGATATTAATTGTGCAGAAAGCAGATGAACTAGTGGATAAAAATTTATGTGTTTGGTAAAACTAACAATTAAACTAACTAATAAATGTAAAATGACATTAAAAATAGGAATTAAATTTTTTTTAATTTAATTTAAAGAGTATAGAGAGAGAATTTTAAAAAAATAATGAAGGTATAAATGGTAAAAAAGAAAGACGCTAAATGCTACGAGTAGCGTTTCAAAAAAACGCTAAATGCTAGTACTTATATTTTAATATATATTCTTTTTTTAATGGATATTTATACGATAATTTTTGACATGTATTTATATGATCTTAAAACCAAGTCTTAATTAATAATCAATAATTTACTATTAAAGGAATTAAGATTAAATAAATATTATTACTATAAATAACAATTTTCTATAGTAATAACAATTATTTGCTATTATCAATAATCAAGTATTGCTATAAATAATACTTTTTTAATACTATTATTATGATATTTATTATACTAATTTTGTACTGTGCATTAAATCATAAATTTACTAACATTTTTGGCTAATTTACACATATTGAAATACATGTAATTCTAACTTATTAAAAGTTATTTATTATAAAATAGAATTTAAATAGGATGTCATATAAATATATATATATATATATATATATATATATATTTCTAAAACGTTTTGTTAGATCTCAAATTATAACGTAATATGAAGCCTTTGCTGCAGGCCGATGCGTTAGGGAGCTAGTGTGCTTCTGCCCAGTTTCCTTTTGTTTTGTTCTTTTTCTTTTATTAATTTTATGTCACCAATAAATAATAACGTAATCTTATTGACCAATTAGCTTGTTAGTCTATTTATACAAGTTTATGGCGAGTGGCGGAACCAAATTTTTTTATTGGTGAGGGAAAAGAATAATCAAATATTTTTTTTAAAAAAATATTATAAATATTTACAAAATAAATATTCTCACGATAGAAAATAGTAATATTCCAACGGATACAAAATACAAAGACTTACATAATTTAAAAAACGAAAAGTATGAATTTGGTCCATAGTTAATGTTAAGTTATTCCTTTTAAAATAATTGTAAGGACATTTTAGTCCACTTTAGAGATTAGTTTGACTAGCATTTAATTTTTAATGGTCAAACTAGTTTTTTATAGAGTAAATAGGTCTTTGTTTTTTTTGTAAAAGAGTTTTTTTGGCCTCTACTTCTAAAATATCAAAAAATACTTTAGCTTTTCATGTGTTAATTTAGTGTTAGAAAAAACCAAAACAATAAAAATTGAAAGAATAAAAGAATAAAATTAGTACCAATTATCCTCTCCTAGACCTCTGATTATTTTGAACAAACATTCACAAAGTAATTAACTTATATGGGACAACCCCTTTTTCTTATGGTGGCAAAAACATTTCTATTAAACACACCTAAATAAATTATTTTCGTTTCATGGGGCCAAATGCCCCCATCCCGATAGGCATGGATCCGCCATTGTTTACAACACTCTTAAGTTGCAAGCTTTAGAAAAAAAATAGATTTTTAATTAGGTTTTTAAGCTTTTCAAAAAACCTAAGTTAGGCCTCAAACACGTGCTTGATAACGTAGAGCTAAAGATAGAAAGGGAAAAGCAATGTTGGCCCTTATAGAGTCATGTCGGAGAATAAAGTTTCATACAAAACTTCAAATCCAAGCAAAAGGCATGGAAATATGAAGTGATGAATGAAATGACAAAGTGGATTGAACCGTAGCTAGTTATTTCAGTTAGTTCGGTGGACCCCAAATCCTAATTGAACAAACTCCTTTGTTAAATTCTTATCACCAATTTAATTTATGGTACATAACAGGGAGGTGGGTGGTGCAATGACTTGACATCATGCTTGGAGAGAGCCCCAACTCGAAGGGGTTCAACACGTTACATGAACAAGTTGGAGTCTTTCTCTGGTATATTAAGCAACAATGCGACCCTTAATCCAGGTGAATCATTATTTGCTTTGTCTTCCTTTGTACTTTCATTTGGGAATTATGTTAACATCATTGACTTGATTTTCTTATGATTCCTTAATTTGAATTTAAAGGACCCTTAATTAACAAAATACATAATATAGAAGAAAAATAAAATTAAGAATGACATTTTTTCAATAAAAAAAGTAATATTTCGACAAATATATTTTTAAAATATTTTAATTTCCACATATCCACATTGTAAGATAGTGGACTTAATTGCACTTTTGACCTCCCTATAATAACTGATCCACGATTTTAATTTCCCTTTTTTTATTTATGATTTTGATCCCTATGATGAGCTATTACTTAAGAACCGTTCTCCACGTGGTTGTGCTTAAAATCTAAATAGTATTTCATTTGATCTCATATATAAAAAAAAATTAGTTTTACGTCAATTTAATAACTTGTTAGTTATTCTACCGGAACTAAAACTTCATTTTTCTCCAAAGATAGTACTTAAAAACTTATAAGAGCCGTATTTAAAATCTTAAGAAACCAGCCTGCTGGAGTTAGTCTAATAAGAGCAACTCCAACAATAAAATTCTCATTTGATTTTTGGAGGGTTAGTGATTGTCACATCATATCATATTTAAGAACAAGTTCAATTATTTGTCTACTAGTGAAATCATTTAAGGACCTATAATAGGCTCTACCTTTCATATTTTCCCTCACTATTGATCCTTTGTCTCATTCATTCTTTCACTTCACGTTTCTCCACGAACTACTACTCTTCTTTGAGAACAATTCTCCAGGGTGACAAACCATAATGCCAAAAAAAATTAAGAACGACTCTTAACTCTCTAAGAACAATTGTTGGAGAATCTCTAGGGTTGGGGTTGGGACAGGAAAGAAGTAGAAAGGGAATAAGAAAAAAAATGAAAGATATAATTGATAAGATAAATATTATGTTGATTGTCAAAAAAAATATAAGTATTTCAAAATTGATTCTAAACATCTTAAGATATGAGCCAAAAAGAATATGTTAAGATAACTTATATTCCTCCTCATTGCCTCGGGGATATTGTGGACTCCTCACTTCCCTCGTCCTATATTATGTGTCACTTTAAGTCATTTCACACGAAAAATAGTTAATTTTGTACGGGAAATAGAAATTATGATTAAGTTTATCAAATTAACCTTAATCAATGATATTGCGAAGATAAATTAGTAGAGTTATGAAATAGATATTATTAAATAATGAAGAGTATAGACAAAAAAGAAATATCAATATTTTATTGGAATTATAAAAAATCATGTATTATGAGATAAAATTTTTTAGCTAAAAAGTGATACAAGAGGGAGGGAGTATTACACAATTACTAGTACACAATGTCAACTACTGCCGGCACTTTTCTAATTGGTAACATATCCTAGGCATTTAGGCAACACCAACTTAGCTCAATCCACATGTTGCATTACACTTTTGCTGTTGCAATGCAACGACTCTCGTAACATAGCTGTCCTTTGGTTGATTTTTAACTCTAATAAATCAAAGGTTCAGTGACAAATAGATAGGCCAACTGTATCCAGTGACCCTCCAACACAACAGCGTCCATGTTCCTTCCAGATTCCCTTTCACGTGCTCTTGTTGCCTACTGTAGATTGCTATCTCATGTTACTTCCGATTTCCACTAATAAACAAGGGTAATTGAGCTCGTATCTCACCTTAACGTTTTGGGTTCAAATTTTGGGTGTGATAAAAATACTGTTGAGACGGGAGAATCACACATATCGATAAAATTGAATACACGTGGCCAGCCAAATTCCTAACGTTATTAATCACCGACAAAGTTGATTGATACTGCATACTAATAACACGGTAAAAAAAGTTACTTCCATTTTCCATTTTTTTTGTTCAAGGTCCAATTTCCATTTTAAAAATCCGCTCTCATGTTCTGAGTTCTACACAAAAGCCTTCCAATCTTGTGTGCTTCTGTTGTCATTTTGACCAGTCACATGACAGATACCACCATCACCGTTTCATAACTCCCTGTGGATATCAAATTGGTGAACAATGAATATACATGGAATGGAAATGTCACAAAAAACTTTTTCATACATGTAAAATAAAATACTGAATTTCCCCACTTTTGTCAAAAAAAAACTGCCCACTTTGCAGGATTAAAAAGCTAGTAAAAATTAGTAAATAAATTTTGATAAGATCATCAATTATAATGTGTCAAGTTAAAAAGAAATCAATTATCATGTGTATGTATATAATATCAATAGTTAACTTTATTATTAATAATGGCAACTTTTCACTTTGTTCTCCAACATATGGCTCACTTTATTAAAGGATTCAATTCTTAAAAAAGTTGACGTGATTAAGAAATCTAAGAAACTATGATCACACTCGCACTCTGTTAATTAGGCATAAAAATGATATTTTTTTCCTGTGTAATTTTTTCCCCTTTATCTTTTGAATGTTGTCAGTTTTTTATTATTAAATTCTTGCATTTGCCTGTGACTGCTGCTGTACCAGACTTTTACAATTGGAACCGGGTGAAGCTGAGATATTGTGATGGAGCTTCATTTACTGGAGACAGAGTGTTCAACAATGGGGTATGTTTTTCTAAGCATCTCCTCCGACAAAAAAAAGGAAATAATTAATTATTAGAATCTTGGAATTGCACTATACAAGCACTATGTATTTAGTCATCTAATATAATCTTTCTTTGCAGAAAATGAAAGTTTTACTAATCTTCTTGAGTAGTCATAGGTGTTTAACATTTTTCATAATGCTCTATGTATTGATTGAATCCATTAATTTCACGGTCATGGGTGTTTAACATTTTTCATAATCTTGTTGCTTATAGTATAAATTAAAGTTTACTGAATATTAACTCTTTGTGTTATGAGATGAAAATCAGACAACAAAGCTTTACTTTAAAGGGCAAAAGATTTGGGAAGCCATTATTGGGGACCTCCTACCAAAAGGTTTGGGAAAGGCAAAGAAGGTATACTTTACATTCTATAGAGATATATGGTTGCAGTAACTAGTTTAACTAATTATATTATATGATATGAATGAAATTTATAATACTCAACTTATTATGTATCTCGTTTAGGCTTTGCTTTCAGGCTGTTCAGCAGGAGGTTTAGCAACCTTTCATCATTGTGACAACTTCACCAACTATTTGCCTAAGAATACCAGTGTTAAATGCTTGAGTGATGCTGGTTTTTTCCTTGATGGGTATGTTTACTCTTTTTGAATCATTTCAGCACAATCCTCAGCTCACTTCTTCAAACTCTGAATGTTAACATTCCCTTTTGCTCCCGTTTTGCAGAAGAGATATAAGTTTGAACCATACTATGAGGTACTTTGTCAAAAGTCTAGTTTCCTTACAGGGGATAGAGCAGAACCTGAATAAAAAATGCATCAATGCGTTTTCCTTTCCAGACTTGGTATGTTTTCCCATGAACTTGCATTACTAGCTTAGGAAGATTATACAGATTCTGACTTATATTGTGTTTCCATGCAGTGCTTCTTTCCACAATATGCGTTGAGATTTATATCAACACCATATTTTATCTTGAACTCTGCCTATGATGTCTACCAAGTAATAGTTTTTGACATATCTTGTTCCTAACTTCACATATTGTACATTATCTTAAATTTATATGATTGAAGATTTATGAAATGAATAAAACTTATAATATCAACAGTTCCATCACATATTTGTGCCACCTTCTGCTGATCCGCGCGGACACTGGAACCACTGCAAGCTGAATCTAACTGAATGCACACCAGCCCAAATTAATGTGTTGCAAGGTTCCCCTTTCAATTTTTTCTGCCATCAAATTATCATTTTTTCACCTATTCAATCTTTTTTACTCCATATAAGTGTTTAAATTCATCCTTCTTATTGTAAATGGAACTGACTTCCCTTACTCGATGTACTTTACTCAGGTTTTAGACTCGACATGCTTGCAGCTTTGCGACCGTTCAATATAAATTCAAATAGAGGGGGAATGTACATAAATTCATGTTTTGCTCATTGCCAAAGTGAATCGCAAGATACATGGTTTGGAGCTAATTCACCAAAAATAAACAACAAGGTACCAATACCAATCTCTTTGACAACAAGATATGATGATAAACCTGTGTTCATTGTATTTAGATTTTAACTAACTAATTTCTTAAATGAATCCAACACAGTGACTAACTTCTGATAACCGATTAGGAGTTTGAATTATAACAGATAAAAACTATAGGATCTTCGAATTATGTCAGTGATGTAGTATTATATTAATATTAATATACTGTTTGATGTTCTTTCCTTTGGCCAAAATTGAGGTTTACACTTAAATAAAGTGATTTTGAAGCTTGAACTTTCAGCATAGCAAATGATTGATCAGTGACATGGTTAAACTGCTGTCTACCTTTTACAGACCATTGCAGAAGCGGTTGGTGATTGGTATTTTAGTAGAAACATTAGCAAAGAAATAGACTGTGCATATCCATGCGATAAAACTTGTCGTAATTTGGTACCATCATAAGCTCAGGTAATGGTTATTCAGAAATTCATTCTAGTTCTCTTGGACATCATGGCAACCTTTCGGTCTATTGATCTGACTCAATTTGAAACGTTGCAGGTCACTTGGAAGATCAAACAGGATTTTTTTTTCAGTTCAAAGGCATACAAATACACAAGGAATGCTATAGGCAAATAGAAAATTATTTGAGAAAGGAATCAAAAAAGAAATTTGAATGATTATTTTCGATTATTTGTCATTCATTACTGATAATTTTTACTAAATAAAAATATTGGATTTTGATTCGTGTCTGAAAGTTTTGTTTTAAGCCATATATATAGACCTTTTAAGTTTGCAAGCAAGATTAGGAAGAGTGAAAATAATACCGGGAGGAAGATCCATATAAACCTCTTTTTCAAGTTCACCTGAAAGAAAAATATTATGCACATCCGACTCTATTTGACAATGCCAAATCGCTAGTTTTTTAGAGTCAGCCAAACTGTTAGCTTATAGCAAATGAAGTGTTTGGCAGTAGTAGCTTATATAACTTTTAGTAGCTTATAGCATTTTTTTAAAACACTACTTAAAAGTAGCGTTTGAGCTTATAACTTATAGTGTTTTACTTTTTCTCTAACTTTTACCCCTACATCTTTAAATTAAGTTCTCATTTATCCATAATTAAATGAATATTCTCTTTCATAATTGAACATTAATTACAAATGTCTATTTATGTCATTTTATATAGATTTAATTACTCTGTAGGTTCCTAAACTATTTAGGAATTTTTAAATAGGTCCCTAAACTAATATAGTACTTTTAATTAGGTCCTTCCGTTACATCACCGTTAGTCAACGGTTAGTCAATGCTGATGTGTAGTGTGACATGTCATCCACTTAATTTCCACATCATTATTATTTTAAATATTATATTTATTTAAAAAATTGAATATTGTTGAAACTAAATTCCCTTGCTTCGATCAAAGTCAGGCACTCACTGAATTGAAACGACACAGTACTGCTCTCCATCACCTCTTCTTCCCCTTTATCATGCCTTTTCATTTCCCTTCTTCATCTTGCAATTGCTCCCCAGCTGCGTGCGACAACAACATACGATCGAGACGCTGCAACTTAAATCGCCGCAACAGCACTACAAGAGGGAGGGGAAGTAATGTTGCTGGAGAGCGTGTCCAGCCTGTGGCTATTGAATCAGATGTTTTTGGAAATGAAGGAAGAGGGAGAGGCAAATCTGCACAATCAAAAACCGGAGATATAATTAATAGCAACTACGTAGCCCCTACTGGTATTGATATTGTTGGAAGTGAAAGTACAAATTGCTTGTAACAGTTGAAGTTGTAACAACTGTGTTAGAACACTTTTCTTGCTATTGACTTTTGCTGTTTCTCAGAGGAATCGTTGACAACTATATTTGTGATTTGTTGTCAAAAAGAACTATATTAGAGTTTAAGCTTAAAATGGCAACAAAGTATATAACAATACTAATGTTCCTGGAAAAGTAATTGTGTTAATCCACTTAATCAACACATGTTGTGTCTGATGTCTGTTATATATATATATATATATATATATATATATATATATATATATATATATATATATAAGGCTTAAATATATATTTTGCCTCTGCAAATATCACCATAATCCAGTTATACCCTGTAAAAATAAAAACTTAAAAATTACATTTGCAAATATAAATCGCTTACGGTTATGCCCCTCGGTCAGTTTCTCATTCAAAAAAACAATTTAAATAAGGTTTAAATATATGTTTTACCCCTGCAAATATCACCATAATCTAGTTATGCCACTGCAAATATCACTATAATCCAGTTATGCCCCTGTCAAAATCTTTAATTTATCTATTATGCTGATATTTGCAGGGGCATAACTGGATTATGGTGATATTTGCAGGAGCAGAATATATATTTAAACCTTATTTAAATTATTATTTTGGATGGGAAGCTGATCGAGGGGCATGCGATTTATATTTGCAAGGGTAATTTTAAAGTTTTTATTTTTACATGGGTATAACTGGATGATGGTGATATTTGCAGGGGCAGAATACATATTTAAGCCTATATATAATTTTGATTTAATTAGGGACCTATTTACAAATTACTAGTTAGTTTAGGGACTTATATATAATATGCCACATCAACGTTGACTAACCGTTGACTAACGGTGATGTCACAGAAGGACCTAATTAAAAATGCTATATTAGTTTAAGGACTTGATTACAATTTTTTTTAGTTTAGGGACCTATTTAAATTCCCAAATAGTTTAGGGACCTACAGAGTAATTAAACCTTTTATATATATAGTTCAACGCTAATTGTACCAAACACTTTAAATTCAATCCACCAACTTATTTACTATAAATTAGCTCATCCGCTATATGCTACTTTTTGGCAAACAAAGCCCAAATTATTTTAAAAACCAATTGCTAGAAGCAGCAATGGCTAAAATTAACTGTATGACAGTAACCTTGGAGCCAACCGCCGCTGCCCCGCCGCTGCCGCCCCACTCTCTCCTTGCGTTCATCGCCCCCCCGCCCGCTCTCTCTCTCTCTCTCTCTCTCTCTCTCATTTCACATCCCTATTTTTATAAAATGCAAACCGCCACCTTTTAAGCATTTTTTTGGCAAACTACGTCCACCCTTACACCATCCAAGGCCATCGACGTATTCCTCTTTGCGATCGCTGCACCAGAATTCCCCTCTGTCGCGACATAAGCCTGACTGCCACTTTATCTTCTTCCTCGATGGTTCGGTGTTCATCTCGTAAGGGAGGGGTGTGTGGGTTAAGGAAGGAAAGGGCTGGGGGTATTTTGGTCATTTTAAAAGAATAAATGAGGTTCACGGTGTGGGGGGGTGGGGCTGAGTTTTCCTAAAACTATATAAAATAGAAGTAAGGCTGTGTTGACTATAATCTAACAAACATTATAATCTGTTGGTTAAACAATCTACATGTTTTATAATCTGGCCGTAACAGAGTATATATAGAGCAAGAGACACCTAAGAAACATTATGACAGACAGTTGGTGTTAGAACAATAAAGTGAAATTTATCATTGTACAAGACTTCGAGGCGTGTATAACACTAAGTTTTAGGTTCGATTCGCCCCCACCAATTACTCTAGATTGGATGTAATAGGATGACCGGCGAATCCCTTTCAGGATACAATGGAGTTCCTTGACATGGTTTGCACACCCACACCAACCGTATCTTCAACGGTATTTTACAGAACAATAGTTCCCTAACTTCAATTTGCGCATAAGAGAAGAAAAAGAATGATTTGGAATATCGAATTTGGTGGAGTTTTGTCTTTGACATATGAACAATGTATATTTGTCTATGTGAATATATTCTTTCTACTTGTAAAGTTGTTCTATATATATAGACCAGCCCATACCATTTGGTGAAGATAAGTGTCTCTTCACTACAAATGTTCATGAAAGAACACAACCACTAGTGAAAGCCACCAAAGGACACACCTTTAGAACAATAAACATTGTGGGTCTCTCTCTTTCACTTTAGTGTTATTGGATTTCTATTATTTTGGAAATCCCCAACAATCCCCCACCATTTTCAAAATAAACCCAAATCCCATTATTCTGGAAATCACATGCTTTCGGCTAAGGTATCTTATGATTTGAACATTTACTTAGTAAGTTAATGTTTCGCTCATCCCCGAATAGATTAGTAGACAAGCTTTGAACCAATTATTCATTAGAACAAGCATCAATTACCTTACACATGAGATCTCGATACCATTGGACGAATTGTAAAGTGACACATTTGTTAAGGTCTTGTGTCAAGTATCCTTTTCATGAGAGCTTTAAGAGTCAAACCCTTAATCTCCAAGAAGCAGCCCCACTTCACTCTCATATAGGTAGACTCTATGGGAAGCACTCCCATAATAAGCACTTCAGCACATACGTGTTATAGGTCTATTAAGAGCAAAGCTCAACCTTTCAACTTTATACTTATGGTCCAAGTACTTATAAACATTGAGATGTATCTATTGTCAAGTACTTGCAATTACTCTAATAGTGTATTATCACCATTGAACTCAAGACTTAATGATACTCAAGTGTGAGTTGGGATTCCACTATTGGTAATTAATTAAATATGGGCTTGAAACTCATCCCCAACGATGTTATAAAAACATCATATCCCTTGTCAACCCTTTCGTCAAAGGATTGCAAGATTATTTCCTTTTCTCATAAAATTCCGAAGAACACTTCTTCACATAGCTAAGCTTTAATCCAATGTCCTTTGACATTTTGGTTAATATACTCATTGATAGTATTGAATAACTATCACAAAATGGACTACCTGTCCCATTGCCTTTTATTGTCCACTTGGAGGCCTTTGAAATGTTGACAATCACAATATATTGACACTTGTGCCATTGGTTTAGACAAAATTCTTATAAACATTCAATACACATTTCATGTTAGTGCTCTATCTCTATTTCATCCATCTTAAATTATTTAAGAATGTCATTTATTGAATGAACTGAAATTACATAACAACAACCAATGCAATTATTTATTTAGATACTAAAATATCTTTACACATATCTAAGGTGGGTCAATCATATAAATCACATAACATAATAACAAATAAATTCTATTTTCTTCACCTTAAAATTCATGTCAACTCCATTAGAATCGTTTCCATATAGCTTAGTATACATGTAATATATGCACTATATATTCTACTAGTTAAATATTAAATATGAACTCATCACAACATTTAAATGTACTTGTCAAAATAAATAAATAAATAAATAAATAAATAGCATTTAAATGTATCAAGAAAATGAAACAACATAACATAGTATTCATGGAGAGTAACTATCATAAATAGGTACAAAATAATGTCACAATATTTTCCATTCTAATAAAATAAATAATGATCACAATTTTTCACTTTTTAATATGATTTAAAAGGTATTAAACAATATAAAATTAACAAAAAATAGTTTTATATGTTAATTCGATATTAAACCTAGTTAGTCAATAACTGGAGGTTAATATAAACTCCAAAAAAATGGCATATCAAAGGGAGCTTTATACAGTCCACACTCTCCTGCACTCTCTCGGATCCGAGAGTGGATATCGTCCCGCGGTACTGTTCATCATCTTCTACATCAAGCGGGTCAAATTCGACCCAGATATGCAGAAAATGGGTCTCCGACCCAACACCTTTAGGAAATGTTTCCTCCCTCGTTTTAGCACCGTTTTAAGTGAATCTTGAACCGATTTGATAGTACAAAAAACAAAGATTACAATGGTATAATTTTTAGACCATAAAAGCCTCAAAATCCAGTACAATTATATACCCAAAAATCGAAATCAAAACGGTTTTAAAAATTATACGGGCACCACCCATTTTGAAACAACATGATTCTTCACAAAAATGTGTACTGTTTCGTTAATTTTCTTTATCGCATGAACTTGCTGGTAATTAAATATTTGAATCACGTAAAATTAAAGGAAAGAAAGTTATTGAAAACGGTTCATAAAAGGCCATGATAAACCATTACGCTTTTTCATCAAAATTTTGCTCCACGTAGAAGAAACCTAAAAATGGCTATGTGATTCAAAAAATTTCTTGTATTTTACTAATACCTTTTATAACTCAACATTGAAACATATTAATTTGATTCACGTGGACAAGTTTGGATATTTGACAATGATTTTTTACTATCCACCAAAAATCCACAAACCATAATAACGAAATGTCATAAACTTTAATTATCATAAACTATACAACCCCAGGCATAGAATAATACTGTAATATTATGTAATTGCATTCATAATCATGTACCTTTCATCCAAGTGAAACAATAAATATGAATGAGCGTTCATCTCTCCAAATTGTAAGTAGAATAACATCTTCCTTCCATGTTGCACCATGTTGCAGTCATCATCTCAACACAAATGCAAAATCGAACCTAAAGATTGTTAGAACAATTTGTTGGTGGGAATAATGCTGCAACAAAGAGGAAGAACCAAACATAAAAAAAATCATCAGTTCAAATAATTGTGAATATAATGTACAATAAAGAACAAAGGAGAAAGTGAAATTTATCATTGCACAAGACTCCAAGGCGTGTATAACACTAAGCTTTAGGTTTGATTCGCCCCCACCAATCAATCTAGATTGGATGCAATAGGATGACCAGCGAATCCCCTTCAGGATACAATGGAGTTCCTTGACATGGTTTGCACACCCACAGCAAGCGTATTTTCAATGGTATTTTACAGAACAATAGTTCCCTAACTTCAATTTGCGCATAAGAGAAGAAAGAGAATGATTTGGAATATCGAATTTGGTGGAGTTTTGTCTTTGACATATGAACAATGTATATTTGTCTATGTGAATATATTCTTTCTACTTGTAAAGTTGTTCTCTATATATATAGACCAGCCCATACCATTTGGTGAAGATAAGTGTCTCTTCACTACAAATGTTCATGAAAGAACACAACCACTAGTGAAAGCCACCAAAAGACACACATTTAGAACAATAAACATTATGTCTCTCTCTTTCACTTTAGTGTTATTCGATTTCTATTATTTTGGACCCAAACAGTCGGCGTGAGAGGCAACCTTCGTTGTGAGATTGCCACGAAAGAAGCCGAGATTCTTGATAAGAGACGAATTGTGGTTGTGGAGGAAGAAGTTGTGACTGGTGATGAGGACATGGGCGCCAGCAAAACTAGAGAGATGTTGGTAGCGATGAAAGAGTTAATAACGACGAAACGAATTAATGTAAATGAGTAATGTATCTGGGAATTAGCCGTAAATAAGTAATGTATTTGTGGTGAATCTCCGATTTCTTAAAATAACTACGACAAAATGAGTTGGCAGATTTTAATCCACTTGCACTATTTTAAACTTGATAAATAAGATAAATGAGTTACTAAAAAAATATTTGGGGTTGGGTACAACTACAAGTTAATAATAGCCAAGTTTGATCCCTAGAGAATAAATAGAACTTTTCTCAAATTTGATGGAACAAATTGACAATTAACTCCAACTCAACTATACAAGCAGTTGATCGTTGCTTACGATTAGAAGTTGATGATACGACACGGCGGTACACCACTCAAATCCAAACCACCAACGGCAGCAGCGCACTACCACCTTCATTTCCAAAATTACCAAAACACCATTCTCCTCCTCTTCCTTATGCAGAATCAACGCACAATCTTACTCAGACTTCCCGCATTGTCTTCTCCCTCTCCTTCTCTCTTCAACCTTCATCGCACAAAAGCAAATGTCTTCAGAAGGAAACACATTCCCAATGCAATGCTTTGCTCTTCCTTCAGTTCTCGAACTGGCAGCGACGACGCTGGCGATAATAACAATATTAACAACGGCGGTGCTTCTACCCGCAACTTCAAGCTGAACCAGTCTACCTTTTTGGCTTCACTTATGCCCAAAACGGAAATTGGCGTCGACCGTTTCCTCCATTCGCATCCACACTGTGATGGTCGCGGTGTTCTCATCGCCATTTTCGGTACCCTCATCTTAAACTTTTTTCCTTTCCTTTTACTCAATTAATATTACTGAAACTGTAAATTATGAAGACTAGAAATACTCCATGAAACTAGCTATGGCTTTGCATAAATTCTTGAAAGGATTGCTTTCGTCTTTAATTTGTTAAGTAGTTATTTCTACTCACTATTTGTTAGTGTAAAAAAAAAAAAAGAAAGAACATTGTTTTTTCAAGAAAAAAAATAATTGTGCTTGCATCATGATATGTTTAGTGTGGCGAATGTGTTTAATCAAGATCTGAATGTTTTCAGATTCTGGTGTAGACCCAGCTGCTGCTGGATTACAGGTTACCTCAGATGGAAAACCAAAAATTCTTGATATTCTTGATTGGTAAATAGAGCAATTAATTTGACCATGGATTTTTATCTGATATGCAATGGAATTATTGGTTTACAAATAAATACGTGATACCTTTTTTTATCTTCAGCACTGGGAGTGGAGATGTTGATACTACAAAGGTGGTGAAGGCTGATGCTGATGGTTGTATTTCTGGGGCATCAGGTTAGTGAAGAACTTGCGACCACATAGTTAGCTTTTCACACTTCTGATATTTTAATATGAAAAGAATGGTCAATGTAAACTTAAATCAGTTACAATGCATAGGAGAATCTGAAGTCAAATTAGTACCATAATTATATGTGCCGTGAATACTTGATTTCTAGTACCTGAATGATGTTAAAAATTGAGTTTAAGTTTTCTCACTTCAACCACCTTATAAACGTGTTATAATCTTTATCTATTCTTCGCACTATTTAGCACTACATCGGTCCCTTTATATAGGAAATTAGGAATCTTTTGAGAAGTTTCCTTGGCCATTTTTATAAGACCCCTTTCGAATCGTCTCTTCCATTATCTATTATTTTCACCAATGTACCCTTAATTATTTTACATATTTTTGTAGTCCATAAACAGTAAATGTTGTAAACTAGTAAGATAAATTCTTTCTCTCACCTGTGAGGATTGGAGAAGATGACTAGCCAAAGGATGGAAAGAGTGAGATGATGAGTCCCAATATTTCGAAGGGTGGTTTTGAAAAGTAAGACAAATTGTTAACTAAATTAACCAACTTTCTTAATTCTTGTGTTGTGAATTAGTTAAGGGGGTCTTATTATATATATTATCAACATGTTTGGTTACGATTTTCTCCGCCGCAAACGAGAATATCATAGATATCATGACAGTTTTTTTCAATATTGTTAGAAGCTGGTATATGGGGGATTTTTTCAAACTGAATTTTCTACCGGAATTTTGATTTGGAAAATCTAAAACAAACATAGCTTATATAAGGATAGAGCTAGTATTAGTAAAATATTAAGAATGAAGCATTTTTTTTTCTTTTTTCCTTCTACCCTCCCTATCTCCGTCTCTTATATTATTTCTTCTATAACCTCTCATTATTCTTCTTTCTTATTATTTTTCTTTCTTCCATCTTCCCAGTGAAAGAATGTGAACCACAATAAGCTCTTGTCTGTGCTTAACGCATTCGTGCAAACTTTATACAGGTGCATCATTGGTTATCAATACTTCATGGAAAAATCCTTCTGGTGAATGGCATGTAGGTTATAAATTGGTTTACGAGCTTTTTACAGAAAAATTGACCTCTCGTGTGAAGGTAGCATTATTATTTTTCAAATACTGCAGTTGCTCTTTAGACTCAATACCTATGGCTAATTGACCGAATTTCCCCTTTTCTGCTCCAAAACTTTCATCTGCAGAAAGAAAGAAGGAAACAGTGGGATGGGAAAAACCAGGAGGAAATTGCTAAGGCTGTAAAACAACTTAACGATTTTGATCAGGTTAATTGGATTTTTTTTATTCTTCTTATACGTGCCGTCATTTCAATTCGCATACTGTTTGAACTTCGAAGATATAAAAATTTCTTAGGATATCTTGCTATTATGTTAGACTATCTTTGATTATCTCATAAAATTAGTTTCTAATATTAGAGTATCTTTAACAATCTCTTAAGATTAGTTTCCATATTTCGTTGTTATAATCATGATTTGTTTCCCCATTTAACAAGAATTTGGATACTTGTATATATAAGGGTTAGTGTTTAATCTTTTCTTATCAAATTGTAATCACCAGTCCTATTAAACCATATTCATAATTCAAAGTCTTTGTTCTTTCTCTTCCCTCTTTATCTAAAGCCCTGTAACTTAAACACATGATCAGCTCACAACTGTTTAATATTTTTTCTAGTAGGCACTGGGCATCAATAATACTGAGTCCAGCTGTTGCATGTGTTGTTGTGTTTTTTTAACATGCATTTCTTATTTATTATATTCTGAGCTTTTTATTTCTCTCCTTTTTTGTTTGTATGCATAACTTCTGTACCATTTCTGGAAAAAGAAGGGGAATTTGTTCCTTCTTTGTTGGCAGTTGTACCTTGTCTGTCATATTTCAGCATGCTAGGATCGTTAATTTCTCTATGAAAATACTGAAAAGAAAAATTGTCTCATATCCTTAAAAGCAGAAGAGATGAAAAAAATGAAAGAAAAAGTTGAATAGAGCTTATGGATATAAGTTAGCATTCTGACATGCGTGATTGTTTCCTTTTGGCTACTCATACAAAATGAAATCTCTCTTTGATTCTTTATAATTTTAGTTACATGATGTAGTTGCAGATTATAGTTCTTCTAATTTTGTCAATAATTACATGCTTCTGTAAATATGATGTGCTTGTTTGCGTTATGTTATATCTTCTATTCAATGTAACTCAAATGTGATGCATTTTCTAGCAAAACTGCAAGGTGGAGGATGCTAAACTCAAAAAGGCCCGTGAAGATCTCCAAAATAGACTTGATCTTCTTAGAAAGCAATCTGAGGTGGGCGGAACATGCTATTGTTACCCTTTCAACTCCTTGGAACAGGAAACTAGTAATTTATTCCAATATCCATCTAATTATATGATAGTCTGAATTTCCTTACCATCCAACGTATTTTTTATGTTAAAATATAATGCTGCGGGTAAAATGGTTGAATTGTGGTGGTGAATGATGTATTAAGGTGTCCTTAATTTTTTATGGGATGTAATTGTTTCTTGCTTTGGCTGTGGGTGCCCCATGGCTTACTTCGAGCTTCTATAACGAGTATGGAGGGGAACTGGGGGGCTGCAACAAAATTTATACGAAACTCTGTTATTCGGTGCACACTGTTCTCACTTTATACTGTGATTATAACCAAGTCAACAAAGTAATAAAGGAACTAACTAGGATCAATTAGAAGTTAACTTATAGAGTAATTGCTAGCTTAATTGCAATAATCAACATCATTTCATTTGACCTGGCATGTTATGTCATGCGTGCTAAATGTAACAGAACTAATGTTCTTTTATTTTTGTCTATTTCTTTTGGTGTTTTAAGGGTTGTTTAGGAGATTATATTGTCCTCCTTCTATGAACTCTTTTGTTACTTTTGACATATTTATTACTTTAATAAGTATGTGGTGGAAGAAAATCCAAGGAATAGCATGGTAGTGATTTCAGAGGCTATGCTGTCATGTACTAGGTTTGACAATGCTTGTAAAAATGATTTTACCAAGCTTGTTGGGTGATGATTTTAGGTGTTTAATGAACTGTTGCTGTTAAGAGTCCACATCAAATGCGATATGGCCTGAAAATGAGTTTATAAGTGGGAGACAATGACATCCCTCATTCTACAAGCCGATTTTGTAGGGTTGAGTTAGGCCCAACCCAAATTCTAAGATGGTATCAGAGCCAATCCTGGATCCATCAGGCCACCCACTATTATTATCCATGCACTAAGCCCAATAGTGCTAGGGGTGAGGGGGTGTATTGGGAAAAATCCCAAGCCCCACAGTGACTAGAGATAAAGTCTCGAAAGAGTATAAATGAAAGGGCGTCCTCCACCTTATAATGAAGGAGTATACATCTTAGAATATTTTAGATTATCTTGTAGGATTAGTTTCCATATTACTTAATTATTATCATGGTTTGTTTCCTTATTATTGTGGTCATTAGGATTAGGAGTCTTGCATCCCTATAGAGATTAGTATTTAATCTTTCACTCTTTTGTACCAAAATATCAAGTTATCATTAGGTGATTATTAATCATATCACATATTTCAAGTCTTTATTGTTTCTCTTCTCCTTTTATCTAAAAGCCATATAACTTCAACAGGCGGGTTTTGTGTTCAATTGTAGTGAATGTGCCATTTCCATCACTAGTTGAATTATGGCAACATTGGCACCGGTGACCAGTGGCAAAGCATAGCTATAAATTTTTAATAGGGAGTATTGCAAATCAAGAAGTTTTTTTTTTTAAGAAAAAGTAGATATTTTATGATAGGGGGCGCATTACTGGGCGCATAACTGCTAACAGACAGGGCGCATTACTAGGCGCAGTAACTGCTTGGCAGTAACTGCTGCAGGCAGTAACTGTCACGGTTTCTGCATTGTTTGTGATATAATTGTATTGTTCAGTCATTTGTATTTTTTAGGCAAGTATTTAGGAAGTTATTTCCCTTGGGAGGCCATGAGCACCTCGAATCGCTCAAGATATCAATTGTACTTGCTTCTGTAATCAAGAGAATCACACTGATTCCTTGTAATTTCCCTCATTCAGTAATAGGATCAGAGTATAACTCTGTTTGTTGTTCTAAATTCCCTTTTTATTAAATTGATCTATCAATTTGACTAAGCTAAATCTGTGTTCATGGTGGTGGTACATGGGTCACAAATAAATCCTCAAAAAGAACTCTTATGTTTTGCAAATTTATGGTCATACATTGTTCTCCCGAGTGGGAAGTAGATTTGCTGCTGTCGGCGATGCTTATAAATAGTAACAGTAATAATATTTTGATAAATGGTTGTTGCTATGTGAAATAATATTATACATAATTCATTCCATGCAGCAACACAAATTTCCTCTCTCTCTAAAAAATATACTTTGTTGTGCTTGTTTACTTGCCTTCTGATCCTGCTCAGTATGTTGCATTTGATTTTTCTTACTCAAAAGGCAATGCTATTTTATGTTTTAGAGCTATGATGATAAAGGGCCTGCCATAGATGCTGTTGTCTGGCATGATGGAGAGTTTTGGAGGGTTGCTCTTGACACACAAAGTCTTGAGGATGATCCAGATTGTGGGAAGATTGCTAACTTTGTACCGTTAACTAATTATAGGTAGTAGGTAAATTTGATTGCTGTTGTTTGTCTAAATTTTAATCCAGTTGATTGCTTTTGTGTAGAAAAGTTTTGTGCAATTTACAGATACTCTTTTTTGGACAATGGATTTCATACTTCTGATTTTCCTGTTGAAATAATAAAGACTTTGAATATAATTGAGAATGATTTGATAGCTTGATTTATTACAAAAGACTAAACACTAATCCCTATTTATAGGGATAAATAGACTCAACCCTAAATAACTAAATCAGGAAACAAATCATAATAATAATGACGTAATATGAAGACTTATCCTAGGAGATACTCTATAATACTAAAAGATATGAAACTAATTAACTATGATACTCTAACATAATATCATGATATAATATGATACTTTCTTATATTCTAACACTCCCCCTCAAGCTAAAGCTTACTAAGCTTTAAGCTTGTTACAATTATGCCCCTTTGAATGAGAATCAGACCCAAAAGATATCTTGGACAATCCAACGAATAATGGGAGAACAATCAACCAATGATATCACAACTTCAAACCAAACCAATGAGGAATACCAAACCATCATAAGATAAACGCTACCAAAAGCAACAATGATATTAGGCCAGTGCTCATTTTGACAACTGAAGCCTTTATTGAAAGTGTCACCACTTCAAACCATAATGATATTGGGCCAGCGCTCACTTCGACAGCTGAAACCCTAACTGTAAGTGTCACAACTTCAAAACAAACTCAAACAATATTGAGCCAACGCTCACTCCGGCAGTTGAAACTCGAACAGGAAATGTCACATCTTCGAAACCAACTTAAATAATATTGAGACAGCGCCCCCTCCGGCTGCTGAAGCTCAAGCAGAATGAATGGATGATGTTGGCACAAGTTCAAACAAAACAAAATACGCAGTGGTTTTTGATGTGAAATAGGGAACAAAAATACAAATCAGTAGGAGTGTTATTCATAGCCAGAAAACAAACGTCAAAGGTAACTAGACCCATGCAGATATCTTGAGTCAACCAACGAAAAATACCAGTGCCATCAACCAATAAGATTCGTGCAAAGAACAATCCACCAACTAAAGAAATTGTTGCTAATTTTTTTTTTTTTACGAACACCAAGACAACCATGAATCATCTAACAAGATTTGCATCCAAGAACAAACCAACGAACAAACAAATTGAAGAAAACACTACCTACTCTCATTACAGTAGGTAAACCAAACCAAATATGATTGTAGGACTGCGACAACAGCTGAAGCCCCAAATGGGAGCAGTACATCTTCAAACCAACCAAGAAACAATATTGGACCAGCGCTTACAGCAGCTGAAGTCCTAACTGAAGGTGTAGCAACTCCGAACCAAACTGAAACATTTCATGTGACTGGTGTCAAGGACTCAACTTGGACCACGAGACTATCAATGGACCATTTCATCTATGATTGGGGCCGACGATCCCACCTTGACATGGTTGGAAAAACGGGACTACCAATGGACTATTTCATCTGTGATTGGGGCCGACGACTCAACCTTGACGGTGGTTGGACAACGGGACTACCAACGAACTATTTCATTTTTGATTGGGACCGACGACACAACCTTGACGATAGTTGGACAACGGGACTACCAATGGACTATCGATAATGTGCTCAGATTGCTAACTAGAGAGCTTGCCATTAGAGACTGACAAGGCAGAAAGCACACTGGACAAAAGTGACTTAGATAGGTGATCAAAAAAAAACTTAAAACAATGAACAACTTGAAACAAAAAGATGTGCGAAACCAGGCCCGAAAGCAATACACCGTGATTGAGAAGCTGATGTGACATAAATGCAGAAACAGAGGGCCAAGAATTGATATATCTTGACTAGAACAGACTAGAAGCAGACCAAGAAACTGAATACAATCAGAGACAGACCAAGAACAATATAAACATTGTTCAACAGTACCTAAACAAGCAATATCTACTAGAAAAATGCCTAAACCAAGAGAGAGAAAGGGCTGTTTGTACTGTACCACGTATAACCAGGGACCAAACCCAATAAATAACCATAGATTCAGGACCAGGAGAGAAAGGCGACACCGGCGATGAAAAGAGCCACCAGAACGGTGAACAGACGCGCCTCCACGCGCCGGTACGACGGACGGACGTGAAACAAAGACACTGACACTGTTACCGCACGTGGCGGCGCGTGACGGCGGAGATGGAAGCAAGATTTCGGTGGTAGGTCGGTCTGACATAGGTGGTTCTGATGGTGGTGGCTTTGCACGATGATTTGACCTGAAAGATGGGTTTCTGGACTGAACAGTGTTTGAGAGAGAAAATGGAAACTGAGCCAGAACAAGACCAAAGACTGGTCTGATGAAGATGCAACTTTAAACAATTGAGTAGATCAGCGAATTCCGCCCCTAATGGTGGTGGTTTCGCTGGAAACGGTAGCCGGAAAAATTTCCCGGAGGCGGCAGACGGTGGCTGACGGTGGTGAATCTGTCGGAAACTGAGAAGACACACCAGAAAGTTGAGAACAACGGAAGGAAATAAACTGAAAGGGGTTATAGCAACACCGAAAATATATAAATTGTAAACTAATAAAAGGTGGTGCTGCCGGCGGCGGCCGCACCGCCGCCGGCAGCGGTGGTGAAGTTCAAAGATAGGTTACAGGATCAGAAGGAGGCGAACCTGATGGTGGTGGTTTCGTTGAGAAAGGTCGCCGGAAAATTTTCCGGCACAGTGGCTGACGATGGTTCTGGTCGGAAAACACGTCGGAAAGATGAACACGACGGAGGGAAGCAGAAACCGGAAAACTAAAAAAGTGATTGTAGTAGTGAAACAGGGAATAAATTGAAAAGTGAGAATGGTGGTGCTGCCGGCGGCGGCTTGCCGCCTACAACGGCGGTTTAGCACAAAGACGAGGTCAGAATATCAGAACCTGCTCTAATACCATGTTGAAATAATAAAGACTTTGAATATAATTGAGAATGATTTGATAGCTTGATTTATTACAAAAGACTAAACACTAATCCCTATTTATAGGGATAAATAGACTCAACCCTAAATAACTAAATCAGGAAACAAATCATAATAATAATGACGTAATATGGAGACTTATCCTAGGAGATACTCTATAATACTAAAAGATATGAAACTAATTAACTATGATACTCTAACATAATATCATGATATAATATGATACTTTCTTATATTCTAACATTTCCCATGTGACATACACATCACAAATTAGTCAACCTTCACTTTGTTTGTCATGGCATATACCCCTTTCTATTTGTCTTTTTACCCTTTTTCTTTGCGAATAATAAAACCGTGTCCAATTGAGTTATCAGTGAATTTGGTTTTCTTGTGTTACTCATACTTTCGAAGAAGTGCTTAGCAGTATTGTCAAGGGTATATATGCAGATTGATGTACACCATATTTTAATATTAATATAGTAGATAAAGGAAGATGTTAAATGTTTGTTGATTGTTTTTGTCTTTCATTCAAAATTTCTAAAGGAGTAAATTATCTCCCGAAGCTGAAAAAATAATGAATAAAACTTACATGTTTAAGTTATTTTTAAATCATATCTTTCATGTGAAACATTTGAACTTTTATGTAGTGTACATACTCTATACTACCTACTACCTAGCATTGAACAGTTTTGATGACATTTCAGAAACAGCAGTTTTATGATCCAAGTGTCCCAAAGCTTGAGCTGTTAGGTTAAGACACAAATGATGTTTATATTATATCTCTAACACGTCCCCTCATGCAAGAGTCTTATGGACTTGAAACGTGGACACTGCACGGGCTCATGTACCTTGTGCTGAAATTCAACTTTTTATTAGAAGAACTAGGTCGATAAGGATCAAATTCTAGATCACTTGATTTGTCTTATTCACTTTTTATTTGATACCATATCTTGAACTATCAGGTTAAAGTGCATGAATGGTTTTTATATTATATCCCTAACAATTGCTCTCAGCTTATCATATTTCTTTTTATGGATTTTAAGATTACTTAAGGTGTGTTTGATTTGTTAAAAAGTTGAAGTATTTAGCAGTGCAAAAACACTTGTTCCATATCCTTTATTTTAAAAAATGGTTTTGGTTATGAGACAGGACAAAATAAAAGATGAAACACATGAGAAAAGCCTAAATAGTTGTTCCTCATAAATCTGCGGATAACTTGTCCCATGCACACCACCCAAACGTAAAAGTACCCATCAATCTTTTCGGCTGAGGCATATCAACCCAGGTGGAGAATATCCTTCAAGTACAAACCCAATTTGGCTCATACCCAGCGTAACCCCGTGCTCCACCTCTATTACTGCATCTTCCATGCATTGACCATCAAATCGCAGACAAAATTAAAAGTTGTATGTTGTGACTTGTGACACATCTTCTTGTATTGTGCCACTTTGATTGTGCAGTCTTTCAATATGCATCAAATACACCCTTATTAATCAATGTATCACTGGCAAAAAATTTAACAAAAACAACCAAATCTTATTCTACTAGGTGATGTTTGCTACATTGATGACTGTGCCATTTGGTTCGATCAAAACTAGATTTTTTTTTTGTAAAATCGTTTCTAGCTAGGTCTTTTTAGTTGTTTCTCTTAATATTTATGAGGTCTTCCTCTACCTTGTTTAATTGGATTATCTCCTATTTGATCTAATTTTCTTAATTTCCTTGCTGGGCTATTGGTCTACTTCTCACATGACCAAAACCACCTTAGTCAAGTTTCCATGATCTTCTCTTCAGTGGTGCTATTCCAAAGCACCCCATCATTCGAATCTCTCCTCACAAACAATGCCAAGAAAAATTATTATTTTCCAAAAAGTAGCAACCTGCAATTAAGCAGGAAGAGCTCAGTGAGCCCCTCCCTCATAATTATTGTAGTTGAAAAATGTTTCTTAATTAAGCAGTCAATTGGCAATATACACATCAATGTGGATTAGTTATCAAAATCGTTATAATTTTAGTTCTAATCAGTGTGGTAGGTATTCAATTTTAAAATGATGTGAATGCTAACTATTACAGCCTATTCTCCAGGACTGAGAGGAAGTATGGCGTCTTCAGCAAATTAGATGCTTGTACATTTGTTACGAATGTCTATAATGATGGGAATGTCTTGAGTATTGTAACAGACAGCTCTCCTCACGGCACCCATGTCGCTGGTATAGCTACTGCATGCCACCCAGAGGTACTGATATAATTTTATCCGTAGCGTAATCCCATGAAAAGCATTATTCACTAGTGTATGATATTGATGTTAGGAATCATTGTTGAATGGAGTTGCACCTGGAGCGCAACTAATATCTTGTAAAATTGGAGACTCTCGCTTAGGTTCAATGGAAACTGGAACTGGTTTGACTCGGGCACTGATAGCAGCTGTGGAGGTACTGGTACTTCAAATTATTATTTTTCCTCATTGCATACTATCCTGCATATTTCAACAATTAGATTAATTCATCCTTGATACTTGTTATTTTGTTTTAGGATTCTTTGATGTTTGACATAAACTGCACAATGTAGTGAAGGCCTTTCCCGTTTCTTTTGCAGCATAAATGCGACCTTATCAACATGAGTTATGGTGAGCCAACGTTGCTGCCAGACTACGGACGCTTTGTTGACCTTGTGAATGAAGTATCTTCTGAACTTCCATTTTAACTGGACCATTTATATTATATATATTTCCTCTGTTTTATTTTTCATTCTCTAATGCTTTGGATAATTTATATTTCTAGGTGGTAAGCAAGCACCGTCTAATATTTGTGAGCAGTGCTGGTAATAGTGGGCCAGCACTAAGCACTGTTGGTGCGCCTGGTGGTACATCTTCAAGTATCATAGGTGTCGGTGCTTATGTTTCTCCTGCTATGGCAGCTGGTGCTCATAGTGTTGTTGAGCCTCCATCTGAGGGGTTTGAATACACGTGGTGCGTTTGCTTCTCTTGGAAACCTTCTAATTGGATGACTTCTTGTACCTTTTTAATTTTCACTTGGTTTCTCATGGCTTGCATCATTTCCATTGCATGGTTGTTGGAAATTATTCACAGGTCTAGCCGAGGACCAACGACTGATGGGGATCTTGGTGTCTGTGTTAGTGCTCCTGGTGGTGCTATTGCTCCTGTTCCAACATGGACCCTTCAAAGGCGTATGCTCATGAATGGGACATCAATGTCATCTCCATCAGCCTGTGGGGGAATTGCATTGCTCATAAGTGCAATGAAGGTTCTAGGATGTGATTCCATTTGGATTTTATGATTTAGTTGGCGATGCTTTGCACACATTTCCATAATATTCTGATGTGTAATATCTGCATGCAGGCAGAGGGTATTCCCGTGAGTCCATATAGTGTGAGGAAGGCCCTGGAGAATACATCTGTTCCCATAGGTGATTCGCCTGAGGATAAATTATCCACTGGGCAAGGGCTTATGCAAGTTGACAAGTACGATATTTTCCCGGTCTTTGTCTTCAAAGAAATTGTAGTAAATGGTAATGTTATTGACTTGAATCAAAACTTCAACGACAGGTGTTATGAATATATACAACAGTCTCAAAATATTCCATGTGTTTGGTATCAGATAACCATCAAACAGTCTGGGAAAACAAGTGAGTTTACTTTCTCTCCTTGACATTTTTCCTTCTCCTTTTGAGCAACAAGAGACGGGAAATTTTTACCTTTGGCTACTGCGCTAGTCATGTTTAGATAATGTCATAAGATTAGCATGTTACAGAGCCAGTGCTTAATCAATGTGAGAAAAATAAATAAAATAAATAAAATGAAGATAGTTTACATGCAAATGGAGGAAAACCGTGTGTGTGTATATATATATATATATTGTGATAGAATCTTATATTGAAAATCGACAAAATTATAACCCTTTATATAATTGTTGACGGCAGATCCTTCATCACGAGGCATCTACCTGAGGGAGGCTAATGCTTGTCGGCAATCTACTGAGGTGAGATAAATTTCTAATTTGGTGTGCACTGATGATCAAAGAATATTTTTAAGTCAGATCTTTAAAAACTATAATTTGTTAAATGGGTTAAAGATTCCATTGTGGGAAAACAAATAACCGATGACTGATAGTTCAGTTGTATCTAACTCCAGTGCTTGGATTGAATGATAAGAATTTGTTAAGGAGATATACATAATAAAATTAGAAAGCATATAACTGATGACTTGGATTGAATGATAGAATTTGTTAAGGAGATACATAATGAAACTAGAACACAAATAACTGATGAGTGATGACTGATAGTTGTATCCACTGAAATTTTGTATTTTAGAAAATTGTTAAGAAGATATATAATGAAACTTGATAATTCTCTTGCAAATGCTCCTATCTGGTAATGAGTACTAATATTCAAGGAAACATGGATACTTCGAAATAGTAGTCGTGGTGCGTAGTCCTCGTGGAAGACACATATTTGTATCAGGAATACTTCACGCACACTTTTAATTGTACTTTATCATTGTATATTTTTATTTTCTGAACAAGTATATCAATAAAGATTGGAATATCACGATAATTAAATAAAATATTCTATTATGTCTACAATGACTCATTTTAACTAGTTGAATATTATTATTTCTATCTATCGTTTGATTTATGATCAATTTGTATTAATTTGGCAGGAACAGTAAAGTTCAGTGTATTCCCTTTGTGCTCTCATTGGTAATTTTCTTTATAATTTGTAGTACTTATTGACAGTGGACGGTGCATGTTGATCCCAAATTTCATGAAGGCGCTGACAAGTTTGAAGATTTGGTTGTATTTGAGGAATGCATTGAGTTACACTCTTCAGATAGGACAGTTGTGAAAGCTCCCGAGTATTTACTGCTCACTCATAACGGTCGTAGCTTCAAGTCAGTTTCCTTCATCTTTTCTTAGACTTTGTTTGACAATACTTTTAAAGTACTTAATAGGTTGATTATAAGCTTGTTTAAGCGTAATAGACATGTTTGGCAAATGAGTTTATCTTACTAATTTATTATTAGTGTTTTTCAACTGCTACTTTAAGTATTGTTTGAGCTTATTGGTTATTATTTTTTCAGTGCTTTTTTGACTCTTATTGTTTTAATTGAATTTCTCCTTTATCCACTATTGAATAAAACAATAAATAGTAATTTTAAAAAGATATTGATTCTTCGAATATCTACAAATGTATATCTATAAATATAAATATACCTCACATAAAAATTGAAAATTAATTTAATTAATACAATGTATATTTTGAAAATCTAAAAATGATGATAAAATTAAAAAATAATATTCTAATTTTTAATTTTTAGTTTCGCTAACCAGATATATATTATTTTTTAATGTTTGGGATGATAAATAGTTTGAAATAAATTGAATATGAAGTCCATTTTTATTTATCAGCTAGTTCAACAATTAATTTAACCAAACATTTCAAATTCTATCCACTATATTTTCAGTTATCAGTTTTCAATTATAGGCTTTCCGCTAAAATTAGTTTATCCGTTATCTTCGAGCTCATATACTACTTTTACTAAACAAAGCCTTAGTGTATGTTGCAATACCCTCTCTTTTTTATCATGGAAATTTAACAAATCATTAGGCCTTACCATGTTTGATTTTTCAACAGGATGATGTATAAACTTATTGAAATTCTATATGGAAATAAAATTATGAGGGTATCTAAAGTTTATCCCCAAAGTCTTTTGGAAGTACATTTAGTCCTTAACGTTTTTAAAATCGTACTTTTATGTCCATGATTAAACGGAAGCCTAAGTAATACGGGAAAATGCCGTTGATGAGCCAATTAAGATCGGACAACCTTATTAATATAACTATAAATAAATTAAGATGAGCAAACTTATGAGTTGGATTGGATCATTCATAAAAATTGAAGCTGGCGTTTATATATTATTTAACCACATATGTTTTGATAATCAGAATTTTTTATTATTTACATTTTATATGTGGATGTTAAATAATAAATTTTCAAGTGAGTTCTTCCCCCACCACCTGTTTAATAAACAAAGTTATATGTACGTGTAACATTCACAAGTTATGGATGTTTTAATGGCAAGTATTTGTGAAGGTTTTGTATATCATGTTATCATAATTAAAGGTTTGTATCAGGTGACGTGAGCTTTCCATTTCTAGTATAGAACTAGACAGTTTTTTGTGAACTAAAAGTCCATTGGTTCTTTCTGTTGGTTTTAATTTCAAAAAGTTGTTTAGTCTAGTTAAGTAGTTATTTCAGTTAGGAAATAGTTTGTTAAGGTAGTTATTAGATAACAAACAATCTGTTAGGTTTGTTATCCTTCAACAAACTTCTTTAGTTTCATGTATAAATAGATATGCAAACGAAAGTGTATGTACAAAAAAATACATAGCAAAATTACAAGTTTTATCTTTACTTTTCTGTGCCTTTTCTTCAAGTCTTCAAAACTCTTCTCCTATTCTTTTTGCTTTCTCAGTTTTGTAGAGTGGTTTGTGAGATCTTCAACAAGTGGTTGTCACCTCGCAAACAAAAGCAAAAGTGAGTTAGTGTTAGGATTACAAGTGAGTAACAAAAGGAAAGGAGAGATTAGAAGAAGGTAAGAAACATTATACCTTTTGGGTTTCTGAATAGATTTGAAGGTGTCAAATCTGTTGGTTCTTCAAGGTTACCTCGCATACAAGGTTTACAGCAACAAAGTTAGGGTTTCATCAAAGAAACCAGATACAAAGGGAAATCAACAAGAGAGTTGTAGATTTACCTTTGTTATCATATCAGATCTTCGTGTTTCAAGTTTGGTACCTGAAATTGAAAGGAAACAAGTTAGGGTTCCGAAATTTAGGGGTCAAACAGCAAGAGAACAAAGAAGAAGGTCAGATCGTGAATATACCTCGTTCAATCGTGTAATGTTGTTGTCGTGAATCTGGGTTCATTAGTATCGTGGGATACGCAAAATAAAGCTTCATCTGTATATGAAATCAACAGCAAAACAGAGGGGTTTTGCTTGATTTCTACACGCTTGTATTTCGAGAACAAGATCGTGGCAAGATTTGACATAAATCATTGATTTGGAGATGGACTTGCAGAAACCCTAAGTAAAGGGAGTGAGAGAGAAGAAGAGAGAAGAAAGATCGTAGAAAGAAGAAGAGAGAGAGTGGGATTGTAACTCTGAAGTGGTTTGAGAGATTTTAGCTACCTCTCTGGGCTTAACCGGGTCAACAAGTATTGGGCCCGTGTTAAGCATTAAAATTGGGCCTGCCAACTGTAGTATTTGTGATAATACACCCCTGCAAATTACATTACATCTCAGTGAGTAAAATTGAGAGAATATTAAGATGGTAAACCAGAGCTAGAACAATCAGGGCGTTTCTCAAACTTTTCTTTCATTCTACTTACCTTCTTTAAGTTCTTTCTCTTTTTACACACAGCAGTTGCTGTGTAGTAGTTTTCTGACATATCTTGGGTATTTTAGTTAAAAGTGCAAGCAGGTACTTCAATTAAAATTCAAGTGAAAAATGTCAAAGATTTCAACTCAAGTCCCAAAACTAAAGGGAAACAACTGGGACAGGTGGTCCCTGCATATGGAAGCCATATTTGGTTTCAATGATGTGTTAGAAGTTGTCCAGGAGGGTGTACCAGAATTGGCTGCTGATGCAACTCCTGAACAGAAGGCTGAACACAAAGAATTGAAGCAGAAGGATTGGAAAGCAATTTACCTCATCCATCTAGGATGTGATGAGGTGAATTTTGACAAGATCAGGAACATCAAGTCTGCCAAGGTGGCATGGGACACACTTGATGCCTATTACAATGGAGATGACTCCATGAAGGAAGAAAAGCTACAAGCTCTGAGGGCTCAATATGAGAACCTCAAAATGAGAGAGGGAGAAACCATTACTGAATTTTTTATAAGGCTAAAAAAGATCACTAATGGTTTGGCTCTGTATGGTGAAATTTTGACTGACAGGGTGGTGTGCAAGAAGGTGTTGAGATCCTGCTCCAAAAGGTTTGGATGGATTACAAACAGTATAGAAGACACAACCAGACCTGCTGATCTCAAGATTGGTGAACTCCAAGCAAAGCTTGAAGCCAAGGAGGTCAGATTAAACATCCTAGAAGGAGATGGAGATGAAGACCAGGCTCTATTTGCAGCCAAAGGTAAGAGCAAGAGTAACCAGAAAGGGCAACAGCCAGCAAAAGAATGGTCAAAGGGTAAGGGAGGAATACCCAAAGGTAAGGGGGATTCCTCCAACAAAAACTCAAACTCTAAGAAAAAGAAGGACAAATCTAAAGTCCAATGCTACAGGTGTGACAAAATGGGTCACTATGCCACTGAGTGTCTTACCAGGAAGGACACCACTCCTAAGGATTCAGGAGATGAGGCCAATGTAGCTAAAGAGGATTCCAGTATGATTACTAATGAAACCAGTGAAACAGAGTCTGAAACTGACTCTGAAAACTCTGAAATTACAGAAATTGCTAAAATTGAATCTAGTATAGATGACAATTATGAGTATGTTACTTTTGTTATTACTACAAATGATGGCAGAGTTACAACAGAAGTCTGGTATTTGGACTCTGCATGCTCAAATCATATGACAGGCCATAAGGAATGGCTAATTGATTTTGACCCAAGCAAGAGGACAAAGATCAGATGTGCCAGCAACAAAGCTATCATTGCGGAAGGTATGGGTAACATTAAGTTCAAAAGGGAAGATGGACAGGTAATACTCATTAAAAATGTTTTCTACGTACCAGGTATAAGCTGCAACCTTATTAGCTTAGGACAATTAGTAGAAAAAGGATTTTCTATTATTATGAAGGACCTATTGCTAAAACTGTTTGATTCTAAAGATAGGTTAGTCTTAAGCTCACCCCTTGCTAAGAATAGGACTTTTAGGACCAGCATTAGTGCCTCTCAGGCAGAATGCTTAAGTGCACTAACTGAGTCTGAAAGTGCTATGTGGCACAGAAGACTAGGTCACTTAAACTTCCAAAGTTTATCTAACCTAAGTACTAAGGGCTTGGTGAAGGGTTTGCCTAAGATAGAGGAGCCTACAGAAGCATGTACTGCATGTCTATTAGGGAAACAACCTAGGAAAAGCTTTAAAACCAGTATTGAAAATAGATCAAAAGATTTGTTACATATAGTGTATTCTGATATTTGTGGCCCTATTGATGTGTTATCTACTGGGAATAACAAGTATTTTATTTCTTTTGTAGATGAGTACTCAAGGAAACTTTGGATCTATCTAATCAAAACCAAAGGAGAAGCTTTGGTGTGTTTTAAAAACTTTCAGGACATGGCAGAAAGGCAGTGTGGGAAGCAGCTGAAGATACTCAGAACAGATGGAGGAGGTGAGTACACTTCAAAGGATTTTGAAGGGTACTGCACCAGGAAGGGAATTATCCATGAAGTTACTTCTCCCTACACACCACAACACAATGGTGTTGCAGAAAGAAGGAACAGGAGCCTCCTTGACATGGCAAGGAGCATGATCAAGCACAAGGCACTACCTAAGAAGTTATGGGGAGAGGCAGTATCTACTGCTGCCTATATACTTAACAGATGTCCAACAAAGAAGCTGAAGGACAAGGTGCCAGAAGAGGTGTGGACTGGGGACAAGCCCAGTGTGAAACATTTAAGGATTTTTGGCTCATTATGCTAGTCATGTACCAGATTGTAAAAGGAAGAAGTTAGGAGATAAAAGCAAGCCTTTGATTCTAATAGGCTACCATCCAATTGGTGCCTACAGGTTACTAAATCCTACTACAAACAAAATTGAAATTTCTAGGGATGTTGTTGTTCTGGAAGATGAACAATGGAAGTGGGATGATGCTGAGACAACTAACTCAGAAGATACTATCCTACAAGTAGATGATATTGAACCAGAAGTGCCCCATCATGAAGATGAAGACACCTCAGATGGAGAAGACACTGACCATCAGCAAGAAGAACAAGTTCCTCAAGTGGAGGAACCTGTTACACCTGTTCCAGAACCTGCAGAACAAGTATTGACAAGAGGACAAAGGATGAGACAACCTCCTAGAAGGTTGGCAGACTATGACTTAACAAATGATGCTGAGATTGATGATAATGGTGATTTAATTCACTATGCCATGATGGCTGACACAGAACCTATGGACTATGTTGAAGCTCTTAAGAGTAAAGAGTGGAGACAGGCCATGGTGGAAGAACTAAAATCCATTGAAAAAAATAAGACTTGGTCATTAACACTATTGCCTAAAGGAAAAAGGGCTATAAGTGTCAAGTGGGTGTTCAAGTTGAAGCTTGATCCTAATGGAAAAATAGTAAAGTACAAGGCAAGGCTTGTAGCTAGAGGATTTCAACAGAAAGAAGGAATAGACTATACAGAAGTCTTTTCCCCAGTTGCAAGGCATGAAACCATCAGACTTGTGACAGCCTTAGCATGCAGCAGAGGCTGGGAATTGTTCCATACGGATGTAAAATCTGCTTTTTTGAATGGTCCCCTAGAAGAGACAGTGTTTATATCTCAACCACCTGGGTTTGAGATAAAAGGTAAAGAGGAGCAAGTGTATCATCTACACAAAGCACTCTATGGGCTAAAACAAGCCCCTAGAGCTTGGAATAAAAGAATAGACTCATTCTTTGCTGAGAATGGGTTTACTAAATGCTCCAGTGAGCATGGAGTATATGTGAAGGGCAGTACAAACACCTATGTGATCCTAGTTTGTTTGTATGTTGATGACTTACTAGTAACTGGCAGCTGTCCTAAAGAGATAATGAACTTCAAAAACTCTATGGAAAAGGAATTTGAAATGACAGACCTTGGGGTATTATCCTACTTCCTAGGTCTGGAATTTTTGAGGAAACCTGAGGGCTTAATATTACACCAGTTGAAGTATGCTAAAGAGGTTTGGCAAGATTTGAGCTGACCAATTGCAATGCTGCAACCAATCCAGCTGAAGGAAACCTGAGTAAGAAGGATTCTGATGAATATTCTAAGGTTGATTCTACTTACTACAGGCAAATTACTGGCTCCTTGAGATACTTATGTCATAGCAGACCTGATATTCTGTTTGCCATTGGAGTAGCAAGCAGATTTATGAATGAACCATCACACGTTCACCTAACAGCTGCTAAGAGAATCCTAAGGTACCTAAAGGGATCTCTGAACTATGGTATCTTTTTTCCTAAGGCCTCCAACCTAAAGGAAAGTATTCTGGTTGGCTATTCTGACTCTGACTGGTGTGGAGACCAGATAGATAGAAGAAGCACATCAGGTTACATTTTTAAGTTTCAAGGAGCTTCCATATCATGGAGCTCTAGGAAACAGCAAATTGTGGCTCTGTCCTCATGTGAGGCAGAGTATGTTGCAGGATGTGGAGCTGCTACCCAAGTAGCTTGGCTTGAATCACTACTAAAGGAACTACTGGTTGACTTAAGCAGACCACCTACATTGCTACTTGACAACAAGTCAGCTTTGAACTTGGCAAAGAACCCAGTCTCTCATGGTAGAACCAAGCACATTGAGGCTAGATTCCACTACTTGAGAGATCAAGTCACACATGGAAGGTTACAGGTAAACTACTGCTCAACCAAAGAGCAACTAGCAGATATGTTTACAAAAGCTCTCAAAGGAGAGGCTTTTGTAAAGCTCAGAAGAGAGATAGGCCTTGTTGCTTTCTAGCTAAGAAAGCAACATTCTAAAGTCATTGCTTGGAGGCTTGTTCCAAGCTGTTGTTTAAATTGTCTGACCCAAGGGCATGTCTTGGATGATTTACTACCTCTCTGGCTTTCTCTAAGTTTTTTATATCTTATCTTATGAAGGTTTTGAAATTAAGGGGGAGTGTTGGTTTTAATTTCAAAAAGTTGTTTAGTCTAGTTAAGTAGTTATTTCAGTTAGGAAATAGTTTGTTAAGGTAGTTATTAGATAACAAACAATCTGTTAGGTTTGTTATCCTTCAACAAACTTCTTTAGTTTCATGTATAAATAGATATGCAAACGAAAGTGTATGTACAAAAAAATACATAGCAAAATTACAAGTTTTATCTTTACTTTTCTGTGCCTTTTCTTCAAGTCTTCAAAACTCTTCTCCTATTCTTTTTGCTTTCTCAGTTTTGTAGAGTGGTTTGTGAGATCTTCAACAAGTGGTTGTCACCTCGCAAACAAAAGCAAAAGTGAGTTAGTGTTAGGATTACAAGTGAGTAACAAAAGGAAAGGAGAGATTAGAAGAAGGTAAGAAACATTATACCTTTTGGGTTTCTGAATAGATTTGAAGGTGTCAAATCTGTTGGTTCTTCAAGGTTACCTCGCATACAAGGTTTACAGCAACAAAGTTAGGGTTTCATCAAAGAAACCAGATACAAAGGGAAATCAACAAGAGAGTTGTAGATTTACCTTTGTTATCATATCAGATCTTCGTGTTTCAAGTTTGGTACCTGAAATTGAAAGGAAACAAGTTAGGGTTCCGAAATTTAGGGGTCAAACAGCAAGAGAACAAAGAAGAAGGTCAGATCGTGAATATACCTCGTTCAATCGTGTAATGTTGTTGTCGTGAATCTGGGTTCATTAGTATCGTGGGATACGCAAAATAAAGCTTCATCTGTATATGAAATCAACAGCAAAACAGAGGGGTTTTGCTTGATTTCTACACGCTTGTATTTCGAGAACAAGATCGTGGCAAGATTTGACATAAATCATTGATTTGGAGATGGACTTGCAGAAACCCTAAGTAAAGGGAGTGAGAGAGAAGAAGAGAGAAGAAAGATCGTAGAAAGAAGAAGAGAGAGAGTGGGATTGTAACTCTGAAGTGGTTTGAGAGATTTTAGCTACCTCTCTGGGCTTAACCGGGTCAACAAGTATTGGGCCCGTGTTAAGCATTAAAATTGGGCCTGCCAACTGTAGTATTTGTGATAATACACCCCTGCAAATTACATTACATCTCAGTGAGTAAAATTGAGAGAATATTAACACTTTCAAGAGAAGGGAATATACGTCCAGGCTTTTCATTATCCTTGAAATTGTCCTACTATAATCTTTAATCTTCCACATCCATCATCCTTAAACTTTTCTCAGTAAAAATGTTCTCTCATAAACAGTTTGTCTTTCTTTCCTTTTTATTTCAACTGAGTTGCCGTTTGATGATGCTAATTTGTAGTTTTGTTTTGTATTATTATGACTTACAAGTTGTCTTCTTATACTTTCAGCATTTTGGTGGATCCTACCAATTTATGTGATGGTCTGCATTATTATGAGGTCTATGGTATTGACTGCAAAGCACCATGGCGTGGTCCTCTTTTTAGAATTCCAATTACTATAACGAAGCCCATGGCTATAACTAATAGACCCGCACAAGTTTCATTTTTGAAGTTGTTGTTCCAGCCAGGTAGTAAGCATTATTCAATCAAGTTAATCTCTACGCTTCTTTCTTCCCGTGGCATAGTTAGGTTGGAATTTGGATTTACAAGTAAATAATGATTCCAACATTGATGTTTGAGCTATTTGCCAGGGGCCTTATCTCTTACCTTATACTGATATGTTTTTAGAAATCTTCATGTTTTAATTTTTTTTTTATCAACTTGCATTTGCAATCCTGATCTAGTTTATATTTTTTAGTCCAAAATCAATACTTATTGTCTTGATGTTGTGCTCCATTAGGCCATATAGAAAGGAAATATGTAGAAGTGCCACATGGTGCATCTTGGGTTGAAGCAACCATGAGCATATCAAGTTTTGATACTGCTCGAAGATTTTTTGTGGACGCAGTTCAGGTACAATGTGTAGCCTACAAGACTCTATAAAGTTAAGTATGGACATATTTTCACATGCTTTCATTGTCCAGATATGTCCATTGCAAACACCAATGAAATGGAGGAATGTTGTGACATTTTCTTCTCCTGCTGCCAAAAGCTTCACCTTTAGGGTAGTTGGTGGTCAGACATTGGAACTTGTCATAGCTCAGTTTTGGTCAAGTGGAATAGGGAGTAATGAGACTACCAATGTGGATCTTGAGGTAACACAATTCATGTTTGTTTGTATGACGAACTTATTCTCCCCTCCCAGATATTTAGGTTGCTTTTGTTCCTTTTATGTTAAAAAAATAAAATTAGGCTTAACCTCCTATTTTTGATTTGGCCAAATTAGTGATTGTTTATCATTCTCCCAGTGGGTGATCTTGTGGATGTATGTTAGTGATATAGGTTTATGCAGTCTGTTGCATTGTATTGTTTTAGTACTTAGTATGGGCATCTGACCCTGATGGAAGGAGATCAACCGTGGGTGCTTGTATGTGTTTCTCAGGCCACGTTTGATCTCTTTGTGTTCTGCTGAGCACCCTTAGAGTAATTGGGCTTTAGGTCCAACAACTGCTACAGCTGTAATGTTAGTTAGCTTCTCTTAGAATTTGGATTGGGCCCAATTCAACCCTACAAATTCTAAGATGGTATCAGAGTGACATAAATCCTATCCAAGTTCAGTTGGGCCACTCACTATCGGCTCATTTGGGTTGCGCTCCAGTTGTCCAGTCCTGGGATTGAGGGGGTGTGTTAAGAGTCCCACATCGGATGTGTTATGACCTGAAAATGAGTTTATAAGTGGGAGGCATCCCTCACTCTACAAGGTTATGTAGGACTGGGTCTAACTCAACCCTACAAAACCGACTTGTAGAGTGAGGGATGCCTCCCACTTATAAACTCACTTTCAGGTCATATCACATCCAATGTAGGACTCTTAATAGCTTCTATTGTAACGACCCAATAACAACCAACTATATATATTTAGTTAGGTGCTCTAACAAAAAGATAAAAATATTCATTCAAATGTTTATCAGTTTCTTTCTGGGGCACTTAAGCCATGCAAACTGTTTCCGAGGGGATTTGAACACTTTCCGCTGTAGATAGATCTTGCTAATTTGTATAAACTTCAGATGGTATTTCATGGTATAAAAGTCAGTCAGGAGGAAATTGTACTTGATGGGAGTGAAGCACCAGTTAGAGTAGATTCTGAAGCACTACTGGCATCTGAAAAACTTGCACCTTTAGCGATTCTAAATAAGGTTATTTTTTTAAATTTGGTTCTATCTTTTTGTCCTTTTCCTTTATGCTTGTGATGTGGAACGGTAATGAGCCCCCCCCCCCCAATTTATCATAAACATGCAGATAAGAGTCCCTTATCGACCAGTAGATGCTAAGATTTGTGCACTTTCAATTGATCGTGACAAACTCCCCTCTGGAAAGCAGATACTGGCACTGACATTAACGTAAATAGTAATAAATTCCCTTATCAGTTGCATTAACCTTACTGCCTTTAGATGGTCCGTACTTAATATTTATGTTATGATTTCAGGTACAAAGTCAAATTGGATGATGCTGCTGAGATAAAACCTCAAATACCATTTCTAAATGGTCGGATATATGATACTAATTTTGAGTCTCAATTTTATATGATTTCCGATTCAAACAAGGTATTTTGATATTTAATTTCCTTTATGCTTTTAATAGGGAAGGGTGTGGATGTCGTTTCAGATACTATTTCATAGGCAAGTGAATATTAAGCTGCTTGCTGTTTATTTTCATATTCATACATTCTGATTATAGCAAGTATATTCAAGTGGAGATGCCTATCCAACCTATACAAAACTCCCCAAAGGAGAATACAATATACAGCTATATGTAAGGTACGTCTCTTTCTTAGGGTATGTTTGGAAGGGGGTTTTGGGAGGGGAAGGGAGGGGAGGGCATATTTTTCAATTTTAAATTGAGGAAGTTATAAAATGTCTCTAAACATAAATCAAATGTGATTAAAAATGTTATATCGATATCTATCAACTTGTTCTTTTAGTTTTTTAAAATCTCAAATACATATTAAAATATAGACAAATCTTTTTCAAGTCCTCCCCTCCCTTCCCCTCACAAAACCCCCTCCCAAACATACCCTTAGTGTATATACTGGACAACCACACCTGCCTGTTTGTTCCTTGTGGTGCTTGCCATTTAGTTCCTAGCTATTCTGCTATTATATATTTCAAAATTGTAGTTTGAAAGCTTGGTTAGTGGTTAGAACCTGCAATATATGAAAGCTGAAGGTTTTATTACTAGTGGAATATTTCTAAGGTTTAATGTGATTGATACTTAAACGTACATTAGACATGATCTTATACCCATGATACTTTATTGTTTCAGGCATGAAAACTTGCAGATTTTGGAAAAGATGAAGCAGCTGGTGTTATTCATTGAGCAAAATTTGGAAGAGAAGGTAGTATATTATATTCTGGAAGACAACTTTTTTGTATCCTTTGTACCTCTCATTCCGACTGCAGTGTCATTTGTCATAAACATCCGATAATACTTGTAGAGGATATAAATTTTAAATACACCATTAGAAGTTAGAACAAAGATCCCCCATTAACATTCACATATGATAATACTTGTAGAAGATATAAATTTTAAATACATCACTAGAACTAATATCGTTGATTCCATTCCTTCTATATATTTATTTAGTTATTATTTGTATGCTTGTTTTATTTTCAGGACATTGTTCGGCTATCCTTTTTCTCTCTGCCAGATGGTCCACTACTGGGGAATGGTTCCTTTAAGTCCTCAACATTAATTCCAGGGTATGTGACTGGGTCATTACCTCCTAAACGTTTAATTGTCATCTTGTTGTGGTACTGACGTTTGCTTTTTGATAGCATAAAAGAAGGATTTTATCTTGGTCCACCACCAAAAGACAAGCTTCCCAAGGTATATTGTTCACCATTTTGTTTCTTAAAGTAAGGATCGGAGGGAGTATGTATAAACATTCATAGTATTTCCACAGAACTCTCTGCAAGGATCAGTATTGGTGGGATCAATATCATATGGAAAACTATCATTTGCTGGTCAGGGGGAGTATAAAAATCCAGAAAAGCACCCTGTATCATATCGGATTTTTTATATCGTTCCCCCAAATAAGGTTATTCTCTACCTTATGCACTTACCCGCCTTAAGGCCTTCTTGTATGCTCCATAAAATCACACACACGCTGTTTTGAACCTGCACGAAGCTGTGCTGATGTATCAACTAGCATAAAATATTTGCTATAAATTCTCTAATTACATTGTCCTAATATCTTCTTTTGAAAGACTGATGAGGACAAGGGAAAAAATTCTTTATTATCTTCCAAGAAGACCGTTTCTGAGCGTTTAGAAGAAGAGGTATGTTAGTCATATTCGTCACAAAATTCTCCTTGTTTTTCATGCACATTCAATTTTTTTGGCATGACGGAAGATGCACTGTTTTGCATCTACTTGTGCTGAAACATTTAAAAACAAAAAAATTTAGCATTCAAATTATTATCTACTTTGAATTTTACTGGTTTAAAATATTTATATTACTTACATAGTAATATACTTATTAATTTCTGATTAGGCTGTAAGCATGTTACATAATAACATACTTGAACCTTCAATAACCATCTGTAAAATGCGAAATTAATCAATTCAATGGTAATTTAAGTATATAAAATTTCATGTGATTCAAAAATTATTTGATACTGAATCGTATCACCTTTTTTATGATAACAAATGAAAATATAAGAAACATTTACTAGTAAATTACATGCTTGCAAAAGTCTTAATTATCTGAAAATTTGAAAATTTTGCATGCATGATCATCATGATAATATAACATGATTCAATAGATGGATTGGTTAATTTCTTATTTTACAAATACTTATTGAAGGTGCAAATATGCTATTATACGAACACACCCACATACACATACATACATATAGACACATAAATAGGCACACCGCGCGCGCGCGCGCACACACACTCATCTAGTGTCTTTGGAGAGGGCCATAAGCCCATAACGTATTTTGTTTTCTTTTCCATCTCTCCATAAGCAAAATCATCTGTTACAAATCATAGTCATCGGAAAGTATATTAGATTTTATATATTTTAAATTGTTTATCTTCTGCCCTAATGATTCAAGTGTGCCTTGGCTTGTCCATTAGGTACGGGATGCAAAAATAAAAGTGCTTAAAGGCCTAAAACAAGAAACCGATGAAGAGCGTTCGGAATGGATCAAGTTGTCTGCCTCACTCAAAGTCAGTATAGAATTCCATCTGAACTCCTAGTTTTGGTGGCTGACTAACCTTCATTTGTTTCATCACCTTTAAAATTATATTGATTTGATTATTATCTTTTTTGGAAGATCTTTTATAAAAAATTTTGGTTTACCAATATTCAAAATCGTTAAAATACAAGAAAGAAGGACACTTGGAGAAAACTTAGTAATGTTAAGTCGGTAATGGGGGTATCATGTATAACTTAGAGAAATTAGAATAGAGGTAAGCATCTAGTATATTTGATATATTGTGAGTGAAAGGAGAAATCCTTTATAGAGGGGAAAACCCTCTGAGGAGAGACATCTCTCCTATTCACAGTATTCAATAAATTGCTCTTTTCTTTTGATTCTTTCTATCAATTTTCAATTTATTTGCTCTAGGTTCCTAGAAAAAACTTTACTCAGCTGTTTATTCTTTGCATTCTAGATCAAACTAAATAAATAATAATAGCTTATGTTTCCTTGCAGTCTGAGTATCCAAAATACACTCCATTGCTTGCAAAGATTTTGGAAGGCTTGGTTTCTAGGAGTAATATCAAAGACAAATTCCATCATGATGAAGAGGTACATATTGTTGGAATCAAATTTTTAATATACTTCCCCGTCTCCCTGTCTCTGGTTTTCTTTCCTAACCACAATATTTTTGTTATCATTTTTGGAAACTAGCATTTGTGTATATTTTATGCATGATCTCTTGGAATCCTAGACCTCTGGCCCTATCTATAAGAAACAAAATGGGCCATTATTTGTTCAATTTTATATTTATCCTTATTTATTATGAGACCCCTAACAATGCACCCTTGTTCATTAATTGTTTTTCTCTCTTTCAGCCATTTAACACAAAGGGTATTGTTGTAGCATAATCCATCGAAATTAACCCATTTCAATGGGCCTTTTTGTTCTTGATGATTTTGTGAAATGTTTCATATAAAAAGGACCGAAGGTTGTAATATCTAATAAATATTAAATTTTGGGAGCAAGATCTACGTGGTGTGAATTTCAATCCAATTTTGAATTTCATGAGAAGCTTGTTCTATAAAAGTTGCTTACTTTGTATCTATAATACAACACTTAGATTACTGTTAATGGGTCTTGAAACACACGACCTACCCAAACACCCACGCAGGCATGCACGCACATAGGAGGGTAGGGATCTAGTGACTCTTAAGTGTTATTTTGCATATTTACCCGGCTGATTATCCTTTTGTCTAATTGAAAATTTACTGATCAACATTCATTTGCTTGTAATTTAATATCTGACATTTATATTTTGAAAACATGTGTGTTGATATAAAATGGAAAATGTTACTCTTCTTGGTGTTAAATTATGTCATTATCATGAATAAATTTTAAATTCTCTGACATTATAGTCGAAGAAATTTCTTTCCACTGATTGGATTGATGAAATTTTTATTGATAATAAGTTGTTTGTTTAGTTGTGCTTGAATGAAATAAAAAGGTTGATGCTATGGCAATTGTGAATATGTCATGCAGGTAATTGATGCAGCAAATGAGGTGATCAACAGTATTGATAAAGAAGAGTTAGCAAAATATTTTGCACTGAAAAATGATCCGGAAGATGAGGAAGCAGAGGTGCTTATCCCTTTTCCCCGTGCTCTCTGTTTTGCCTGTCGCTACCTACTTCTGTACCAGTTCTCTATTTGTAAGAAGTTAAAGAAAAATAAAATAAAATTGGGGAATGGATCCCTGAAGTTGCATTTGAACTGCACAAGCATGCAGTTAAAACCCATGATTAGAATGTGCAACTATATCTTTTTGAACTGCACAAACAGATGGTTCAGATCATCTGTAGTTAATTTTTTAACTGCAGAGTCATATTTGATAAAATTGACACATTTGAGTGATATATGCTCGGAATATTCTGCAATCTTTCAATATTAACTATGATTTTGGTTCTTGTAATAGTAGATGGTCATGTAATAGTTTGTCTGAAAAGGATAAGATGATATTGCAAACGTTTTTGTTAACATAATAAGTATATAAATGTTAAACAATTGTTACATGAATTTATCATGGAAGCTAATGGCAAAATAAACTTATGTAGCACATTACTAGTTATACTATGGTTTTTCAATTTGTATTTTGTTGGTAATTAATTGTATTTTAATCTCACAGAAAATCAAGAAAAAGATGGAATCAACCCGGGACCAGTTAGCAGAGGCACTTTACCAGAAGGGTCTTGCACTGGCAGAAATCGAGTCTTTAAAGGTTAGAGCTTTTATGTTGTTTAAATCAACGATTGTACATGATGAATAATTGTAATATTCCTGCGTGCCAAACAGAGGGAAATATCACAAACCATTAACATTAATATACGCCACTCTTTTTTCGAATTTAGAATTACATTACATTAGACAATGTCAAACTACAATTTTCATGATTTTTCCCTCTTGTGCTATGTAGTATTTGGAAGAATGTGTTTGGTTTTACTATCTTAAATATTAACTATAAGCTTTTCATAATGATATATATATATATATATATATATATATATATATATATATTATCGAATAAATGTTGACATATTTGTACATTGTCAAAGGAGGTAGATAATTCCCAGTCTTCAGCTGCAACAGAAGGTGCCGAGCAATCCAAGGATGATGGCATTCATCCAGACTTGTTTGAAGAGAACTTCAATGAACTGAAGAAATGGGTTGATGTTAAGTGCAAAAAATATGGAATCCTGTTGGTGACAAACGAGAGGCGTAATCAAAGGCTTGGGACAGCATTAAAGGTATTTTCTTTTGCAAAGTCTTGTTATCTAACAAAAAAGTGTTTTATTTATCAAAGAGTATTGTAAAAGGGACTTTTCTTAAACAAATTATAATATTAATCTTATCTGAACCATTTTTAACATGGATCCAGGTACTTGCTGAGATAATTCAAGATGACTCAGAGCCTACCAAGAAGAAATTGTATGAACTAAAGCTCTCTTTGATTGAGGAAATTGGATGGACTCATTTGGCTACATATGAGAGACAGTGGATGCTTGTGCGTTTTCCACCTACGTTGCCCCTTTTCTAAGATCCACCAAAGATGCAAATGCTAGCTAGGCATACAATTCTTCCTGTATCATATTATTACTTCTATAAAAAATCACAGGTTTCAACCATAATATTTCCCTACAAACTAAAATCACCCTATCTTATTCGCTACAATAGCAATTCCTATAGGGTTTGTTTATATAACATTGAAACTCATGAATCAAGCCATGAAATTAAAAGTTCTTATTGAGTAGATTAACTCCATAAATTTTCATCATTTTTAAAAAATATTTGATACCTCTTCTATAAGTATTGAATACCTGCCAAGCCTCTGGGTTGAAAGTGAATCTGACCAAATCAAAGGCCATGTGTTCAAAAGGGTCCCTGACTGTGTTAAAAGGCAATTGCAGGATATCTCCTCTATTAGTATTGTGGCTAATCTTGGCCACTATTTGGGATTTCCTTTGGTCCAGGGTAGGCCTTCTAGAGATACCTACAAGCATATTTTGGAGAAAATGCATAGACGTCTTGCAGCTTGGAAAGGTAATCTCCTTAATAAAGCAGGGAGGGTTTGCTTGGCTAAATCTGTCACTACCTCTATGCCTATCTATACTATGCAAATTCATCATCTTCCTCAACTTATTTGTGATGGTGTAGATCGTATTACTAAGAGTTTTATTTGGGGGTGGCAACGGGATTCAGCGAAAATGGAATATGGTTAAGTGGACAACAGTCACCTCTCCAAAGAAGAATGACGGGCTAGCCATTCAAAACACTAGATTATCTAATCTGGCTCTGTTGGGTAAGTTAGTGTGGAACTTAATTCAAGATACCAATAAGCTTTGGGTGAGTGTTCTCTCACAAATATCTCCAAATTGATTCCATTTGGTGCATCGATAATAAAAACAATTCTTCTCGTGTTTGGAAGAGCATTTTAAAAGTAGTGGAGGCTTGAAAGAAGGTTTTAAATACCGTTTTGGTGATGGAGAGTCCTCCTTCTGGTACTCTAATTGGATTGGTAGGGGGCCTCTATGTCACTTGGTTGATTTTGTCAACATTTCGGATACTCAGTTACGTATTAAAGATGTCAGCCATGGTGGATCTTGGTCTTGGAGGGAACTTGCTACTATTATTCCTACCCATGTGAAGGATTTTGTGAATAACCATGACCCACCCCCTACTTTCACGCAACATGTTAGTGATAAATGGGTTTGGGCTGGTTCTGGTAATGGTGATTATTCAGCCTCATTAGCTTATAAATGGCTTATCTCTAGGCATAGAGCTTGGGGGCTGAGGATTGGCGTTGGATTTGGAAGATAAATGCACCGGCTAAACTCTAGTATTTTGTTTGGCTTTGTATGCATAATGCTCTTCCCACGAATAAACTTCGCCACCACTGCCACATGACAGTATCTCCTCTATGTAATCGTTGTGCAGTAGGGGCCCATGACAATATTATTCATTGTCTCCGTTACTGTAATGTTTCTTTGCAGGTATGACAACAGTTTAATTTCACGGAGGACGTTGGTTTTAGGAGCTCTCCTAATTCATCTTTTTGGATCGAAAGTATGACGAAAAGTAACTTGGGCTCCATGTTTGTTGTGATCCTTTGGTGGGTTTGGCGCTGGAGACTAAATTCGTCCCTTGGGGATTGCTCTTGGAGGCTTTATGATGTGGTTCGACAAATCAATATGATGTATATGGATATTGCTAATTTCAGTAGCCCGCTTCAGCAGGAAGGTAACCCGGAAGGGTATCAAGTGGAAGCCTCCTAAGTGAGGGAGTGTTAAGCTCAATGTGGATGGTAGTTGTTCTTCCAATGGTGATATTGGCTCGGGTGGTTTAATGCGAGACGAAGCAGGAAACTGGCTGGGGGGCTTTGCCTCTAAAGATGGTAATGGTGACACTCTTTTTGCTGAGCTCTTCGGTCTCTACCATGGTTTTCACTTCTTCTTCGAATGGACTATACTAGAGCTATTTGTGAATCAGATTATAAAGATGCTTGTGAGATTATTTTGGATGAGGAGAGTCATGCAACCCACCCTTATTCGTCTCCGCTTCTCAAGGTTACGTCGTTATTGACTATGCTACCGGGTTTGGAAGTTTGTCATGTTCCCAGAGAGGCAAACAACAACGCTGACTTCTTGGCCAAATATGCTACTAAGCACCTTCGGGGCATTGTGTTCTGGGACTCTCCCCCTCAAGAGATGCTTGAGATTTTAGCTGTTGATCGAGGAATTTAGTTCCCTTTCCCTGTTTTTCTTTTTTTGTTGTTGTTTTCCACCCAAAAAAAAAAATAACTTCAATTTTTCATCAAATTTCTTACCATTTAAAGAATGAATGTTTATACAAAAATTTTTCCCCCCAACCCTAGCGGAACTCGGGTTACGTGGTGGTTCCTCTTGGCTTGTCCAAGCTCTTCTCCAGCCTAGTTCTGGTTATTCTCTCCCCTGTGCTAGCTCTCGTAGCTCACTTGGGTTCCTCTCTCGACCTTCGTGGTTGTTTCCGGTGGTGGGTTCTCTGTTTCGGGTTCTTTGTTTGGCTTGCGATGGAAAGGGGTAGTGGGAAGAAGCTGTTGATAGAGGAAGGGGATTGTATTTCGGTGGAGGAAGATGAGATTTGTGAAGGAGAAAACTTCAATCGTACTTTGGTGGGGAAGCTATGGTCCGATAGTCCCTTTAATGTGAGAGCCTTCAAAGCCACTATTGTTCAAGCATGGAGGCTGAAGAACACTGTGGAGATTACAGACCTCCAGAAAAACCTATTCCTGTTCCGATTTGCTTCAAAGAGGGATGTGGATACGGTATTGAGGAATGGCCCGTGGAGTTTTGATAGAAATTTGGTTATTCTCCTCAAAATTTCTGGTGATGAACAGCCGTCAGACTTGGACCTGTCAAGGGTTTCCTTCTGGGTGCGAATCTATGATTTACCTCTAAAGCTGCGATCCGAAACCATAGCCAAGAAATTGGGTGGTGTGATTGGGTTGTTCGAGGAGCTGGACCTCAAGGAACAACATCGAATAGGCAAATTTCTCAGAATCAAAGTGCCTCTGAACCTGAAGAATCCTCTAAAAAGGGGAACAAATGTCAAATACCAAGGGAGAGACTTATGGGTTAGCTTCAAATATGAGAGGCTACCAAATTTTTGTTTCATTTGTGGCAAAATTGGTCATCAGATTAAAGATTGTGAGGAGGTGGAGGATAGAGATGAGGCTGATTACAGTGAACTGGAGGAACAAGACCAAGCCTATGGTCCTTGGCTTAGGGCTTCTCCTCTTCCAAAGATCATTGAGGAAGTTAAGAAGGAATCCAGCTCTGGTACGTGTAATAAAGCTTTATTTTCTCCCTCTAATGCTAGCAAGGGTGAATCTGGTGAGAAAAGGAAACCTAGTGATGAAGAGGTCAACCAGGAAAGTGTGATTACTCCTTCTTCTGAGCAGGGGCCAGCAGCTATTCCAAAGGCTATTCCTAAACAAAAAACAACCCCAAAAGAAGTGGAGGAGGTGGCGGAATCTTTGGGGACAGTAGCTATATCTAGCAAATTCCATCCTGGAGAAACATCCAATCCTAAACCTGCTGCTAAGGTTAGGAAATGGACTAGACAGAAGGGGCCTAATATTCCCAGGAAGCCCAAGCAAAATCCTAAGGCTAAGGGGAGTGGCAAGAGACAATTGGTGGATGTGGAGACTACTGAGACTACATTGGCAGAAATGATGACAGTTGAGAAGAAGCTCAAGGGTGATGTGGTGATGATTGATTCTGAGAACAACAAGGAGGTGGTGTTGGAAGACCAACACCACCGCAGCCAATGAAAACTCTTAGTTGGAACTGCAGGGGGTTGGGGAACCCTCGGGCAGTTCGAGCCTTGTTGAGGCTCCTCAGAAATGAAAATCCCCAAGTGGTCTTCCTTATGGAGACCAAGTTTAAGTGTATTGAGATGGAGAGAATTCGTAGGAGGATTGGTTTTGACTCGTGTCTCTCGGTTGACTGTTTGGGCAATGGGAAAGATAGGGCTGGTGGTATTGCTATTTTGTGGAATGGGTCTTTCAACATGTCCATTCTCTCTTACTCTTTGAATCATATCCATTGCTCTTGTGTGGATGATGAGGATGGGGGAAACTGGTTTCTTACGGGGATCTATGGCTATCCGGAGGAACAAAATAAATGGAGAACTTGGGATTTGATGAGGTCTATTGGTTCTGGTTTGAATGGTCCTTGGTTATGTTTTGGGGATTTGAATGATACTTTGGATGTTTCTGAGAAGCAAGGGGGGAATATTAGATCACAGACTCAACTTGGCATTGGCAGACAGGCTCTGGATGACTTAAACCTCTGTGATTTGGGCTATGAGGGCTATCCGTTTACTTGGTCATATGGTAGGGCTGGGATGGACAATATTCAAGCTAGGTTGGATAGAGTTTTGGGTAATGCTAACTTTATAAATCGCTTTTCTCCAATTAAAGTGAAGCATTTGCCTCGGTTTAGATCGGATCACGCTGTTATTTTGATTCAATTGGAGGCTCCCAAGGCTAGTAATAGACGCAGTAGACAGCATATGTTTCGTTTTGAGGAGAGCTGGTCTCATGAGCCTTTTTGTGAAGAGGAGATCCGGAGGCAATGGCATTATGGTGGTACTAGTGTGGTTGATAAACTGAAAATGATGAGGGGCCTAGATAGCTCTTTTGAAGCACACAATCTGGGTGCTATCAAGAAAGAGATTCAGAGACTGGAACGATTGTTGAAAGATGAATCTTTATGGTCTGGGGCTATGGCTGACATTAAGAGATTCAAAGATTTGGAGAAGCAACATGAAGAGCTGCTTACTATCCAAGAAACCATGTGGAGGCAACGTAGTAGAGCGGTGTGGCTCAAAGATGGGAATAGGAATACAAAGTTCTTCCATAGCAAGGCTAGCCAAAGAAACAAGGTCAATCACATTGGCAAGATCAAAGACAACAATGGGGTGTGGTGTAGAGGGGAGGAGAAAGTTGAAGCTGTGTTCCTCCATTACTTCAATGAGTTGTTTACTTCTTCAAATCCCATTGAGGAGAAGGATATTTGTGACGTGGTGGAAGGAAAACTGTCTTTGGAACATAAGGCTTGGTGTGTCAGAGAGTTTACGGTTGAGGAGGTTAAGGAGGCTATTTCCCAAATGCATCCTCTTAAGGCCCCAGGCCCGGATGGACTTCCTGCATTGTTCTATCAAAAGTATTGGCATATAGTGGGAAATGAGGTGCAAGACAAAGTGTTAAGTATTCCGAATAGCAATGGCAGCCCCTCAGAAATCAACAAGACCTTCATAGTGTTGATCCCAAAGTGCAAGAATCCTACCTCTCCAAAAGAATATAGGCCTATTAGTCTTTGCAATGTGATCATGAAGATTGTCACTAAAACAATAGCCAATAGAATCAAGCATACTCTGCCTGATGTGGTGAACATAGAGCAAAGTGCTTTTGTTCAAGGGAGACTCATCACGGATAACGCCCTAATTGCCATGGAGTGTTTTCACTGGTTGAAAAAGAAGAAGAAAGGGAAGAAAGGGGTTATGGCGCTGAAATTGGACATGTCCAAAGCCTATGACAGGTTGGAGTGGATCTTCATTGAAAAAACTATGTCTGCTATGGGCTATCCTCCTAGATTGGTGCAACTTATTATGAACTGTGTGTCATCGGTCTCTTATCAGATTCTCATAAATGGCCAGCCTAGTTGTGCTTTTACTCCTCAGAGGGGGTTGAGACAAGGAGACCCCCTCTCTCCATATCTTTTTATCTTGTGTGCTGATGTTCTTTCAGGTATGATCCATAAAGCAGCGGAAGTTAAACTGTTACATGGTGTGAAGATTGCTAGGCAGGCTCCTCAAATCTCTCATCTCTTCTTTGCTGATGACAGTTTACTGTTCTCTAGAGCCAATTGTGAAGAAGCTAGGACCATCCTGGATATTCTTCATACTTATCAACTCGCCTCGGGGCAGGTGGTAAATCTTGACAAATCTGAGGCATCCTTTAGCCAAAATGTGCATGAATCTGATAAACATAACATCTACAACACGATGGGAGTAACGGCAGTGGAAGCTCAGTCAAGATACCTTGGTTTTCCAATCCCTTTTGGAAGATCAAAGAAGGCTATCTTCTCTTTTGTCATGGATAGAGTGTGGAAGAAATTGAAGGGGTGGAAGGAGAAATGTCTGTCTGGTGCCGGAAAAGAGACTCTAATTAAAGCGGTTGCCCAAGCAATTCCAAATTACATTCTCAGTTGCTATGAGATGCCTATTGGGTGCTGCAAGGAGATTGATACTATGCTTGCTAAATTCTGGTGGGGAACTGATGAGGAACACCGTAGAATCCATTGGATTAGTTGGGGGAAAATGGCCAGGCCGAAATCTAAGGGTGGTATGGGCTTCAGGGGCTTTAGAGATTTCAACATAGCTCTTCTTGGGAAGCATTGCTGGAGGCTGGTGAATGGTGACTGCTCTCTGTTGGAGAGGGTCTTGAAAAGCAAGTACTATCCTAATGGCAACTTCATGGATGCAAAAATAGGGTACCACCCTAGCTATGCTTGGAGGAGTATGTTGAGTGCTAGAAAATTGATTCAAACTGGAAGCAACTGGATCATTGGTAATGGGGCCACGGCTAGAATTTGGATGGATAATTGGGTAGGTGATGGATCAAAGCTTTCTCCTAGGAGAACTGATAGCAGCCTTCTTGATGATGATTGTGTATCAAAATTGATTGATTTTGGAACTAGAGATTGGAATAGACATGTGATTTTCCAGAACTTCAATCCACAAGAAGCGGCTAAAATTGTAAGTACTCCTCTTTCTCTTAGACTCCCTGCTGATAAATTGGTTTGGACTGGTGAGAAGAATGGCATATACTCTGTAAAATTTGCATACCACAGTCTGTGTGATGTAAATGCTCGTAATTGGCCTAGTTCATCTAGTTCCATTTCTGAGAAGCTATTCAAGGAAATTTGGCGAGCAAGGGTACCTAATAGAGTGAGGAATTTCTTGTGGAAGATCACCAAGTGCATCCTGCCTACTAGAACAATTCTTGCCAAGAAAGGTATTCACCTAGATATGTCATGTCCCCTATGCAATGCTCATCCCGAGACCCCAGAGCATTTGTTCTTGGAATGTCAGGTGTCAAAACTAATTCTGTTTGCGTCCAGGCTCGGTATCCACCCCCTTGAGCAAGCTGATATCGTGGGATGGTTACTAAAATGGCTCACTTGCAAGGATATTGAGGGTGCCCAATTGTTTTGTATCTTGATTTGGATGGTATGGAGGGCTAGAAATGATGCTGTGTTCAATAATAAGAAGCCTGACCCAATTAAAATTGCCCAAGCTGCTGAGGATTTTGTTGCTGAATACTCTGCTGCCAACAACAACAGAGTCCATCTATCTGCTCTTGTGCAGCAGTTTTCTGCTCCAGTGTCCGTGCCTCAAAACTGTCTTTATGTTGATGCTGGTTCCTTCAACGATGGCACCACTTGCTGGGGTCTGTGCGTGGTTAACTCAGCAGGGAACATCAGCTTCAGTGCGTGTAAAATGAACAACATTTCAGTGGAACCTGTCATGGCCGAAGCACTTGGTATTAGATGGGGAATTCAGCAAATTTTGGAAAGAAACTTGGCGATAAATACTGTATTTTCAGATGCTCAGGTGGTTACTCTTTGCCTATCCAAAAAGTCCTCGGTTGCCTCGATTGAGCATATTGTTCAAGATTGCAGGTCCCTCCTTGATCATGTCCCTGGTTGTACTGTTAATTATATTAGGAGAGAAGGAAACCATGTTGCTCATAGTCTAGTTGGCCTAGCCAAAAGAATTGGTAATAGAAGCTGGTTGGGCCCTCCCCCAGTAAACTGTATTGATTCTAATGATGTAATGCCAGTGGTTGGCTCTTTTCCACATATCATCTAATGAAATTATCTTGAGATTCAAAAAAAAAAAAGAATGAATGTTTATGAAATTCATTTATCTTAATTTATTTGGTATATCTATTTTTCTTTAAATGGTAAGAAATTTGGTTTTCTATAAAAAGTTTATTTCCTTTTTTGAGAGTAGGAGTGTCATAAATTTAATTTTATTAAAACTTAATTTAAAAGTGAAATAATTTATATTTGGATATTTTTTAAAAAAATACGTTTAATATAAATTTAGTATATTTATTTTAACCTTACAAAATTATTGTAGTATTTATACCGTGGCAAATAAATATCGTGGCAAAGTATAATTACATTCAAATAAATATTTAAATGTTTTCCCTAAAACTCATTAAAAAAAGCAAAATCAGTTCTAATATTTTGCAGGTTTTTTTTGTAACACCACCCCCACCCCCCACCCCCATTATACCTCATACCCCCATAATTGACCAAACGGACGAATATACTCCTGTAATTAAAAAAATTTCCAAAATTATGTTAAAATGAGGTAAATTCGGAACACACTTTTTTTGGATTTCCAGATTTACCTCATTTTGATGTATTTCCGGAAGGTTAATTGTGTTTCGGAAATACATCAAAATGAGGTAAATCCGGAAATCCAAATTTTTTTAAAAAACTTGACATTTATCCACGGTTTTGTCCGTAGGTAAAAGTTTTTTTTTTAAAAAAGGACTTTTACCCACGGTTTTTTCCGTAGGTAAAAGTCATGGTTTCATTTGGGATTTCCGGAAATCCCAAATGAAACCATGACTTTTACCTACGGACAAAACCATGGGTAAAGGTCTACTTTTTTTTTAAAAAAACTTTTACCTACAGACAAAACCGTGGGTAAAAGTCCAATTTTTTGGGAATTTCGAAAATATCATTTTTTAATGATTCCGGAGCCGTTTTGCGCATATTTCCGGAAATTTTCACGTAATTCCGAAAATCCTTCGAAAAATCAATTCCAGAAATTTCTTTAATTTCGAAAATTCTAATTTCTTTTTTAAAAAGTAAGGGGTATTTTTAGGTTTTTTGGCAATATGGGGGTATAGGGGAGAAGGACCTATTTTGCATGATGCAAACGTTTGGGTATATCTTTACAAAGGTATGGTGAGTCGGTGACAGAAAACAAACAGTATATATTGCCATCGTTGATATCTATTGCCATCGTTGATATCTATTTTTCTTCTCCACGTTGTTATAAAGTACTATAAAACACATGTTGACAAGGACGAGACACACACGTGGAGAAGTACATTTTAGGCTCTGTTTGACCAAAATGCTAAATGTTAGTGTTTACCAAACACTCGTATTCGTCACTTGCTACTTCAAATAGCACTTTAACAGATAGCGTACGACATCCCACATTTTATGGTATTTTTATTCTTATTCTTAAACTAATTCTCTTTCCTCATTAAATTATTAAATAATTTAATCATTAATTAAATATCTTTTTATGTCATTTTATATTTATCAGTTAAGTTAACCGCTAGTTTTACCGAACACATAATTTGCTATCAGCTGCCTTACCCGCAATTCACTCATCCATTATTCACCAGTTTATCTGCTATCTGGTAGTTTATCCACTATCGACTACATTTGACCACACAGAGCCTTAGTACATTGCACCAAGGTCGTCCCAAACAATTTGGAGGCCCCGTTCAAATTTTAAAATTTGGGCCCCTAAATATATTTTCGACCTTTTTTTTATCAAACACCCCCCACTACTCTCTCGCACGCATTTGACAATCGCACGTGATTCAAACATGTTGTTGGTAATATATTCGACAACGAAACACAAAAAGAAATAGGAATTTCTTTTATTTTATACTCTCTTTTTGGCACCGCATGCAAACATAATTATTTACTTTTTACTAAATTACTACTGATTAATGTACATTTTTAACAAAACAGAATTATTAATAGGCTTTCTATAATCTATATAGATGTAACTAGCAGAAGACCATGATGAGGCAAGCGATCGAACATCTAACAACAATTTCTAAGAAAAAGTCAACACTTTATACTAGTAAAGGAGCAAAATACATTATAAATTCTTCCACACCTACTTATCTAGTCATCTTCGTATTTACAAAGAGAAGCAGACTAACCGACCAGACAACACGTAAGTAAAAGCTCTTCAAGCAATTCGTATTCCCACGCAAAATACTGTAGCTTTTTCTCCAAGGCTATACATGTCAGAACATTTGTACCATTTTTCACTTTTGTAACAAGTGTATGAGAACCACGTTTTACATCCACAGCAATTGAAATTTATGAAACACAAAATCAAGCTTCTTATAAAATCCTCCATTCGTCTCATTTTATTTGTTGCTTTAGAAAACTCAATTTATCTCAAATAGAATGTTATTTTACATTTTCAACTAAACATTTAATATTTTTTCACCATGCTCTTCTTTATTATGAGAATATTTTAAATTTAATAAATGATTCACATTTATCTATATATAGAGATAAAAAATTAAATGGTATATTAGACAATACTTTTTATAGAATCTAAATCGTAAATTATTTTTTAAGGAGTGTGTCAAAACCTTAAATTACAAATAGAACGACGGGAGTACATCACATTGCATTTTCATCAACCAGAAATCTGCAAAGCCATTTACCTTGCTAACAAACATAGAATAATTATACAAGGATAAGATGTTTTTTATGAGCAAGACGTAATTAATAGGAGTACAAAGGATATACTCGAACTACGTACAAAATGAGACGATTTGCTCCCTTATTTTCATACAAATATCAGTAAAAAATACTGATAAAACACATGGCTGAAAAAAGACAAAAATTGTCTTAATATATTCTGGATGACATCTCTGCAAAACTAATCTTAAAGGGTCTATTTGGCGATGTCAATCCGCTAGCTTATAGCGGATAGTTTATACAAGTCTTTTGTAGGTGTTTGACATGACTATCTTATAACATTTTTTTAATTTGAAACGGTACTTAAAGTAGCTTTTGAGATTATATAGTAGGGATGGCAAAACGGGTTCGGTCCGGCGAACCGACCCACTAGCCCGCCTAGAAAAGAACGCGTTGGGTTTGGTGATTTCACCCGCCTAGCCCACCAATACAAGTCGGTCCGCCAAGTTTAACTTTTTTTATTTTTTATTTTTCTCCCTTGTTTTTAACTTTCTAAATATTTTTTGGCGGCTTGTGGCGGGTCAACCCACCAACCCGCTGTTTTTAAGCCCAAAAATTATGATTTTAATCCCAACAATTTTTTTTAGTTTTGGTCAAAAAAATTGTTTATTTTAATAGTGGGCTAGTCCACTGGCCCGTCAACCCGTTGAGTGGTGGGGCAAGCTCAATTTCTCAATCCACTATTCTTTGGCGGGTCGGCCCGTCCCGCCAAAATTTTAGTGGGCTCACTGAGAGGTGGGCTGGCCGGCCGTTTTGCATTCTCTGGGAATAGAGTCGTATGGTGTTCCATTGTTTGGGTATTTAAAAAAAAGATGAAATGGAAATAGAACATGATGATATCTATTCCATTCCATTGGTTTCCCTCATTTATCCTTATGTTATATTTTACCGAAATACTTGAACAAATTGATACATCTCTTATTCGTTGTTCTATACCTATGACTCTGTCACAATATATTTTGTATCATCCATCTCCATATTTTCTTGCATTTCGTCAATCCAAACATACCCCAAGGAATGTATCCGGAAACCAATTTAATGTACGCTCTGTTTTGACCATGGAACACCTTGTACCAACAAGTGTCTACAGTTTCAACATTATTGCTTATAAAAAAAATTCTTGAATTTCGCTTTTAAGACATTGTGGAATTATGCGGGTCGGAGTAATTGTACTCTGATTATTAATAAATTGTTTGATTATAAAAAAATATGTTTGCTATTAGAAAAATAGACATAGAGCTTGATAAGATGTACAAACCAATGTCACCAAAAATAAAAGATGTACAAACCAAAAATCCAGTGAAATCCGTCCAATGACTAGTTAGGAGAAAAATGTCCATATAAATGCATAGTACTAATATTATTATTGAAGATATATATATTAATTTCCAGCATGTACAATCCAAGCAAACAAAGGGATTGTTAAAACTTTTACAGTAAAAAATTGCTGTCATCAAAAAAAAAACTTGCAGTAAAACATTAATTTGGCTCCTCAAAAACACAAATGGGGGCCTGGGTTTGGAATATCTAAGCTAATTCCTCTAAACTATATACTTGTATATATAATTGAGTTATATATTCTAATTAAAGAGGTTGAACAATAAGTGGAAGTCCATGAGTGGGCCTTAATGAGAGCATAATGGATGGTGAATGATGGTAATCTGGAGAAACCTTAAACCTAAACTTAGAGAGAAGTTGAGTTAAAACAATCTTGTACTCCATAAAAGTCAAGTTTCTACCAACACACATTCTGCCTCCAAATCCAAAAGGTAAATAACCCATCTTGTGGTTACATCCACCATTGACATCATTCATGAACCTCTCTGGTTTGAATTCATTCACATCTTCACCCCATAATGATGGGTCATGGTGCATGGCTACTACATCTATCCATAAGTTGGTTCCATTTGGGACAGTTAAATTATCAACTTGAATGTCTTCTCTGGCTTGTCTTTGTACATTTGGTGCTGGTGGGTATAGTCTTAGAACTTCATTCATTACACACTTCATCTGCATGATGCATCAACAAAAATATTTTTAGTAATAATTAATTACTTAAAATTTCAATTAATTAATGCAGATCAACTTGACGTCATACTTATATGTGTTGATAAAAAAAATAGTTAGTTCCATGTGAGGTTTAACGTGTTTGGAATCCGTACAACAGAATAGATCTGGTCAACCTTCTATATAACAACAAGGGTGTGAATCCATTTTTTTGGATTAGACAAAAAAATGTCAATATTGGAGTTAAAAGAACTTTATTATATCAAGACTAACAAAAAATCACATCCTATTATTATATGATATCTAAATAATTGTAAAAGAAATTAAAATGATAAAAAAATATAGATTTGGAAAATTGTTTACTCTCAAAAATAAAAACTCAAATTATATATATATATATATATATATATATATATATATATTAATCAGTAATCATTATTAATATAAACTAAAAAAGGAAAAAGGAATCAGATCAAGTTTTTATAGAAGTAATTTTTAAATAAAAAAAAGTTATATCAACGAATAAATTACCTTCTTTAAACCAGCAAGCAAAGAGATATCAAGCTCATTGTTTCCCACCACTTCTTTAATTTCATCTCTCAATTGATTTTGCCAATCTTCATGCATGGCTAGAAGTAACAAAGTCCATGTGATAGCAAGTGCTGTAGTTTCATGACCACCAAAGAAGAAAGTCTTGCATTCATCAACCACTTCTCTTGTTGTTAGTGTCTTTCCTGATTTCCCATCATTATTTTCTTTCAGTAACAAACCCAATAAGTCTTGTTTGGCATTCTTTTTAGGTGACTTTAAACGAGCTTCTATGATGGACAACAAAAGCTCGTCGATTTCTTTCCCAAGTTTCTTGGCCTCTATGGTTTTCTTGACATTCAAGTACCTTCCAAAGGGAACCCCTACATACCTAGTGGTTTTGAAGAGAGTCATTTGTAAAGCTCTTAATTTGCCAAACACTTCCCTAGCACTTTCATCTTCCATTCCGAAACTTGTTTTTGCTATGATCTCTCCAGCTGTTGCTATAATCTCTTTCTCCACATCGATTTCATGGTTGCCATAGTTTATTTGGGAAGACCATCTCTCTATCATTTGATTTGTAGATTCAACCATCATGCTTGCCATCACCTAATTAAGACATGATTAAAGGCATTTTTAGACTAATTAATTTTAAAAAACACTAAAAACAATTTTTTGAATATTTAAAATTTCCAAAAATAGTAAATCTATTTAAAAAATAAAATTCGAAAATTATAAAATTGTAAATTTTAAGGTACCTATAAAAAATATGATATCAATATCTAATAAATACTACAAGACAAAGTTGTAATTATTTTTTAAAAGATAATTAATTATTTTTTTTGACAAAAATAATTAATTATTTTAAAATATAAAATTGATATGACATCAACTAAAAGGTTAAGAGTACTGATATAAGAAATTGATGTGTGGCAAAAGAAAATTTAAATTATACTCTTAAAATATTTTTCCCTCCAATTTTCATAGTAGAGAAAGAGAGCTAGCTACCTTAAGGTTAAGAGGGTTGAATGCGGGAGCAATAATGTGACGATGACGAACCCATTCATTGCCCTCGACCATGACCAAGCCACTACCAAACATGGGATCTCTGTCATTTCTAAATACACTAGGTTTTCCCCATTTCTTCGCCATCACCTCTGTCGACATTTTTTGCAAGAATGTTGTGTCAGCAATGTACAAAAATGGCTCCGTCCCTAGCCAGTAAACGAACACATTACCTACACACAAACAAAAGTAACATGCATTTGATCAGCCATATTATTATTATAAATTTTTTTAAGCAAAAAGAAAGAAGTCTCCCTAAAATCTTCTAATTTACAAAATCGATGTATATATATGATCATAGGAAGACTTACCATATGATTTTTGCCAGCAAGAAAAGTAGGGAAAAACTTGTGAGTGAATATCATGTGTGAGATTTGAGGATACTAATGAAGAAGATTGAATATTAATGTTATTCTTTCTTTTCATCTCTTCAATGTTACCAAGTGGAAAGCTTGGAATTGGTCCTCCAAATCCACTTCTTTTAAGCTTCTTGTGTGTTTGGATAGGGAAAACCCACCAACATAATGTTAAAATAAAAATACAAAGTGATGCCAAAGTGGCAACAAGAATCATAAATATTAGTCCTAGAAACCCCATCTATGTATTTAGCTTCTAAATATCTCTCCTTAAATTTTAAGGTTGTATAAATGTTTGATTGTTGTAGGAAATAGGAAAGTGTTGTTGGTATTTATAGAAGAAGGGAAGGGATTGAGTGAGTATACGAATCCGTGGCTTTGACGGTGAAAACATGTATAGAGAGACTTTGACATTTTAGTATTATTTGTTCTCCGTTGAACCTTATTTGACCTTCACGTTATTCAGAAGAATATTAATTTGAATTAATTTTTTCCCGTTTCAAGTTTTTTTTTTCCGGTCGCAATTGTTTTCAGATATGTTTGGTGGGGACTAATGGCTTTATAGACGCAAATTGTAGCTACGAATAAAAAAAATGCGCTTTTTAGTACTAGTCTTATCACCGATCTTAAATTTTAGTCATATTTTCTTATGCAACTTTTAATATATCTTCAATTTCACCAACTTTTAAAATGTTGACTAAACTTAAAATTAGCCTTCTCAAAATCTGACTTGCGACGTTTATAATTGACGCAGTGCATGGTAATTGTTTATATTGATTTTACATAAAGACATATTATGTCACCATATTAACTAAAAAAGTTATCATTTGGATATTAAACAGTTATAATTTTTCACACCCAAAAACAATGAGCGCTCACTTGAGATGGTTCGAGTCTCTTCCAGCTTAACCATGATCCTGAGTTCAAATTCAGCATTTATATCAAAAAAATTCACACCCAAAAATCAACACTCATATGATCATATCGTACACCCTTATTATTTACCAACAAGGGTTGGTCCAAATGGTAATTGGGTTGGGATCTCATTTCAAGGTCTTGGGTGAGACAAAAACTTTGTTTGAAAGGAAGAACTGCACGGATTGGCAAAACGGGTTATACACGTGATCAGTTAGATTCCTGTGTAAATTAGTCACCGATAAAATTGGTGAATACTATGCGCACCAATAAGAGGATGACAACATAAATACACCCTTATTATTTTCATCTTTTCTTATTATCTTATTACGTACCTAGAAATATTTTCAAGGCGAAAATATCCTTGCCACACAGAAGGGTTTAATCATTGTGTGTGAGGTCAACGCTATGCTATATTCAAGAAAGAGAAACGTACTAGCGTGTTTGCCTAAGAAAGAAAACAAAAACAAAACAAATGTGTAGTTCGTGTATGGTGAACACTGAACACGAGTTCTACGCGTAACCACGAGGGGCACGACCCCTTATTTACTAGGACTTGATCTTCTAAAATTGTGGATGGAGTATGTTGTAAAGTTAAATTTTGAGTGAATACTTTAGCTGTTTACTAAAATTAATTATAGAATCATATCCCATCAAATTATCAATATTTTAAAATAATCTCTCCAATATTGTAAACTATTAGTAAATGCATATGTAAAATTAATCGTTTAGTGTCACGAGTATGTGCACTAAAAGTAGTTTCAAACTGAAATTGTAATATAGTCATTAACTCGTAAATTAATTATAGATAATATTTGTAAGTTGGTCATGTATCATTCAATTTATAATATTTAAAAATATAATTATTAAACAATTAATTAAAAATATGTTTTAAATAAAAAATTAACTATATTTGACCAAATAAAATAAATTTGAATAGTAAAACTAATTTTTAAGCTTAGTCAAATATCTTTATAGTGTTTTTAAATAAAACCAAAGATTTTATAGCAGTTTATCAGTAATGTAATTATACCAACAACATGTAACGTTGCTCCGCTGTAACTCAAAAGAATAACATAAAAAATAATTAGGTAAAACAACTATACCAACAGCATGTAACGTTGCATCCCCTCAAATATGATGATGCGGTAAAATGGTAAAGATTTGAGTAGTAAGTGTTTTAATTAAATAGATTGTAGCAGATATAAAATAGAGATTTTAGTGGTGGATGTTTTGGTTAAATAGATAGTTGATGAATTTGAAATGAGAATAGACTCCGCAGTTTCCTTTTAAGTAGTGCTTTCAAACAAAGCGCTGTTAAAGGGGCTCTGTGTTTCCTTCTGAAAGATGTGTTGTTTATTGACAATTCTTGTGTAGTGAAAATCAAAATTAAAAGGGGATGCAAAACAACTTTTGGTGAATATTTGGTGAGCCCGTGAAAAAATAATACATGTTAATGATTTTATTAATAGACAATTTTACCCTCAAACGGACTATTGTGGCCAAAAATAACAATGAACGAAATATAGTAGATAGATAAATAGATTGCAGAGGATATAAAATATGGGTTTAAGTAGTAGGTGTCACTACAAAAAAGCGGCGATTAGCCACGGTTAGAACTGTGGCAAACAGCCCCTTAAACCGTAGCAAAGGTATTTAGCCATGGTTAGGCTAGCCGTAGAAACGAAGGGCGTTGCTAAAAATTAGCCACGGTCAAAATTAGCTTTAGCCACGCCCAAATTAACCGTGGTAACATCCAGTTAGCCACGGTTATGTTTTAGTTAACTACGGCCAAACCGTGGCTAAATCCTCCTTCGAAACTTTCAAGATCTAATTATTAGCCACGGTTACAACCGTGGCTAGATTGGCGGGAAGCGCGCGGGACAAACCAGTGAGGAATGAAGGGACAAACTTGTCAATGGTTAGCAACGACGGGACGATGTGGAAGGGAGGAACTGGTCGCTGGTTAGGATCGAAGGTACGAAGTGGAAGGGACGAAGTGAAATCGATTCAGGGACTGGGTGCGAAGAAGGGACGAAGTGAAATCGACTCACGAACATGGCTTCAGAGCTTTCATGGGTTCAAAGCTTTCATTGTTTGGAGGCTAGGTTTTGCAATTGAGGGACACTCTGAAGCGGTTATCAGGATTCAGCGTTAGAGGGAGAATGAAATTTGTTTATAAAATTGCCGGTTATTTAGCCACGGATGTAGGGTGGCTAACCTAATTTTTAGCCGTGTTTAAAACTAATAGTGCCTAAATTAGTGTGGCAAATAGCCGCTATTTTGGTAGTGTGTTTTGATTACATAAATAGTAGATCGATTAAAATTTTTGAAATGAGAATAAAGAGAATCCAAATCGGATGGGGAGAGAAAACAAATTTTTGGTGAATGTGCATTGGACCCCGTGAAAAGGAGTATGCATGTGAATGATTTTATTAATAGACAATTTGACCTTCAAATGTTGTGATGTGACAAAAGAATAACAATGGCTAAAATAAAAAATTTGGTAATGGATTATTTGATTAAAGAGATAGTAGAATAGTCGATAGCAGATAAAGAGATAGTAATAGCTTATAGTAGATAGATTAAAGACATAATAGATTTATTAATTAAACAGACCACTTTGCCCTCAAATGTGGTGATATGGCAAAAATTGCAATCGGTAAAATAAATACATTAGTAATAGTTTTGATTAAATAGATGGTAGAAAATATGAAATAGAGATTTTAGTAATGAGTGTTTTGATAACATAGATTGCAGATAGATTTGAAATGAGAATATAGGGAATCAAAATTGAAAGGGGGTAGAAAATAATTTTTTGGTGAATGTGCGGTAGGTCCAATTAAAATGTGGATACATTTGAATGATTTTAGACAATTTTACATACCTTCAAATATGGTGATATTGCAACAACAAAAAAATAGCAAATGGCCGAAATAGAATTTGGCCATTTGGGTAATGCGGATTCTTTGACTAAAGACATAATAGATTAGTAGATAAATAGATTGTATAAAGTATAAAATAGAGATTTTAGTAGTGGTCATTTTGATTAAATAGATAATAAATGATTTAAAAAAAAATTGAAAGGAGAATAGAGAGAGAATAGAGGAAATCAAAATTGAAATGGGAGAGAAAACAAAGGTGAATTAATAGACAACTTGAACCTTAAATTAAATGTGGTGATGTGACAAAAAAAATAACAATGAATAAAATAAAGATTTTGGCTGTGAATTATTTGATTAAAAAGATCGTGAAATTATCTATATTATCAATATTAGGGAGATTTTTTATCCCTAATATAAGAAAAAGTTACTTTTTATAATATGTATTTATTGTGAAAATGACGTTTTACCTTTATTCATTATAGACTTTAATGCTTTTTTCTTTAAATTGGGGAAGGAGGAAATTTTTATTAATCAAAGTGGCACTAATTAATGACCATTTTACAACTATCTCTGAGGGGATTTGAACTCAGCACCTTTAGGATACAAGGCTAAGCTCTTACCATTATAGACTTTAATGTGTTTTATGAGTTTCAGAAAGAAAGAAAAAAATGTTATCTATGAGTTTATTATGACATGTGAAGAATATTTCATTACTTATTTTAGATGCAAAAAATGTTCAAATTTTTTTATGATAATCAAGAAAACTGGTCAAACTTGTCCTTTTTATATTCCCACTACTCTAAATTAAGTGTTGTTGCTGTTGACATATCACGCAGATTAATTAAGAAAAAAGTATAAATGATAAAAAGAGGAAAAATTTTTGCAAAAATCACCTTAAATTAATGAAAATAGTTTATTTCAATGTTTTTTTTACCAAATAGTTTATTTCAATGTTGTTAATTGGTCTATGTAAAATTCATAATTTTGCAAGGATAGCATAATGAGATGCTTTTGACATAAGTGAGAAATGATTTTGTTCCGCAAGAGCTACAATTCTATTCTTTTAATAACATGCTTATGCTTTTGATATAAATGACCTTGCCTGATCTATTATATATATAATATCAGTAATATTAAGAAGAAAAAAGAATATATATATATATTAGTATTGTCCTATACTAAACAATTAATAAGGGTTGGTCTGAGCGGTAACTAAACTCGAATTTCAAGGCCTCGAATTCAAATTTTGGGTGTGGCAAAAACTCAATGGGAGGAAGAACCACACGGACCGGCAAGCCATATTTATCAAACACAAATTAGCATACTATATAATATCATTCTCGCTCTTCTGCCTCTATGTAACTTTTGGGTTTGTTTCTTATACTTTAAATAGGATGTAGTATTATTTAGAGCGTGAAATTGGCAAAAAATATAGATCATAAAAAGTTACACTTATTTTAGTAAGTGTAACACTTAATATGGTAATGAGGTAGTATCAAGTTTGCATGTGAAAACCTTCCTCTACACTACTTAATTCAATTCTTCTTCTTGTAAGGCTGCTTTAAATTAACTTGTTTCGGTTGGTGAAACTGAAAATATATAATAAAGAAGAGAGGGCTTCGAACATTCATGACTTATTATAACTATGATTTCACTTAATTAATGCATGCATAAAGCAACAATTAATTCAATTCGCAATTACCTCGCGCGCATTCGTGGAAGCCTTTTTCTACTTCTTGTACTTCACTCCCTCATGGCTCTTATTATAAATAAAAAAATATGGTTCAAACTTTGATTCAAATATGGTTTTTTTATTTTTAATAAAAGTTAACTACTTGTACTATATTTTAACTTTATCAGGAGTATTTCACATATACTCTTCATTTAATTGAGAGGTTGAGAATTATAAAGTGAAATAAGATATTATTCTTATTAAATATACTTCATTCATTTCACAATACATATCGATTTTAGGCTATTTACACTTATCTAAAAGATTAATAAATTTGATCGCTTTTGATGTAGGTATTCATTTTTTTGCTAGAATACTTTTACATTTCATAAACTTATCTTAATTAAAACAATATATAAAATTAGGTTTGAAAAATTAAAATATTATAATTATATAATGTATTTCTAGTAATAATTTTAATAATAATTTTAATAATAAAGTTTGAAAGTAGTCGTAGTTGTTGACAGACGTTTGTTAGAGTGGTAATCAATGGTGGCCAGAGTGGTGGTGGTGGTGGTAGTGGTAATTAATAAAAACTGTTAAAAAATAGATGGTACACAAATATTAATAAATACTTTTTGACTCACTACTATTTTTTTATGTTTTTTTACACAAGTATTTTTTTTATGTTTTATTTGTTACCATTTGATTTGCTCCCTCACCTTATAAGCACCCCTATTCATTTTTTAATATTTCTTCACTAGTTATTTTTTATTGTTTTTATTATTTTTCTCTGGTTATTTTCTTAATAGTTTTTTCGCTGATTATTTTTTAATATATTTTTTACTGTTTATATTTTTAATGATTTTTTTGACTGATAATTTTTTTCAACGGTGATTCTAATCAAATTTTTGAAAAAAATATATCTATTTAACAATTCTTATATTCAATTTTTTTAAATGCACCAAACATACGATTACAGAGAGATGATTTGATTAAAAAACTGAAAAAACAACCATTTAAAAAAATGTAAAAATATTAAACCATTTAAGAAAATTAAAAGTTAAAAAATTAATAAAAAGTTAACCTGACTAAAACATTATTTAAAAAATAGAACGAGTAAATAGTTGTTAGAAAAAAAATGACAGTTAAAAAATAGATGGTATTAATAAATTACAAGTAAATATATAACTTAAAAAAATTATTTTTAAAAAAGTTAAAATTAAGTAGATGTGTTATGTGGTTTAGCACCTTAGTCAAAAATAATGAGGTGGCCTGAATTGTAAGTCTGGTATTCCGTTAGCCACCTAAATACCGACTTAATGTCAGAGATCAAAAAGCAAAATTTTAACGAAAATATAAGTAGGGACCAAAAGTTGAATAGAATTTTATTGAGGGCTAAAAGTAAAATATTGTTTAAGAACTAAAAAAATTGACTCTAATATATATATATATATATATATATATATATATATATATATAGGTATTATTGTGCCAGTAATTTTCGTTTTTTCCATTGCGCTAACATATCTATTTATATTTTATTATATAATATTGGTTTTGAGAAATTGCATATTGTATATTATTATGTATTAATCAATAGATTATCTGTGAACTAAAAAGCAGCAACGATCAATGAACCGTACTTATGTCACTGAAAAATTCAAATTATTCTCTTATCTTTAAACAAACTGATAATTTAAAATTTACAAATTCAATTTATCAATTTAAATTGATAATGTCAATTTATTACTATTTAAATTCAGACAACAAAATTTAATTTTAAAAAGTTAGTTGATTCAAAGAATCAAAGTTAAGTAATTTGAGGGGTATAATGGTCTAAAAAAGTAATACACCAAAAAAAGAAGGCTTAAATGCACGTTACCCCCCTGCAAATATCTCCATTTTCCATTTACCCCCCTGCAAAAATATTTTTTAAAAAAAACACCTTGCAAATATTAAGTCTTTCTAGTTACCCCCCTGCCGTTAACTTTTTGTTAAAAAATCTGATGTGGCAAACTGAGATGACGTCAACATTGACGTCACTGCCACGTGTCATCATATTATTGGACTTTTGTGCCACGTGGCACTGACATGCCACGTCATCACCCTATGTCATCATGGCCACGTGACACGCCACGTAAGCAACCAATTGATGGCTGCCACGTGGCACTGGCTTGGCAATATTGAGCATAATGTGTTACTAAAAAAATACAAGTTTTGCCTAACAAGGGATTCGAACCCTTTACCTCTCAATGATATAAACTAATTAATACAATCAAGCCACCAACATATTTGTGAACCTACTGCTAGAAACAAATATAAATGACATGAAACTTAATTTTTTAAAAAAAAATCAAAAAAATGGGCAAACGCAAACGAAGAACAAAAATCAAAAAAATCTGATGACAACAACGAATCAGATCTGGAAATTTAATTTCGTTTTTAATCAACAAGAACAAATCGAAATTTCGTTTTGCAGGTTTATCAAAATTGAAGGTTGGGGGTGAGAAGAAGAAGAACGCTGGGTGAAGAAGAAGAATGATGGGTTTGAGAAGAAGAGAAGGTTAATCAAATTTTGTTAATCAAATTGAAGGTTGAAGGCGAGAAGAATAAGAAGAAGAACGATGCGTCTGACAAGAAGATTGAAGAAGATTCATCAATGGGTTTTCGTTGTTTGCTGCGTTGAAGGTTGCTGCGTTCGAATGCAGATCTGAAGCAGATGATGATGATGATGATGATGATGATGATGATGATGATGATGATTTTGTTGTATATGATGATAACTCCATGGCCTCAAAACGAATACGAAAACGAAATTATATTAACGCAAGTATCAAGATTAAGATGAAAAAGATGAAGATTTGTTGAAATTCCAAATCTGAAACTCTGGAATTATATTAACGAAATTCCAGATCTGAAAGTTTGTTGTTGTTGATGATGAAGATGAAGATTTGTTGGAAATAAAGATTAATTATGTAATATATGTTTTTTGCTGGCATAAAGTTCACAAAAATGCAAGTGGCTCAATGGTATTAATTAATTTGTATCATCCATGGTCACAGGTTTGAATCCCTTGTTAGGCAAAACTTGTATTTTTTTAGTAATTAGTAACACATTATGCTCAATATTGCCAAGCCAGTGCCACGTGGCAGCCATCAATTGGTTGCTTACGTGGCGTGCCACGTGGCCACGATGACATAGGGTGATGACGTGGCGTGTCAGTGCCACGTGGCACAAAAGTCCAATAATATGATGACACGTGACAGTGACGTCAATGCTGACGTCATCTCAGTTTGCCACATAAGATTTTTTAACATAAAGTTAACGGCAGGGGGTAACTAGAAAGACTTAATATTTGCAAGGTGTTTTTAAAAAAATATTTTTGCAGGGGGGTAAATAGAAAATGGGGATATTTGCAGGGGGTAACGTGCATTTAAGCCAAAAAAGAATTATCATTATAGAACTACTATATAGTTATAGGTAATAGGTGTACCTATAGGAGTGCGATAGGCCCTTTTTCCAATGTTATCGGAACCAGACCGCCCAATCCGGTCGAACCGGCCCGACCGGGAACCGGTGCCCTTCCCGATCCGGATTGCTTGCATAAACGGCTCAATTGCTTTTAATTTAATTTTTCACGTTTTTTGTTACAAAAAGGCTTCCTGCGGGAAGCGAACCTTGCAACAAAAGGTGGTGTCGCACCTCTTAACGACTGCGGCAGCTTCATATGTTATTAATAAGCTTACAAACATGATATATATTATATATCTTACGTAAAGTATATGTAATTAGGTACTAATTATGATTTTGGATATATTGGGACCATTATTATTTCATGGTTGTTTATTTAATTAGGTACTTACGATGTGGTTATGGACTTATGGTCCTTATGGATTTGAACTTGTATAGTAAATTTGAAGAATTATGTTAATTTTGTGTTGAGAATTTGTTTTATAGATTACTAAGATATATTACAATTTTTTGATGGCTTTGTTATGTACAAATTTATTCATATCAGGTCTATTTTTAGTGTGTGCGGCTCATGCAGTCCGACCAAAAACTTGTCGGTCCGACCAAAGACCCAATAACCCAGTGCCTTGACCGGCTCGATGACCGATCCGATTCTGATAACATTGCCTTTTTCTATTTCCCCTGAGTGACAGAGAAACATATTTTTATGGGAGTTATCTAATAGGTGTAGCTATAGGGTGCCTATTACAAAACATTACAAACGTGCATCTATCTTCTGCTTCTTTTTTACCACAAGCGTCTTCTGCTTCTACACATGTTAAGTTGAACAATAACATAACGTGCATCTATCTTCTGCTTCTTTTTTGCACCCATTTCACCAAAGACCCAAATTCCACTTACCCAAATTTCACCGTCTAGTGACTTACATTGAGAGTGATGTATTCAATAACATTGACTCTGAACTTATTATTCAACGATTTCAGAATATCAAATAACATAGAGGACAGCTGAGTTGTATAATTTATTTATTTAAATATATTAAAGTTTTTAATTATATTTTTAGCGATATGTGTGTTTAAAAATTTTGAACCCGACTCCGAATCCTGAATCCGCCACTGAGTGGGAATGAGAGGATCCAAATCCGTTAACCGAATGCTCCATTGGTGTTAACTACGATAAAAGGGATAGAGTTGTTAACAAATTTGCATAAAATTTTGATTGCCAATTGGGCTTAAAATATCTCAGCCATTCAATATTATACAAAATATATAAAATGATAAATTTTGATCGTAGAAGTGTAGGACGGTGCACCTTTTTTAAGGAAAAGCGGCGACTCACTTAGCCTAGAGAAAGCAGGAAGTAACAAATGTGTCTGAAAACATTGAATATAAGAAGGAGAAAATTAGGTGATATTCTTTTTTCGTGTATTAATTTAGGTGATAGTCTATTTGTGCTGTTTGTACTTTTTGTCGATTATAGCAAGAGACGTGTACTAAAATTCAGTTAAAATTAAATTTAAAATAGTTATGGTTATTCTATTGAATACATAGTACAAGTTTGAAATTGTGATTGAAAAATTGTAGAAATAACAAATAAAAAACTACATCTAAGCTTTGTTCATAAAAAAGAAAAACTTTTAAAATACCACTCAAATTAAACTGACACAGAGAAATGGAATTGGATTCATCTCACAAGGTTACATCAATTCTGATTTATACAACTTTAGCACTGCACATAGTTATAACTTGGATGATGGTTACAAAACTACATAGCTATTTTATTAACTGAAATAACAAACTTTATCGAATTATATAACCTCAAGCCCCAATTTTTCGGATGAGAATATTTATGCAACTCTAATACAACACATTTAGCTACGACTTGATAACAACGAAGCGCAACTCAGTTGCTAAAACATTTCACCGACACTCACAACCACTATCGGTCCCCTTTCAAAAAGAAAACAAAACTTGTCTATAACTTGGATGAGAGGTACAACTACACAGTTATTTTATTAACTGTCAAAAAAAAACTTGATCTCATTAGAACACCTCAAGGTCAAATTGTTAGAATAAGATCCATTACATCAAAATCCTTTAACTTACCTAATCTTAATACTGAATACTATTGAGTACTGTGATTATATCAAATTTGCTATTCTGTAATAAATAAAAAAATCATACTAACTGTCGCAAAAATTATTTAGAAGTCATGGAAAAGCATAAGAACATATCAAGTTTCATCAGTGATGATCCCAAGAGTAACATAACATTTACGTCAATAAAAAAATTATAGTAACTGTCCCAAAATTTATTTAGAAGTCGTGGAAAAGCATCACAGCATCATCAAGTTTCATCAATGATGACCCCAGGAGTAACATAACATTAACTAGCCGTTTGTATTTCTTCTGCAGTGGCTCAGACTCCATAATCTTCGCTTTAGGAACATTTAAAAGCTGGAAAGTAGCAATAACACTTGAGTATATAATAAATCAAAAAACTTAAAGACACATAGTCGCAAATCAAAAAACTCCATTAAAACTCCAGGGGAACGGGAAACCTATTTTCACTCATGCCACATTGAGGTTTGCACAACAACCAACACACATTTCAGATTATGAGCGAAACTTAAAGACATTTTTTTATATAATCGAGGTCAAATTATATATAACTTTAGTGTCACTAACCTCTTCATCCTTTTGTTGCTCAAAAGCGGTTCTTGTGCTCAAATTTAAGGCAGCATGGTACATCTCGTCAAGTACATGTTCCCATATCAGACCCTCGTTAACTTTCCACATCAAAATTGTTTGCTTGGTTCCCGTCACAGTTAATTTCTGCAAGAATAAGATGGGAAAAGATTAAATAAAGTTTCACAATCCCAACCAACAAGTAACATTTGATTTTATTGTGCAATGCTTTATGGGTTAAATATGTTTTAGGATAAAATTTGGGGTTTTTGGTGTTAGTCACTCAAAAAAAATTCAGCTATTTTTGGTCTCTAAATTTTATTTTATTTTTCATTAGTTTTAGTCTCTCGTAACTTTTAGTAACACTTATAAAATGACAAAAAAAATGCTATTAAAAGTCGTGACGCTAAAACTGATAAATAGTAAAATGAAAGAACCAAAAGTAGGTGAAAATTTTATGAAAGACAAAAAACAAAAAGCCCAAATTTTATAGAGACCACAAACATTTTTAACCCATATGATGTGTCCTCGCACCTATGCAGCATAGGTGCCAAGTCAAAATTATCAACTGATTCCTGAAGAGTTTCTAAATATCAAAAAGGATAATTGGTCACACCTCCATCTGCAAGTAGTTATCTTTCCATAACCGGTACAGTAACTTTGGAGTCTCCCTTTTCTCAACAAGAGTAGTCTCTGCTATCTACAAAGAAAAGAGAAGCATCGAAAGGTCATAATATTAATTTAGTATTTAAATCATCTGAATTACTTTGTTATCAGCTTAAAAAGAAATATAGGAATAGGTGATCATTGGCGTATAATACAAATTTAGCAATCCAGTAATGATGTCGAAAAAATCCAGTAATTGAATTTTAACATATGTAAAGCATCATAGAGGAGAGGGGTGTCATTATCGTGAAGTTAGTAGATATCGCAGTCTAACAGCTTTTGCATGAGATCATTATAGTATAAATAGAGTATTTCAATCATTTGACTTACTTTGTTCTCAGTTTAAAAAGAAATGGAGAAATTTGAAATCACTGACATATAATAGCAATCTAGAAATCCCAGTAATTGATTTTTAACACGTGTGGAGCATCATGGAGCAGTGTCAAAGTGGGTGAAGTTAATAGATATTCCAACCTAACAGCTTTTGCATAAAACTATCGGTCATTTGAATACTTGTTTTGAAAAGATCGTGCATAACCTTGTCGCTAATAGGGACTGATCCAAGTCTTTTGGACTTGAAGTGGGAAGTTTGACCCTCCCTCCAGGCTACCTTTTACCCTCCCCTGTGTTTGCACCTCCAATTGTAATTTTAATAACTAAAAAAATTAACTAGACAAACAAAGAACTAACAATATAATCATAGCACAACCTGAATTTTATTATATTTATTATAATCCAGAATTTATGCTTTAAGATGGGCAACCTGTTTAAAAGCTCAATTTAGCATTTCAACAAACAAAAAACACTTAATTTAGCACTGAAATTGAAATATTTGTGCTGTAAATACGAGGATTCTATCCAAAAAATGGGTGGGATCAATAGTGGCCCCTCATTTCCTCCTCTATGACTCTATTTGGGCGTAAGTGATGCATTTTTACCAACGGAATATAAAAGGTCATTGAATGAATTCAGCAGTAACTTGCACATAGTCTCATATACTAATAAAGACAGACATGGGATTTGCCTCTGATGTCTCCAAAACACAAATTATCCTAAATATTAGACATTTATAAATAATGAGTAGTTGTTTAATAAACCTATTCCCTCTCTATACTAGACATTTGCAACTCAATTTTTTTTGGTTTTATTGTTTCCAATAACAAACCTTAAAAGCAAGAAATAAAATGACAATAAGGAATTGTTTTCTCAACCTAAAAGGACTCTAAATTTTCACTTTTATCAAACATACCCTAAATATGTTATTATATAAATCTAATAGTTCATCCTTCAAAATTGAAGTGGGTCACTGGCTATAGAAAAAGAAATAACCCAGAAACACCAAGTTAATTCAACTAGAATCTCAAACTGCCCACACCAGTAAGAGATCATCACCTTATCCGTCGGGCAAAACTGATTTTCCCTTGATAGATGCCTGAAAATTCGATGCGCATCCTTTCCGTACCTTTTTGACACAATTGACTCAACCTGCAACATAACACACAAAACAGACAGTTCTGCATAAGCAAAATACGAAATGTGTTTGTGTGTCTTTTGTAGTAGTGTATTTGGGTGTAAGAGAGATTTGTAAAAAACATTATGATAATGCAACCTCTTCATTTCGAGCCCCTTGAATAATGCGCTTTAAATCTGGAAAAAAAAAAGAAAAAAGAAATTGAAATTACAACCTATTGAAGAAACCATAAACTCGAATTAGAAATATGAGAGTTTTTTCACATTAACAAGAAAATAAAAAACTTTACATTTTATAATACAATAAATAGCCAGACATGAGGAAAAGGGATATTGTACCAATACTATAATCATCTAACGTCCTCGGTGAGCAACCTAACTGAACAAGACATGTTTGAACACGATCTATGGTCAGAGTTCTGCCATTTTCAGTCTTCACCACCTCTGTGAAAATTGTATCCAACGATAAGGGTACTGAAACATAGGACAAGATAGGGTAAGCCGTGAGAGTACAATGACATACTAGTTCTGGAGGTCTGTCTTATTTGTTTTAAAAGAAAAACGAAAATAATTAAAACAGAAAAAGTTAAAGGGCAGGTAGTATATCCCCCTTAACAAAAGAATAAAACAGAAAGCAACCAGGCAGAAAAAAATTAATGAAGCTCTTAAATTTGGGATAGAGCTGAACTCATTCCTACAAAACTGGCTTTGTAAGGTGAGGATTGCCCAAACCTTATAAGGATTACTTAATTCATATCTCTGGGACTTCAACATACCCCAAACGCTCAAAACTAGACATCTAAAGTGTCAATTGATACAGATGGAATAACAGGAATCTCAACATACACCCTCACACCAAGGATTGGACATCTGGAGAGTGAACAAATAAGTGGAATAGTTGAGATATTCGCCCAATAAGAGATCTAGGATGGGCTCTGACACCATCTTAAATTTGGGCTCTGGGACCTAACTAATTCCTACAAAACCAGCTTGTAAGGTGAGGATTGCCCAAGCCTTATAAGGATTACTTTGTGTCCATTTGCTTACTGTCTTTGTACTCGCTACGCATTTGATGTGGCTACTCACTGTACGTGCTCTCAAATTTCTAGATACCAACTTTTGTGCATGTATGTATGTTCTACACCAACTTTTTGATTAAATGAACATGAGTTTTCTTGGCTGAAACTAGTTTCACGGTGAGTCTGCTTTATCTGTGGTGAATGTGCTTAACTCCTGCTTTCTACTTACCCCAAATTTCTCATATTTTGAAAATGAAAAGTCATCATAGTTAAGTGCCTCTTCTATGATGAAGACTCTTCGACAATAATATAAGTTGTAAAGATAAAAAAAACCTGTAAGGCTGTGAGAGAGCTAAACTACGTATAGAAAAAATTGCCTTTTGCAGGGTAGAAAAATTGGATTACCACTTACAGCACAATCACTAAGCAATGTTTTTATTCACGCATAAAGTCCTTTTCTAAAGTATTGGATTTCTCCTTCTTGTTCCCCCTTTCCAACTCTCTACTGAAAGGCAGAGCTTTACTTAGCAACTCAGCAAAGGGGCGTGCATCAAAACACCAACAAATGAAGTAAATTGTACATTGTGCCCGAGAGGGAGAGATTGCATAATGAATTAAAAAGGAGATGAAAATGACAAAAACTGGAAAACAAAAAAAACCTATACAGAAACTTTGTTGATCTTATAAACAAGTAATTGTATCAGGTTTCTGAGTAACTATATGCTGTTTAAATCACCCACTACTAATCTCCCATTAAAAAAAGACCGTTTTTGAAATCTCTTCCATTACATAAAGGTTGATTACTAAGCCCTTCCCATTATGAATCTCACTTAAGAAGGAGCATTCCAATTTCCAATCTCTAAGAAAATATAACAATGTAGGAGACTTGTCCTGTATAAAGAAGTTTGTAGCATTATTTATTGAAAATGTATAAACTATATTCGCACTTCTCAACGCAATTAACTACAGGGGCTTTGATACCATCTTGGGTTTTGGAATTGAGCTTAACTTAGCCCAAAAGCTTGGATAGTAATATGGCCTAAATAGTGGTTATAGGTGAGGGCAATACTCACCCTACAAGCTAAATTTTGGAGATGATTTAAGCCAAAACCAAAATGCTAAGACAATATCAAAGTTTATCCTAAATCCATCACCATTATTACCCATGCACTCAACTATAGTGTTGGGCATGGAGGAATGTATAGGGAGAAATCCATGTCCTACATTAACTCGAGATAATGACTCGAAATAGTTTATAATGAAAGGACTTAACTCACCTTACAAGTCGGTTGTGTAGAAGATAAGGTAGACCCAACTTTCTAATAGATCGCAAGTAAAAATCTTGATTTTGACTACCATGGTTTTAATTCTATAGCTTGGATAAAAAATTTGCGCTGATAAGCTTGCCGGTCATACTACTAACACCAGTGGTTTTGTCTGGTGGGATCTTCCTCCGAGCTTCATTGCTGAGGATTTTTCCAGAAATAGACTAGGTTTGCCTAGCTATAGGTTCTGTTAATTTTTTGTTTGATGGTCTCAGTCTCCTTTGGGCCCTTGGTTTTTGGTGTGCTGCAAATGATTGTTATTGGGATGAGAGTCATTATTGTGATGCTTTTGCATGACAATTTTAACTTTCTTCGGACTGATTTCCTTTTAATAGGATTGCTATTTTTTCCTTTCGGCTGTACGGTTTTATCCATGGGTTTTGGTCTAGTCCCCCCATGTCTTTTGTATCTTTTCCCTTTTTTATCAATAAATTGCAGGGGGGGGTACTCTTTCCTTGTTGATGTTTTTTCCCTAAGGAGGGATTTTCATTAGAAGGTTTTAATGAGGCTCCATAACCCATTGTTTTGCTAAAAAAAAAATTCTATAGCTCTAATAGATTGAGGCCCTTAACTAAGACGGTCTACTAAAGGAAACATAAAAGAGAAGCATGGATAATAACCTCTGAGGTAGTTAAGGGACAGTTTATGATAGAAGAGAATTTGGCTAAGAGTTGTTATAGTTAGTTGGGCTGAAAGAAAAAATAGGGAAAGGCACGAGACTCACAATTTGGTCCAGTCTTATCATGCTCTTAATCCAAGTACTGAAATTGTATCTTTCAAACAAAGAGGTAGTTAATTAAAAATGGTTTTCATATATACTAACAAGAGTAAATTGTGTGTGCTAAGTGACACCTTATACGTATCAGAAAAAACAAACTATCGCGACTTCAATTGTTGCACTACAAATGCATCATCTAATGACCATAATAATATAACTGCTAAAACTTAAAGTGAATAGCAAATTCGAAAACAGTTGACCACTCATCTTATCTTTCTTTTCATTATAAATCTATGAAGCACAGAGCAGGCAGAATCTTGCAAGCAATCAGAGCATGCCATGGCATGAGCGTTCATCAAATCTTCATAAATTACATAAAGTAAAATAGACTACCTAAATATTTATCTACGAAGAGACATGAAGTCTAATATCGTAGGTTTCTAAATTGATAAAGTTAAAAATCTAGTTTACCTGAATTTTCTGTTTTCACTTTTTTCTCTACAGTTCTTGTTGCTTCCAAAATTGCACTTAAGACAGTAGCAGCTCCATCATCCATTCGCGTTCTTACATTCTCAACCAATACCTAGAAAATGCGTAGAATGTTTCAAGTGTATTCTTTAGATAATACAATCAAGAATGCCAACAGAAGACCAAAAGAAATCTATCTCACTCATGCAATACAAAACACAACAACTTATAAATTCAGATCCCTGAACATATTACAATGTTCTACTAATATTGAAATTAAAAAAACAAGCTCAGAACAATAATGCATCCCTGTTGCACATCTGTCACACGAGCAAACAGAAGATACAATAGCAAATTTAGCCCCATCCAAACCATACGATCTTATTTCTTTGCTGATTTATAAACCACTAAAGGCCGAGAGGGGATTCAAAACTATATTTCATCGCTTATATAAACCACTAAAGAATGTAGGTTCTTCACATAAACCAAATGTATTTTTCATTAAGAATGTTTGTGATTTAACTATCATTGACAATGTAGTTTTCTTGTTAGAAAAATTGAGTTCTAATCCTTCTCTAAGTTGGTTGAATAATTATAAAATAAAATAAAAATAGTACAAAATCACATGCAAAAGTAAACTACCAGCAATAGCGTTAGGCTTAAATAGGAAACTTACCTTATGCCTGAGAGAACGTATGAACTCCTCAAAATTTGCACGCCACAGAGTTAGCTCCTCGTTTCCTGCACCAGATTTTGGCATCCACATTTAAAAATCATACTTATGAAAAATAAAAATAGTGAATGGGAAATTATTACTATGTCTGCTCACATGAGTTGACAATAGTCTTACCAACATTTTCTCCAACACTTATCATTTGGGAATCATCTAAATTTGACTCTCTATCAGCATTACATCCCATATCTGCAGTGAGAGAAAATCTGATCGCTTCTCCAGGAACCGCTGCTTCAATAACACGTTGTTCTATGGTCTCTGGCAGTTTGAATGTCTATGGATCACAAATAATAACAACAATAAAATATAAAACAACATCAACAGAATTCTAAATCAGGTTACCATAATGAACATTATATGTGGTAGTTTCAATAAAAATGCTGACATTAAAATCACATTAATAAGCTGCATCCGAACACTCATTCTCAGGTGTCAACTGTATATAGTACAAGAACTAACATGTAAGTTAAACACATTGCTCGCATTATCTTAACCTAATGTTATCACTATTTGATGTTGCCGTAAAATTGATCTTTTACTTGAGTTATCAAGTGTTAGGAACCCAGAATTTCACTTGAACAGAAAGTGCTATTTTTCCAGGATATAGTAGAGAATAAGAGATTCTCCAAAGGTTTTCCCTTCTACGAAAGAGCCACTGCTCTATTACTAAAATGTTTACAATGCTGAATGAATGCCCTCTATGCTAGTATCCTTCTATTTATACAAGATAATTTTTTAGCGAAGCAATAAACTAATAACTTACACCAACTTCTACTTATTCTATATCCTAACAATACCCAAAAAAAAAAAACATTGTCATCAATGTTGTGTCTCTACCCCAGGATCCCACTGTTGGGACTTGGGACTTGGGAGCTTGATGAGCCAGCCAGCCTCAGCTTGGTAGCAAAACCTGTGAACAATCCGATCAGCAAATAAAGGCTTATGAAAACCTGTACGAAGCCCAGGCAGTTTTGGCGCCAAGTTTGGTCGACACCCTCTATAAGCAAAGCACCATCATCATTGAAGACCAATCCTCTACCGAGTACGACCCCACGAAGGTGGTTGTTGTTTAAATGGAAAGTGAGAAAATATTGGCTAGAATTTCGAAGGTTGTGTTTGTTTAGTTTTCTAAGGTGGTGGTGGTTTAGATGGAGAGTGAGAAAATATTGGCTAGAAGTTCAAAGGTTGTGTTTGTTTAGTTTTTTTTGCGGGGACTGGGAAGGGAGGACCGGCCTATTGGGGAAGAGAGTACCCCCACTAATTGAAATGAGGAAGTGTAAACAGTAGAAGTAAGAAGAAAGAATAGATCACTACACCAAGGGTTCCCCCTTCTAACACAGAGCCACTGCTTTATTACTAAAAATGTTTATAGTGTTGAATGAATGCCCTCTATGCTAGTATCTTTTTATTATTACAAGACAAGATAAGTCTCTAAATAAACCACTAATTAATAACTACCACTAATCATACAAGATAAGCCTCTAATTGAACCACTAACTAATAACTACCACTGACGTACTTCTCCTTATCTTATATCCAAACATTAACTTATTTATTGGTAGGGACAATGCCTTCCTCAAGAGTCAAAAGAAAAATAAGTAAAAAACTAAAGTAAATTCATTTTTTATAATGAAGAAACACAATAAGACAAATGAAAAAAAAAATATTGAGAGAAGGGAGGATAAAGAATCCTCCAAAACAAAAGAACAGAAGAGAAAGCAATGAACAAAAAAGAGAATATCAACCGAACAAATCTTCCCAACCCCTTAACATAATTGTTAATGAAACCCCGTTAAGAAGGTCATGTGCTTTGCACTGTTACACTCAAATGTGGGTAAAACTGTGTTTCCTACTGCTAGAGTATTCTCAGATCAATAGTGTTAATACAATCTGTTTTCTAGCCTTGAAACTGCCTAATTTTCGATGAATGTTATCTATCCTACACCCAGCCAACTTAATAACTACATAATTAGAAAATTAGAGTTGTATTGATCAAGGATAAACAAAGTATGTATAGAAATAAATAAACATGAGTGAACAATTACCTTGGCAGACTTAGCCCCACGCTTCCTAGTTGTTTCTTCTTCAACTGGTGTGGTAACAACCGGCTCAGGAGCGGGGCAGCGTTCAACATATCGAGCAGTCAAAAGTTTGCGAAGGCTCTCTCGTACAACATTTGTAGCCATTTCATTTGCTGAAAGTGAAAGTAAATGATTTAGAGATGGACAAATTTGAGAGGTTCATGATTTTGTCACATATGGGGTGAGCTCAACTAAGTTTCATTTCAGTACTCAACATATTATTGAGAGACAAATATATGTTTGATTTAATTGAGTATACTGTTCAGTTGAAGGTTCAGTAGGATCTCTTCCCTGACCAAATTATTACCTTCCCTTGCAACCCAACTAAGCCCTCTCCATATATACTAGTTAAATCATGTTTGCTGTACCATTCTTGTAACACGATCCCAAGCATATCACACTCCTATCTTGACCCATTCCAAAGACATTTTTTTAAAGTTTATAGTCATTCAGTTCCCACACCTAATTAGCAAAACGGATTATGATTGAAGAATTAAACCATGTATGATTTAGCTGGTAGATTACACAACTCTTGTAAACTAGATTAGCCAATTTGTGTAAAGCATTCATTTTGTCAAAACTGAAATATAGGCCTAATTATACTCTATGCAGCACATGCATGAAGAAAAAATAAGTATTGCCTTTTCCTTGACTTGCTCTGTCAATCATTTGTTTCAGGGTAAGCCTACCATCACGAAGCAATCCTTCAAGAAGATCAACACACTGCAAAAACAAGTGGAAAATATTTTGAGCTTTTGAAGGCTTGATTCAAAAAGCTTCAAAGAAAAGCAAGAATCGAACCCACTTCGTCACCAAGTTTCTGCGACACAATCTCTATGAATTTGGGAAATCTCAGTCGATGGAGTATATTATCAAACAAAGCCACGTACTGTGTTCTAACATTCAATCCTTCTAGATCATCACCTGCATTTATAATTACCCAGCACGTCACTTTACCCATTAAACACATAATTCATCAAACATGGCATCAACACCTCTATACCTAAGAGACCAGAAAGTTAAGTTATATTTTACTTCAACATGTTCATTGCAAAGGGTAAAATAAGACGTAACATTTATAGTATTGTTACTATTACCTTCTTGAACAAAAGCCTGGACACAATTGTGTTGAATTAAGACAAGTACGGAGTTCTTGACTTCCTCCTTCGAAAGCTCAGTGTAGCGAATCAGTAATGGAAAAGTGAGGGGTCCATGGTGAAGTAATTTTTCGCATACTTTCTGCACAAACGAAATTCAACAATTATCAGAATTACATTTGAGAGAGAGAGAGAGAGAGAGAGAGAGAGAGAGAGATACAGCAACGATCTTGCCGAAGGTGTTGGTAATAAGGTGGACGGCGAACTTGAGGCCCCACGGGGAGACCATTTTCTTTCGGAGAGAGAACGGCGTCGAAGGAGACTCACACACGTAGGCGCGGGAAAGGGTTTTAGGGATTTTCAGAGTTCGGTGTTTAGCTTAAACCCAGAGCATCGGTTTTCTAGGAAAAAGTGAAAAAGAATTACTCAGTCCGTTTAATTTTAACTGCGTTCTATTCTAGCCGCTGATGCTGTCGGGATTGGAACCGTGGTCGAAATTGTGGTTTGGGTCCCCTAATGGCGCCGGGGAATGAGTTGAAGAAGGGATCCAGTAGCGGTTTTTCGGTCTGGTTGGTGTAGATAGGAACCCTAGTTGGGCCACTACGTGTTTTTTCAGATTGGGCCTAGCCTTTTGTTTTGGGCTGATGTTTTTGTTCTGTGGCCATTTATTGTCCCACTCCCCCACTTACTTCACCACTCCCCATTTTTCTAAAACCCCCAAAATACCCTCACCTCCATTCTTTCACTTTTCATTCCTCTTCTCCATCACTCCCACCACCACCTCATTGTCCCTCTCACCACTAGGGCGAACTAAACCAAAACTAACCGAACTATTACAAACAGTTCAGAACCGAACTGTCATTTTAAGTTCAGTTCAGTAACCGAACTCAACTGTTAAGGCCACCCAGTTACTGAAACTACCAAACACGAGTTGAACCAAAACATTTCCCTATTGCTATGTTTTACAATCTAATGCTAATATGCTATTTTATTCAGATCTGCAAAACCGAACTCCAAGCACTTTCGAAGAATCAAATCAAACCCCAACGATGAAATAGAATGTGATGCTATGTTTTATTCAGATCTGAATCGATTGTTTTCCCTATTTTAATGAATCGATTGTTTTCCCTATTTTAAACACGTGAACAGGAGAATTAAAAGAAACTTCTGTAATAATCTCTTCTTCTACTATTAGTTGAAGCACCATAATTGGGTCACCGTTCATCCACCACCATTCTGCTTATGCAGCCTCTCACTCACCCATCTTGACCCTTCGCCTCATCTCCCATACCTCCCCCAACCACCATTTTTAAAGCTTAAAGCAAGTTGTAATTTTTTGAGATTCTGAGCAAGCAAATTTTTTTTCCTTCCAATCTGTTTTATATGACTTCCAGTCACTTCATTTTCTTTCAATTTAGCTTAGATTTGTTTTGGGAAAAAATGATTGTTCTGAACATGTAACTTTTTTAAGGACATTTCAGTTTTTTTTTAAAGAACAGTTTGGGCAATTTAGATAACAGTTAAGTTCGGGCTTAACAATTCGGGTTTAAAAGTTTTTAAAAAAAAGTTCAAAATTTAAACAGTTCGGTTCAAACTCAAACTACTAAGACAATTTGGCTCGGTTCGATCGAACTGTTTGAACAGTTCGGTTCAATTCAGTGCAGTTCTCCTTGAGAACTGAACCATGAACAGCTCTACTCACCACCACCTCATTGTTCCGCTTACCACCACCACAACTAAGCAAACTAAACTCGGCTATTCAATTTAATTGGCATTTATTTTTTATAAAAACCAATTACATGGCATTTAAAATAAAAGCACGTATTTTCATCTTCTTCAACCCCATTTTCGTTAAAGTTGAACCCTAAATTAAAAACACTCATCTTCATATTTATCCCAAATTTTGTTATAGTTAAACCTTAAATTAAAGACACACATCTTCATCCCCACTGACTCATTTTTCTTACCCCAAACACTGATCAATGGCCTCAATCCCCATGGTAGTTGTGGTTGTATTTCGCATTTGATGCTGATCTGAGTTCCTGATCTAGGTTTCTGTTGAAGCATAATTCGTTTCATTTGGTCCTTTATGTGTTAGGGCTTTGCAAGGCTTGAGTCTGATCTACGTTAAAAATGTTAGGCCTGAAATTAGCTATTGTCTGTCAAAGGATCATTTTTAAGGCGTGACTTAGCCTTTTTGTAAGCCTGTTTAGAGGCCTATTTTATTTTTTTACAAAGACCTAAAACCATCGAGTGGTGTAGGCTTTTGTAAACCCGAAATGTTTTTTGGACAACAAAGTCTTGCTACACCGCATTCTTATGTTATTTGTAGACGATTTTTTTTATTTTGTCTCTCTTAAGGGAATTCCACACACACTAAAGCTAAATCGTATTTTAAATGGTGAAAGCTTTTGGTTGTAAGATTGAGTTGTGCAAAAATAGGACTCTTTATAAACAGATTAACAAATTAATAGGTCAATATAGTTAACAAACTAATAGGACTCTTTATAACACAAATTTTTTCCTTTCGTAAAAAAAAACTTTTTATTTCAAGAGATATATCAAAACCTTTTAGAGCATCTCCAACCATGAATCCATTTTTGTGTTCTTAAGTAGAAACCACAGTTCCACATTACTTTTAACAACTATATCCAATATTTGCTCCAATGGTGAACTTCTTAAGAACCCACTTTGGGTCCCACAATTTATCCCACTTTTGGTTTTCTCTTTCCATAAAGCAACCAAAATAAACTAATTTAATGTAAGAACTGAGTTCTTATGAAAGAACTCAGTCTTATTTTTCCTACTATCTCTATCTCCGACCCGCTTTCGAACTCCAACCGTGAACTTCACAAAAGTGTGTTCTTAGCTTTATAAACTCAGTAAGAATGGACTATTAGAGATGCTCTTAGAGAATTATCTTTTCATGAAATCCTATTTAAATGTCACTTTATAATATTGCGTTAAAATATGTCAAAAATTTATGTATGTCAATGTGCTCAACTAAACAAAAAATGCTAGTAAATTTATGATTTAATCCAAATTATAAAATTAAATATATATAATAACAGTAATAACTAAAAATATTATTTATGTTTACTTAAGCAGACTAGTCTAGTAGGGCTAAAAGACTTTTTTAGATGGCAGATACCCCCACGTTCTTAGTTAAATAGGCTTTTCAAAAAGTTTTGGCCTTATCTATTTAAAAAGGAATAAATAGTCATTTTGGTCTATGAATGTGTGAGACGTTGTCGTTATAACCCTGAAGATATCAAAATTGCAAACGTCCCTAATTGTCTTTTTTGTGTGTAATTTCATGGATAGAATAGACAAATAGAAAACTCGTTTGATGACCAAAATAACTAACAAAAGACACATTTGAAGACCAATTTGACTTACTAAAGAGACACTTTGGGATATTTTTTGGGTCTAGACTCTAGAGGTCGTTGACCCCACTCCGATACTATAATGACAAGTCTTCATATATGGAGACCCAAATGACTATAATGACAAGTCTTCATATAGGGCTATAATGACAAGTCTTCACTCGGATATTTTTATAATTATTCGATACATTTAGGAACTATAATGACAAGTCTTCATATATGGAGACCCAAATGGCTGTTTATCCATTTAAAATAATGTCTGACTCTAAACCTGATATATAGGTCGACAATAGGCACCTGGTGATCGGTCGGCTCTGACGTATTTCCACCTTCACGAAGTTTGTATTTTGGGGTCCAAAGAGGCAGAGACCAATAGGGGTGTTCAAAATCGAACCAACCCAATAAAAACCCGCAAACCGAACCAACCCAAACCGAAAACCGCAAACCGCAAAATCTATTCGTTTTTTTTAATCAACCGTGTGGTTCGGTTTGGACCGCGGTTTTTGTTCCACCAACTGAACCAAACCAAACCAAACCGCAATTAACACTAAAGGCTTATTGACTTACAATCTTCCTTACTAATTTACTTGTCCAACTCCAACTAAAACCCAACTCTCACTCACTTACTAGCTCAAATCCAATTAATTATTTGACTCACTTACAAACAATCTATTTTGTGATACTATATTTAAAACTTACAATTAAATATTTAATTCAAATTCTTTTAAACATGTCCATAGTTATCTTAAAAGAATTAAAAGAAAGTAAATTATATTTATATACTAATAATATATTTGAGTAGATATTTTCTTAAAGATCTGTGTTAGTCGTTTTTTATGGTAGTTAGTTTTAACTCAGTTTTAAATTATGTTTTGTCTTAGAAAAAACTGAACCAACCGAATAGATCAAAAATCGAATCAAACCGAACCGAACCAAACCAAATCGCATATAATTTTAGATTACAGTTCGATTCACTTTTTGTCTAAAAATCGAACCAAACTACACCGCAAACACCATACAGACCAAAGTGAGGGGGTGAAAGCTGAAACGAGACAAATTAAAGGGTACGACCGGGATCTTCTCCGCAATCGCAGGATAGACTAAAATTATGTCATCGTCAACACACAATCAATCCGATGCCATAACATGAGGTGCTTAGAAAATAAATAAATTGTCCCCTTGACACATGAGTCAACAATGAGTAATAATCTATTTTCAAATTTTATAAAATAAATATTTTAAAACATTACAATAAAATATTTAATTCAATTTCTTTTAAACATTTCACGTAACAACCTCTACTTTGGTTAATTTGTTGATTTGTTAGGTGGAATGTTTTTCTTGGTCAATTTAGAGGTTCATTTTATCAGCTTTTTTATCAGTTCTATGAAGTTTTAGGTGTATTGGTGTACTTTAGCTTTGGTGACTCGTTATCCCAGCCATTGCAGTTTACTTGTGCTAGGTGTTATCAATGAATCTGTTTTAGTTATCGAAAAAAAAAGTTTAAAATCAAGATTTCCACTACACGAGTGTGAGTTTAGGAGTGTGGGCTTTTTAGCCCCTTTTAATTTAATCTTAAAAAAAGAATAAATTGTGTTACTTATGAACTTGTTCTCGACTGGGCCGTGAGATCCAAGTTCGACATTGAGCCCTGGATTAGCCCAGCTGCGTGAGTCCAGGTCCTAGACAACTCCGCTTCATAGGCAAGTCCCGCCTAAAATCTGAGCCATTCAGGGATCAACGGCAGGGATGTATGTGGACAATCCAACAGACCAGGATGCATCTGATGTCTATAAATACAGGTCCCACCCTACAAAAAAAAGTACATAATTCATTACCTGCTTCACTTTGAAATTCTCATACACAGACCTTTTTTTGGAGTCAAACTCATTCACAAACTTGAGCGTCGTAGTGGACTTTGACTCCCGACTTGAGCTGAAGCCTTTCCAACTGCTAACTCAGACCATCCCGAGCTCAGGCAATGTATACGTACAATACAGAGTTCATTACCTGGATAACAATAATTATTTTTTTGGTAAACCAAGATATCCCCTACAAGTAACTACATTGGTTAATTAATCTGCTGATATTCATTTATGGGTTCGACGTCTCCTACCAAATACTTTTTCGTACGCACAGCTAGAGATTGAACCATTGACCATGTGATTAAGTAACTCAAGTATCTACCACTTGTTTTATATCATGTTGGTAGAACAGTTGTTTTTGTTAATGATACAAAACGTGGATTATTAATCGATTCGGTATCAAGTTGTAATATGTGTGCATCAATTTTTTGAATTGTTGGTTGAATTTTAGTTGATTTGAATACCAAAATGTCTTTGCTCAAGTCAATTTGCTTCCGCCACTGATTGTGGCATTGGTAGACTGCTATTCAAACTTAATTCGTTGGGAAACCACGCATGTGTCTCGCATGAAATTAAGGCCTTGTTTTCTAATTTCTTCTATGTATCATGATCAAAAGTTATTCCCAGTCCCAGATATTTTGCATGAAAATTGATATTTTAATTTAAAAAATAACATACAGCAAAAAGGACATATTATCATCTTAAAAAAAGAAATGAAACAAGAAAAATGGGAGATGGCATCTTTGAATCTACATAGAAGAATTTGGCAAGCTTCCATAACATAACATCTAGTAAAATGCTTTTATTTTCATCTCCCCTTCCCTATAATATATCAATTCACATTGAAAAGTCCACATCGATTCCTTTTTATTCTTTTACATCACACTATTCACACCACGTAATTTCCACACCAAACCCCCTATAAATACACTAACCATCAATCAACCCTCATAAGCATTCTTCCGAGCACAAAAACAATCATCAAAAATATCCCCAACAGCTTTTTGTTTTTCTTCTGCCTAAGCCATGGCCTCTAACTTTCCCTTGATGAGTTTAGCTATAATCGCTCTCACCATTTCTCTCGTGGTCCAAGGCACTCTCGGTATATATTCATTACTAAAGTTTTACGATATAAATGTCTAATATATATCGTTATTTATGTCACGACTTTTAAATATGTCTGTATTTTATGTCTCATAATTTTATAGCGCTTAGAATATGATACTAATTTATTGATTAATAAATGGTGATTGTGAAATTTTGCAGGAGGGATAGAATGTGAGCAACTGAACGAAGAAACATGTTCATTCGCAGTGTCATCTATAGGCAAAAGGTGTGTACTAGAGAAGCATGTGAAAAGAACAGGAGAAGAAGCATACACATGCAAGACATCAGAAATTGAAGCTGATAAACTAAAGGATCACATTGAAACCAACCAATGCATAAAAGCTTGTGGGTTAGATAGAAAGTCTCTTGGAATATCATCAGATTCTCTTCTCGAATCTCACTTCACAAAGAAGCTTTGTTCCTCAGAGTGTTACCAAAGTTGTCCAAATATTGTTGATTTGTACTTCAATCTTGCAGCTGGTGAAGGTGTTTTTCTTCCTAAATTGTGTGAGGCTCAAGGTGTAAATGCTCGTAGAGAAATGGCTGAACTTAAAAGTTCTGGTTTTGTAGCACCTGGTCCTTTGAACTCTGGGAAGTTTGTAGCAGCTACACCTCCACAATCGTTTAACCATGTGGAGTTTGCAGCTGAACCTGTGGTTTCCCCTTCATACCCACCATATTAAGCATGCAAAGAAAGTGATAGTAGCATATTAATTAGATACTATAAGAGGGGCATTATACTATGTTTTGTTTGTTTGTAATAAAGAAGTTGCACCTAGATAGTAGTTTTGCATACATCGGTAAGCATTTTGTTTGTTCAATAATATGTTGTTTGGAAGTGGTCTTCTCAATCTGATTAGGTGTGGCTAATATCATCATATCATATCATTCATGAATAATTATATTCTGTCTGTTTTCTTTACATCTCATTGTTGTGAACAAATCTGCATATAATTCGATCGAGCTGAGACTAGCATATCCGGCAAAGACGAGAGCATCTTTTCCATATCACTGTCACGTTCAAATTTGAGAGCCAAAATTCAACACTTATATGTCTCAAAGATATTGAGTGCCAAAGTTGAACAATTGATTTTCGAGTCATTATATTTTGCCAAAATCTTCCAACTAAAAATAGCCAAAAGCAACTTCATAATACTAATTAATCAAGTTTTTAAGTCATTAACCAACCTCCTTTTTCACAGTTTTCTAAGCAATTGATTAAAAACTTGGTTAATTGATTACTTGATTAATGTGCTAAAAAACTTGTTTAATTGATGTTGTAAATTGGTTTTTGACTATTTTTTGTTGGAAATCTTTTGGCCAAATAACATATTCTTGATTTTCTAGAGATTTATAACCTCTCGAATACACTCCCTCTATTCAGTTTAGAAGTCGTTTTAGGTGTTTTTGTAGATACAGGAAAGGCTTTGAGAATAATACTATCTCTATTATACCCTCAGTTTTCAGTTTTCCAGAGCACCCATCTTTCAGGCTTCTGGAAATCTATTTTCCGAGGCTATCCCTACACTTGAATGTAAACATATTATTTGAAAGACACTCTGAGAGGCAAACTTACATCTGACGTGTGTTATATCATCCACAATTTGGGGAAAACAAAAAAAAGTAGTGATCATATGGATAATGTCGCATGTAATGTAAATATGTTCTTGGATGATATAGCACGTCACATGGGAATGGATGGTGAAAAGCAATTCGTCACTTACAATTTATTTATGAAATTATCTTATCTAGTTCATACATTTGCCTTCCCTATTCAAAGGAGATAGTACCGTAATTGAAACGAAACAAGAAGCCTTGAAAAAAATTCCATAATTGATTTATAAATATAATAAAAACAAAGTTAAGGGTTTTAGATGTGTTAGTCATTTGTAGTTCAAATTTGTTTTGGATATTAAATTAAATAACCTCGACTTTGATTAAACAAAATTTTCGCGGACAACAGATAATGTTAGTAACATAATACTAAAAAAAAAATTTGTTCAACGCATTCAATCAAAGAACTGAAAGGTCCAAAACACTCAATATGAATAATATCGAAATATGGCGAGATTATACTATCTAGGCGTCAATCATCAAGAAATTAGACAGTCATCATCAATCAGTTTAACAATAACCAGACATGCAGAATAGCTAAATCCTAAAACAACCATAGCCAGAGGCAAAGGCCCGAAAAACAATCCAAAACCCCGAAAAAGGTATTCAGGCTGAGGGGAAAAAAGACAACATTAACAGGTATCACATCAAACACAAGCCAAAATCACCGTCCGAATTACTACTCTTCTTCCTGAACTTCTTCCTCCTCTTCATAGTCATACCCTTCATCATCTGCAGTTGCATCTTGATACTGCTGGTACTCAGAGACAAGGTCATTCATGTTGCTTTCAGCCTCAGTAAACTCCATCTCATCCATACCCTCTCCTGTGTACCAATGCAAGAAAGCCTTTCTTCTGAACATAGCTGTGAATTGTTCACTCACCCTGCGGAACATCTCTTGAATAGATGTAGAGTTGCCAATAAATGTGGAAGCCATTTTGAGACCAGTTGGAGGAATATCACAGACAGTAGATTTGACATTGTTGGGGATCCACTCAACAAAGTAAGATGAATTCTTGTTCTGAACATTGATCATCTGCTCATCAACCTCCTTGGTACTCATCTTACCACGGAACATGGCAGATGCTGTCAGGTAGCGACCGTGACGAGGATCAGCAGCGCACATCATGTTCTTGGCGTCCCACATTTGTTGGGTCAACTCCGGCACAGTGAGAGCCCTGTACTGTTGTGATCCACGAGAAGTGAGTGGGGCAAAACCCACCATGAAGAAGTGCAAACGAGGGAAGGGAATGAGATTCACGGCTAATTTGCGAAGATCAGAGTTCAATTGACCAGGGAATCGAAGACAACATGTTACACCACTCATCGTGGCTGAAATAAGATGGTTCAAATCTCCAACTGCAATCAAATAACAAATACACAATTTCAGAAATGTGAAATTATACAGTTCTTTTCAAAAAGCAATGCAAGCAAAGGAAAACACACAGAATAAAGCATCGAATTTTAATGAACTCACAGCTTGGGGTAGTGAGCTTAAGTGTGCGGAAGCAGATATCATAGAGAGCCTCGTTATCCAAAACCATGCACTCATCTGCATTCTCCACAAGCTGGTGGACAGAGAGGGTTGCGTTGTAAGGTTCAACAACAGTGTCTGAAACCTTTGGGGATGGGAAAACAGAGAAAGTGAGCATCATTCTGTCAGGGTATTCTTCCCTGATCTTTGAAATCAAAAGCGTTCCCATTCCAGAACCAGTTCCACCACCGAGGGAGTGGCAAACCTGAAACCCTGAAAGAATATAAGGAAATAAATCCTGTTTAGTAATTATCACACAAAAAATCCTTAAATAATACACAAATATATTTATTTAAATTCACAATCAACAACTGTATTAACCATCGAATTGTAGGTTGTGAAAAAATTCACACATCGAATTATTATAAAATAGAATCTACTTTACAAACTGTAGCACTAACTCATTTGTCAAAAAATTATTTGGTAGTTCAATCCTGTTTTCACATAACGAATTACAAATTAAAAGTTACTGAACGACTGAGTGTGAGCAGCACAACAATCTCCTCATTGTTATCAATTTTGTAAACAACAACACCAAAAAAGTAACATCGTTTCATTCAATCTGCACAATCAAGTTAGTAAATATATGACACTTTAAAATCATCACAAAGCAACACATCAAGTTAGCAAATATGATAACACTTCAAAATCATCACAAAGCAACACATGATTTTCTGGATCAAGACGTGATTCTCAACAATTAACCACCAATCCTTATCCTTATCAGCAATACAAGATGAAAAGCATGGATCACTAAAGCGCTAACAGATAAGCATGACTAATTCTATTTACCACAAACTGCAGAAGAAAATATAATCAAATAAACCTATCAATTTTCAAAGCACAAAAAAAAAATGAAAAACCTAAGAAAAGATGTAAACAGAACTTGAACTAACCTTGAAGGCAGTCACAGTTCTCTGCTTCCTTTCTGACAACATCGAGGACGGAATCGATCAACTCTGCTCCCTCGGTGTAGTGACCTTTCGCCCAGTTGTTTCCGGCACCGGACTGACCAAAAACGAAGTTATCCGGACGGAAAATCTGACCGTAGGGACCAGATCTGACACTGTCCATAGTCCCTGGCTCCAGATCCATGAGCACAGCTCTAGGTACAAATCGTCCGCAACTCGCTTCATTGTAGTAAACGTTAACTCGTTCGAGTTGCAAATCGTTGTTCCCTTGGTACCTTCCCGTTGAGTCAATCCCGTGCTCAGCGCAAACCACTTCCCAGAACTTGGCTCCGATCTGGTTACCGCATTGTCCTCCCTGGATGTGAAGAATCTCACGCATCTTGCCTGCTAAGTTTGAACGAGTTTTAGTGTGAGAAACTAAAGCGAGCGAGTTCTAGAGAGAGAGAAAAGACGAAGGAAGGAGTGAAATGCAGAAACCCTCGTCTGTGAAATGAGAGGGAAGAAGAAAGTGTTTTTTTATAGCTCGGAGGTAACGGTTGGTTGACGGCGTTACGTGGGACACAGCAGTTAACGGGTAATAAACGGTGCCGTTTGATTTAAGTGGGAATTTAAATTTTGAAAAGCGTACGGTAATTTTGAATTTCATATGGCATTTACTCATACGCAGTCAAGCTTAGTTGTTCTGGGGTAGTCAAGGGGTCCGTGGGCGGTCCCGATTTCGTGTGATTCCCGGCCGTTATTGCTTCTGAGGAAGTACCTCCTTTGATTCGATGTTTTGGAATTGGAAAGGCGACGCCCGTTGTCGGCGAGTGAAGAAGACGCGCGTAGTGCATCTGCATATGTATGTAGGATTTGAGTCCAACACAAGTGCTTTTGGGCCATGCAACAGCACATGAAAAGAAAAGCTGGCAAGATGCACGTGATAGCTGGATCATGTCATGTGAGAAGCACTTATTCTAGGCTTGTAGCAAAAGCATGATTTGACTATATGTTTAGGTTATGTTTGGGCAAAAAAATAGCAAATAGTAGTAGTGAATAAGTAAGTGCGGCTAATAAATAAGTTAACGGATTAAATTTAAAATATTTTGTAAAATTAGTGTTTGGATTAGCTTATAAAATTACATAAGTTTATATTTGTAACTAATATTATAAAATGAGAGAGAAGATTCATTTAATGAATGATAAATGAAGAATTTAATTAAAACAATAAGGTTAAAAATGAGAGAAAGAATGAAAAGCTATAAGCTCAAAACACTACTTCAAGTAGTAAAAAAATGTTATAAGCTAATCATGTCAAATACAATGGGCTTACCTACTATAAGCTAGTGAATTGTCTTTGCAAACCAAAGCCTAAGATTAGATCCATTTGTGTCCCTTCCTTCCAGAGTTGACTTTTTTTCCTGGTAATATAACCAAGGGGTTTTGTTTCGAGTCTATAATTAAAAAGACTTATGAGAATTCACAGTTTATATATGAGTATTTTCATTTTTGTTATGAGTTTGAAAAAGATTATTCCATCGAAAAAAGGTGAAAATTATATATAAAAAATATTTTAATTTCTACAACTACCTTATTCCTTAAATTGTTTAAAGATTTACTAGGATGCTTCTAAGGTGATGGAGCAAATTAAATCCTTCATTGGTGAACCATTAAAATCAACCGTGAGATACTGTTTAAAATGTTATGAGCGGTTAAGATTGAATCGATCACTATTAAATCTTAATCGTTGATGAATATTTATATCGCATCATATGGTCACATTTAATGGTTGACCGGTGAGAGATTTCATTTGCTCCCTCACTCTAGAAGCGTCTGATTTACTAAACACTCTAGAGTGTTGTTACTCTCGGCTCGGGAATAACATTTTTGGAAAATATTTAACATTATTTTTCCTATCATTATAATTCTAAAAATGTTATTCCCGAGCCGAGAGTAACAACATTACTTAAAACAAATAACTAAATAGTAGTAGATTGATTTCCCTTATCATTTTAGTTTGGAAATGTTTATGCTGTATTTTTTTGGTATGAATCGGTATCTTTTGCGCGCAACTACAGAGATTAATCTCTCGAATCGAGTAGAACCACAGTAGACGGTAAAACTCACCCTCAAGAGACTTAACGTTGATGCATTCCCAACAGATTTGAGCAACTGGACTGTCTTTTTGCTTTAATTGCGTTGTGAGTTTTCTATAAATAAAAAATCAGAAGTAAATATTAAAAATTAACAAATTAATAACACTAATACACTTGGATGCAATGTTTTTTTGTATCGAGTCTGCTTTCTATTTGTATATTTTTTTGTGTTGTGTTACAACACAACAAAAAACAATGGCGAAAAAAGAAAACAATAGGAAACAACCTAAGATCATAGCTTATCCAGTAGGATAAGCGACTCCAATCCACGAATCCACCTCACATTTGACCATAAGGTTAGTAATCCGCAGAATCGTGTGGACATAAACGTGTAGAATGTTAATGTCCTTTGTTGAGACAAGAGTGACAACCTCTAAATAATCACTTTCACAAGAAAAGCTTTGTATACACCACTTCACACATGTCTAATCTCACCTCCATAGCCCTTAGCTAGCTCAACTAGGAGGGCATCGCTACCATTTTCAAAGGGAGAGAAACCAACCATCCAAATCCCCATCGGAATTTCAGACAACACCACCATCACCCCTAGATATAACCATTCTCAAGGAAACTTTCGTCCACATTAAGCATAAAATTCTCCGTTGAAGGATGGGTCCAGTGAGCAATGAGCCAATAGGAAGAGAGGTCATCTCCCTAGCTCAAGCAACTATAATTTGCTATTTTTCATCTATAATAACTAACTGCTTAAGTATCCTTCAAATTTTGCATTTTGCAAGGAAGCTTTATCAAAATGGTTAGAGCTACTTATATGTTTATTTTTTGTGAGAAAAGAGCTACTTATAGGCGTGGCAATGTAACCCGAACCCGTGGTGGTACCCACCCGCCCCGACTCGAGTTTGACGGGAAAAACCCGCTTTGAGCAGGGATGGGGCGGGGTTCGGGGATGTCGATACCCACCTCGTCCCCGCCCTGAACCCGCTCGACAAAATATAAGTTAATTATTTTACCATATTTTATACATATTTACTCATTCATTTTGTTTCATAAATTTGGTTTATTTTTTATTTTGGTATATTTCCTACTGAAAATTTTATTTTAATACTTTTAGCTTTACCTTGTCATTGTATAATTATTATGATTTTATTTTATGAATTATTATAAATATAGTTTTTATATTTTTCCAATAAATTTGTGGCAGTAACGGGTACTCGCGGAGAACCCTTCCCCGTTGGGACGGGGATGGGGGATGTAGAGCCCGACCCCAATAGAGATAGGGGCGGGGATGAGGGATGCAAACCCCCTCCCCGCCCCACCCTGTTGCCATGCCTAGCTACTTATATGTTGGAATGGATAACTAACCATATGGCTCTTGAATCTTGAAAGTACGTTCATTTTTTATCTTGTAAGAAGAGGGAGACAGATAGATATCCAATAAATATTTTTAGTTTTTTTATCTTTCTTTTCATTAGATTTTAAAAAATGGCTAATGGATCATTGACCATTCCTAAAATTAATGGATGGATTGATCCAATCCATTATTTATTTTTCTAATACATGTATTTGATGGATTTTTTCATTAATGGAGGGTAGATAAACAGATTATTTTGCCACCCTTAGTTTTTTTAGTTCGAATCATTGCTGATTACTCACAGAGTGTCCCAACACTTTGAACGAAAAATTAATATTCGTTCGTGTTTAAAATCAAATTTCACACTAAACAACTCATTTTTCTATCGCGGAAGGCTCTTCAATTCCCATAACGTTATTTTTGAAATGAATTGTAAAGTTCCTATTTATGCTTTGCATAACAATTTTCCTTTTCATAGTGAGTTGGGCTCCTTAATACAGGGTCGTGGCTGAGATTTTGGTTGCCCTGTACGAAATTTGAATGTGGTGCCGTATTTTTTTAAATTGTATATATTAAAATTCAATGTTTCAATACAACATTGAGTAAGATAAATTACTATGGAATAAATATCAAAGTTTACATCAATTTTGAAAAGTTCAAATCAAAATTTCAATAGAACTAATTATAGCAAAAATAATTATGCAATTATTTATCAACCAAAACTGTAGTAATATATATATATATATATATATATATATATTTGGTAAGGTAAAGCTAAAACAGAGCAAAAAAAGGGAAAAAGGAAAGAAAGATAACCAACAACTACACTCTCACAAACTCCACACCAGCAGCATCTGCTAGCAAGTTTAGAGAGATTTCAGCCGGAGGAACATCAAAAGTCATCCAAGAACTAGTGTTGGCAGCGCCTAGTTTGGCGAAGTAGTCAGCACAAGAATTGCCCTCGCGGAGGGTATGACCCAACAACACCACCCAATCTCGTCTAAGGAGATCTTTGATAGACTGAATTACCGAAGCATATCTATTCCAATGGTTCAGAGGGGAGTTAACAAGCTGCACGACATTAGTAGAATCTGTGTAGCATGCCAATGATCTAAATCCCTTATCCCAAGCGTAAGACAGACCTCGAAGCAATCCTAATAATTCTGCGTGCAGGATATTTGAGTTACCAATATTACCCGCAAAACCAGCTATCCAGTCACCGTTAATTCCTCGCAGCAGGCCTCCGAAACCAGCGATTCCCGGATTACCAATACTGCTACCATCCACATTAAGCACTACTTCATACTCTCTAGCAGGCTTCCAAGAAACAAGACGAGGGTGAGAAGGTAACTTCACAGCTTCCTTATAGCTACTCATAATGAGAGATGCTAGATTATTTATAGACATTCTTAGCACAAACTCAGGAATATTCTCTTTTGCAATACAAGCCGAATTTCGCGCTCTCCATAACCACCAAACAGAAGCGAGGAAGAGGTGAAGATGAGGACTTTGGGTTGCCTCTTTAAGCCACTCAAAAGGATTAGACAAACTAAAGAAAGATGGAGATTGAAAACCAAGAGTAATATATATATATATATATGTGTGTGTGTGTGTACCATATTAAAAAAAATTGGTGTCCCCAAAATTTTGGGTCGCCGCGCGGTCACTCCTCCAACACACCCTGAGGAACCTCTGCCTTAATAACCCAACATGATGGCTATATAAGTTAACTATTACCCGAAGCAAGCAATGCTATGCAAGTGGCAATGCTATCAATAATAACCACTAGCTCAAAGGCACTCATATTGATATATGTCCAGATTGTGAATTAATATTGACGCATCATTTCAACAAAAATGTGCTTTCATGTCTGCTTGTTTCCTGTACTTAAATTTTGGATTAACATTGTACACACATCACTCACGCAAGTACTACTAAACCAATGCCTAAAATGAACAATATTTAGATTTGAGGGTATACAACTTTTTTATAAAGTCCGTGTCTCCTTTTGATTCCTGTTATCATCAAAATGGCAGATAGAGCACCTACTATTCCACCGTCGTTTGCAAACTTTTCTTTCACTCTAGCCAAAGATTGATGGTGGTGGACCCAACCAAAAAACACGTAGGGTCATTCTTCCATGGATAAGAATAGAAGCAAAGGAGTCATACAAGTAAGAGCAGAGGTATTCATCACGAAAACCCTTCATGACAAAGTTATCATCTCTTTTCAGTCTTTTCTTTATGGATCCAATGCCCAACTATATTATAATAATCATTGTAAAAGGAAGTTGATGTGGTTTTATGACTTTATTTATGCTACTAAGTTGCTAAGACAGCGAAGGCAATGACTCATAAATTAATGAATATATGTGAATATGGTTGTACTTTCTCATCAGCAGGTATGTGACATAACTCATTAACTTATCATTAACTATAGGTGTCGACATCTCTGCTAAACAAAAAATTAGAATGCCACCCCCATGCTTGAATAACAAGCAATGTTAGTTCCTGAAGACAAACATGATTCAAAGTCAATTTGATTCACCTAGATAAGCAACTCGTATTATGTTTTATTTTATTTTTTAATAAGAAAACATTAAGTTATAAATTGAACTAGTAAATTTATGGTTTATAAGTTTGCTTAATCTAAATCAATGTATTGCTGCACAATTTAAATTTAGATTTAGTTGCACTCTTGTTCCTCCTTTGCAAATTTTGTCCTTCGAGTCTCAATCATGTGATCTTTGTCATTTGTGGATTAAAATTGTCTGATATTGGTCCACATTTTCCACTTCATTTTTTTAAAGAGTCTCATTAAAACCTTCTGATGCAAACTCTCCTTAGGGATAAATTATCAGATTGAAAAATAGTACTCTATCTAAAATTAAAATTAAAATAAAAATAGTACAAGCAAGACCAATGGGGGATCAGGCCGAAACCCTTGCCAGGAAAACAAACAAGCAAAAGAAACAACACTACAACATAGATGGAGAAAGCCAATGAAACCATTTAGTGGTGTGCCGTTATTTCTCTAGGATCGTGCCTACCCCAATTGAACGGGTCGGCTCAGTTTCAAGATGTCTTCTCGGAGTTGTTCAGGGTTGCAGTACATCAGAACATCACAGTAGCATTAGCTTTTCAACTGTCATCAGGGAGTGGGAGGTGGTTCTTAGATCGAGATATCAGTCATTGATGAAGGATCGTCACATGTTAAGGTTGAAGTTGGAACTTAGGCATATGCTAGGATTAATCTACATTGTATTATGCCTTCGAAGGTTTGTATTTTTGGTTGGAGACTGCTCATGGGCAGATTACCGATGTGAGATACACTTTTACATGTGGTTGGAGTAGGATGAAACAATCCCACATTTATTTCTCTCTTGCAGTTTCAACACTCATGCTTGACGAGGTATATATTCATAGTTAGGAATCTCACAATGCACTTCTCTAGATTGGTCACGACAGTTTCAGCATTTGAGAAGTCTAATTCAACTATTCAAGACACTCAAGTTAAGAAGGTGATGTATTTAGTTTATTGGCATCTTTGTGGTTTATTTTTGGGGAGATAAGTAATATCTTATTTAGAAATGCAGTTACAAGTACTACCACGACATTGTGTAAAATCAAAATTAAGAATATTTATTGGGGGTGGTTTGTGAGTAATTTAGATAGATCACTGGGATTCAAAATTGAAGACTGGTGCTTAGGCCAAATGCTTGTATTCAGGTCGTATAATCAACTTTTCGTGTATTGGGTTGAAGCACCCCAATGCTTCTTAGTAATACAAAATTTCTTTTAAATAACGCTTAAATACTTGTCACCCCTGCAAAATTACCTGATATCCATTCACCCCCCGCTTCCAAAAACACCCTGCAAAATATAAAATTATCCAGTTACCCCCCTCAAACTGGGGGGGTAAATGGATAGTGGCAACATTTGTAGGGGGGTAACTGGATAATGTTATATTTTGTAAGGTTTGTTTTGTAAAAAAAAAAAATTGCAGGGGGGTAAATAGATATCAAGTAATTTTGTAGGGGTGACAAGTATTTAAGCCTTTAAATAAACATAAATTACAGGCTGATTTTTCAACATGAAAAAAATTGTTTAAGCTAAAACAAATAAGAAACAAGGACCAAAAACAAACTTTCATGTATGCTAGGAACTACAAAAAAAATACAACACAATATAAGGTAAATGTGAAAAGTTATTTGCAGGGATGAAAATGACCATTATTTTAAAAAAAATAATTCATCTTTTTGTAAAAAGAATGTCTTACTCTTAATTTAAGAAAAAGCATAATCTTCACCGCCACCATGTCTCAAATATTTATTTAACTAATTGTAACTTTTCAATAATTTTATACAATTTTCTTTTAATATTTCACTACTTTCATCATTCCCAGAGTCTGAAAATCTTAACTTATGCTGTCGAGTAATTTTTACTATTCATTTAGGTTGTTAGCTGGAGTCGACATAATTGCCATTTGGCAACACCCTTATGTATGCGTTATTAGGAGGCGACTTTGTCGATGTTTAGACGTCAACTATTATGATGGGGTTAGATTGGCTAGGGTAGTTAGCGAGTTCCCACAACAACACGAGTCTTCCTCCAACAAGACCATTTTGGATCTCTTTTGTTAGTTCAAGATAAGAATGCACGAGAAAAATAATAAGGTTAAAAAAGCAAAAAAAATGTGAGACGCTATACGTTATCCACTTAAATGCTATTTGAAGTAGCATTTCAAAAAATGCTAAACACTAGTACTTAGCAAACACATGTTTTAGCGTTCTTAACTCTCTGGCAAGGAAGTTGACTGAGTTCTTAGAAAGATTAAATTTACTGATTCAACTAAGTGATGTGAGCTGAAGAATAATGTTTTATAGAGACAACACTTGTGTTTATTTTAGGGAAAATGACTTATCCAATATTTTAAATTAAGTTTATGAACTCCAAGAGTCACTTTATCTTTTTTTTTTATCAGTAGTGAATTGAATTTATTTTAGGTATGATAGTTGAAAATCCCATAAGGGGGTGTATGATACGAATGATGGGGTGTATTCAAAAGAACCCAATAAACAAACGGGAAAAAGGAGAAGAAGAAAACCCTTTAGATTTTCTCGCCGCAGCCGCAATCAAGTGTTGTAGAGCTCCCGACCACCGCCTCCACAGGTTAGAAAGCGCACAATCAGAAACCCTTACTCATTGGAGATGGTGAACAAAAGACAGATTCTTGCTCGGAAACGATACAAAGCCGAACACCCCGAACTGTTCCCAAAACCAGAGCCCAAGCCTTCAAAGGACCCAAAGAAGAAGATAAGGAAGCAGAAGAAAAATGCCTCCTTCAAACGCAAGAAGGACGAGTCAAAAGATAAACAACTTGGAACTAAAAGCAGTTTTCAAAAACATCCTCTTCGAGTTCCTGGCATGAGACCTGGCGAGAGCTGTTTCATCTGCAAGGGTAAAGATCATATCGCCAAGTTCTGTGCTGAAAAAGCTGAATGGGAAAAGAACAAGGTTTTGCTTTGTTTACTGTCTTATATTAGTTTCGATAATTGGTGAATTTTTAACATTGTTAGGTTACTGGAATAATCAGAACCAGCACTTCATAAATATACGATAGGCATTGTTGTTGTTGTTGTTGTTGATGATGATGAAATGGTTTTTGCAGATATGTTTGCGGTGTAGACGACGTGGTCATAGAGCTCAGAACTGTCCTGATGCACAAGATGGTTCTAAGGATGTGAAATATTGTTATAATTGTGGGGAAAGTGGCCACTCACTTGCAAATTGTTCCCTGCCTCTTCAAGAAGGTTTTCTTAATATATATGCATATTTTCTTTTCAATACTTCCCATGATGTTTGATATGTTTATGATAGAATTTTGTGAAACCTGAATATTATGAAGTACCCTATATGGATTTATTGAAACTTCTTTGAAGTGTTTCATTGGCTGTGCAGGAGGGACAAAGTTTGCTGAGTGCTTTGTCTGTAAGGAACAAGGACACTTGAGTAAAAACTGCCCTCAAAATGCTCACGGCATTTACCCAAAGGTATTGTTAACCATTGATTCATTTCACTTATTTGTAGTAAGTCGTCCTCGAAATGCTCCTGGCATTTGCCCGAATGCATTGTTGTTAATCATTGATTCATGCCACTTATCCGTAGTAAGTCGTGTCTAATTTGGTACTGGCGTTTTTTTCGATAGGGTGGTTCTTGTAAAATATGTGGTGGTGTGACGCATTTGGCAAGGGATTGTCCTGACAAAGGAAAGCAAGGACCTGGTGCTTCTTATAAGGCTGTTTCAACCTGTAAGTTTTATTTGGAAGAAATTGAATGGATTTTCTACTTCTACATTTGTGGCTTTCATGTCAAGTGCTGCATTTTTGTTTATTCTTTATGGCATTGTTTCCTATACTTGCTTCTCTAAACATATGGCTAGTATTTCTGCCTTAGGAAATGGCCAGTCTAGCTCGATCAGGGATCTTAATATTGTGCAGTTTGAGATAATCTAGTTGCGTGTTAAGTAAATGATTTGTCAGTTGATATATGCCTGAAACTCATAATCTTTAGCACATGGACAATCCAACCTTCTTGATTTCATTGGATGCTGATAATGATATTACTTTATTTTATCTATTTGTTAAAAAAGTGTGGAGTGGGCAGTGTTCTTATACAGAATGATCAACATCTTTGTTTCAATCCTTATTTGAGATTTCATCCATGAAGAGATGTGATTATTATTATAATAACAGAGGGGAGTAGTATGCATGACTGTTGAATGTTTACACCCATGCTAAACGTTGGTTGACGTATTTTCTTAGTCATTAGAAATCAAACTGAACTCAAGTTTTTCGAGTGAAGCGTGTGATTTTTAATGTAAACATCTTCCAAGTGATTGTGGCCATTCTTGCTTCAGCATGCGGTGTATCTTCAATTTAGTTGCATTATGGTTTCTCCAGAGTCCTGCCGTATTGGATTGCTAAGCATTTATTGTCACTTGGAATGAGTGTTCTTATATTAAGTTTGACTGATAAGTGATAACTCCATTCTTTCTTTCAGATTTGAGAACCGATGAGAGGCCCAAGGGTCAGGTTACCAAATTTGTGAGCGGAGATGATATGGAGGATGACTTCATGACAGTTGACATAAATAGCGGCGACAAGAACGAGTCATCCAACTCAAAAGATGGCCATGCTAAACCAAAGAAAGGTCCTAAAGTTGTGAATTTCTAAGCAGAGTTACCTCTTAATGCGTTGTGTGGAAATTGGTTTCCACGCTCCAGTTTTTTTGTTACTATAGTACCTTAGTCTATACAAGGCCACTTCTATTTGTTGTAATCTGCACAATTTTGTCTAGAATGAGACTAGGGTATTCACTTCCGCCAGTGTTGAGTCGCCTGAAAGTGTGGACTGTGGAGAAATGACATGAAAAATGGAGGCATCACTCCTTGTTGCTGCACATGAATCCTAAGGTGCTTTCGAAAAGGAAACTGAAGATGTAACAATATTTTTTGGGTATAATTACTAGTTAAATGTCTTTAATTTTTTTTTAAGGTTGACTTTCAAAGCATTACTAGTATTTTTCAATACTCTGCATTTGACAAGGGTATAAACAAATTTTTTATATGCAAAATTTCACTTAAATTTAGTTTAATGCAAAATGATGCTTTCTTTGATTTGGTGTGGCTCAGACTCGAAGCGATGAGTAAGCTATTTTAAATTGTTTAGAAATCCGAGACAATAATTAGTTAATTGAATATCGTCGAATTCCAATGGGCAGGAGATAAGGTTTTGGTCATTATGATTGCATCTTAGTTGATATTAATGTGAACAATCATTTCCATGACCAAATTCCAAATATCACTGAAGTTGTTCCAAAGGACTTGGCTCTTCTAAGTAGTAATCTGGGAGACATTGATGAAGATAAGAGGAGGATGCAACCTGTAGTGAGACTATGAAGGTAGTTAAGATTGAGGACAACTTTGAAGAAGTTTTCTCCAAAACTCAAAAAGAAACTCAACAAAGGCTTGAGAACCGATCAGAAAATTATTAAACCCGTTTCAAGGGTTGTTGTCGTGTCTATTTCATCATTTTAAAGCACATTTTTTTTGGAATTCAAGGATTGAGTCTTGGATTTGTGCACAGTTAGGTTGACTAACCTTAGTACAATCCACTTTTTTATTCAGCATGACTTTTTTTAGAAACAGAGTTCGATTAGATTCAAATAATCTGTGTACATGAGTATTGGACTATTGGTTTATATCCCCTTGTTTGTATTTCCCGTTTTCCCTTTTTAAATAAATTTATTTTGGTATGTTATAAATGACGAGTTTTAGTTTTTGTCAAAAAATGATGGGTACTAGATGAGGTGCCAACCCAATTGGGATATTTTTTTTGGTTACTTTGTTATTAATATGCAGTATTCATCGATTTTGCCGATAATTAATCTACATTGGAGAACTTGGCTGGCCCATGTAGTTCTTCACTCCAAAAGAGTTTTTGCTACATATATGTTTTAGTAGAGTGATTTGTTTCCATAATTTATATTCTTTTGAGAAGCTTTTTCATACTTTATAAGTTCATTCGACAAAATACATTCTAAATTTCACAATAATCCGGGATAAAATGAACACTCTTTTGGGGGGACTCTGATCAAGGCTGTAAGCCCCACCTGGTTAGCTAAGACACTTGCTGCACACCAAAAGATGAGGGAGGCTGGGGTATCAAAAAGGCTAAAGAAATGAATGATGCTTTCTTGTTGAAAATATTATGGAACCTTGTTACACAACCTGGTGACCTTTGGTGTCAAGTCCTTAAAGACAAGTATGGAATGAATCGTAACCCCGTAGAGCGCATGCTCGCTCATGCCATCGACTCCCCCTTTTGGAAATCCCTCACTGGCGTCTGAAACGACTTTTAGAACCGGACTATATGGAAGGTGGGAAATGGGAATACTATAAATTCTTGGTTGGACAAATGGGTAACCAAAAAAGGAGCTTTGTTCAATGCTACTCTCGATGGGAATATCATAGATACCACCTTTACATTACCAGACATGCTAAATGCAACAGGAGGCTGAAATATCTCCCCCAATGGAGGACGATGGACCAAATAGAATAGGGTGGCAAGGAACAACAAATGTTATCTTTACAACTAAGAGTGCCTACAAATCCTTATGTAGCGCTCATGGTCGCCTTTTGACAAATTCTCGAAGACACTCGTGAAATCTCGCCACCTCTCCTCTTAGTGGTGGTTGTCATATGGGAGAGGAAACCTTAATGCATGTTTTGCGAGATTGCATCTATGCCTCTAGAGTGTGGCTACGGTTACTTCCGTCGTTAGCAGTGGCAGATTTCTTTGCAACCGAAGGGAGAGAATGGCTTTTTCAGAACATAAATGCATCTTTCTTTTCGATTCAAAGAGAGACATGGCAAACAAGCTTTACGGTCACTTGTTGGTTCCTTTGGCATTGGCAGAACAAATCAATTTTTGACGACGATTTTCAAAGACCCAATGATGGGGTGGAGGTGATCCATAATGATTGATGAAATCAAATTTGCGGTAACAACTCAAAATAAGACATTTAGAGGCGACTCAGTAATGGTGAATTGGACACCTCCTATAATGGATTGGATGAAATTGATTTGTGATGGATGTAGCAAACTCGATGCGGCCCAAGCTGGTAGTGGCGGGCTCATACAAAATGCATCAGGCACTTGGCTGGGAGGGTATGTCTGCAACATTGGCTCTTGCAACGCCCTTCACGCTGAAGTGTGGGCTATGTGGTTGGGCTGGACGTAGCTAGACGGATGGGCATTAACAAAGTCATTGTGGAAAGCGATTCGAAGACTCTTGTTGATATGGTGAATTCTCTTGAACCAAATTCAATCTCCAATTACACTCTAATTAATCGCATTCGCAAAATGAGGCAGCTTGATTGAGAAATCGAATTTGTTCACACTTGGTGTGAAGGCAATAGGCGCGCGGATTGGCTAGCTAACTATGCCACACAGTTAATAGATAATGGCATTATGGATCTTGACCTTCCTCCTGATGAGCTCCAAAGGCTGATGATCCGAGCTGGTCTCCTTACCTCAGAATATTAGAATAGCGCCATTATCTATATTCCTCAAGAATATTAGAATAGCTTAGTTGTTTTTGTTTTCTTGTCATGATGACGCAAACCCTCTTTATGTCAAAATAAAAATAACACTCTTTTGGTATATTGGAATAGAATAGATGCTTCAATCCTTTACTTTTACTATTTATTTATTTATTTAGATTAATAATCCTTATTTTATTTACTTATGTTTTTGGTGGTTCTTTATTTTATTTATTTACTTTTTTTTGACAATATATTTATTTATTCACTTATAAAAATAAAAAAAAGTGAACAGTGTAGTAAGTTATTATAATTATCGTAAAAAAGTTCTCACAGATTCTTTTTTAGGAAATAAAAAAGATCCAATGGGCTTTCGTCTTCTCGCAGAACCTCGTCTGAGTTAGTGAAAAAGAATCCGCAATAAACCCTAATTTCCCCCAGCACCAAGCAGGACGACCTTCGCCGCCGCATCGATTAACTTCGCCGCCCCGTCGATACATTCCGAGTTCATGAAGTAAAGACAACAAGATTGATGGATAGCGAGATATTGAACGAGAAAAAGCGTGACAGAGAGGAGAAACCTGAAGCATTGGCTTCCCCGGAAAATGTTAGTAAGAAGAAGAAGAAGAGAAAGATAAAGGAAAAGGATGCAGTAGCAGAGCAACAAAATCAACACCCTTCTAAGGTATGCCCTAAACCCTTAGTAGTAGCTACACCAATCTCCGTAGAAGGTAATTTACCTGACCCAAAAGAAGCTCCCAAGAAGAAGAAGAAGATGAGGAAAAAGAAATCAAACCTAAATGGTGAACAACAAGAACTGAATAAGAAGGAGGAGGAAAAGGGGGAAGTACCAAACGAAACTAACGCACAAGTGTGCCCCCCTAAACCCTCACTAGCCATTGAAGTCCCTACAGACTTAGAAATGAAAACTGAATCCCTAAGCCATGGCCAGAGCCAATCCAGCCATGCAGAAGCAGAAGGACAAAATCAACACCCTTCTCAGGTATGTCCTCAACCCTTAGTAGTACCAATCTCCGTAGAAGCTAACTTAGTTGGCCTTAAAGACACTCCCAAGAAGAAGAGGAAGCAGAAGAAGAAGAAGAAAAAAAAAAACAAATCAGACCTAAATGGTGAACAACAAGAACTGAATAAGGTGGAACTACTAAATGAAACTAACCCCCCTAAACCCTCATTAGCCTTTGAAGTCCCTACAGACCTAAAAATGAAAACTGCAGCACTCGATCATGACCAGAGCCAAACCAAACCACAGACTCTAATCCCGGTATCCCTGATACCCCAAACAAGCACAGTGCAGCCAGCAATACCAATTGACACAGAACAGGATCTGAGAAAGAGCAAGATGAAGAGGGGGAATAAGAAAAGGAGGATCACGTTAGATGGGGTACAACCCAATGAACACAATATCGAAACCCCGGTTCAGAGTCAAATTTCTATATGCCATACACCAACTCCCACAATAAACCATGCAATTGATCCTCACCCTGCAATCCCAATATTCCCCAAACTGGTCTCCCCAATAAAGAAACCAATGGACCCTCAACCTGTAATCCCAATATGCCCCAAACAATGTTCCCCAATAGAGCAAACAATTGCAGTAGTTGTCCCAGTACCCAAGATATGCCCTGAGCAAGCACCTCAGATTGGGCAAACAATCCCAGTAGATCCAGCAATATCAATGGACGCACCTCAGATTGGACAAACAATCCCAGTGAACAGGAACAAGAGGAAAAGGATGAATAAGAAGAGAATGTTAGATGGGGCACAACCCAGTGGACACAATATCGAACAGCCTGAAACCCTGGTTCAGAGTCAGACTTCTATATGCCATACAACAACACCTCCAATAGACCAAACAATGGACCCTCACTCTGTAATCCCAACGTTCCCCAAACCAGTCTCCCCAGTGAAGCAAACGATGGACCCTCTCCCTGCAATCCCAATATGCCCCAAACCAGTCTCCCCAATAGACCAAACAATTTCAGTAGTAGACCCAACACTCAAGATATGCCCTGAACCAGCACCTCAGATTGGGCAAACAATGCCGGTAGATCCAACAGTGTCAATTGACACAGAACAGAAGCTGAGCAAGAGCAAAAGGAAGATGAAGAAAAAGATGAAGAGGGTGTTAGATGGGGCACAACCCAATGGACCCAATATCGAACAGCCTGAAACCATGGATCAGAGTCAGACTTCTATATGCCATACAACAACACCTCCAATAGACCAAACAATGGACCCTCACACTTCAATCCCAATATGCCCTAAACCAGCAGCCTTGATAGACCAAACAATTTCAGTAGTAGACTCGGCACTCTTGATAGGCCCTGAACCAGCACCATTGATTAGCCAAACAATCCTGGTAGATCCAGCAACGCCAACAGGCACACATCGGAAGCTGAGCGTGAACAATAGGCAGTGGAGGAGGATGGTGAAGAAGGGTTTGCTCAGTGGGGAACAACCCAATGGGCACAATATCAAAGGGTCAGTACGCCCTACATCCCCAATAGACCCTGAGCAGAATATGACAAAGGGGCAGAGTATTATGAGTGCACTAAAAATAAAAGGGTCAGAATCCAATGGACACAATGCTAATTCAACTGCGGAAGCCCCATTTCGAGAAACTATAGAAGTCACAGTCACTAAAGATCCCAGTTATCGGCACTTTCAAAGATCTAAGGTATGTGACAGGATTTGTGGATTTAGTTGTATTCTATATTTACTCTAGCCTAGAATAAATAATGAAAAATAATTTCTAAAGAATGATCCCCCTTTTAAAGTTGATTCAAGAATTCAGTTAGAATTAACCCATTGTAGTACATAAATGGTAACTTGGTGTTTCCAGGTGTGTTGGGCATGCCGAAAGTTCGATCATAACATATCTCAGTGCCGAATGCTTAAATCTCTATCCAAGGATGAGGAAATTTGCTTCTTTTGTGGCGAAATCGGACATTCTCTTGGAAGATGCTCAGTGTCTTTGGCAGGTAAAGTTTTTTATGCTTTTCTTTGATGAATCATTTATATTTTCTTTTTCAAATATGAGAACCACATCAAATCTGTAAGTTGCATGAAAATTGTTAATTTTACCGATTTTGATTGAAGTTTACACAGCAGCTACCTGAGTCATGAATATATATGCTTGCCCAGACTTAATTTGAAACTTAATATTGTTACTAACTGATGAGATCACATCCGAGTGATTAACCGATAAATGGTTTTATTTTTACTTGTCATCTACTTGTGCGAGACTTGTATGGACGGGGTGCTCTTCTCATATCAAAACTTTTTTGCAGAGCATATTATGTTGATAGGAAGCGTGCTTCATACAGAATAATTTACTGTTCATGCAAGCACTCTACTTCTGATCAATTTTTTTTTATCTTTGAAGTACATACATAGTTACATATTGTGATTAAAGGTGTTTAGAAATTAGAACTTACCATGGATATAAATGCTCACACGACTTTAGCTTCTCTCCTCTAGGAAAATGTTTATGTATAAAGTTGTTTACCTCTTGTTTTTGGTCATATTTGACTTCATTGGTATATTATCTTAAAAACATGCGATTCTAAGAGAGTTAGATGTGGGAATTTGGCATTAAAAAGTCATCTAGGATCATGATTTGTTTCAGAGGTTGATATATGGTTTTGATATTATCGTAAGACCAACATAGATAATATACAATATATAATAAGAGATGTATGAATGTAGTTCTATGTACTTGAATGCTCATGTATTAAAGAAAAGATAATTATACTAATTTTAATTCTCTCTCCTAACATAGATGTAATTTTACACTTTTGTTGTTGATGTTGTAGGAAAGATGTCTTTCTCGCCATTCATTTGACTAAATTGTTTCCAATTCTTTACATTAAAACTTCCCTTTACAAGCGTTGATTAGTCTTGTTGAGTCCCATATTGGACAGAGATTTGACCTGAGTAGAACGGGGGCAGCTCTCGCCCCAAAAACTAGATTTCAGGGTTGAGTCAGGCCCAACTTTACCAAGATGGTATTAGAGCTCATCTTAGATTCGTTGGACTACTCGTGGATGTCTTTGGAAACTTCACCTCTAGATGTCTAGTACTAGGCGTGAGAAGCAAGGTAGTTAAAATTGCGAGCTAGTTCGTAAACTCGCACGATTTTACGAGTTTTGAAGGCCCTTGCGAGTTCGAGCACACAGATAATCGCATCTGGAAGAGCAAAGTAAGATCACCGTGCTAGTTCGTAGACTCGGTTGAGACGGCATGCTCTAGCGCGCTGGTTCGGGTTTGGGTTTGAAAGCTGTTTTGCAAAAGAAAAACCAGTCAGGATGCGACAACCCTTCTTCTTCCATTCGCGAAGCTTTCTCTAACTTGAAAGACTCTTCTTCCATTCACGACGTTGTTGTTTTACAATCTCTGTTCTCCCTCTCTTACTTGCGACGCAGACGCTCTATTTTTTATGTTTGCGGCTACAAAGGATCGCAGCTAGGTTTAGGGTTAGTTGCTTGGTTAGATTTAGGTCAGGCCTTACAGCCCAATAAGATAAGTTGGGCGTTTTTGGATTACTTATTCTGGACTATGTTTTGGGCTTTATTTTGGATTACAAATTATAGATACCACCCCCTCTTATGCTTCTCCATAATTCCTTACAAAATAACTATTATACATAAGATATATAATTATACATCACCAATAAATTAACTATAAAATAACTATCTACATTTTTACTTGGATTATATTAATATTTTTTACTATTAATTAGTTACATTAGCATAGTTTTATATTAAAATATATTTTAATGCTCACTTGAAGGTTATTTGTGGTGTTTCATATGCATATATAAATAAGTTTGTAAAATATGTAGACTTTTACGAATCGTGTTACGACTCTACGAGTTACAATTCTTAAATCCCCTCTCGAGTTCAGGTAGAAACTTGAATTTAACTACCTTGGTGAGAAGTGTTGATATGGATAGTCCCATGTATTGGATTGCGATGTGGTCTGAATAGTAATTATAGGTGGGAGTCCCCACCTTCACCCCATGAGCTAATTGTTGTGGCTCAGTTAGGCCTAAACCTAGATCTATGACATCTGAAGACTTTGTCATTTTTTGCCTTGTAATTTCTGCTTTTGATTGGGTGTTCCCTTATGTACACCCTCCATTTCAAAGTAAGCGTTGCTTAGTATTTCCCGCATATAAAGTAAAAGGTGTAAGATGAAGAAAGAGATGAAGAAAGAGAAGAATACTTTGACAAAATCAACCTTATTGGTAATTGGTGTTTTACTACTATCATAAATGCAAAGTAGATGATAATGCATTGGGAGTGATGCTCTCATAGTATTAATTAGAGCGTAGTTTTGGTAAAAGGTTGAGTAAAATTAGAAAGTGACACTTTTGAAACAATATTTTTAGTAAGTGTGACAATTAATTTGATATGTAGGGAGTAATGAAATTCCTGGTGGTTTGTTGCAAGTTATGGGATTCTGCATTAGTGAAGAATGAGAAATTGCATTTCTTTTGACTTTAAATTCTTAATATACAATAACTAGTTTTTAAATACTTCTCTATAAGATAATATAAAAATTGTTATAGAAAGTCCGTGTAAAAAATAATGATATGCAGCAGCTACCAGGTCCGTTGGTATTTTCTGAGCTTCTCTTGCCTCCTTTAAAATATGTAGATTTTTTTGTTGCTTAAATTCAGAGGTTTGGAACCTGTGAGGAAATGGAAAGGGTTTGTGGAGGTATGTAAACTAGCTACTCTGGTGAGATGTTGTTTATGCGAATCTGAGGAGCAGTTTGGGACCAGTTGTTTTTACACTTGTTTTGAGATATGATTGTGTACTTGGCTGGCTTTACTTTCATATTCTTCTAATGGGAATTTTACTACATTCAAAGGGACTCCTAGTCCGATGTTAGAATTTCTTTGTGTTATTGAACACAATTCTTTGTTTAATACCAGTTGGTATTCAACTGGTATCAGAGCAATTCTGATCTTGAAGCTGTGGGAAAATTATACTAAAGATGGGTATGTCAAAATTTGATGGAGGTGAGTATACCATCATCCAATTCTGTTAGTATCTTGAAGCCCTAAGACTTCGTGAGGAAGTTTGGTTATCAATTGTTCATTTCATACTCGGAGAGGCTCATAGTTGGTTTTTACCATGGAGATTCACCAATCACAACGGTGTGTTCTTCACCTTTGAGAAGGCTTTGCTCATAAAAACCAAACCAGAATTTTGGATTTATTTTCAAGATTATGTTAGAAAGAGAGCGAAGCAGAGATGGGTCTGTTTCTGAAAGCCAATAGAAGCATGTATGACCATCGGGTGTGTGTGTGGTGTTGGGGGGGGGGGGGATGTTGACATAAAGGTGACAGCTTCAAAAAGGAAATAACCAGCAACCAGTTTCAACAGATGGGTCTCGAGCTAGTCAGACAAACCGTCACCGCTACAAGACATTACATTTTTTGGGTTTTGCGTAATCCTCCACCTTGTGGACAAGGTGAATATTTAGGGGGGAGTGTTGTTAGATATGGGCCTCCTGATTTGGGGTGGGGGGGAGGGGAGGTGGGGTTTGGAGGAGCTCAAAAAATAACCTAGGAGAGGGGTTTGGTGGATAATTTTTCTTCTCATCACTAAAGAATTAACACTATCCTATGCCTTCCCCTCCCATCCAAGGTCTCAAACAACCTGAAGTGTACCATTTACTCTTTTGAACACGTACATTCTTTTCTTCTTCAGTATCCGTTGGTTCCCATCCTATCAACGAATCGATGAACTGCTCATTTCGCCAAAATACTCAACCAGGTTTTCAAATTATCTCGCTAACAGTCTAACTAAACCCTTTCTCTCATCTAAAACTTTGAAGTTTACTCTTTTTTACAATGTAAATTTCTCAAATTTGTAATGGTAACATTCTTCAATTTGTCTTCTTTCAGCTATTTTCTTATGAGTCATAATTGTTCATCGGTGTTGCAGGGGGAGGAAGGCTTGCTAAATGCTTATTATGTCATGCAAATGGACACTTCAGCTATAACTGCCCTGGAGATGGTCATGGGAATTATCTAAAGGTATTGTAATCTCTTATTTGGATTTTAGACTATTTAACCAAATTTGATAAACCTCCGCCGAGTGTGGGGAAAGGGGAGGGCCTTTGTTGCTAAATCCAAAAATAGACCACATATTATCTGCATTATAAATAAAAAAAAGTGGAAGGAGACGAAACCCCGTTCTTTGCAATGCCAATCAAGAGCGGAATGGGGGAGTGGGAGATGGCAAATGAAAAGCGGTAGGGGAAGAAAATCCTTTAAGAGGGGCGGGGCTTACAAATTTGTGACTCTCTTTGAAAGTTTGGATGGAAAGTAGGGGTGTCAAATCATACAATTGTCTATCATCCATCCAACAAAAAATTCCTCCGATCCATTCATTATAAATTAAAAAACTTAATGGATTAGATCCAATCCATGCATCTAATTATATGGATGGTTTTCATCAATCCACCAATTTTCTAAGTCCAATGGATTACTCTAATTAAAATAAAAAAAATCCATTGGATAAAAAAAATTAACTCTTAAAATAATTTTTTTTCAGAAAAGAGAGTTCATAAGTAAAAACAAAAAATCTAAAAGTAAAATAACTTTTAATTAAGTACAAAAATAGAAATAACTCTCTCCGCTTTTAGGATTAAAAAATTAAATACTAATACATTAATAAATATCATTGTTAGAGAATATAGACTATTAATGCAAAAGTCGGATTCGGTTTGGGATTTTAGCATTCTCCTGCACTACTTTATAGTGGAGAATTTGATTTTATTCTAATCATTATAAATAAATTAAAAGCATACCAATCAATAAACATACTACTAACTTTGTCAAATAAATAAATAAACATACTACTAACTCAAATTGCACACCAAGTATACCCCCAAATTGCTATACATTTAATCAAGTAATAATACTCAATAACTGTACCTATATTGAAGAGTATTATTGTATACTATGTATTAGGTAACTATGATTTATACTTAGTCAATTTGACATATTTTCCTGGAATATTTTTGGAATATATGAATTTGTTTGATTCATTATCGTAACAGCATTCCCATTGTAAGCTATATGTAATCTTTTCATACAATTTGTATTCGTTAGGGGGTTGCTGCTAATGGGCCTATTGACAGAAGTAAGTCTTTCATTCTTTCTACAAGAAACTTGATCTGAATTCCCATTTTCATTTTAGTTTTTATATTATTTGTATATAATTTAAATCTATGTAGTTCTTAAGACATTTCATCGCTTATGATCCCTGTGGCTTTGGAGCTGTATGCAAGTAATAATGATATAAAACTTAATGCCCAAAAACTCACAGGAATTTACGTGCACTGTATTTAGCTCATTTTCTAGCTAAGAAATGTTATTGCATCTGCTCCAAAAGTTGCCATACATTGGAATGCTGTATTCCTGTTCTAAAATATATGCATGTCTGAAGTCTCGATACATCTTGAAGTCTATTAGCGAATTGGTTTGTGTTCTTGATATTTTAGGTCATCCTTGAGCCTTCCACATTGCATCATTTTGGCAAAATAAGCATCTACACGATGTTATTTAAGAACCTGTTGTTCTTTTATCATAAAAATTTAGTGAAAAGATTTAATCAATTTAATCATAGGTTTAACTTTAACAATGATAGGGATGGATAATTTCCTATAGTAGTGTTCTTCATCACTGATACATCATACAGATTGTTGTTTCTGGGTTCATCCCACGACAGATGTCGTTATGGCATGATGGGAAATGATCCTCTAAAGGAAAAAAAAACTTGAGGAGATAATGTGATAGCAATCTCACCCTTAAATCTCCTCTTTTATTTGTTGTAATGTGAACACATTTTCTCTCTCTTTGAATAGATGATGGAGATTTCACTGTACTCTCCCGTCACAAGAGAATTCATTCCCCCTTTTTTTATCGAAAACTGATGCCTCTGTTTACGCTGAAATGAAAAACAAGTTTCCAGTTTCTTACAAATGATTCGGTGGCATCAGTTGCCTTGAATCCTAAGTGGCGGCGTCTTCATAATTCTCCTTTTTTGTTGCTTTCGGCAATTAGTTTCTTCTGATGTATCATGCTAGGCATTGTGAATTTCTGATGATGTGAAGAGTGGATGTTCATAGTTATTATTATGTCTGACTATTTTTTATTACATTATTTGTTGCAGCAGCGAGAGCTGGAAATGGAGTTCAGTGCTGATGTTACAAATTTATGCTATGGGATGAATGATGGCCTTGTGGGTAGACTTCAAGTCAGTTTAAAATAATTACTTTTTTTTTGACAAAAAAATGATTATACTTTTTAACACTTTCTTTACCATGTTAATTATTAGAATATCCAATTTATTTTTTTATTTTTTAACTTTATTTTTAGTGGAGCGTTTTGTGCAATTTTGGTCCTCCGATTATTAATTGACAAATTTTGGTTTCATACTTTTAACGATGTGCAATATTAGTCCACCTGTTAATTTTATGTCAAATATATGATGGATGGGAGCTTCTGTAGTACAGTTGAAGATTTGGGCTTTTGTGGGGTGTCATTGTTTATTTAACTAAGAAGTGAGTGATGTTTTTTTTCCCAATTTTATGAAGTATTTATAAACTCTTATCCTTTAAGAAGTATAATTTCATCAAACAAAATATTATCTTTTGTCAATGAGAATTACTCTAATTTTTATATATCTTTTTAAAAAATATATAGTATTTACTATTACTCTTGATAAAAATTTTAAAATTACTTCAAATTTAAAGTTATTATACTAAAAGTTTCTTTTATATTGAAGAACACAAACTTTCCACTTTTAATTTTTTTTCTTTTTCATATTATTAGCAGTTTTGCCAATTTATAAATTCTTTAAGTTTTTGGCAAAGAAATTACATTATAAAAAATAATCAATTATTTTTAAAATTACTTGAATAAAATTTGGTGTAAATTCAACAACGTAAAGTTTCAAAAGTTTCTTTTTCATAATATTGAGAGAACTTATAAGTTTTTTTTATGTTTTTTTTTAAAAATTAAGTACATCAGAAAAAGTAACCAAATATATTTATTTATATATATATATATATATATATATATATATATATATATATATATATATATATTATCTCCACTATATCATTTTTAATATATTACTATTGTTTATTAAAACAACTAGCCCTAATATTGGGTAACGCACGAGATCGGCTAAATCTAGTTTGCTTAAAATATATATTATTTTTTTTTTGTTTGTACCATTGTTGTTCCCCACGGAATGTCAACATACTTTTAATGAAATACTAATATCTACTCGTGTTTAGAAGAAAATACAAATGCTAGATTTGTCTAGTGCGAGAATTGAACTCAGGAGCACCAAGTCGACTCATATGTTCCAGCGTGGCTTATGCTACTGAGTCGGTGGTGTTGGTTTGTAAAATATATAGTTTAATAATTATAAATAAAAATTAAATTATAAGTTATAACTATAAATTAAATAAAAAGATTATAAATTAAAAAAGAATATTAACAAAAGACGTTGAAATTGAAGATCATGAAAAAGTTTAACGAATTTTAATAACACAATTCATTTGTCAAAAATAAATTAACATAATTTATATTTCAATTGTAAACATAAAAACTTAACTCATCATTGAGAAGATAATAAGACAATAAAATTAGAGAATAAAACATATGGGTATCTTGCAGGGTTGGATGTAGTGCTGGACAAACGGTCGGGTAGTTCGGTTTCGGGTTGGAAACCTTCCATCCAAGTGAAACCGTGACATGTAAAAGGCCACACATTTCCGACCATAAGAACCTCCGGTTTGGGCGGATGGCGGTTTAAACGGATGGCGGGTTATGCGGGCGGTTAGGTTCGGTTTTCAAGCTATTTTTTTGGAAGCTGTTTAGCAAAAAAACTAGAAATAATTTGTTGCTCAGACAAAGAAAATGGACCAGAGAAACTTAAAACCAGAGAAAACGAAGAAGATGACTAAGAGAGAAGAGAGAAAAATTAAAAAAAAAAACTATAATAAGAAGAGAGAAGGACTATCGAAAGTGTAAAACAAATATTTAATAATTTAGTAGCATGATGATTAGCTAGTAGCTACTTCTAGTACATCACTGTATTGTCAAAGAAAAAGCTATTGCAAACCTGCAAACTGTCACATGCGCAGTAAATTGTAGCAGCCAAGCTTACGATACGGTCTAGTCATAGAGTCTAAAATTTTGCAAGTTATTTTTAGATATAGTAGTAAAAATTCGGTCGGATTCGGTTTTAGACCGGTTGCTTTTATGAGAATCACTTCCGACCAGAGCAATCCACATGAACCCATTGGACAAAACCGATAACCCACTAAACCGAAGAAGCACAACCGAAGGCTTGTCTTTTACTGCGGGTTTTACGGATCCGGGTCGGGCTCAGATTTTTGTCCACCCCTAGTTGGATGAAAGCTAACAATAAAATAGAAGCACATATAAAAAGTTGAAAGAAAATGATGGGGGTCCTATTTTAAATATGGCTGAAGATTTTGCTGGAGTAAATGTTGCAAGTATAACGAAAAAAGTTGTCGCATCAAAGAACTCCAGCGCAGTGGTGGTGAGAACTGGCGTGGTGGGGTATAGAGAGACAGTTATAAACCGTTCATGGCTTATGGTGCTTCTAAAAAGGGAGTGAGACGAAAGTAATACCCAAAATGAAGAATGGTAGCCTTAGGAAGAGGAAGAAAATATGTAACAGGAGATTCAGAAGTGAGTGATTCTTCAAGGAAAATGACCATCAATTTAGTTGTCAATAAATGTGTTTGCATGAATGCAAAGAAAACAACACAATTAGAAAGTGAAACATGTCGGTATCATGCAGAGCTGAATGAAAATCACGAATAAATAAAATAGAAGTACCTAATTGTAAGAAGATGATGTGAATAGTATTATAAATGAGCCGAAGTGCCCCCGAAAGTAAATGCTGCAATCCAGTTGAAGAATTAGAGGGTGCTTCCTTTACACTAGTTGTAAGTTATATTTTTAGTCGAGACTAAGGTATCCACCGCAGCACGCAATGACTAATCCTCTCGCTGGAATGGAGACACCTCGAAGGGGACAGCTGACCTAGAGATTTAAAGTTGCTCATTTACACTAGTTGTAAGTTATATTTTAGTAAAACAAATTGTGATATTGTGATATTACTTTAAAAGTAGCAGTAACTAATATATTTTTTTTGTACCGGACCCTCGCGGACGACCCACGCAGTGTCCCAACGCTGTCAACGAAGGACTAATCTGTGCTCGCTACTTGGGGCTCTTAATCATTTCGCTGGCCAACACCCTATTTGACGTAAGTAGCAGTAACTAATATATTAAAATATATAATGAATAATATTTATTAAAAAATTAATTTTAAACTTTTGGTTTTTTTTGTTGCCTTTCTTTTTTTCTTTTTGTTTTCCTACTATTACCAACAAACGATATGTAAATTTTTTTATTTCTTTTTTACAAAAAGTTATTTAGAAAATTAAAATAATTCTCTTTTGTGAAATTGTGCTTAGGATTCGTTTGTTTGTAGTGAGGTAAGTATAAAACAGAATACTATTTAACAATTTTTTGTGTTGTAGTTTTTTATCAATAAGAAAACAAAAACAACAAACAATCCGACTAGGGCCTCAATCTGGCAATTTCTAAAGCATATGCGAGCAGATACGATGAAATTGTAGTTGGACAATTGTTCCATAAACGGACTCCATGCTCCATAGATGAGCCTTGTTTTGCCAATCTATCCGCACAAGAGTTACCCGCTCGAAGTGAATTGTGAAAGGTAAGCTGCCAATCAATAATAGGTGCATGAGGGGGGGAAGTAGAAACTCCCTCATTAATGAACTTCAGAGCGGTTAACGAATCAGTTTCACAAACCAAAATTTGATAACCATTTTGACTAGCATTATTGAGTCCATGAGCAATGACCTGCAATTTTTTGTGTTGTATATTATTTAATACTAGTATGTATCACCCATGCGCTGCATGGGTCGACATTGACTTGTAAATGACAATGCTTAACAAATTTGTTTATGAAATTCAAAATTAGAATTTGTATGTTGAAGTAGATTGTGTGAGATATTAAATACAATGGACACGATCTAAAAATAACCTACAATGTTATATAATAGGTACGTAAATTTATTATTGATGTACACTTTTAAATAAATTATAGAAGATTTTGAATTTAATTGTTTATCTCAAAGTATCCGGTTAGTCATAAAATTACTTTGTTTAATATCATTAACATAAAATTAGTTAATTTTATATCCAGGTAGATATATAAGTTGGCACGGGTGATAAGTAGATATATATGTTTGGATTGATTTACTCTTTTAAGGTCTACTATTCGTTAACATAAAATTTGTTTAATATCATACATCCTCCCTTAACCAAGTGTTGAGGGTTAGATCCTCGCCTTGGGTATGGAACAATTTTAAATCTCTGGGCAAGTTGTCCTACCCTTCGAGGTGTCTCCAATCCAGTGAGGAGATTAGTCACTGCGTTCGGCTCCTTGGTCTCAACCAAAAATATAAAGTAGACCTTAAAAGATTTTGTGCATTAAAATAAATCTTACATGTACAATAAATTAAACTACAATAGATTACATGTACTTTAAACTTATATTTGATAAATCTTAAATATAATTTAAATATTAAAAATATATATAAGCTAATTAATTATTTATCAGTTTAATTGCTACGCACTATTAGCGTAGACATTTTTACAACCACAATGAATAACAATTCATAGTATGGTTGACATATAACGTTACTAATTGACTTACTTCTTTTTACAACCACGATCAATAACAAATATATTGTTAAAATTCGATTTAATAACACCCTCATTTCCCGTGTTAAAATCAAGCCACTTCATTTCTTATTATATACTCCACTCATTACAGAATATAAGCGTAAAATGAAATAGTTTTTTTTACAACAAAATGAAATAGTTAATATATATTAAAACGATGTTGAATATGGTTCATTATATAAAGTTAATCGATGAAGAAAACATAGATTAACGGGTTAATATTTAAAATCAAATGATTAAGAGACATACATCTCCCAACTCCCCTTTTTGGTCTTTGCTATAACATATGAAGTATAAGATCTCTATAAGTAAAGGAATTTGAACCCAAAACCAATGAACCAAGAGCAATGCAAGGAAACTTAACCATAGGCATAAAACTTGTCTTTCTTCCCTCATCATTGTCATCAGTCACCACTATACATTCAAATACAAATTGAAAGTTAACCAAATTTGTCACTTAAGATTCAGAAATATATATCAAAAATAAAAAAATTACTGATGAAACAAATATGTATCTTATAATAAATTTCAGGATTGTTGGTTACATGTTAATCCATCAAGTAGTTCAAGACAAAGCTTTTGCTTTCATGGTCTTGCAAACATAAATTCAAACGGAGAAAAGAAAAATCATCAATTTTCAATTTAGGATATTTATACGTAATTGATGATATTTATACGTAATTCGACAACAATTTTCAATAGCATATTTCCATTTAGGATATTTATATGTAATTGATGATAACGAATCATTTTTTGATGCCAACGAATCATTTTAATTAGCATTGTTTGTTTCATTTTGATTCAAACAATTACCAAAAAAAATAGTATAATAGTTATCCTGCTTGGTGCAAATGTTACAGTCCCTTTTAATTTTACTAACATTTAAGAACCAAAAGATTTTGATCAAAAAATTCAAGAACCAAAAGATACAAAAAATAATTAATTGATAAATTAACAGGAAAAACACAATATGATGTGAAAAAATAAAACACCACCATAAAACATAAAAATTAACATACAACTACCATGAATGATTTGCAGCCAATATCTAATGTTTTTTCGCCTATTAAGTATTAAGTCAACTTTGATATTCACAATGTGGAATTGATTTTTATTTCCTAAAGAGTAAGTCAATGTAGTCTCCTCCTATTTATTGTTATTTGTTAATGTTCAATTTGATTTCTGTTTTTATCACCAGAATTAAAGAAATTGATTTCAATGCAATTTATTTTCCATTTATATGGGGTTTTGATTACGTGACAATTAATTCTTGCTAGTTTAATTTTTAAATTTTGAATATTTTAACCATTTATTGCATACATCTCATTTAATATGTGACATGGACATTATTTGCGGACGTGGATTTGAGATGGATCTGACGTGTTTATTTCTGAATATGTGACGTGGACGTTTAGTTGTAAAACTTATGGTTTAGTATAATAGAGATTGTTTTTTATGAATTTAAATTTTAAATTATTTCTTTTTTGACAACAATTTTAATTTCTTGTGTTGTATATTATTTAAATGATGATTTTTAAGAATGTTAGTATTATATCATAATTCAAGTGAGCAATAAGTTTTTAACTAATCCTTTTTGTTGACAAAGTTTTTAACTAATTCTATTAAAATACATTTTAACTTTTATAATTTAGTTGAACAATACTTTCTTTTTTTGACAATAATTGAACAATACTTTCAAAAGCTTAATACAAAAGCTTACACTTAAAGTGCTAGCTCAGTGATAAGAGCTTAGTCTTGTATCCTCAAAGTGTTGAGTTCAAATCCCGTCGAGCCTTGCAATTAACTTTATTTGTTTTTGTATCCAATAAATATTGGACCGTAAATTCACAAATTGATTAAAATTGCACATTTTAAAAAGTATACGGATTCTTGTCAAAAAAAAAAAAGTATACGGATCAGCTGGCTTAAAAAATAGAACGGGGGAATCGCCCAATTAGAAATTGAGAAATTAAAATTGCACTATCCTAAGGAGACTATCAAAGTAATTAAACTTTGTTAAAAAATGTAATTAAATCATTTTTTAAAATGGAATGAAATAATTTAAATGGTATGACATGTGCATATAATTCATTAATATAGTATCTTTTTAGAATATATTTTTAGGGTTTATAAATTGAGTTAAATTATTATGCATTTTTAGTGTTTAAAATTTTTTTTGGATACCCTGGTGTCGACAAAAAAATGTAAAGTTATTTTACATTGATAGTCAATCACAACTACAATATAAATGACTTTCAACGTAGTTGGGAGAAGACTAACTATTTTTAGTGACATGACAAATTATAATTGATTGACAATGTTAAAATCTTCACCTTGACAATGATATAAAAATAACGAAGATAAAGTGAAAGAAAAAAATATTACGCTAAAAATCTAAAATAAGCTAGTGAGATAATGAGCCTGTTTGGATCGACTTATTTGGGTTTATTTATAGACATAAACACTAGTAAGACTTTTTGAGAGAGCTTATGAAAACATCTTATGACATTTCATAATCTGTTTTCAGCTAATTTCTATAAGCTCCACATGAGAACTTATGAAAACAGCTCATGGCTTATAAAAAATAGTTTAACATCATTTTATCATTTATTATTTGAACAGATTATGCATAAATACTTATATGATAAACGTGTGTGCCATAAGTTCTTAACTAAGATGTTTAACCAAATGGGCCCAATATCTTTCATGATATAACTCTATTTTATTAACTTTACCTAATCAATTTCACTAGTCAAATACAAATGTAACTTGCCAATATCTTTCATTCAAATCTTGGGATTCACTATAAATATAATTTTGAATTGACTAAAAATTTATATAAAATCTTAGCAGTAACTACTGTTTGTTGTTAGCAACAATCTTTCTTAAGAAATAGATTTATGAAAAACTGATTTCACTATTTTTAAGATAAGACAGACAGAAATCCTAAAAATGGGTATAACATAACATGATACGTTTGTTTGTCCTTGGTGGACATTATAAGACATTGAAGTTTTGTGTGATTTCAACCTTTGCTTCTTTCCTTTAAATTCTCCTGCTCTCCGTTTTTGTCTCTAAGCTTTCATTCCCTCCCCCAAAAATAAGGATCTCTTCCTCTGTCTCTCTCATTTCTCTCTTTCTTTCTTTCTCATTCCTCTATTGGGTTTCTCTATCATCTGCGACAACATGGTAAGTTCTCTAATTGTCTTTATTCATCTTCAACGATGCTAAACACATTCTTCAACCCAATTAATGTGTCTCATTCTTCTTTGGTTTTGTTTTATGTCCATTAATTGCATAATGAAATGACTCATGATGATTTGAAAAATGTATTTATTTAGGCTAACGCATCATCTGGAATGGCTGTTAGTGATGAATGTAAATTAAAGTTTCAAGAGCTAAAGGCAAAGAGGAACTACCGTTTCATTGTGTTTAAGATTGAGAATCAAGAAGTGGTTGTTGATAAAGTTGGAAGTCCAGAAGAAACCTATGACGACTTCACTGCTTCTCTTCCTCCTGATGAGTGCCGTTATGCTGTCTTTGATTTTGATTTCACCACCGATGAGAACTGCCAGAAAAGCAAGATTTTCTTCATTGCTTGGTAATTTCATATATTATATATATTCCTCACTTTTTGTATACATACTATTGAAAAAAAACCTAAGTAGACATAAAAAAAGTTTTTAAAGAAATGACATCTCTAACCTTATAAGCATGAGTTAGATCAGAAATAATAAGATGACGTGAGAGTTTATTCTAGATTCGTTGAGTCGCCTACTAAAGGTGTCAATTTTGGTCTAGCCCAACGGGCGGACCAAAAAGTCTAGTGTTTTGGGTTGGACTAGACTCAAAAAAGAGAGCGAGAAAGAATTGAAACATCTTGTCCCAACCCAGTTGGCCCATGGACTTTCCTTGGAAAAAAAGTGGACTGGTCGGGCCAGTCTGTTTGTCCGGTGTTTTGAGTTGGGCTAAAAAAACACAACCCCAGAAGTTAGTTGACTGGCTAAGCCTAGTCCGCTTTTGCATTTGGGCTCATTGGACTGGACCGGGCTGGGCCGAGCCTACTAATACACTAACAAGCCCAATAGACATTCATCATATGTTTACTTTTTTGTTGATGATATTTAGGTCTCCGGATACATCAAAGGTGAGACATAAGATGGTGTATGCGAGCTCCAAGGACAGATTCAAGAGGGAACTTTATGGCATTCAAGTTGAGTTGCAAGCAACAGATCCCAGTGAGATGAGCTTTGATATCATTAAATCACGAGCAATATAAAACTCTCATCCAATCCAATCCAATTAATCACACTTCATTCCTTTCCCCGTACAGCTAGCTTTTGCAGCACTATTGAATTGATTTTCTTTTTATATATATATGTATATTTTTGCTGTAATTTGTTTATTCTTTGTGTCTTAATGGTCTATGGTTTGTATTGAGGAAAACACACTGCCATGCATTTCAGACTACATTAGATGGCTATGCTTATATTGTATTGTATGCATTACATTCTTTGGCTTCTAAAACTGCAATTGTACTGTACTTTACTTATTTCTTTCCCACACCTTTTATGTATTTCTTTATTTATTTATTTTGTTTATTTTTACAATAAGTCACTGTTCAAAGACATTAACAAAAACCCGCTATTCAACTCTTGTAATTGTCTAATGGTAGTAAAAAAAAAATCTCCACTCAAAAATAATGCTAAGTTGTGATGTGATCATTTTGGTGAGAGAGCGCTCTCGCCTTTTTATATAAGGAGCATTGAATTGATTTTTTTTAGTTATAGAATTATTGGTGAGCAGTATCCATTAATTTTATCAAAAATATTTCACGATTTTTATCTTTTTTTTCAACCATTTCTTTCAAGTTTGAATCAGTGCTTTTGTAGAACAAACTAAATGCATAACAATAATTACGTTTTGAGATTGTTGCTATAAGGCTTCACAAATAGCATCATTTATCTCCTTCATATCTCTCATCAAATGCAATATTGCTATGAATAATATGAACTAGTGGATCCTTAGGCTTCCACATTCCCATATCCCCCTTTACTAATTGGATTGTTAGTGGTTTTTTATTATTGATCATTCATTTGCCAATTTGAACCCTACAAATAAGACTCACTCTTTAATATAAAGATAAACATGTAAATAGAATAACGCATTGACTTTTATTTTGTCTCATTCACATTCTCTTATTCTACTTCTCACTCTAGTTTTGATTATTATAAACTCAAATGTGATCCATATATAAAATAGGTTTTTTCATCAACTCTAAACTTTATCGAAGACACCACAAGCTTCATAATACGTATTAATCAAGCATTAAATAGAGGACAAATGTGAGCCCCAATGAGTACCCCAAACTCATTTCAAAGTACTGATTTCTTTTTCCACCTCCACCAATTTCAAGCTCATAAATCTCTAGCATATATACGATTCCATCTATCTCTGGAGCTTGTAACTCATCATGACACTTAAATAGAAGAACAAACAATTTCAATAGTGGAAGTCATATTTGAAAAGAAATGATAAACTTGAAAAACTTCAACTGATGTAGTAATTAAGGCAAGTTGTAATTGATGATCAAAACAATATGAATGTAATCAACATAAGAACAATCATTCAAAACTAGTGTTTGTGGATCATTACACTTATCTACCATATTTCTAACACCATAATACCTTTGATTACGAATGTTTAAAACATCAAGATTATATTGAGAAAGTATATCACATACTTCTCCCTTAAGAGTTAGTTAATGGAGTCGTGTCTTTAACATACACAATATCAAAAAACCGCTCTTGTATAAAACCCTTTTCATCAAATAAGTTTCAAAACAAGAACCATTTCTTCCTTTTCTGATACATCGGGATCTCCATCAACAAATATGCAAAATTTGAAATCACCAATTTCCTTGTGCATGGATTTGTTTTTTCATTTTACTGTAAAAAGTACAAGATCTCCTTTTGAATTTTGTGTGAAGCGAATATGTAATAATATAGAAAATTTTCAAACACGGCTTTTGTAGCTTCATCATCGTATGATGATGATGTTGCGAGTTTCATCATTCTAAGAAAGTCACGTCGGTTTTCTGATTCATAGCATTCATCATTAAAGCTAATTTGATGTCTTTAGACGTCGATTCTTCATAATTTGATCTGAACCTTATACATGAATAACATTCCTAATATGCTCATCTTGATTCAATAAGTCTTGGAAAACTTTCACTTCATTATTGTAATATTGTGTGGTGAGCAAGGGACCAACCACTTTATGTATTGTGATTGATGGTGGTTGTAAAAGCCTATACCTATTATGTGTATAGAAATTAATTTCAAAAATAATTTGTCAAAACAAACCCCAAGTAATTATACCGTCAAAACAAAATTATACGGGAATGTATATACATAAATAATCATAAATTGTCAAATGTAAATTTTTTGTTTTAGTTTTTGGCTCACAAAGTAATGCTAAAATATACTTATCAAAATCCCGAATAGGTAGCTCAGTTGGCGAGCTAAGAGATATCGAAGGAGTGCACCAAATGAGTGCAAGAAGGAGGTCTCCGGTTCAAGTCCCGGAAACTAACATTTCCCCCACCCCACTAAGATAATTTTTTTTTGGGTACAATTATCAAAGATAATTTATCAATAAATAATTTTTGACCAACAATTTTAAATATTTTTAATAAATATTTCATATTTAATTGAATTTAATGTGGCATTTCACCTAGAAATGGAAAGAAATGCCACATTGCCACAAAGAACTTACTTGCCTTGTGTTCACAAACCACAGCGCATTTTGTCACCAAAAAAAAACCATAGCGCATTTCTTCTTTTTCTCTAGCTGATCACCGACCCAAAACGCTGTCGTTTGTTCCAACATGTTCAATATTCGCGCCAATTTTCTCATTCTCACGCTCAAGGCCACACCAGCCTCTCTCTGAATCTCTTCTACCTTTGCAATCGAAGGTTCTTCCCCGCCCCATACCTATTTCATCATTTGATTTTTCAAATTTGTTTTTCAATTGATGAAATTGTTTCAATTTAGATAAAAGTTTTCTTCTGTTTGTGCTATGCAGATGCGTATTTTTTGTGTGAAATGTTGATGGAATATGAGGATTTGCAATGATGTTTACTGTTTATTAGTTTGTTTATGATTAAGGGTCTCCTCTGTGAGCGACCTAGGGTTTCTGCAAAAAAAAAGAGGGATTTCTTTCAGTTTTCTGTTTTGATATGCCTTGGTTCCCCTTTCAAGTGTGGATTAATTATATTATATTGGTGATTTATGTTTGGAGAAAATGTAAATTGGGTTTGGATATAGGTTTCTGTGTGTTTATGATGAATGGATAGAGGACTGTTGTTTGCTAGAACACGATTTTTGGCGTGTCTTAACAAGAATTGTGTCTGATGGTGCATTTATTAGATTATCCCTATAATGCTTGTTCCAAAATGTGAAGATGAAAATTGTTTTAGGCATTTAAGAATATGAGATTTTGTTCATTCTTAACATTGTGTTCCCAAGGAAATAAGAGACTAATTTCCTGAGTTGACGAGGCCCAGTTTTTGAGAGCTAATTTGCCTTCCTTATTGTTCTTAATTCATTTTCTAGTTGAAAATACTACTTCGTTACAGAATATAAGCAAAAACTGGTCAACCAAAGTTGATGTATCTGGTCCAAAATTTGCTTGCTTTTTCTGAATTGGTTTTGTACCATTAGTTGTTCTATTCTTGGGCATTTGATTGGTAAGGTCTTAGGTGTTTTCTATGAGATGCTTTTTTATAATTAAACTTGATTGGAGTAGGAAATACAGATTCTTGTTCAGGTTGTATTTGATGAACGATCCACAAATATGAGGTAGTCACTATTGCAGAGTGGCAGGTGATCATTCTTTAAGTTACGGATGATTGCCCTTTAAGTTAAGGAGTTGAAGTGGGTACTGTCTGTTGGCTATATACTTTGACACCATTTTCCTTGATGAATATAATTAAGTATTTACGGGTGAAGGTTGGTTATGCATATGGAATTCCCTTGGACAGATACAAACTTGACCTTATTAGTATTTTGCTTTCCCTTTTCAATGATCTGATTGAGTTGCTGCTTATTGAATCTGAATATTGGCACCGTGCATTCCCGTATGTGCATGTTTGGTATGGATTCTAGCTTAATCAGTTGCTACTATGATTTTCGATATATATATATATATATATATATATATATATATATATATATATGTAGTAGTTTGTTTTGACTGTTATTAGGTTCCCGTTCACATTCAGAAACTGCTTTTGCATCTTCAGCCTCGTGTCCACTCAAGATGTTTCTTCACTATTATATATATGAATATAGTGTTGTTGGCAGAGAATAAATGCAGTTTGATCATCTATATCTACACTTCAAAACAATTTAAAAAGTCACAGAATACATGAACTTTATATTAGTTTGTCAAACCAAACATTGTTTATGAAGAACTAACATTTTTTTTTATTTCTTTCTTGAAATCGGATTAAAGGGGAGTAAAAGTGGACACAGGGCAACCTTCAAAAGCACTCAGTCAAGATTCGATAAACGGACGCATCTTTCCATTTCCTTGGACTGTAAAAGAACCTAGTTCTGTTTTCCCAACCATGGAAAGACGCTCAGGCAACTCCAGGCCAGTATCCTTGTCTTCCCCTTCTGTAACTGGCACCACTACTATAACAATTGAAAACTCTGACCCATCATCCTCTTCATCTCAGCAAGAACAACAGCAACCTGAGGTTCTTTTTCTCGCCCTCAATCGCAAGAAGAAGGTCTCTTGGAAAGAGGACACTGTAGACAATGAGTTCATGCAGAAGAAGAGTTCCAAGAAGTGTTGCATCTTTCATAAACAGAAGCCCTTTGATGAAGATGATAGCGATGAAGAGGACACACCACAAGACCCTGATAAACATCTCCATGATCACAGTGACAGTAGCTTTTGCTGCAAAAATCACGATGAAGCTGGCCCAAGCAGTTAAGGTTTTGATTGAACAGAGCCGTGATTAATGAACCAAAATATCCTTTATATTTTGCTGTGCAAATGTTTCTAGAATTCATTGAACATAAGTTGATTAGTAAAAGGAAATGATTTAACTTTTGTTGCAAGGAAGGTAAGAGATCATGACATTTGAGTTAGATGAGTATTTAGATTTAAACTCCAGTGTTGATCTCAACAACTCTATTCATTATACTATTGGTGTTGTGTCTACTGTGTGCATCAGAGAAAATGAATGGTGAATTACCTGCCTCCTCTCTCAGTCTCTTACCCATATTCTCTCTCAAACTCTTTCAACCATCACCCCCCTCCCCTGCCACAATCCCACAACCACCACTTCATCCCCTTGTTGTCGTTACCACCATCCTGGAACCCTTCCATTTTCCCCAAATCGTAGTATAAAAATACATAGCAGATTCGAAGATCAAAAATATTGAGATTTGACTCTGGGTTTTCTTCCTTTCACTTGTAATCCTTACAATATTCTTTGAAAAGATTATTGGTGTCAGTTCAACATACTTGAATTTTCTATGGCATTTGCTTACTTGAAGAAAAGCTGGTCACTACCTCAAATTTTTGTCTTGTGCACTGTTCTGAGTAATAGACAGCAGAAGCAAAAAAAGAATGTAAATTTTCTATAATTCTCTTTCTAATGTTTATAACGATTTTATATACATATATTATAGTTTAACTATTTTTTTTTTAAAGATAAACGTGCGAGGGAGAAGATAGGAGGGAGGGAGGGAGGGACAGAGAGAGAGATAAATACTAAAACGGTGGCTCATACTCTGGTAAAGTTAGCCTTTTTGGCAGCTAATCCTCAAATTTATCATGTAATTCCAACATGTGTTTGGCAAATTATTATGAATGAAATGCATTTTAGACTTTGATAGTAAAAAAATAGAGAAACTTCCAAAAAAATACGAAAAGTTTATCAGAAACCGATTGTGACTGATTCATCGGCATAGTAAACTCACATATTTATTTTTTATTTTGGTCCAAAGTCACATTTAAATATACATATATCACCATCTCAAACTAAGTTGTGATAACGTGAGTGGAACTACTCTAAATAGCATCATTACTCTTACATTTAATAGTGGTATGTCCCTGGTTCTTGTATTGTTACATCGCGTGTGTAGGGTAGGAGATAGTCTTCTATTTCAACATTTTTTCGAATAGGAGACTCCTTTGTGAAAGTAAAAAGAAAAGAAAATAGTCCATTCTAGTGCAAGCCTAGCCAACATGACACACTACCCACCAACTTTAACTTTGAGCCAATGCATTTGAATCCCACTATGATCTAACATTTTTTTATCCTCCTTGCATAGCTGAGTAGTTCATACTCTACAAATCAAGTAGCTATCATATGCTTACAATTCTAATATGTATTTACCATCTTAATCCTTCAAGAGAAAAAAAAAAGTCTTCAAGCCATTTCAAAATAAATGAAACATAGGATTTTTTTTAAGATTTTGAAGTTCTCAATGATTGTCATTTACTACATTATTTTGTTATATATAATCTATTCCTTCCTGCAGAGGAAACAAAACATTAATTTGGATAAGTTTAACTCATGAAGGATCCTTTTTTTTTTTTTACTTTTTAAATGTTTGATTGAGTTATGATGAACTTAAGAAGTATCATGTTTCCTTTTCAAAAGGTTCCGTGACAACATAACATACTCAGGGGAATGTTTTGTTGTAGAACAATCATGGACTAATATTATACATGAAATACATTATTGGTATAAAGAAACTCTGGGTTGGTGCCTCGTTGGCATTGGTATAAAAAACATAATTATTTGAAGTTATGGATTAACAATTTAACATTCATTTGAACATTACTATTTATCTAATTACATATCTGCACATTTTGTCAAAGAAAAAGAATTACATAACTGCATAAATCAGTGCATCGTTTAACATATTCATATTTATCAAAATCCAACTTTTTTCATTCAACTTATGTGTTGACATAATATCAATCTGCATTCCTAACGTCATAAAATTTCTTCTTCCATAGGTAGCAAAAGACAACAAAAAGAAGAAAGAAAAATCAAATGACACATAACATGCCACGATGATGTCAAAAACATTTGTCCTATGTGTGCTATTGAATTGCGCCATGCTGGCCAGAATTTGCGTTCAAAGTGTCCATCTTTTGGATTTAACACACTCTGACACACCCACAAATAAATGAAGTCATCCACAACCGCACGCCTCACTACCTTATTATGTTACAGAAGCCACATTTTCTTTACCCTTCATTCTCCTCTTCCTTCTTTTCACACTCTTCTTCCTCTTCACAATGGCTCAGGTACTCTTTTTCATATTCTGTTTTCTTTGCACAGCACCTTTTTCTCTGTTATTAACTCTCCCTATACACATTTTCATGCTTCTTTTGTCTCACACACACACATATTTATAAATGAGTAATCCAATTTAGAATGATTTGAATCAAATTTTGTTTACCACTTTCTCTATGTTGCATAGCAGAAGGTGGTGTTAAAGGTCCTAACTATGACAGATGACAAAACAAAGAAAAAAGCAATAGAAGCAGTTGCAGATATCTATGGTGGGTGTTTAGTTATATTAACAAATTAATGGAATACAATTAAGCATTCATGAGTTTAAATGTTTTTAATTTGATGAACAGGGGTTGATTCAATTGCTACAGATGTGATGGAGCAGAAGTTAACAGTGATTGGTGAAATGGATACAGTGGCAGTAGTGAAGAAGCTGAAGAAAGTAGGGAAGGTGGATATAATATCAGTTGGACCTGCCAAGGAAGAGAAGAAGGAAGAACAGAAAGAAGAAAAGAAGGAAGAGAAAAAAGAAGAGAAACAGGAAGAGAAAAAATAAAGATAACACACATCATTGGAATTTTCAAATCCTTCTTCTATTTTCTATTTCCATGTATTCCTTATGCAGAGAAACCTTTGCTAAACCCTAAAGAAAATTATTAAAGGCGCAAATGACTTCTGTGAGTGTGATAACTTCCATGCCTTTGGTCCATGTTAGTAACAAAAGTGGATAAAAAACAGAAAAAAATAGGCATCCGTATAATTCATTTTCTATAAACTGAATGGGACCAAAGTACAATTCAGGAATGAGTGATGACAAAAACTTAGTTTTCAAATAACGTTATTGCTTGATGAGCAAATCATTTTTGTTAATCATTCTGCTGAAACCAATTGCTCAGGTTTGGCAGTCAATGGTTTGCACTTTGCAACAATGACGTTGAAGTCTGTTAAATATATTGATAAGATTGATAAATTCTGTGGGATGACATCACTGGTAATTATGGTGAAAGATATAAACATCACTCAATTATCTTAGTGATGCTGAAATTTTATCAAATACAAACATTACACATGACTATTCTAGGGGAAAGTGTTGGGATTACACTGAAAGCAAAAGCAGCATATAATGGCTTCAGCTCCCCTTTTCAACAGACAAGCGTGCGTTGGCATCCTCAATGAACTTGATTGTTTCAGTGTCTGAACGAAATTCACTTCTCCATGACTGGCCTCAGCTCCTTACCAACTCGATACATGTTGGATATCTTATGGAATGCTTAATGGGATAACAGTCACCAGAACTACTATGATGATTGATGAGTGTAAATCTGAAGAATGGTGACACTGAATGTAAAATAATTCTATCATAAACACAGTATCTATTAGATAAAACCAATAAAAAGTTCAAAATAATATTACAAAAATTCAATACAATGTTAGGGCTGTTAGGTACTTCTTAGGTACTTCTTAATTATGATTCTGATTTATCTTACGATTAATTGTGTCAATTAAAACACAACTCATACCAGAACTGCTCTCGACTTTTTAATTTAGCTTTACTATTGCACTAGTACATGTACATCTGATATTGCATAGGTTTGAGGAAAAGGTACAATTAGCTCAGTATTCTTAATACCTCGAAGGGATAGACTAATTCTTTTATTACCTAATACGGCTTCAGGAGAGTTTTGCTTGGGCTCCTTGATTGCTTTCTAAAAATACAATTTTAAGAAAAACTCTAGCTAACCAGGCCTTATATTTACATGGGATACCAAAAGAATTGTGTTCTCAAACATTCTTGTGATATCTTATTTCACCAATTCGAGTCTTTTTTCTAGGATGTTCTTTATTGCTTCGTGGTAGAGGGTCAATAATATCCCATTCTTGTTTTCCTTCCCTCTCCCTCCTAGCCCATGGGTACCACTCTAGCGCGAGGGTCCTAGGCCTCTCTAGTACCCAAAAGAATCACATTGATCAATTATCCTATTGGTTCATAATTTGATTTAGCGTGTAGGAATGCCAACAAGTCTTAAAGTATGCCACTGGCAAAATTTTAAATCACTAATAATTTGTAACCTACCAATTTAATCAATAATAATAATAACAACAATAATATACAACCAAGTAAAAACGATAAAATGGAAGAACAAAAGTCCAATAGGCTTGGCTTCCAGGCCAAACCAAAATACAGGCAGATTCCTAAGCACCAAGTCTAGCATTATGAATACACTTTACCTTAAGGATTGAGAGTTGATAGTCCCATGAGCAGCAAACTGAAGTACCTCTACTAGTATGAGGCAGTACTATCCTGTAAATAAAAGAACCGGACTTCGTATTATGTTACTTGGAAGAATAGATACATTCTTAGTGCAAATTTTAAAGTAAATCTAATAAATTGTTAACAAAACATATAGGTGTCAATTTAAAAAGTTTGCCCAAGACTTATCAGTTTTAATTATCTTCAGATTGGACAGACCTTTTACAACTTGGATACAAGCATAATGAATAAACCATAACTGTTTAATTTGGATTTTGGATAGCTTTCTAACTTTTTGGACTTTTTTCTTCCATTCAGCATTATGAACACAGTGTAAATATGAAGCCAACAAATAAACCGTAACAATAACCTGACAGTACAAAAGGCTAAGTGTTTCAATCTTCACCTGGATTCTGGAATATGGCAGCAGACTATGCCTGTCTTTGAAGCCAGGCAGAAAAGCAACCAACTTAAGCATGTGTTTTGGAAGCCAATATAACAAATTACCGCATCTTTGGCTCTTGGCAATACATTTTGCTGCTATTGCTTACTCCAGACTCGTGGAAACGCAACAACGAAACAGGAGACTTTGTCTTACAACTCAAAAATTAGGGGATTTTAATTACAAATTATAATCTAAAAATCATGAATGATAGACATAAATTTCAGCTGGTACAAAACAATAATGAATAATGAATAGCATACAAATGAAAATGATGCCACATCAAATATCAAAAGACAAAGGGTGCACAATAATTGAAATACATAATGGTCAATTTAATAGTAAAAAAATTGAAATGAAAATTATACTTGAAAGTTGAAAGGGATTATGGAAAAATGTCTCATACTATAAACAATATGAACAATGTTTTTCCCTCTATAGAATACTGTCGGTTTTACAGATGATGAGAGAGAGAGAGAGAGAGAGTCAAATGTGCAGGAAGATGGTTTTAAAATCTAATACACTGTTTCTTCAGGGGAAAAGGGGAGGTACATTTTTCATTTCAAAAAAACTGTAGAGACTAGTGTACCATATAACTGAAGGACTACCAAGCATCCAAATTATCAATCCTTTATCCACTTACAAGTTATTAGAGGCAAGGGTAAAATTAAAAATTTAAGTCATATAACTCAAGTTATAATCTATACTACTTGAGCCACAAACAAAATAGCTGCAACTAGAAGAACATTAAGTTACTTTATAAATGAAAAAGAAGTAAAGATTATTTATGCACCAAAGTCTTGAGAATAAACTCTTTGGCATATGCAGGCACATATGACTTAAAAGAAGCACAACTAAACTAATAAACAACAAATATTGTTGATTCATCATATATTATAAAAGAATAGGCATACAGGTTTACATTTGAGTTATCCGGTGTAGAAAGAAGAATATATTAGGGGAAGTGGTGGCACGTACTTTATCCCTTCAGCATCTAACCAGCTGAATAAGCACGCAGCAGGTAATGGTATTGGGTTACCCAAATCAAAAGTCGATGCCCCATCAGTTAACATATCTGATTTGAAAGTTTAATTTATGACTATGTATACTCTTTGAATCTTGAAAGTAAGTGGGCATACTTCCCTTTCTCCGCCATATGTCTCATCACTTCACGAGCATCATCATCCTTTCCAGCATTCCGCAAACAACTCACTAATGTAATATAGACAACAGAGTTTGGACTACAACCTTTGGTCTCCATGTCCTTGAACATTGAGCATGCTTCATCAAATTTTCCAGCCATACATAATCCCCGAATCATGGAATTGTATGTAAAAACATTTGGGACTTGTTCCCTAGCAATCATCTCTTGAAAAATTTCCTGTGCTTTCTCAAGCTCACCAGCCACTACATATCCCGTTATCATAACAGTGTAAGCCACCACATCTGGCATGCATCCGTTCTTTATCATTTCATCAAAAAAATATTTGCTAGCTTCCAAATTCCCAGCTCTGCTGAGTCCATCTATCAATGTGGTGAAATGAAGTACAGTTGGCTCAATACCGGTTTCTCTCATGTGATTTAAAAGATTTAGAGCTGCAAGCGGTTTGTCCCCTTTACCAAGAACATGAAGAAGAAGGTTATAGGTATGAAAATCTGGAGAAAACCCATTTCTACCCATCTCATCAAGCAGTATGTGGAACTGATCCACCTTTCCAAGTCTGTACTTGGCATACATAACAATATTATAAGTTAAAATATCTGAGGAAAAGCCATCAACTAACATCTGTTGATAAACCCACTCGATCAATTTGTACTCATTTAAAACGAGAAGATCATGCAGAATTGCATTATAGGAATGCTTAAAAGGCCTATAATTAAATGTCTTCGATTTTATCAACTTCTCCACCAATTTTTTAGCCAAGCCTGCCTCACCACAAGTACGAATCAAAATATTGAAAGTACGAGCAGTAGCTGGATACCCTTTCTCAATCATCTCATCAACCAATCTCCACAAGGCCTTAAACTCATTGCACTCAGCATATATATTCATAATTAAGTGATAGGCATTTGCAGTGTGCTTGTAAGCCTCCTTCTGACTACACCATACAAAAAACTTATAAGCCAGCTTTGCGCACCTGGTCTTATTATCACAATTTATGCTCTTCAAAATTCCATAGAGAACCTCTCTTACGAGAATCCCAGAAGGCCTTATTCGCAACTCATCTAAAACCAACCTAGCATCAAGACCAGGACCATCTTGCCTAAGAACCTCAAGAACCCTCTTAGAATCTAACTTTACAGTATCTATGAACCCTTTTCTAAGTGAAAAAGGATTTTGGTTAGAGTTCAAATCCTCATTAAAATGGAGCCTTTCATCCACATTGGAATCATAATCTGAAATTATTTTTTTCAAAGGCTCCTCAACGAATTCAAACCCATTACCATCAAATGTATGGTTACATAATCTCCGAGAAATAATTAAAAAATGGGAAAATTTTCGGACTATCCTTGTCCATTGACCTAAAGGGGCTATTGAATTCATGGTTCGAATTCCAACCCATCATCTTTGCAACTCTGAAATGCGCAATATTGACAAACACAGTTTGCCTAATAGAATAATAGATTTTTCTTGCAGTGGAAGGTTCCAGAAGCACGTTGCGCATGCGAGTTGGTGGATAACCATGGAATCGAAAACCTACGGGTTCTCCAAACAGAAGTGCAATGAGAAAAAGTTGAAAAGGGGAAAATAGCGTACCGTATTGGACGATATTTTGGAGCGTTGATCGAAACAATGTTGAGTGAGTGGAACAACGGCGTCATATGGAGCTGCAATTCATTGTCCCACTCTCTGGTACCTCTCTGCTAAACCCTACTACGGTGGACTAAGGAAGAAGAAGAATCATCACTTGGAACGCATCGTTTTGATTAAATGTATTCTTTTTTAGAATTTAAATAAATTAAATGTATTCTTTTTTGGCTTAAATATGTATTCTGCCCCTGCAAATATCACCATAATTCAGTTATACTCCTGTAAAAATAAAAACTTTAAAATTACCCTTGCAAATATAAATTGCTTACGATTATGCCCCTCGGTCAGCTTCTCATCCAAAAAAATAATTTAAATAAGGTTTAAATATATGTTCTACCCCTGCAAATATCACCATAATCCAGTTATGCCCCTGCAAATATCAGCATAATAGAATAATTAAAGATTTTGACAGGGGCATAACTGGATTATAGTGATATTTTTAGGGGCATAACTGGATTATGGTGATATTTGCAGGGGAAAATATATATTTAAACCTTATTTAAATTATTTTTTTGGATGAGAAACTGACCGAGGGGAATAACAATAAGCGATTTATATTTGCAAGGGTAATTTTAAAGTTTTTATTTTTACAGGAGTATAACTGGATTATGGTGATATTTGCATGGGCAAAACATATATTTAAGCTTTCTTGTTTTTTTTGAAGCAAAATGTATTTTTTAGAATTTAGATACTCGTTTATTAAAATAAAGCTATTCTTTTTGTTAAAAATTTAATTATTTTCTATTTGTCACCATAAATAAAGAAAAAATTACTCTCCTTGTCCATTAAATTGTTTTAAGGATTTTTACCGATAATTTTTTTTTAATGGGTGTATATATGACTTTTATATTTTTTTCGTTTAGCAATCTTTCATTGATTAGAGCATAAGGGTTGCTCAAAACCGCAAATACAAGGTGGAACCAAAAGTTGTTAATACAGTTAAATGCATTACTCCACCACAGAGACGATGACGAACTAAAGTTTATTGGACTTTTATATGTTTTTACCATAACTTATCTATCAACCTAATAAAAAAAACACAAAAGTGTTTTGTCAAAAAAAAAAACACATAAGTGTTTTAGCAATGAAAAGAAATACACGCTAAACTTGCCCCATCATTTGTTTGTGTTTGTTTCGTACGAACAATCGTTATTGTTTATAGAAAACAAAAATTCAGATTAGGGTTCATTGTTGTGGTTGAAATCAGGGGTTTCTATTCATATTCTCCTACAGACTTATGAGTCATGCAAGAACACATGCTTTCCGCCCATATGAGTTTTTAGTCCTCTCCTACATAAGAAGATTAAGATCTTCCCTCTTCTCTTATGAGTACCCTATAACCATTTCCTCTCCCTCAAGCAACTATTATTACTTTTTAGAAAATAGTGTGCTTGGTCTTCTTTGGCCAACCTCGATGAGAGTTTGTGGGCGAGGTGAATATGTGTTGTTGTGGTTGGTTGGGTGAATGTGGAAATTTCTGCTAAAAAATTACTGAATTTTTAGTTTGAGTTGGGTGTCATGATATATGGATTGTATGTGGAATTGAATCATATGCAGCCAATTTTATTTGTGATCAGTCAGTCACAAAATCCGTATTAGTCTCTCTCCTCGTGCTTTTTATTTTATGTTATATATAGATATAGATAAATTATTTAAGGACTTACATCGTAATTATATGTATTTGATGACTCGGATTTTGTGATTGCACGGTATCTGTATCCTTGTGGATTTCTTGAAGAGCCCAAATGTTTGCGAAAGAGACGATTTCATGTAAATTGTGCTATTTGTTGTCCCCCATTCCCTAACTAATTAACAATTAAATAAAAAACAAAAATTCAAAAAAAGCAGCAATGCACAAATACAAAATTTATGATTATATTAACACAATCTTACAACAATATCAAATTGTATATTCCACACAAATACAAAATTACAAACATATAATGACTTCCACATAATTCCATCATAAATACATATCTAACTACAAGGTATCAGAAAAAGCAGCAATGCACAAATGTATTATCCGTAAAGAATTTTTATTCAAATCCCTTGTTCTTCAGTTGAATTACTCTTGTATACCAGTGCATTCTTCATTCACTCTTAACTTGGCTAACTCTTTCTCCTTCTACAACAGAATCTTTACTCTTTGATAAATCTCCATCTCCTGCAACTACATCAAGAACAACATCTAAATCAGAATCATACACATATATAGCATAGTATAACATTTTGCAAAATCTACATGAAAAATAATTACCTTGTGGTGATTGCTTCTCCTCTGATGTGTAAAACCAAGATCCAACAGCACCCTTAAACCTATCAACATAACCTTTTCCTGGACTTTCCACATTAGGCTCTTCACTAACTTTCTCTGACTTCTCATTTCCACTAGCCAGCTCTCCATCTTCTTTTTTCACTGGCTCTTCTTTCTTCTTCTGTAAAGCTTCTGAAATAACCTCAGAAAGTGCCTTATCATCTTCTCCTGGCCTTAACTTTTCAGCTAGATAGTCCTTAACAGGAACCCCTTTGGCATGATCTTTATCCTCGTTTTTTGTTTCAGTTCCGACATCATCACCAGTGCTAGTTTCAGACACTTCTTCTTTCAATTCCAACATCACCTTCTCATAATCATCATGAGTCTCCTTCACATCATGAGCAAGTTTAGAAGCTTCATCATTTTGAGGAGAGAAAGTTTCTCTAGCTGTTGCATGATCTTTATCCTCATTTTTTGTTTCAATTCCAACATCATCACCAGTGCTAGTTTCAGACACTTCTTCTTTCAGTTCCAACATCACCTTCTCATAATCATCATGAGTCTCCTTCACATCATGAGCAAGTTTAGAAGCTTCATCATTTTGAGGAGAGAAAGTTTCTCTAGCTGTTGCATGATCTTTATCCTCATTTTTTGTTTCAATTCCAACATCATCACCAGTGCTAGTTTCAGACACTTCTTCTTTCAGTTCCAACATCACCTTCTCATAATCATCATGAGTCTCTTTCACCTTGTCGTCCTCGCTTCTGTCGTCTTTCTCATCATGAGCAAGTTTAGAAGGTTCATCATTTTGAGGAGAGAAAGTTTCACTAGCTGTTGCAGACAATATTTCAGTTTCATCTTTGTGTTTTGGTTGTGTCTCTACTGATTCATAGGATGGTTGTTTTTCAGCTGTGTTTGTAACGTTGTTGAAAGTTTCTTCTTTTGCTGGTTCATATTGAGTTTTTGTTTGTGGATCAAACAGATCACTTCTTCCAGCAAGAGGGTTTTCAGTTTCAGCAAAAGTTGATTGAGTTTTTGGTTCTATGATTGGATTTAGCTCATCTTGAACATTCAGTCTCTCAAAAGAATCTTCAACTTTTGTACTGTCATTTATTTCATCACTTCCTATAAGCCAACCCAAATAAGAAAATTAATCTCAGTGGTATATAAATTGTTAGTACTCTAATATATTGATAATTAATAATGTAGAGTGATAAATAAATTGTTACCTTTCCTACTTGGATCAGTGACTTTGGTTTGATGATTGGGAAGATCATATGACTCAAGTATAGTTCCTTGCTGGTGAGGATCATTCTCAAAGACTATTGGCTTCTCAGTGGCTATGTTTTGATTGATTTCAGTGGATGAAGAAAAGTCTTCAACTAAAGGATCATGATGGGGTTCATCTCCCTTAATTGTAGTACCTTCAAAGTCAATTTCAGACTTCCTTGAGTCTTCCACTTTCTCGGATGCGGGTATAGCACTCTTAACAGCTTCACTGTCATAAGCTGCATAACATTCAAATATATAATTCAATACAACTTTAATCAGAATTACTTTTGTTAGTGTTAGCAATAATAGGTTGAGTTTTTGGCTCATCGTTTTTCTCAAAAGGTTCCTCAACCATTGTAATGTCTTTTGTTTCTTCACTTCCTATAAGCCAATACAAACAAAAAATTAAGGTATATTTGATTGGCTTTATTAAATTTTTTCTCTATTTTTATAAAATTAAGCTCTCTCCATATCTGATATTTGGACCTTTTAAAAAATTTGCAAGAACGAAACACAAAATTTTTTTTTTACAGGGACTAAATTGGATCAAACACATCTAAACATATATTTAAACCAAAAAACTAAAAACACCAAAGTTTTTGAAATAGAGGGAGTAATACATAATGCAGAGTTCTACAACTTTGTTCAATTGATCATCTTACCTAGTCCACTTGGATCAGTGACTTCAGTTTGATAATTGGAGAGATTATATGACTCTGGTCTACTTCCTTGCACATGAAGATCTTTCTCCGACACTCTTGGCTTCTCAGTTGCTATGTCTTGATTGATTTCAGTGGTTGAAGAAAGGCCTTCAACTAAAGAATCATGATGGGGTTCATCTTTCTTAACTGCCGTACCTTCAAAATCAGTTTCTGACTTCTGTAAATCTTCCACTTTCTCGGATACTAGTGCAGCACTCTTAACATCTTCACTGTCATAAGCTGCATAACATTCAAATATATAAATCAACACAGCTTTAATCATATTTTCTTTTGTTAGTGTCAGCAACAGTTGGTTGGATCATCTTACCTAGCTCACGATCAGTGACTTCTGTTTGATAATTGGGAGTGGGACTATTATATGTCTCAGGTCTACTTTCTTGCTCATGAAGATCTTTCTCCAAGACTATTGGCTTCTCAGTTGGTATATTTTGATTGATTTCAGTAGTTGAAGAAAGGCTTCCAACTAGTGGATCATGATCATGGCGATCTTTTCCATCTCCCGTATCTTTTTTACCTCCATAATCAACTTCTGATACTACTAAATTTTTCTCTTTCTCAGGTGCAGGTGTAGCACTCTTAATAGCTTCAGTATCATAAACTGCAGAACATTCAAACATAGCATAAGATAATAGAACATATATAATGTATAATCGAAGAAAATGTAGAAAAGAACATACTTGGTGTTGTTGGGGCATCTTCTTCATGGTCTTCAACGATTTCTTTATCCTCAACCAAGTCAGCATCATGAGGAGTATGGTGACCAATGTTCTTAATGCTGTTCCTAATTTTCTTAGCCTTTGCCTTCACCTTATTCATAAACACAGTAGACTTAGAGTCATGGTCAGAGTTGTGTTCTTCTGCCCCTGGTGACACTACTATACATCCAAAATTAAAAGAAAATTAGTGATGGTTCCTTCAAATATAATAAGTTAATAACAATTCAAAACGTGATAATAATTCATATATTTCATACCTTGTTGTGAATCAATGTTATGAGGGTGGTCTTCATCGTTCTCATTCACTTGACTATGAACTACTCTTGAATCCATGTTAGTAATAATAATGTAAAAAGAAGGAAAGAAAGTGGTTGCTCACAGAGAGTGAGATCAAAGGATTACACTTTATAGAGAGAAAAGAAAAAGAAACTTGACAATCAATGCTGCCATTTTGCATATCATGATTGTGGACACGTGTCACATAGCCGACATGTATATGTGATTTGACACGTCATGAGTATGTTTGCCTACGTGGACTCCTAATTGGTTGTCGTTTTTTCATCTTAAACTGCTCCAGTGTTGCTGTCGTTTTGGATGTTATTGCTGTATGGTATGAAAGAGGTACAAGCAGCCGACCTCTTTGGAAGGTCGACAGTTGTCACAGTGGTACTCTATTATTTTTCTATTGTTTGATTTGACCCTCCTTTCTGATTTCTATTATTCTGTAAAATGGCTGAAACGGATGTCGGCCAAACAACTGGTTGTTGGTTAGTTATGAACTGTTTGTCAACAATTAGTAATTAGGAGAACTTCACACCTCTTTTTAATTCCAAAAACACAATTCTATGATTCTCAAAGAGTCTAGGTAGGATATGATATGGCCCAAAAATGAGTTTTTGAAGTGAAATATTCCTCACTCTACAAATTTTTCAAATTTTAAGATGGTATTTGTTATGGTGAGTCTTTTGACCATATACACTTCCTTCTTTCACATCTATTCGCACCACACAAAGACCCAATATCAGGGGGCCCAATCCAAACATTAATGGCTCAGATCGAATCGCAAGATCGGACGGTCCTAATTCGTTAAGACAAACCCCACCTCACTCTATAAATACAACATTCATTACCTCATTAATGGTAAGCATTCTCTCATTTATTACTTTGCTAATACTACTCCACTGACTTTGGCATCGAAGTGACTTTGCAGGTACAACACCAGCAGGATCGGATACGGTCATTGACTAAGGACATCAACCACTAACTACCTCGGACCACCCTTCAAGGTCGGAAGTACAGTGCAGAACATTGGCGACTACAGTGGGAGATCTCAAACCAAGATCTTCTCCCCTCAGAAGGCTTGAAGACCTATGACGGGACAGGCGACTCGGACAGACATTTAAGTTATTTTGACACAGTAATGCAGTATTGGAACGTTCCCGTAGAAATGAAATGCCGAATTTTCCCCCTAACATTGGAAAAAATAGCCTCAAAATGGTTTGAGACCCTCAAATCAAACACAATCTCCTCCTGGACCAGCTGGCCAAATTATTCTCAGCTAATTTTTCCCATTCCAAAAGCAAACCAAAAAACAAAAATGTCTTAGCGTCCATCATCCAAGAGAACTCCGAATCTTTAAGACAATATATAGAAAGATTTAACAAGGAAGCAGTTCAAGTTCGGAACCTCGATGATGCCTTCCGAGTTTACTTCATGGGGATGGGGCTGCGCCCCGGAAGCCCGTTCAAAAAATACATAAACACATGGGAGTCAGAGAACCTCCAAGATTTCCTCCAGTTATCCCAATGCTTTATCAATGAAGAAGAAAGTGCCATGATCGGTAAAAAACCACCAATGACCGAACCGTCCAAACCCCAAAATGAAAGAGATCAAAAAAACGACGGCCGAGGCAACAGGGACCCCCGACCTCGGAACCGCCATCAATTCTATACCGAGCTCAATGTCACTCAGGCTCAAATTTTAGGTGAATGCTGGAACATGGAGTTTAGAGACGAAAAATTTCCAAAACCACTCACCCACAGACCGGGCCAACGTTCTAATAAATACTGCCGATATTATCGGAGTAACGGTCACGACACCAACCATTGCAACGCCTTGAAAGATGACATTGAAGATATGATTAAAAGGGGAAAACTAGCCAGCTATGTAAACAAACCAGGGCGTCAAGCTGGCGAGATTAAAGATGAACGGGAATAGGAACCCAAAGCAAGGGGAAAAACAAAGTCGAATCCGACGACGACGAACTTGATTCGAGGAAATCAAAAGGACGGTCCGTAATGATGATGATCGCAGGAGGTTTTGCCCACCGAGAGTCCGGGAAAACAATGAAACGAAAATGGAAAGAGTTACTCAATATAGCCTCCACGTCGGTCGCACAAACACCTTCAAACCGACCTCTTTTGTCTTTTAGAGATGAAGACCTTCTAGATGGGAAGCCCAACAAACACGTACCACTCGTTGTCACGGCGGTGATCGCCAATAAGGAGATTAGAAGGATTTTGGTCGATCAGGGAAGTTCTTCAGACATCATCTTCCTCGACCTCGTGGAAAGAATGGGAATCGATAAAGAAGACATCGCTCCTTATCGAGGATCCGCACTATCAGGATTCAATGGATCTCGGACTAACCCTCTTGGACACCTGGAACTGATGGTTTCCTACTGTGAAGAACCCTTGGTAAGGATCATCAAAACAAAGTTCCTCATCCTACCGTGTGAATCAATCTACAACTGTATCATTGGAAGACCGACTTTGGGAAGGCTCGGAGCAGTAACCTCCACCACTCACTTAAAAATGAAATTCCACTCCCTCTGCAACAAGGTGATCACCTTAAACTCGGATCTTGAATCCGCCTCAAGATGTTTCTTCCTGTGGACAAAAGCGGGAAAAAAAGGCTCAAGATAAGGAAGGGGTTCCACTTGAGATAACCAAAAAAGAAGAAGTTACAAGAAGATCCGCCGAAGTCAACTTAACTGATTTGGATGCAAGATACGACCCAGACAGCTCGGAAGAGGAAGATGACGATGAGTTGGCAAAAGAACTCAAAAAGAAAATGAGAAGACCCGAGCCTGATGGGGAATCCATCGAAGTACAGCTCGGAGACAACCCTACTAGAACAGTGAAAATTGGAGCGGACCTATCCGAAGAGGTAAAAATCAAACTCACTCAGTGTTTAAAAGATCATGCTGATCTTTTTGCTTGGTCGGCAAATGACATGCCCAGAATCCCGCCAGAAGTCACATGTCACCAGCTCGCCGTTAATCCGGAAGCAAAATGGGTCTCCCAAAGAAGACGAGCGCAGAGTGGAGAGAAGGCCATGGCCGCCGCAAAAACTGTTGAAGATTTGATCAAAGCAAACTTTATAACAGAGGTTAAATACACGACTTGGTTATCAAACCCAGTACTGGTTAAAAAGAGCAACGGTAAATGGCGTATGTGCATCGATTATACTGACCTAAACAAAGCCTGTCCGAAAGACGCCTTTCCTGTCCCAAGTATTGATTGCCTCGTCGATAATGCCTCGGGTTTTCGCCTACTTTCTTTTATGGACGCTTATTCCGGTTACAATCAGATCGCGCTTGTGTATCCTTCCCTTACTCTTGACAAGACCGTCTTGAACGTGGATCACGAGATTGAGGGTGATTAGATTTTGAAAGTCAACATCAAGACCAATGTGAAGACCGTGGTTCACCCCAAGTCTGCCTGATTTATTTCCAGATCCAGTTTTGTAAGAGTTCCGGGTTTATACAGAGAATCATGCATAGGCTCGGAACTTCGTCAAGTCATATTAGTTTTTAGTTTTTGTTTATAAAATTTGAGGCATCGGCCGTATCCGAGATGGTTGTAATGAATTTAATTTTGTTTATGTAAACTTGATTCCTTGAATGACTTATCTTTTCGTCACCGTAATTGTCAATTTTCATAGTCTTGACCTTATAATTTTTGATAAGATCAAAAAAAGATAAGTGTGGAACGTAGGTACTTCCGAGATTTAGTTCGTACCTCATAGTTTTTGATAAGATCAAAAAAAGATAAGTGTGGAACATAGGTATTAAAAAGGTTTGAGAGGAGCTCTCAAACGATTAGAGAAGACCTGTTGAGAACTCTCGTAAGATCGGTCCTAAGGACAGTTTACCAGGACTCGGCCCAGATTTAACTCGTTCATTAAGGTTCTTGGCTACTAAGGTCAATGATTGATTTAAGGAAAAATCCTTAATGGACCTTTCGAACCTTTTTGGCAGTTTACCAGGACTCGACCCGGATTGAACTCGCCCCTAAGGGTTGTGACTGCTTTGGCCACGTATGGAGATCTCGTAAGATCGGGCCTAAGGACAGTTTACCAGGACTCGGCCCAGATTTAACTCGTCCATTAGGGTTCTTGGCTACTAAGGCCAATGATCGATTTAAGGAAAAATCCTTAACGGACCTTTCAAACCTTTTGGGCAGTTTACCAGGACTCGGCCCGGATTGAACTCCCCCCTAAGGGTTGTGACTGCTTTGGCCACGTATGGAGATCTCATGAGATCGGTCCAAGAAGTTATTCTAAAGGAGTTTGTAGATTTATAGTGGTAGGAACTACCGTTACACGAAACTGGCACACGCAAAATAGTCGTGTCCTTAAATGTAATAGCTCTTTAACTTTGTGGCGTTCCAAGTTCGGAGGATCTCCTTTCTGCCAAGTGTTTCCAATTTGAAAGCCCCCATACCGGTATTACTTTTAACACGGTAAGGTCCTTCCCAATTGGGTGCTAATTTTCCTTGTGAAGCATTTTTCAAACCCACGTTGGCTCTTCGAAGGACTAAGTCGCCGGATTCAAAATCTCTGGGGACGACCTTGGCATTGTATCTGGTCGCAACACTTTGTTTGATGATGGCTTCTCGAAGTGTGGCTTGTCCTCGAACTTCGTCGATGAGATCGAGGTTTTCTTTCAAAGCTTGGTAGTTTTCTGTAGGAGTTTTGGGATTCGCTACTCTCCAACTTAACTCGCCGACTTCCACTGGGATGACCGCCTCGCTGCCATAGGAGAGCCGGAACGGCATTTCTCCCGTAGAGCTTTGAGGGGTGGTCCTGTAAGCCCAGAGAACATATGGGAGTTCTTCTACCCAATTTCCTTTGGCGTCGTCCAGTCGTTTTCTCTAACCATTAAGGAGTATCTTGTTGGCTGCTTCTACTTGACCGTTGGTTTGCGGGTGTTCTACTGACGTGAAATGATGCTTGATTTTAAGTCGGACATCATTTTCCTGAAACCTTTATCGGCGAACTGAGTTCCATTATCAGTAATAACTATTTCGGGGATCCCGAATCTACTCATGATGTTCTTTTTAAAAAATCTCAGGCAGTTCCTTGCAGTGATGGTGGCTAAGGGCTCTGCTTCAATCCATTTGGTAAAATAATCAATTTCCACTATGAGAAATTTGTTTTGGCCTGGAGCAGTTGAGAATGGACCTAGGAGATCTATTCCCCATTGTGCAAAGGGCCATGTTGAGGATAGACTTCGGAGTTCGATTGGTGGGGAGACGTAAACATTGGCGTGGACCTAGCATTTTTTGCACTTTTTTACGTAGTTCTTAGCATCGGCTTCCATGGTCGGCCAATAATATCCTGTGCGTAGGGCCTTTCGAGCTAGGGAACGGGCGCCAAGATGTTGTCCACATATTCCTTCATGAATTTCGGCTAGGACGGAATGCACTTGCTCCCTTCAATGCATTTTAATAATGGTGAGGAGAGGCTCTGTATAACGTATTATCTATGACTGAGAAGGCCGAGGCTTTTCTTCTGATGATTTTCGCTTCAACCGAGCCTAGAGGCTCGATTCCTGTTTTGATGTACTCCAATATTGGAGTGATCCAACTTTGGCTCTCCTCAATGGAAAAATTGTAGAAATACAAGTCGGATTAAGAGAGGTGCTAGGTCTTCTGAGTAATTCCTGGATGATCGTCCGGTGATTACCGGGGACCTTGGTGCTGGCGAGTTTTGATAGGATATCCGCCCTCTGATTCTCGGATCTGGGGACGTGCTTTACCTCGGCTGTTCTGAATTGTGCGAGTAACTCTTGTATTCAAAGTTGGTATTTTTGCAGGGTCAGATCCTTGGTCTCAAATTGATTGTTTATTTGTGAAACGACCAAGAGTGAATCCGTGTAGAGATTGACCTGAGTGACTCGTAGGTCAATTGCCAATCGTAGACCTGCGATGCAAGCCTCGTATTCTGCTTGATTATTAGTTGTTTGGAAAGCGAAGGTAAGGGAGACTTCAATGATCACTTTATCCAGGCTTTCCAACATTAAACTCGCGCCGCTTCCTTTGGGGTTGGAAGACCCATCAACGTGTAAAGTCCAGATGTCGTTAACAGGATCAGCGGGAATCATTTCTGCTACAAAATCTGCTAGAACTTGGGCCTTCATTGTCGTACGCGATTCGTACTTGATTCCAAACTCGGAGAGCTCTACTGCCCATTTAATCATTCTTCCGGCAAGGTCGGTGTAGAATCTGCCTTATTGGATAGTTGGTGCGTACGACTATCTGGTGTGCCACAAAATATGGTCGGAGGCGTCGGGCTGCGACGACTAAGGCGAGGGCGATTTTTTCTATTTGCTGATGCCTGCATTCGGGTCCCTGAAGTGCTTTGCTTACAAAGTAAATGGGACTTTGACCGGTCTGTGTTTCCCGGATGAGCAAGGCGCCTAAAGCTTCCTCCGAGATTGATAGGTATAAGTATAGAGTTTCTCCCTCGTATGCATGATCGATTTAAGGCCCGATCTTACGAGATCTCCATACGTGGCCAAAGTAGTACAACCCTTAGGGGTGAGTTAAATCCGGGCCGAGTCCTAGTAAACTGCCCAAAAGGTTCGAAAGGTCCGTTAAGGATTTTTCCTTAAATCGATCGTTGGCCTTAGTAGCCGAGCTTATGCATGATTCTCTGTATAAACCAGGAACTCTTACAAAACTGGATCTGGAAATAAATCAGGCAGACTTGGGGTGAACCACGGTCTTCACATTGGTCTTGATGTCGACTTTCAAAATATGATCACCCTCAATCTCGTGATCCACGTTCAAAACGGTCTTGTCAAGAGTAAGGGAAGGATACACAAGCGCGATCTAACTAAGCGCGAGATCAAAACCATTCCCCGCCATTTCCAGAGCAAGATCAGCTGCTGTCTGCGCTTCCTTCTTGGACTTCGCCAGTTCAGCACGAACTTGGGCCAGCTCTTTCTCCAAAGCCGCATGACGTTCTTCCGGGTTTGAACTAGTCTCGGTTTTGTTCTTCTCAAATTTCTGCAAAGACTTTATCAGCTCTTTAATCCGACCCTCCGGCTTTCGTATTGTTTCCTCATCCTTCTTTTTGAGTTCTTCAAGCTCTCTAATCCGATCGTTCAGCTGCTTAATGCGAGCGCTATCATCCCCGATTTGCATCTTGGCAGAATTATGGGACTTTTCAAGATCGTCCGCATATGCCTTTAGCGTCTTCAAGTCACTAAGAGTATTGCCAAGGACTTTGTTCTTTTCAGCCAACTCTCTCAGGGCATTAAATAGCTTAGCACGCTCGGTTGTTACCAACTCTATAACGAGCAAAGATGAGCAAAAAAAGAAGTCAAAAACATAGGTAACAATACAACAAACGAGCTATTAGAAGAACGACCTTAGTTAAGTCATATTAGTTAAGTCTAACAGGATTAGTTAAGTCTTCCTCCATGTTTTTCTCCATGAAAGTCGCATCCACTGGAACAGGGGTAACTTTCTTAGAAGATTTATGCTTCTTGGAAGACTTAGAATCGACTTGCATCACCCCTTTCTTCTTTTTTTCCTTGACTTGCCGGGCTACTTTTGGCTGCTTAGTGGAAGTTCCCTCATCAACTGGTTTCCTCTTGCGAAATTGAAGATCAGCCCCAGGATCCTCCAGGTTTTCCTCATGAACGGTCCTGATGGGGGAAACATGAATGGCAGCACTAAAGTCGGGAACACTTTGCGGAACCCCTTGATTTGCAGACTCGCCTTCCACAGCACCCAAGTTCTGCAATGCCATTCTTTTCATCATAGCAATCCTATTCCCTGCCATAGTATCTAAAAAACAAAGAGCAACAGGACGAGTCAAAATACTTAAACAAAAGATAAAGTAAAGAAACACAAATCATATCTTAAAAAATTCAAAGACGACCCTACCTAGAACCCTCATAACCTTTGTTTTGGTGGCACACTTAACCATGCGATCGGCAGGAATACCTCGGTATTTATGTTTGGTATAAGGAACATGGGCGGAGATAAACAACAGTATATCTCTAGTCAGAATGTCGGCACGACACAGGTGAGACTCACCAATATGGTAGGATCCTGGAGTTATAATGTCCAAGACCCCAGCCTATAGGAAACTTGGTAGACTCCAAGGTACACCCATCCTGGCCGAACTTTCCCACATGGTCAATTGCGTCACCATTAACTGGCTCCATGAAATAGAAGAGCTCTTTCCATCTCCCCTTCAGCGAATCTGAGTAAGCTCGGAAAATCTTAGCACCTCTTCTAGATCGAAGGCTCACATGCTCCGGAGCACTCCCTTCATCACCTTTTTCATAATTCCTGTTTACCTCGAACAAATGAAACAACAGGTCGGCTGACACTGGACGATCAAGCGCGAGAGTATGCACTCCGAAAAATCCGGTTTGGATCCTTCTTTGTACAACGGGAAAAACAATGAAGCCGCCACCAATATTTTAATTTAGGAAAAAACATTGGAAAAATCCTTTTAGGCGATTGGCCTTTTGAAAACGAGAGATATAGGTTCGGGGGTCGGTTATGTGTGGGGAAGGTATTAGCACCCCACACATCCTTCCTACCGAAAGGGAACCTTTAATTTAGTGTGTGGTTTTTGACTGTTGATTTGAAACGCTTTGTTCTACTTCTTTTCTTCTTTTTTTATTTAAGAAAATGCTTTTGAAAACTGGGGAAAGAAGAATCTTTTTGTTATTATTTTTTTAAAAGGGTGCTTGACGGGAGGTGAACCCGCTCCTACGTATCCTCCGGTGCGATGAGGAATTCAAAGCTACGTAGTTCTAGTCTTGTTTTGAAAAGGCTCTTTTGTTTTTAGCTTTTTAGTTTTTAGGTGTTTTTTGAAATAAGACTCGAGTGTTCACTAATACCAAGCAAGCAATGGCTTCGAGTGGTTTTCATTACTAACTTGAAAGAAAATAAGTTGAAACCGATAATCAAACAAGCAATGGCTTCGAGTGATTGTAAGTAACAACGTTTTTTTTTCTATCCTTTTTTGTAAATGAGGCGAGCATCGGTGATAATCATCTAGCAAAGGCTTAGGACAATTTCCACTAATGACTCGTGTTGTTTTTGGAATTGAATTGGGTTCGCATGTATTTAAGGTTTGGGAGCTTTCATGATAATCAAACAAGCAAGGGCTTCGAGTGACTACCACTAATAACTCCTCATTAGTGATCAAACAAGCAAAGGCTTCGAGTGGCCACTAATGATTTTGTTTATGAAAAACTTAGGGTTTAAGCTTGGAAAAGAAATTGGTCTTAATTTGTTAAAGACATAGTTTAGAAAAGAAGTTTGAAAGCAATTTGATTTTTGGAAAGGAGTTTTGGAAAACTAGTAGAACATTTTCAATCAAGTTCCAAGTCAATAACCAAAATGCAAATTGCTAAACTACAATTCGCGCAATGATCTAAACTAGTAACCATTTTCATGTCAAGTTGTTTAGAAAAGAAAACAATGAATGCAAGAAAGTTCATAGATGCAAGCATAGCACATTCATTGAGATCATGTTATCAAGCAAGCAACAACATAGACACAATTTGTAACTTACCCTTTCATGTTGAAAACATCTCATTACAACATTTGAATACACAATGCATGAATAGGCAAAGATGAACCTAGACTACACATATCATGTCACAATACATAGATAGGCAAAGAATGAACCCAAGTTGAACATTTTGGCAAAAATGCATGAATAGGCAGGAGAATGAACCTAGATTGCACATCTTATTGAAGATGCATGGCAAGAAATGAACCTAATTAGGCATTTATGACACAACATGTGAGTAGGCAAGGAAGTTACAAAGCACAAGTGAATTCAAACATTTAATGAATCACTTGCAAAATCCTAGGGATTTCACATCAACATTTGACATAAGCAACAATGTGGTATCATTTTGATGGCATCAACATTTAGCATATTTCTACAATCAACCACATGAAAGGGATAAGTTGGGAAGGGCATTTGCCTCAAGTAAGATCATTAGCAAGCCATGAAAAATCAATTTGACATTTTATTTAGCAAGCATATGCAATTAAGGTGTTGAATCCCTTTAGGTAATCTTTAACACTTGGGATATGCACAAGTGCATAAGTGTCAAATCCTCTTACCAAATCATCAACACAAACATGATTTTCAAAGCAAGCAACAAAAACAAGCACAAACCCTAATTATCTCATGAAATGCGACACCAACATAGAGCTAAAACCTCATTTTATTCTTTGAAAGCAACAAAATCATGCAAGCAAATGACATAGATCAAACTTTTTGGCAAGGATTCACATGATTAAGCAAAGGAATGCACTAAAATCACACAAACTCTAATTTTTCTACAATATGCGAAATGAAACATAAGCCCAAATCACAATTTTATTCATGAAAATGCAAGCACAAAATGAAAATAGCACAAACACACAATTTATTCCAAGAGAGAGATGCATTTCAAGCATCCAAACCTCACAAAGTGTTTGTCAAAATGCTTGAAACACATCTCTCATTCAACAACAACAATTATATCAACATTTCAACATAAAATAGAGCACTAAAATGCAAAGAAATGCTTGATATGCAAAAATAGATTGATGATCTACATTTTTTATGCTAAAATTTTGATGATGCTAAGATTGAGAGTATACCTCAACTCCAAGCTAGAATAGCGAAAGAAATAAGGTGAATGAACACTAAACCACTTGAATCAACCCTCTAATCTTCAATCTTGAGCTTGATTCTTGAGATTTGAAGATGGATCTTTGAAGAGAATGCAAGGATGATGAAGGATTTAGGACTAGAATGTTGATTTGAAGTGAAAAAGTGAAGAAATGAGGTGAGGGAATGAAGAGGGGTATTCGGCCAAGAAGGGAGAAGAGGAGAGGCTAGGTTTTTGAGTGTAAATTGTGTGCAAAAACTTGTGAGAGGTGAGGATATGAGGGTATATATAATGTGCAATTAGGTTTAGGGGCATTTAGGTCATTGTGTACCTCATCTCATTCTAGGATTGCATTTTAATTTTGAATCAAGGGTGAGGATTGAAACACACCTTGATGAGGGGCAAAAAAAATGCAAAATGAGAGGGGAATGAAGGGGTAGATATTCAGCCAAGCAATGAGAGTGGTGCCCAAGTTTTGCAAGTTGGCAATTGTACTATTGTACTATCCATGAACCTTCCAATTATCATCTCAATTTTGATTATTCCTTTCAAGATAATTATACATAAATCTAACCATTTTGAGCCATATACAAGGTATCTTGAAGAATATGCCATTTTTGAAAATGAGAGATGACCAAAATTGCCAACAAAAATCCTATCATATAATTTTTGGGAATATTCCTTGTACTATTTTTTGAAATGCTTTCTTGAATTAATTTGAACTTGATTTTTTTTACTACACATATAAAATATGCGCACAATTTGAAAAATGATTTTCTTTATTTTTTTATTTTTTTGTTCAAAATAATACAATTTCATTAAATAAATTCCCAAAAATCAATTAATTGGATTTTCAACTAGCAAAAATTTATTAAATTGAAATTGACCAAACAATGCCCCTTTTAAATGCCCCAAAATTCCTTAATTTCTCAAAAATGATTTTGAAAACCTTAGAATGCTTGGGTAAATACCCTAAACCCTTTCTCAAATAATGCATCACTCACAAAATTATTTATTTTTGCTGAAAATTAGGGTTTTGAAACTAGGCGGACCAAATTGGGGTATGACAGCTGCCCCTCTTTATTTGGATTTTACCAAGAAATATGAATTGGCCGAGACATATTTCGAAGATAAAATAAAAATAAAGAATTCAGAAATTATACCAATTGTGTCTACTTGGAGAAACCCGAATTTTCTTTTTCTTCTTTTTTTTTCCTTCTTTTTTTTTTGAAAAATGAACGCTTGGCGCGCTGATGAGAAAGCAGTAAATGAAATGATTAACGACTTGCGCGCTAACTGCCAAAAGCAAGGAAAACGCTAAATGAAGAAAGCGATAAAGAAAGCGGTAAAATGCAAAGTTGCCTAAAACCTTTAAACGAACCCTTGGCGAGTCCGCGTTTGCACGTGGCTTTGAGGAGCACGCATCCTGAGAATGGCCTTTCGAGCGACCGGGGGGATCGTTATCAGCTCCGGAACTGATATACTGATCAATGCACGGCGTCCACTGTATCTTAGGCGGATACAACTATTCTGTTGAACCTCACATGGGGCTGCGGTCCATCGTGTTGCTCGTACACGACGTGAGACCATGAACAGAAGGGAGCGATGAACTCTGACAAGAGCGACTTGAACTCCAAACTGCAATGCACGCTTGAGCGCTGAACTGAAAAGCATTTGAACTCCGAACTGAGGGAGCGTTTTCTGGGAACTGAGTGCGGGGATTAAGACCGAAGTATTTATCCGTCTTTGTACCTGCAAGTGAGATGAACAAATGCATGCAATGCAAATGCCATGATTGCTGTTTTGATGGAATGAATGTAATGCATGACTTTCTCTTTTTGTTTATGTTTGATGAATGCAATGTAATGCATGATTTTCTTTTTTCTTATTGCTCTTTTGCTCTTTCTTTTTTGTTTAGCTTTTCTTCTCTTCTTTTCTTTTGCTAGTTGTTGCTCTTTTGCTCTTTTTGGCCTTTTCTTTTGCTGGCTCGACCAAATCATTGGACTTGCGTTACGAGGCACAATGATCGTCCATGATGACAGTGCGAGAGCCACGCTCCAACCTTTTTGAGATTTGTTTTGATGCAATCAGTGCTTTTTGTTTAGTTCTTGTGAATTTTACCTGACTGAAAGATCATCTCTTTTCTTTGTAATTTTCAAAAATTTCACAATGATTTTAATGCTCTGATTTATGCACATTTTCATAATCATTTATCATCTACCATAAAACATAATTTTAAAGCAGAAATGAAAAGAAAGCAAATGGTAAAACAACAAACAGATGGAGTGAAAAACTTGGACTTTTATTCATATGGAAACCGAACGTGCAGAAGGTCACGCCGACTGAAAAGAGTACATTGGAATTTTTTGAAACTAAAAAAAAAAACAAGAAAAATGGACGCAACAGATCTTAGGAGCGCTTTTCATCTTTGAAGTGTGCCAATCACCCATACTTGCAGCCTTGATCACCCTTTTATCCAAACCTTTGGAGGTGCTGCTTCCCTCTTTTTCTTTTAAGTCCAACTTTTATGACCCTAATTTTTGCCTGGACCGCTCTTTGCGAGTTTTCAGTCCACCGAGTCACTCTTTTTTTGCCTAGGCCGCCCTTTCGGGTTTTCAACCTAGCGAGCTAATTCTTGCTTGGCTCATCTTTCTCTTTTTCTTTTCATTTTTCTCAGGCGTAGTATTTCTTGACTGAATCTGAATTGACTGGGTTTCTGAGTTCTTCACCATTCATGCTGGTGAGTATCAATGCTCCTCCAGAGAAGGCTTTCTTTACCACATAGGGTCCATCATAGCTAGGAGCCCATTTCCCACGAGGGTCACTCTGAATAGGCAGGATCTTTTTGAGCACGAGGTCTCCTTCTTTGAATTCTCGAGGACGCACTTTCTTGTCGAAGGCTGTTTTCATCCTTTGTTGATACAGTTGTCCATGACACAGGGCAGCAATTCTTTTCTCCTCAATGAGGTTCAACTGGTCCAGACAAGCTTGAACCCATTCAGCTTCTTCCAACTTGGTTTCCATCAGCACCCGCAGAGAGGGTATCTCAACTTCGATAGGGAGGACTGCTTCCGACCCATAAACCAAAGAGAAGGGGGTTGCCCCGGTTGAAGTGCGCACTGAGGTACGATACCCATGCAGAGCGAAAGGAAGCATCTCATGCCAATCTTTATAGGTTACTACCATCTTTTGCACGATCCTCTTGATGTTCTTATTGGCTGCTTCGACTGCCCCATTCATTTTGGGACGGTATGGAGAAGAATTATGATGTTGGATTTTGAAGTCTTTGCACAGCTCTTTCATCATCTTGCTGTTCAGGTTGCTACCATTGTCTGTGATGATCTTGTCTGGAAGGCCATAGCGACAAACCAGATCTCTTTTTACGAACTTAGCAACCACAGAGCTGGTTATGCTGGAGTACGAGGCGGCTTCAACCCATTTGGTGAAGTAGTCAATGGCGACTAGAATGAAGCGATGCCCGTTTGACGCTTTAGGCTCAATAGGACCAATGACATCCATTCCCCACATTGAGAACGGCCAAGATGCAGTCAGAACATTTAAGGAAGCAGGTGGCACATGGATATGATCGGCATAGATCTGGCACTTGTGGCACTTTCTCACAAAGCTGTAACAGTCGGATTCCATTTGCAACCAATAGTAGCCGGCCCTCAATATCTTTCTTGCCATGGTATGTCCGCTGGAATGAACCCCAAACGAGCCTTCATGGACATCTCTCATAATTCTCTCTGATTCCTCCTTTGTCACACACCTGATGAGTACCTTATCATGATTCCTTTTATAGAGCACCTTGCCGCTCAAGAAGAAATTCATCGACAACCTTTTGAGTGTTCTCTTGTCATTCTCGGAGGCCCCGGGAGGATACTCTCTGTTCAAGATGTACTGCTTGATGTCATGATACCAGGGTTTACTATCAGATTCTTCTTCAATTGCTGCGCAGTAGTGATGGGCTGGCAGATCCCGATGCTGAATTCTGATGTGAGTCAAGTTTTTGTCGCAGTTGATGTTGAACATTGAAGACAAAGTGGCCAGTGCATCAGCCAACTGATTCTCATTGCAAGGAAGATGCTGAAATGTGATTTCCTCAATAGGCTCAACCAACTCTCGGATGTAGTCTCGGTAAGGAATCAACTTGGGATCTCTGGTCTCCCAATCGCCGTTTACCTGGTGAATGACTAGAGCTGAATCTCCATACACATCTAGTCTCTTAACTTTTCAATCTAGGGCTGCCTGAATGCCAAGAATACATGCCTCATATTCTGCAATATTGTTTGTGACATAGAAACTCAGTCTGGTAGTGAATGGGATGAAGCGACTATCAGGGGAAATCAGTACTGCCCCAGCTCCGTGCCCATATATGTTGGAGGCACCATCAAATATCACTCTCCATCTTTCATCTCCCGGGGATTTCCCTTCTTCAAATAGGGCCATGATATCCTCGTCTGGAAAGTCATACTGCATCGACTGATAGTCTTCGATAGGCTGATGTGCTAGGTACTCGGCCAGCGCACTACCCTTGATGGCTTTCTGAGTGACGTACAGGAGGTCATATTCTGACAACTGCATTTGCCAGCGGGCAATTCTCCCTGTAAGTGCGGGCTTCTCGAAGATGTACTTGATAGGATCCATTTTAGATACCAACCAAGTAGTGTGACTTAGCATGTACTGCCTCAAATGGTGAGCAGCCCAAGCTAATGCACAACAAGTCTTTTCTAGCAACGAGTACCTTGTTTCACAGTCAGTAAACTTCTTGCTCAGATAGTAGATGGCATGCTCTTTCTTCCCGGATTCATCATGTTGTCCCAACACACATCCCATTGAGTTATCTAGCACAGTTAGGTACAGGATGAGAGGTCTGCCGGGTACAGGAGGCATCAAGATAGGTGGATTCTGAAGATATTTCTTGACCTTTTCGAAAGCTTCTTGGCAATCGTCATTCCATTTAGTCTCTTGATTCTTGCATAACAGCTTGAAGATTAGTTCACATGTGGCGGTTAACTGGAATATGAACCTAGAGATGTAGTTCAGTCTTCCAAGAAAACCACGGATCTCCTTCTCTGTTTTAGGCACCGGCATTTCAAGAATTGCCCGCACCTTGTCTGGTTCAACTTCTATCCCCCTTTGGCTGACAATGAATCCCAACAACTTCCCTGATCGCACACCGAAGGTACACTTGGCCGGATTTAATCTGAGCTTGAACTTTCTCAACCGCTCAAAGAGCTTTTGCAAATTGACAATGTGTTCCTCATCGGTTTTAGACTTTGCAATCATATCGTCCACGTAGACTTCGATCTCCTTGTGCATCATGTCGTGAAACAATGTGACCATAGCCCTTTGATAGGTATCACCGACGTTCTTCAACCCGAATGGCATGACTCTGTAACAGAACGTTCCCCAAAGAGTTGTAAAAGTTGTCTTCTCCATATCTTCAGGAGCCATTTTAATCTGATTGTACCCTGAATACCCATCCATGAAGGAGAACAGTGAATGCTGCGCTGTACTATCCACTAAGACATCAATATGAGGCAGGGGAAAATCGTCTTTGGGACTGGCCCGATTCAGATCTCGGTAATCAACACACATTCTGACTTTCCCGTCCTTTTTCGGAACCGACACAATATTAGCAACCCATTGCGGATATTTTGCTACCGCTAGGAAACCAGCATCAAACTGCTTTTTCACCTCATCTCTGATCTTTAAGGACATTTCTGGTTTCATTCTTCTCAGTTTCTGCTTCACTGGAGGACACTCAGGCTTGACTGGAAGCTTGTGCACCACTATATCAGTATCTAACCCTGGCATATCCTGGTAAGTCCATGCGAAGACATCATCATAATCATGCAGGAGTTGAATTAGCCTCTTACGCTCACTTTCATTCATCGAAGTGCCAACCTTGACTTCTTTCTTACTGTCCTCTGTGCCCAGATTGATTGTCTCAACAGATTCCCCATGCGGCTGAATAACCTTTTCCTCTTGCCCAACCATTCTCATCAATTCTGGAGGAGTTTCCCAGTCATCCTCAACATCCTCCTCGGCTTGGTTAACAGGGTAATCAAAGTTAACATATGAATCATTGGCATCATTATTTTCAAAGATGTTCATTTTAGATCTGCATTTGCGGGAATGGAAACAGAATGAACAAGCAAAATAGAAACACATGATGAAGACACACAATAATGGTATGAAAAACGATTTTATTCATTTGAGAATTCAAAACAACATTTTATTGATTGATGATATTCGAAGAAAAAACATGCATGCCCTTATGAAATGTCCTGAGGCCTTGGGCAGAGCCAAAGGATTCGCATTACAAAATCATTACTTTGAAATGAAAGCAACAGGGAAATCGATGATCTTCCAATTGCCGAGCTCTTCATTTGCAGCACTGCGACGCACCAGGTCCACACTCTTGTCTTCCACAGCTGATTCTTCCCCAATGACAGCCACCTGATTGGGGTCCAGCATGCCCGCGCTCCTGAAGCTCTGCTTGAGATCACAGATGGGAACCCTCTTCAAGCTTCGTTCTCGCCCCTGAAGCTTAGCTAGTCTTCTTTCTCGCTTCTCCTCAGCCATTCTCTTCTTATCAGCTTGAGTGGGCCAATATCCTAACCCACATCTATCCTTGTACTCTTGCAACTAGACAGGTGCTAGAATTCCTTGCTCGGACCTTCCTAAACCCTTTCCGATCTGGTAACCATTTCTCAGCATGACCTTGGCGACCATGATATCAGCATTAGACATTCTTGGTGCAGGCAGTGGGGCTTCCTCTCCCACGAAAGCGGCATTTGCAATTTCCAATGACTGAAAAGCAGTTTCAAGGGATTCCTCTGCAGCCTCGATGTATTGAGAGGGATGGGGCTTGTTAATCATAAACTCTTCTTCTCCAAAGACGACTATCAGTTTGTCGTCGACTACAAACTTAAGCCTCTGATGGAGAGATGAAGGAACAGCTCCTGCAGCATGAATCCAAGGTCTTCCCAAGAGACAGCTGTAGGATGATGCGATGTCCATGATTTGAAAGTTCACATAAAACACCTCAGGCCCTATCTGCACCGGAAACTCTATTTCCCCGATAACCTCTTTCTTGGATCCGTCGAATGCTCTGACTAGCGTTGAGCTAGGCTTCATATATGAACAGTCTACGTCTAGCCTGTTCATTGTAGATTTGGGCATGACATTCAAAGAGAATCCATTGTCTATGAGGACCCGAGAAAGTGTATATTCACCACATCTGACTGAAATGTGCAATGCTTGATTATGTCCCTTTCCTTCAGGGGTGAGCTCGTCATCAGTAAAGGTAATATAGTTGGAAGCAACGATGTTCCCTACGATGCCATCAAGCTGGTTAACAGTGATGTCTTGGGCTACATGGGCTTCATTCAGCACTTTCACTAGGGCAGCACGGTGGGCCTCTGAACTGAGCAGCAAGGACATGATAGAGATCTTTGCAGGAGTGTGGTGCAGCTGGTCCACCACTTTGTAATCGCTTTGCCGCATGATTCTCAGAAATTCGGAAGCTTCTTGCTCTGACACCCTTCTACTTTCCACGGGCTCTTGCTCTTTACCCTTACCCTTTCGAATTCTTTCTTCATCCTCTTTTGATGGACCCACTTTAAGGGCTTCAGGGACATAGACACGTCCGCCTCTAGTGACTCCGCTGCTTCCCGCAATGTTTGTGACATCGGGAACAGCTTGAGGATTCTGAGTTTGAACTGGCACACCATAACTCCACGGAACAGCACTATCCTTTTGATAAGGAGCTGGGACAGGAATCACAATTGTCTTAGGTTTCTCCATGCTCGACTTTTGACTATACGGGACCTCAATAGGCTTCTGGACACTTCTGTTCTTATCAGACTGGCAAGTCAACACATCTTCCTCTTTTTCTTGCACACCTATTTGGATTATATGACGATCCAACAGGTCTTGCAAAACTATCTTCAAGGCCTCACATGCCCCAGCACAATTATCATCAGCACAGACTTCTTTCTAAGTACAGCCTTTCTTGATGACCCCAAACTTGCACAGCTCTGCATGAATGACCTTCAGTGGTGTCTGAATACACTCCACAGTTCTGATTAAGGGTTGGCCTCCCGTGTCAAGGATGGCGTTGGTTGCAGGTTCTTCATGACCAGGCAGCGGGTTAGTTGTAATGCTTGGGTTTTCTTGTTTGAAGGTTATCCCTTTGGTGTCAATCAGATCTTGCACTACAAGTTTGAAGGCCTTGCAGTCTTCCACAGCATGTCCGACTGCCCCTTCATGAAATCTGCAGGTAATGTTGGGATTGTATCCTCGGAAATAAGGTGGTTGGACTGGTTTCATGGGTCTGGTGTTGATGAGCTCGTTGGTGACAAGGTAGTTAAAGAGGTCGGTGTATGACATAGGAATGGGATCAAAGGTGGTCCGTTTTCTGTCTTGATAATTTCTATGGTGATTACTTTGTGGTGAGCGGGTTGGTTGTGTTTGAGTGGGGACAGGGATATCTTGTGGTTGATAAGGTGGGCTTATGGTAATGGTGTTGGTCTCTCCTTCCTTCTTCTTTGGAAATCCGAAAAACGGCTTTTTATGGGTGCTTGTACCTGCGGAACCATGGGCAATCTTGCCGCTCCTCAGCCCATTTTCTAATCTCTCGCCGATGATTACCATATCTGAAAAGTTGGAGGACACACTGCCGATCAACCGATCATAGTATAATGGAGGCAAAGTTTCCATAAACATGATTTTCTAACAGAGGTGGTGACACTTGTGCAGCTAGAGCCCTCCACCGCTGGGCATACTCTTTAAATGACTCGTTGTCCCTCTTTGCCATGCTCTGTAACTGTGTTCTATCCGGTGCCATATCTGTGTTGTACTGGTACTGTCTGAGGAAGGCATCAGCCAAGTCTTTCCAACAACGAATCTGGGACGGTTCTAGCTGCATGTACCAGTTGAGAGATGCCCCAGCAAGGCTCTCTTGGAAGCAGTGAATTAACAGCTTGTCATCATGAGAATGCGTAGACATTTTTCTACAGTACATGGTCAGATGGCTCTTAGGGCAAGTTACACCTCGGTACTTATCGAAATCAGGCACTTTGAACTTAGGAGGTAAAACCACATCAGGAATGAGACATAAATCGCGAGCCTCTCTCGATCTAGAGCCTGATCCTTCAATCATTTTTAAGCGCTCTTCTAACACCTGAAACTTTTCTCTAGTTTGTTGGTGCTCAATATAATAGCCTTGGGGGAAACTGTTCATTCCAAGGTGGGGACGGAACATTGGAGCCATGGTTGAGACCGCATGCGGAGCATGAGGATAAGCAGAGTTCCCAAGAATGAGGCTTTGGGCCGGAGGATTTGCAGCTGGCTGGGGAGTAAAGCCTTGTGGAGTCACCTGAGGTATGACAATGGGATGTGGAGACTGAACCCGAGGTTCGCCCATTACTCCCTCTGATCCTGCAGATGCAGGTTGTCCATTCTCGACATTCACCAAAGGACCAGTTCCTTGGTTAACTTCTGGGTTTGAAGGAGGAGTGTAGCCTAGAGGCAGTCCAAAAGGAGGCCATTGAGCAGCTTGGTAGTCATTTCCATTCTTCAGGGACAGCAGGACCCTCATCATCTCTGACATCTGTGCCTTCATAGCATTCATCTCATTTCTGATTTCTTGGTCACCTTGACTGGAACTATCCGGAGTTGGGTTACCCTGATTCTGCACTACTGGACCTGGGCCTGTCTCGTTTCTGATCTCTGAGCTCAGATTTGCCTGATTCGGATTCTCCGCACTTGGATGGGACTGATCAAGATCGTTCAGAATCGTTGCCATGCCTCTTGCTTGAGAACGTGTCCAATAACGATGTTGGCGAACCAGCTTGCCTTACTTTCTGTTGATGGAACACTTATATGAGCTCGTGAATGAATTAATGAATGAATGCAATGCAGATGCATATGATTTTATGTTGCTTGATGCTAGGAATCGCGACATAGTTCGCCTTGTCATAAGCACATAATCGTTTTTTCTCTCTCTCTTTTTTAATTAATTTTGGAAATGCAATGAGAGGGGAATCGAAATAGCAAGTCAGCACACTTCATACATCGGGAATTCAAACAAAAGCCTTAACAACTTCCTTAAAGGGAAGGATAGTACAATATTCATATGGAGTACAATACTCGAAAGCAAATAAAAGATTACAATATTCAGGAATACAATACTCAAATGGAAAGTAAATACTCAAAATGAAAGGTACAAATAAACAGCTCAAATACAAAGAGCTTTGAAATCTCCGACCCTCTTCCTTTTCTTGCTGACGTTCGCATCTCGGGATCGCTCTCTGAACTCCGTGATTAAAGCCCTGCAGAATTTCACAAACTGGTAAACCTCGGGTGGGGTATTGAGGAAGTGCATTTCGGCCTCGGCTATTTTCAAATTCTTGGGGACTCCCGCAATGGCTTGGCTAGCTAGCTCTGCCAGCTTTGAAAATTTGTTCTTCCAAAGCTGAATCTCCTCTCTTAGCTCCTTGATGATTTCTTGATCCTCTATTTTGCCAACCAATGCCATGAAGCGTTTCTCCCAGTACTGGCTTTCTGCTTACACTTGCCTATAAGCCCCTTCTAGACACATGAGATTCCTCCCCAGTTCCTCAGATCTTCCTTGTTCGAACCTCAGAGCTTGCTGATACTCCTTAAGGATATCTTCAATAGAACTCCTCTCTCGCTCAAGGTTCCTTAGCTGACCTTTCAATTCTACCACCAAGCGGGATTCTTGTCTTGACTTAGTTGCTATACTCTTCCACTCTTCGGCTTCCTCAAGTGCTTTTCTTGTTTTCTGCTTGCACCTTTGGAGTTCCTCTCTAGCTCCCCTCAGGTATTTCTGAGCCTCTAGCTTGCTTTTCTCTTCTCTTTTGAATCGCTTGACGCTCTCCTCAACAGCGATCATCTTGATAGCATCTTCTTTCTCTAACCTTTCTTTCTCTATGGTCATTTTCTCCAATTCTGTTTGCAATGCCTTCTTTTCTTCCTCCACTTTTGCTAAGGCTGACTTGACTTCATTCAACTCCTCAAAGGTAGGAGTGTAAGGCTCTGATATCTCCTCTTCAAGGGATAGTGCCCCTTGATTTGGTAATTTTGCATTTTGAAGCCTCTCTTTGAGCCACTGGTTAAAGGTGATGCTACTGGTTCTCTTGGACAGCTCTTCGCCTTCCTTATGCACTACGGACTCCCATGCTTGCAGAACTCGCCGAAGCAAGTCTTCGCATTTAGGACTCCCCTTATAGAGGTAAAAGCGAGACAGCATGCTTTCGGAGGGTGAATTCCGCATTGGGTAACCGAGTTGTCTTAAGGTCAGTGAAGGATTATAGTTGATACACCCTTGCGTTCCCATGAGAGGCACATTCTGGAAACTTCCACAGCTGAACACCACCATAGGCCTTTCCTTCCAACAAGCAGTGGTAAACCAGCGGATCTGGAGATCATTGAGACTTTTCAAGACCTCAACCCATTCAAGAGAAGTCATGATCTTTACATCACAGCTTAAGGCATAGGAGATCAACTCCCTAACTTCTTTTCGGTTGTTGACAACATGAGTGACAAGCCAAGCATAGAGGACGTGAGAGGAGAAACACATTTTCTTCTTGTGGAAATCACTGTAACGGGTGAAAGCCTGATAAGTGTTGGCGAGAACTGCGGGAACAGGATTGATAGGATTTTTGGTGTCTTTGAATGCCAAGAAAGCACCAATTGAAGTTTCATCAACATATCTCTCTATCTGAGGAAAGAGGACCACCCCAAAATTGGTTAGAGCAAGCACCAGCTTGAAGAGACCCCACTGTTTGGCCAGAGCATAAGATTGCATCAAACCCTCAAAGTACTCTTGCGGAAACCCGGCTATACCATTCCTTTCCAACTTTTGAAGCTTCAGTTTTTCTAAACTGATTTTGAGCAATGATGCTAGCTTTTCATCAGTGTAATAATGACCTTGATATCGGTACGGCGTGACATGCGACCTAGAGAACCCCAAAATTTGTTCATACTCTTCCAATGTGGGCGATAGTGGAAAGTTTTTGAAGAGAAAACATCTGATATCTGAGTCATAAAACTGACTTAGAGCCACAAGAGCATTTTCCTGAACATCTAACTGCAGCAGCCTACAAATGTTCCCATATGTCTCGTCAAAGGACCCCAACTCAATCTGACCCATCAGTGCGGCACATTGCTTCAGACTGTCAACATCAACCCTTTTTACAACCGGAAACCTGGAAGTAGGTGAAGCTTTGCTATTCGATTCCATCTTTATGCACCTATGACAGGACGGTACATTATTTGGCTATTCCCGGCAAGCAAATATGAATGAGATGCAAAATGTATGCAATATTTTTTTTTTACATTTGGTTTTATAAATGCAGCATGATGCAATGCAATTATGATGCTAATGATGCATGTGGAAAAATAAGGACAATGCTCATGAGCGGTAGTTCAAAAATTTAGGAAACACGCTACGTGCCGCCTCACGTAGTGGTTTATGGAAAAAGAAAAGATATATTTTGGATTTTTTTTTTAAAAGCTCACTTTGAGGAAAACATGCCTAAGCTAGCAATGCAGCGCACAATTTGTATGCCCTCGTGTCCTACAAAGGTGGGAATCCTAGGGTCTAAGGCAACTCAAAGGTACCTCCCATGTAGCTCTAAATCACATCCTCACAATGGTTACCGGAGCTAGAGACATTCTCATGACGGCACCCACAAATGTAGAAAGCTACCAAGTGTGAGGTATCATGAGAAAGCGTACTCCGGTTGAAACTTTCATGAGAGTCAGACAGACAAAGGTCTCGAATGCCAGTCACTACTCGTCTCCACTCTCCTATGTGTTTTTTCAGATCCGGGTATAGGACCCCACTCATAGCACATAAATCATAAGGTGTGAAAGTGTGTGATGAGGGCATAGCACCTAAAGCCTACCCAATCTAAAATTACCCCGCCTGCAAGGAAAAACCAGAACAGTCTAGACAAAGAGTCGTCTACCCTAGGGTTTTGCAAACATATATCATTTTAATATAAGCATGTAAACTAACCTAGGGTACCAATCAACAATCGTGTGCAATGCTTACCTTCAAGAAAGGGAGCCAAGAAGAGGGGACATAATGGAATTGGGGAAATATGCATGAACTTACCTCAAAGAAAGGGAGCAAAGAAGAAGGGAACATAATGGAATTGGGGAAAATGATGCATGAGCATAAGCATATAAACAAAGAAGAGGAGGAGAAGAAACTAATCTTCAAGCAAGAAGCAATCATAGAAGAGGAAGAAGTAAATGCACATGAATGCAACACGATAGTATGAGAATGCAAGAGAGCAATTAACACTCAAACTTCATTGATGAAGAAAGAAAGAAAAAGAAGAAGAAGAAAAGGGAGAAATAGAACAAAGCATTCAAATCAAACAATTAAAACCACACACTAAATTAAATAGGTTCGACCCTCTTAAAAAAATGTCCCCAGTGAAGTCGCCAGCTGTATGCACTCCGAAAAATCCGGTTTGGATCCTTCTTTGTACAACGGGAAAAACAATGAAGCCGCCACCAATATTTTAATTTAGGAAAAAACATTGGAAAAATCCTTTTAGGCGATTTGCCTTTTGAAAACGAGAGATATAGGTTCGGGGGTCGGTTATGTGTGGGGAAGGTATTAGCACCCCACACATCCTTCCTACCGAAAGGGAACCTTTAATTTAGTGTGTGGTTTTTGACTGTTGATTTGAAACGCTTTGTTCTACTTCTTTTCTTCTTTTTTTATTTAAGAAAATGTTTTTGAAAACTGGGGAAAGAAGAATCTTTTTGTTATTATTTTTTTAAAAGGGTGCTTGACGGGAGGTGAACCCGCTCCTACGTATCCTCCGGTGCGATGAGGAATTCAAAGCTACGTAGTTCTAGTCTTGTTTTGAAAAGGCTCTTTTGTTTTTAGCTTTTTAGTTTTTAGGTGTTTTTTGAAATAAGACTCGAGTGTTCACTAATACCAAGCAAGCAATGGCTTCGAGTGGTTTTCATTACTAACTTGAAAGAAAATAAGTTGAAACCGATAATCAAACAAGCAATGGCTTCGAGTGATTGTAAGTAACAACGTTTTTTTTTCTATCCTTTTTTGTAAATGAGGCGAGCATCGGTGATAATCATCTAGCAAAGGCTTAGGACAATTTCCACTAATGACTCGTGTTGTTTTTGGAATTGAATTGGGTTCGCATGTATTTAAGGTTTGGGAGCTTTCATGATAATCAAACAAGCAAGGGCTTCGAGTGACTACCACTAATAACTCCTCATTAGTGATCAAACAAGCAAAGGCTTCGAGTGGCCACTAATGATTTTGTTTATGAAAAACTTAGGGTTTAAGCTTGGAAAAGAAATTGGTCTTAATTTGTTAAAGACATAGTTTAGAAAAGAAGTTTGAAAGCAATTTGATTTTTGGAAAGGAGTTTTGGAAAACTAGTAGAACATTTTCAATCAAGTTCCAAGTCAATAACCAAAATGCAAATTGCTAAACTACAATTCGCGCAATGATCTAAACTAGTAACCATTTTCATGTCAAGTTGTTTAGAAAAGAAAACAATGAATGCAAGAAAGTTCATAGATGCAAGCATAGCACATTCATTGAGATCATGTTATCAAGCAAGCAACAACATAGACACAATTTGTAACTTACCCTTTCATGTTGAAAACATCTCATTACAACATTTGAATACACAATGCATGAATAGGCAAAGATGAACCTAGACTACACATATCATGTCACAATACATAGATAGGCAAAGAATGAACCCAAGTTGAACATTTTGGCAAAAATGCATGAATAGGCAGGAGAATGAACCTAGATTGCACATCTTATTGAAGATGCATGGCAAGAAATGAACCTAATTAGGCATTTATGACACAACATGTGAGTAGGCAAGGAAGTTACAAAGCACAAGTGAATTCAAACATTTAATGAATCACTTGCAAAATCCTAGGGATTTCACATCAACATTTGACATAAGCAACAATGTGGTATCATTTTGATGGCATCAACATTTAGCATATTTCTACAATCAACCACATGAAAGGGATAAGTTGGGAAGGGCATTTGCCTCAAGTAAGATCATTAGCAAGCCATGAAAAATCAATTTGACATTTTATTTAGCAAGCATATGCAATTAAGGTGTTGAATCCCTTTAGGTAATCTTTAACACTTGGGATATGCACAAGTGCATAAGTGTCAAATCCTCTTACCAAATCATCAACACAAACATGATTTTCAAAGCAAGCAACAAAAACAAGCACAAACCCTAATTATCTCATGAAATGCGACACCAACATAGAGCTAAAACCTCATTTTATTCTTTGAAAGCAACAAAATCATGCAAGCAAATGACATAGATCAAACTTTTTGGCAAGGATTCACATGATTAAGCAAAGGAATGCACTAAAATCACACAAACTCTAATTTTTCTACAATATGCGAAATGAAACATAAGCCCAAATCACAATTTTATTCATGAAAATGCAAGCACAAAATGAAAATAGCACAAACACACAATTTATTCCAAGAGAGAGATGCATTTCAAGCATCCAAACCTCACAAAGTGTTTGTCAAAATGCTTGAAACACATCTCTCATTCAACAACAACAATTATATCAACATTTCAACATAAAATAGAGCACTAAAATGCAAAGAAATGCTTGATATGCAAAAATAGATTGATGATCTACATTTTTTATGCTAAAATTTTGATGATGCTAAGATTGAGAGTATACCTCAACTCCAAGCTAGAATAGCGAAAGAAATAAGGTGAATGAACACTAAACCACTTGAATCAACCCTCTAATCTTCAATCTTGAGCTTGATTCTTGAGATTTGAAGATGGATCTTTGAAGAGAATGCAAGGATGATGAAGGATTTAGGACTAGAATGTTGATTTGAAGTGAAAAAGTGAAGAAATGAGGTGAGGGAATGAAGAGGGGTATTCGGCCAAGAAGGGAGAAGAGGAGAGGCTAGGTTTTTGAGTGTAAATTGTGTGCAAAAACTTGTGAGAGGTGAGGATATGAGGGTATATATAATGTGCAATTAGGTTTAGGGGCATTTAGGTCATTGTGTACCTCATCTCATTCTAGGATTGTATTTTAATTTTGAATCAAGGGTGAGGATTGAAACACACCTTGATGAGGGGCAAAAAAAATGCAAAATGAGAGGGGAATGAAGGGGTAGATATTCAGCCAAGCAATGAGAGTGGTGCCCAAGTTTTGCAAGTTGGCAATTGTACTATTGTACTATCCATGAACCTTCCAATTATCATCTCAATTTTGATTATTCCTTTCAAGATAATTATACATAAATCTAACCATTTTGAGCCATATACAAGGTATCTTGAAGAATATGCCATTTTTGAAAATGAGAGATGACCAAAATTGCCAACAAAAATCCTATCATATAATTTTTGGGAATATTCCTTGTACTATTTTTTGAAATGCTTTCTTGAATTAATTTGAACTTGATTTTTTTTACTACACATATAAAATATGCGCACAATTTGAAAAATGATTTTCTTTATTTTTTTATTTTTTTGTTCAAAATAATACAATTTCATTAAATAAATTCCCAAAAATCAATTAATTGGATTTTCAACTAGCAAAAATTTATTAAATTGAAATTGACCAAACAATGCCCCTTTTAAATGCCCCAAAATTCCTTAATTTCTCAAAAATGATTTTGAAAACCTTAGAATGCTTGGGTAAATACCCTAAACCCTTTCTCAAATAATGCATCACTCACAAAATTATTTATTTTTGCTGAAAATTAGGGTTTTGAAACTAGGCGGACCAAATTGGGGTATGACAGCGAGGCACATCAATTCGAACGCTCGGAGAAATGCCCAACCGTTGGGATGAAGTTGTGATGGTGCCAAATCCAACCTCGCCAAGACAGTTTGTTGAAGGTTAGTAAAAGGAGGACGGATGTGCATATCTAACACCAGCACGTCATACATGACAAATTTCAATGACCCAGGCCATGTCGCAGCATGCTCATCCGATTTCATACCTTCGACATTCCAAAGTCGACCCCGAATGGATAATTTGTTTACAATAAAACTCATATCCTCTCCAGCTTCATAAAGAGACTTGGTTTCGGTAACGGAAGATGCAACCCAGTTAAGAATCCGAGGAACGTTCACATCATAAGGCATAGGAAGATCGATTTTTCCAGGACCGGTACTAGAGTAACCATCAGTCAAAGCAATAGAACGATCACCATGATCTGCATTTCCGTCCTTACCAACATCATCATTCCTATCTTGCGGATAGTCCTGCCAATCCTCAGCTCCTTCGAAGGATGTTTTGCCTTGATCAACCTCGGCCTCTGTGTGGCTTTCTTCCCTGACTCGGTTGATGACTCAGAATCCGACTCTGAACCTCCCACTTCCTGGGTATTTGACGACCATTGTTCATCATCGGATTTAGTTTTTTCAGAAGAATCCGACTCCACCATGACCACATCGGCCTGATTATCTTTCGCGCCGACAATAACCACGTCCTCAGAAGATTGCTTTCCACCATCGGTTTCGTTGGTAATATCCTTAGAGGAACGACGATTGACCTCAAGATCGTCCTCCGCCTGTTCGCTGTTTAGAGCAGAATCAGGATGGTCTCGGACTTCAGGAATAACGGGGGCGCCTTCAGAACGATGACCTTCAACACTCTCTCCTCCAGAAGCCATCACCTTTGCTAATCGCGGGGGCTGCTGGGAAACTTGCCTACGGGTTTGTTTGGTAACCGCCAGTTTAAAATACCTGCAGGAATGGGGGCATTGGGAGGTCAGGACTAACAACCTAACGGGTCCATGCCAAGTTTGAAACCCTACCTGACGACCCCCACCCTGGAACAACTAAACAAATTGGGGCTGAGTACAACTTAAAAAGAGACGGGGACGAGACTGACTTGAAAAATCAAAAAGAATAGCAAAACAGTTAAACAAAGATCAGAACTAACCTCGCCCAGAAGAAGAAGCTTTCGCCGATGTTCTCTTGCGAAACTCAAGCACTTGAACCCACTGGAAAGGAGAAACTCTAGCCACTATCTCCCAAATCAACGAACTCAAGATCAGAAATCAAGAACGGTATGTAGAGCAAATTGAAAATTAGGAGTAAATGGAGGGAGTTGAACCCCTATTTATAATGGGCCTCATAAAATTGGATTGGGCCTAAATCGAATCGACGCATCCCATCAATAGTCTTCAAAGCACGCGCACCCCTACCAGAGCGTCACCATCATTAGCCACCATTGAGAAACGTGTTCTGACAGGTGCAATAAATACAATAGCGCGAAAAACGAAACGTCACCTTTAAAAATGTTACAACGGTCGAACCAATATAGGCAAAGTAGGCTCATCTTCGGTAAACCTTTCATCGGTGAGTCCCTTGTTTATCAAACATCGGACAGATAAGATCGCCTTCCCATCTCACAGCAACGTCTGAAAAGTCACAGCTCGTTCGGAGATCAGTAAAAATACATCATAATCTCGTCAACAAATCAAGATCGCCTCTAAGACGACCAGACTTGGGGGGCAACTGTTATGGTGAGTCTTTTGACCATATACACCCCCTTCTTTCACATCTATTCGCACCACACAAAGGCCCATATCAGGGGGCCCAATCCAAACATTAAGGGCTCAGATCGAATCGCAAGATCGGACGGTCCTAATTCGTTAAGACAAACCCCACCTCACTCTGTAAATACAACATTCATTGCCTCATTAATGGTAGCATTCTCTCATTTATTACTTTGCTAGACTACTCCACTGACTTTGGCATCGGAGTGACTTTGCAGGTATAACACCAGCAGGATCGGATACGGTCATTGACTAAGGACATCAACCACTAACTACCTCGGACAACCCTTCAAGGTCGGAAGTACAGTGCAGAACAGTATTAAAGCGTATCCAAAATCTGTTAGGCCACCCACTATTAAGCCACTCGAGTCACGTTCTAGTTGTCCATTGGATGAGAGACATTTCCGTACTCTACAAACCGATTTTGTATAGTACTCTACAAACCTAAATTTTAAAAATGATAAAACCTCTATAATGTATTAAGTCCAAAGATAGACCAATTAACTTTAAATATTTCTTTATGAACTGCTCTATATTTTTCCTTAATCTATCCACAATCTCTTTACTTACTGATGTTTCTATAAGTGTTTTCAATATACGCCGAAACTGTCAGAGTGTATCCATCCATCCCTATCTCTCAACCACTACCTATCATGCATAATAGGCTAATAGCAACTTGATCTCATGTAGAAAATATACCATATGTCCATATGTAGTGTCTTAAAAATGTGATATCAGAAGGAAAAACTAAATTTTATACAGCTGAACACAACACACTAAGAAAGATGAGAAGAGATTATCATCTTAGTGTGACTGTGTTGTGAAATGATTATCATCTTAGCTGAACACAACACACTAAGAATATTAAACTAGGAACTTATAAAATTAGCTTCTTAGTATAGATTTTCAGGAAGAAAAAAAAGGTAGTATACCAAGTTGAACGAAGTTGCTTGTATATCTCCAGACTAAATAGTCTGTTTCCTTTATTCTGTCCACATTCTCAATCAAATCATTTCTTGTAAGCATCATAGGGCTCTATATATGTTACATTGCATGCCAAAAATGTCAAACTGATGATAAATTACTGGCTATATTGCCTCTATGAGGCTCCAGCATCGTACAGGTTAAATTTGGCTGCACCATTCTGGTAATCATGAGATCCTGCCGCCTTCATAACCGCTGTATGTTTTGTATAAAACACAAAACTCTCAAAGAATACTAGTTCTTCCTACCCTTTTCGATATTGCGAAGAGCCATAACAAGTTGTTGTCTTTCTCCCTCTACTTCAGCAAATTTCAGACTAATCTCTGAATATCTTTCTTCCATTTCTTTCAGTTCAGTTTCCATATACTTGTTCCTTTCCTTTAGGACTGAGACTTCATTCAACAATTCCTTTGTAAGGATCTCACCATCATGATTATCATTCGAGACAATCACCTCATTTTTGGAGAAAGTTTTTCCATTGCTGCCAGAGTTGGGAGACACAAAAATATACAAGTTAGATCTTGGATGAGATGTGGGATATAACTACAAATATAACATTGTGGCGCCAAATGTTTTATTCCAAGAATAATGAATGGTATGATGGCTCGTGATTATGTTCAAGGGATTTGATTTTACCTTCCAGGAGCTAGACAAGCTTTGTTCTCAGGTGAAGTGCCAAATTTTCCTCCTTCAGACTTGCTAATGCTTGCAGCATCCATTCCCTTTTCAAGTTATAAATATCAACAGATTGAGTTACCACAAATTAACATTCTTTTTGCTGAAGTTTCTTAGAAGTTTTAAATTGCGCTTGCTTTTCCTATGTATGTTTTGCAATGTGTTTTAAGTTCCTTAAGAATTGAATTTTTAGGTGTATTTTAATTGAAACTCGGTTAGAAGTGAAAAGAAATTATAGATTTTGCTGCAGAAGCATTATCACCACCCTCACTCAATACAGATGAATTTAGTTTAATATGAAGATTCTATTCTCTCTTTGATAAAAGATGGGTGCCATTATGCTATAACTTTCAAAGCCTATATAAAAAGCTTTTGAAACTTATTGACTAATGTTGAGAGAAGACCAAAAATGCATCTCTAGATGTTGTAGAGATGTTTTTCTCTCTACGTGTTATTTTACATATTATAAAGTATGACATTTTTCAATATATACTTGGTAAGAGAAAAGCTAAAGTAGCAGCAAGTAGACTCACACCATGAGAAGTACTACAGAGCAAATTGGTTAAAAAGTTTTCTATACAGTATGTAAACATCCCCCATCGCCAAAAAAAGCCTTTTTATGTTGTAGAAAAGTCTAAATATGAATGACATCATTTTGCAAATTGAACTCCATGGATTAAGCTCGTGAGATGAGAGTGGGTGGTGCTACCATTTAATCTTCCTAATAGGCAACGGCGATAAGTATGTTCCTAATATATGATATTTGGTATGGCAGCTGAGCAATTACCTTCGGCATTTCTGATTTTGACTTCTTACTATGAGCCTTTGCATTAGAAGGAGGCGTGGCACACTCATTGTCTCTTGAAGTCGAATTCATATGTGTAACTGCAGCTCGTCCTTTGTTACTCTTGAGCTTCTTTTCCATAGCACTGAATTCTGCTTCTTTCTTCTTGAGCTCTCCTTCTAATTGAGATATTTGTTTCTTCATATTTTCTTTCTCCACTTGTTCTTTGTGCAAACTGTGCTTTATTTCATTGTGCTGGAGCTTAAAGATTTCTACTTCTGATAGAAGGGTGCCAAGTATCATCTCTTCATCATTTTGAGTATCATCTCTTTTTACCCCCTCGGGCATGTTATTTTTTGGCTTGAGTTTAAACAACGTACACTCCTCTGCCATCAACTTTTTAATTTGAGATCTGAGCATTTGAATTTGCTTTGAAAGTGCAGCATCCTTTTCATCCCTGTGCCTTTGTGCATCCTCAAGTTGTTTAGACTTTGCTTTTACTTCCTGTGACATCTGTTCTATTGTTGTATCTTTCGAATCTATTTGGCTCAAGAGCTCTTCCAGTTTCGATTCATTCTGATCTGTAATAAGCCTGAGCTCTTGATTGCATTTTTGGAACATTTCTTCCATAAGCCTGTTTTGGTTCCGCAATTCATCAGCTTCAGCAACTGTTTCCGTGATCATCTTTTCATTCTCTTCAACTTTGCATGCCATTTCAACAGAAAGCAATCTATATTCCTCCTGAAAACGCTCAGATGCGAGAGCATTATTGTGTCTAGTCTTTCTCAGGGCCTCTTCTGCTTGAAGGGCCCGTTCTTCCTGCTCCATTTTTGCACTTTGCATAGCATGGAGATCATCTTCGAACTTCTCTGATTGTATTTGCAGTTCTTTCTCCAAAGACTTGACTTGATTTTCAAGTTCCTTGATGTAGACCAAAGATGATGAAATTTCATCTTCCTGCATCTCTATCTTTTCTTCTAAGCTCTTTACTTGGGAGTCAAGTTGTTGTATTGTAACTAAAGAAGCTGAATGTTCATTTTGTAATATGATGTGTTGTGCTTCATCTTGCTTTAATCTCAATGAGATGTCATCATTTTCCTTCTTAAGAATTTCATACTCCAAATTGAGCTCTTTTATATCCTCGCGTAGCTCCTCACGTTGCTTATAACAATTGTCTATTTCACTATTCTGGTGTGTAATCTTCTGCCGCAAGAGTACTAATTCTGTCTCAACACCGCGCTTGTTAGCAATCTTCTGAGATTTTATATTGGAAGATAGATCCAATATTTCCTTGTTCTTTTGTTCTAGCATTGCTTCAAGGTCTGTCACAGCCAAAAGAAGTTCTGAGTTTGAGTTTTGTGTTTTCAGCAGTTGCAGTTGAAGATTGGCACTCATATCTTTTTCATAAACAAGTTCTTCCTTTATTGCCTCTAACTGAAGCCTAGTATCTTCAATTTCACTCTTCAAGGTTTTAGAGGCTTTGGTCTCATTATTGAAGTTCGGCTGAGACTTGAGTTGCTCAAATTTGGTTTTGAGCAAATCTCTCTCTTCTCTTAGGCTGTTTATTTGTCTCGATAAATTTTGTCCCCGAGTGCTTTCTTTTTCTACTTGCTTCCGAAGTGATTGTAATTCTAGCTCTGACAATTCTGCCTGCCTCTTTAGAGAATCAATTTCACTTTTGAGTTTTTCAGTGGCACTGCCCGAAGGCTCTTGTAATCTTTCTTTTGGATAATTATCTTCCACGCTGTTTGTCCATTCACCTAAACTTCCATCTGATGCTGAACCTACTGACCAGTCTGTGTTAGTCCTCTTATGCACTTTGGTTTGTGTTGCATTAGCTTCAACTGCTCCTTTTGATGATGGCATTGAATTCTGTCTGAAGCTATAAGCATCCTCCCATGAAGTTGCCCCAGGACTGATGCCATTAGATGATGCATTTTGTTCAGAATACTTGGATCTGGTCTTGCCCATGTGCCCATTCTATAAAGATAACAATAAAAACTAATGTAAATATAACTTTATAAAATGGTTTTTTTTTCGTAACTTATCCTCATAAGAAGCTTCATTCTAGAAAAGTTACAACAGTGTTAAATAGAATAGTTCTATGTTGCAAGACCTTACTTCATCAACATTGAAACTTTCTTGATCTGTACTATCATAGCTCAATTGGTGTCTCAAACTTCCATCACCGTAAAGTCCCGCAGCTCCATTATCTTCCCCATTTCTGGAAACAAGGTTAAATTATGAGAAACTATGAATTAAATGGTTAAATTAACAGGATATCATATTATGGTTCATTTTTACCTTTCCGCGGCATATCCCTCCACGTTCTGAATAGTAACCTGTCGCAACAATTTATATGTGAGAAACTGGTGATGTTGCAAGTATTTCTAGTGTGAAACAAAACAAAGTACTTACAAAGCTCTGAATCTTAGGTAAATGCTAAGCATAAGAAGATGAATAATATAAGTGTGCTTGTTGAGATTGAGAGTGAGACAAGAAGCAAGAAAGGAAGAGACATTAAGGGAAGGATACTAACATGTAAAACTACGCCTGAATTGGCAAACTTCAAAGGTAGAGAAACAGTAATTGGCTCAGTTTCTGCTACAAAATCAGCAAAATCAATTGAAGCTTCTCCAAGATAACCAGATTTTGAAGATCCCTACAAAGATCCATAAAAGATTTAGACATTCCATTCCAACCAATCTCCTAGACATTATGAAATTTCAGCCAGCCACTGCTTACAGTTGCAACAATGAAATGGTAGATTTTCTCATGAAGCTTTCCTGATTTTGAATCCATAGCAAGTTTAACTGATTCAAAAATTGGATTCTCCCATAAACAAGTCCCATCTTGAACAGCAGTTTTCTCTAATTTCACTGTTGGTTTCCCAACATCATCTGGTACCAAAGATACCATCAGTGCAGACTTTTTCATCTTTGGAACCTAATGCATTGCAAAACAACAAGATCAGACACTTCCTGCAAAATCTGTACTATTGATTTGCCTACAACTACAACATTCCCCTCATTACACAAACTTCCAAACTCTTAACTTCAATAAATATGTATAAATTTCAAACTTTATAGGTAATATGCTTAAATTAAAAACAACTAGGCCAAACCCTATTTTTAGATTTTGTAACATATGACTAAAAATTCATTTGTCGTTTGTGTTACTTACCTGAGTTGCCTGAAAATCCAATTTGAAAACAGCTTTGATCTTGTTCTTCTTGCTCCATGATTTGAACATGTTTTCAGGCCGATAAATATGGATGCTGTTGAAGTGTTGTGGATGCCTCTTATATACCAAACATTACTAAAGAAGGGAAATGCTATAACTATAAGTTGGTTTGAATTTTGAAACTCTGAAATTTATTTGTAACCAAGTCGGTTAATAATGCAGTGTCAGGATGTTCTGAATGCCAAGAAGAATCTTGTGAAACTCTTCCACCTGTTTTCTTGGTTGAGAATTGAGATACTGAACTTGTATGATTAGCAAACTATAGAAAAAGCAAGAAATAAAATAAATATGATATTAGAAGCTTCCCAGCATGGTTTTATGAGCAAAAAATTGATGTAAGTAAAGGGAACAAAGCTAAATAGCATTATGGTCTACCTTTTAGCAAGGACAAAAGAGTCAGAAAAAATAGCAAATTGACAACACTGACCCAACAGATTTACTATACAACGTGTTAATCACGGTAAACAAAGTTTTTTTTTTCTTGAATATTAGTTATCTAGTGTTAAAATTTCAAGAAAATTAATATTAAACACAGATTTACTTCAGCTAGTGGTAGGTAAAAGAATTGAAATCAGTAGCTAGATTGTAATTATTCAGAGATTCAAAATTGGAGTAGCAGAAAGGAATTTTATTTAACCAGAATTACCAAGCAATCAAAGTATTTAAAAGGGTTAAATAAAAAGGGAGTGTAATGTAATGTCCATGTGCTTTATGTGCTGTCGTTGATAAGCAACAACCCACCAAAAAATAAATGTAGCACCTTTCTGCTGTAAGGACGTGATGAAGAAAGTTTAATCTGTAATGAGTTGTAAATATCCACTATAGGGTTTGGGTTTGGTCCCCACTACCAGTCTACCACCAATGAATTTTTCACCCTGTCAATAAACAAATACTATTAAAAATAAGAATTCAATAAAATTCGTAAAGAAAACCAGACATTTGTGTATACACACATTTCAGCACATGCCACTGTCGGCGGCCAACCGTATCCTTCACGTATTCAAATTATTTTCTCTTCTGCAATCAATGGGAAATCAAGTCTTCATCTATAGACTATAATCCCGTTTTTTATCAAAAAAAAAAAGAAGACTATAATCCCGTCGAAAAAAAGTCTTCAGTGATAAGGAGGGACTCTTTTGAAGAAAAATAAATTTCTTTTCAGTGTTCACTCATTATCTCAGATCAGATGTATGTATTTTTGGCAAAATTGGGCTTGGGATATTTTAGTGTGTGTTTGAATGGAGTAATTTTTGGAGGTGATGTAATTTTTAAGGGGAAGTAAAATATTTTAGTTCAAAATTTTGAATTAGAATAAACGGAAATAAAGGACTTGAATGAGGAATAAATCTAAAGTCCTAAATAAACCTAAAGGAACACTATTGCCCTTTTACTTTTTATTTTGGTATAAATCGGGTATCCTCTGTGTGCAATAATAGAGACCAATCTCTCGAGTCGGATAGGACCACAAGGGCGGCACTCAAGATATTTAATACTGCTACATGCTTAAGGTTGGATTCAAACTCAGGACTTTGGTTAAGATGAAATAGACCACAACCATCTCATCCAAGTGCTTTTGAGTTATATTTTTATACAAGCCTCGATACTATTTTTCTATAGCATTATTCGTTTTAGCCCATATGAAGGGTTTCATGATTTTATTCTTAAAATTTAAAAACAATCTGATGAGTTAAAGATGTGAGTTTTTATAAATTACATTGATCTTGATATTTGAGTACTGTTATCGGAACAACTAGTAACATACCCATGCATCCGCACGGGCTGATCGCGTTATGTGACATAATTATACTCAAACAGAAATGTTAATTTGAAATGTCAATAATCTAAAATCAATTGTAAAACATAGAGATTGTAATAGTTTTGTTGTCGTGAAAACAAATTTAGAATGGGGATATTTGATGAAGTCATTGAAATGTAGTTTGAGTAAAAGTGTACAATGAAATATGAGCATCAACATCTATTTGTAGAGTATGATTGGGCCACTCTTATGATTGAGTAGTTGTACAACAGCCCTTAATAACCCTCGTATTTTTTTTAGCGTGCCCTTAAAAGTCTCCCTGTAACTCAACTTTTTGGTTTTGCTGGGAGTGTCTCAATAAATTTTCAAACACTAAATAATATGTCAACAAAATAAGTGCAGAAACTTTATTTCAAACTCCATATATAGTAAACATGGTTCAATTTTATGAGCCATTACGGTTATCCATTTTGTCTGCATAAAGTGATGACTACTGAATGTTTTGTTACAGATCCCATACTCTAAACTAATTTTTAGTTACTTAGTTTCCTAATCTTTGAAGTTCATCACTTCTCTGAATTGACTTTGTTGAGGAGAACTTTGGAGTAGAGCATTCTAGACTAATCACCTCATCATTCTGGAATTCAATTGACAATCTCTTTGAAGGAGTAATTGTCGCTTGCATGTTAGCTTGCAAAGGGAACACATAGCAAAAAGGGTTAGTAGCATTTGCTGGGAAAAAAATAGGTTGGAATAAATGGAGAGAAGCTGCTAAAAAATGGAATGCAGGGACAAAAGAAAGCAAACTCAAAAACACAAATGAAGTAGAAATAATGCATTATAAACATTATAATGTTGACAGCAAGAAGACTAATATTGGATCCCACTGCAATGAAAATTCTTCATTAGAATGTCCTATGGCTTCCATCAACATATCAAATAATCCATATACTAAAACTGAAATACACTGCAAAAAAAAAATTGTATAGGTAGGCATCTCAGAAAACTAGACCAATGGAAGTAAAAAACACCGATGTAAAGTGATAACTCTATTTTATATAGAGTTATTTGTGCTTTTACACTTAGATAATTGCCCAAAATAAAGTATAATATGTGTTAAATATAGTAGTATGAATAAAATAACAACATTTATGGTTTTCAGATAAAGATGTCCATAACTTAGCATTTTTCATGGAAATTGGTATGTTTGATGTGTTTGTTCAGTACAGCTGTAGTTTAGTGCATCTGCACTTGGTGAAACTGCACCTGAAGGGAAGTTAGTGCATCTGCACTTGGTGCAGCTGCACCTCCCTACACCGAAGCAGCTCACAACCCCACATTGGAAGCACCTCAATTCTTACCATTGCTATAATGCTTAGTTGGCTTGCTGCTTGCTTCAGAGTCACATGGGGGCACATGGCCACTTGCAAAATGAGGCGCCTACAATGGAAGACCATCATAAATAATCATTCACAAAGACATGTGGCTACTTCCTATTGGACCTCCCTTTAAGGTTGAGTATGGGAATCAAAAGCTTATCTCCATCTTCTGAAAAGTAACCATGGTTAACACCCTTTGGTTAGCTTGATCATCAAGGAAACCCCCACATGAAGGAAATCTCCAAAAGCTATAAATAGGACTCAAATCTTCGCTTGAAATATATATAGATTTTTACATACTTACTTTTTGTTCATAGTCTTTACTAGCTTTTCATAGTTCTCTAGTTTATTTCTTCTAGTTCTTTTTACATATTTTCTTAGTTTAAATTAGTGTTAGTTTGAGGGGAAGGTGAGAAGAAATTGACAACTTCTTTTTCCACTTCTTCAATGAACTAATAGGTGTAAGAAATTAGTTCTTAAGCAAATATATGCAAGAGTCTTTCAATTGTTGTAATTCTTACTCTTTTGAATTCTCTTGTAATTTCCTTTATTGCAACATGTTTTATTTCAATTATATTTGCTTTGATATGCCCATCATGAGCTAAATCTTTTAAGTTGGGATGTTCTAACTTTCCAATGATCTTTTGAGGAAAGTTATTGTGTTTTCAAGTGGTGTAAGCACTTTAGTTCTTGTGTTTAAATTCTTAATCTTGTTTTAATGTTGATCACTTAGAACAAGTAGAGTTATATTCACTTAATTGGCTTATAACTAGAAATCAAGAACTAAGTAAGGATAAGTGTTTAATAAAGCTATTTGTTAAACTCGTTTTAATGAAGTTAGCTTGTTAATTCCTAAACTTAGGTTAACATAGTCCTTACAAGAGTGTAGTAAGATCTTAAGATACAAGAGTGTACTTATTTAGCAACTTGGATTATCTGTAAGGGGGCGAGAGAGGAATTGACTACTTATTTCTTTACCGCAAAAAAACAGGATCATAAGAGCTTGTAACGAAACTCTGAAGAAAGTAGCTGACCAGCACACACTGATGCAGCTGCACAAAGTGCAACTGCACCACAAGAAAACACAATACACTCAAAAGTGATTTAGTTTGTGAAAACATCCCAACTATCATTCTCAACTGATTTCCTGCACAATTTACTTGCTTTCCTTTAATTTAATTTTCATTTCAACTTCAAACAAAACCAAAATTTTGAATAGTGTAGTCGCACTAAATTACATTTCTTTATAACAATATATAAGAGTTAATCCAATCCTTGTGGGTTCGATCTTTTATACTACTTGTTTGTGACTGTGTATACTTACACACGATTTTCACACACCATAAAGTACCTATGAATCACCAATAGGTGCTTTCAAAATACACCTAAAAACCAACGAAAGTGCCTCCACACCTAAGCTGTTAATAGATCAAACAAAATCCTAAGAAACATGATCAATCTATGGTGCATCATGGATATGGCAAAATTGGGCAGTCCATAAAACTACATGACAGCAACTCAACATGCATAGGCTAAAACATCACAATGCACTCCATTCCTATTCCTATACAACACCAGATTTGAAACTCTCATTGTGCGCTCCTTATATTGTGCCTATATGGGAACCACTTGCAATACCAAATACATTAATCAAACTCACCACTTATACCATGTATCAGAACGCCACTGATTGGTGCTGCTCCTATTAAGATGGTAAATATTCTTTCACAACTTGCTAGAAGCAAAAACCAAACCCTAAGCTTCCACCAAGTCCTTCTCCTTTTACAATTTTTTCAAACAATATTTAACTTGCAAATATAAACAGATACTTCCCTGACTCTTGAAGTACTCAATATGCCCCTTTCCACCAAGGCATCGACAGCGCCTACAAATACATAAACAAATGCAAATATGCTGCAGTGGAGGACATATATAGACTTACAGATTTTTTGAGCTTTGCTCCTTATAATGTAACAAATAGGAACAACATGCATTGTAATAGCAAGTATTTTCATTAGCATAAACAAACCAATATTAGAAAATATCTGTGTACTTGATCCTAAAATACAAATTCAAAATGGCACACTGATCGCGAAATACAAACTAATTAGATCCAAAATATAAATTAAAACCGGCACAACTATAGGTGCTATTGCATTCATCCTTCAATTTACAAAAGTAATCCCTAATTAAGAAATTGGCACAACCATATGATTCTAGTGTTCAAACTGAAATTATGATTTTCAATTCAGAATTAAAAACCAACCACTACTTGAAAGACTCATATCTTCATACAATCTTACACACTAAGAAGCCAAATGAAAGATACATACTCTACCCAGAATTAAAAACCAACCACTACTTGAAATGTTAATAAATCACCATAATAAAATAGTGTATCCAACCATCACTATAATTGAAACGTGTTTGGGGAAATATATCACTTATACTCAACAATTAAAAAAGAACTTATAAGTTCAGGCCACTTAAAAGAACTGGTGAGTGCAACACCATTTCTCTTGAAGACATAAAAACCAACCCATTGAAACTCTAGTCCCATCTATTTTCTTCTTACTATAAGAGATACAAATAAGTGAAATAACAAAGTAGTTAGCAGTTACATTGTATGGAGCATAAGGAAACAACAAAATAGTCTCACCATAGGTAACACAAAATATAAAAAAGTGAAATCTTTAATGATAATAGATTTTGTAGAACATTACTGCAAGAAAAGATCAAGAGAGATCAAAAAGTAACTAAATCTAAAAAAAATTAAAAAGATTTTGTAGATACCTAATACTCCTCCCTTCTCTTCTTCGATTTAGCTCCAAACCAATTCCTTGGAAGTTATTTCAACCCATTTACCCTAACAACAAACAACAGCACAACCAATGAAAAAATGGACAAAAATGTTAGGGTTCTAGAAATACTAAAACAAAAGAGTTATCAAAAAAGCATCTCACCAACCAAAGAGGGAACAAAACCATAAAAGAGAAGGAGATATTGAATGTTGCTCATATAAGAAAAACAAAAACCATAAATAAATACGAAAATGAGAAGAATTTTATAAAACTTTTACCTATTCTTATCTTTGATGGAGCCTATTGAATGAGGAAGAAGAGCATGCAAGATAGCAATAATCTTTTGTTGAATAAGAGAAAAAGAAGAATGGGGGAGAGGGAAGATGAAAGAGGAAGTGACATTCAATTTTTTTTGAAATTGTTTGGATAGGAAAAAGGGAAACAGAGCTGAGGATGAGAGAGTGAGGGAAGTAGCAAGGGAGAGAGAGAAATGGACTTGAAGAGAGTGTGGTGTTGCTTTTTCAATAGTGACTTTATCTTCTCGTAAAGTTGATTGAAGGGGATAGAAAGAGAGGGAAAATATAAATTCAAGTTCAAAATTAAAAAAAGTGGATAGAAAGAGAGAGAAATGTGAGTGAGTCAATTAAATTAGACAAAATTGTCCCTTATAAATTGAGGTGTCAAGCATGCCAAATTGCCCAATTGGTATTATCATATGTGAAGGATTGGTATAAATTCATAGTAGATTGGTATTAAAGGTTAGGTTTTAATCTGACTCAACTCAAAAGCTAGCTCGTGGGAGGAGGATTGATTGCCTCCCACTTATAAGATCGTCTCCTTCTTCCATGTGGAACTTTCAACACGTTCATGTTTAGGGCTGAACATATGTATAGTGGCTCGAGTGTCTTAATACAATACATATATAATATTGGCTAAATACCACTTTTGGTCCTTTATCTTTGTTCGAAGTTTCACTTTGGTCCTTTATCTTTTTTTTGGTCCGTTTTGGTCCTTTATCTTTCATTTTAGTTTCATTTTGGTCTCTACCGTCAGTTTTAACTAACGGACGCCACGTTAACAGTTAACTGCTGACGTGGCGTCTTAAATTCATTAAATGACGTGGCATTCATTAGCTGACAAAGGCTTGCCACCTCATTATTTTTTAATAAAATATTAAAACTAAAACTTTTTTTTTTGCTGAAAAAAACTAAAAACAAATTAAAAAATTAAAGTTAATACAAATTCATCCAACACCATCATCATCAACTTCTCGTCATCATCAAGATCTCACCGTCAGCAACATTCAAACATCAACTTCCATCACCATTTCTGGATTCAAACAACACATCAAATAATTAACTAAAAACATTAATCTGAAATGTTTTTAAAAATTGAATTGGAAAAATTCCTAAATCAAAACTAGGGTTCATCTACTTCAATCTTCATCATCAATCATCAACCTTCATCACCAATCTTCTTCAACGCAGGTTTCTGGATTCATCTCGTTTGGGTTTTGGGTTCATCAATCACCAAATCTTCATCACCATTTCTAAATTCCCAACGTTCTATCATCAATCACTGTTTTTTCGTTTTTGGGTTTTATGGGTTCATCACCCATTCCTAAATTCCCAACATTCTATCATCAGTCACCATTTTTGGGTTCTGGGTTCATCAATCACCAAATCTTCATCACCATTCCTAAATTCCCCAAACAGATTCGTCCAATAGTAGAGGAACGAGATCTGGGTTTTTTGCGATTTTGAGAAAACAATACTTGGTTTTCTGGAATACGAGATCTGGATTTTGACGAAACAAGATCTGACTTTGTTTGAATGTTGTTGAATGGTGATGGAAGTTGATGAACAAAGTTGTTTGAATGTTGTTGACGGTGAGAAGTTGATGATGAACAAGATCTGGATTTTAATTTTTTAATTAGTTTTTAGTTTTTTTTAGCAAAATAAAAATAGTATTTAGTTTTAATATTTTATTAAAAATAATGAGGTGGCAAGCCTATGTCACGTCATTTAATGAATTTAAGACGTCACGTCAGTAGTTAACTGCCAGTGTGGCGTCCGTTAGTTAAAACTGACGGTAGGGACCAAAATGAAACTAAGATGAAAAATAAAGGACCAAAACGGACCAAAAAAAGATAAAGGACCAAAGTGAAACTTCGAGCAAAGATAAAGGACCAAAAGTGGTATTTAGCCTATAATATTATAATATCATATTAGAATTTAGGTTTAGGTTATGTCAGAGATTTCGATAGCAACAGCGAGCTAATGATCTGGACTACCAAGGAATTTGAACACTATATTTCTACCCAAAACCTTAAGTCATTGAGTATATGAATCACCTCTCTTATATATCATTCATTTAGCTCGTTCCTTGTTAATGTAGAACTAACTGCTGACACTTAAATTTCCAACATGTTTGACTCAACCTAAAAATTAATTTGTGATGCGAGAATTGTTCTGGTTTATAACCATTAATCAGACAAAATAATTGATGCGAACTTCTAACCCTTACATATATTATTATAAGATATTGAAAAACATTAAGCTAATCAATAAATTTAATTGAAACTTGCGTGCTTGAAACTAATTAAGACTTGCATCATTTTTTTAGAAAATCAAGATATCTCCTCTGCACAACTAACTGCAAAAGCTAATCTCTTGAGGTACTGAAATCTATTTAAATAAATGGCATTTTTATTTTTTTCATCTGCACCGACTAAATATATTCACATCATGTGAAAAATAGTTTAATACAAAGCTTGTTATGAGGCAATTGCTTGAAGGTGATGCTATGGGGATCTCCTTTATTAGGCCTTAGTTTTTCAATTAGAAAATAAAAAGATTGACCACCAAATCACAAAACACCGCATCAAATCTGGCCTTCTCAAATGTGACAAATATACAAATATAAATAATTTGTATAACGTTATAAAATAGTTGACCTTAACTAAGTAAGCTAAAGCAAGTGGCTAGAGTGGACCTTAAGGAGTGGAATATGATCGAGGTGAATAGAATATAAATATACGTAGTTTCATACTATAAATTTGATTCCACAGAGGAGCCTATACGGCTATACGGATCTATTAATGGCAGCCATACAATTTTGGTGATGCTGCTGCATTGAGGTTTTTATTAATGTTTTCCAACTCTGCACTCCATCACGCATAATATATCATATATCACTGTCGAGTGTAATAAGTCTGTGTAACCCTTCAAGGCATTCATTATGCCAAAATCAAAAGCTACTTTCTTTTTCTTTTCTTTCTAGCTTGTAAAAGATAAAGGAAAATTAAATTCCTCTTCATTCTTCAACATGAATTTCTTTTATTGGTTAACTGTCCAAAGCATCACATTGTACCTCACTTTTCTCCCCCACCCCATTGAAGGCTACAACCCTTCTCCCTCGTCCATGACTTTCGGTCTTGCATCATTATTATAACATTATTATTTATTATTAATTATATTATAATATTAAAATTAAAGTTGAATTACCCTTTTCAAAAGTGACAACAAATCATTGATTACCAACCACAGGCGTGGAAAAATCATCCACTGGGTAGTTATGTGCTTGGACTAATGGACACATGGAGGGACGACCAAAAGATGATATCGCCTGAATAATTGATGGTTAATTATTGTCAAAAAAAATATTGATGGTTAATTTAGATTAGTTACAACTTTCACAAATCTGAGGATACGATGTCCTCACCATTGTTTGTCTTGACAATTTCAGCAATATGGGGATGTTAGCTCCCAGATTCGAACTTGGGTCTGAACAGTGATAGTGTGTGTGGTGTTTGATTGTCATTTCATCTGAGTAGGAAAAAAATCTAAGAATAAAAGATGGCCGCAATTTTTGGTAAAAAAGAAATTAACCACAATATCATACTCCCTCCGTTCCTAATCTTTGGTACTTTTGGCTTGTTACACACATATTAAGGTACCATTAATTTGTGTTGTTTAAGTACTAAAATGCCCCACTTGTAGTTGTATTGGGATAATTGAAGTTAAAGTAAAATAGTCTTGGGACAATTAATTCATGCGTTGGAACTCTAAAAGGATAAATAAATATAGAGGGTATATTAGGAAAAATTAGGTGAATTGTACATTGGGTTTTTAAAAGTACCATTGTTTTGGAACAAAAATAAAAGGCCAAAAGTACCAAAGATCAGGAACGGATGGAGTAATTGATCTTTCAAATTTAATGAAATTAGTTTTACCTATTCAATGAGGGAATCCTCGATTTAATGGTGGCAATTACTCTCTCAAAACCATGTTGTAAGTTATTTTAGCAGAAAATGGTGGTTGTTTTATACTATTTTCAATGAAGTATTTAATATTTTTCCACTCATGTATTTGTTTATTATGGGAATTTCTTACATTAATAAATGATTCACATTTATTTAAATAGAGAGACAAAATATTAAACGACAAATTAGGTAACGAGCAAAGTATAAGAATCAAAATGTTTAGCGATTGTTAGCCTGTAATTTCGACAGACTTCATTGAAAATGGTCAACAAGGCCTGACTTATATTTCGACAAAGACCAAATTATTTCGACAGAGAAAATGGTCATGCGCAGGGTAAATTCGACAAGCTTCCGGGGAAGCAAAAGCAAGAGAGAGGAAAATGGACACAAGCTTTCGACAGACAGAAAACAGAGCAGTTATGCGCTGAAGACTAGCAGTTGGTCGAAGCGTGATGAAGCGGTTCTTGTCGAAAGTAGGAGTAGCATTTATTAATTTTCAAATTTCTAGGCAGTTACTTAGTTCAGTTTTTCCCCCTCTTTTCCTTTGTATAAATAGTAGTTTCTGAGAAGAAACGGGGGTCACAAAATCACAATACACAACCCGATTCCTGAAACTCTAACTTCCAAGCCAGAGCGAAAAACGAGTGGAAGAATCATTGTACGTGATCGTGTACCACTTTTACAATTCAATGCAGTTTATTTGTCTTTTCTTTACAATTCACGCACCATTTACTACTTCTTTTCAATTCTGTTAATCATTGCAAATCGTCCCCTTTTCTACATTTTCTGAAACAAAAACTACGCGCAATTCAAAGGCAATTGCTTTGAGATTTTTCTAGTTTGATCTCACAAACCTTCTAATAAAACTAGTGATTGTTTGCTAAAAACACCAGCAAACAATTTGGCACGCCCGGTGGGACTTTGCCTTTGATTTTGTTCATTTTCGTACTCTCTTATTTGTATTCGCTGTTGTATGCACTTAAGAAGTGGTAAAATGGTTCGTTCTAGTACGAATAATGCGTCTAGTTCCAACCCTGTGGTTTCACAAGGGCAAGGAACAACAATGGATTCTGCGAGCATTAGCGCAGGACCATCATCGTCAACAACTGTTCCTTCATTATCAATGACTAATGTTGGTTCAACGCAGTCAGAAATGGCATCTTTGCCTATGTCTTTGCCGTTAAGTGCAGGGCTTCATAGCCCTTACATGGCAATGGGGAACGGTTTAGACCCACGTTTGAATAACGTGCATCTACCCCCATTTCCTTTGGGAATGTATGGCATGCCTACTGGAATGCCACATATTTCGACCTTTTCCCCTACACATGTCTCTTTTGAGAGTGTATTTGGTCGGAATCCCCCAGCATTAACCAATACGTCTTTGTTGGCCTTAAGACAGCAAGTAGACGAGAGTAATCACGATATGGTTAATATGCTTACCAAACAAATTGGTACAGTTTTCAATCCATTGATTCAAAATACCAATAACAGTTACCAAATGTTGGCAAATCAGATGAGTAGGATTGCAGATTTCTTTGGGGCTCCAGCGGTTAATAATAGGCAAGTTCCGTGCTGATGTCAATCAAATTACCAAGTAAAATTTTGAGAAACAAATGGCGAAGATTGCGCCATGTTCATCTTCTAAAGAGGCATATGTTCCTGCGGATAATGTTCTTGCCTCAGTTCATCTTGACCCAAATTATGGTTTTGTTTGGGAAAGAGAAATAATGGGAGATGATAGTGTCTATCCTGATGGTGTTCTTCGACCAACGGGGTGGAACACTGGTTCTTAAAAGTGTTCTTATGTCAGTGCCCAATGCATGGGACAAAATTACGGCTTATATGGCCAAAAACAAGTTTAAAGCGGCTATAGAGGCCGAAATTATTCAACAAACGATGGCTGTCGAAGCCAGTGAGTTACATGAAGAAAATGGCATAGTCATAGATGAAAGACTTGACTGCATTTATGATGATGATCCATTAGGTTTTGAAAAGGATCCTAGAGATTCGACAAAGCATATGCAAGCTCAAGACCCGTTAGAAGAAGTTGATTTGGGAAATGGCTCAATAAAAAGGCCAACTTATATTAGTGCAAATATTGATGCTTCTCTAAAAACCCAAGTCATCACATTGCTAAGGGAGTTCAAAGACTGCTTTGCTTGGGATTATGACGAAATGCCTGGGTTAAGTCGAGAAGTGGTGGAAATGCAATTACCAATTCGACCAGGGAAGAAACCAGTGAAGCAAGTGCCAAGAAGATTTGCTCCTCAAGTGTTGGCTAAGATCAAAGAGGAAATCGAAAGGCTATTCAGAAACAAATTCATCAGAACTGCCAGGTATGTCGAATGGTTAGCCAATATAGTTCCTGTAATAAAGAAAAATGGGACTCTTAGAGTTTGCATAGACTTTAGGGATTTAAATAATGCAACTCCCAAGGATGAATACGCAATGCCTGTGGCAGAAATGCTAATAGATTCAGCAGCAGGATTTGATTATCTTAGTATGCTCGATGGTTATTCTGGGTATAATCAAATCTTCATTGCTGAAGAGGATGTGTCGAAAACTGCTTTTAGATGTCCAGGGGCATTGGGTGTTTATGAATGGGTAGTAATGCCCTTTGGCTTAAAGAATGCTGGTGCTACATATCAGAGGGCCATGAATTCTATGTTTCATGATTTTATTGATGATTTTATGCAAGTATACATAGATGATGTGGTGGTTAAATCTTCCTCAGAAAGTGGTCATTTAGACCATCTTCGCCGTTCTTTTGAAAGAATGAGAAAATATGGATTGAAAATAAATCCATTAAAATGTGCCTTTTGTGTACGTGCAGGTGATTTCTTGGGTTTTATAGTGCACAAAAAAGGCATTGAAATCAATCAAAATAAGACTAAGGCAATTATGGAAACGAAGGCCCCTTCGACCAAAAAGGAGCTTCAGTCGTTGCTGGGAAAAATCAATTTCCTTCGAAGATTTATATCAAATCTAAGTGGCAAAACACAAGTTTTTTCGCCATTGTTAAGACTGAAGAAGGAAGAAGAATTCAAATGGGAACCAATGCATCAAGCAGCCTTCGACGAAATCAAGTCTTATTTGATGAAACCACCAATTTTGTTGCCTGTTATTAAACACAAAGTGCTCAAATTGTATATAGCAGCTTCTGATAGAACAATAGGTAGCATGTTAGCACAAGAGGATGATAGTGGTGTCGAAAGAGCCATTTATTACCTCAGTAGGGTCTTAAATGATGCCGAAACGAGGTACACTCCTATAGAAAAGTTGTGCCTTTGTTTGTATTTCTCGTGTACAAAGTTAAAGCAATATATAAAACCAGCTGATGTTTCTGTTTATTCGCATTTTGATGTTATTAAGCATATGCTGTCGAAACCAATAATGCATAGCCGAATTGGTAAATGGGCTTTGGCTTTGTCAGAATACAACTTAACTTATCAACCTCTAAAATCAATTAAAGGACAAGTGGTTGCTGATTTTATAGTTGACCATTCTGTTGTCGAAGAAACATTAAGTTTTGTAGACGTATATCCTTGGAGGTTGTACTTTGATGGTTCAAGCCATAAACATGGAGTTGGGATTGGTATTTTAATAATATCTCCTACTAACATTCCAACGAAGTATAAGTTTAAAATTCGAGATGTTTGCTCCAATAATGAAGCTGAGTATGAGGCTTTAATAGTAGGCCTTGAAATTTTACTTGAGCTGGGGGCAAGTCATGTCGAAATAAAAGGTGACTCTGAGTTGGTTGTCAAACAATTGACAAGAGAGTACAAATGCATTAAAGAGCACCTTATCAGATACTTTGTTGTTGCCAATGCTTTGTTAAAAAGATTTGAGTCTGTTCACTTAGAACATTTACCACGAATTGATAATCAAGTGGCAAATGAATTGGCACAAATTGCTTCAGGCTATAAAGTTTCAAAACAAAGCCTGGAAGAGTTAATTGAAATAAAGGATAAGATCATTTCTAATGACTATTCTTCGTCACTATTGTCAACACCAACAACTGGGGGGGCAACAGATGCGAACGCAAACGAGGAACTAGTCGTTGTCGAAAAACGTCAATTTTTTGGTGACTTTGACTTAGCAGAAATTTTTGCTCTTGACAATATGACCAATAATGATTGGCGAAGGCCTATTGTGGAATATTTGCAAAATCCCACAAGAAATACCAATAAAAAGGTAAAATACAGAGCTTTGAGCTATGCGATAATTGGAAACGAATTGTTTAAAAAGACTCCTGAAGGAGTACTATTAAAATGTCTTAGTGAAAATGAGGCATATTTAGCAGTTTCTGATACACATAGTGGAGCATGTGGTTCACACCAAGTAGGCCACAAAATGAAGTGGTTATTATTTCGACAAGGAATGTATTGGCCAACTATGCTGAAAGATTGCATAGAATTTGCTAAGGGATGCCAAGAGTGTCAAAAGCATGCTGGGATACAACATGTACCTGCAAATGAATTGCATGCCATAGTCAAACCTTGGCCATTTAGAGGTTGGGCTCTAGATGTGATTGGAGAGATAAAGCCAACTTCGTCGAAGGGCCATAGATATATCATTGTGGGAATTGATTACTTCACCAAATGGGTTGAAGCTATACCTTTAGCCAATGTTGATCAAGAAGCAGTGATAAGGTTTATTCAAAATCATATCATTTATAGGTTTGGAATTCCAGAAACCATTACTACAGATCAGGGATCAGTTTTCACTGGTAGAAAAATGGTAGAGTTTGCTTCTGAAATTGGTTTTAAGTTATTAACTTCGACACCATATTATGCGCAAGCCAATGGTCAAGTAGAAGCTGCTAATAAAGTTATTATTAATTTGATTAAAAAGCATGTTGGGCAGAAATCCAAAAATTGGCATAATACCCTTGATCAAGCATTATGGGCTTGCCGAAATTCACCCAAAGAATCTATCAACACTACTCCTTATAGGCTAACATTTGGACACGATGCAGTGTTGCCTGTTGAAATTTGTCTACAATCAACAAGAATTCAAAGACAGTGGGAGATTCCCTCTGATTATTATTGGAATATGATGCTTGATGAATTGGTTGATTTAGACGAAGAAAGGTTATTAGCTTTAGATATGCTTATTCGACAGAAAGAGAGGGTAGCTAAAACTTATAACAAAAAGGTTAAGTTTAAAGCCTTTGATTCAGGTGATCTAGTGTGGAAGGTCCTATTGCCTATGGATAAAAAAGATAGAGTCTTTGGTAAATGGTCCCCAAGTTGGGAAGGACCATTTAAAATTTTACAAGTTTATTCAAACGGCGCATATGAGGTCAAAGAGATTGGCGCTGATGAAAGAATTTTGCGTATAAATGGCAAATACTTGAAAAAGTATAAGCCAACGTTGCAAGAAGTTAAAATAACGCTAGAATAAAGATAAAGAAATCGTAAGTACGTGGCATTCAAAAGAAGTTGTGATTGCCATATGAGTATTGTCAGAATTATAAGCAGAACGTTGAAGGCCACGTAATACACCAATATAGGAGTAACGTCAACAACACTTAACAGTGGTGACATCAGGTATACAGCTATTTTTACTCAAGTGCAAAGTCTATTTCGATGGTGAATTCAAAAATGTCTTTCTCTTCTTCCTCCTCAAGTTCAGTCGAAAAAGACATTTTTGGGGGGCAATTTGTTAGCCTGTAATTTCGACAGGCTTCATTGAAAATGGTCAACAAGGCCTGACTTATATTTCGACAAAGACCAAATTATTTCGACAGAGAAAATGGTCATGCGCAGGGTAAATTCGACAAGCTTCCGGGGAAGCAAAAGCAAGAGAGAGGAAAATGGACACAAGCTTTCGACAGACAGAAAACAGAGCAGTTATGCGCTGAAGACTAGCAGTTGGTCGAAGCGTGATGAAGCGGTTCTTGTCGAAAGTAGGAGTAGCATTTATTAATTTTCAAATTTCTAGGCAGTTACTTAGTTCAGTTTTTCCCCCTCTTTTCCTTTGTATAAATAGTAGTTTCTGAGAAGAAACGGGGGTCACAAAATCACAATACACAACCCGATTCCTGAAACTCTAACTTCCAAGCCAGAGCGAAAAACGAGTGGAAGAATCATTGTACGTGATCGTGTACCACTTTTACAATTCAATGCAGTTTATTTGTCTTATCTTTACAATTCACGCACCATTTACTGCTTCTTTTCAATTCTGTTAATCATTGCAAATCGTCCCCTTTTCTACATTTTCTGAAACAAAAACTACGCGCAATTCAAAGGCAATTGCTTTGAGATTTTTCTAGTTTGATCTCACAAACCTTCTAATAAAACTAGTGATTGTTTGCTAAAAACACCAGCAAACAGCGATATACCATCTCTAGGGGATTTTAGGGGTTTGTTTCAGGTAACGAGCAAAGTGTAAGAATCGAAATTGTTTTTAGTAGTTAGAGAATCACTTTGCGGGAAATGAAAAAGGATAAATTTAACAAATGCGGGAAGTGATAAGCTCTGCATGCGGAAGAGAAATTTAGTTTAGCATCAGTAGATTTGCGACGGGAAACAGAGAGATTGAGAGAGAGTGGAACACTGAGAGAGAGAGAGACACACACACACACACAAACACGTGCATGCGCACAAAGATCAAATGGGTACCTTGGTGAAATTGTTCTTGAGCAACGATGAAAAGGAAGGGCGCGCTAGGTTGAGCGAGGGTAGAGAGAAGCGAGAAGAGGTTGAGAATACTGAGGTAGAGATCGAGCGCGTGCGTGCAAGATTTTCATTTGTAGAAGGTTTTGCTAATTACTTGTAAAGTCGGACCATATACTTATCTGACTTAAAATGTTAAACCATTTTAAGAGTTTTCTTTTTTTCAGTCGAATATGTTGCTACCCGACTTCAAAACATGTGTGCCTTATACTTTTTTATCTTTATTATAAGTTTGCCACCGTATCTATCTTTAAAGTCGAACATTTGAGTGCCCGACTTTAAAAGTCTAATTCTTTTTCTGATCCTGCACAATAATTATTTTTCTTAAAAGGTGTGAAAAACTTTAAACTACGTATAAAATAAGACAGAGGGAGTATGTTGGACGGCTACAATGATGTTGTAAAATTATCAATATAGATTGAGCAGTACTCGCTCCATACCAAAAAACTATTCAGTTTTAAAAATAATTGTGTTTCATTTTTCTTGTTATTTTGATAGTTTAAGAAAATATATTGACAACTATACTCTTATTTCCATTTATTGGCTTACACATTTTTCGTAAATTAATTTAATTAATAAACATTTGAGAAAAAATTAATTAATTATGATACATCTACTCCTAAAAAAAATATTTTTTTTGGGTAAATCAATGTATCTTACACAACAACTATAGAAACTACTCATTCGAAGTATCAGAGATTCGTTTAAGAGGGTTGACTTATCCCAACAAATGTTTATTATTATAGAGATTATAGGGACTTTAATGTGGGGAGAGAGAGAGAGAATGGGAGATTAAATGAGTGGAGTGAGAAACCGAAAGTTGAGGGTATAACAAATAATTTTGGTTATAATGTCTTAATTGGTATTTGGTAACTATAAATTGTAAAATGGAGGGAGTACTATTTGACACGAAAAGTTTGTTCCAAATTTTTTCGAAAAAATTATGTTTTCTCCGAGAGCAAAATGGTTGGACTTGGGTGAATTCAATTGGGTCGAATCCCATATGAATGAAATAGATACTCCTAAATGATTAGTTATTCAATGAACTTATAACTGCAAAAAAATTTTATAATAGAGATTTTATTAAGCTTCTTGTTGTCCTCGTCAGGACGTATCGCCCATGATAATTAATTTTTGATGGCATGGCTTGGCTTTGTATGGTTCTTGGCATGCCAACATCGGTTCTCACATATGTTAGCAATTAGTATAAGCAAAGCCTCACAGAGTCACAAGTGGTTCTCACAATCTTATCCCATCTAAAACATCGGATAGTTCTCCTTTCAATTATTGAATAACGGATAGATGCACTAGCTAGTGAGACCTTCTTTTGTTTTCTATATAGTAAGTATGATATGATTTATTAATTATTAGTTTTTTTTCCCAATAAATAAGCCAAAAAATAGGAAGACTAAAATGGTTGGCGAATCTTGGGTAGATCTGGGAGTGGGTTGTGCACTTGATTTAAATATTTCATCTGATATTATAGTACCTACCTACATTATTGTTAAAATTTGTAAAATCTGAACTTGTTTATTCAACGAGGGATCAATCCCTATATATACAACAATATACACAACTGAATCAGTTAAGGGAAGCTGAATCAGTTACTAAGTCTAACAAACTAGCAATTGTACAAACTTATTTAGAGACTAACTCATACCAAATGAGCTATAGGACTAAATAATACAAAGTGAACTGTACAATAAAATTTTGCCTATTATTTAGTACAGGGAACAAAAGAAAAATCAAGTAACTAGTCTTTGGAGGCATTTGGCATGAGGTGAACAAATCCTTTTTGAATCTTTTCTCTGAAGAGTAGAATATCTTTGCCGGGACATTCCTTGATAAATCTTGCGATAGTAGGCACCAAAGGAAGCAGCAAGATCCTGTCCAATGATCACTGTAATCCAGCAAGAAATAGTGTATCTGCCAAGGTAATCAAAACCAAACTGGACATTGAACCAGAAGAGGTAGCAGTTCAGGGGTTATTGGGTTCAACCGGTTGAATCGGGGGTTGAACCGGAATTAATTAAATAAATTATTTAATATATTTTTTACAATATATAAAGAATAAAAAACAAAAAAAATCATAGTATGACATAATAAAACTATAATATTCAACAATCATAAATAGTTAGCTACTATAATGTAAGTACTCTCATAGTAATATTAGCGTACACATTAGTTATTTATTTATTTATTTATTTATTTATTTGTTCCATCAATTTAATTATAAAAAATGATAAAAATATCTCATATACCAAAAATCAACATCATTTATCAATTTTTTTTTACAAAAATCAACATAGTGTACCATTTTTTAGGAAAATAAACCAAATCTGGTTTTCTGCACGGTTCCCCAGTTTTTGGCCGGTTTCCTGTCCGATTCCTGATTTTTAGCTCGTTATCCGGTTCAATTCCCAGTTTTCACCCCAGGCGGTTCTCAGGTTCATATGGACCGGATAGGGGTCCGGTTCCCCGTTGAACTGCCCGGTCCGGTTTTGACAACCTTGGTATCTGCATAAAGTATTGTAATTTTCCTTCCCAAATTATCTTTCAACCATCCACCAACTGAACCTCCTATAATTGCACCAGCAAGTGTCGTACTCACTATAGCTTCCAAATTGTCAAGTAACAATAATCTAGCAGTAATCCAAAAGTCAAAATAGCAAGAATCAGTGATATTGCTTCTTGATTTCAGAATGTGAACCTGAAGCAGAGAGCCGAAGTGCAGGTCTGAGAGAGAATCATGAACCAAAGGAGAATCACGCTGAACCAAAATCAATGTATGAACAACGTCTTGAACGACTTGAATCAGTGTAGGAAACGAGCCAAAATAGAAAGTTAGGTCACGATATCTTGAAATTGTTCAGTGTCCAGAACTGAAAAATTAGGGAAAATCGATTTGTGCAATCAAAACTGAAATCGATTTAGGCATATGATCGATTCAGAGAGGACGAATCAAGAGCAGAAAACGTGATTTGAAGTGAGAACATGAAGAAAAACAAGAAACGCAAACTAAAAGCGCAATTTGAAGCAAGAATGCGATTGTGAATCAGAGAGGATCCACGAAATCGCAAGAAAGGTGAAATCTAGAAGCGATCCAGCAGTTCAATAACAGAAATCAAGAACTGAAATAGAATCGATCAAGAACGAAATCAATTTAGGGAAAACTCGAGAATCTGAGACTGCAATTGCAAATAAAAAAATAGAAGCGAATCAGAATGTGAATCACAACAAGAGTCAGAGAAGTGAGATGTCAACTGAAATGAGAGAGAAACTAAAAGCAATTTTAGAGATGAAATGAACGATTTCGGTTTTAGAAACGTAAACCATAAAAGAATTTCAATTTCAGAAACAGAGGAGAGGGAATCGAAATTGCAAAGAAGAGCAGATCTAGGTCACAATCCAGAATTGGGAGAGAAGAGGATACAAGATTGATTCAAGAGAAAGACGATTCAGAACCGGGAAAAAAAAGAATACAACGATTCAGAACCGAAAAAGGAAAAGATTGTGATTCAGAATCGAATAGATTTCATTCAATTTGAATCAACCATGATTTCAGTCCAATAACAGAGAACTGAAGGAGAATTCTGAGAAACGAATTGAACCGAGATCCAGATGAAGAAGATACAATGAAGCAGCATTTAGAAGCAGCAATTCAATGTAGAAGGAGAAATTGGATCTAAGATTCAGAGGGAGTGCATCGCATAGAACATTGCGATGAAGAGAGGTGAAAAACAGTTATGGGTTTTTCTTCCGAGAGAGGGGCTCGCGAGAGAGGGGAAAAAATTCAGAGAGAGAGAGAGAGACTTGCGAGTGAGAGAGAGAAGTTTAGAAAAAATTCATCTGATACCATGTTAGAATTTGTAAAATCTGAACTTGTTTATTGAATGAGGGATCAATCCCTATATATACAACAATATACACAACTGAATCAGTTAAGGGAAGCTGAACCAGTTACTAAGTCTAACAAACTAACAATTGTACAGACTCATCTAGAGACTAACTCATACCAAGTGAGCTATGGGACTAAATAATACAAAGTGAACTATACAATAAAATATTGCCTATTCTAACAATTATCACATAGCCGTTCAATAACAGTTTACTATGATTGTCAAATGCATAAATATTTTTTGGTCGAGACCAGAGTATCCACCGCCGTAGTGTCTAATCCCCTCGCTGGATTGAAGGCACCTCGAAGGATGGGACAGCTGGTCCAGGGATTTAAAGTTGCTTCATACCCAAGGCGATGATCGAACCCTCGACACTTTGTTAAGGGAGGACAAAGTGTCAAATGCATAAATATGTTGTACCCTAAAAAATTGGAATACATAAATATGTTTTAATAAGTTAATTTTTGAAATATTTTTTGATGAATACTTCTTGAAATATTTATGCATTCTTATACTATTCCTGAATGCATAAATATTTTTCGCACTATTTTTACACCAAAAAATTTGTTTCTTTGTTGATGTTATTTATTCCAGAAAGTAAATGAACTTTTTACAAGCAAGATTTACCTCTTCTCCCATCTCTTGATTTCTAATTGCACCTAAACACTAATGAATCACAATGCACAAGTTTCATTTGTCTTCAACAATCTCGTAAGTTCATTTTAGTATGCAGCACACCAACATTACAAATTTCATTCAATCACGTGATTCTCAAATCACATAAATTTTAATTGGTCTAGTACTCTAGTTGATGTTTATCCCCTCTTCTAAAAACTTTATCAGTTTTCTTATATTTAAACCAGAGATCGTTCAAACTAGTTGTGTGAACTAGCATGGGGGAATGGGCTATGCACGGGCAAGGGGCAGCTTGGGCAGGGGAAGGAAATGAACAAGAAAGGGGTTCAACTCTGCATTTATCTAATTTTCTGATAAGGGAATTTAGTAGGAGGATAACGAAAATAGGAATGGGGTTTAAAACGCAAGCATCGAAGCCTATATTGTTAGAATAAATTACATATAAGAAGGCCATACTTCGTACAACCCCTCCTCTACTCAGTAGACACCCCCCTATAAACACGTGAAAAGACAAAAATACCCTTAATGAAAGTTGTGTTTTCTAATTTTTTTAAAAATTAACTTCGGTTCGGCGCACGCTTGACCGAACCAGTTAGGATTGGCCAGCACCGAGTATGTTAATTTCACACAGACACCCCCTAATACGTTTTTAGTAGGTTCGGCCCATGACCAATCGAACCAGTTTGGCGCACGATCAACCGAACATGCTCCACCATCCACATCAATAGTTCAGATTCCACTGTCCATTATAATCAAAGGCTTAAAATCAGTAAACAAAATAGTCAAAAGGTCAGTCAAACATGTCATAAAAAGGAGTGGCTGATATTGACATTGGAAATTGTGCCCCAACGGTTACAATTTTAACGGTTCCGATCGTTCTAAATCAACGACTCGCGTTCGATCACACCTATTATAAATAGCCTTTCACTCTTCACTAATATTCACACAACCCATTTCTGATTTATCTTCTCTACTTCTTCACAAACACCCTAACCCAACCCCACTCGCTGTAATGGAAGACCTTCGGGAATGGCAGTTGTATCCAACCCAGAGATCAAATGACAAGTTCCTAATCGTCCTGCATCGCCCTTGAACGGTCACCGACAGGGCCGATGGTGTGTTTTTTAAGTCCTGAAATCCAATCTTCTGTAGGTTGGCTAAAGATATAACATTCAGTCAGTTGAAGGAAAAGGCGGAGAGGAAGGTTCGCCAAGAGGGAGAGTGGCGTAAAGACATATTTCGTCTACGTTACCGCAAGTGCTGTTATGGAGATGACGGGACTCTCCACTATGAAGCTATGGAGATCCGGAGCGACAATGATGTTCACGCAATGTTGGAACACCATCGTAATGTTCCATTGGGACGTCAAATCATTAAGTTGTTTGTCGAAACAATGCACACTCCAGAAGAGGTCATTTATATTATGGAATAGGGACTCGCCAAGAATCGCTAGTTTCTTAATTATTTTTTAGTTGTTTCGTTGTCCTTTCTTTATGTTGTTTTTTATCATTTTGATGTATTTCGTGTTTCACGTACGGTTACACTTTATAATATTAAAATTGTTGTTTAATTTAAACTGTACTGTAAACCGAAATATAAATAACAAAATATTTATTTATTGCTAAATCAGTTTTGGGGATTACAATTATTGATAAACAAAATAATAACACTAAAAAACTATAACTGGGTAACAACAGAGTCGGATCCAGCATCACTCGCAATATCACTGTCACTCCCACCACTCCCATCATAGTCGGTCAAGAATGCCCGATAATCAGGATCAGTCGAGTCACTCCAAACCGTGCGAAATCACAGTGAAAAAAGTTCAAAAAACGAAGAACAAAGGAGGGAGATGATAGTTTACCTGCGCTTGAAGAGAGTGGACGATGGGGACGAGGAGAGTGGACGGAGTAGAGGAGAGAGGGGGTGTGTGAGAGGAGAGGAGAGAGGGTGAGGGGGTGTGTGAGAGGAGAGGAGATGAGAGTTTTAAAATAAAAAATTACTTTGGACGGTGGGGGTATTTTCGGTATATTAGACGGTGGGGGTTGGACAAAGTATGACCCTATAAAAAAGCTTATAAAAGCTGTCAAAAAAAAGAAAGCTTATAAAAGTTATTCTCTTTGTCAAAAAAAAGTGGGGTTTATTCTCCACATCCCCTTTTTTCTCTTATATGCCCTTTCTCATTTGATTTTTGAATGTTGAAACCCTACACCCTCATTTCCAGAATATTCCTATAAATTTCTTCACACGGATTTATCTAATTTAAAGATAAATCTGTTTTAGTGTTTTTTCCAAAATGAATTTATCTTTAAATTAGATAAATCTGTTTAGAAGAAAAATGATTTACCTAATTTCTTTTTGTAAATTTATAATAACAGATTTATCTATTTATTAGATAAATCCGTTTTGAAAATATTCAAATTGGATTGATCTAATAAATAGGTAAACCCGTTGTGAATTAAAAAACATTTTTATATTTAATTTTTTAAAAAAATGTTATAAAAACACTACTAAAAATCCTTAAAGTGTCAAAACTAATCTAAAAAATATAAAAACACCACTAAAAATCTAATAAAACCAAAATAAGGTTACCCGAATTATTTTAGATGTTTTGGAGATTATGAGAAATTAAAAAAATAATAAAAAATAGTAAACGATGGAAATTGGGACTTTGAGCCCTGATTTTTTTCGGATTTAATGACTGTGGTTTCATTACAATCAGAGTAAGTTGCCCGAAAAGCAATTTTTCAGCCTAAATTATTCACCCGGCGTACAACATCGTCATGTGTTAACGAATATCTACACACTAAACGGAATCAAAAGACGACTGATATTCATATCTATTTTATTTTTTAAAAAAATTAATTTTAATTTTTTAACAGATTTCACTTTTATTTATCAATTATTTTACAAAACGGATTTATCTATTTATTAGATAAATTCGTTTTGAAACAATTCAAAACGAATTTATGTAATAAATGGATAAGTCCGTTATTAAAAAATAACAAAAAAGGATTTATCTATAGTGGGGGTTAAATCTGTTATGCATTTTTTTCTAAAACGAATTTATCTAACCAAAAGATAAATCCGGTTTTGATTTTTTTCCAAAATGGATTTATCTTTTAATTAGTTGACCGTTAAGTCATTTACTGAGGGGCGTTCTGGAAATTATAACAAAAATTGTGGGGCGCACAACTCGACCCAATGGACCAAAATGCAAAAGCGAGTTGGGCTAGGCCAGCTCAATTATCTACTTGGGTATATTCTTTTTAGCCCAACCCAAAATACTAGGCTAGCGAGACGACCTGGCCTAGCCTGGCCTTTGGGTTTGGAAGTCGAATAAGCATGAGGAAGTTATTAACACCTCACGACATTCTTTTAAAAAAAGTTATCTCAAATTAATTGTACAAAATTATATTAATTCTAAAAATATTTGTTCCTTTTATTATGAATTAAAATAAATTTAATATAAAATATTTATTTTTCCGCTTGATTGGAATGAGCTCCAACACCTGTGCATCTATCAAAGCAATGGAAATACAAAGCCTACGTAGTCTTTGAGTAGTAAATATTTGTTTATTGATATTTTTTAAGTTGTAATTTAATAGTTATTTTTTAAGTTTGCATATGTTTAAACCAAAAGTGCTTCTAACACAGTCATCACTGATATTTCAATTTTAGATTTTATCAAGAAAAATGTTTGAGATGATAAACAAAAAATAGATCCAGTACAGTCATCGACTTTGTGTTTTGCAAGTGACTTAACTAAAAATGGATTCAGTGCAGTTATTACATACATTTATTTAAATGAATTGAATGGCTATTTTGGATTATGAAAAATGTGAATTAAAAAATAAAGAGATTTGGAACCAAAATGGATTCCACATGAAGATGAACGAAAATAATAATTATTAAACTCTCGAGTTAACTTTTAAACTCTTACAAGTTGTCATAATAATAAAATAAAGAATTGGCTAGAAAGCCCATTAAAGCGAATGCCTAAAGTAAAAAAAAGTGTTAATAGTATTTTTTTATAAGCCAAAATATCTATTCAATTCATTTAAATAAATGTATGTAATAACTGCACTGAATCCATTTTTAGTTAGGTGAAAAAGTGTTAATAGTATTGTGATAATTAAAAAAATATGAAGAAGCAAACATTAGGGAGAGAAAAGTTTTTACCAAATTTATGAAAATATCACTCATATTAAAAAAAAATGAAAATATCCTTTAAAAAGATAAGGAATGTCCCTTAAAAATGAAAATATCTCTCAGTTTTGATTTTTTATGAACAGTGTCCTACAACATCATAACATCCTACTAAAGTAGTACACTGTTCATAAAAAATCAAATCATCAAATTGACCACACTTAATATTTGCCAATGCACAACGATTAACCTTTCTAAAGATGTGCTAACAAAACTGACCTCTCAAGACAACTTCAACAGCTTCCAGATCTCCCAATCGATACCCCACTCTGAAATGTATCCACTTTCCATTCCAAGGATTACATGACAAACCACCTTGACATCCACCTGCACCACCACCCTACTCCAACCCTTAGAGCGAATAAATTGTAAGCCAGTGAAGACACCCCAAACCTGAGCAACGAAATGATCAAACATGCGGTCCATACACCATTAGAGCTTCTCACTAGACTACCACAACCAACAATATTGGAAGAAGCCTTTACGACCCCCATCATAGTTAAGATACAGCCAACCATCATCAGGGAGATCCCACTTAACAGTAACATGCTCCATGACACTATATATCTTGCACGAGCCCAATAGCAACCATTGTAGCATGGTACTCCTTAATTTACACAATTAGTGATTATTATTTAAGGTATAAAAGAGCAAATATATGACACATCATGCATTCATGCTCTTCTCTATCCGTCAACTACAAAGTAAATAACATCCCACAATCCAACAATGATGCCCACTCTTGGATAAAAAAGAAAATGATGCCCACTCAACACTGTAGCATTTTCAGCTAGCCTTCCACGTCAAAAAAAAATAAAATCAGCTAGCTTCCATCAAAATTCAAGGGAAGCCATTCCATGATTCCATCCACTTTAATTTAGTCTCAGTTAATTCTTAAGCTCCAACTTGAAATAATATTTTTATATACAATGCAGCGTTGAACTTCTCGGGAAAATCGTAGTTTTAATTTTTGCTAGATCTTGAAGAGGGATGATTTTAAATGCAGTGTAAAGTTGCAATCCGTCTAACAATAGTTTCATTATAACTAGACCAAACAACTAAAAATGCCCTTTTTTTACGGTAAAAATGCCTTAGTTTTAATAATTTTAAGGCTTAAATATATTTTTACCCCGTGCAAATAAGGGGTATTTTGCTTTTACACCCTGCAATTTTTTTTAAAAAAAAACCCTTTATAAAATACACTTTTTTGATTTTAGTCCTTCTGTTAGATGGACGTTACAATAATTGCCTAAGTGTTTAACAGAAGTGTGATTTGGTATTTTTAGTTCATTTTCAATTTTTTAAATGCTGAATGTAGAGGCCACGTCATTTAGTTAGATTAAATTACAACCCTAATTCCTCTTTCTTCTTCATCTGTTCTCTTCACGTTCTTCCATTTATTCCAGTATTTTTCAACAGAATGGGAAAATGACTTCTTCCACCACCATCCTTGATTATTCACCACCATGTTCTTCCAACAATAACAACAATTGCAAACAACATTATCATGGATTCAGTATTTCCCTAAAAACAAGCAGAAATCGAAAGCCTTGGAGGGAGAAGCTGAGAAATCAGAGGTGGTCAAAAACCTTGCGTATTTTTAGCGAAAAACCTGTTCTTCCATTTCTTAGTTTCCAAAAATCAAAACCCAAAAAGAGAAGAGGTTTCTGAGTTTCCAAACTATGGAAAACAGTTTCGAAAAACCTTGCGTTTTTTAGCAACAAGGTAAACAATCCAGATCCAGAAATCTTATTCAACTTCAGTAACGATCCAGATCCAGATCCAGAAACAATAACAAGGTTTTCGAACTCTAGATCCAGATCCAGATCCAAATGATTTCGATTTCTGGGGATTAAGAGAAGAGAAGGGCAGAGAGAGAAGAGGGAAGATTGAAAGATGAAGTTGTTGTGTTGTGTTCTGGTGTTTGTTGTGAGAAGAGGGAAGAAGGGTCTGCAAGTGTTGCGTTGAGAAGAGAGGGTGAGACTGAATCCGTTTTTGCTGTGAGAAGAAGAAGTTGTTGTTGTTGATTCATGGTGGCGTCGATGGTGGTTTGCGGTGAGAAGAGAGGGTGAGACAAAATCAGTGTTTGTGGCTTTGTGTTTGGTGAAGATGAATAAGAGATGGATTATGGTGAAGATGAAGAGAATAGAATGATTTCTGGGTAAGGAGGTGAAGAGAAAATGAATTTGGATTGGGGAAGAAGAAAGGGAATTAGGGTTTTCTAATTTAATGACTGGGTCAATCATTTAAATTAATTAAAATTAAAAATGATGACATGGCAGCCTAGTCAACATTAAAAAAAATTAGAAAAGAATAAAAATTGCCACATAAATGTTTTTTGTAACGTCCATCTAATAGAATGACTAACATAAAAAAAGTGAATTTTGCAATGAGTTTTTTAATTTTTTTTTTCATGGGGTAAAATCAAAACACCCCTATTTTTTTCATGAGAGGCCTCCGCCTGGATTGGATCATCTTTTGAGGGCTGATGCGAGTGGAGTTTGCTTTACGAGGAGATAGCTGATTTGTTTTATTTTTGTTTTTTTGCTTTCTTTTTCATCAATTGTACCAAAAAAAAAACACCCCTATTTACCGTGGTTAAAAACATATTTAAAACTAATTTTAAAGACTATGTATAAATGGGTAATATAAAAAGCTAAATGTATTGTAAAAAAAAAAGCTAAATGAAAAGTTCAACATTCGTTATTTATTTTAGGCAATGTTTTAAAACTTGGACCGGTGGCCGACTCAGTGATGGTACTGGGTTACTGGGTCAAGGGTCGGACCGAGAGGTTGATAGTTGAACCGCATGATCAAAACCGGGACCGCATGACTCGAACCCGGTCTGTATTTCGTGAATTTTCAAGACCTATATAAAAATTTTCCAAATTTTCAAGACCTATAAATTTCATACCTGTAAAATTTAATTTACTAAAATTAAACAATTATACATAATGCCAAAAAAATCCAAAACAATCGCAACAACAGGTGGAAATACAATCAACCATGAAATGTGTATGGTGAAAAACTAATTAGTAACTTATCAAAAAAAGAAAAGAAAAACTAATTAGTAATGTAAAAAAAAAAACTAATTAGTAATTAATGCTTCAATTGTGGCAAGCCCATGTAATATATGTTATATGTTATATGTTTCACGTGCGCAACATAGACAACATCAACATAGATTGACTCAAAAGGGAAGAGGTTCGAACCTCTCCGAAATCTTTTCTGCGAATTTTTATAAAAATTCTGTTTCTGTTTTCATCACACATGCACAACCTGGTCCGGGTTACACAAACCCACCGGGCACCGAGTTTGCCAAAACCTGCCCCGGTTTGGCTGGTTTCCACCGGATTGGTGCATTTCCGATCCGTAGGGTTAACCGACTCGGTTACCCACCCGGTTCCCGGTTAGCCCGGGCCGAGCTGGTTTTTAAAACACTGATTTTAGGTTTAAATATATGTTACCCCCTTGCAAATATACACATTTTCCATTTACCCCCTGTAAAAAAAAAGTTTACGGTTACCCCCTTGCAAATATAAACAATTTTCGGTCACCCCCTGTTGTTAGATTATGTAGTGTATAATGGGTAAAACCATGTACGGTTACCCTCCTGCAAAATATAAAAAGTTTACGGTTACCCCCCTGCAGAGGGTAACTAGAAACACTTATTATTTGCAAGGTTGATTTTAAAACTTTTTATTTTACAGGGGTAAATAGAAAATTGGGATATTTGCAAAGGGGTAACATATATTTAAACCTTTATTTTATTATTTTTCACTTGTCCACTGCGGAAAACATGAAGATGTTCATGTGACAACATGTTGCTGCATAGTATAAAATATTTTTGGTGGTTTTTAAGTGATGATTCTTCCTGTCCCTTTCTTTATTGCGAGTAGGAGAGAGTAAATAGAAGATTGAAGAGGGATAAGGTCATTGCATTAGTCATATGTATATCTATCTATATCTATTCTTTCGCGAATTAGAACGTCATTGCATACTTCAGCAGACAATAGACGCGCTACATTTGGTTGCGATTCATGTCCAAGTTCATCCGTGCAAACAGCAACATTGACAAGATGTGACATAATTGGTAGATGTTTGAGTCTCTTAATTATTTGGTATTGGGTTCGATTTCTGATTGATGCCTATAGTTTGTATAGAAAACATATATTGGGAGAGATCAACTATTTAAATGGATATCTGATACTTCAAAGGATTAGTCTTTCGATTTACTAGGAATGATACATTAGTTTACAAAAAAGATTGAGACGACGTCGTTTTATCTTAGAATTAGAATTACACATAATAACTCATTTTCCCTTAACCAAGTGTCGAGGGTTCGATCATTTGTTACGGAGCAACTTTAAATCTCTGGGCCAACTGTCCCACCCTTTGAGGTGCCTCCAATCGAGCGATGCATTCGGCGGTGGATACCCTAATTTCGAAAAAAATGCGTAGTCCAAGAAGTTGTATACGTAGTTGTGCCGTAAGTTGTAGTAGATGAAGGTCTAAGGAGTGTGGTAGGAGAAAGAGAGACGTGGGAAGCATCGAGCTGAGAAGGAAAAAGATCTCATTCTCCGTAGCGATCGTACGGCGAAAAGGGTTACTTAGATGACGTGTAATTTTTGGCACCGTTGATCTCACCAACATTACCTACGAGACGAGATATACAAGGAGTCAGTCTCGTGTTTGTTGTGTTGTGGCTCTATCATCAAGTAGTTAACTAACGACCCAGTCTAATCCACTGTCTGTGTAAAGTAGAAAGATTAGATTAGATTAGATTAGATGGCGTTGGGTGTGGCTGCTCTTCCGTTCACATTCGTTGCTCACCTTCTCGGTGTTGCCGCTATCGTCTTGGTCTTAATCTGGAACTTACATTTCAGAGGTGGTTTGGCTTGGAATTCTGACAACAAGGGCATCATCTTCAATGTACTATACTCTTCTCTTTTAATTTTCTCATTCTTCGCTTTCGGATTGGGGTTTTCTGCTTCTCCCTATTTCTGTAAAATTATATCTTATTTAACTTGTCTTAATAGAACTTCAATTTTGGCCTTCCAATTTCATGCACTCAACTTGCAATTTCCTTTTTTTCTTCTTCTTTAATTAACGACCGAGTTTTGCCTATTAACAAGTCAAAAACGACTTGTAGTTCTGGGTATGCCTAATCTGCACTATTGGTTTCTAATTTTAATGTATTATTAGGTTATTTAGGCTATAGCCGATTCTTGATCTCCCCAAGTTAGGGGGTTAAATTCCAAGTTTAAGCCGACTTTTGGTTCTTCAATTTCCATGTTATTTAACTTATTTTCGATTTTATTTTTGTTTTTCTGAAACATGCAATTGAAAATTTATGAGTATCAGATGAGATTTTCTGTTTGATTTAGAATATTTGACTTTAATTTTACACAGTCGTTATTTTTTGGAGGTGTAGTGAGGATATTATCAATGCTCATTCAAATTTATCTAACCTACTTATAAATGGTATTTATATTCAGCTAAAAATATTAGTAGTTTTTATACTACTAATTAATTTACATAAAAATTTGATAAACGAAGACTTTTTTTATGGAATAAACAAAGACCTAAAGGTTAAGTGAAATTGAGAAATGGCTTTGTTTGACATGTTTAACTGGTTTATAAGTTTTCTTAATGTACAGTTTTGATTTATTTGGAACAGAATCATAAGTAAATGTAGGTTGAATACATGTATTACTTTTTATGACGTCCAGAGATACAACCAAGTGGTAAAATACATATAAGTGTTGTGTGGACATATAAGTGTTGTGTGGACATTGAGTGCTCGAGCTCGAGTTCTAACTCGCAATGTTCTATTCCCAAATTCCCCTCCCCCTAACCATCTGAACTGGACAAAAAAGGAATATTTACTTTTTACATCTGGTTTATTAATTTAAATATTTTTCTGTTAATTAACTCGTGTGATAGTATATCTGAATGAGGCTGCTGCCACTTGTGATAAATTAAAAATGAGATATTGTTTTTTTATATTTAAAAGTCATTAGCATCATTATCATTATAGTGTTAGATCCCTTTTGCTTTTCTAAAGTGTCCTATGGTTGTAATTTGTAAACAAGACGTAATTTGCTCTGGTTTTCAAAAATAATTGGAGAAGGAAAGTGAAGCTTTTTTTTTACTATTTCCTTTTTTTTCTTTTTGCATTTACAGTCATTGATGATTGAATGAAGAGAGGCAATGGCCCCTTTTACATGATTAGAATATAGAGCGATGCTTTCTTTGGTTTTCCACTGTATGGTTCAAACAAGTTTTTAGTCGTGATATGATTTTTATTATTATTTGTTAATGTGTTTTATTTGATTTAATTATTGACCCCATTCTGTACCTACTCTTTTAGTCGTTTTGAATTTAATAATTTATGGAGTCCAAAGTTTTCTAACAAGTACTGTAACAACCATGATGGACATGGACGGACAGCACATGCATACATGTTTATTTGAATAAAAAAAGGATTTCACATGCTACTCTTTCTATGTGGTGCCAGCTAGCTCAACCACAAGACTTGGATAAATGATCCTCTGAGATTTTCAACCTGTTCTTGTCTTTTAGTAAGCTTGTTCACTAGTGCTATCATTAGCCTTGAATTAATTGTTAGTGTTATATAAGACAGTGAAAACCTTTCTTATTTTCTGGTTGAAGATAATCCGGGTTTTGAATTTTGCAGTGTCTCGCATCTATAAGCTATTGACTATGCTATTTGCACATGTCGCAATCTTCTAGAGTTAAATTATTGTGCTTATTTTGATTGAGTAGTTTATAATTAAAAAATCGCAATATTTGGAGATGAGATCCTTGAAATTGAAATAGCCATAATTAAGTCATGAGCTGTTATGAAGCATCATGAGGTCAAGGAAATGAAGAATAATTTATTTGGCAAGTTGTTGGTTGGTGTCATTCGTGTAAAGTCTCTGTATCTTACGTATCTTTTTCTTTATCCAGCTTCATCCTGTTCTTATCATTATTGGCTTGATAGTTCTTGGAGGTGAAGGTAATTAAAAATTTAAAATACATTCACATTTACTGTTTTATGAGTCGATGTCAGTCGATTATTTACGAATTTCTCTCGTGTGAAAAAAAATTGCAGCCATTATAAGCTACAAATCTCTTCCCCTGAAGAAGGAATTGAAGAAATTGATACACCTTATTCTCCATGCCATTGCATTAGTACTTGGAATAGTTGGAATTAGTGCTGCGTTCAAGTTTCATAACGAAAGTGGGATCGCCAATCTCTACAGCTTGCATTCATGGCTTGGACTTGCAGTTATTGTCCTTTATGGCATCCAGGTAAACCATTAGATACTAAACTATCCTGCAATTTGTTACTACTAATACTCTACTATTCTTTGAAAGCAGGATATGATATTTGTTAAATTTATTTATGGTTTCATATGTCCGTTGACACTTCTGTTATCTGTCAATGCATGACTAAGCATTGTAAGGAGAAAGCTACAGTCACATAGGTATTCTTGATGTTGTTATCCAATCACCATATAGAATAAAAAGTGCGCGTGTTGTGTGGTGATTGGAGAACAGCACAAACCGGGACCTATGGAACTGAATCTAAGTTTTCTCATCCGTTATAAACCCAATGATGCAAATTCTTGATTGGAAATCCACTTGTCCAAATGAATCCTTCGATTAACCTTACGCTGAGTGTTAACTATTGTGTGGATAATAATCAACTCGATTATCTTCCATCTTTGTCTAACATTTTATTTTCTTGTAACCTTCAGTGGGTATTTGGGTTTGTGGTATTTTTCTACCCTGGTGGAACATCAGCCATTAGACACGATTCGCTACCTTGGCATGTATTCTTTGGGCTGTTTGTGTATGTGCTAGCTATTGGAACTGCTGCTCTTGGGTTTCTGGAGAAGCTCACATTCTTGGAGAATGGAGGATTGGCAAAATATGGTTCTGAGGCATTACTTGTGAACTTCACTGCTGTGATCACAATCTTATTTGGTGCCTTTGTTGTACTGTCTGCCGTATCTGCTGTCCCCCCAGCAGTTGATGATTACACAGCCATATAGATATCTCTTGGCATCATGTTTTTATGTATTAATGTATTAATACCACGTCTGCTATTACTTTGTACTTGTATGTTTGGACACAACTTGTAAGTTGTAAGTAATCATCAATATTATCCCTGAAACATGAATATATATACATTGATTTGGATCAGTATAATTTGTGGTCTGCTTGTGTAAGTTAAAGTGATTTTGAGATTGTATAAAAAAGTAATTATATTAGTAACTAAAATTTGAAACCTAGATCTTCTACGTTCCAAAGTGTTTATTAGCTCACTAGTTAAACTACCTATTTGGCTCACTAGTTAAACTACCTAGCAGATGGAGTATTATTTCTCAGCACGCGCTTGAAAATTGTAATCCACTTCATATAAGTTTATTCCACAATTCTATCAGTGAAGGCAAGGAAGAATATACTTTGATTTAACTCTCACTCCATTTGAAAATGAAATGAATTGACATACCGTCGCTGTTTAAAATCTTTTTGTTTGGTGAAACAAAGGGGCAAAATGCTGAAGACTCAAGTTACTGGTACATCAAAGAAACGCAACAAGTGTTAATCATAATTAAGTACTATGTTATCAAACACAGTACTTATTATGTTCAACAAATCGCACATGTGATTTATTATGAAAAGAGTGCTTTTCTTATTGATCAACTTCGGTATTCATTTTCTCAAAAGAACAAACTTGGGTATTCATTCTTATGAAAAAGAAATTTAATTCTCAATTTAGTCTATAAAATTACATTATCTCCTCTATTTTATTTCTTAAGGTATATAAAAATGATCAATATTTCTTAAAATTGGTAAATTTTATCTACTTAGTTCACAAAGTTTTATAAGTAGTTCTGTACAAGGACTAATTAGACGATTTTCACATCAATTTAGGAATTAGTGAGACAAATTTCTCAAACTTTTCGTATAGTTTAGGAATCAAATAGGAGATAAGATACTAAATTGAAATTTTATTAGAAAAACTTTGGTATTCATTACATCTATTAATTAAATTTTCCTTACACAAATTCAATATAAGAGAAAATTATCAAATTAACAATGAAGGGTAGCTCACATGGTTGAGTGAAAGTGACATCGTTGGTGGAAAAATGTAGGCGTACAAGGTTCGAACCCTGCTCATTCTTCCCCTCTAACACACTAATTACTAACCACTTTGCCTATATAAAAAAAAGAGAAAATTATCTTACGTTCCTCTTTTTATTTCAATTTAGATGAAATAGTAAATAATCACTACACAAACTATCACACATACACACCCGAATTCGAACTTGGGAGCCCCTGTCCCGAATTCGAACTTGGGAGCCCTTTTCCTCATACTGCTGAAAATTACTAATGTGATCAATAATGAGGAACCTATACTCCCCTTGGCATAAGTTTGAATTACACTTCCTCCAATGCCAGCTGCATTGGCAATTTCAGCCACATGGGACGTCAACTCCTGGGTTCAAACCCAAGTGTGACCGTGTAATAATGTGTGGTATTTATTTTTCATTTCATCTAAGATGGAAAAAGTTTGAATTGCATTTTTCCTTCTTTCTAGTGTTAAACTAGGGCTGACCTAGACCAAGCTGGGTGGTTTTGATGCATTTAAAGACTTAACTCAATCAAATACTTATAGTTTGAATTCAGTAAGATTACATTAGTGGCATGAGGAATTGACGCGTGGGGAAGAACCACAATGTAAAGGAGATAATGCTAGGTTGTATCACTGAGATGTGAGAAGTAGAGAGAAAGTGAATGAGTTCTGATTTGACAATTTGAGGGAGAAATATTTCTTTAAAAGTAAAAATAAATAAATAAAACATGTAGGTTTCTTTCTGCAAGATTTTGCAAACTTGGTTATGGTTCTTGACTACTTTTGTTCACACTAAATCAAGGCAGGTTATGCAGTTTTATCTCTGTTATTTTAAACCAAATGCTTTTAAGGCCAAACCAAACCCTAGATACAACATATTACCAATTCAACTTACTCAAGCAATTATATATGTTCGATTTGTCCCAGAAGGGTAGCTCACCTGGTTGAGTGAAAGGGACACTGTCAGTGGAAAAATGTAGGCGTACGGAGTTCGAACCCCGCTTCTCCCCTCCCCTCTAACAACTAACACCCTAATTTCTAACCACTTTGCCTATCAAAAAATAATATAGGTTTGATTTGTTGACAAAAACAATATCAATTTGATTTGATTCATAAAACCTCAAAAAGTATCTCGATTTCCAAGTTTATTCTTCATCAAACTAAGAAATAATATGGTGGCCTTTAGTATCATATAAATAGGTCAATGCGGGTTATGCAGTTTTATCTCTGATATTTTAGACCCAATTCTTTTATTTAAGACCGAACCAATCATATCGGTTCGATTCGCTAACAAAACCAAAAATGTCGGTTTGATTTGATTCTTAAAACGTCGAAAAATATCTCAATTTGCAAGTTAATTCTTCATCAAACTAAGAAATAATCTGATAGCCTTTAGTATCATTATTATCACATAAATGAAGTAATAAACTAAATGAAACAAAAGCAATAAATTATTTTAAAGCAGTAAATTAATTAATACTAATACTAATATGTCGACAGATATTTTTGCAGCGCTGAAGCGAAGCTATCTCTATACATTCGCTGGCCACTTGTACCTACCAAACCCTTCCAGCTAAGCTTTTAGAATTTTGAGTAAAACAGTTACCTTCCTACAACTATAATATCTCAACCAACCAACCCTAATAATAACCCTCCAAGTCCAACACTCTCTCTCTATCTCTATATCTTTCTTATCTTCTACTATCATATTTTTAACCTACTGCAAATATAACCCGGAATTCAGTAACAAACAACAACAATTTCCCTCACTTTGATCAGAGAGAGAGAGAGAGAGAGTTTTCGGTCCCTGAAAAATGACAGAAGAACAGCCTAAAAAGGTAGAATCTGAATCAGCATCAATTCCACCACCACCACCACCTGCTTCAACTACTGAGACTCCTCCTCCTCCTCCTCCTCCACCTAAGGCGGAACCTGCTGCTGTTCATGAAGCTCCAAAGGATGTGGCTGAGGAGAAATCAGTAATTCCACATCCTTCTCCCCCAGATAACAAGCCTGCTGCTGCTGATGATTCCAAAGCTCTTGTCTTGGTTGAGAGTATGACACTATTTTCTCTTATAATTATTTATTTAATTCATTCTCTGCTCCCAAAAGAGTGATTTTATTTCTTCTTGGTTATCCAGGAATTGATTTCATGAGTCAAAATTAAAAAACTCAGTGGTTAGATGTTCTATGGTTTATCTATCTGTTACCTTTATTATTTGAACTGTTTATGGTCACCAGTTTTTGGATTTATCTTTCAGTTACATGGTGATTTTGATATAAGTGAAAAATTTGATTTTTAGGTCCCAATTTGGTTTTTCTTGTCTCCTAGTCTCTGTTTTTTTTTAACAATTATAGATATATATTTTGTAGTTTTCTTTTAGTTGCAGGGGACTTATTTTTATCTTCCTTTGTTGCTCACTTTTTTTTATTATGACTTGTCCTATAGAGTTTCCTAAAGGGGTTTTTCCAGAGTTTTAACCAAAAATCATGAATTAGTGAAAGTTTTTTTCACTTTATGTCAGTTTTGACATGCTTGATTTTTTTCTGTTTTGTTTTTCTGAGTTTTTCTCAGTTTCCTTTTGCTGGAATTCCCCTGATAATTGTTCTATTGGAAAGAGTTATTTATTTAAATTGCTGTGTGTTTACCATCCAACTGGAAGCTAATTAAGATTCTGTGCCGTCAAAAAGAATATTGATATATATATATATATATATATATATATATATATATATATATATATATATATATATATATATATATATTTAAATTATAAGTCATCTTCACATGACCTTGAAATTCAAGTGTTATCTTGCATCACTACATAGCTTTAAGCCACTGATTTAGGGCCCGTTTGGATGAGCTTATTTTTGAACTTACGGAAAATAACTTATGAAGATAAATAAGTTTTCGCTTTAACCCATAAGTTCTTACTAACAAAAGTTATATCTCCATAAGTTGTTTTTCCATAAACTACATTGACAAGCTTATAAATAATACAAAAAAGGTTATTTATTTGCATAAGCTGTTTTTCATAAGCTCAAAATAAGCTCTATCCAAATGGGCCCGTAATTGGTATTTTGTTGTATATTGCCTGGCATAAGCGCTCAAGTTAATTCAACAACTCCTTACAGCTAATTACTTACACTTTACTCTTATTGTCTCCCTTTTGTTTCTTAAGAAAACTAATAGTATGCATAAAGGAATTTATTTTTCTTTCTTATCATGTAAAGGACGGATTTCCAAGTATTAATTTTCACCCTTGAAAAAAAGTTAGATGACATATAACATCAAAATGTACCTAATTGTTGTCTCCTTAATTTACCATATTGTACCTTCCAATTTAGTCAACATTCATAGTTATCTCCAAAAATGCATTAAGATAGTACTTGCATATTGATTTTATTCTGTTGTTAATTTGGTTACTGTTAGAGACACCAGAAGCTGCTGAAGAGAAACCAGAGAAACCAGCTGAGGGGTCTGTCAACCGAGGTATTTCCTTTGTCATTGTGACACTGAGTTTCTCTTTATACACTATGTTATGCTCACATTACATGTTGTGTTATGCCATCTCATTCTTCTTCAGATGCTGTGCTTGAAAGAGTTTCAACTGAGAAAAGGCTGTCACTAATCAAAGCATGGGAAGAAAGTGAGAAGTCTAAAGCAGAGAACAAGTAAGAGCTTGGACCACCTACTTAACTATATGGATTCAGTTTTGTCAAATTGTTACAACTTTCATAGTGTTTTATCTAGGAGTTTGGTTGTAATGTTATTCAACATGCTTTTTGCTTACTAATTCTAATAAATTTGATAAGCAGAGCTCATAGAAAGATTTCATCCGTTTTAGCATGGGAGAACAGTAAGAAAGCTGCTAAGGAGGCTGAACTGAGAAAGCTGGAGGTAAGAACTTATTTATGGTTTATTAGCTGTTAGATTAGTTAGCATTCTGTTGGTTAGTTAGGTCTACTATCAGCTTATATCAACTTATGATTGTGAATGAATGAATTGACTTTCCAAGCTAACATTTGTCAGTAATCTTGGCTTGATTTATGAGTACTAATTAAAAATTTCTGTACATACACTTATTTTTGTTGGGGACATTTTCACAATAGAATAGTAATAACAACAACAATGAGTGTGGAAAAAATTGGGATAAGAAAACAACTGACTTTAATTTTGAATGTAGGAACAACTGGAGAAGAAAAAGGCAGAGTATGCAGAGAAATTAAAAAACAAAATAGCTAAGATTCACAAGGAAGCTGAAGAAAAGAGAGCAATAATTGAGGCTAAGAAAGGAGAAGATTTCCTGAAGGCAGAGGAGACAGCTGCAAAGTACAGGGCAACTGGAACAGCTCCAAAGAAACTCTTTGGTATTTTCTAATGCCACAGTACAATCTTCAGGCCTGATTAACAAAAATGATGTATTATATTATTACTTTTGTTATCTACTTTCTTCATGTGTGGTATGGTGTCTTTTCGTGAGGTTTAGTCCATGTTAATTTATTCTGTGTGCATAGTGATTTATGTTGGTGTGTATATATCCATTACTTTGGAAATAAAAATTATTGAATCATTCAACTTGTGTAGTGTACATTTCCCGTTGCATTAGACCCCTGAAATGTCAAGATTTTGAGCGCCGATTTGCGAAGTGAGTAATTCATTCAACTACGAATGCCTCATTGTTCTTTGTTTTAGCCTATTTTAATGGGTGTTTAACCGAAGATAAGAAATTGTTACTCTGCAGTTTTTGGTAAAAAAAAAACTTAATGCGAGTGTGATGATTGCAACGTGTGTCTGAACATACCTATGAACCTAAAAAGTGTTTAGTACAAAGTGCGAGAAAATTGCTTATGCCGAACCATAAATCATTCAATGATTCGTGTAGTATTATTTTTGGTAACACAAGAGACCTCATAGATTGCAAAGGCCAAGGAACTACGAGATGGAGGTAAGAACTTATTTATGGTTTCAACTCGAAATGATGAGAGCGATAGTCCCACTCCCACATGATAACGAACCCTGTGTAGTTTTTTAATAATGGAATTAAACAGGAGGTCAAAAAGATATAGACTGTTTTAAAATTTAATTATTTCCCAGCGTCCCTTGAAGACTGCACTCACTTGTGTCTCATCTCATCATAACAGAAAGATTATCCTTTTACCTGATGTTTTGAAGTTCAAGCATTGTTAGATATAGCATCTCAACAGTGTAACCCATTCACATATTTGACTGATGTACTTTTGTGACTAACAAAACATGTCATCAAAAGCCCGGGTGTAGTATATATCACTGTTTTTAAAACCATGGTCAATTGGCGGTTCGAAGCGGTTCCACAGTTCAATTGGACTATGGTTCAAATCGGGTTGAACTAACCGTTGGACTATCTGGCTCCCAATCCAACCGGTTGAACGGTTCGGTCCGGTTCTACACTAGTATATATACATAACCAACAGTTGTTGAAGAACATGAACAATATCATTAGTAAATCCATTAATTAATCTAAATCCTTGTTACTGCCATAAAGTGGTAGGTAAACTTGAATTCTAGCAATATCTCTATCTACCCTTTTCCCCTCAAAAAACTAAACCAGCTAGCAACCAGCTAAACATGGAATGGAATTGGTTACTGCATTTACAAAAATGAAGTCAAAAAAGGCAGAGAAAAACTATTCTATCATATATAATTAATTGTATTTGCCTTCTCCCTATAGAGGAAAGGAGACTACTTAGTCACATCTACTATCAAGTAGACTGAGAAAATTGTCAGTCTGTCCCAGGAATCCTATACCATCACCATCAGGCATATCTAGCAGGTACTTCAATGCTGAATCAGAAGGATCAAGAAATTCATACTTCCCCAACTCTGACCCAGCTACATCATCTTCAACCTTCGGTTTGTAGCTACTTGTTGCTTGTTCCTGGATCATCTTCACATCCTCAAGCTTTGGTTTGTGGATAGTCTTTTTCACATCCAATGAGACATCTGAACATGACTCCAATTTTGATGATAGTGATGATTCTTCTGTGGCAAGGCTTTGACACTCTACTCCTTCCTTTCCCTTGTTCGAGCGAAAGGATTGTCCAACATCAGAATTCCAAAGTTGAAGAAAGTAATCAGGACAGGTTTTACTAGTTGAACATGAATTAAGCAATGAGGATGATTCCATTGACAACCTTGCCTCTGCCTCAACCCTTGCACTTTCCCATTGTACCATGTGACGCGTAGAAGGAGAATTAGACTGAACAGTGCTTTCATCCGGTTGTTTTACCCCTAAAGAATGAGTAATTGAGCGAAAGAGGCGCTTTTTTAGATGAGTGTTCCAATAGTTCTTTATCTCATTGTCTGTTCTTCCTGGTAATTGGGATGCTATAGCAGCCCACCTACAAGATTAGATTGCAAGGTTACTGGTAACATCCAAAGTAAATATAATATAATAAGTAGAGATCAATGCACATCTAATGCTGAAGTAGAAAAGATAAATAATAGGGGCTTCTGTTATCTTGTGAAACTTGAATGGTCTGCTATTTCTTAATGCTAAAAGAAAGGAAGTTTTAGACTTCATAGTATCTAAGGATCCTTGATAACACAAAGGAATAAAAGAATGTCAACAAAATGAGGATAAGAAAATCTGAAATTGAACAACTATCTATTGAAAGTGGTCACCAAAGGTTTTAGATCACTGTAGCATCTCAATATTAGGAAGAATCACGGTCAATGTGGCCAATGCAGGCCTAATTGTAGTTGCATAGACATTAAAAACCAGAATGATGTGGCAAACTTGGTGGTCACATTTTTCCTCAGGACAAGAATTTAAAGTGAGCAAGATTAATATATGGATGTTTGTTGAACAAAATGAGGAAACGGGGGAGTGGGATACATACCTGTTGCCAAGCATGCCATGAAGTTGAATAATAGTAGTTTCTTCTTCACTAGTAAATGGACCACGCTTGATGCCAGGGCGAAGATAGTTTATCCACCTTAGCCGACAACTTTTCCCACATCGTAGCAGACCTGCTTATAATTAAACATAGTACATTAGTTAAAGGATTGTTCTTCATAACACATTTCCTCACAGGAATCATCACTATAAATTTGCAAACTATTATTCAAAAGGTGAAAGTATAACTAAATCAAAGTACCCAGTAATAAACAAAAAGGAGGAATAGTAACAAACAAGTTAGCATACAGAAATTGATGAAAGCAGAACACAATTAGAAACAACTATCAGGTTTTCTTCATTATGAAATAAATGAGTTGTGAATGGCATTTCTTCTGCAACTATCTAATGTTTGATTACAGTAAAAGCAAAAAACTTTTTGAGTCAACAAGGATCAAGTAAAAGCAAAAAAAAGAAATACCTGGAAACAACTATCAACTCATTTAATATCTAAAAAGTAACAACCTTGAAGAACATGGAAACTGCAGATGTAAGAAAACAAGAGGACAGAAATGTGCTTTTTTATTTATCATCATAAATCCATATTCTTCCCTAGCAAAAAAGAAGGAAATGCACAGATAAAAGGAAATGAACAGAAAAATGAAAATAGAAACAAAGAAGGTATAGTAAGAAGTTGGAGTTGCATGAACCTGCAAGCTTGGGTAGTGTGCGCCAACTTCCATGGCCATGGTTATTGATGTAGTCAACTAAAGCTTGGTCTTCTTCAGGAGTCCAAGCTCCCCTTCGCACTCCATGTTTATCACAACACGGTGTTTTACCCATTATCACCTACTATTTGTCTTATCCTCCTCCTAGTAGTGTTTTTAATAACCCTGCACATGTAAACGATTTCAGGGTCTATTCTTTCATGATAGCAGGAGGGGGCTCTGTGGAAGAGAGAGAGAGAGAAGGTGGAAGAAGGGAAAAAGAGAGAAAGAGTGTTGTAGAAGGAAAGCGCATAAATGAATGTTTGTAAGTGCCATAAATGCATACATATAGGACAACTAGGCGGCTTAGAGAAACAAGGCTCAGGGTCACATTTTATTTTATGGATTTATTACGGAATCGGTCATCACATTTCAAAAGTTAGTAGTGTTAAAAGTAAAACTTTTTTTTTTGGATACAAAAGTAAAACTTTTTGCTTATTAGTATAATTATAAATATAAAAAAAAACTGAGGGAAAAATAAAAGGAGGAGAAAATGAGATGGTAGTTTTGAGATGAGAGAGCAGTAAAGTGTTGCAGAGAAGGCCCCTAGTGAAGCGTCAGATGAGAGAGCAGTGAGGCCAAAAAGGGTATTGAAGACTGTTTGAGATTCATATGCAGAAAACGAGGGTGTGAAAGTAAAGTAAAGGTATTAAATACGAGATCCCTTGAGTGCGATTTCAACTGCAACGTCATGGTTTGAACTTTGACGCTCTCTTCAAAGATTATTATGATGATGTCATGGTTGTGTTGAGAAGCGGTGGCAGAAAAGACAAGACAGTGATATGTTGAATTGAATAGGAGCTGAGGAGGTATGTATTTCTCATCCGAGTCAAACTATGGTCATTCGTCAACGTTGTTTCTACCAAATTACCAATACCGTCTGAAATGAATAACCAGACCAGTCGATTTATTCACTAGTAGTACAGAGTCGTAAATGATTCAATCACTTTGAACCACTCGAACTAAGATGAAATCGATATTAAACTATGCAAGAATCGAATAGTAGGCAATGTTGATTCATGGTTTAACCAATTGTTTATCGTGTTTTTCGGTAAACACCGTTAGTTTGAAATTTCTTCTGCTTGTAGGATCAACTAATAAATTCTAAGACCATTTGTGTTAAAGTTTTTTCCAGAAATTATGAATATTTTTACGGTTTTAAAGAAAAGAAGGAAGATAATTGACAGTTTCGCGTGAAATTGTCGAAGTTACTTCAGACAGAGATGAAGAGAACAAATAAAAATGCAAAAAATTGCTTAAAGAAACAAAGTAAAATGCATTAATTGAAAAGAGAGTTGGTACACATGATCATACATTCTTCTCTGACTTCTTTTCTCTGTGATGTTGGAAGTTAGAGCGTGAGAATCTGTATATGAGTTTGTGACCCGTTTTTCCTATGAAAAACTACTATTTATACAAGGAGGGAAAATTGACCACGGTCTTTAATAAGTGTGAAAGAATGCAGTTTAATATATTATTTGTGAATGCGAGGTCTTCTCTCCCAAGTGTGAGAGCGTGAGTGAGGTCTTCTCTCCGACGGTGTGAGAGTTCCCAGTTTTTCTTCTAGTTTTCAAACTGAGTAACGTTTTTCTGTTTCCAGACACAATGGAGAATTTGTCAATTCGTGAAAGTGATGAGATTGAGTTTGGTGATGAAGGGGTGGAGGAAGGGTTGGCGGCGCAGCCTCTTTGTTTGGTGGGGAGATTCCATACTGATAGGAGTGTTAGGGTTGCGATGATGAAGGACAAGATGGCGGAGATCTGGCGGCCAGGGCGTGGAGTTACGATCAACGAGATACAGCCAGGGATATTTGCTTTTCAATTCTATCATGAGTTGGATGTCCAAAAGGTTCTTAAACAAGGTCCATGGTACTTTGATAAAAATTTACTTGTTCTCAGTGTGATCCAAGAAGGGGTGCCTCCACAAGATGTTCCTCTCTACCAAGTCCCTTTTTGGATACAAGTGCATGATCTTCCTTTTGGCTTCATGTCTGAGTCGGTTGGTAAGGGTTTGGGAAACTCCATAGGCGTCTTCTTAGAATATGATGAGAAGAACTCTTCAAATTTCCTGCGGTCTTTTATGCGTATAAGGGTGATGGTCGATGTTACATTTCCGTTAATGAGATCAAAGAAGATACGGAAGCAAGGTGGGGAGGCGAGAATGGTGTCGTTTAAGTACGAGAGGTTGGAGGTATTTTGCTATATTTGTGGGAGGCTAGGGCATGGTGAGAGTTCATGCGAGCAGCGTTTTGTTATGGGTGTGGATGACGGCGTGAGGGGATGGGGGCCTGAACTTCGTGCTGAAATGCGTAGGGGGGGCTGCCATCACAAGGTCTCGGTGGCTGCGTGATGCCGGCGACGGTGGATGGGTGAACCCTAGCCAATCATTCAATGCTAGGCGTGATCCAAGGAGTGAGGGGCGCGAAAATCAAGGAGCAAATCAAGGAAGTTATAATTCTCCTATTAATGAGGCCGAAAGTTCTCCTATTAATAAGGCAAATTTTTCTAACGCAAAAGTATCTAGTAATATGGTTGCAATATTCAAGGATCCTCAATCTTTTTTCCCTATCAAAAAAACTGGTGCTAATGATACATTGAACTTGGTCACGGTTACTAACAAAAATGCTACTGAGGATGTTATGGTTATTGACCAGGATCGCAAACGAAAAAAGGGGAATGAGTCAGAATTGGAAAATGCTAGTGAGGAGCCAACGGTGGAGACTTTGGGTGACGTGAATATGCTGCATGGTAGACAAAATTTTTTAGAGGCAGGTCCTGGCAAGCAGGCCTGCCAGGACAAATGAGTTTCATTAGTTGGAACTGCCGGGGCCTGGGCAACCCGAGTGCAGTTTCGTCCATCCGTGACCTCGTTCGGGCGTACCATCCGGACGTAATCTTTTTGTGTGAAACTTTGGTACATGCTAATAGAATTGAAGACATTCGTGTTAGGCTGGGTTTTGATAATGCTTTTGCTGTGGATAGAGTTGGTAGAAGCGGGGGTCTTGCTTTGCTTTGGAAGCATCCGTTTGATTGTCGTATCTTGAATTATTCTTCGAATTTTATTAATGTGGAGGTTAGTTCTGTGGGCCGTCCTCTTTGGCGGCTTACGGGTTTTTATGGGTATCCGGAAAGTGGAAGAAGGAGAGACTCTTGGGATCTTTTGAAGACGTTATCTAGGGACAACGATTTGCCATGGTGTGTTATGGGAGACTTCAATGACATTCTTTCCAATGACGAGATTAGAGGACAACAAGATCGTCAACCGTGGGTAATTCGTGGTTTCCAAGAAGCTATTCAAGAGAGCCATTTAGTGGACCTTCCCATGGAGGGTCATAGATTCACGTGGACTAAGAGTTTGGGTACGTCGGAAGTAAAGGAAGGGAGACTTGATCGTATTTTTGCTACTCAATCTTGGTTGGATACTTTCCCTAATAATAGATTTGTGAATGGAGTCTCGGATAAGTCGGATCATAGTCCTTTGTGGTTGAGGTTGAATTACTTGGAGAGAATCTTGAGGAGGCGTGAGTTTCGGTTCGAGAATAGTTGGCTTGAAGAAAATGAGCTTCCCTTGGTGGTTGAGGAGAGTTGGAGTCGTAGTGACGGATTGGGCTTCCTTGATAAATTAAATCATTGTACATCGGCGGTGGATGCTTGGGGTAAGAAGCTTAGATCAAGGTACCGGGATGAGATCAATGAATGCCGTCGCTTAATTGATGAATTGCGTGTCATGCCTGGTGGGGGTGAGGATCCGATGGTTATAGAGACCAAGAATCGTCTAAGCACTTTGTTAGCGCAAGAGGAGGCTTTTTGGAGACAACGTGCTAAGGTATATTGGTTGCGTGACGGGGACACTAACTCTCGCTTCTTTCATGCGATGGCTAGTGCACGGCGGAGAAGGAATCACATTTCAAAGCTAGTTACAGAGGATGGTGTGGAAGTGACGGACCAGCAGGATATTTGCGCAGTGGCTAGGGGTTATTTCGCAAATCTTTTTCATGGTGGGGGAGGTGATTATGGGAGCGTTATTGATCATGTTCAGCCACGGGTATCGGATAATGATAATCACTTATTGGTGCGTCCTCTTGAGATTGAAGAATTCAAACAAGCTCTTTTTCAAATGCATTCCGACAAAGCGCCAAGACCGGATGGGTTAAATCCGGCTTTCTTCAAGAGGTTCTGGAATTTATGTGGAGTGGAGTTGTTTAACATTGGTAGGGAGTGGCTGGTCATGGGCGAATTCCCCCCTAATATAAATGATGCTAATATTGTGCTAATTCCAAAGGTGGAGAATCCTACGTCTATGAAAGATCTTCGGCCCATTTCTCTTTGCAACGTCATTTACAAGATTATCTCGAAGGTACTTGCTAATAGATTAAAACCTCTACTTCCAAAGTTTATTGCTCTTGAACAATCTGCCTTTGTGGAAAATCGATCTATTCTTGATAATGTGTTGGTGGCGTTTGAAACATTACATCATTTGAAGTGCAAAACAACGGGGAAGAAGGGGGAGCTGGCGCTAAAAATTGATATTAGTAAGGCTTATGATAGAGTGGATTGGGTCTACTTGCAGCGTATTCTTGTGAAGATGGGATTTGATGACCAATGGGTTCGGTGGATGCAAATGTGTTTGGAAACAGTTACTTACTCAGTTATGATAAACGGTGAAAAAGTGGGACCTATCATTCCAGGGAGAGGACTGAGGCAGGGTGACCCACTGTCACCTTACCTATTTATATTGTGTGCAGAGGGTCTCACTACTTTACTACAGAGAGCTGAGAGCAGAGGGGATATTCATGGTGTGAAGGTGTGCAGAGGGGCTCCTTCTCTCTCACACCTCCTTTTTGCTGACGATTGTTTCTTGTTTTGCAGAGCCGATGCTAGAGAGAGTAGGCATCTCAAGGATATTCTTAACACCTATGAGAGAGCATCGGGGCAAGCTATTAACTTACAAAAATCTGAAATTTATTTTAGCAGGAATACTTCACAGGATGCTCGCGTTGATGTTACAGCTATATTGGGAGTCACAGAATGTCTTGGAACGGGCAAATATTTGGGACTTCCGTCTATGATTGGAAGAAACAAGAAACAACTCTTTGGCTACCTGAGGGATCGGATTTGGAGGAAGATACATCATTGGTCGGGGAAGCACTTATCTAAGGCTGGCAGGGAAGTCTTAATCAAGTCAGTTGCTCAATCCATTCCAACTTATTGTATGAGCACCTTCATGCTTCCATCTACACTGGGTGAGGAGCTTGAAAGAATGATGAATTCATTTTGGTGGGGTACGAACCGTGGCACGAGGAGGGGTATTCATTGGTTGAGTTGGGAGAAGCTGTCGGTTAGAAAGGAGTTTGGAGGTATGGGCTTCCGTCATCTTCATGGCTTCAATTTGGCAATGCTGGGGAAGCAGGCATGGCATCTTGCTACTCGTACAGATACTATTGTAAGTAGAATCTTTAAAGCTAAATATTATCCTAATGATGACTTTATGGGGGCTCGCTTGGGCCATAATCCCAGCTTTGTTTGGCGTAGTATCTTCTCTTCCCGGGTAGTTGTGAATTTGGGGGCACGTTGGAGAATTGGGAATGGCGACAAAATTTCAGTTTGGAGAGATCCGTGGTTGAAGGGACGTAGTGATAGCTTTGTTAGATCACCTATGGCTCAAGGGATGGAAGAAATGAGGGTTAAGGACTTGATGAACCAAGACAATAGTGGTTGGAATTATGGCTTAATTGATCAACTTTTTTGTCAAGAAGAGGCTATGCTCATCAAAAGCATGCCAAGGTACAGTGACTTGGAGGAAGATAAATTATCTTGGTGGCGGAGTCGGTCCGGTCTTTATTCGGTTCGCTCGGCTTACTATGCGCTTATGGATACTCCGGAAATTATTAATAATTCACATGCTAGAATTGACGGTGATTGGATGTCCATTTGGAAAGCGGGCGTTCCACCGAAAGTTAAATTATTAATTTGGAGGCTTGCTAGGGGGTGTCTTCCTACTCGTAGTAACTTGGTTAAGAGACATGTTGATTGCACCGTTTTGTGTCCTTTTTGCGAACAAGAAGAGGAAACAGATAGTCATGTTTTTTTGGAGTGTAGCGCTGTACAGGAAGTGTGGCAGAAGCTGGACTTGTTGCTGCCCTTTCGGGTTGCAGCAGAAAACGCAGCAACTCTGCGTGATGCCATTTTTTCGATGCTGGGTTCGTTGTCCGTGGCTAGTAGAAACAGGTTTTTAATGGGTATTTGGGCTCTTTGGCGTCGCCGTAATGACAAGGTTTGGGCTGGGGTGTTACAACCGGTTGAGCAAGTCGTTCACGCCGCGAAGGATATGTTTGACGCTTGGTTTGGAGCGCGCCAGCAACAGCACCATCCTCCTGTGCTCTCGGGCCAGCAGCTGCCACGGGTATTGAGGTGGGTTCGGCCAGCAGCAGGAGCTTTAAAATGTAACGTTGATGCGGCAATTTTTGCGGAAGACAACAAATATGGTATTGGTTTGTGTATTCGAACGTCCACAGGTGATTTCTATAGAGGCAAAACTATGTGGTTCCATGGAGTCCCAACACCGCAAGAAGCGGAGGCAATTGGTCTTAAGGAAGCACTGGCTTGGTTGGAAGCTTTGGGGCTATCTTCTGTTTCCATTGAACTGGACTGTGCTCCAGTTGTAAATGGCTTGAAGGTAGAGCCTTTGCCGAATACCGAGCTTGGTACTATTTTATTGTATTGTCGTAATAGATTACGTCTTTTTCCTAGCTTTGAGGTTAGCTATATTCGGAGACAAGCTAATCTTGTTGCTCATACGTTAGCACGGGCATCAAGATTGTTTGCTAGTTCCCACGTTTTTGATTTCATTCCAACCTGTATTGAAACAATTCTGTTTAATGAAATGAATTAAGTTTGTTCTTGTCAAAAAAAACAAGGAGGGAAAATTATAACTAACTAACTGTACAGAGAATTCAAAAAAATAGTAACTGTTATGTATTTTCGACCAAGATAACTGCTAACTGCTTCGACAACGAGCACTTGATTCTGGTATACCACTGAACTCTAGCTTCCTTCTCGTCGAACCACCATTCTTCAGTTCTTTATTTTCGCTAAGTCCAAAGCTTTGTCGAATTTACCCTCTGATACAACTCTTTAGTGTCGAAATAAACATTTCCTCTTGAAATCACAAGTCAATCATCGTTGACTGCATTTAATTGAACCTGTCGAAAATGCAGGCTAACAAATTGCCCCCCAAAAATGTCTTTTTCGACTGAGCTTTTAGGTGAAGAAGAAAATGACATTTTTTGAAATTTCTTTTAACTGCTCTAATAACGTTATCAGCATCATGTTTCAGAATTGATGAGACATTTCAGCAAAAGTCACTTTATGGCGCCACCATTTCAGATTTAGTGGGCCACGTTTCGCATTGGAACTCCCTACTACTCATTGCAAATAACTATGAGCGATGATTTAGAGGTCGAAAAGTTTAAAACCTCTTTACTTTTTTTTTATTCCTAATAGGAGGTAACAAAATAGGAGGCTTCATCAGGTATGCTTTAATCTCGTCGAAAGCTTTCCGGTGTTCTGCATCCCATCTGAACACATCTTCCTTTTTCATTTTCAATGGCTTCAGCAACCATTTGTTGTTGTAACTCGGCTTCTAAAGCCGCTTTCTGTTTGTTTTCGGCCACATAGGCCGTAATTCTATCCCATGCACCGGGCTTATCCATAAATAATTATTTATGGTCCATCCCACCCTGTAGGCTTGACAAAGCCTTGTGGGTGGTTGTCTTCATCTATAACCTCTCTCTCCCAAATAATAAATCCATAATTGGGGTGGAGTGTAACGGAAGATCTAATATTATCTTGATGTTCTATCCAATTTCAGAAGATGCACATGGCGCAATATTTGCCAGTTGTTTGTCGAAGGTTTTCTTGGTTAGAGCATTTACCTCAGCTTTGAAATAACTCTGATCACCTTCAATATTTTCGACCAAACCATCTTCTCGCCAAATGATAAGCCTTTGGTGGACAGTCGAAGGTATTGCCCCCACACCATGTATCCATTCCATTGCTAGCAGCAAGTCCATTGCTAGCAGCAAGTTGTAATTTGCTTTTGATGGAACTACCAGAACAATGTTGGTCTCTTAATACTTCCTACAGCAAACTCGACTTCAATGGCCCCAAGTGAATGGCCACTTTTGCCTTCATAGTTTGTAAGTATTACATTGTGTGTTTTCAAATCAGTTTCACACTTTCCAATTTTCTTCAACATATGTTGTGGCATCAAGTTTACAGCAGCACCACCATCGACCAGGATCTTGTTGACACCAATGTTATTCACTTTTGCTTGAATGTACAAGGGTTTGAGATGATTCATCATTCCATAATCTGGTCTCTCAAACACAACATGTTGTTCCTCCACGCAACCATTCTTCAGCACATAGTAACAGATTGGCTTATAAGTAGTCTCTTCGTCGAAATCTTCTTCGACGTCATTCACTTCAGAAACTACATCATACTCAATTGGTAGAATTGAGACCACGCCACATAAGACGTCGAATTCTGACCCAAAATCGGCAAAATCTGAGTCCATTTCTTCATCTAAGTTAAGGCCTTCTTTGATTACTGAGAGTGGAGGAAATATCCTTTCAGTAGCTGGCATTCTAGCCATTTCAAGAGGCTTTAAAGGTACTTGCTTACATTTATCTTTGCTAGAATTCTCTACTTTGCCTCTGGCGTTGATACCTGCGCCATTGCGTTCTTGTCATGGGATTTTTCCTTTTGTAGTTATTATTATAGGCATATTTGTTAGATTCAAATGCATTGTTCTGACCAGTAGCACTAGTACTACCTTTGACCATTTTTGCTGATTTCTGCTGATTTCCAGCATTCTTTCCAGCATAATATACTGGGTAATAGCCAGTACTCTTTCCGCTAGAATGTACCCATTTCTCGACATGAGACTTTGCTGGAGGTACATAGGTTTTGATCTGTTCTTTTTGAGGATTCTTTGTCGAAGTGACCTTGTACTGAAAACCTCTGTTGCTGTAGCTGAACTTTGGCCTCTTGTCGACCCATTTTCCTTTGCGCTTCAGTTGAGGCTTAAAACCCTCAAGATTTTTAGCAGACTCTTTGTCGAAGACAGAACTACATCTTGGACAAAGCATCACTTCAGTATTGTTAATTTTGCAGCGATTAAGGAAATCAATCAATTCTTCCTCTGCCATTGGGTAAATTGTCTTCATTTTTTCAGCATATTGGTCTTCAGTGACCATTTCGATATCCACTTTGTCAACAGCTTTCTCCACTTTAGCATCTTCAGCAACAACTCCTGTGATTTCAAACACGTTGATGTCAACTTCGACAAGCAATGCATCAGTTGTTGGTAGAGGATCAACATCAATTTTCATTGGTGGCTTCGATTTGTCACCAAATTTCAGTCTTCCCTCATTGAGGGCTTTTTGAACCAAATCCCTGAAAATAACACAACGAGAAGTGTTATGGCCTAAGAAATTGTGAAATTTACAAAAACCTCTTTTCTGTCGTTGTTCCAATGGTGGTACTTTCAAGCCCTTAGGCACCAAAATTTGACCGTCAGTAACTAACAGATCAAATATTTCATCACACTTAGAAACATCATAAGTATAAGTTTTTGCAACAAACTTATCATTTTTAGGCTCAATAGGGTTTTTTCCATTTGAAGGTTTTAACAATTTACAAGTATAAGGAGGTCCTGATTTTAATTCCGCTATATTAACCTCCTCTTCAACATCTTCATAAGATATGTCAAATTCTTGGTCACTGTCATTGGTTTCGACATATGCAACCTTTTCTTTTTTATTTTGGAACCTGCCTGTTCTGGCTTTTTCAGCTTTAAGTCTTTCTACTTGTCGAACTCTATTAGCTAATTGTGCCATATCTCTTAAGTGCAATATATCTAGCTTCTTTCTTATAGAATAATCTAGACCACAGCAGCCATTTCGACTAACTCATGTTCAGGCACTTGAGTAAAACACCTTGCTTTGAGAAGTCTAAATCTATTGAGATAATCATCAATAGATGATAAACTCTAATTTAGTGCATTTATTAGAGATATTTTGAGTTGTTTTTAGAGTAATTATTACTGATTAAATAAATAACTGACTTAAATTACTCTATATTTGCAGGAAGGTAGAAAAAGAAAATAATATAAATGTGGGCTGAAATTAGAAGAAATGTTAGAATAAAAGAAAGCAAGCGCAAGCCCAAGCCCATTAATGCAAGAAGGCCCACAGTAATAAAAAGAAGATCCTCTTGGAGATTTCAATTAAAAGTGATGCACATGTGACTTGGAGAGAAAGAAAGAGGCATGGAGTGGAGAGCAAGCAACACATATTTAGGAAGGATCTAAATCCTAATATTTAGGGATTGGCATATCTTGCAATTAAAAGTGGAAGCAATCTTGACTTGATTCTTTGCTTGGAGAGAAAGAAAATGAACTAATATAAAAGGAGAGCTTCACTTGTGAAAGGGGGCTAGACACCACATACACAAACGAGAGCTACAGAAACGCTACGGAGGGAGAGAAGAGTTATTTGGCACCGTGAAAGAGCTTTGGAGCAAAAGAAGGAGATTGAAGACATAGACTAAAACTTTCTCTATTTCCGGGTTATTCTTATTTCTGTAATTCATGAACCTTCTTTTTCTTTTATTGTTCTTTATTATTATGGACACCTAAGTCCTCTTTTAGGGTCTTAGGTGGATCTTGCATGTTTAGAAACCTCTTTATGTTCTAATTTCTTATTTGAATTCTTGTTTTTATTTCAATTAATATTGTCCTATTGCTTTAATCACATAATTAGGATTGACAACCCTTTGAATGTTCATAATCAATTAGTTGATCAGCGACCGTACTGCAATTAGTTGGTGGACCTATAGGATAATTGAGGCTATAATTAATGCATGACAAACTCTAATTTAGTCTTCCAATCATTCAACCTTTTTGTACTTTATGCTTTTCCTGAATTTAAATTCTAGCATGACCAAACTAGGGTTAATTTAGGAAAAAGAATATTAATCGCGAATGACCAAACGGATTAATAGCTTTAGTAAAGGGATTGGTAATTAAATAAAAGAAGGGAATTCAGGTAGAATTAGACATAGGGGAATCGAAGCTTGCAAGTGAAACCGCGACCCTAGACCTCTCTCCAAATTATTATATCTTTTATTAATTCTTGCCATTTATTTCTTTTTATTTTGTTTCTACAACGTCCAAATTATTTCTTCGTCTAAACATTTAATAATCTCGATTAGTTTGGTACTTGCTAATTAATCCCTGTAGATACGATATCTTTTATACTACTTCTGCGAGAGAGTACACTTGCTCTCAAGTGTGTTTTTAACGCAACAATAGATTCTGCCCCCTTGCGTCGAACACTAGTTAGTTCCTTAAGACTAATCTTGCACTGGCCCATATGGAATTGTTCATGGAAGGCCTTTTCCAACTGACTCCAACTAAAAATAGAATTTGGAGGCAAAGTGGTGAACCATGTAAACCCATTCTTAGTTAGAGAATTTGGAAAATACTTCATTCTTAAATTCTCATTATGCGCTATATCACCAGCCTCAGTAAAATAACGAGCCACGTGTTCGATAATGGATTCGCTAGTTTCTCCAGCAAATTTTGTGAACTTAGGGATTTTGCATCCCCTAGGTAGCTCTGTTTGCAAGGTGTATTCCGACAAAGGTGATACATAATTAGGCCTGTGCAAGCCTAAGTTAAAGCCATTCTGGGCTAGAATGTTTTCGACCAGGTTAGCCAAATTATTTTTGCGCCCCAAAATTGTTTTGTTGCACTTGTCTGACCACTTCGTCTGCATTTTGGTTTCTATTTACTAACACAACATTAGGGATTGCCTCTATCCTCATAGGCTCTTCGACAACATGCTGTTGTCCCTGATTACCCTGATTTATGGGAATTGCATTGTTAGGCCTTTCTAAAGGGATTTCGACAGGCCTAACATTTTGAATTTGGGGAATTTGCTGGTTATGCACTGGTGGAGTGCCAAAGAAATCAGCAATTCTTCCCATTTGTGTCGCCAACATCTGGTAACTATTATTAGTGTTTTGTATTAAAGGTTTAAACACAGTACCAATTTGTTGTGTTAACATATTAACCATATCATGGTTACTATCATCCATTTGTTGCCTTAATGCCAACAAAGATGTTGTAGTCAGATTAGGTTGGGCATTTCGACTATGAATGCCCTCTGATGAACTATGAGTAGGAGAATACCCTGTGATTGCATTATCTGCAAATGTAGACGAATTTGTCTGAAGGCCTGCCATCAATGCTGTTGGCATGCCATATGGGAAATCCCTACCACTCATACTAAATGGCATGTTTTCAATCAATGGATTTGCCATTAAAGGACTTGTTGGTCCTAATATTGGTGGCATAGAAGCCATAGTATTAACATTTGTTAATGCTGCAGTAGTCATCATTGACACAGGAGTAATTATGGGAGAAGTTATGGCAATTACTCCCATTGTTGTCGAAGAAGGCATAGCAACGGTTATGCCTGCAACATTTCCAGCGTTAGCGTCACTAACTGACGCTTGTTCTTGCGTACTTTGTGCTTTTGATGCAGAAGCATTATTCGTACAAGAGCGCGCCATTTCTGAAAGATATTTTCCACTCCTTAAACGCATGCACAGATAAGCACAAATTTTTAAGATTTCAACGAAAAACTTTAAAAATTAGCACAAATGTCCCACTAGGCGTGCCAATTTGTTTACCGTGGTTTTCGGTAAATACCGCTAGTTTGAAATTTCTTCTGCTCGCAAGATCAACTAGTAAATCCTAAGACCATTTGTGTTAAAGTTTTTTCCAGAAATCATGTTTTTACGGTTTTAAAGAAAAGAAGGAAGATAACTGGCAGTTCCGCGTGAAACTGTCGAAGTTACTTCAGACAGAGATGAAGAGAACAAATAAAAATGCAGAAAATTGCTTAAAGAAATAAAGTAAAATGCATTAATTGAAAAGAGAGTTGGTACACATGATCATACATTCTTCTCTGACTCGTTTTCTCTGTGATGTTGGAAGTTAGAGCGTGAGAATCTATATATGAGTTTGTGACCCGTTTTTCCTGGAAAAAACTACTATTTATACAAGGAGGGAAAACTATAGCTAACTAATTGTACAGAGAATTCAAAAAAATAGTAACTGTATAGAGAATTCAAAAAAATAGTAACTGCATTTAATTCTGGTCTACCACTGAACTCTAGCTTCCTTCTCATCGAACCACCATTCTTCAGTTCTTTATTTTCGCTAAGTCCAAAGCTTTGTCGAATTTACCCTCTGATACAACTCTTTAGTGTCGAAATAAACACTTCCCCTTGAAATCACAAGTCAGTCCTCGTTTACTGCATTTAATTGAGCATGTCGAAAATGCAGGCTAACACCAATTAAACCGTTCAATTGATTTGGTTTTTAAAATATTGTACTCAACTGTAAGTCAGCCATTTTAGTGGTTGCTTCAAGCATAGTTTAACAACTACAACCCTATACAATTCTGAATTTGGATCCTCTGCTGCCTCTGCACGGTGCAGCAGACAGCAGAGCCATTAGATTTAGAGAGAGAAAATCTTCTCAATACATCTGATGGTTCTGCTGCCTGCTGCACCGTGCAGAGGCAGCAGAGGATCCAAATCCTACAATTCTCACCAAAAAAACCCTAAAGAATTGGGATGATACCCAGTTGGTTCAATTGGTCTCTTTTTCCTTTTTCTGAAAAGTAACTTTTTTAATGTTTCTAATTCTTATTTAATTTTTATTCAACTATGTTGAATCGATTGAACCAACTGAACATGACTCGAAACTCTCATCAATTCGATCTTCAATATGGGATTAGACACTATTGTTTCTACACATTCTCAACTGAATCTCTAGTTTTTCAAGTTTTTTATTTCTTTTTAAATTTTTAGCTATATAGTATTTTTTGAGATACTAGTAGCTAAGATTGTCAAACATTTTCTGTTAAAAAAAGAAGATTGTCAAACGCTTCAAGTAGCTTGTTGCAGTCAAATATTTGAAAATCACTTCAAACTTCAATGATGATGGCCAATGCCGCTTGTAAGTTAAAGTTAATATTCCTCCATGACCTCACGATCCTCAATAGTCACTTGATAAGTGTCAAATCAACCAAAACCCAAAAAAAAAAAAATACCTAAACTTTGACATGGTTGTTTTTGTTATTTTTTTCGTCAAATGGCACCAAGTAGGTTATGGTTGAGGACCGTGCAAACGTATATCACCATAAGTTTATACTACATGAGGCAATGTCTGTCATCTAGAAGTTCGAAGCAATTTTCAAGCGTTTAACTTTAACCAACATAAACTACTTAACTCGTTGGACTATCCTAGTTTTGCTATTTTTTAACACAAAACAGACACTAGGATAGTCCCATGTAGTGACCTGATTAATGTTTGTTTCATAAAATAAGAAAAAGAAGAGATTCTTCTACTATAGTTTACTGCATGCACGCTCAAGTACAAATCAAATCTTTTACTATTGACTTTGATATTTGATCAACATAGGAAGTAAAAAGGAATGGGGAAACTATTGACTATATGCAGCAAGTTTTCAGCTGTTCCTTTCTTATAATATTAGATTAACCGATGCCCAAACAACTCAACAATTGAAAAAGAAAATTGGGAAGATGGAAAGTGGTGCTAAAGAAGGGAATTGCATATTCTTCTGTAATAGTAGCTTTTGCAACCTCGTTACCTTTTCTCCACCCATGATGGTTCTCTTTTGCACACACTAGGAATAACTTCTTTTCCAAGTTATCCCTCTCTCATTAACCATTCCTTCATAATCACCTCACATATTCTATAAAAGGCCTTGCAAATAAATCCAAACCAATATTCCATTAGAGATAAAAAGAGTAGTATTCAGATATTATTTTAATTAGTAATTCATTGGAAATTAATGGTTAAGGTAACTATAGTTGGAAGGGGAAGCGATGGATTACCTCTTGCACAAGGACTAAGATATGTCAATGAAGAGAATAATGGCTATCTTTCACGTTACAGGCAACAAGCAGAGTTCATACTACAAGAATTTTCAAGGGGTGCATTAACTGCTTCCATGATGACCATTCTAATTGATCATTACTGCTTCAAGTATCCTTTTTCTTTCACTAATTTTCTTCACATTCAGTAGTTTTGTAGTCTTTAATTGCTGTCATGCTTTCAATTTTTTGGTTATGCTCCATATTCTTTGATTAAGTGATTGAGTCTATTGACTTTTAATTCACATAAACCATAAATTTTAGTTTAATGAAATTAACATGACTTGTCTTATCTCTAATTTCTTTAAGTTGCAATTAATGCAACAAAAATTTGATTATGATTATGCTGTTTTGGTATTAAGCTTGTTGGTAGAGAAGGGAGTTGTTTTCATTGTTTTGTGTGAGTCCACATATCCACGAAAATTGGCCTTCCATTACCTTCAAGACATACAAAAAGAGTTTGACAAGTTTGATAAAACACTCATAGGCAAAATCACAAAGCCATACAGCTTTGTCAAATTCGGTAATTCCCTTAAACTATTAGTCTGCTACATTACAATCATATCTGTATCTAGCACTTGGGGTTACTACTTTCTAACTATTTAAGAACTGTGAAATTTTAGTTTTCATTATATTTTCTTGCCATGAGAAAATCACAAATTGTTTTCCAGATGGTATAATTGCAAACTTTAGCAGACAATACATTGATACAAGAAGTCAGGCAAACCTATCAAAACTTAATGTTAACAAGAAACAAGAGATAGATATTGTTACTGAAGAAATGTCCCACATTTTAGAAAGGAGGAGAATTTCAGGTAAGGTTTCCCTCCAGCTTATCATTTCCTTGACTATGTACTATATATTAGTATATGTATTTATTGAAAATAGAAAATGTTTGGTACTCGGATCCGGTTGATGTTAGGGTGGTAAGTCGGTAGTGCTCATGTGGACGCCGTACTTCAAAGCCCAGAGTCAGGGGTGGTACCTGCAGACACTCTAACATTCAAGTTAGCGAAGTGGAAGTCAATATGAGGCAGAGAAAGAATGTGTATCTGACGCAATGAATGCAGTGGTATTTATAGGTGTTGACTAGGGTCAGGCGATCTGTGGCGCGTAAAAAAGAAAGCGAGATCCGGGTCATTGGATACATGTGTGTGATCTCCACCGTTGCTAAGCCTAGGCGCATAGACCGCCAGCGCGCGCGGCCTCACGGAAGATGCCTAGATTGAAGTGCTAGGCTTGAATCTGGATTGAGGGACTCAGTTCGAAACAGGAATTAAAAAAATTTAACGTAAAGTAATTAGTAAATTGACCACGTTATGCGAAATTTTAAAAAAATGAAAACCTAAAATGTTTACAAAATGTTCATAGACCTTTAGTTATGCAAGTTTTTTGGTGACATTGTAATGTGTTTTAATGACAGAAAGAATGAGAAGGTTATCAGTTACTCCTCAACCTGCATCTTCAATATGGTGCTCCCCCACCCTTGAGGTATGGTAATATAGAAATTAGAAACTAATGCTGCTGACTAAAATAAATTTCAGTACTCTTAATTTTCATTGCCACAAATATGTTATTTGTATTTAAGTATGCATAATTTCTTCCTTTGGAGCACAGGTGATTGCGTTGAAATGGACACCTATTTTGATCACCTTAATTACATCTATGGCTCTTCTTTGGGCTAGCTTATTCCTCAAAGACAAATATATTATTTGATCAAAATGATGGCAGAATAATATGATAAATAGTGGCAGAAGGAATTGATGGTCCACTATTAAATATGTTACAACTCTGATGTTGGCGAGAAATAAAGATATGCAGTGGCCCTCTGCCATGCATATCCCTTCCCTAGCAGGCCAGCATAGTAGTATAATTCAGGAATATAACAGAGTAAGAGAGAGAGAGAGAAAATAATTGAATCATTTAATAAGGGATGTATAAATGTCTTCATGAATCATTTATGAAGCACGCGAGTGTACATTATTAGTATTGTATTTATTGACTCTTAGAAATGTGAATCTCATCTCTTCGGTATAATAGAGCCAAAAGGGTTTCAAAGACTTTGGCCCTATAACCCTTAAATGCGCGCAAAGTGACACTTGTGCTATCTTGCTGGTATATATTGTGTTCATTTATTCCTATGGTACGTCACCGTAAGTCAAACACCATGTTGTGCTTTTATGGATGGAAAAGGATAAGAGTTTAATTTCTATATACATACATACATACAGTGTATAGGCTTTTACAACAACAATCAATTACACTTCATGAAGTGATTTTGTTTTTAATGATTTGTCAAACATGTAATTGATAGATATTATAAAACACTTATACATCAATTGTGTATATAAATTAAATCCAAAAGATAAACTATTTTTTTCTAGAGTGAAACATGGGAGGGGGGGATGTGGAGCGTATTTAGTTCGAACTTTGCTATGGTGGAGAATAATCAATCTTGAGTGAAACACGAGAGAGCGTGAGGAAAATCAAGAACATCAATCTTGAGAATTTTGTGGTGGAGAATAATCATGACAGAGAACGAGAATAGCAACTATGCACAACCATCAATTCCAAAATTTGACGGGCATTACGATCAGTGAGCAATGTTAATGGAAAATTTACTTAGGTCTAAGGAGTATTGGGGCATTGTAGAGGGTGGAGTTCCAAGCATGCTGATGACACCCACACCGGAACAAAAGAAGAGGCTTGGAGAAAAGTAGATTGAAGGATTTCAAAGCGAAAAACTATTTGTTCCAATCGAATTATAGGAGTATAATTGAAACGATTCTTGATTAAGATTCGTCGAAGGCGATTTGGATAGTTGTAAAAACTGTTTTGTATCAGTTGCAAATGTAGCAGCAAGTAGCAACTAACTGTGATGTATCCCTTTATAAGGCACATTTTGTGTATTTCTAGTCTCAACAGAAATGATTTCTTAAATATTAAGCTCTCTTATGAAAGCTCGCCCATGACAGCTATTGACAAATATGACAAATAATGTGATGGACCTTTTTGCTTTATAAATACTTACATGTGCTTTTTTTGCCATAGACGTGGTATTTTCTTTTAATTAAAATCAATTGTAAATATTTTATCTTTTTTAGATTTAAAGTAAGAAGAGGTTTAGGTTCTTCCCTCTTGGACCTGATTGGTAACATGTTATCTTCATACTTCACAGTTAACACCGGTAACTAGCACGAGTCAAGACCAAATCTTCATTCTTCACACATTATATACCCCACTCACTTAAAGAAATGCCATAAATATTTATGATTTACAGAAAATATATATGAAGAACAGCAAATAATTTGCTTCAAAAAAAAAAAGAACAACAAATAATTTCACGTGTATAGTATTAGTATCCTATTGAATTCATCTCAATATATTGAACATGAGTCTAGCAAGTACATACAGTTTATAATGGAAGCATAGTTTTATTATATTGCTAAAGTTTGATATGGTTTTCAATGTGTATAATCAAAACTTATTCTTCCTTTCTTGCCTGCCTCCAAAACTAAGTCTTCATACGTACATTGCATCATTGTTGAGGCCAAAATTGCTACTTAAATCAACCCCAGGTATACAATGCATGAATCCATTTCCAACCATTTGATTTGCAAACTTTAGCTGTGAATTGAACATCTCAAGTGCTGAAATGTTATGATACTCTCCACTGAAGGGTCTTTCTGACATATCATGCATTGTAACTCCTTGAAAAGTCGAATTTCGATCAAATTCATTTCTTAGTACCACAGATTCAACTGAATTTTCAGAGTTCCTACCACCATGTACATGATCCAGTGAAAGCCACTCAGCAAATAACAGTTTTGGTAAGGAGCTTTGATAAGCATCTTTGGTTTGTGTTTCTTGAGTTGCAAGTTTTTGAAGAGTGATTGAAGAGTCCATGGTACATGAACTTGAGCTAGCATATTGAACTTGTTTATGTTGAGATTCCATTATTTCCTTAGCTTTGGCCTCTCTCTTTTTCAAATATGAATGCCAATAGTTTTTTATCTCATTGTCTGTCCTTCCTGGCAAATGTTGTGCTATCTGTGACCACCTGACCAATATAATATATAAGTTTCTCTTAGCATCATTTTTCACTACTTATAAAGATAATTAACTACTCATGACAAGTCTGTAGCTATTAGAAGCACCGGTACAAACACATACATCGGACACGACACTGACCCTGTCAAGGCACCGGTTTTAATTTGAAAAATGAAAGTAATTAAAGTGTCAGTGTGAATGTCCAACACGATGCGTGTCAGACACTAAACACATCTTCAACCTGAAGTGTCGGTGCTACAAAGGTTTTACTTTAAACTTCAAGATAATGTTGATATTGTAAAAAATTGAAAAAGTAAAAGTAGATTATTAACTATAATTACTTACTTGTTGCCTAACAAGTGGTGAAGTGTCAAAATTGTCTCTTCCTCCTGTTTGCTAAACTTCCCTCTCTTTAGTCCTGGCCTTAGATAGTTAATCCACCTTAGTCTGCAGCTCTTTCCATTCCTTTGCAAGCCTATAAATGTGTCATTCTACTCATTAGATAGTACAATTGAATATGATTCTATACAATTTAGCAAAATATGAACCTTTGACATTAACATATGAAGAAAGAGACCAACCTGCTTTAATGGGGACAGAACTCCAGCAACCATGACCATACTTAATGATGTGGTTTCTAAGCTTATGATCTTCTTCAGGTGACCATAAACCCTTCCTATGTTTTGGCTTTGACTTTTCAAGTTGCTGGCACCCCATTTTTGTTTTTCCTGACAAAAATTCACTTCAATGATAAGCTTGAATTCTCTACTATATGAAGCAGACTCAGAAGAGAGGGAGAGAATAGGAATACTTGGTATGGTAGGGAAATAGTGGACAAGCACAGGTATTTATATAAAGCATGAAATAGTCATGCTTGTTTATTTTTCAACTACCTTAGAGTTGAAATGATAGAACAAATGTATAAACAAAGAAAATTTTAGTAGAAAATGATTCTGTCTTGTCCCATGAGTTGAAAACATGTTCACCCTACTGAAATTCACCCTTGCAGGCTGAAAAGGGTGCCAACTTGGAAAATGTGGGAACATAATATGTCATTTTTAAACATATTTCTCTGCTCCAATGACAATTATAACCATTTTTAAGACAAAACTACCAAAAGTAAATCATATGGTAATTAAAAACACTAGATGAAGTCTTTATTTTTATTTTTTCTTTACCTACTAATAATACTTTGAAAGTCTTATTTTATGTGAAAGGGTTTGTTGAAAAGATATGATTAGACACTTCACTTCAGTCATTACCTACGACATAAATTAAATTTAAGTAATGATATGTACTACTTCATCTTATCCTCTAGCCAGCTAGACTAGGAAATAATGAAAATGAAGCAATGGGGAGACAATTCTTTGTGCCACTTTATGTTTCCTAATTACTTTTTTAGGATTATTCAAGTCAACATTTGTCTCTTACCGACACATTCTCTGCCGCCCATGAGCAATTAACAAAGTTCTATACTCTATAGTATAATTTTGGCCCCCCCAAAAAATATACTCTATAGTTAAAAATACTCTATAATTAAAAATACTCTATAATTTTGGCCCCCCAAAAAGATTATAATTAACAAAATTCTATACTCTAGAGTAATTAATTGTGAATAAGCCTTTCTATACTCTATAATTTTTGAAATGTCAATCTGCTAACTTACAGTAGATAAACCTTTCGTAAGTGTTTGACGTTACTACCTTATAGTATTTTTTTAGTAGTTTATAGCATTTTTTTGAAACGCTACTTGAAATAATGTTTGTGCTTATAGTATCTAGCGTTTCATTTTTTCTCTTGTTACTTTAATTAAATTTCTTACTTATCCTATAATAAATGAATAAGTCTCTCTTATATTTAAATATTAATTACAAATATTTATTTAAGTAATTTTATATTTATAAGCTAGTTCAACCGTTTATTTTACTAAACACTTTAAATTCAATCCGCTAGCTTATCTACTATCACCTCATTCACTATAAGTTAATTTATTTGTTATCAGCCACTTTTTGCCAAATAGTGCCTAAAACATAAAAAATACGTGAAAAGCAATAGTTGCATAGCAGTTGCTCCAACTGATCTTGGGTGTGAATCAAATCCTGAGAAGTGGGTGCAGAGCCATCCAATCTAAAGAAAATTCCACTCTCTAAATGTTTTTAAGGGTAAACTTCAAATCCTATAAGGTGAGAAATTATGAAGAATCCTGTTTTTGTTAATGTTGCTTGCATTGTCACCATTCCTTTGGATTAGTTCCCTTTGAGTGAGGTCCTCATGACTGATTATATTGGCAATTTCAGTGACATGAGACGCCGGTTCTCAAGTTGGAACTCAAGTGTGTCTGTGGGATAGTGTGTAGTGTTTATTGTTTGAAAAAACAATAATTAAAATGTAACTCATCAAATTCCTCTTTTATGGATGTAAAAATTTTATTACAAATTTAATGGAGTTAAGAAACCAAGTTTTTGTCCTCTGTCAGTGGCTGATGTATGCAGTTGATGAAAGAAAAACCAAAAACAGCTACTAAGGAAGGTTTGAAGAATCTACAAGCCTTTGTTGCTGAAGTTGCAATAGGAGAAAATTTGTCCTTACTAGAGCTATTACACTTCCATTATTGTTTTGGTGAAAGGAACATTTGTACAATTTGGCAGTAAGAACATGACTGCATTAATTGTGGCCTTACATCAAGATAAGAATAGTAAGCTTTGATGAACTAGATATTAGATAAACCAATATTCAGCAATTTAAAAAACGTTTGCTAAAGAAAATTATAAATGTATTTTAACGAAGTTACATATTGGATACTAGACTACAACAAAACCAAATCTGTAAATTTGAACTTTTGAAATAGTATTTAGATATCTGGTAACCAGTAAATTAATTTGGAAATTTTGGATTATTTGGAATGGCTTAGTATAATGGATACCGAAGCCACAGGATCAACTTCTGTTGCATTAGTTCATGTGAATAACAGATAATATAACCAAACAGAATAATAATTACGTGAGACTAGTTTAGGTTTGTTGGAGTCTAATAATTGATACTATAAATAAAATATTAGAAGATTTTATTTGTTCATAACAAATGAGTTTCATTTCTGAAATCAGAATATTATGAACTCTTTTACAAGCTAGTTTTTTTATAATAAACTGGGGGTATATCATCTGCATTCAACTGCAGAGACTAATACCTCAAGCCGAGTAGTTGGAAGAGACCCAAACCATCTCATCTAAGTGCTCTTGGGTATTTATGTATACAAGCTAGTTGAAGGCCAACTGTGTCAACCAAATTTAACTGTCCTAACAGATTCTAATACCTTACAACTAATTATCTAACGGCTTCTCTAACTTTAATTTAACTCTAGTAAAAAATAATAAGAGTATGGAAACTTAGTTGGCATAGTAACTTATTCCAGAGAATTACACAAGCTACGAAGAATGATAATATTTGATGCTAAAATTCTAAAAAGGAATCTCAGAAGTCCAAATGTATATCTTTGGGTTGGTATTGTATTTGTCCCTTCAATTACAGGCATATAGACCAAAGGAACAACCCATTGATTAATTAGAAAATCCAAGAATTCCCAAACACATATATTTGTAATGCATTATTTATTCTGAATTTGAGATTATTGTTTCAAATAATGCCTTCCTCAGATAAACAAGGGATCACAAATTCACAATTATTGTAGATAATTGGACAACGTGGTTCTTCAATAAATAAACTAACAAAGATTTTAGTTTATAGTTAACTAATATGTTACCTTATAATATAGTATGTGATAATTTTAACGTTTCTTGGTTTCATCATTTTTCGTTTTACTTTTGGAAATGTATCCAATATAAAATAAAACTCTATTATTATATCCCTTCTCATTCTAATCCGTCTGCTAAATAATTCCTAGAGTCTCTTTGCAAAATTTTCCTTTAGATTAAAATATTTGTTTTTGTTAAACACCAACACCCACACAGTGAGAGTATACAAGAATATTGTCGCGCATGATTAAAAAAAAAGCAAATAGCCTTCTCCTAAGGAGCAAGAAAAATTGAGTTAGTCAAATGATATAAATAATAATATTTGATGAGGACCAAGAAACAAAGACTTCTCTAATTGCCTTTTAAACCTGTATGAACTTTGAGAGACTTGTAACCAAATTACCCAACAGTGCAGGCAGAAGCACAATGTGCACGAATAGCTTTTTTATTCTGAACTTATGTCTCATCATTATCTTATTCTAACTAAACTACTGGAAAGGATGACCAATCATTACCTGCCGACTATTATTTGGTTAATATATATAAGATAACTCTGTTTTTTTTTTGAGATATAAGATACCCCAGTTATACTACATCTTTTAAGGTTATTTTGAGATATAAGATACCCCAGAAATAATTGAGGCTTATAAATTTATTTTACTCTCAGAATGAAAAGTTGAATTTATTTTATACAAATAGAATCTGGTAAAATTTGTTATAAAATTAGAAGTAAATGAAGCTTATAAAAATCATCTTATTCTCAAAACGAAAAAATGAATTTATTATACACAAATAGAAACTCTGGCGCAACATGTGTTGAACCTCTAACCCCAATGGTAGGAGCAACTGTGCAAGTAGTTAAAACACCCCATCCTGTTGAATAGATTAGGGTCAGACTTTACTTATCTATTGGTTGAACTCCGAATTAGTTGAGTACCTTTCCTCTAAACACTAGAACAGAGTCAAAGACCTCTAGACAAAAAAAAAAGTGCTAAACCTCGTGATGAACTTGATCACTGGATAGCGATATAATTACTCACTGAAAAAGTTAGTATGGGTGGAGTTGGCTAAGGAGTAATTTGGGGGTGGTAGGGGAGTGGGACAGCACAGATTTGGTCGCTGGGGGGAGGGGTCAGTGGGTTGTATGGGTAGGGGTGCTGGGAGGAAAGAAGGGGTGAGGGTAGGAATATTTTTGTTGGAAACAAAATGGGGTGTTGGAAACAGCTCCCTCCAATGAAATATTACAAACCGTGTCATAAATTACAAATACAGTCAGAAACTCGCTTCAAAACTCAGTTCTCTAATCTGTCGATGCATGATAATAATACGGTATTAAATCAGTCCTAGTTCTTAAAATAACAAATGGAAACAGTATTCTATCAGGCATAAAAGCTATCAACTTCGCTCAATTAGTGATCATTTTAAACTGGAATCTGGAAAGTTGTTGAGGAATGGTGGATATAACTGGCCCGTATCTCTGCAATCAAGAGATGCACAAGATTCATAAGACACGGCATAAAATTATTAGCATATTTTGATTGACAAGCATAAACTATGTGAATAACTGACCAAATGTCAGGTGAAATTAATAGTTTGATTAACATGTTTTTCCATTAATTAGTTTATATAGCCACTCTAGATCTCGTGTTATAAAGAATTCATTCTATAATCCGGTAACAGAGGGGAAGAACCATAATAATCACCATACCTGAACATTGTCATAGAGTTCAAACAATGGAACAGCAAGTAGTTTCAAGTTTTTGGGTACTGCAAAGTATTCCCTCTCAGATAAGTGAACAAGGAAAAGCTTTTTGCACTCCTGCATACAAGATATTCATGGATATTAATATAATAAACATGGACCAAGAGGACAATAAAATACAAGATCTTCAATGATGTTGTCATCACAAACTACCTTGGGTTTCGTTATATGAGGAGGGCAATATGGATACATTATGGTTTCAAAATTTGGTCTCCACCAGATTGCGACACATTCACCTATCTGCAAGATGCCAAGAGCATATGAACAACAAACTAGCTAATCAACTTTCTGAGTTCATGCATCTAAAGAGTACGTAATAATACCTGCCAGTCAGGCACAAGAGTTGGTGAATTAGCACCAAGCTTGCTAGTCAACTTTCTTTTCAAGCCATCAATTTCTGCAAACAGCCAAAAAAAGTAAAATTAGCATAATCACAAGTTTGATATTTTTAGACCATCATATTCATAGTAAGGAAGTAGGAGCTTACCATTCTCCCCAGGCTTGAGACGGCCACCTGGGAGTTTGCAAAATGTGTTCCCGATTTGCAGAAGAAGAATATGAGGATGATTGTGTTCTTGAACCTGCAGAAGTAAAGCAGAAAGCTAAGACCGGCAATAAACAGAATCTCCAACTAGATGAAAGTATTTATCTACGGGAAGCAACACAATATATGAGAATTAACGAGAAATAACAGGGAACCATAAAAAGGGAACAACGTAAAAAATTAAATGTGCTGGTCTAGTTTAGCATGGAATTGGCTGGATTTGTATAAAGGGTGGCTCCCATTATAGTGGACCCACTTCATCTGGTGGGTCTCTTCTGGTATCCGTGGACCCGGGATTTGTAGCAACATCCTTAAAAACAGGGTGGAAGTGTGGTCTGATAAACAAGGCTCCCACCATTGTGGAGTTAGGGGAGGTTGAAACTATACTGCCTCACACTCATGAGCAGAGAGTATGTTCCCACAATTAGACCTTGTAAGTTGTGGCCACCAGATCAGGCATTAACAATCTTATTGTTTCACCAAGACTCGCCCTCTAGAAACGTGCTGCACAACACATAAGGTTCCCACCACTGAGATTTGTGGAGGGTCAAATGTTTACAATCTACCACCATCCCATCTAAATATAGAATTATAGATTCCCAAGATTGGAAAATAGCAAATTCTTCATTACTAAACCAAAACAGCAACTAATCGTCGACATCAATTCATCATGTCCTATACATTTTTGTTCATGAAAGAAATTTCACCCACTACACCTCCCTTCTATAAACTAAAATATAAGTATACAAACTTTATCAATTAACCTTATTGAACACTTAAGATATGATTCATGGATCGTTCAACCCATGTGGCCGATCTCAATTAAATGAGAAAAGTATTCAATTGTTATTGTTGTAAAAGGAATAAAACTTAAAACGAGTATGACTGTTTATTTATACAAAAAATACATTATATATATATATATATATAGAGAGAGAGAGAGAGAGAGAGATCAGTGAACATACCAGTAAAATTCCTTCCACACTGGTCCTCATTCCTTCTTTCATATAACTGAAGTTTATAACAAAGGAAATAATTATATTCCAGAACCATTTGGGTATATAATAAATTTAAGCGACGCTCAGGACAGAACAAGGAACGTGTAAAATGATTACTATAAGAGGAAGACCAGTTCCACAAAATTTCCCATTTCCTTTCCTTTTTCACTATTTGATTTCACTATTCGATCAGAAGAATACTCAATTTCAAAACTGTGTCTAGTCGACCATTTTCATAAAATTGGTACCAAGGAAGACGAAGAAACGAAAACAGGGACTAATGTGTTTATTCAATTCAGCATTTTAAAATAAAAGAAAATAAAAAACAATTACGTGGAAAAGTCAGATAGGATAGGACTTCTGTTAGACACATCAGTATGTGGCTAACGGAGACACTAACAGAAGGACAAGAATGAAAAAATTTGTATTTGTTTTGTAGGGATTTATTTAGAAAAAAAAAATGTTGGGACTAAAACCGAATGATCTCATATTTGTAGGGACTAAAAACATATTTAAGCCATTAAAAAATGTACAGATTTACTAGATATGAGCTGATGCCTAAAAGACTTCTGTACTCCTCTTTATAAGTTATAACTACCTCCGAACCTCGTAACTAACTTTAGCTCTCAGTCACTTCGGGTTATGATCCTCTGTGAATCGCCTATTTCCCCTAATTTAGACCTTGTTAATAGGGGGACATGGCCACTCAATACCTGAAAGATCCACCATGTCCTCAAGGTGGAAATTAGGAAAAATGGCATGTATGTCTGTTGCCAACTCTTAACTGTTCTCACAAGCTAGTAGACGCTGCCACTTCCTAGTGGGCAGTGGCCATCTGCAATCTAGCATCTCTTTTGGAATTACCTCATATTCATGTGTATCTGACAACATTGTTGGCAATGGTTGAACCTATTGGTGCTATCCTACCATCGTCTTGAGTAAAGAGACATGAAAAACAGGGTGAACTCTGTTATCTGCTAGTAAGTCCAACTTGGTGGGGCTCAACTTGGTAGTTCATCCAGTATGATTGCAACTTCAGAAAAACCCAATCTCTTATTGCAAGTTATACCTCTCCGGTGTTTGTTAGCATGCTTGCTCAATTGATCTCGAGCTTTTAGCAAATTAGTTATTGAGTCAGCCAATAATGTATTCCTCTACTGAGTTAATCTGTTCACCTCCTCAATTTTAGATGGATAGTTGTCCCTTTTAGTAACAAATGGAGGTCTTGTCCGTACAAAGAAAGGGGGGCATCTAGGCAGAGATGTTGATATTGGTATTAAATTGAAATTCTGCCCAAGAAAAACGAGATGGCCGGAAGCAATTTGTCATCGGTTTTGAGGGTGGTATGTGGTGCTGAACTTAACTTGGGTGTCCGCCCTCCCGAATAATCATTTCCAAAACTGACTCGGGGAATATCTGAAACTATAGAGGAAGGAAACTTGGGCAATCTGACTACTTCTTTCAAGAACACTTCAGCTACTTTTTTTAGCAGTAAATGATGTCCCAGAGCAACAAAATGGGCAAACTTGGTCAACCTATCAATCACCACAAGGATAGTATCCTTGCCCTATGAGCAATTGAATTGTATGCTGGGTCCCAATTGCACAGAACCAGAACACATCCAGGGAATTTCCCTTAGTGGCTTGAAGGAAGGGTTAACAGAGATGACTAGTATTGCAGAAAATGATGATCCGAAATGATGGCATGGAAGCACGTATGAAGGAAACAACCGGGTTCGAGGACAAAAAAGGAGTGTAGGAAATAACTGAGAGAGAGGCAGCTCGAATAATATGCAGCAGAAGGTTAAAAATGTAGAATTAGAAGATAACAGGGAAAAGGGGTATTGTTTTAGATGTGATAAGGAATACAGCTGGGATCATGTTTACCCCCCCAAAAAAAAAGCTTAGAATACTGTTCTCCAGAGATGATCTGGAAAAGGAAATGGAGGCAACCAAGATGAAGTATAAATCTTTATAGCCTTAACTGTATAGCATTGCTGGATGGACATCTAAGGGTTCATGTTTTTGCAATTCTTGATCAGTTCTTGCAATCTTGGCCAAACATTTCCAGTGAATAAAGTTCTTTTTTTTTTTTTTTTTTACTTTCTGAACTAGCCTAAGGTTTTCATAACTAACATACAATATGATAAAAATCTAATGAATTTTTTTTAGGTGTCTAAGAGTAAAGCATAATGGGGATTTGTGGTGGTGAGGGTTTTTCTAGGGTTTTTTGGGTTAATATTCTGTGACCTAACCAGTAACGATCCTGATAAATTAAATCGTAGTAAAAATGATAAGAAAATAAAAATAAAGAGAGGGAGAGAGATGAAAGATACAAACTTGACTTTCATGCGAGCGAGACGATCGGCGACGGAGGTGTCCTTCTCCATTTTGGGCTCCTTGGTACCGAAGGTGTAGCTGGAAAGCGGGTATGTATTCACAACCTGAGATGCAACCATTTTCTCGCTCTTCTCCTCTCTTCTCTTCTCTTCCCTTCTCTTTTCTTGTATAGTGTTTGAGGGAACTAACTAGAACAAAGGAGAAGAGAAGGAATAATAGAGAAGCAGAAAGAGCAGAGAGCTTAAACTCAATCAGCGTATGTCTGTTTGAATTTTGGAAAATCATGTTTGGGGAGTTTATTTTTTCTAAAATACAATTTTGGCCCTTTTATTTTCACTATTTTTTCATTTTCATCAGTTATCTTTTTAAATGTTTGTTTTATGTTCTTTATTTTTGTTTTTTAATATTTAATTAAAATTGTCATTCCGTTAAACTACTGTTAAATATTTTTCATTTTCGTCATGTATCTTTTTTTAAATGTTCATGTTTGTCATTTATCTCTTAAAATGTGTTTTTTTGACACATATCTCTTAAAATGTTTGTTTAGGTCTTTTATATTTTCATAATTAATTAAAAGTGTCCTTTCGTTAAGTATACTTTTAATTATCGATTACATAGATAGAGGTGTGAATAATTGGCGATGTAAGTGTATTGATACGTCATTATAAAAATGATAATTGAAAAATATTATGTTGGCTAATATATAAATTGAAAAATGATAGTTGAATAACAAGTTAGAAAAGTCGATAATTAAAAAGTAGCGGTCAAGAGTTAGAAAAACCTAGAATTAGTATAATGTAATGAAATCTTTTGGTTTGATATAGCGATAATTGACTTTTTGCCTTTCTAATGACCGGTTCAGGTAATTCATCGTGTATTAACGATGATCATCAATGCAAATTTAACTTTGTCACTTTTATTCTATATTTGATTCTCAACTTTTGTTACATTATATTAATCATAGGGTTTTTAATTCTTGGCCCATTCAGTTTTAATTCTCAACTTTTTTTAATTTGTTATTCAATTATAATTTTTAAATTTCTATATTAGCGCAACATAACATTTTTTAGTTATTATTTTTAAAATGACACAATCAACATACTTACATGACCAATTATCCAGGCCGCTATCCATATAATTCATATTAAAGAGTACACAAACGGATCATTTTAATTAACTATGAAAAAATAGAGGACCTAGACAAACATTTTAAAAGATAAATGATAAAAATAAACATTTTGAAAATAATAAATGACATAAATAAATACTTTAAAAAAGATAAAGAACGAAAATGAAAAAACATTTAATGATTTTTTGGTGGTGAAACATTTAAGGATTTAATACCACATTCAATTGCTTATATAGCAAATAATCTATGTCACACTAACCACGTAAGTCATTTAACGGAAGAACCATTTTAATTAACTTTTAAAAAACAAAGACGTAAACACTAAAAGATAAAGTGCCAAAAGTGTGTTTTAGTCACTCATGACTTTAAATAAAAAATATGATTATTTAATTCATGAAAAATAAAGGGTAAAAACCAAAATTGAGGATATGAAAAAAGTGAAGTTCACCCTTTTTTTTTATCAAAATAAAGGATCGTTCTCGTATTTTTATTTGGAATTTGAAACAATAATTTTCATTATGTGTGCAGTCTGTTTTTCCCAAAGTGAAGAAGAATTGGTGTAAAAAAAAAAGAACAGAGTATATATAGCTTTCGCCGAGAAAAGCCGAAGCGCGCCAAATTAAGTAACCTGGTAAACCCACCACTGCCGGAACGGCACTCCGGCCACCGTCACAAACATGGGAAAGCAAAAGCAACAAGTCATTTCCCGCTTCTTCGCCCCCAAACCCAAACTTCCTTCATCATCCACCGCCTCATCTCCCCCTCCTCCCCCTCCTTCTTCTGCTTCTCGCCCGAGCCCTTCCACTCCCAAAATCTCAACCACCGTCACTTTCTCTCCATCCAAACGCCGTCTAATTTCTCAGTTAACATCCCCTAACAAACCACCCAAACAACCCAAACTCTCTCCACCCACCCACAACCCCGTTCCCTCTCCATCCACTCCCTCTCTCCACCAACGCTTCCTCCAGAAGCTTCTAGAACCTTCTACTCCACACCCACAACCTTCTTCGTCTTCCAAACCGGTAAAGTACACTCCTTTAGAACAGCAAGTCGTAGAACTCAAAGTTAAATACCCTGATGTTCTTTTGATGATTGAAGTCGGTTACAAGTATCGTTTTTTTGGTGAAGATGCTGAGAATGCTGCTAGAGTTTTGGGTATATATGCACACATGGATCATAATTTTTTAACTGCCAGCATACCAACTATTCGATTAAATGTCCATGTGAGGAGACTTGTGAGTGCAGGATATAAGGTTGGTGTGGTTAAACAGACCGAGACTGCAGCCATTAAGGCTCATGGTTTAAACCGGTCAGCCCCATTTTGTCGTGGCTTATCAGCGTTGTACACGAAGGCTACGCTCGAGGCAGCTCAGGATTTGGGGGGAGGTGAAGAGGGATGTGGGGCAGTGAGTAATTACTTGTTGTGTGTTGTGGAGAAGAGTATTTTGGGAGAGAAATGTAATACTGGGGTGGAAGGTGGTTTTGATGTGAGGATTGGAATTGTTGCTGTGGAGATATCAACTGGGGATGTTGTTTATGGAGAGTTTAATGACAATTTTTTGAGGAGTGCACTTGAGGCTGTTGTTTTGAGCTTGTCTCCTGCTGAATTGCTTCTTGGGGACCCTCTTTCCAAACAAACAGAGAAGGTACTTTTTATCTGCCAGCGTGTTACAGACCCCACAAGTAATGAAGTGTTTTCTGTAGTCATCACGATTCGATAATTATAATCTTGTTTGATTATGTTATAAATACTAGTAGAACTTTAGTCTGTAGTTGTTGCACATTAGTTGAAAAAATGACTTCGATTGATGGAATGCTGGTGTTTGATACTGCAATGGATAATGTATCTATCATACATAGGCCATACATTCCTGGCAAGGTAACTTATTGTTTGGCCTGACTTCAGCACTTGCCTGTTGGAAGAGGTAACGATTTATTTAGAGGATGATGAAGTTGAAATATACTGTATGTAACATTACTTATTAGCTGAGGATCTTTAAAGCTGGACTCTGGAGTCATCCAGATCACTGAATTTGTTTTTTTAATAAGATATTTCTTGCTCTCCTATTGATGGAAATAGTGAAAAATCCATTAACAGGGATGTTTATTTCAAAAGGAGTGTACAATAGAACATTGTAACTTTTTTTTGGACCAAAAGTAGAGCATTATAACTGTCAATTATTAAAAGTGATTCAGCATATTCCTTATCTTAGTTCAGATAGTTGAAAGTTGAAATTATGTTTTAGATTCTCGCTTGAATATAATAGATGGAATTTTGAACTATCTGCAGAGGACAAAGTTACTGATTTGGATGTTTTGATTTGAACAACTTATTAACGCAATTTAATGCATGTGTATCTTCATTATGGTAGGTATGGATTAATCCAGACTTTGACTTAATACTCAAATCGGCCGAGGCCGTCCACAAATTTTGAATATCCATTTTGATCCTTCATAAACATAGTGTAAATAAGCATAAACTTAAGACCGAACTGGTGTCCCAAGATAGATTGGGGGGTTGATGTCTATTTTTAATATTAAATAACCAAATTGACGTATGAAATCATTGAGGGGCCAATATGATATCAGATATCCCAATCCCTTGATTTTTAGATGACCAATTTCAGTATTTATTCTTACTGTTTGTGTATGGTGCATATTTGTCCCCACAGCATGATTTTTCCATTTCAGTTTTCTTGTAATTCAATAAACTATTATTTGAAGATTGTTGAAATGATTAAATGCTAGGAAGGCTTATTTAATCCGTAAGGTAGTGTCAGTTCTTGATAATTAATATTATAAGAGGAAATTTTATGCTCATGTTAAACCATGTAATCCTTACAATGAGACATGCTGTCATAAACATGACTTACAAAAATCCATGTAGAAAAGCACAATTGATCAATATTAATCCTCTAACCCTAAATTCAATTGTATGATTGATTGGGTGATCTTTTATTAGTTATTACTGGCTTATGCCGGACCTGCCTCAAATGTTCGTGTGGAGCGTGCCGGTGCCTCACGAGATTGCTTCACTGAGGGAGGTGCTCTTGCTGAAGTTATGACCTTGTATGAGAACATGGATGTAGAGTCTGTAGACATTCCATCAGATTCAATGGAAAGCAATGATTTGACCGAGCATAGAAGTCAGCAGATATTAGTTAAGGTACTAATTACTGATATTTATAAAAATTGCTATCCGGTAAGCTTTAAAAGTCTTCAAACCAGACTTCTTTTGTTGATCTAAATATGCATTGTTCTATTAGTCGAAGTTTGTCTTGACATTATAGACCATGTCATTGGAATTTGTTATCATAGTGCATTGTAGTTTATTTTTAAGTCCTTATTGTTTCATCTTGGTTTTACACAAGCTTATAGAACATATTCAAGAGACGGTACTGCGGTACATTTTTTGTGAACGACATATTCTTAGTCGTCGAGAGAAATTTAAATAGAAAGTTAGAGATGTGCGGATAATTCTTTGAAGCCATATTTTTTTCTGAACGACAGATTCTTAGTAGTCGAGAAAAGATTTAACTAAAAAGTTAGCGATGTGCGGATAAGTCCTGAAGCCACATCACTTTTGTCTTAGTAGAAGTAAAACTACATGACTCATAGGTTTAGTAAGAGATGCATAAATCTTAACTCATAGGTGAAAATTGGTGCACGTAACATACCACAATGTACAAATCACATATTTAAAATTTTAAATAACTTAGCTTTATCAAGAAAGTGTCACTGTGACAAAGGGGGGTGTCAACCTTGAGATCCAAGCAGGGTAGATAAATTGGATGAAGGCTTCAGGTGTGGTTTGTAGTAGAAAGGTATCACTAGAGCTTAAAGGAAATTTATAAAACTTGCAATGTTGCATGAGGCTTATTGGTGGGTGGTAAAATACCTATAAAAAATTAAGCTTAAATGTTGCAAAGATGATAATGATATGATTGGTACGAGGTTACACTAGAGAAATCATGGTCAGAAATGAAATCATTAGAGAGAAAGTTAGGGTAGCTCACATTGTAGAAAAGACGATAGAGTTTCTTCTCAGGTGATTTGAGTATGTGTGAAGACGCAGAAAAAGTTGTGAGATCAAGGAAAACTATATCAAACCATTAAGAGATATTTAGTGGTAAATAATCTATCTTTAAATTTAATACACTATAGAACATTATGGTGTCACTTGATCCATGCAACCAACTCCAAGGATGTTGTTATTCTCTTTTCAATTTTTGTCTTATTTGTAAAGTTTTTCTTCCCAAGAAAATCATATGCCTGCAAATTTAGTTTTACTTTGCAGATTATAGCTACACATTTATTGTTATTACAATTTCTCCGGATAACCTGATTTGTTCCATCTCTACTTTGATAATATAGGAGATAACGAGCTTGCCAGATTTGGCTGTCCAAGCTTTGGCCTTAACTACTCGTCATTTGAAGGGATTTGGTTTTGAAAGAATTTTGTGTTCAGGTGCTTCTTTAAGGCCCTTTGTAAGCAATACAGAAATGATTCTCTCGGCCAATGCACTTCAACAACTGGAGGTAATTATAAGCTGTACTTTCATCTCTCTAGAGGGGTTAGTAAGAACAAGCACACCGTGCTTCCATGCTGGATGTTTCGATTTTTTTTTTTTTCCTGTTTGTTTGAAAATGTGGAAAATTATAAACTTTCTTATGCTGAGTGGATGGAAATGGTTCACACAATAATGTTGTGATGAAAATAAACTGCCAAGAGTTTTGTCCAATGGTTATTTATCAAGAAGATGGTCATTGTAAGTAACTAAGATAAGCTTAAATGTTCAGTGAAATCTCTCCAGTATCTCAAAGTCAGAGTCAGAAGAGTCTCCACAAATTGCAAATGTTGTAAACATCCACTTAGAATATCATATCCTTTCTGGTACTGTTGTGGACCATGGATAAATTTCACTATTAATCAATCTAATCAATCGCTTCAACTGCCCTTTCTTTAGTCTGCTTCAGGTATTTTTTCTTATAGATTCATATAAAAAAATCAGTTATAATATCACGACCTCTTGTTGGCCGGCGACCGCACCACAGCATGTATAACCCACCCTTTCATTTTTGCTCGTTCATGACAACACGATGTTTACCTGTATTCTTTTACAAGGGTCACTATATCATCTATGATTAAGTACTGTTATTTTCCAACCTAGCATGGAATTTATTTTATACGGTATTCCTGTATGAGCTAGTATTGCTTATTTTTTCGTTGTACCAGCTTGAAATTCTCTTGTAGATTCTCACTTCTATTGAATGTTTCCTATCTTTTCAGGTCTTACAAAATAACAGTGATGGATCTGAGAGTGGTTCCTTGCTGCAAATTATGAATCGCACTCTTACTATATTTGGTTCCAGGCTTCTAAGGCATTGGGTATGAGATGCTTCAATTCCTGATATACCATCATCTAGTGTTAAATTCTCGATTGTCTTCTCTTTACCATCCAAAAGCCCTTTGTTTAATTGTTGTTCATGTGCATGACACAGGTATCTCACCCATTGCGTGATCAAACCATGATTTCTGCTCGTCTTAATACTGTATCTGAAATCGCAGAGTCCATGGGATCTTGTAATAACATGAAGAGTCTTGGTTGTTTCGATGGAGATCCTGATGTAGCAATTGTGCAACCTGAGTTAGCATACATACTTTCATTGGTTTTGACATCTCTGAGCCGAGCACCTGATCTACAGCGTGGGATTACTAGAATTTTCCATTGCACTGCTACCCCATCTGAGGTGATAAATAGTTTTTTGTGTCCTGTTCATGTATTTTGCTATATTATATAATTCAATCAACTGTCCTCATCTTCCTTGTAATCAATTTAATCAACTCTCTTTCCTTCATTGTAATTTATGTTCACATTGGAGCTTTACATGAGATAGGGAAACACAAGAGCTAAACATATTCTGCGACTTAATGGGAGGATTCTATGCTTGGGAATAGCTAGATTTCAACCATTGGTGTGACCGTGTGAGTGTTTAATCCATATTTGATTTAATAATAAGCATGCCAAGACTCTGTTAGTGATTCTAGAGTGCATAGTTTGATGCTTTGAGTGGGAGAAGGCATGGTAATATTATGTTTCAAAATCCATTCAAGTTGTACAAGTGTATCTGTGTATGCAACAAGAGTGTGACATAGATGAGGCCTAGATACCTAATATATGATTGTTTCTTTGATCTTTGATCTTTCTAATGCTTCCTTTTCCCTCTATTTTTTCTAGTCTAGACTTTCTAGATCTTAGGCCCATCCGATAAATGGTTAATTATTTCCCCTTTTGGACCGAATGACTCATTTTGGTCCCTAACAGAGTAGGCCTGCTGAAGAGGCTACTTGGAAGGACACAGTCGCTACTGAGAGCCATATTTTCCTACCTTCAACCTTGGGAACTTGGTTGAATCTGTGGTGGGCAGTATTATTGGGCATGATCCACAACCAGTGAACCAGGTTTTGAAGGTTAATACTGGGAGAAGCAAGCAGTAAAAACTTAGGGGTTGACTATCAGTTTGTCATATAGGTTGTTAGAAGGTTTTAGAAGTTAGGGGTTAGTTTAAGGGCATGGATGATTATATCTGTGTAACTGAGAAAAATCAGTTGCAAGAGGCAACCTTTCTAAGATGGTTTATCACTGATAAATCATTATCACCTTGTTCCATTCACTCAGAATAATAAAGATTATTCCGTTCTTTCATTCTTTTCTTCTTTGGTTCCTAACACCTTCATAGATTTGTAGTATCTCAAGTATAAGAGATCTATATAAGATCTTCGAAATGAAGATCAGGACTGTATTTGAAGCTGTGAGTGGTTTTTTCTGGGTTAAGAAGATGAATAACTGTGATGCATTTTTTTGGTGAAACTGTTCTTACTTCTTACTGTTTGAGATCTATGTAGTCTCAATGCTGTGCAAGAGTAAGACAGTGATTAAGAATATTCGTATTTCTGAACAGTTATGGCCATTTTTCATATATCATATGCAATGTGTATAAAGTGACCCAGATCATTCTTAGTTGACCAGAAAACTACTAGCTATTGACTGCCTGAATCATGTTGTATTGTTTTATTTTTGGTTTTTACAGTTTATCGCCGTTATTCAAGCTATTTTGTCTGCTGGAAAACAACTTCAGCAACTTCACACAGGAAAGGAGGATGATAATAATAAATTGCGATCCAATTTGTTAAAGAAATTAATTTCAACTGCTTCCTCTGCAAGCGTTATTGGTAACGCTGCAAAAATGTTGTCATCTTTAAATAAAGATTCTGCTGATCAAGGAGATCTAACAAAATTGATCATTGCATCTGAGGAACAATTTCCAGAGGTTTGTCTGTGTTCTGTGTGAAAAAGTTACACCAAACAAGTTGCTTCCTTTTGGGCTTCATTTTTTACCCTGCTTTAATCCTAAGCTATGTTGATAATATGATTATGAATAGGTGTTTAGAGCTCGAAAGGCTTTTCAGACAGCAGTGGAACAACTAGATTCGTTGATTGGCCTGTACCGCAAACGGTTTGGAATGCGAAATTTGGAGTTCTTGTGTGTTTCTGGAGAAACTCACTTGATAGAGGTAGTTTGGCTGAAACAGGAAAAAAAATTAATACTTGTTGCAGATGCTGGAAATATGGTTACAAAAGTTCCATCTAGTATTCCAATACTTTTTACTTTTTTGATCAGTTTTTGGCAGTCGCCTTATTGTCATTTATTTTTCTGTTTGATCCGAAACATCTGCTCAGATTGGATGCATGTTGTATGAGTTATGTTATGCTCCAAGTTGGGTCTTATCTTAAATTAATAAACTGAAGGTTTGGTTTTCAGGAAAATTATCACCATGGTTCTCTTTCCCATCCTGCACCCCTCAAAAAAGGGAATAAGGATGGATGGAAAATGTTTATTGCCTGTTGTCAATATCCGTTTGGTTCTTGATTGCTTGGATGTTTCTAATTATTGTCTAAAGTAATTTAATTTTGTTTTCCTTTGTTCCATGAACTTAAAAATTAATTCCAAATATCTGTTTTTTGTCGCTCATTACTCACAAACTCTGATTTAACAATTGAGTTCAAAACTACTGTATGTTATAATTGTTATTCAATTCATTTTGGCTGCAGTTGTCAACTGATATAAAAGTGCCTCCAAATTGGGTTAAGATAAATAGCACTAAGAAAACAATTCGGTATCACCCTCCTGAAGTAGTTGCAGCATTAGATGTATTATCATTAGCAAAAGAGAAGCTTACTATTGCCTGCCGAACTGCATGGAATAGCTTTCTTAGGGACTTCAGTGAACACTATGCTGAGTTTCAAGCCTCTGTTCAAGCACTGGCTGCTTTAGATTGTCTGCATTCACTTGCCATTCTTTCAAGAAATAAGGTTTGTTATTCAATGATTTTTAAAGTGCCTTCAAATATTCGCATTTTGTAATGTAGTCCTCTATTCTCTGTGGCAGGGTTACATTCGCCCAGTGTTTGTAGATGACAATGAGCCTGTTCAGATACAAATTTGTTCTGGTAGACATCCGGTATGAATTTCACGGTTTGTATTTATTTTTTTGATAAGCTCACGGTTTGTAATTTTGTATGAAATTCACGTTAGTGTTTTACTTGAACGTATATGAGTTGCGAATGCCTGTCTTCATTTATGTTTGTGTATTCAGTGCATGCCATCATTTGTATTTATTTCCTGCAAATTGGTTGCAGCTCTTCTATAATGTCTCTGAGAAACAGCTCTTCTATTTGCAGCACTTGAGAGACAAAATTTTCTGTTTGATGGTTGCAGATGTAGTTGAATTGACTTGTGCAACTTTATCGGGTGTTCACATGACCCTTTATTATACTTTACATGTTCTATCCTAGATAACCAACACCAAAATACCCTATCCCCAAAATTATTGGGATTGCACTACTTTTGACTTTGACCGAGTTGATCCAAGTTCCTCACTAACTAGTAACCAGAGGCTCATTGTTGCTAATCATTTCTCACTAGGTTTTGGAGACTACCTTACAAGACAATTTTGTCCCAAATGATACAAACATGCATACAGATAGAGAGTACTGTCAGATTGTTACTGGACCGAATATGGGGGGTAAAAGTTGCTATGTTCGCCAGGTGGCTCTGATTGCTATAATGGCTCAGGTAGAGTCAATGCTATATCTGCTACATTTCTGCTTTTATTTATGAGAAATGTTACTTATATATCAAATCTCTTGAAATTGGGTTAGCTTTTTCTTTCAAATTATTTCTTATATTGTCAAATATTTCCTCCAAAATATTGAACCTACTGCTTTTATTTGATAATCTTGGTTCCTTATGACTGTTGCGTTATTGAAACATGCCCTGATCTCTCTAGGTTGGTTCCTTTGTACCAGCGTCATCAGCAAAGCTGCATGTCCTGGACGGGATCTACACCCGGATGGGTGCTTCTGATAGTATTCAGCAAGGGAGAAGCACTTTCCTAGAAGAACTGAGTGAGACTTCACATATACTCCATAGCTGTACAGGAAATTCACTGGTAATCATTGATGAGCTTGGAAGAGGTACAAGTACACATGATGGCATGGCCATTGCCTATGCGACATTACATTATCTTCTGAAGCAGAAAAAATGTGTGGTCCTCTTCGTCACTCACTATCCAAAGATTGCCAGTCTGGCAACTGAATTTCCAGGCTCTGTAGCAGCATATCACATGTCACATCTGACCTCACACGATGGTGCAAATAATAACTTCAACTTGGGTCATGAAGATGTAACTTATCTGTACAAGCTTGTACCTGGTGTTTCAGAGAGGAGTTTTGGTTTTAAGGTTGCCCAGCTTGCACAGGTAAATTAACGGCATTATATATTATTTTGCACTGCTTCTAATATATATTGAATCTCAATTAAGACAGTTGTAAATGTGCTTTTCAGTTACCATTACATTGCATTAGCCGAGCCATCGTCATGGCTTCCAAGCTAGAAGCACTAGTAAACAGTAGAATACATAGTAGATCGGGAAAGGCGCTGTTATCGGATGCGTCTGTGATTGATCAGGAGAAAGAGCCACACCAGCTTATGCCTCAACCACATGATTTTGCACGTCAAGAATTTGGTAGTGCCTATAAGGAATTTTATTCAAACTTAAAAGCTGCAATACTTGATGATGATCATGCAAAAAGCTTTCAACTTTTGGAGGATGCTAGAAGCATTGCAAAGAAATTAATTGGCAGGTGAAGTATCTTTTTCCTTTCCTTCCATACTTTTTTAAAGAACCACCATTGTTAACTAAGTTTGTATCTCATCCGTAATTACATCTTTGCTCCTTTCATCTCACTAATATATTAGTCTTCTCCCATAATCTCACTAATATATCAGTCATCTTTGCTAGAAGCATTGCATAATGACCAGATTGCTAGTGTAGACTTTTGACACATTTTTTACTGGCAAGATACTATCTGCATAATATATTTAGCATCAGAAATTTTGTATTATCCTCTAATGAGGACGTAATAAAGTAGTCGTTAATTATGTTTTGATTTCGAGTGGTTAACTAGCTGATCTGTTTGTTGTTTCCTATAGGAGTTGCTTCAAAATTTTCATCACAATCCTTGTTGATTTTTCCCTTGCTTTAACAGATCAATGCAGTTTGTGTAAGTGAGGTGACATGCAGATGCAGAGGTCAGAAGGTCTTCCGCAGTGTTGTATTTATGTAGATAATATTTTGAACCAAAACTTTGTATATTCATCCAAATTAGGTATTCCAATTTTGCTTCTTTACCGCCCTTCTGCCTTATTTTTGTAATCGCGGTCATGCTTGGGAGCTGATTTTATGTTGTGATCTATATGGAGGCAAATTTTAGGGTGGATCTTTTCTTGAAAAATCATTCGAAACTCAAATGATGACGGATGCTACTCGAAAACAGAAGCTCAGTCATTTATGTTCTCATGGTTGAGCAGGTGACTTTGATCAGTGTCGTTTTGACAAAAAACAAGTAGAAACAAATGAGTACTGCTAATTTCAACTTATATTCGTTTTTTCACGTTTCTTGTCAAACCAACAAATCTATGTCCTGCCTTGTTTCCTTGTGGGATTTACTCCACCACATTTCTATCGTCATGTGTAATTAGAAAGATAGAGTAAAAGCTCAAATCTTAAATGTCATTCCCAATTGTTTAACTTTTAGGAAATGAACACTTGATTAGGCAAGCTTATTGTTCTCAATTGATTCTAGTCGTGAATTGCAAGGGCAGGGGATCAACAAATTTTACGTGGCATTTTCATCACAATTGAAGACTAGCAATTTGATGCCACTCACTGCCATGACATGAAAACATTATGGGCATGACAGATAAAAGACAAAATAAAAACCAAGAACTCCTCAGCAACGCAGATAATATTCAAGTTGAGTAATGAGTTTCACAATTTATTTATAATATAGTTTGCCAACTCCTAATGAAGCTAACAAGAAAAAGTGAGCCTTGCTTCTATCTTGCCTTCATGTTTTCTTCCAAGATTTTCGCCTTCACACTCGCCATCAAATCTATGTCTTACTTTCGTGTTTTCTTGCTGGATTTACTCCCTCACATTTCTATAGTGATCCACTACATTTGAAAAGGTAAAGTAGAATTCAATTAAATGCTATTGAAACCTAGGAAAAGAGCAAACTTGAGGAGGTGAAATCCACTAATTAGTAATTACTGGATCATGAAGAGAGGGTGCAACTTTTCAAATTAACGTTAGAGGAATGAACGCCAACCATACTATAATTATATATAATTCGTGTAACAAATAAATTATTTTGAATAAAATCATGAACAGACAAATCTCATAATACAATACATGAGTTTTTTTTACTAAAAAATATTCATTCATTCAAATTGATAGATTACCTTGAAAATAATATAAATTCAGCATTGCGAAAACTGAAAAAGGTAAATCTGCGAACAATTATTTTGAATAAAATCGTGAACAGACAAATCACATGTAATAATACTGGAAGACCTTTTTTTTTACCAACAAAATATATTCGTTAATTTAAATTGATAGACTACACTGAAAATAATATAAATTCATGATTGCTAAAATCATAAAGGTGAATCGGTGAACAAACTCGCAACACAACAGTTAATAACATAAAGCGGGAAAAGGATTACAATCGTGACAACTTCAAACTAATTATACTACTTTTTTCTGAGTCTTAAAAAATTGTATTGGACTGAATACTAAGCCAACCTGCAGAGATCTTTAGCGAGAATAAAAAAAGAAAGTAGAGAGAAGGTGAAGAGGAACAACTACGAATGGGTTGAGGCTTGAGAGAAGAAGCTAAAGCTATGATTTCCAAATTTGGATGGATGGAGTGTGCTGAACAATAATAATACTACTGCTTGACTATTAGTAGTACTATTATTGACTGTTGAGCATATATCCTAGCAGCCAAGTCAACTTGAAAGTTGAAACACAGAAAATGCTACTGCCAAACACAACGGATCGAAACGGTGTCATTTCAGTTACAAGCACGCCCCTTGGAATCAGCACTTCACTTCACTTCACTTCACTTCACCGTCTTTTTTTGACACAACTTCACTTCATCATCTATATCTATGCTTTTCTAATAAATAAAATAGTAATTATTAATTAATTTAAAAATGCTGTCAAAAAAATTAATTTAAAAAATGAAAATAATTGAAGACAGGAATCATACATACACAGTACCAACCCATGACATTTTTTGACCTTCATTTGTTCATTCATCCTCGACTAGACCCTGCTCTCTAACTCAACAACATCATCAATCACCTTCCTCACCGCACACTTCTTGTGGGTGGTCTCTCAAGGTTTCTCTCTCTTTCCCTCTCTCTCTCTCTCGTCAACACTGTACACAAAAAAACATTCACAAAGCACAAACACTTTCATATATGGGTTCATTTCATGCGTGTGGGGGCAAAAAAATGGGTAATTGAGGCAACGGGAGATTAGATCCTCGCATAAAATAACCGACCCATGAATTTTCCAGTTCTAAAGTGTCTATTTTTCTTTTTGATTTCATGGTTTTTCTTGAATTTGGTTGATCATGATGTTCATGGTTGTGATTAGTCCTCCACTTGTTTTGAGTTTGACATTTTTGAGATCTGATGCGAAAAAGTTACATTTTTATTATTGGGATGGATAATGGAAATCGCCAAGTTGTTAATTGGACTTGGGGGACTTCAATTCAATCTTTGCCAATGGTTCTTTTGGGGTTCTATGATTTTGTTAAGTTTGATTAAATCTTCATTTGACTTCCAATTTTCATTTTCAATTATCAAATTCTGATTTACTGAACATGTTTCTTTTTGCTTCCTTTGTTTTCTTTTTTGTTTCCCTTCTTCCCCCGTGATCCTGGCTTGTAAATGAACGACGAGTTTATCCATTGTGATGGTGGTTTTTCCGTATAGATGGCTGTGAAATTGTCTGTTTCTTTTGCTTTTCTTTTATAATTGAAGAATGATTCTTTAGAATTAAAGATATAAAGCTTATTATTGGTTTTTAATTTGGTTTCTGTAGGCATTTCTTTGCACCGAGATTCAGTTCAGTAAGAATTACTGAATTTCAGAAAAGTGGCATAATGGAAGAAGACCTTGACTGTAACACTAGGAGATGGGAGGATTTGGACATAGATATTTTGGTGAAGATTTTTCAGTTACTTGACATCTTTCAGTTAACTTCAGGCACTGGTCATGTTGGTGGTGCGTGGCGCATGGCGCATGTTTGTGGTGCATGGCGCATGGCTTGCTGTGATCCAATTCTTTGGAAGACACTTGATTTGTCAATGTTAAAATCCAATTTCATCAAGATTCCATTAGAACCCTTTGTTTACGTTGAGGGACGATCTGATAGCACATTAACCCGTTTATTGAAGATTTCCCTCAGTCTCAGCAAGCAGAGTATAGTTACATTGATCTTCCATTTCAACTTGTACGTAAGTGATGAACAGCTTACATACACTGCTGAAAGGTAATTTCAACTTCTAAAAACTATAAAGTTGGTATAAACCATGTAAAGTTAATATGCTCTAGTGCTCTACATAACAAATGAATACTTATGTCAGAGACCGACACTTCAATTACTTGTATTTTTCAATATTTTTTAAATTAAAATTAGTGTCTGTGTCGTGTCAATTGTCTGTGTCGATGTTTCATAGCTTGTAATGTGGTTTGCCTAAGTAGCTAGTGCTGCCCCTTGTTGCAGATGTCCGCAACTCAGACGTTTAGTTATGCCGGCTTGGAACAGAATTAAGAGAACAGGAATGTGCAAAGCCATACGCGGTTGGAAAGAGTTGGAGTCCCTGACAATGCCCAGTATAGCGAACCCGCCATATCTTCTAGAGGAAGTATCAGCACACTGCAAGAACTTCAGTGAACTCAAGATTATGGGGCCATGCGACATTTTCTTCGCTTCGTCTCTTGCTGCATATGTTCCAAAGTTGAGAGTCTTAAGCCTTAGATGCTCACTGCTATACAGGGATGTTCTCATTCTCATCCTAGACAACTTACAGCATCTAGAAGTGCTCAACATAGCACATTGCATTCTGGTGGAAGCACTTCCCCCTCCTCACTATAGAAGAACTATCAAAGAAATTGATCTGGTTATTCGTCAAAAAGCTTCTCGGTTGCGTGAATTTATCACGTGCATGGATGACTCGTGTATCATGTGCCAGCGAACAAGAGCCGATGAAGGACTTGTTAGGTGGTACAAGTATGAGGAGTGGCTTTGGAAAGAAGATGAGGCGAGTTCTCTCGCGCTTTAAGTTGATAATTGCAATCTGGTAAGATGTTGTTGTTGAACATTTTCAGTTGAGTTGCTCTCCTTTAACTGTAGATTAAAATAACAAAGTTTGAATTGTTTACAATTATTACATATGAATGTTATTATGCTCTTTAGATGGAGTTAGTTAAATTTTGTAACTGTACATAAGAATAAGTTTTATTTTCTGCTTTGAAGACTTTTCTGTCATGGAATTTTGATAAGAACAGTTTTGAACTCGAAATTAAAAGTATAACTTGAAGGGTGAGGACCGACCATAGATATTATTAAGCGTACGGGAAACCACTATAACCATATGGTGAATATTGAAATTGAAAATCAAACACAAATGGAACAAATCAACATGGTTCAAGAATGATCATGATTGTCTAGAGGTGCAAATAGGTACTTGACTGTGGTAAATCACAATACAAGTTAGTTCCGTGTATGTTTGGGTTCATTCGAGGTCGTGGCTTCAATCATGCATCTCGAGAGACTGCTACCGCAATTTTTTGAAAGCTACGATCAGTTTCCACAATGATTGTCATACCGATTTCAATGTCGTTTTTCCATCGTGATTTTCATAGCGATTTCAGCGACGTCGCCCCAGAACCAAACTGACACGCACTCTGGTTTCCTCAATAACATACTCCCTCCGTCTCTTTTTATGCTCAAAAAATTTGGTAGGACTAAAATACCTATATATTATTATGAGGAGTGAAGAATGGAAACTTTCGAAATACAAATAAAAATTAGGGTATTGTTGAAAAAAATATTGTATTAATATTCTAAAGTGACAAATAATTTGAGACACTGAAAAATGACAACGATGACACTTAAATTGAGACGGAAGAATTATTTCTCTTTGGCGTGCTGTTTGGAATTACTTGAATACTCCATAAAAAATTCTTCTCTCACTTACTAGGTTTTTCTAACAACAGGAGTTGGCTTTATGTCCGTCTCTATAAAATTACTAGGATTAGTACAAATTAGGAAGGTCCAAATGTTGCTTCGAAAAAAAAAAGGAAGGTCCAAATGAGATTCTTTTTTTGAACAGTTGCCTTAATTGAGAAAAATCAATAAAGAAAATCATAGTATGATGCGTGGCTTACTTTCGTACGAGAAAAAACTTCACTCCTAATATTACACAATGACCAATTAGTGACTTTTTTTGTACAAAAATATCAATATCAATATCAACAATTAGCAATATTTTATACCCTAGAGCAAAGACTTTGATTATTATCTCATAGTTGGACCAATTCTATCTGCACCCTCACACTGCATAAGCATGCCGGTATTATTTTCACCATTTAGGATTTATTTAATTTGACCAAGAGAAAAGGAATTAAAGAACCAATAGACCCCAAGGAATTAAAGAAAATTAAGAAGAAAGATTGAAAAAAAGATACTGAGTGAGAGAGAGTGTGGGTGTGAAAAAAGTGAAAAGTCTGAAAGGTTTACAAAAGTTTGAGATAGAGTGAATAAATGAAAAAGTGAAAAAAAGTGAAAAAAAATTGTGTTAATTTACCTAAAAATTATTAAGTTAGTAAAAATGAGATATATGCACAAGAAACCCAAATATCTTATTTTAAATAGTAAGTGTAGATATTTAGATATGAGTTGCCAATGAAGGTTGACTCAGCTAGTAAGGAGTTGGCTCATTCCCCAAAAAGGATATGAGTTCAACTAATTAAGTCGATGTGATTACCATTCGGTGTTCTTTCTGAACCCAACTCATCTAAATTTTTTGTTAATTATTTTTAATTCGGAGCCCAACTTATTTGATTTTTTTGTTAAAAAATTAAATATGAGTTATTATTGTGTTGGTTTAAAAAAAAAAGAAAAAGATTAAATATGTTATAGCCCTATAGGTCCATAGGATAGGAGACATTTTTTCATAGAAAATGAGGAATGAGGAATAATTCGTAAAAAACAAAGTCTTGATTTTATTATATTTTATTTTTCACGTGTCGGCCATAGATACTATTTTTTTTGACGAAGGCCATAGATAGTTACATACTATTAGATAGTCAAAGTCTTTGATTTTATTATAGTGGCAAAATATCTCCCAACTCCCTTAATTTATTTATTTGTAATAAATAAGTTCTTTAACTTTTTTTTGTAACGCATAAATCCCTTAGGGGGTGTTTGTTTCGGAGACATGGAGATGATTCTAAGGAATCTAGGTTAGGAAAGAAAGGTTTCAATATTTGGTTTGACAAAAGAGAAAAATACATTTCAAGAAATGTTGCTTGGTCTGGAAAGTTTCTTTTAACTTTTAAGGGAATCTGATGCCATCCAAAAGTAGTGATAATGTTTCATTCCAACATAGGGAGTTTCAATTTTTTGCACAAAATTACGTTAGTAACCCCCACTCACCCTACTCACCCACTACCTAAAAAACACCGGCTAAAAAACAATTGTTACCCGCCTTTTCCCTTTTTGTTGAAACTGACTCGTACCTTCCCTTCCTTCTTTTGCTTTTTTCCTTGCTCTGCATCGGTGCTTGAAAGCCTATCTTCGTGTGTTTTTACGTTGCTTTGTTTTGCTTCTATGTATTGGTACCTTCCTTGCTTAGCTTTGCTAAAAAACACCAATTTATGTTGCTACTTTCTTTTATTATTTAATCTTGCTCTTGTTTTTTTAATAATTAATTTATCTTCTTATGTAATGATGTAGCTTGCATTTATGCTATCATTAAAACTTGGTTCCAGAAATATAAACGTCTCTTATATTTTAAAAGTTATTATTTACAAAATGCATCACTACAAAATATTATTGTAAAAAAAATTATAAGTAAATAATCACTTTAGTTTTATACTTTTATTTCACCCTTAATTACTTAATTAGGGGTATTTCGATAATTACAATGTTTATTCCCAAGAATGTATAGTGCGAACCAAACAAATTTATAAATTGTTCTAAAGAATTGGATTCTCGAGCTTGCAACTAACCAAACATGTTTTAGAAAATACTCAGCAATCACATTCCTTGTCATCAGATTCCAGAGCATGGGATTCCTTGGAGTGTAATTTCTATCCGGGAAACAAACACACCCTTAAATTATTTATTTGTAACGAATAGGTCCCTTAACTTTTAAAAACGTAAGAGTGTTGCGCTTTTTAACTTACTTAAGGGAGAGATTTAATGGGGCAACGTTGTTACGTTTTTAAAAGTTAAGAGATCTATGGGTTACAAAAAAAAGTTAAGAGATCTATTCGTTACAAATAGATAAGTTAAGGGACCTATACATTACAGAAAAAAGTTAAAGGACCTATTCGTTACAAATAAATAAGTTAAAAAGAACCCGAGAGATATTTTGTGTATTATATTTTATTTTTCATGTGTCGACCACATAGATAGTCGCCTGCCTAGTATACTTCTTTTTCTGTATCGGTTGTTTGCTTGTTTCTCTCTCTCTAGAAGAAGACCGAGAGTGATGGGTGGTGTTCAGCTGTGGGAGACTCTGAAGGAGTCCATCGTGGCCTACACCGGCCTACCTCCGACTACCTTCTTCACCCTATTGGCGCTTCTATTTGCCTTTTACTACGTCGTTTCTGATTTCTTTGGGTCCTCTTCCTCTAACCGTCCCCACCAACCCAGCCACTTGGAGGAGGAGGAGCTTCCTCCTCTCAAACCTCCTGTTCAGCTCGGTGAGATCACCGAAGAAGAGCTCAGGTTATACGACGGTTCCAATCCTGAGAAACCCTTACTCATGGCCATCAAGAGTCAGATTTATGATGTCTCCCAGAGCAGGTTTAACATAACAATTCTTTCTCTTAGGTTTTACATGAAACTAATGTTTTTGTGTCATCTCTAAATTAATCCCGTTGACTTTTTTTTTATCATCAATCGCATTGACTTTGAGCATCTCATCTATCATCCAATATTAAGTTGTCTATTAGCTATAACATTCATACAATCTATCATGTAATGTAAGTAGCTGTTCTAAGGAATTAAGTGTATATTCTGATCCTAGGAATGTTCAGATACAAAAGGCATCTTTGGATTTGGATTCACTTATTTGGGCCTAGCTCCTAGCATAAGCACTTTTTGACTTATTCATAACTTGTTTTCAACTTTTTTACATAAACTCTCTAAAACAGTTTGTAGCTTATATGAAAATAAGAAATAGACTTTGGGCCGTTTGGATAGAGCTTATTTTGAACTTATGAAAAACAGCTTATGCAAATAATTAAATTTTTTTGTATTATTCATAAAATTGTCAAACGTAGTTTATGGAAAAACAACTTATGGAGATATAACTTTTGTTACAGAGAACTTATGGGTTAACATGAAAACTTATTTATCTCCATGAGTTGTTTTCCATAAGCTCAAAAATAAGCTCATCCAAACGGGCCCTTTACTCTGTAATAAACTTTACATAAGCACTTATATGTTAAATGTTTATGCTGTAAGCCTTTAATTAAGCTGGTTTGTGAATATCCAAACAGGGAAAAACCTTTTACGGTCATTGCAATCTATCTGCAAATATTTTCTTCTGAAATTAACTTTTTTTGACCCGTATATGCCCCAATGAGCAGATGTTTTGATCACAAGAAGAAGCTTTATTTGTTTCTGTTTTAATGTTGTCTGTTTGGTCTGTTCTAGCTACTTTCGATCTGCTGAAGCTTATAATATACTTTGAAATGCCAATGTACAAGAAACTGGAAAAAACAACTGCTCTCAATTGTGCAAGAATGAATTATATATGTATATGTTGTGATTTTTTTATTAACTTCAACTTGATAGAGTGCCTATACCATTTCTTATTATTATCACCTTGTAAATGTGTCCTTCCAGGATGTTTTATGGACCAGGTGGACCTTATGCTTTATTTGCCGGAAAAGACGCTAGCAGAGCTTTGGCAAAGATGTCCTTTGAAGAGAAAGATCTGACTGGGGATATTTCTGGTCTTGGCCCATTTGAGCTTGAGGCCTTACAAGACTGGGAATACAAGTTTATGGAGAAGTATGCTAAGGTTGGAACTATCAAAAGTATAGTTCCTGTAACTGATGCAGAATCCACTGGAGAACCATCCAAGTCTACTACCCCTGATGTCGATGATGTTAAGCCTACTGAAGACGGCCAATCAGAAACTGCGGCTGTTAAACATGATGTCGATGATGTTAAGCCTACTGAAGACGGCCAATCGGAAACTGCAGCTGTTAAACATGATGTCGATGATGTTAAGCCTACTGAAGACGGCCTGTCGGAAACTGCAGCTGTTAAACATGACGTCGATGATGTTAAGCCTACTGAAGACGGCCAATCAGAAATTGCAGCTGTTAAACATGATGTCGATGTTGTTAAGCCTACCTGTGATGTCGATGATGTTAAGCCTACTGAAGACGGTAAATCGGAAACTACAGCTGTTAAACAAGATGTCGATGATGTTAAACCTACTGAAGACGGCCAATCAGAAGCTGCAGCTGTTAAACATGATGAAACTCCTTCAAATGTTGATCACCACCAAACCCGACACTTCAAGGAGGAAGAGCTCAGGCTATACGACGGTTCCAATCCTGAAAAACCCTTGCTCATGGCCATCAAGGGTCAGATCTATGATGTCTCCCAGAGCAGGTTTAACATAACTCTTTTTTATCAACATTGGATTAGTAATTTAGTATGCAATTAGTCTCACTTGAAAGTAATGTTTTTATGTCATCTCTAAATTAATCCCGTTGACTTGGAGCATTCCATCTATCATCCAATATTAAGTTCTCCTATTAGCTAGAACTTTCATACAATCTATCATGTAAGTAGCTGATCTAAGGAATTAAGTGTATATTCTGATCCCAAGAATGTTCAGATACAAAAGGCCTCTTTGGATCAACTTATTTGAGTCTATCTAGTAGCATAAACACTTTTTGATATGTCAGCTTATTGCCATGAGCTCTCTAAAACAGTTTATAGTTTATAGTATACTTTTATACTGTAGTTTTTTTATTAACTTTAACTTGATAAATGTGTTCTTCCAGGACGTTTTATGGACCAGGTGGACCTTATGCTTTATTTGCTGGCAAGGATGCAAGCAGAGCTTTAGCAAAGATGTCCTTTGAAGAGAAAGATCTTACCGGGGATATTTCTGGTCTTGACCCATCTGAGCTTGAGGCCTTACAAAACTGGGAATACAGTTTTATGGAAAAGTATGCAAAGGTTGGAACTATCAAAGTATAGTTCCAGACTTCCAGTAACTAATGCATAATCCACTAGAGAACCATCCAAGTCTACTACCCATGATGTTGATGCAGATAAAGAATTGTAGTCAAGGCCACCCATTTTGTACTATGGCTTTGCTTCAAGATTTAGTCTGATTAAGTTATATCTTCCATTTTCATTTCATAAAATGTATAGTAAATAACAGCAACACACGAATGACATTTATGGTCATATCTTGGGCTGAGTACTGGTCTTTTACATTATCCTTTAATGAATAATAATGCATTGCTTTGTGGTATGAATTTGACACCCTTCAGCATAGAAGAGCTGAATTTGCTTCCTTGCAAACAATTAAATCAAGCACATATTTTTTTTTATTTTTTTATTTTCAACCTAAAATCAACGCCAAACCTTAAAGAATAATGCATCTAACAATTGACAGTGTTCAATTTGATAGATAAATGTCTCATGCTTTCCGTACGAATTACATTTAAGTCTTCTAAAACTTGAGATCGAGATGCTGCATATAACTTACAGTGAGGAAACATATAGCATAATACTTTCCAGAAAACAGCCAATCATGGAACTTGCAAGAGTTTATCCTATCAGCAATCGAAAGAGTCACCAAACTGTGTGGTTGCATTCAGAGTACAAACTGAAACTTCATACAGAAGAACCAAGACTAATATGTATCATGCGTTGCCACCATCACCTTTGTCTTCAGTTGAGTATCCCTTGAAGAAGCCAATGCTGGTGCTGAAGACAATTAAACTTGGAGATTCTGTTCAAGAATCAAGACCACAGTTCTGATATGAAGCAAGAATTGTTTGGTTTGAGTAGCCTTGTTGGAAATCTCCTTGTATTCTAAACACTCAACTAAGGAGACATAGTTCTGATCAGTCCCTATCACAGCTCACATGCAATAAAAGTCTCAATTCTATTTGTGGAACCCATTCAATCAAATTAGTTCTTAATTTCTTATCAGTGTTTGATAAGGAAGATTATTTTTGCACGTAGATTATTAGCCTTAGTCAATGGCACACATAATATGCAACACTTGGCAAGATTTTGTCAATAATTTTGGTTGTATTTTTCTCTAAAATAATATTAATGTCAGTTTCGTGTTTCTTTAACTAAGCAGCCGGCATGCCTAGTCCTAATAAATGCAGCCATATGTGGAATATCTACTCTTTATCTCTAAAATATTTAAAATTCTATTAGTTGTGGGTTCAAGTTCCAATGGCAAAAGTGAATATAAATCTTTTTATAAGTATTATTAGAGTCTGGAAGTCTCGGACCAATTGGCCAAATGCCTAGAGCTACCTGAGACGCAGGATGTTGAATTTGATTTACGCAATGACAAGTTTAGTGTTGACGAGTGCGAGATTTGCTTCAAAATATTAGCAGAGATTAGTCTTTCGTTGAAAATGTCTAAGTCATTCGGTTAGTAGCCAATAATACTCTGAACCAATAAAAGAGTCTGCCCGTAAGCCTTCCCTGCCTTGTGTTGAAATGTCATCGTCCATCTTAAATTTCTCTTATACCCTTTTCTTCGGGTGGACTAATATTGCAAGGATTTTTATCCTCTCTTGCACTAGACGGTTTCAACATGAGAGAGACAAATACATAGAAATTAGAGTAATTGTGGATCTCTTTAGATCGGACAATCCTAACTGGTGCAACATGGTGCTACCGTAGCAGAGAATCCAAATCCAGTAATCAACGTATTGGAATTTGTATACCGGTTGTTACAGAGAGTAATTAAGACCAAAATATGATGTTACGCAAAATTTAGCCCTAGCTTCTTTTTTTGTTGACAATATAGCCATGGCCTCTATGATTTGAAGATAATAAAGCTGAAATTTCAAAACATGCCTATGAGACCAATTGGCGTCTATTTTCCAAGAGTTTTTCACGTAGAAGAATTAACAACTTGGCATGACATCAGCTGATTGTTACCATTCGTCTAGGCAGACATTTATTGTTTGTTTTTTTTTTAATTATAAGAGAAGATCAATAATACATGATATAATATTACTTATTGTTTTATTTTTGACAGCAAAAAACTAATGTATATCATTTAAAATGATAGGTAAAATACATGAGGGAACATTTTGACTGTCAAAGCTGTATCCAGCTAAGGTGTGAGCAACTTTGTTAACATTCCTCCTAGAAAACTCAACACGAGAATTTGTAACATTACTTATTCGTATGTTAGTATGATTTGTAAAAAAAGACTAAATACTAATTTCTAGTATCAAGATACAAAACTTATAGTCCTAATTAAAAAAATACATGAAACAAACTACGTAATACCTATGTAAACTATTCCTATGTGATAATTTTAGATAATATCCGGATATTATAAGATATATTAACATGAAAACTAATAATAAGAGATAATCCAAAATAAGAAATTAATGTTATGGGATCATCTTTTTATCAGATCTTATGAGATAATTTAATATATATATATATATATATATATATATATATATATATATATATATATTCTATTTCCTAAAAATTAGCATAAAAAATTAGGTGCAGGTTCTTGTCATTCAACTCAAGAGTCAAGAGTATAAAAAAAAGTCAACTTTTGACATTTGGCTAATGATATGAGTCACATAAAGTGGCAATGTGCTCGTCACTAATGGTCTATCGATCATATTTTAAAATTGATAAATTTTCCTAACTATAGTTTCCATATGTCTTCCTTAATTAATTAGTGTAGAATCACCCGGCTGCCAAAGACTTTAACTCTTAGAAACATATTCATTAGGAACAATATTTCTTCTCTCAACATTATTTAGCCAACATCACAATTATGAGAGTTCCAAAATCTTCTACCTTTTTCCTACTTCTCATTATTCTGTTGTCTGTAATGCAAGGTTCCACTTCCACCTCTCGTTTAGTCAGCCAGGAGTGGAGATCAGAATCAGAAAGAAAGTTTTCTTCCATGTTTATACAGAGTTATTCTGCTATTCTCTCCTCTTTGAATTCCAGAAAGAATAAGTTCAATAAGATTCATGCAGTTTCTCACCGGGAAGTTCCTTCTGGTCCAAACCCTCTTCACAATTGATCACATATGTATATGGGAGAGGATATATTGTACTCTAGCTTTCCATTTAGATATATGGCATATAAATATATAAATTAAATTAGATTTAGTGATCTTCAAATTTTAATTGTAAGTTTTTTTGGGTGGATACTGCACATAGACTTGAAGAGTTGCAGTTTGAGAAATTTTCTTGTGGAAGTCCTCTGGTGATTACTGATAATAGAGAAATACAAATCAAAGCTTGCAACTATTAAGTTTTTATAACTTTGGTCTCCTGTTAAATATAAATTTCCAATCATGTGCTCAATACGCTATTTCTGTTTTCAATTCTTTTTTATGTGCTTATGTAGTTCAGTAGTTATGTTTGTTCTTAGTCATAAGTTTCTCACTTTTCATAACCACTTGACAAGTCCAGAACTGCTTGGCCGCCGAAGAATTTTCATCGCAAGTAGGTAGCTCAGTTGGTGAGCTAAGAGATACCTAAAAAGGAGGTATATGAGTCTCGTCTCTTATACATCCTTCATTTAGTTCATTCTAAACCGATGGGGGACTAAACTGAACCTGGCTCTGATACCACTTGTTGGAGAGTTCAGGGAGTACAAGAGCAACAACGAGCTAAAAAATTGGACCACCAAAAGACTTGAAGGTCATATCTCCACCTAAAACCTTAAAACTTTAGGTATATGACTCTTCTCTCTTATATATCATTCATTTAGTTTATTTCTAACTAATATAAAACTAATCTCACACTTGAATTCCCAACATAAACCGTGTACAACGGACACTACCACTGTAGAATCACAAACGAAGGTTCAATTGGAAATTATCTATTTGTTAAAAAGTGGTGAATACTCCCTCTGTCACTTAATTGAAGTGGCAATACTAGGACAGGCAATTAAAGTGGCAATACTAGGACAGGCCTCCTCAAATTTTCCTTTGGTGTTTTAACAACAGAGACCAAAAGTATTCACGATGGAAAATATGGCTATTACGAGTTTTTGAATTTTTTTTATTGGGACAAAAACAAAATTTATAGATTTTTAGGGACTAATTAATAAAAACATATTTAACCCAATATAAAGTGATATAAATGGATATATTTAATAAATACTTAAAAATTAATGTAGAATAAGTATGGAATTTAATAAAATTATTGAGGTAAAAACGAAAGAATAAATGAAATGTAAGCTATAAGCTTAAACGCTACTTCAAGTAATGTTTGAAAAAATGTTATTAGTAATTAAAAATGCTATAAGTTGTAGAGTTGTCAAACCTTTCTATTTTACTTGTACGAACTTACATAGTATAAGTCTTTCGCTAAGTTCTAAAAGCTATCTGTTAGACCTAAAATTATGATTTTGAATCCATTTTAAAAACATCATTACCATACACAAATTAATTTTTTATTCAACTCACTTTTTTAAAAACAATTCTTTTAATATATAACATTTTTTAAATAAGATATAATACTTATTTTACAATATTTAAGTTAAAAGTGCAAAAAGGTGATGTCAAAACAATTTTTTTATTTTATTTTTTCAATTGCTATTTTTTATTTTCCTTTTGTTCTATTGATCATTAACTCCAATTATATAAGAGACAGCTGTATTTTCAATTTTCATATAGTGTCATTAACTATTAATTTACTGTCAAAAAAAAACTATTAATTTACTGGCAAAGTATTTTTGCAAATATATATGTACATCCAAAAAGTAACTCTTTTTCCTTGTTCATTGAATACCCCATTTTTTTTGTACATTATTAGGTGAGGCCATTGGGAGAAAGACAAAAAGGCCAGTGTATTCCAAAAGTTTTATGGGTTTGTTTTTGCACAATACTTTTTTGCTACATATTGTTTTTGCACAATATGTTATTTCTAATGCACCCCCTTTTTTTGTTTCACTAAAACACTCTACAGACGTTAATTTCATAGACCTCCTCCCTCCTTCCCTTCCACCTCCCTTCTCACCCACAACCCCTCCACCAGTGGCGGAGCTTCTTAGCAACCCACCAGAGCCACGACATCCCTTGATGAAAATACAATTTTGTTTATATGATAGGGTTAAATATATTTTTTGTCCCTATAAAATTTAAAGACTTTTTTTTGTCCTTGTAAAAAAATTTACTCACTTTTAGTCTCTACATAACCTTCATGTATGCTTTTTAGTCCCTCATTACTTTTAATTGTGTTTTTTAGACCTTTTAATAGCACTTCTAAGCGCTATTAAAAGTTGAGGTACTAAAAATATTGATAGACGAAAATAAAGGGATCAAAGTGAGTGAAATTTTTTATATGGACTAAAAATATATTTGACCCTATATACTACCTTAAAGTTTGAAGGAATAAACATGAATCCTCCTAAAATTAGTCTATATACATTTACCATTAAATTTCAACTATAATATTAAATTAATATTTTAGTTCAATAAATAGTCATTTTGGCTCCTGAATGTGTGAGACGTTATCATGATATAATCTCTGAATGCATCAAAAATGTAAATGCTTCTCTAAGTGTCTAATCTGTTAGTAATTTTATGGACTACATATTGACCAACAAAACATACATTTAAGGAACAAAATCACTAACAAAAGACAAATATGATAATTAAAACAACTTACAAAATAGACACTTGAGGAGGTATTTCTAATTTTTAATTTAAATACATTCGGGACTAATTTCAAAACAATTATTATTTTCAGAAAGTAATAAAAGGTAGAGTTGGAATTTATATAATAAATACACACCAAAAGCAATAATATTCTTCTATAGAAAACCCAAACCACTTTTTTTAGATAAACAATGATTCATAAATGAAACACAAGGGATGCTCAAAATCCAAACAAAAGAAAGGTTCACATTGTTTAGGCACACAATTGGATTGTCCCACCAATTAGCAAAAGAAAAGCTAGTTTGACTACCTGCCCTATATATAAACCAGCTCCATGAAAGATATTTGATGTGTGTACAACAGATGAAATTCTAACTTCCTAATTCCTAAAAATGTAGTCGTTTCGAGACAGCTAGATACTCCAACAAATAGTCAACTATATGATAAATTTTACCTTCCCATCCTTGTTACCAACACAAACCTTCCCATCCCTTGATTTCATACAACACTTCATTCATTTCATATCATTAGTATTTTAAGGTTTATATACATAAACTAAGAAATCAGTAACTCGTGTATACTAGTGCTAAAATACCCTAATTTTACTATTAATTGTTTCCAAGTTTTTAAAATATTCAATGAATATAAGCTTATACATAGAAAAAGTTCAGTCGAGTAGTATCTCCGATTCATATTATAAGAAATTTTTTGAAGTTTTAAGTTTATTGAGTTACTCCAACCTTGGTAAATGATTGAAATAACATAGAGATGCAGCAAAAACAGTAAAATTCACTACGATAATAGGTTAAAAAACGGTCCTAGGATTAAAAAAAAAAATTTCCCAATATAATACAGTTTTTTAATTATATACCAAACTAGCACACTTTTTTTTCAGTTGAGAAGTCTCAACCCGGGGTTGAGACTTCTCCGGGTTGAGACTTCTCAACATGTTTTTTTTTTAAATTTTAATATTATTAATAATACAAATTATTTATTTATATATACTAAATAATTTTAAAATTTAGTTTAATTAATAAATTAATATATTTATTTATATTAAATTTGTATTTTATATATACTAAATTTGTATTTATATTAATAATTTCCAACATATTTATTTATTAAATAAATAAATATGTAAAACTAAATATAATTGAAACATTAATATTAATTTATCAACTAAACTCATTTATGAAATTATATATTACAAAAGATTACAAGAGTTGTACAATTGTTCCGATGACGGTACTTTCCATTATTCTTCCATGGAGATCCAAAGCGACGACGACGTGCGCGCAATGATGGAAGCCCATGCTAACGTTCCAATGGGACGTAGTCTTTTGGAGTTGTATGTGGACACAACACGCACTCCGGAAGAAATCCTTCATCTTCTGCGACCACCCCCACCCCCACCACAACAAGTCATACCGCAAAGAGTCATCAACCACTTCTGTACACTTCACTGTCAGGCCAGTGTTATGCACAGGGAAGAAGATGGTGTCTTTTTTATGGGTCCAAACAACATTTATACCAGGCTTCCTAACAACACCACATTCGCCAAATTGCATGAAGGATGTACGGCACAGGCGCAACTGGAGGGTGAGGAGCAAACGATCACTCGTATCATTTATCGCTGCCCCCGGCTCCACGTAGATAATCGTATTCGGTGGTGCCCGTACACTATCACGACTGACCGACACGTTCGACACATGTTTGAGCTGCATGAGAGGTTTTACCCTTATACTCAAAGACGCGGTATCGAGTTCTGCGTTCAAACCACTATTTCAGCCGATGAGATCAGCCGTCGGTTGAATCGTCCAGCGGTCTGATGAGCACTACCAATAAATGTTTGGTTCCATTACTTTCGATGATGTATTTCTATTCTTGTATTTCTATTATTGTGTTGAACGAATAATTTGATGTTTATTTCTGTCTTTTATCTATATTATATTATGTTCCAATTTTTATTCTCTTAATTTTTTTCGTAAGTATTTAAGTAATTAAATTATAATTCATAATAATGATCTGTATAAATTTTTTATTTAATTATGTGCTTATATTTTAATTTAGGGATTAATTAATTTAGGTATTTTTATATAAAATTGTTTTAAAATTATTTAGTATATATAAATAAATAATTTGTATTATTAATAATATTAAAATTTTAAAAAAAAAACATGTTGAGAAGTCTCTATGGGGGTTGAGACTTCTCAACTGAAAAAAGTGTGTTAGTTTGGTATATAATTAAAAACTGTACTATATTGGAAATTTTATTTTTTTTTAATCTTAGGACCCTTTTTTTGCCACGATAATACGATTACGTTGAGCTGACAGCACAACCACCTGCCAATATTATCCTCCCTTCTTATCTTCTGTCATTTTCAAGGCACACAAACATATTGGGACATGGTCAATCGAGTTTGGACTCTGTTTCTTCAAATCACAAGTCGCATGGCATTGTTCCTTGTCGTTCTCCTTTAATGCAGACGGGTTGGAGCAGAAGGTTGGAGAATTTTGTGGAGACGTCTGCTCCATTTATCTTGTTGCAAACAAAAACCCAGCTAAGCACGTGTCGTCTATCCAAATTTGTAATCTTTGCAACCACAAATTACGTGAGCACCACTATATGGGGAATCACATCACAACTATCTTACAAGTTACAACAGTAGTCCCAATTGTCGTTTACTCCCTCCATTTTCATATTTAAACAAAAATATTTAATTATTTATGTCACCAGTATAAATATGTCAAACTATTTTTAGCTAATTTTTCATTTTTCTGCTTTTCTGGTTCAAGTGATTTTTGGTTTTCAAGTTTTTCTCTTTTTAATGTAAGTGAAATTTATGAATCGCATTTCTTTTCTTAATTATTTAAGTGTCACTATTCTTTAATGATTTCATATAAAATAGAGTTAAAAACTTAAAATCTCGGGCGTAGTACGTACACAATTCCAGCTCGTCATATATTTGAGCACACTTAATATATGGAGGAGCTTTACCTATATGTCTGAATGAGTTAACATATTTAAGTTACGCATTTAAAGTTCAAAGTTACTCAGATTAAAAAAAATGAATTATATTTTTGTTAATGTAAAAATATATTTCGTTATATATATATATATATATATATATATATATATATATATATATATATATATGTATGTGTGTGTCTGTGTGCGTGTTATAAAATAAATTAGAAATAATAGTAAGTTTTAAATATTATATCACTTGGAATAAGATCAAAGATCAAATGAGTAAAATAAACTAAATTATTGCAAGCCGAACTAATAAAATATATTATTTTCACTTTTTTTTGTGAGAAAAAGTTTAAAAATATGTACAGGCAACATAAAAAATTGATGTACAAGAGACAACAAAATTATAAAGAAAAAAATGTGAGCCAATAAATCTCTCCCTAGTAGCCTAGTAGGACTTGATGTCTTGCACCACTTGATCCACGAACAAACTTAACCACTACAAGGCTCCATATATAAGATGACTATGGCAACCTTTACATTATATGGTGAAATACTCTGATATTCTAGAATTTTTATATTTAGTTATTTTAAATTAATTTTGCTTACAATTCAAGAATATCATGACATAATTATATTAATATTTCCCATTAAGATTGAAGAATTTTAATATCATATAATTATATTAATATCACAGCAGAGAGCATGAAAGTACAAAACAAGAATCATATAATGGTCATAAATTGATGATTGATTATTTTTGTATCCAGAAATTTCTTCACGTGGCAGGATGTGGACCTTGTACGCCAGTGTACGTACGTCGCTCCAACGCTAACACAAGCTCCTCGCAAAGTTGCAGCTAGCCGAACGCTGCATGATACAGTTCTTCTTCTCCACGCACTCTACCACCAGGTCCACCACCGAATGTCCCGTCGAATTTGACCTCATAAGCTTCCGTACTTTCGAAGCATTTTCCCGGCCCCCTTTATCCTCCTCTTCCTCGCCGTTTCTCTTACCTTCTTCTTCACTTCCACTGCCACCGCTGGTTTCGGGGTCAACCGAAACTGTTGCAAAGTTGAGGGAATGATGGTGGTGGCTAAGGTTGGCGCGACAAACAGGACAAGTAACATGAGAAGAAAGCCAGGCATCGATGCAGGGAGGGTGGAAAATATGGTTGCATTGAGGGAGGAGACGGAGGGTATCCCCATAGTTGAATTCGGCGAGACACACCGCACATTGTAGTTGTAAAGGCCCTTCTTTGAGATTGGTGATGGAAGGAGAGTAACAAAGGATGGGGAATGTTTGAAGGAGTTGAGGGTGAATGCCATTGCAACTTTCACACTTGTTGTTGTACTCTTCCACGTAGTTGCTGTGTGAGATTGTGAAGCGCCGTAGAAGTATTAAGAGGACGAAAACCACTAGAAGGGTTGCAATGAGGGATCCAATAATAACACACACTGAAGATACATCCCACGTAGAAGTTGGAGTGGTGCCAAAAGTTAAAGGAGTTGCTGGCTGTATTGTTGACTGTGCCTCACTACTAGGAGAAAAAAACACAAGGATGATCACCACCACCACCGCAATGGGACTCCAATTCAACTCTATTATCATCTGCTCAACCATTTTTCAATCAAAACTGTAATTCGAGCGAGGAAGCGAAAGGAAAGAATAAAGAAGAATGTTGTTGAAAGAGAGAAGTAAACCGATATCTATTTTACAGACTAACTGAACCAACGCTTTAGCTCTTTCGGGTATGTATATAAATAAATAAATAAATAAAGCTTTAGTTTGAGTTTGACACATGGTTTTTTTTTGTTGTTGTTGTTGTTGATGTGTGTACCTAGAAAAATAATTAGGTTGTCGATTTTTTTATAAATAAAATTGTTTCTTTTTTGTTGTCATTTTAAAAGTTTGAGATAATATTACACTAAAACAAAGTCTTATTAGCAACAGACATTAGTGAGAGACTAACCTTTATTCGATAAACACAATATTAGCGATAGATAATCTCTTCCTAATTGTCCCAGGAAAGTAGCTCAGTTGGTAAGCTAAGAGACATGAAGGAGTTGCAAAGTTGCAAGAAAGAGGTCTAGGGTTCAAACCCCAGAAACTAACATTCCCCCACCCTCACTAACATTTGCTTATCAAAAAAAAAAACCTCTTCCTAATTGATAGCGGAATTTTAATTATACTTTTAATTATTTATTATAAATAGTGAGATAAGTGTGATAAACAATTAAAATGAAACAAAATAAGTATCATATATTTTTTCAATAAATTGTAACATGGAAAGAAGATGGGAAGGATCTAGAAGAAATCGTACGTCTGTTTTTTTGTTTTATTTAGTTTAATTATATAAAGACAAGAGTCGTGTTCTATGGGTATTTTTAAATTTAAAATATATGTGAATAAATTATTTTTTTTTGAAAATGTTTTAATTTAAGTGAGATGGGCATGTTTTTATAAGAGTGCCTTCCACATTTTTTTATAAAGAAATGTTATTTAGCCAAAAACATCCAGCTTAAAATAGCTAAAAACTATTTTACAATACTAATTAACCAAGTTTTTAGGTCATTAACCAATCTATTTTTTCATGTAATTGACTAAAAACTTGGTTAATTGGTTACTTAGTTAATAGCCTAAAAAACTTGGTTAATTGGTATGGTAAAATGGTTTTTGGCTATTTTGGCTGAAAATATTTTATAAAGAGCAATGTTATTTAGCCAAAAATAGCCAAAAACCACATTACAACACCAATTAATCAAGTTTTTTAAGTCATTAACCAACCTACTTTTTTGCAATTTTTAGTCAATAGCCTAGAAAACTGTGAAAAGGTACGTTGGTTAATGGCTTAAAAAACTTAGTTAATTGGTATTGTAATATTGTTTTTTGCTGGAAAAATTTGGATGAATAACATTACTTTTTTTATAAGTCATCGTTACTTCTTTTTGGTAGCCCAGCCCCCGGTCTAACTTATCATACGACTTTAGACTTGGCCTTTTGGAAAGTCTCTCACAAGGACTCAAAGCTGATTTGTTACCTTTAATTGGTGTAAATTTCTGTAAATAGACAAGCAGGTCATAAGTCAATGAGATAAGTTCTAATTTGCGATCTAACAAAAACCCTTTAGAAAAATATCTTTATATGGCATTCTATTTAAATTATATTTTATAATAATAACTTTAAATATGTCAAACATAGATGAAGCTCAATATGTTTAAATTAACAGAAAATGTTAACAAATTAATGATTTAACACAAAGTAGAAAATTTGATATACTCATAATAGTAATTAAAAATATTATTTATATTTGCTTAAATAAGTTGGTTTGGTATAGGTCTAAAAGGTTTTTCCAATGGCCTATAAATTGACATTTTTAGCTAAATATGATTTTGAAAAAGCCTTAGTCTTGCCTATTTAAAAAGAAGTCTGGCTAGTCTAGTCTGAGCCTTTTGTAGGCTGGCCTGTAAGCCACTCCCAGTCAGCCTAACCTATTCCCACCCGAAATTAACAAATATAAAATATAATTATTTGTTGTTCGGTACTTTTATAACTTTTTTTAGGAAATAATTTTTTATACTTTTATTACTAAACTAGTATGTATCACCCGTGCCAGCACGGGTATATACGTTCTTTTAAACTTAAAATGTGATGTTTTTATCTGGGACTAAAAGAGATGCACTTGTATATTTATGTGTATTATGTGAGTTATAAAATACTTTGGACACCTTCTTAAATCAACCTATTAGAAATCAAGAATAAAAAGAAACGCAAGGTGTATTGGAATTATTATATTGTTAAATATAACGTGATCAAAATTATTATAGTGTGAATATTTTGTGCATAAGTAGGAATATCATGATAATGTGTATTGTGCAATATGATTAAAATGGAACTAGCCGCCTGACCCGTGCTACGCACGGGGTTGCCTAATTTTTAGTTAGCAAAATTAAAGTAAAACCGGAAGGGGAAACCCTCTTTAATAAACCAATCATTCAAGACAACAGTTTTCTGTCCACTGCAGGAATCAAACTCGGGAGCACTAAGTCGACCCCGTGTCCCAGGGTAGCTTATGCCAGTGGACCAATGACGTTGGTTTGTAAAATATATAGTCAAATAATTGTGGATTGAAATTAAATTATAGCTATAAATTAAATAAGAAGATTATAAAATTTAAAAAGAATATTGACAAAAAACGTTGAAATTAAACATCCATAGATAATGGGAAGAAAATGTCTAAAACTTTTAATAACATAATCCATATTTATCAAATGTAAATATAAAAATTTAGCCCATAATAAGAAAGAAAAGAAGACAACACAATTAAAAACTAAAACATGTGGGTATCATGCAAGGTTGTATGAAAACTCATGATAAAATAGGAGCAATTATACAAAGTTGAAATAAGATGGTGGAGGTTGTATTATAAATGTGGCTGAAGTTCCTGTTGAAAGAAGATAAAAATTTAAACACCAGTTAAAATATGTTTTTAATACCGTTTGATGCGAAAAGACAAAAATAAAGAAGACAACACAAATAGAAAGTGAAACACGCGGGTATCGTGCAGGGTTAGATGAAAACCACAAATAAAATAGAATCACCTATAGAAAGTTGAAAGAGGGCGATGAGGGGATCTATTGTAAACGTGGCCGAAATTCCAGTAAATAAAAATTAAATTAAAAAACTATAAATTAAATAAAAATATTATAAAATTAAAAAGAAACATTAACAAAGACATTGAAATTCAACATCCACAGATAATAAGAAAAAAAACGTAAAGAATATTAATAACAACAAATACATTGAAATTGAACATCCATAAACAATTAGAAGAAAAAGTTTAAAAAACTTTAATAACGTTATCTATATTTATCAAATGTAAATATAAAAATTTAACACATAATTAAAGAGAAAATAAGACAACATAATTAAAAAGTGAAACACGTACGTATAGGTATCATGCAGAGTTTGATTTAAAACCACCAATAAAATAGAAGCACATATACAAAGTTAAAACTATTTTTGAAGAAAGAAGTTCGCATATTTGAATAAAATAGAAGCACATAGAAACACTATTTAGTATCGCACTACATATTTTGTCACAAATTTTTTCCACCAAACGGGTTTTTGAGGAATGAGCTTTGTGATTCCGAACATGTAAAAAAATTTGAATCCTAAAGTACCTCAACAAATTGTTTGGCATCACATTTTACGTATTTTGTCACGTATTTTTTTTATTTTTCGTCAAACAGGTTGTTGAGGAACAAACTTCGCGTATCTGAACATATAAAATTTGTTCTGGACTCTAAAGTACCCCAAAATTCAATGTTGGCATCACACTTTACCTATTTTGTCACAAAACTATTTTTTTTACCAAACCAGTTATTGAGGAAAAAACTTCGGGTGTTTGAACAGCTAATTTTTTTCTGAATCCTAAAGTGCCTCAACACACACGGGTTAACATCGTACTTTACCTATTTTGTTAAAAATATATTTTTTTCACCATCGAGTATACCAAAGCACACTGTTTAGCATATCATTTTATTTATTTTGTCATGAAATTAAATCTTTTTTTCACCAAATCGATAATTGAAAAACAAAATTCGCATATTTAAACATCTAAAATTTTTCGAGACCTAGAGTACTCGTTAAAATATTAAAAAGGAAAAAATGGAAAACATTAAAATAAAAAGGAAAAAAACTAAAGTTAAAAAAAAAAGTGCGGCAATTCCCGCACGGGGTTGGCTAAATTCTATCATACTAATATCTCATTGTGCTTGAATACAAATTTTGCACTGGTTAACACTGAGTTTGTCAACTGTGAGAATCAAAATCTGGAGCACGGGATCGACTACCGGGCCCAGGACAACCTGTGCCATTGGGCAAATGGTGTTAGTCTGCAAAATATAAAATCTAATAACTGTGAATAAAACTTAAATTATAAATATAAATTTTAATCAAAAGATTATAAATTTTAAAAAGAACATTAACCTTTGATAAAATAAGAAGAAAAAGTCTAAAACAATTTAATAACATAATCCACATTCATCAAATGTAAATAAAAAAATTAACCCATAATTAGAAAGAAAAAAAAGACAACACAATTAAAAAGTGAAACACGCTGGATATCAAACATGGTTGAAGGAAACCCATGATAAAATAGGTGTAGTTATACAAAATTGAAAAATATTTTGGAGATTTTATTGTAAATGCGACTGAAGTTCCCGTTGAAAGAAAATCATGAAAGTTGTATTGTAAATGTGACTGAAGTTCCCACAGGAGTCAATGCAGCAATGTTGTACTCGAATTTTAAAGAAAGATAAAAATATAAACACGAACGGTTTAAATACCCGTTGGTACGAAATGACCAAAACATAGAAGAAAACACAAATAGAAAGTGAAACACGTGGTATCGTGTAGTGTTGGATGGAAATTACAAATAAAATAGAAGCACCTATAGAAAGTTGAAAGAGTACGATTGAGGGACCTATTGTAAATGTGACTAAAGTTTACGTAAATAAATATTTTTGAGACTTAAATATTTACGTAAATATTTATTTACGTAAAAATTTACATATTTAAACATTTAAAAATTATGAGACTGTAAAGCAGCTCTTAAAATATAAAAAAAAAAGTAGAAAAAACTGAAGTAAAAACCAAAGGGTGCTTTTAGGTTGAGGGAGCAAATTAAATCTGTCATCGATAACCACTAAAATTGATCGTAGGATATTGTGTAAAATGCTATGAGTGGTTAAGGTTGAATCAACTTGTATTAAATCTCAACCGTTGATGAATTTTTATACTACATCCTACAGTCATATTTAATGGTTCTGAGGAATTTGATTTGTTCCCTCACCCTAAAAGCACTTAAAAACAAAAAAGGAAAAAAAAGTAAATGAAAAAAGGAAGAAGATAAAAAAAAGTGAAGTAATATAAAAGAAGGGAAAAAAAAAAGAAAAGGAAGAATAGAAAAAAAAAAAACTGAAGTTTGGCGCGCTTGTGACAAGCCGCATAAGATATAAGATATGACTTCTGTTTGTTTTCAATTTAGGAAGTAAATCCCATAAAATGTGTGACATAATTGTGAAAAAATACTCGTTTTAAATTGATTATTTTCAATGATTCAAATTCACAGTTTGTATTGCTCTATCCTAATTGAATCCCGCTGTAATATATGTTACATACATGGGATTGTACTTAATTATTTGATGATTTTGAAATTGATTTGGTATTGAATTTGAGAGGGTTATATTAATAAATTTAAAATTTAAAAAGCGCAATTCAAAAAAACATGGTTAAACGAAATTTTTTCATTTAGTCCTAATGACGATGGGTCTAAAAATTATGGCATGTAACAAATAGTGCAAACAGTAAAAAAAACTGGAGAATCAGCATTATGTTTCAAAGCGAACTAAATGGCCGCATGGAGAACGTGGTAAATTTGTTTCTACAAATCACCATACCACTAAAATTATAAAGTTATAGTTCAATCTAGTCCTCTAGAGGTTCTAAAATATAATTATTCAATGCTATAGCACAATCTCAAATAATCATGTAATTAAAAGATGTTACAACCCAATCTCGTACACATTACCAAATCTCTGTTGCACAATCTCAAATACACTACTTGGTAATCTATAATATCAAATAGAATACAAATAAATTTGATTATACCATACACATTGACTGTTTTCCATAATTCAGTTCAACGTGATAATAAGTTAATAACCTGAACTACTCACTTATAATATGGTCAGATATATCCAACAAATTGACTTAAGAGGAGATGATCTCAACCAAAGCTTCACTCAAACCTGAGCAAGTATCTCCCAACATGTTCAAATCTTCACTCAGCTTATTTCAGTGCATTGGTTCTCCAACATGATGTGCTTCTTCACCATTAAATTAAACTCCCTGCTAATAAAGTGAACAAAGAATGAGCAAAAAAAAAAGTAAGAGTAGCAAAATCAAAATCTTATAAGTTAATATAAGCTTACCTTTTCAGTATCAGAATGAGCAGCAGGAAAGACAGCTAGTAATCATTTTGAGCACAACCTGCAAAGAGAATCGTGAATATCACTAATATCTTAAAAGTATAATATCCTAGAGGAAGTATCATGAGTGAAATTTACAATCTTTGGCTCAACACTAAAAAATTGCTGAAACTAAAAATATTGGAAGTTTATGAATTACTATTAAAAACCAAAAAAAAAAAAACACAAATGAAAGAGAGATTTAGACTTAGAGTTTCTGAAGAAAGAAAAAGACAGATAAAAATCAAAACCAAAAGTTAAAAAGACATGGTTTATGGTTAGGACTTAGAACCATAAGACAAAATGAAAAATAGGGCGTCTATATCATCATTCACCAACTGTAAAACACGATCATATTAAAATGAAGACTCAACAAAGTAATAGCACTTCAAGACCAATCCTGTACAAACATAGTTGTTCAAGTCCAATAATCAAATTGTTTATAAAATATCAACACAATCAATTTAGACCAGATACGAAATAGAAAAATCTATCAACATCTGTTAAGAAATAGCAAAGCAAGTAACCATCAATGATAAGGTGACTATTACCTTCACATCCAAAGCAGAAATTCCAACCATGGAAGAAACTGGTTTCCTAGACAACCTGATTTAAATTTTAATACAATGCAATGAATAGCTTCAAATGAAGCAGAAAGTTAATGAAGCAAATAAAATGAAAGTTAATGTAGCCATAGAATAGGAACATAGAGATGACAAATCTTGCAACAAAAATAATAAAGAGGATATAGCGATTAAGTCAAATTTTTACGTTGCAGGTAGAAAGCTATCTAATTCCCTTGTTTATAGTGTGTCTCCTGTAAGGGATTATATCCTAAATTTCTCAAACATTGCTTCCTAGTGTATTAAAATCTCCCATAAAAACATAAGCCTTTGCTAAAGTTGTTTTTCAGTAAAGCCATGCTAAAACAAATTCCACAGAAATGTAAAAAATACAAACACCTTAAGTCAATAATCCTCAACAATAAATCCTTCAATTTAAAGATTCACAGTAGTATTTTAGAATGATTAATAATGGAAAAGAAAGGAGAATGCTAACTTACTAAAATCATAAGGAAGACTTTGCTTCTGGTGGTATCCTCCATTAACAGATAATTGTATCCCATTCTATTCTTGCGAATTTCTACTTACAATGTGTCTGTCTGATGATTGCGTGTGATTTTTAATTTCCAGGTCTGATGTTGAGTTGCTGTGAAAGGTGATAATGCTGAAGAAGAACTCGTGTGGCTTGCTTAAGAAGAATGTTTTTTGAATTCTGATTAAGTGTGGATCCACAATTGTAGGAAGGGATTAATTACTATTGAATGGCATTTGTTGCCAGCCATTTTTACCTGATTGACGTTACCTTTTTTAGGTTATGATCATTACCTGAATCAGCTATTGTTGTTTACATCTAGACCATTCAGTTTTCAACATAGTTTGATGGTCTTTCCTGCACCGTTGAGATTGATTTGTAGGCTGCTGGCTTTCCTATGTGGCATGCCACTTATTTTATGAAAATTATGCGTGGCATTTTCAGTGGTGGACGATTTGGACGCTGACATGGACACTTTCATGATTTATAATACTTATGATTATGATTATGATATTATTACTGATTATTAGGTTATTACTAATATGCATTAGCATTTTATCTTAAAAGAAAGGCATTAGCATTTTGCGGCGGATCCCAGCTAAACAACCGCTATTCAATTTCAAGGTACAATTCTCTATCTTTCTCATGCCTTATCTTCGCTTTCTCTTTTAATTTTCAATTCAATTCGTGTAGCTGTTTGTTTCTCGAGAAAATGCAAGAAAAATGGAACATCAGTTCTTGCCCTTTCATTTTTAGATGATAGCCGCGGCATACTTCGATGCTTTCAACTTGATTGTCAAATAAATTTTTCAAAGGTTTTTCCGGTCCCCGGATCTTGATTTCTCTCTTTCTTTATCGTAGAAGAATCATTGTTTTGGATTTTGCCTTTCACATCCTCTAATTGGAAATGTCGTTGTTTGTTATGCATGCTTGAATGGCCCAGATTGGACTATATGTTCTGATGTTCGATTCATATATTTTGCATTTCTAACCTCGCAACACAACAATTGCTCTTTCTGTATAATAGTATTTCGTTTTCCCTCACCCCTACCCTTTTTTTGGCAGCATGGAACGTATTGCTAATGTTATTTTGGTGATTTGTAAGAGATCAATTTTTGGATTTTCATTTTATAATTGCAACATATTATAATTGATGTTAATGTGGAATTTCAGGTTTATATGAATTAGGGTGATAATTATAGTAGAGTTTTGAGCTCATACAAAAGATTTGTCTTTTCTATTTTATTGGTGAGTGGAATAGAATAGAATGGAAAGAAATGAGATGCAATGGAGTGGTGTCGAATGGGATATCATGGAAAAAAATCACCGTAGAATGCTGTTGAGTTTCTATTTTATTTCGTTTGTTTCCGCTTCATTTCTTTCCATCAATCCAAAAATAGTTCATTTGCCTACTACAGTAAAACCTTATTATTCATTTGCCTATAGTTCATTTGCCTACTACAGTTAAACCTTATCAGTCGCCTGTAGTAATAGCTTTCCACAGATATCTCATGATCTTCTTACCTTGTTTCAGTCATTACATGATTCAAATTTTCACTCTAGTTTCCTTCTATTTGTATTTTCTTTAATGTTAATTGTTAACTGCAGTGCATTACTTTTTATCCTTTTTCTTATTTGTATGTATTTGATAAACTTTGTATTGTTTGCTTAGATAGGTATTTGCACTGCCTTCTTCTACTTAAGTAGTAATAATCAGTGTTAGCATAGCATGTATTGTGTACCAAAAAACAATTCTATTGATGTTAGTTTATAGTGATGGCTTCTTCTTTTTGGAATGCTTAGCTTTCTTGTGCATTCCCTTTGCTGCTTGCCTGTGTCATTGAATTCTCAGTTCACGTGTACATTTGTAGTTGCTTTGGCATTCTTTAACCTGTTTACTTCTTCTTTGATTTTGCTTGACCTTTATTTTTTTTTTGTCTTCATTACTTGTATTTTAAGCTCAAGGACTTACAGTGTGAACTTATGTTTTTCCCAGTTGACAACTTGACTTGGGGATAGCTTTGCATACTTTTGGTCTTCGAAGAGCTCTTCCATCCACCAAAATGAAGTAATACGAGCAATCTTCTTTTTTATTAATTTGCTTATTTGATTCTTCTTTTTGGGGGGGGGGGGGGGGGTGTTTAACTTTTTGTTATAATGCTCCTTTCATGGCGGAGTCTAGGTAGGGTGGGGCCCATTATGGATCTAAATTTGTGGGCAGCTTTACATTTGCAAGAAGTTAATTCCAGGACTCAAACCTATGGCCTTCTAGATTATTTCAGTTTGACTTCAAGTTGAATTTACCGGATTTTGTATACCGTATATAATATATCGTAGTGAGATAAACTGGATAGTTTATTCCTTTGGGTTGAACTTAGAGTAAATCTTAATATTATCAATCTTCCGTTTGTTTTTGCATTGCAGGGGACGTGTAAGATGGGATGAGGATAATATTGAAAACATTGAGGCAAACAAACCTGTGAGGCAAAAAATTACTGAGCCCAAGACTCCATATCATCCTATGATGGAAGATGACAGTAAGTAAAGAAGATCAATTAAACTGCATATTTTCTAACAAACTTTCTTTCACATATTAGAATGAGTATGTCTGCTTGAATATGGCTATCTGATGAAATAATAATAGCAGGAAAAAAACAGATATTTTACATCCTTGAACTCTAATATTGGATATAATCTTCTCATTGTTCGGTTTATATATGGAAAAAAAATGCCTTACTGGTTTCATGTAAGTTTCTGCTGATGGAGTTTGATGAAGATCCTTGTTTGTTGTTTTATTCTCGAGCCTGCTCTTTAGTTCTGAAGTCACTTCTTGTTCATCTACTTTTCATCAAAATAGCTTTGTTTTTTAGGTTCTCCATCCCCTTCAAGAGATGATTTTGATGAATGTGTTGATGATAAAAGCCACCCAACAAATGCTGAAGAAACTGCTTTTAATAATGCGGCCTCTAGGCAATCTGACGGCTGGTCATCATCTGACTCTGAGGATGAGGAGGAAGAAACGGAACAAAATGATGAAGGTAATACCGGGTCTTCATTTTGTATTTCTAACAGATTTTGAAAGTTTATGTTTATATCTTGTCTTGTTCAAGAGAATTCTGGTTTCATTAACATTTTCTGATTTAAATCTTTTGTTAGTTTATCAAATTATTATTTGGTGTAAGTTATTTGCAACATTGAAGGATAACATGGAGAAGTCAGCCTATTTTATTGTGATATGATATCTAATCTGAGAATTCAGTATTAAAAAAAGATAAAAGGGAAAGGAAATCATGGGTTTCAGAGACAGCATGGTAAAAATAAAATGGATGTCATTTGATGGACGTTTTATGGTCTTCAGCGTGTGTTTTTGTATAAGCAACAGGTATTGCTGCTGTCCAATTTCAAGGCATTGCTAAACTTATGGTATAGAGACATCCTAGTAATTAACAATGATTTAATCTAAACTTTAATACAGCTACAAGAATGCTTGTCTAGCAGTGAGTTTAGTAAATGTAGTATTAAACAAGTTGATTATGTATCTGAAATGATTAGGACATAACAAGTATATTTTCCCTCACCAAGAACTTTTTTCTGAGAATTTCATTCCCTGAGATTTTATTTCATTCATGGTACTTGTAGACTTCTTGAACTGAATTTTTTTTCTGAGCATGTATGTTTTATTATGAAACAGATGCAAGTTCTCGTTTTAAAGAGCATCGAAGGGCTCACTATGATGAATTCCTTAAAGTCAAAGAACTGCGTAAGAAGGCTGCTCTTCTAGAGGATGGAAATGAGGAGGAGAATAATACTGAGGAGAAGAAATGTGACTCAACTTCTCCAGCGACGTGAAGGAGATTTGCACGACGGGGGAAAATGGTTTCTATTCAATGCCTCCAACTAAAATTTTCTTATATACTAATCAACGAATAAAACCCACTTCCTGTTTTAGCTACTCTTTGTAATTTCTCATCTGGAAATAACAGAGCAGTTAACTGTATTCATTTTGTCATTTATGTACGAATAGCTTTTCTTTTTCCACTTAGTATGTTCATTTAAACACGCATGATCCAGTTTAGAGGTCTAACTAAGGAGATTATGTTGGACAAATGAGAGAGCATTCTGGTACATTATATTTTTAACCATAGGTTCCCACAGAGACGTGTTATTTCGTATAACTTTTTTTGTATGAATGAGATATTATTTTTCTTCAAGTTGTCTCTTAGACTTTGGATCCACTACCTTTTGTAACTTCAGGCTTTTACATGGACCATAATTCCCTACAATATTGTATGATCGCAGTCTTGTATAATTGCAGGTTTCCAAACTTTAGTTAAACGATTGTCTAGGTGACTGCAGGCTCCTACATTTAGCCTAAATAAAATGTTTGGCAATATTTAAATGTTCAACAAAAAAATAGAACTGGAGAGATATTCTTTCTTTTTAAGCTAACTTCAGGAACTCCAGTCATGAATCCTGATTCAAAAGTAAGTGACATTCTACACTTTTTTTTGTTAATCTTTTGAGTGTTGTTGTCCAAAACAAGTATTCCGCTTAAATTTAGGACACTAGTATTTGATTGTAGGGGATCATATCATGATCCCTTTTTCATGAGAGTGAAAGGTAAAAGTGAGCGGGCAAAAAGATATGAGAGTGTTAGGAATTATTTGTGTATTAGACTAGTCAAATTAACTTATTAGAAGGTCAGTTTGGTAATTGTGTAAAGTATTACAGTTTTTTAGTTTTAAAACTTTCCCAACTATCTGCAACAGAATTGTATGTGATGAAGTACTCATATAAGTACTTCACTTTGAATCAATGAAGCCAAGCTTTCGTATCACAAACTGTTTCAACAGAATAACAGAGAGTGTCTTTAGAAAGGGATCCTTAACTTTAGATGCCTTAACTTTTGTCGCTTTTTTTACATGTGTGAAAGGTGAAGGAGACTCTGTGTTAGAGGAGAGAAATAGAGAAGGTGTATTTTCCCCTATAAAGGTTGAAAATCACTGCCTCAATTAATACAATTAATTAATAAAAATGCAAAAGAAAAATATTAAAGACTCTCCTTAGAGAAAAAATATCAAGAAAGAAAAAGAGAAGTTACGTATAAATCATGTGACTTCTATTTAGTAAAATGAAAAGAAAAATAAGTGCGAAGTTGGTGTTACAAAAGTTGGTGTTACAAAAGTCAACTTCTCTATTGAACACAAAGGAAAGTAATTCTCAAGTCAGTTTCACTCAAACTACCACATCTACTATCAGCAACTGCATACTTGTATTCATTCCATCTATTGTATTTAACTCTGATTTAGAATAGAGTTAGTTTAGTCTAGTTTAGACTTAACCATAGTTCCAACTGATTACCATAGCATTAACAATGTATATAAGCTTCATTCAATGTAACAGAGTTAGTTAGTTGAATGAGAAAACAGAATTTCTTCTATCCTCTCCTTTCTGCATCTGAGATCAGAAGGTTTATCTCTCTCTCACTTCCATGGCATTTCCAATTATGAAATGGTATCAGAGCACCTAATCTAGGGCTCTGCTGCCATCGTTGCGCTCGGAATTGCTCCACTCTGACTCTGTTGTTCTTCATCTCTCATTAACGATTCTTCTCTCGATTCCTTTCATCTTTCGTCATCTTCTGTCATGGCGAATTCAAACGAAGAAAGCTCTGGCAACTCCGGAAATGGAGGTTCGTCAAAACAAGGATATCAAAGTGATATGTTGAATCCTTACTTCATGCACCCTAGTGATAACCCTGGGACTGCGATTGTCACGCCGGCGTTGAACGGTGACAACTACCACACGTGGTCTAGAGCGATGACTATGGCGTTGCGATCTAAGAACAAGCTCCACTTCATCGATGGATCCTTACCTCGTCCCGATGATGAAGATCGAGACTCTCTCGCGTGGGATAGATGTAACACGATGGTGATGTCGTGGATTAATAGTTCAATTGTTGCTGAAATTTCACAGAGTATCCTATGGATGGACACTGCTGCAGATCTGTGGAAGGACTTAAGGGACCGATTCTATCAAGGTGATATGTTTCGAATTTCTGATCTACAAGAAGAGATCTACAAAACTAAACAAGGTGATAGTTCTATCTCTAATTACTATACTCGATTGAAGAAAATGTGGCAAGAACTTGAAAATTTTCTTCCAATTCCTGAATGTGATTGCAATTGTGGTGTTAAATGCAAGTCTGTAACAAAATTTAAGGATTATCGTGAACGCAGCAAAGTTTTGCGTTTCTTGAAAGGGCTGAATGAACAATACTCACCTGTTAGGGCTCAGATCATGCTCATGGAACCCTTACCAACAATTAGTAAGGTGTACTCTATGTTGATTCAGCAAGAAAGACAGAATGGAACTCCAATTGAAGAACCAAAGGTATTTGCTGCTGTTGGATATCAAGGCAGAGGAGGGAGCTCTAGAGGTAGAGGAGATAGAGGAAGGAGTAACACTGGTAGAGGTGGCAGAGGCACCAAAGTTTGTTCATATTGTGGCAGGACTGGCCACACTGTTGATGTGTGTTATAAGAAACACGGATATCCTCCACACTTCCAGCAGAATTCTGTGAACAATTGCAGCACTGAAGGTGCAACCAATGAAGAAGAAGAGTCTTCTTATGATGAAGAACAAGTTGACACTACAAAGCAGAATACCAACCCTGGGAATTTGACCTTCACACCAGAGCAGCACAAAGCAATCTTGGCTCTACTTCAAGGATCAAACAACACACTGCCTGTCAACCATTTTACCACTATAAAGTCAGGTATCATTTGTGCCTTACACAATTCTAAGAAAGAAAAGGCCTGGATCATTGATACAGGTGCTACCATCCATGTATGTTATTCAAAATCCCTATTCAAATGCATTAGGAAAATAAAACCTGTTAGAGTAAGCCTACCAAATGGGACCCAAGTTATTTGTGACCTTGCAGGAACCATATACTTGGATGAAAATCTAGTACTTAGTGATGTCTTATACATCCCTAAGTTTTCATTCAATCTTTTGTCAATTCCTAAACTTACTGATGATATTGATTGTGATGTGAATTTTAACAGAATGAAATGCATGATACAGGACAGCCAAAGGGAGAAACTGATTGGGATAGCTGAACGGAGGCATGGATTGTATCATTTGACATCTCCAACCATCAAAGACCAGACCACAGACACTTTTGCCATTCTGGCTAACATTCATACTGTAAACATTCCTCAAACTACCTTACAGCATAACAATCAATATAGGTTAGATGCTAATGATGATAGTCATATGTGGCATATGAGATTTGGACATCCTTCCTATGAAAAATTAAATGAAATAAACAAGTTTTTTCTTTTAATCAAATGCATCAAGTCTGATCTTCCTTGTGATGTGTGTCACTATGCAAAACATAGAAGGTTACCTTTTCCTAATAGTAGAACAATTTCAGAAAAATGTTTTGATTTAGTCCACATGGACATTTGGGGACCTTTTTCAATTCCATCTATTCTTGGATACAAATATTTTCTCACTATTGTGGAAGATAAAAGTAGATTTACATGGATTTATCCTATGAGATTGAAATCTGAAACTGCAGACATTGTCAAGTCTTTTGTAAACTTAGTTGAAACTCAATTCAACACCAAGTTGAAGTGCATAAGATCTGACAATGGATGCGAATTTTTGCTCAAAGAATTTTATAATGAAAAAGGAATTATTCATCAAACCTCATGTGTTGAGACTCCTCAACAAAATGGGGTTGTTGAAAGAAAACACCAACATCTTCTCAATATAGCAAGAGCCCTTATTTTCCAATCAAAACTTCCAAAAAATTTCTGGGCTCATGCAGTTAACCAAGCTGCATACATCATAAACAGACTACCAACCAAATTTTTGTCTCAATTAACTCCTTTTGAAGTTCTGTTTGGACAGAAACCTGTATTAGACTCATTGAAAGTTTTTGGCTCACTGTGTTTTGCTAGCACTCTTAAAGCAAATAGAAAGAAATTAGATCCTAGAGCTAGGAAGTGCATTTATTTGGGATACAAGGCAGGGGTGAAAGGACATTTACTCTTTGATTTGTAGAGTAGAGAGATATTTGCTTCTAGAGATGTAAAATTTTATGAAAGCATATTTCCTTATCAATCCATCTCAAATGCCAAGTATAACTATCAATTTGAGCCAAAGCATCCTATATCTTCTGAGTTTTGTGATGATGATTTTCACCTTACCAGTATTTCTGACCTTAGTCAGAACAATGCTCAGAACACAACCACAGAAACACAAGACACAACAAACCCATCATCATCTACAAATCATAATTCACCTATTGAACAACCATCAGCAACTAATCCACCATTAATAGAGAATGTGAGAAGATCCACTAGAGTCAGAAAAGAACCAGCCTATTTACAGGAATACCATTGTTCTTTGTTGAATGATACAATTCATAATTCTGAGTCATCTCCATCCTCTTCAGACTCTCGAGGTAAACTTTATCCCATTTCTAATGTTATTTCATATGATAATTTATCATCAAGTCATAAACAGTATGCCTTGAAGTTGTCCACTATAATTGAACCAAACACCTATGAAGAGGCAGTGTGTGATGATAACTGGAAAAGAGCCATTAAGGCTGAGTTGAGTGCTTTGGAGAAGACAAATACCTGGAAATTAGTGCCTCTCCCTCACAATAAGAAAGCAATTGGATGTAAGTGGGTTTTCAAGTTGAAATTGCATGCTGATGGAAGCATTGAGAGATACAAAGCTAGGTTAGTAGCAAAGGGGTTTACTCAGACAGAGGGAATTGATTATACAGAGACCTTTAGTCCTGTTGTCAAGATGACAACAGTGAGAGTCATACTGGCTGTTGCTGCAGTTCAAAATTGGCACTTGTGTCAACTAGATGTGAACACAGCTTTCCTACATGGTGATTTAAATGAAGATGTTTACATGAAACTTCCCCCTGGTCTTAATGTTGGTGAATCTAACCTAGTGTGTAAATTGGAGAGATCATTGTATGGACTCAAGCAGGCAAGTAGACAGTGGAATGCAAAATTGACTGAGACTCTATTGAATACAGGGTACATTCAATCCAAATCAGATTATTCTCTGTTCACTAATTCCACTGCATCTGGTTTCACTGCCATTTTGGTGTATGTTGATGATTTAATCCTAGCAGGTACTGACAGGCAAGAAATTGATAGAGTGAAAGCTCTATTAGATGAAAAATTTAGTATTAAAGACCTAGGTGATCTGAAGTACTTTCTGGGTTTTGAAGTAGCCCGAAATAAGCAAGGAATTTCTCTATGTCAGAGAAAATATGCTTTAGATCTACTAGAAGTCATAGGTCTGACCAGTGCTAAGCCATACTCCACACCAATGGAACCACATCTCCAATTATGCAAAGATTCAGGAAAACTGATTGAAGATGTGACTGTTTACAGGAGAATGAAAGGAAAACTGCTGTATCTGACTCACTCTAGGCCAGAAATTTCATATGCTGTGGGAAAGTTGAGCCAATTCCTTGACAAACCAACTGAGAATCACATGCTGGCTGCCCTACATGTTATAAGATACATCAAAGGTAATCCAGGACGAGGTTTATTTTTCAGCTCCAATACTACTGCTGAGTTGAAGGGATTTTGTGACTCTGATTGGGCAGCATGTCCTGACACGAGAAGATCTACATCAGGCTTTTGTTTCTTCCTTGGATCATCTTTGGTTTCATGGAAAAGCAAGAAACAGTCCATTGTATCTCGTTCATCCTCTGAAGCTGAGTATAGGTCTCTTGCTCAAGCCACATGTGAGGCACAATGGCTATTATATCTTCTCAAAGATTTGCACATTCATCATCCTTCACCTGTGATCATCTACTGTGACAACCAGTCTGCTCTTCATATTGCAGCCAATCCTGTCTTCCATGAACGCACAAAACATATAGAAATTGATTGTCATGTTGTAAGAGACAAGATTCAGAATGGAATTTTGCACTTAATGCCCATTTCATCTAAAGAGCAGGTTGCTGATATCCTTACAAAGTCTCTCAGTCCAACAATTTTTCAGAATCTCCATGGTAAGCTTGGAATGATTAACATCTATTCCAGCTCAAGAGGGGGTATTGAACACAAAGGAAAGTAATTCTCAAGTCAGTTTCACTCAAGCTACCACATCTACTATCAGCAACTGCATACTTGTATTCATTCCATCTATTGTATTTAACTCTGATTTAGAATAGAGTTAGTTTAGTCTAGTTTAGACTTAACCATAGTTCCAACTGATTACCATAGCATTAACAATGTATATAAGCTTCATTCAATGTAACAGAGTTAGTTAGTTGAATGAGAAAACAGAATTTCTTCTATCCTCTCCTTTCTGCATCTGAGATCAGAAGGTTTATCTCTCTCTCACTTCCATTCTCAACTAATTAAAACATTCTTGTCAAAAAAACTAGGCAAAACTACACCCAAGGTCCCTTAACTTATTTTTTGGTATCAAATCAGTCCCTTAACTTTTTTTTGTATCGACTTAGTCCCTTAACTTTTAAAAACACAACAATGTAGTCCCATTTAACGTTTTTTTTTGTTAACTCCGTTTAACAGTGGCTGACGTGTCTATTAGGTGAAAACTGGAAAAAATCCTCTTCTTCATGTTCGCATCCTCTTCTTCCATGCTCCATGAATTTAAGCAATAGGTGAAAACTGGAAAAAAAAAATCCTATGCATCCTCTTCTTCCATCGTCTTCTTCATCCTATTCCTTCATCTTCTTCACTCTTCTTCATCCTGGAAAAAATGATTCATGGTTGATTTGTTCTGTTTTAAGTTCTGATTTGTTCTGATTTCGTTTGGGTATGAAAAGATCCATTTCATTTCGTTTGGGTATGAAAAGATCCGGTGTATTTCGTTTTCGTTTGGGTATGAAGAAGATCCGTTGCATTTCGTTTTTCGTTTGGTTATGAAGAAGATGAAGATCTGGGTATGAAGAAGTTCTGGGTATGAAGAAGATGAAGATCTGGGTATGAAGAAGTTCTGGGTATGAAGAAGATGAAGATTGTTCACATTTTTTAATTTTTAATTAAAAATAATTATAAAATAATGAGTCAGAAAATAAAATACCACATAAGCATTTAAAAAAAGCCACATAAGCAATCTAACAGCCACCTGAGTATTTTTGTAACGGTGTTAACAAAAAAAACGTTAAATGAGACTACATTATCGTGTTTTTAAAAGTTAAGGGACTAAGTCGATACAAAAAAAAGTTAAGAGACTGATTTGATACCAAAAAATAAGTTAAGGGACCTCGAGAGTAGTTTTGCCAAAAAACTAATTAAAACATTTTCTACCGGTATATATACAAGAGGTACCCCAATTTACACATTAGCTTGGGATCTAGTTAAAATCTCCATGAGCGAAGATCCAATAGGAAAAAGAGTCAAAGAAGAAAAAAAGTACTAAAAATAAGAAGAAGAAGGAAAAAAAAAAAGGTCATGTACCCTAATGGATATTTTTAATTATATTGGAATAAAATAATAGAAGAAAAACCATATCAAAAAAAAATTCTAATTTTTCGTGGCCCTCAAAAACATGAAATAGCGAGAGGCATAAAAATGCTAGAAGTGATTTGGTGAGGTGAGTAGAGAAGGGTAAGGCTGGTGATGGCTAATTCCCAAAGTATGGCTTCAATGGCCACACAAATCTGCAACCAAATAGCCTCCATATTTTCAAAGCCAACCCACCCATACCCAGATCCTCTTAACCTCTTAGTCACCGAGCTCACAACCGTTGCCTCTCAAAACGGCAGCGTTTTCCTCTACGGTGTGGGCCGTGAAGGCCTCATGCTTAAGGCCCTTTGCATGCGTCTGGCCCACCTGGGTCTCTCAGCCCACCTCGTCTTCGACATGACCACTCCCCCAATAACCGCCGGAGACCTCCTCATCGTATCCGCCGGTCCAGGCGGATTCTCCACCGTCGATGCCATATGCGCGGTGGCGCGATCTCACGGTGGAAGGGTGCTGCTTCTTACGGCCCAGCCCGAGACAGGATCGTGTGTGAAACATGCTAGCGTGGTTGCTTACGTGGCTGCACAGACGATGGCGAATGATGCAGAGGATGTGAAATCTAGACCGTTGCTTCCGATGGGAAGTGTATATGAAGGGGCACTGTTTGTATTGTTTGAGATGGTTGTATATAAGTTGGGAGAGGCCTTGGGTGAGACTCCTGAAGCCGTTCGATCTCGCCACACTAATCTTGAATGAAATTATATTGCTTGTTTCATCTTGCTAATTGCCATCACTAATTACTTTGTACTATTTGTCCTGGGAAAAATTATGCCGTTTTGTAATGGATTTGGTCTTCCATATATCTCATGGATTGGTGTTATCTGCTAAGCTTTTGTATTTTTTTTATTTGTTATTTTTTCAATAAATTATAACATGTTGCATATAATTGATAGAATTATAGGTGTCAACATAGTTCAAGTTTTCTACTCTATAGTGGTGTTTTGCGTGTGATTTTGTTTTTGAAAAAAAATTGAATGTACATCCCTTTTTAAAAAATTAGTAAAAAGTGCAGCAAATTTTATCCTTACAAATTGATAGCCACTTTTTTTTTTACAGCAACAAACTTATATCATTTCATTATATAAAATTGTCTCAATACAGGATGGAATCAAATCAAAAACATTGGAGCTAGCATATAATCTTGATGCCTGTGCTAGAGTATGAGCGACAATATTTGTTTGTCTCCTAACAAAGCTAACTTGAAAGCTTGGAAAATTAATTAAGAAAGTTTTACAATTAGAAATTAACACACCAAACTCGGTATTCGGCAATGGGTCTGCCATCAAACCATTTACAACCGGAAGACAATCCAGTTCTATGGAAACAGAAGTCATCCCAAATGCCTCTAACCAGAGTAAGGTTTGCCAAAGCCCCATTGCCTCCGCTTCTTGTGGTGTTGGAATCCCCAGAAACCACATAGTCTTACTCTTGTAAAAGCTACCTGTAGACGTACGAATGCACATTCCAATACCAAACTTGTTCTCGTTAGTGAAAAGCGTTGCGTCGACGTTGCACTTGAGGGTACCATCGTCCGGTTTCTGCCAGCGCAGAGTTTGTCCACGTTGCTGCTCACGGTCAGCAGCTCCAGCAGGTTGTTTTTGTCTCGCCCAGCACCACTCATGTAGAGTATCCGTCGCGGCATGCACTATGCGGTCAATCGGTTAGAGAACACCCTCCCAGACTTTATCATTGCGACATCACCACAAGGACCAAAGAAGCATCATAAAAGTATTTCTTTTTGCCTCATTTAGTACCTGCAGCAATTGAAAAAAACAATCACGAAAATCAGTAGCATTAGTCGTAACCGAAGTGACGTCTGGTGCCAACCCAGCAGCTGCCCACACTGCAGCAGTGTGCGGACAATCCAGGAAAAGGTGTCGTTCGGTTTCAGGTTCTCTTTCGCACAAAGGACAGCGTGCATCACAATTAACGTGTCTCCGTTGGAGATTAACGCGGGTTGGCAGGCACCCACGCGCCAACCGCCATAGTAATAGCTTGACTTTAGGTGGAATACGACACTTCCATATTAACATCCATGGACTTGCTACACGAAGATGAGAGTTATCAATAAAGTCCTCCATACGAGCATAATACGCTGAACGCACTGAGCAACAACCAGTTTTGCTTCTCCACCAACATAACCTGTCTTCCTCAGTAGCCTGAAACCGAGGCATAGATTTGATTAAAGACGCTTCTTGAGTGTTAAAAATCTGATCAATGACAGAAGAATTCCACCCACCAGTAGATGTATCCAATAAATCACTTACTTTTAAATTCTCTAGTCCAGCAACCATAGGAGATTTTACAAAGCTTTCATTCCTACCTTTCAACCATGGATCATGCCAAACTGAAATATTCTCCCCATTTCCAACTCGCCAACGTGCTCCCAAATTAACAACCACCCGAGAAGTGATGATACTACGCCAAACATAACTGGGATTGTGGCCCAAGCGAGCCCCCATAAAATCACAATTCGAAAAATATTTAGCTTTAAAAACTTTACTTACTATAGTATTTGCACGAGATGCAATATTCCACGCTTGCTTCCCTAGCATTGCCAAATTGAAACCATGAAGATGACGGAAACCCATACCTCCAAATTCCTTCCTTACCGTAAGCTTCTCCCAACTCAACCAGGTGATGCCTTTCCTTGTACTACGATTAGTGCCCCACCAAAAAGAATTCATCATTTTCTCAAGCTCCTCACCTAAGGACGTGGGGAGCATGAAAGTGCTCATGCAATATGTTGGAATGGATTGCGCCACTAATTTTAGTATTACTTCCCTCCCAGCCTTTGAAAGGTGCTTCCCAGACCAATGTTGAATCCTTCTACCAATCATGGAAGGTAGACCTAAGTACTTTCCGGTCCCCAAACACTCGAAGACCTCCAATATAGTTGTTACTTCCTCCCTTGATTCCTGTGATGTGTTCCTGCTAAAATAAATTTCAGACTTTTGGAAGTTAATAGCTTGCCCAGAAGCTTTCTCATAGGTGTTGAGAATAGCTTTGAGGTGGCTACTCTCTCTACCATCAGCCCTGCAAAAAAGAAAACAATCGTCAGTAAAAAGTAAGTGTGTGAGGGATGGTGCCCCTCTACGCACTCTCACACCATGTATGTCTCCTCTCGCTTCCACTCTCTTTAGTAAAGTAGTAAGTCCCTCTGCACACAATATAAAAAGGTAAGGTGACAGTGGGTCACCCTGCCTGAGTCCTCTCCCTGGTGTGATAGGTCCCACTTTATCCCCATTAACAACAACTGAGTAGTTCAAGGTTTCCAAGCACATAGTCATCCATCGCACCCATTGGTCATCAAAACCCATCTACAAATTGATAGCCACTTGAAAGGAAATAAATATGAAAAATAAAATCCAAAGAAGATTAAAAAGAAGGATACCAATAGTGTGCTAAACATTCTTATTAAGTGCACACCCCAAAAAAAAACATTATTCTTAACATCGAAGTTTTTAAGCAGTTCAATTAGTAAGACGTTTTACATACACCTAAGCGATGGATCCCTTTTTAAAAAGGAAAAGAATCCATGAATAGCCAAGACATATTTAAAAATAATGAAATTTAGCAAAAAGTATACTATACTTCGCCACTATGGGTTGGTTTCCCTCACGGAATTTGTAACTTGGATTTGAATCTCAAATTTTTTCATTAGTAGATTATAAGTAAATTTTATCATAAACTCTTACTTAGGTAGGTGATTGTCCCAACCCTAGTTTTGCGTGAGTGTCTTGCCTATTATTTAGTTGTTTATCTATAAAAATTATATCATTTTAAAAAAAATTACTTTTAAGAAATCTAAAAAGTTAAATCTTGTATGAAACATGAGAGTGATCTCTCAATTTACTCCTTAACTAATCTATAACTATTAATAAAGGGGATTCTAAAAAAAACTGTCATTTTGGTGTCAGATTTTTCTGACAAAAATACAAATTTCTAATAAACTATAACCACCCACTAACACACCAACACATTAACCACCCACTACACTCACATGAAAGAAGGGCACGGACGTCTTTCCCCACTAGTAATAATAACCTCTCACTCTCCTACGTGATCTTTAAACTACATAAAAATAAGTAGTTCCTCAATTAACAAACCTACTATATTAGTCCTTAAAATTTTAAAAGTAACCTTTAAAAATTTGTGAGACTAGTTATTAAAAGAAACTAGTTATAAAATTTAGAAAAATGATAGCGACACTCTCTATCCAACGCACTCTCTACAATTTGTTGAAATTCACATAGGTCCTTGCTATTATGAAAATGAGACTATTAACTTAGTAAAACCTAAATGAATCTCAATCGATAATAGAGTGAATATTGAAAGAAAAGTGTTAAAGAAAGTGTTTTTCTTTGACAACATTAAAGAAATTGTTGTTGTTACCAATGCTCAAAACTTTAAACCCTAACTAGTACGACTTAACAAATTTTAAAATAGCCTATTAATTTTATATAATCTAAATACTAAGATAAGGTTAAGTAAACATTATGTCATAACAATAAAAGGTAAGTTGACATTACTTTTTTTTACCGTATTTGGTGCATAGTTTCCACTGATTTTGTCGGTGACTAATCTACACAGGGGAATATGGTTTGCCACGTGTATACCCGACTTTTTTGGTCATTGTGGTTCTTCCCTTCCAACAAAGTTTTTGCCACGCTAATAATTCGAACTCCCTTGAGATGGGATCCGAGCCCAGATCAAACCAACCTTTATTCGTAGGTAAGTTGACATTGCTAGTAAGACACATGCATATTTTTTTTTATAGGCAAAATGGTTAGTAATTAGTGTGTTAGTTGCTAGAGGGGAGGGGGACACATACATATTTTTTTTTACCAACGATGTCTCTTTCACTCAATCGTGTAAACTACCCTTTTGGGACAAGACATGCTCGTTTCTTCACCAAAAAAACAAGCATATGAGGGACCAATTTTGGTTTTTATTAATAAAAAAAAACAAGCATATGTCTCTGTAACATAAACCTGGGAGCGCGAGTGACGCCGGTTTACCTTTGTAAACAAGAACAAGAACAAGAACAACCAAAAATGCTGGAGTTGGTGCTGTCTTACAAGAACCCTTTGCTTCACGCATCACTCTCTCTCATCATCGCTTTCATCTTCGCCTTCTTCAAAATCCCGATCCTCTTCCTCTACGGTCTCCAAACCTACATCCATCCCGATTCCCAACCCCAAACCAATGGCCTCAGAGCCGCCATTCGCCGCCCTGGGATCGACGGTTACCAACCTTTGTCTTCCAAAACCGCCACCGAACTCAAAAAGAAGAACAAGTCAAAGGACAAAGTCGATTTCGACGAAAAAAATGCTCAGATCTTCAGGTTAACACTCGATCATAGTCACCTTCAATCTCGTCCTTATATCGATCAGTATTGTGTTGCTTTCACTGTTTCCTTCGTTACCCTTTTTTCTCTTTTGCTTCAAAATTTTTTGGATTCTAAAGAGAGTCATGGGTTGTTAGCAAGTGGGGTTTTTGTTCCTATTCTGCTATCAATTTTGAGTCTTTACACGTGGGGGATGTTGCTTGCTAAGGTAGCCTTTGAGAGATCTGCGTCTAGGAGGTCTGAGAAGCAATTAAGCGTTATTTTTGGGGTTTTGGGACTTTTTTTAGGGTTTCTGTTTGTTCCTGAAGTTGCTTCTTTGGTTTTGGACTTTGATTTTGGGGTTTCTGTTGATGGGTTTTGGAGGGTTTTCATTGCTATATTGATGGGTTGTCTTGCTGGTTTTCTTTTTATTCCTGCTACAAGAAATGCACGTTCTTTTTGGCTTGGAACTGATCAGCTTCGTTGCAATTTGTCAATGATAACTTGTGGATTTTTTAACCGTATGATCTTGTATGCAAATCAAATCTTGCTTATATTTGTGGCTTTGCTGTGGATAACCCCGTTAGCTGAAATTTTTGTAAACAAAAACTATAGTAAGGGAGATAGTGCAACAAAGAGTGGATTTGGTAATGCAGAGAAATTGGTAGGGAATGTGGGGTTCCTTCAATCTGATTTCGATAAATTTAGGCGCTGGTGCTTGTTGGGTTCGTCTTTGTTGCAGATTGTGGCTTTAAGGCCCAGTCTGCAGATGTATCTGAATGAAGCATTGTTGTCTTGGTATCAAAGGCTTCATGGTAGCAAGGTTCCTGATTTGGATTATAGTAGGGCAAAGATGTTCCTGCATAATCACTACTTGTGTCTTGTGGTTTTACAACTTCTTGGCCCTCCTGTGCTGGTGCTTCTCTTTCTTGGCTTGTCTCATATTGATGGTCCTTCCTTTGAGAATTTCCCATTGATATTACCTAGCTCTGTTTTTATCAAGGAGGTTGCTTTGTTTTTGGCTTGGTGGGTGACCTTTCTGTGGGCAACGTTCTCTTCGGCAATCCTTATGCTACATCGCCATTGTATTTTGTATGTTTCTTGATCCTTTGTTCTCTTCTGGACGATTTTATCGGGGATTTTAAGTGAGCCTTTCATTGTAAGTTGAACTCAATTTCTTTAGAATTTTGAGAAGAGTCACAAAATCATTGGAGTTATAGAAGAAGTTTTGCAGGTTAGTCAACTCATTATGAATCATGATTCTTTAGGTGACTTCAAAACTCTCAGATATGACTGACTTGTATGTTGCTGTTGTAGCTATTAGACCAAAGTTATATGGTATTTCACATTCCCTCCAAAATTTCATGCAAGCTTACACATTTATAATTTGTAAATTAGAGGGCATACAGCTAGAACATCTTGTTCACACATCAATATGCTTTGTAATAGGCAACTCTAGCACACTGGATAAGCCATTTGTACAATTTTCCTTCAACTAAACGTTGTCATGTTTATTTGGCATCCCTTGGACCTATTGTCGTCTTACTCTTTTTGGAGACCATTTTTCACATACTTTCTGGACACATTTATAAAGGCATTCTTTTAGTTGTTCCTTTCCAATTATAGTATTATATATATATATATATATATCCGTGCCTTCAAGGGCTTTCTTTCTTTGCCCCGATAACAACAGTGTATTAACATAAAATAAAGTATGTGCATTGGTATCAAAATTTAATTTTAAGATCCCCTCATGAGGAGTGTTGACGTGTTTCAAGATCTATAATACTTGATGTTAGTTTTACTTTTAATTTACTGCATGCATTATGCATGATAGATTAATCGTGGTGCATTCAAGCATAATTATGAACATGAGAAGTGTATGTGACATAATATTGAGTTTTGAATAGTGTTGAATAAATTAAGAAACAAATTACTGTTTGATCTTGGTTTCAATTTATTGGCCCATCATTTAATGCTATAAAATGTGCAGTTTGTAAATGGAGATTGGAAATGTTTACACTTTGAGGTCTTAGCCTTGCAATATGCTTTATGTTCATGAATATTTTGTATTTGGTCATAAATCTAATCTGGAGGGACATCATTGTAGCTCCCCCCCCCCGCCTCCCCCCAACAACAAAAAAAGAGCGTCACTTTATCTATGTCAGGAAGAGGAAAATTTATATTTGTACATGGCTTCATAATAGTTCTAATAATGCTCTGTTTGATTATTATACAGCCATTCGTTTAGTTAGAGTTAATCAGATTAAAATGGCATGTGTTGCAAGACACTGCCACATTCAAGGGAAACAGGAAAATTTTGTAATAATGTTTTTGAAGATGCCTTCAAGAACTAGTTAATTGTCTTTACATGTAAGTTTTATGCAGCATTTCGGCTGTAACTATATTATAGAAATGAAAAATTTGTGATAGGTGTGCTATTTTACCAATATATTGGTCATATAGGAAATGATGACCCCTGAAGGTTAAAGATTTTTATCTATCAAGCGTCTGAGACTCATGCTAAGATAAAATAGCAGCAGATGGATGATTAACAGTATTAGATCCAATGATATCTTTGAAAATACTAGTCTTTTCTTTTTCTGAAAACACATTTTTGTTCGAAAATATAATTCTATCGCTCTTGCTTAGGGTTAGATCAACACATCCGATATGGTGTCTAGTTCCACTGCTATTATATTTTGACTGACAGTAATTAAGTTTAATCCTTTCCTAATACAAATCTGGTGCACTCACTTCACCCTTGTGTGGAAGTTGATTCTAGCAGATAGCTATAAGAGGTAAGAAATCTGAACCTTAAAGATTAGTTAATAGTGAACTAAAGAAGTCTCCAAGCTCTTCTATATAAACGTTTCCCTCACGATAAGTGTTAAAACGTTTCGAGATCTATACTTTATGTTAGTTTTGCTTTTAATACTTTGCATGCATCATGGATGATAGATTAATTATGATGCATTCAAGCATAATTATGAATATGAGAAGTTTATGCGAGTATGTGACATAATATTTAGTTTTTGAGTTGTGTTATATAATTAAAGAAATGTTTACAATTTGAGTGGTGCTATTTCACATAAACTTGTTTTCATGAAAAGGTACAAAAAATATGGCATTCTTTGTTTTTGTCTCAACTTCTAGTCTCCTATGTATTGCATTGAGAATGCATAAGCCTTTAAGTAACATTATGTTGATAGTCTAAGCTTAAGCATGTTGTGTCATGCTTGACACTTTCCAGATGTTAGGATAGAGGCAACATGTGTTTGCAGTGTGCAAGTTTACTGCGTTTAACCAGATCCTGATTAGGTTATTTCTTTATACTGAAAGACGGGTACTTTCTCTCTTTCCATATTTTTTATAGCAGCACTCAAATACTTTCTTGAATAAAACCAGGATGCAGATGTTATTTCTGTTTGTATGTGGCTTCATAATAGTTCATATAATGCTGTGTTTAATTAATAGTATTCAGTCATTCATTTAGTTTGAACTGCTTAGATTCTGATGGCATGTGTTGCAAGACGCTGCCACATACAAGAGAAACAGGAAAAATTTGTGATAACAATGTTTTTAAAGAATTCTCTTCAAAATACGTGTTTCTATTGTTTGAAACAACATCAAAAGCAAGAGAACGAAAAAACTCACGCGACACCCATGCTGGAAGCTCATCCTTCAGTTAGATTTGAGAAAAAGCTGCAGGAAAGTATCAATTTAGAGCAAGTTGACACAAACACCCTCCTCCATAATCCATGTAGTATAGTGATTCTTTTGAATATCACTTAATAAAACATATATTTAAATTTTTTAAGAAATATATATTAAGTTTGAGTTTCACTTTTTTCATCATAAAACTAACCTTATAGATTCTAATGAAGCTTATTTTGTAATTAAATATTAACTTTGACTTTATTAATTTTATCAATATTGGCACAATTTCATTAATTTATTTTAATGGATAAAAATATTCAATTTATCTTGAATTTTACTGAAATATTTATTTTTTATACAAAACTCTAATATACTCTTTCACAAGTTAATTTTATTTATGTATAAAAAAAGTTAATTTTATTTATCTTCTAACTAAATATGAAATTTGGCTTTACGTAAGGTTGAATTGATTCTGTCATAATTAAAAATATAATTAATTTCGACACAATTTCATTTATTTTATTTTATTGGATAAAATTAATATTTTAATTTATCTTGAATTTTACAGATATTTTTTTTTATATAAAAATTCTTATATTCTTACATGTACATGTCAATTTTATTCTATTTTCTTACTAAATATTTTTGTTAAGGTGGAATTTATTTTTTTATAACTAAACATTTAATTTATTTTGACACAATTTCATTTATTTTATTTTGACACAACATTTAATTTATTTTGATATAAAGTTAAACTTTTTTTAATGCACCTTGAATTTCACTGAAATATTTGTTTTTCCTTTTTACCATTTAAGTTCTCTTTATCATATTTAAAATTGACCTAATAATTTTCCAAAAAGAATCACCTAATAATATTTTTATCATTTTACAAATATGTTACTTTCTTTTTCTCAATTTTTTCTTTATTTACTCCAAACCAATCATCTCCTTCTCTCCTATTTCTTTTTTATGTTATTTTCTTTTCCACCAAACATACCTTTTATCATTCTTACTTTTGAGCCTATCAATTAAACTTTTAAGAAAACAAACTGAATGAGATTATCGCTCTAATTTTGTGATTTTTTGAAAAAAATTATACTATTTTGTCGGAAATCTTTCATATCCGGGAGCAGATGCGGACCCACAGCCACTTGAGGGGTGTCAGCTGACACCCCTGAAAAAAGAAAAATGACATTTACCACCCCCTATAATTTTTTTTTGACACCCCTGATTTTTTTTGACACTTCTACCCCACACCACTCTCTTCTCTCTTCACGCGTAACTTTCTTTCTTCTCTTCCAGCGCTGAAACTTTCTTTCTTCTCTTCCAGCGCTGAAGTTTTCCTTCTCTGCGAATCTGCGACCACCACCATCCACCAGCGACTGCCAACCGGCGACCACCACCATCCACCAGCGACCTGCGACCACTTCTCCTTCTCTGCGAATCTGCTCCTCTTCTCTTCTCTTTGGTTACTAATTGGTAAGCCTTAAACCCTAATTTTTCTTCCCTAATTTATCCCTAATTTAATCCCTAATTTGTATGTGAAAACTGAAAACCCTAATTTTGTTAAATCCCCAATTTGTCATCACAATTGATTTGGTATTAGTATTACTATTAGAAGAGGCATTAATCCCTAATTGATTTGGTATTAGTATTACTATTAGAAATTGCAATTGATTTGGTATTGATTTGGTATATGTGAAATCTTTTTAGGTATATGGTATTGATTTGGTATATGTGAAATCTGTTTAGGTATATGTAATTAATCCCTAATTGATTTGGTATTCTCTTTTTGTTTACACTGAATTGATTTGGTATTGAAGTCTGTTTAGGTATATGTTTTGGTAATGGTATAGTGAAGTTTGTTTTTAATTTTAGGAAGGTCATGGATAAATTTTTAGTAAAGAGACCAAGGTCATCAATTGATGAATGTGGATCAAGCTCACGACAACAACAACAAGAGCCACGTGTTGAAGTTAATTTAGATGAGTTGCCATCGGATCCTAGATTGCGAAGAAAAATTGCAACATATCATCCTAACGATCAAGATAAGATACGGAGAGCGTATTTGCAAAAAGAGCCATGTTTTAATTATATTTCTAGCAAATTGTGTATTTAAAAAATTTGACACCCCTGACCCCGGGGTCCTGGATCCGCCACTGTCCGGGAGATATTTTTCGATCTTTTTTGTATTTATAATAAAGATATTTTTCATTTTTGATGCGTGTAGAAGTTTCTTCCTTATCCCTAAACTAGCGTAAACAGTCCCACATGAGAAGGAAGTTTCGAGATAAAAAAGAAGTAACGCAATCTTTGCCTTCAAATATCTTTTGCACCGTCCTCGTCTTTCTCTTTCCTCTTCGTTCTTTTTATGTTTCAAAGCGAACCTTCTAGAACTATCACCTTACAAACAATTCGTCTCTCTTTCTCTCTTTACGTGCTTGGTCGGTGGTAGATTCTTCTCCATGGCTCCGCCGGCGGAACACAACGGCAACTCTTCCACCGGCGAGTATTGGCGTGCCTTTCCAACGCCGTTTCTCACCAAGACCTACCAGCTCGTTGACAACCACACCACAGACGACGTCGTTTCTTGGAACGAAACCGGAACTTCCTTCATCGTCTGGAACACTACCGTTTTCGCTACGGATTTGCTTCCCAAATATTTCAAGCACAACAATTTCTCCAGCTTCGTTCGCCAACTCAACACTTATGTAAGTCACCTATCTCATCTTCGCAGAGATATATATATTCTGAATTAATTTTTTTTGAATTTATTTTTTCATTCGTGTCGATTTTTGTTAATTTTTAGGGTTTCAGAAAAATTGAACCCGATCGGTGGGAATTCTCGAACGAGTATTTCCGAAGAGGCGAAATACAGCTTCTCCGTGAGATTCGACGGAAGATCGTCGCAACATCGACGCCGGCAGTTTCGAGTGCTGGTGCAACTGTAACCGTAGCAGCACCATCACCGCTGCCGCAGATTTCAACGGCAAAGCCGATCGTGTCATCTTCCACCTCGGGGGAGGAGCAAGTGATTTCTTCGTACTCTGCACCGATGATTTCGTCGGCGGAGCTGTTGGACGAGAACGAGAGGCTGAGAAGGGAGAACATTCAGTTAAAGAAAGAAATAGAGGAGATGAGATCGCTATTCAATAATATATTCAATCTCATATCAAGTTACGCAAATGCTCCAGCAGAAGGTAGTGCACAAGGTAGGGAGTGTGGATCCGCAGCGACGAAGATGCCTCATTTGATGCTGCGTTGCGGTGGTGAGGATTCGGCGACCATGGCGGTGGAAGAGATGACACCGAAGCTGTTTGGTGCTGCGATAGGTATGAAGCGAGAGAGAGGGGAAGGACGCAGCGTTGAAGATGATATAATATTGAGTTTGCGTCTCCCGGTTCACGAGAACATGATATCTGAGTCGTCCAATTCCGGCTATAGATCGAATGGGAGGGAGTTTGCGTAATTGAATTGACAGATGACGAAGTGCGAGTTAGGGAACTTGTTAGGTTAAGTTAGAATCGGCGTAGACAATGAGTCTTTGAGCATGGAGATGCACGTGTCCAATGGGTCATGTGCAAATTTTCGTCTCTTCTCAGAAGAAAATGATACTGTAATTTATTGTCCTTTTTATTCTTCATTCATTTTTCTTTCTTTCTTTTGTTTTGGGGAATGTTTTTTTATTGTAATATTTGCCTTTTTTTTTCATGGACAGAATTGCCTTTGTTAGTTGACATTAGTATTGATAAGTTATTAATTCTATTGATACAATAAAGTGTTGAGTATTTGGTAGTAGATAATGGATGAACTAGCGGATAATAGATGAACGAATAGCGGGTAGCAGATCAATTAGTTGAATGATAAATGTAAAATGACATAAAAAAAACATATTTGTTTAATTCATGATTACATTTATTGCTTGGTTTATTTTAATAAAGATAGAAAAGGAATTTAAGAAAAATAATAAAGATAAAAATATAAAAAAAGAAGTGAAATTCTATACAATATCCGCTCAAATGCTACTTGAATTAGCGTTTCTAAAAACGTTAAACTCTATCCGAAAAAAGCTAAACGCTAGTACTTACCAAACATTTGCACCCATCAAAAGCTAGTCAAATACGCTGGTCTCTTCCACTAGAGGATGGGAAGACACACAAAATAGAACCTATATTTTTGTTTGACCAAATTTTCAATTTAACCTCTATTGAATCACTTCATAAAACCTACTAATAATCTCTAAAGATTATCTCTATTCATCAATTTTTTTACTTATTGTTATTGTTATTTGATTTAAGATTATCTCTATTCATCAATAGCTATTGTTATTTGATTTAAGTTATTGATTGTTTGTTGATGAATTAAGCTGGCAAAACATTGCCACAAAAAATGTGTTTTGGGGTGACTATATTTAGTGAATGCTTCACTATTTGGAAATATGGGTAAAATTGCGTTTGGAGTCTTTTAATTTATTTATAAAATTTCAAGGTAATTAAATCGGATTTTGAACCGGTGTAGACACCGATGTAAGGTTCAAGGGTCTAACTGGGCTACTGAGGTTTAATTGGGATTGAACCGATGATAATTAAATATTTAAATAATGAAATATACTAATACATATGTATAAGGCACATAATTATATATGATGAGTGTAATTTAATCGCAGTTTCGGGAAAAAAAAAATTATAAGTTAGGCACTACCAGTTTAAGTTTTAATTCGATTTTTAAGGTTTTTCTCAAACAATCATTTATGTTTTAAAATGTTAACAAATGTTAACATTTTTAAACTTTTTTGTCTATCCCCGCTAACAAGTGACTTGGTCGCGGCCTCTCTAGTACTAGATAATTGTGTCATAGCTCGTGGTGTAGGATGCATGCCCGATTGATATGGGAACTATTTTTTTTGACTAAAAATGATACTCATTCATTCATTCATTCAAATTGATAGATATTACATCGATAATAATACAAATTTAGCATTACTAAAAACACAAATGATGAATCTACGAACAAACTCGAGCACAAGACTTAATGGCATAAAACGACAAAATACCTACAAATGACAAAATAAAAGTCATCAGAGTACTCATGCCTCCGGATTTGTGACTTTGACTCCCCTAGTTATTGGTTGAATCTGCAATAGGTCGAAGTTGATTTGCCGATCTGAACAAAACAAACACCGCAACAAGACGGGAAACCACAAACACCGCATCAAGACAACAAACAACAAACAACAAAGCGCCGCACTTAGACGACGAAGTCCAAAAAAAATACGCAATAAAATCTATGTAGTAATCACTTATTTAGATAAAAAAGACAGGAAAAACAATCAAAAGGGGTGATTCTAGGCCAAAAACTGACCTAAAACCACCATCTTTGGTGGGTGAGCAAGAAAAAAGTAAAGAGTAGAGAGAAGGTTTAGAAAAACGACTAGGTTTTTTGGGTTTCTTTTTTCACTTGCCAAAACGTGGGTTCATGTAAAAGAAGTTCTTAGAATTTGTAAAGTTATTTATTAGTCTGGAAGAGTCCAAAAAATATATGTATTATCTTGTATGGCTATTGAACAAGTAAATTGTATATTTTGAACGGGCAAAATGTTTAGCATGGAAAGACCATATATTTTTGGTGAAACCAAATACAGCAAATGATAAACCGTTTTTTTGGCAGGGAAAACCGTTTGAAGCAAAAATTGTTTCTGGCAGTGCAAAACTGCCTTTCAAGATCTAGTTTAGATAAAAACATGTTTTAGTTGATGAACCGATTCCGAACTAGTTTTGTGCCGTAATCAAAACAATTTGTAGGTGTCAACCGATTTTGCAAAACCAGTTCACCCGAATTGCACTTTCCAAATGGTGTGGTGTGGTGTGGGGTGGGTGTGCTTACAGTGGCGGAGCCACATACTAATGAGGGGGTTCAACTGAACCCCCTGTTTGCTGGTGTTTTTAGCAAACAATCACTAGTTTTATTAGAAGGTTTGTGAGATCAAACTAGAAAAATCTCAAAGCAATTGCCTTTGAATTGCGCGTAGTTTTTGTTTCAGAAAATGTAGAAAAGGGGACGATTTGCAATGATTAACAGAATTGAAAAGAAAAGAAGCAGTAAATGGTGCGTGAATTGTAAAGAAAAGACAAATAAATTGCATTGAATTGTGAAAGTGGTACACGATCACGTACAATGATTCTTCCACTCGTTTTTCGCTCTGGCTTGGAAGTTAGAGTTTCAGGAATCGGATTGTGTATTGTGATTTGTGACCCTTGTTTCTTCTCAGAAACTACTATTTATACAAAGGAAAAGAGGGGGAAAAACTGAACTAAGTAACTGCCTAGAAATTTGAAAATTAATAACTGCTACTCCTACTTTCGACAAGAACCGCTTCATCACGCTTCGACCAACTGCTAGTTCTTCAGCGCATAACTGCTCTGTTTTCTGTCTGTCGAAAGCTTGTGTCCATTTTCCTCTCTCTTGCTTTTGCTTCCCCGGAAGCTTGTCGAATTTACCCTGCGCATGACCATTTTCTCTGTCGAAATAATTTGGTCTTTGTCGAAATATAAGTCAGGCCTTGTTGACCATTTTCAATGAAGCCTGTCGAAATTACAGGCTAACACCCCCCAAATTATTTTTTTGGCTTACCACCCTACAAAAATATTTTTGGACACACCTGAATATTTCAAATTGCACCAATAGCTTAAATTTTGCACCTATTTGCACCAAAAACCCAAATTTAATTTACCCAAAACACAACACAGTCACTGTTTCACGCACGCACAACTCTCTCTCAGACCCTCACGTTCTCTACGAGCTCTCTCACTCAACTCTCTTCTCACGGTGGGCGGTGGCTTCTCTGTTCTCTCTCTCTCTCTCTCTCTCACGGACCTGGCTTCTCTGTTCTCTCTCTCACTCAGTCTTACGGCTTCTCTGTTCTTCTCTCACAGCAGCAACTTTCTCTTTTCCATTGAACTCTCAAAAACACTAAAATAGGTTAGATTTCTTCTCTTTTCTAGTCTAATCTACGGAAGTGATTGTTTGATTCTTTGATTGAAAACCCTAATTGTTTAATTTTTGATTTGGGGAAAATTGAAAACCCTAATTATTTAATTTCTGATTTGGGGAAAATTGGAAACCCTAATTGTTTAATTGCTTAATTTCTTCCTTGTGACTTCTATTTTTAATTTTAAAATATGCTTCTAGAATCTTCTAGGTATTTCTTCTTAAGTCCACAGTCTCTTTTGGTAAACTTCTACCAAATTTTATTTACTTTTATGTGTTGGTGTATGCCCTAGTCGAATCTATTATGAACAGATTACCATTTGTACAACGTCTTCAATCATATTAAAGAGTATATCTGTAGATGTATATTCCCTCGTCAACATAAGACATTATAGTGATTTTCATTGCTAAGTTGGTGGATACTCTCCATCTTGTAAGGCATGTCATTGACCGGGATATTTGAAGGGATGTTCTCCTTGATTAGTTCTAATTAGATAGTTTTCCTTATTTACCTTTTGTATAAAATATACAAATTTTAAGAATAGTCCAAACTTTTATTTCATAAATACAAATATCTAGACATAAATTATTTCATTTTAAACTTAATTCCAACAATCAATTATACAAAATGAAATCTATTTAATATTAGTTTCATAAATGTTTATCCAAATTCACCAAACATAAGTGTGAGGGACTACAAAAAGGACATATTTGAGTTAAAACTGTGGAGAGGGAACTTCACAACCTTGAGGTTAGAGCATCAAGGGGGAAATACTTTTTTTACAAGAATTTGAGTTAGGTTCCTGTTACGGTTTGGATTGTAAGGGAGGGAGCTCCGGAACAATCAAGTGCTCAACCTAGAAGTTCCAATGAATTTGAATGGAACTTGGAAGAGGAAGCAATAGCAATGTACAGAATACTGTTAATTGCAAGTACATAGAATAAAGGGAAGAATATTGATTGAGCAATGATTGATGATTTTGCATTGATTTCAGTGAATAAGTACAAAATCTATCATTGGATTCCAGTACAGCTAGTACATCCTTCTAGAAGACTAATAAAGGAAATGACCAAATAACCAATGCAGTACAAAGTATAAAACTTGTAGTACAACTTTAGGTGAAACAGTAAATTCAATGTAACAGTAAAAAGACTACTAAATTACTGAGATAATAGTGACACGGTCACAATACTCCCTCATTGACAGCACTCTTGTCCTCAAGAGTGAAATTGAGGATACTCCTTCAACAAATCATAGTAAAACTCCCAAGTAACAGCTTCAGCAGGGAGATTTTTCCACTTCACCAGCACTTTAGTGGCAGCCACATTACCACGTTTCACCATCTTCCTGTCTAGAATATCCTCAGGCTCTCCCTTAGCAAAATTAGCAGTAACAGTTGGATGTTGTATCACAGTGGCAGTAAGGATAACACAGAGTTTTAACTGAGACACATGGACCACATTATGAATCCCAGTAGAAGGAGGTAACTCCTATTGATAATGCAGCCTGTCCAACTCTATCAAGCACCTTGTGAGGTCCATAATACTTAGGATTAAGCTTATGGAAGGTCTGGTTTCTGAGACTAAACAGCCTATAAGGCTGCAACTTCAGGAACACATTATCACCAATGGAGAATTGCCTGTCACTCCTATGTTTGTTGCTCTACTGTGCCATACGATTCTGAGCACGAATTAAGTGAAATTTCAACAAACGAATGGCTTCCTCCCTAGCAGTCAATGATCTGTCTACAATCAGATTGGAGGATTCATCAGGCAAGTAAGGCAAATGTAATGGAGGAGGCTGCCCATATACAACCTCATATGGAGTTGTTTGAATGGATGAATGAAAATTAGTGTTGTACCACCATTCTGCTAAAGGGAGCCACTGAGCCGAAGTAGATGCTTCCTCACAACACATACATCTTAAGTAGGTTTCTAGAGCTTTATTCACAATCTCAGTTTGCCCATCCGTTTGAGGATGATAGGCACTAGATTTGTGCAAAGCAACACCCTGCAGTGAGAAGAATTCCTTCCAGACTTCACTTAGAAATATTGGATCTCTATCACTCACAATAGAGATTGGCAGACCCTGCAATTTAAATGTAGAGTCCATGAATAGTTTAGCAACATCAACAACAGTAAAAGGATGAGCCATGGCTAGAAAATGTGCATATTTGCTAAGTCTATCCACTACCACAAAAATGACTTGCTTACCATTGGATTTTGGCAGTCCCTCCACAAAGTCCATACTTATGGCTTCCCAAATACGTTCAGGAATGGGAAGAGGTTGCAGGAGGCCAGGAGAAGGAACCTGTTTCCCCTTGTTTCTTTGACATACAGTGCATTCACGCACATAAGTTTGAATATCTCTGGTCATTCCTCTCCAGAAGAAGAGAGCCTTGACCTTGGCTGCAGTATTGTCACGGCCAGAATGTCCACCAGTTGCAGAGTCATGCATCCATTGCATACTGAAACTTTTGGTGGTAGAGTCATTCCCCACTACTAGCTTGCCCTTTCTTCTTAATGTTCCATCCTTCCATACAAACTTAGCTCCTTCAATGCATCAGTTTTGCAACCCAAGCAGTTTTCCCTCCCTTCTTTATACTGGATTTCAAACTCAAATCCCATCAGTTTTGCAACCCAAGCTTGCTGGAATGGGGTAGTCAATTTTTGTTCAAGTATGTACTTTATGCTTCTTTGATCAGTTCTTATCACAAAGGGTTTGTGAGCTAAGTATGTGCTCCATTTTTGGATGGCATAAACAATTGCAAGCATCTCTTTCTCATATATTGACAGAGCTAGTTGCCTTGGTCCCAGAGCCTTACTAATATATGCTACAGGATGGTGTTCCTGCATCAAGACAGCACCAATTCCACGTCCAGAAGCATCAGTCTCCAGCACGAACGTCTTAGAAAAATCAGTTAGAATTAACACAAGAGTAGTGACAAGTGCATTCTTCAATTGTTGAAAAGCTACAGAGCTAATTCATTCCATTCAAACCCATCTTTCTTCAACAAGTCTGTTAAAGGCTTGGCTATCTTTCCAAAGTCCTTAACAAACCTCCTGTAATATCCTGCCAACCCAAGAAACCCGCTGAGTTGCTTGACAGATACTGTGCAGGCCATTCAAAGACTGCTTTAACCTTGGCAGGATCAGTAGAAACCCCCTCCTTGGTAATAAAGTGGCCCAAATATTCAACTCTTGTAGTAGCGAAATGGCACTTGTTCTTGTTGAGATACAACTGGTTGGTTCTCACAGCTTCAAAGACCAGAGTCAAATGTTGCAAGTGGTCTTGCAGTGATGAACTGTAGACTAAAATATCATCAAAGAAAATGATTACAAATTTTCTAAGAAACTCATGAAATAAATGATTCATTAGTGCTTGAAAGGAGGCAGGGGCATTTGTCAATCCAAATGGCATTACGAGATACTCATAGTGACCACTATGAGTTTTAAAAGTTGTCTTGTACTCTTCCCCTTCACACATCCTCAATTGATGATAACCTGATCTCAAGTCCAGCTTGGAGAATATTGTTGCACCACCTAGTTCATCCATTAGGTCTTCTATTAGAGGAATAGGGAACCTGTCTTTAATTGTATGATGATTGAGGCGCCAGTAATCAACACATAACCCTAACCAACACAGTAGGTGATGAGAAAGGACTATTACTGTGCTGTATAACTCCCTGGTTCAACATCTCACTTACCAACTTATCAACAATATCTTTTTGCACAATAGAATATCTATATGGTTTCAAATTCACAGGACTAGTGCCCTCCTTAAGAGGTATTTTGTGATCAAATCCTTTCCTAAGAGGAGGCAATACAATAGGCTCTTTGAAAATGTCCTGATAGTTATCAATCAAATGTAGTATTTCACTAGGGACAGGGCAGTCTGACTCACCTTACTGAGACACAGTACAAGCAGGAATTATAAATTGTGGAGTAGACTGATTCACCTGCAGAAAACACAATTCTGCTCCTTGATCAACAGCTGCATTCATTGCATCATTGGAGATGAGTTTAATTCCAGGAGCCTTAGCACCACGAAGATGGACTTTCCTACCATCCAGAGTGAACACCATCTGCAACCTATTGAAATCCCAGAGTATTGGTCCAAGTGACCACAACCATTGGATGCCCAAAACCAAGTCACAACACACTAAGGGCATGACAATCACATCAGCAACAAACTCATGATTGTGCATTGTCCATCTGAAATTCTTTCAGATAAAGAGTGCCTCCAACTTGTTTCCACCACCACCAGTGATTGACATGGGCTTGATCTCCACAAGCTTGCAGCCAAGTTTCTTTGCCATGTTTAGATCCAGGAAGTTGTGAGTGCTTCCATTATCCAACAAAATCTGGAGAATTAGCTTGCTGTACCATCCTTTCACTCGCATAGTTTGATAGTTTGAAGAACCTGACATGGCTTGTAAGGAAATCTGAGGACTCTCCACTTCCTCTACTGCAGTTAACACTGGCTCAAGATCATGGTCTACCACTTCTTCAATCACAGGCTCATCTTCTCACCTTCCATAATCATCAATTGGTTACCTGTTCCACGGTGTTTTAGCTGGTGTCCAGAAGTGAATTTCTCATCACAATACCAACAGAGTCCTTTTGCACTTCTTTCATCAAGTTGTGCCTTACAGTAGCGTGGAATAGTACTAGGGGTAGGCTGTTTCTGGCTAGGTGTGTTTGTGAGGAGTGGTGTTTGGTTAGTTTTGCTGGCTTGTGTTTGGTTTTTGGGTGTGAAAGGGGTATGTTTCTGGGTAAATTGGCTTGATAAGGGTCTGGCTGCTTCACAAAACTTGGCCAAATTGGCAGCGTGTGCTACTGTTGTTGGATTGAACATGCGAACATGGGCTTGGGTGGTGGGTTTCAGACCAGTTAAAAAGATACTTAGGGCATTCTCAGGCAGAATACTAACTTGAGTCAAAGCTAATTCAAACTCATCAATGAAATTCTGGACAGTAGATGTGTGTTTTACCTGAATCAGCTCGGCCAATGGATCTTCATACAGATCCCCAAACCTTCGTTTCACATCTGCAGAGTACTGATTCCAGAGTGGGTACTGATCAAACCTTCCTCGCATATAATTCAGATGCCATTGCAACACGAGACCTTCAAGGTGGATGTAAGCGAGACGCACGCGAGACTCCGGTGGTTTTTCATCGAGCAAGAAAAACTGTTCGCACTTGTATAACCAGTCCTTGACCTTCTTTCCATCGAATCTAGGGAAATCAACCTTAGAAATTCGAGTGGAGTAGTGACGAGCAGCAACATTGTTGTCATTGTTCACTACAGGTTCTGGGATCTGCACCGGCGGTGGCCGATTCGCGGTGTTGCTCTCCGATGATGGTCCTCGACCTTGCGAAATGATTAGGGCTCTCAATTCTTCAAGGCGACTTCCCAGATCATCAAAACGCGCATTGTTCTCAGAACGATTCTCTTCAACCTTGGTTTCAAGCTCTGCAAGAGATTGACTGCGTGTTGACGTCATCAGGTACCAGGCGTTGCTTTGATACCAATTGTTACGATTTGGATTGTAAGGGAGGGAGCTCCGGAACAATCAAGTGCTCAACCTAGAAGTTCCAATGAATTTGAATGGAACTTGGAAGAGGAAGCAATAGCAATGTACAGAATACTGTTAATTGCAAGTACAGAGAATAAAGGGAAGAATATTGATTGAGCAATGATTGATGATTTTGCATTGATTTCAGTGAATAAGTACAAAATCTATCATTGGGTTCCAGTACAGCTGGTACATCCTTCTAGAAGACTAATAAAGGAAATGACCAAATAACCAGTGCAGTACAAAGTATAAAACTTGTAGTACAACTTTAGGTGAAACAGTAAATTCAATGTAACAGTAAAAAGACTACTAAATTACTGAGATAATAGTGACACGGTCACAGTTCCTCTCAGACTCTCACTATGTGAAATGTCCATGTTACAAACCTAGCATGCTCTGACTAGGCCACACCACTTGGAGTAACTATTTTTCCTTTGCTTACATAATTTCACATCCAATCTTAAATTCAATGGAAAACTTACCAACAAGGGTTCTGAGCGGTAATTAAGTTTGGATCCCACTCCAAAGTCTCGAAATTTTGGCTATGCCAAAAACTCTGTTGGCGTTAGAGAACCACACGGACTGTACGAGAATAGATTCTTGTGATTGTCTTTTTATTAAATGTATAAGGTGATTCAAATATGTCTTTTACTAGTTACTAGTACTTATTGATTTCTCTCACTTGTTTTCTGTCTCTAACAATTTTTTAAGGAAGAATTAAAGTCCGGCCTGGAATCCTTATCATCTAACTTTTTTTTATTGAAATGGAGGCCCAACAAAGTGGCCTGGTATCGCAAAAACTCTCTGAACCCCATTCTAATTTTTGCAAGCAAAAACTGAAAGTCAATATAGCCCTATGCAATATTTCCCTATGCATAATGTAGTTATTTTCAGGAGCTTAATCTAGGCCTGATTAACGCCCTTATGTGTAATGTTTCGATGCACTTTACCCGTTATCAACAAATTATTGACAAAAATACAATATATAGCCCTATGATTATTTCAAATGAACTGCAGACGAGACTCTTACTTTTGCACCAAACACATGAATGTGTTAACTTTATTGTAAGGGCCGATGACAAATATCTACATAGTAATGTTTTGATTGCGTTTTCATTGTTACACTTACAACTATGAATGAATGTTCAAGTGGCTGGTGTTTTTGACCATTCTTTTTCATATGTAGTTATTACTTCTTACCAATTTCTTTCACATTCCTTATATTTCACTAGCTTCTTCATTAAGGTGAGTAATAAATATATCCCCAAACTATGCACGAGTACATGATCAGTATCTTTGTGAAGACAAATTATTTTGGAAACAAGAGCTCTTATACATACTATGTTAATAACCACATTCAAGATTGGTTATTCAACTAAAGCTTTTGTTAGAAAAGTTAAGATTTAACTAACTATAAAAGCTACTACATCAGCTACAAGGATTTAATACTACTCTCCTTTCATTCCCTTCAAGAATTTGTGCACTTGAAGCATGGTAGGTCTGTTTGCAGGATTATCAGATAGACAAACACAAGCAATCTGCAGCATTTGAAGCATCATCTGCTTAGAATCCGCGTCGAGAACTGTCGGATCAAGAACATCAGCAGCCTGTCCCTTCTTGATCTTCTGACCAACCCATCCAACCAAGTTCCCACCTTCAATCTCTTTGAAATCTGGTCCAGTTGGCTCTTTCCCAGTCACCAGTTCAAGTAAAATTACCCCAAAACTGTAGACATCTCCTCTTGTTGTTGACCTCCCACTTTGTCCATACTCTGGTGGAATGTAACCAAATGTTCCAGCAATATCAGTAGTGATATGAGTCTCACATGCACTTATCAGTCTTGCAAGTCCAAAATCAGCAACTTTAGGCTCAAAATCTTCATTCAGTAAAATATTGCTGGCTTTAACATCTCTGTGAATTATGTGAGGTATGAAACCATGATGAAGGAAAGCCAATCCTCTAGCTGCACCTGTTGCGATTTTGTAACGTTTGTTCCAGTTAAGGATTTCGAGACCTCCTGTCCTATTTCTCAGCCAAAGATCTAAGCTCCCATTTACCATGTATTCATAGACAAGTAGTTTCTCCTCACCAATTGAGCAATATCCAAGTAATGCAACAAGATTTTGATGCTTCACCTTGCCTAAAGTTTCCATTTCAGCCATGAACTCGCGATGACCCTGCGTTTTAGCTTCGCTAAGCTTCTTCACAGCAACTATTCTTCCATTTGGTAGAGTGGCCTTGTACACAGTTCCGAAACCTCCGTCTCCGATTATATTTGTCTTGCTGAAGTTGTCAGTAGCTTCAAGGATATCAACCAGAGTTAATTTCAGAAGAGGCTGCTCAAACATTGCTACATTGATACTCAAAGGTTCCTTTGATCTGCTGCTGCTCAAGAAATAAAGATTTTGATCCAGATAGCTGTTAAGTTTGCGGTCCTCGAGTTCCTCAGGATCATTTTGTGTCTTGGTAAACCATCTATGTAGAACAAAAGCAATGGTTAAAGTTACCAATATGACTGATATGGTAATTCCAGCAAGCCTCAATACACTAAACAATGCATATCTACTGATGCTTTTGACGTGACAAATTGTACCCAACATCTGGCCACAGAGATTTCTGTTCCCTGCAAATCTAACTCTTGATAAGTTTAGGCAAATACCACTTCTTGGTATAGGCCCCTCCAATCTGTTTTCAGACAAATCTAGGTAATTCAAATTAACTAAGCTGCATAACTTCTCTGGAATTATTCCAGATAGCTCATTACCAGAAACATCAAAATACTCCAGCTGCATTAGATTGCCAAGGTCTAAAGGAATTTCTCCGGTCAACATATTTCGATGAAGATCCAAAATTGTCAAGTAGGAAAGATTTCCTAAAGACCATGGCAAGTTCCCATTGAAGCAATTGTCACTTAAATTCATTGTCTCAATCCTCCATGTCATGGAGGTTGAGAAAAGCTCCCCTACTTGGCCAGAAAGCCTGTTCTTCTGCACGTAAAGCCCAACAAGGCTTTGCACGCCTGATAGCGCGGATGGAAGCTCTCCACTGAGCTCATTATAGCTCAAGTCCAAGTGAGTCAACTCCTTCATGTTCTCAAAACTATTTGGAATTGGACCAGACAGCTTATTACCTGTCAAATTCAGCTTCACCAAACCACTCAACTTTCCGAAACTTCCAGGGATAGTTCCCGAGAGTTGATTCTGTCCGAGATACAAACCTTGGAGTTTGACAGCATGTCCAAGCTCTGGTGGAATTGAACCAGACAATAAGTTGCTAGACAAATCCAAAGTTGTGAGATTTTTCAAGCGTGAGAGTGATCCTGGAATGCTTCCAGAAAGCATGTTGTTGCTGAGTAATAGATCCACAACCACTACACAGCCTCCCAGTTCATCAGGTATAGTGCCTGACAATCTATTGTGAGAAAGATCAAACACACCAAGGTGTTGAAGAAAGCTCAAATCAGGGACGGTATGCTGTCGAAAATACGAGGATTTTTTGGCAGGAATAGACCCAGACAGATTATTATGGGAAAGAACAAGGCACTGTAATTGGCTTAGTTCCACCAATTTCTCAGGAATAGAACCATTGAGTTGATTGTTTCCTAGGTCCAATGTAGTGAGGGAAATGCAGTCACCAAGCTCAGTTGGAATATTCCCTTCAAGCCTATTTCCATTCAAATTAATAACCGAAAGAGATGCAAGACTTCCAATTTCCTTAGGAATAGTACCTGTTAGATGATTATTGCTAAGAACAAGTCTCTGCAGACCAACAGCATTGCCAATCTCCATGGGAAGAGAACCCTCCAAGTTGTTATTAGCAGCAGAGAATTCAAGCAGTGATGATGATAAGTTCCACAAACTAGAGGGTATTTGTCCACTAAAATTGTTGGAGTCCAAGTCCAGCACCATCAAGGGAAGCTCAGAAAGGTACTGTGGTATAGAACCAACAATTTGATTGTTCATCAAAACCAACTGAGTAAGGTTCTTACAATTGACAAACACCTTCTCAATTGAACCACTAAGGAAGTTATCATCAAGATCAATCTCCGAAAGCGAGGCAGCGTTACAAAGCTCCTCAGGTATGGGACCTGTCAACAAGTTACTGCTCAAACTAAGGTGAGCCATCATAGAACAATTCCCAAGCTCAGGTGGAATCACACCAGAAAAACGGTTGGCAGAAAGCAAGAGAGAATCAACATTAGTCCATTTCCCAAGCCAAGAAGGCAAAGGACCATGAAGTTGATTCTTTTCCGCTGAAAAATTTATTATTGGAAGTTCAGAAAGCTCCTCAGGCAATGACCCAGAAAGTGAATTGAAAGAAACCATTACAGACCTTAAGTTCTTACAATTTCCCAGCTCAGCTGGAATTGACCCATTAAGTTGAGCAAAAACAAGATTCAAAATTTTTAAATTCTGCAACTTCCCAATAAACTTTGGGATAGAACACTTCAAAGGGTTATAAGAAAGGTCAAGTTTGGTCAACGATTTGAGCTTTGACATTTCCTCAGGAAATGGACCTTCAATCGAACAGGAAGGTGAATACAACACTTCAAGCTTTGAAAGCTCACCAATTTCTTTAGGCAATGTACCCGTTAACATGTTGATTCCAACGTAAAGTGCAGAAAGATTCTTCCAGTTCCCGATTTCCGGCGGAAGTTCACCGGAAAACGAGTTGTTTGATATATCAAGAGAAATCAAAGACGGTGTTCCGGTGAAGAGAGATTTCGGAAGAGAACCTGAGAGAAGGTTGTTGCTAAGGTCCAGGAACTGCAGCATGGTCAAGTTTCCGAAACTTTCCGGTATCTCCCCGTCGAGCCCATTGCCGGAGAGGTCGAGAGTATGGAGTTTATTCAAGAATCCCAACGCCGGTGGTATTTTTCCAGCAAACGAGTTGGAACCAAGTCTGAGAGTTTGCAAGTGAACTAACCCGGCGAGGTTGTCGGGTATTTCACCGGAAAACTGATTGTCTGCAAGGTTGAGAACTGTGAGAGAAGAAAGAGATGAAAGAGATAGAGAGAGTGTGCCTTTGAGATAACGAGAAGGAAGAGAAAGCGAGGTGACTCGGCCGAGTTGGCAGGTTACACCAACCCAGTTGCAGTGCGGGGTTTCAGTGTGCCATGAAGCCAAAACGTGAGCGTTTTGGAGACCATCTTTGAATGAAAGGAGAGAAATTTGTTCATTGTTATCTGCAATGGTATAACAAAGGGTGAAAACGACAAGGTACGAGAGTACAAGGTTGAAGGGAAAAGCCATGGTGTGAAGAGAATTAGTGTTTGTTGTTGTTGTTGTTGTATTTTAAAAGAAAAGAAATTTGGAGAAGGTGGTTGAACATGGAAATGCCATTGAAGAGGGTTGAGAAAGATGGGTGCTGTGGTGTAATAGTAATAGTAATGGTAATAGTGGCAGCGCAAAAGCCATTGCTATGAAATGAAATGAAGGAACTGAAGAAGAGAGAGAAAAGGTGGATTGGAGTGCCAAAAGAAGAAGGATTTGTCAGAGAGTAACACGTATCGCACGTGATTTCAATTTTCATAACTAATTACCAAATGCATTAAATTATTCTCATTATTTTCCTTCTCCATCTTAATACGTTAATTAATAATTGTAACAAAAAAAAAGGCTTAATTAATAAGTATTGTGTTATATTAAAAACTTACTCCATCCGGTCTCTGTTATAAAAGAAAAATACAAAAATCATAAAGACTAAAGGGGTAATTAAATGTGACGTAATTTAAGCCTTATTCCAAATATATACCTAGCATTAAATTTTTATACCCACTATGTGACTTTTTAGTAAACCTATATCTCACATTAAATAGGGGTATAAAAGAATTTTTAACAATAAATGTGTTTTGCTCACAAGAAAAAACAATTAATATGCTTTGAAAAGTGTATCTTTTTATTATAATTAGAACAAAAAAATACCAAAATTTTTCTTATAATAAATACCGAAGGAGTATCTTTTTTTGGTTCGTATCATTGCTGACTACCCACGTAGTATCCAAAAGCTTTCAATGAAAGATTAATCTTTGTTCGTGCAATTAAAAACTGATCTACATCAACTTATTTGTGATCCTGCATTTAACGGAGTTAGTTATTGTTGTATTATTGTTTCTTGTGCTTTTTTTTCAATAGGCAAAGTGGTTAGAAATTAGTGTGTTAGTAGTTAAAGTGGAGGGGGGGAGCGGGGTTCGAACCCCGTACGTCTACATTTTCACCAACGATGTCTCTTTCGTTCATGAGTGTTTAACTTGCCACGTTAGAAAAAATTGGAGAAGGAGAAATTTTATTAATCAAAGTATCACTAATAAACATTTTACAAATGTCTCCAAAAGGATTCGAACTTAACACCTTAAGAATATAAAGGCTAAAATCTTCTTTTTTTTTATGATAAGGCTAAGCTCTTAACACCAACTAACCCCTCAAATGTTTAACTTGCCAAATTGCTCTAAGCAAATGTCTTTAAAGTTTAAAGTATTAATTTAAATATTAATGATTGAGATTGACTATATAGTGAAAGATATTATTAAATGTATCAAGATTCAACCGATCAACTGTACACTCCTATCTACACCCGAAGAAAAAACTGCTACTTTCCTAGATTTTATTTTTCTAACTTAGCAAACCTATTGGCTAAGTTCCCTCAGAAAACACGGGTTAGGTTCATCTCTTTTTCATGTATTTGGGGAACTTTGTCTCTTCTATATGCGGTTTCCTGTGTTCTTCCAACCCTTTATTTTTCTTTCTAATAAACTAATAACTAATTTATGACTAATAATTTAGACTAGCTGTAGGACTAGCTAGTCTTGTGGGATTACCACATTGCACGGCTATAGTTACATTCCTCATATTAGAAAGACCTCACATTAAAATTTGACCTTTTCTTTAAATAAACTATGGTCCTCTTTCTTTCTTTTATACAAAAATGGTCCTCTTTGTTTATTCTTCTTTGCTTTGGCATCGAATAGAGAAAAGTGCATCATGCACTTTTTTTGTTTGGTTCTATCGCTGCATGGCATGTCAGTCAATTTCCTTTAATCGGTCTTTTTTTTTGTTTTTTTCTGACTTTCTTGTAATTTCCTTTAACATGTTTTTCCATAAGTGTTTTTTTCATAATATTTATATTCTTCATTTTGGAGATTTTAATTATTTTTTCGTTGTTGAATATAAAAGTTTGAGACAGGGAATCTGAATGGAATTAATATATGAAAGAGCACTCTATCATAAACATTAATATATGAGAGAAATATGAATAACGATACATGCAATTCGGTTGTCAAAAAAGATACATGCAATTGGTAAGTACTTATTAAATTTTAAATAAATTTAAAAATATAAAGATATATATATATATATAAAATTATTAAATACTTATTTATACTTCTTTCAAATAATTAATTTAAAATAAATGATTCAAAATTAATGTTTGAATAACAATATGTGCAACTAATTCAAGAGAATTTAAATTCATTATTATATAAATATATAAGTAATAATGACACAATATTTTAGGATATATTATGTAGAAAGGAAAGTCGTTATAAAAACTACGATATAATTTATAATATGTTATTGTAATAGTAGTTGAGTAATTTAGCTAGAATATTCACTTTTCTAAAACCCCTTTTTTAGGTTATCTAATTTTCATAAACATATATTTAAAAGTGGAATGTCAAAACTAGAAACGATATCATAAATAATTAAGAAATTTTAGAATATTATATTTACCTTTTTTTTGTTTTTTTTTTTCCATTTTCACTCCTTCAATATTACTTTTGTATTCAGTATTGTGATTTATTATAGTATTGTATTTCAATAAAAAAAAACTTAAAAAAAAGGTTATGTCATTGATATATAATTATGATGCTATTTCAATAAAAAAAATTCGAAAAAAAAATGTCATTGAGATATATTATTCTTTTGTCGATGTAAGAGTACTTGGATGAGTTTGCAGGGTCTCTTCCAGCTTAACCAAGGTCCTAGGTTTAAAGCCAGTCTTGGGCATGCAGCAATGTTAAATCTCTTAAGGGAGAGTTTTGCCGCTCATTATGGTCCTACTCGGCTCGACTCTGCAGTTGCGCGTAGAGGATACACAGTTTTTACCAAAAAAAATATTCTTTCTACAAATAAAACACTACAAAGAATTTGACTTTTACCTAAAGATCCAATAAATGTCACTAAATGTCAAAGCGTCTGTAGATTGCTGAAAGGTAAATATGTTTTACGGAACGTCCAATGTTGTTATTCACAATTTTTTGACTGTCACTACATCTTAATTTTATGTACTTTCCAGAACCTTTACTCATGATTTTTTGATTGCCACTAAAAACGTCTCTAGAGATAGGTCTTTTTTTTTACGTGAAGGTCATTTTAGTTGTAGTGGAAGAGTGAGGTACAAATATATTTGAGATTTTTTTATCAAAAAAATATTTGATATTTTTAAAAATTAAAAAATAACATTGAATATAATAATAATCTGAATCACACTTTATTCTTGTTTAAGACATTCTATAATTTTCTCATTTTAGAATTGGAAAATAGGTTCTCTCTTTCCCTCCAAAAGCCTCCTCCAATACCCTAGAGTTTGAAGAGGAGAGGAAGGGAAGACTTATTTCTTTTTCTAAATTATGGAAGCTATAAAATGTATTTTAAATGTTACCGATTACATATCATGTCAATTTTTCATTTTTTTTAAATCTCTAATATATAAGGAAATATTGTTACATACAATGGATTTGGTGGGTAATGTAAACCAAAATTATCACAGGTATTGAAATAAGGTTGCTTTGTTGAGACAACTATTGAAGATTGGATGTTGCAACTTCAACATTCTTTTAGGGAGGCAAATTTTTATTTGAATTTCTTAGCGAAGATTGGAGCTACTTGTTGTTATAGTATGGTTCTTTTAGAGGTCCCTCCAAAATAAGCTTCATTTGCATCTTAATGCTGATGTGTTAGGTGTTTTTTTTTGTCAGACCTTAACCATGTTTTCTTTTTTCTCTTTTGTAACCCAAAAAAAAAAAGACTTCCTCTAAGACCCTCTTATTAATAATGAAAGAGGATGTTTATCATCAACATATTTTTAATATTGAAAGAAGTTACAATAAAATGGAGGAAATTTGAAGATTATTTTCGAAACCCTCCTAAATCTTAAATTTATGATATTCCTAAACACTTTTAACTAGACCTCATTAAATTAATAATTTAAATATTATAATTAATTTTACATATGCATGTTTAGAATTTTTATTTTTTAAATTATAATACTTCAATTCAAACTTATTACCACCAATAAGGGCTGGTCTAGCAAAATCTGGTTTTGTTTCAAACAAGTCAGTCAGGTTATCCGACGCAGATTACTCACCGATCTGTTATAAGCAAATGTACTCATAAAGTCAATTTACTAAATATAAGCAAGACAAAACTTTTTTCTCCTGCTATATCAAATTTACCCCTATTCGTTACACTACTTTTCCAATGCAAATTTTTCCCAATAAAAAATTGAAAGCTTAGTTTTGGAATTTCATATCATTTTTTTAGTTTTTCTTAAAAATTGTATGGAGCTGTCTTTTGCTAATATTCAAAAACGGAGTACTAAAAAAAGTTGGACATACTGCTGTCCATGATTAAAAAAAATTATTGCCTCTAATTATACACAAATGATTACAGACGGTTCTGACATAACTGAGTGATTAAGGTTGGGATTTGGGATGTTTTTAGACATTAATTTTGGGGGGTTTGGGCTGGGTTGTGAATGCCGGAGTGCTGACGTGGGGTTATTTAAGTCATTATCATTATTATCAAGAAGTTGACTTTTTGTTGTGGGGCAAGTGATTTGAAGGGACGTGAGTGAGTGACCCATGACATTAGGGTGATTGGGGCATCAAACCAAAATAGTGTTTTCTCAGGCTCAGCTGTCTCTTCCCTGGAAGCATGCAGCAAACTTCAAATCAAATTAAGGGTATGTTTGGTTAGTGAAAGAAAAGTAGTGGAAAAGAAGAGAAAGGAAATGACGAGAAAAGAAGAGAAAAAGAGTTGAAAATGAGATGATTGTTTAGTTGTTTGGTTTGAGAGAAAGTAGAACGAAAGTGGAAGAAAGAGAAAACAATGTGTTTGTGAAAATGACAAAAATACCCTTAAATAAAAATGAATGATAAAGAGAATAGAATTAAATATGTAAAATATAGTCTTATCAATGTAACAAAAAGAAAACAATTATTTATTGAGAACTAAAAATAAATTATATTAATAATTTTAAAAATATTTATTTTATTTTGTAGAACTAAAAAAACAAAAACCTTTATTTTATTTTGTAAAACACAAATAATATCATAATATAAAAAGAAACAAACATTTACTAAAATTATAAATGATTATTTTTAAATAAATAGTAAATTTTGAACTATTATTATTTTTTTACAAATATTTATTAATAAATAAAAGAAAGTAAATTTATAAGGGTATTTCAGTTATTTTCCTAAAAAGCCTAACCTTTCTCTCCTTTTCTTCTCAATTTTGGAAGAAAAGTTTTATATGTGGGTCCCATATATTTTTTTCCCTTCTCCCCTTAATAATTTGCAACCAAAGGAAGGAAAAATTCTTGGAATGTGTGTTTTCTTTCTTTTATTACACTTTTTCTTTCTCTTCCTTCCTTCCAAACACACCCTAAATATTTAAGGCTCTGTTTGACGGGTTTCTATTTTCTGTTTTGAAATTTTCAAAAATCAAAACGAATTTCTGTTTTGAGTTTTAAAAATTTCAGAAACTAAAACCGTATTGATTTTTGAGTTAAGAAACTTTCAAAAATCAAAACTATAATTTAAAAAATGAACATAAAAGTGGTATCAAAGTGATAGTTGACAGTGGTCGGAGTGATGGTGGTCGGTGACCGGAGTGGTAGTTGACGATGGTCAGAGTGGTGGTCGGCAGTGGTCGGAGTGGTGGTCGGTGGTGCTAAAAGTAGTAGTTGACAAAGGTCGGAGTGATGGTCGGCGGTGGTCGGCAGTCGAAATGGTGGGCATTGGTGGTCAAAGAGGTAGTTGATAGTGGTCGGAGTGATGGTCGGTGCGGTGGTCAAAGGTGGCAAAGGTGGTGTGGTTGGCAGTGGTCAGAGTGGTGATCGATGGTCGAAATGGTGGTCAGTGGTGGTCAAGGTGATAGTTGACGGCGGTCAGAGTGGTAGTGGTCGTCAGTGGCCGAAGTGGTGGTCGGTTGTGGTCGAAGTGGTGGTCGGTGGTAGCCGCAGTGGTGGTTGGTGGTGGTCGACGGTAGTCAGAGTGGTGGTCGGTATTGGCCGCTGGTTGTTGAAGTGATGGTTGGTGATGACGTGGTAGTGTTTAAACAAAAACTGAAATTAGAAAATTTCTCTTTTTGGTTTTGTGTTTTGATGGAAAACTGTTTCAAAAACAAGGAAAAAATCAATTCAGCACCATTTTACCCAAACATGTTTTGGTTTTAAAATCGACTTTCAAAACAAAAAACCAGAAACTCAACTACTTTGATTTCAAAACCCAAAACCAGAAATGCCCAACCACCCCAAACGGGCCCTAAGTTTTTATGTAACAAACAAAAACTAATATCCTAAATTACCCTTTATCGAAATTTATTCTATATATTTTTTTACATTGCTAAGAATTTATTCTATTGAAATCCAATAAAATTTGAATCAATTGAATAGGTATTTGGATTAATATATCATTAAATTAAACGATATTAGTTAAAATATGCTTATATTTTACTTTTACCAGTCATATTATACAACGTTTTGGTTATTTTATACAAATTAAGAAAAATAGTTGATTTTATGTAGAAAATATAAATTATGAGTTACTTTATAAAATTATTACTCATTAATGATCCGAGAAAGATAAATTAAGAGAGATGATTAAATAATAAAAGTTATGATAGAAAAAAATTAAGGTTTCATTTATATTGTAAATCGTCATATAATTTTGACTAAAACGTCATATAATGAGACACATAGAGTATAGATTACTAATATTATTTTTGTTGTTCTTAGTGTTTTTTTTCCTGATAAGTGATACTAACTTCTTAGTGCTTGATTACTTCCCCTTCCCTTGCATTTTGTTTTTCTTTCATTTATTCTTACAAAATTAAGAAACATTAAATTTAATTTCCTATCTTTTTTGTTTACGATTTTTTTGACACAATTGTGTTTACTATTTAAAATGTATACAAATTTTTAAAAATGAAACAAAATGTTTTAAAAAATAACTAGGGTTTATTCTTCTATTTTGGTCTTTATTTCGGGCTCCCATGCTTCGTTTAAAAAATATAGAACATTTTTTTTGATATTATCTTATCTATAAATCTTAGGGAGTGGTCTCCCGCCAAAACTTCATCCCCCTCCCCCGTTTTTTATTTTTCTATTTTGAAATAATTTGTAGTGTGGTTTAAGGTACTTTTTTTATAAACAATGTTAGTGGTGTGGAGGAAATGTTAGTTTCCCGGGTTTGAACTTTAGACCTCCTTCTTGCACTCATTTGGTGCACTCCTTCGGTATCATTTAGCTCGCCAACTGAGCTACCTTCTTGGGATGTGTTTTAAGGTACTTGATCGTTTAAAATAAAATATTAACAGTTCAAATACACAATGTTTCTTAATAGTCAACTTGGTGAAAAAGAAAATCAGTTTCGTAGAAAAATATGGAAAGTGTGATGCTAAACAGTGTGTTTTGGGATAGTTTAGCGTTCAAATTTTTTTTAACTATTCAAATACACAAAAGTTTGTTCCTTAATAACCAGTTTGTTGAAAGAAAATAATAGTTCTGTAATAAAATACGTAAAGTGCGATGTTAAGCCGTGTGTTTTTGGGGTATTTTAGCATTTGGAAAAACTTTAACTATTCAAATATGCAAATTTTGTTCCTGCATAACTGATTTGGTAAAAAAAAACTTGGACAAAATAAGTAAAGTACGATGCTAAGCAATATGTTTTGGGAAACTTTAGTGTTCGTTATAAATTTCAACTATCCAAATACGAAGAATTTGTTCCTCAATAATCGGTTTAGTAAAAATAATATAATTTTGTGACAAAATACGCGAAGTGTGATTCTTAGCAGTGTGTTTTGGGCCACTTTAGTGTTCGGAAAAAATTTTAACTGTTAAAATACTCCAACTTCATACCTAAATAACCGGTTTAGTTTAGAAAATTCATGATAAAATACGTAAAGTGTGATGCTAACCAGTGTGTTCTGTGATATTTTAGCGTTGAGGAATTTTTTTAACTGTTCAGATACTCAATGTTTGTTCCTCAGTAACTGGTTGGTGAAAAAATAACAATTTCATGGCACTAACCGTCTAACTCACCCTTTTAGTGATTCCACCACTTTAAAAAATAAATTTATTTTTATACTATATTCTATTTATGTTTTTTTGAACCTTTTAAAAAATAATTTACTTTTGTCCCCATCGGTCCTTATATTTTGAAATATTTATTGAATCTATTGGTCCCTCACTGTTTGGTTGCCTTTGCAATTTCAACGAAATGGAGACGTTGTCTCTCGAGTTCGAACCCAAGTGTGAGCAGTTGTATTGTGTGTGGTGTTTATTTTCCATTTCAAATAGACAAAAAAAAATCACAAATATATTTTTTAAATTTTTTAGAATTTATGGTTTATAGCTAGGAGTAACTCATTTTTTCTTAATATCTATTAATAGTCATTTTAAAATATTCTTATTTAATTTAAAGTTATAATTTAATTTTTCTTCACAGTTATTAAACTATATATTTATAAACCAACACCGTTACTATAGATTATGTGTATAGAACAATTTGTCTGGGTTATGTCTGTACAAACTCTATTTTAGTTCTTAAGTTTTCAATTGTCTTTTTTTTATTACACAATGTTTTTAATTCCTACCTACCTTCAATTTAAACAAGGTTTTTTCAATTTGCAATTTAAAAAACAAATTTTACCCCAACAATAATTCTAATTAACTAGAGTTTTTACCCCGTGCAACGCACAGGTCAAAGTGCTAGTTAAAACTTAAGGTTAGGAGATGACGCCCCAGTCAAATGTCAGGAAGACCTTCGGGCTCTTTGATCACTTACGAAAGTAATTACGTTTACCTCACGCCAAAGAGACTATTGGGAATTCAAACTTGAGACATTTCCAATACAAATTCCTTTATGCCTACTAAGCCTACCCTTGAGTTAATATAGAACATTTTTATGCATTGTAGCATCGTTTGTTTATTTAAAATATTTGTGTGATAAAAAAAATAAAAATATACTCCCTCTATTTGAAAGTGGCTTTAGAGAAATAGAAAAATTCAAATTAACTACTATTGTTTTAACATTTGGATGTAGCATCAATTTTTTATCCTAACTAATTTTACTTTTTTTTTTGTGTAACCCCAATCTTACATCGTACATTACATGTATAAAAATTGGTCATTAAAAGTGAACTTTCTGGTAATGATTTGAGTTGTTGTTATACATAGGAGGTGTATTGTGTAATACAGAATCAAATCTTCAACATTACTATCAAGGAGTACAAATTAAAAAGTAGTTAGTACATTATTTTTGTAGCCAATCATGATGAATGGGATTTTTTGATTTACAATGGCAGCAGCTACTGGATCAGTTAGAGTGATAATGGGTATCGTGACCAGTTATGTCCTTTTGGGTGCGTAGTGTACTCACAAATTTGTCGCGATGAGGAGATTTTATAAAGACAAAATAGTGAAAAAACCAAAAAAAGTAGAGGGTTGAATTGAAGACCAAATCAAATCTTCACTTTACTCATTGTTGAATCGTACTAGATGAGGATTATCATGTGCAGCCCCATCCCATGCTAATGTGGTCCCTATGCCTAAAGTTTCGTATTCTGTATCTGCCGCAGCATAAAGCAAAATTTGTTGCATTCCTTTTTTATGACTCACCCATTGCTTGTGAGCTAACAGAACACACAAACCAACCACTTATTACCTTGATGACTTATCCAATTATATAGTACTGCATTTTTATAACATTTTATCTATGAAAATGTTTTTGTTTTTATTACATTAATTACACTTTTGACCCTAGATATTATTTGTGTTATTAATTAAGAAAAATAAAAAGGGTAAAAATGCAAAAAAATAAATAAACGCTATCCACTAAAATGCTACATTTCAAAAAACGTTAAATACTATCCAAAAAACACTAAATGCTAGTACTTATCAAATACTTGTATTCGTCGATCGCTAATCAAATATGCTAGACTCATTTACTATCCGATGGGATGCGCCAAACCAAAAAAAAATTGAAGTATCATTTGGGGGCATACGTAATCAAAACTTCTGGTTAAAATTGCATCATTACAAAACCGAAAGGACAACATTATCAATTGATGGAAGAAATGTAACTAGAATAAATAAATTTAGAAGACCAAAACCGCACAATTTAGAAAATTTGAAGACTCAATTTGTGCAATTACTGGACTAAAATTGCACAATCAATATAACAAGAGGACCTGATTCGTCCAAATAAAAATCGGGTGAGATGAGAAGTGCAATTAAGCTTCCTTTATTTTACGTGAAGAATAATAATGTCAATTAAGGTTTGAATATTAACTTGTCCAACTGTAAATCTGGTGTGCTTAAAATATTATGAAGCTGCTATAGCTATGTAACCTCAGACAGTGATGGAAAATAGTTTTGCAGTGTTTGGAGCTATAGCACCGACAAATATGGACGAAACCACAGTGAAACAAATGTGTTAGATCAGAGGTGGTCCTGATTGTGGCATGGCAAGTCAGGCAACAGAGGAGGAGAAGAAGCAGAAACATAAACAATAAGTATCGCTATCAATCTAATATATTCAGAACCCAAATATATACACATTGTATTATTATTGATATACTGAATTACTGATCAAACTTACAACATTCCTGTCACCAATGCAACCTTTTACCAACCTGGCCTCCATGATACATCACCATCTCAATTCACTTTTTTTTCTTACTTCAATTTAGTGGCCATGCTTTTCCATCAAACTAGAAACAATGTTCCTGTTATAGCATTATTTCAGGTGGTGTTGTTCTTCATGCGTGCATGTCACTATCTCTCTGCATATATTCAATGTAAAATTGAATTGCTTTTTTATCTCTTAATCTTAAGGACTTATACATGAAATTTGATTTTCTTCAAATGCAGAAATCTGGATCAGCTTTATTGTATTTCTAGATTTCAATTCTGCTGTTGTCTTTTTCCCGTTTTCAAAGCATTTCTTGTTCCAGTCATCTGGAATGATGATGCCAATTCAATTGAAGTTTCAAGTCGAAAATAAATTATAATGTGCCTTTTCTAGGACACGTATTATTCTGTCATTGTAAGTGATAAACTTCATTCCATTTTATGCTAAATTGCATTTTTGGTCATTTATCTTTAGTCTTAGTTTCAATTTGGTATATTATTTTTTTCTTACTTTGGTCATTTACGTTTCAAATCTGTGTCAAAGGGGTTATTTATATATGTTGTTCAATTTTGTCCTTCAAGTTTGGTCTATCTGTGTTTCAGTTTGGTCTATTTGTGTTTTTGTTTTAAATGACCAAACTGAAACATACCATACCACCAAATTGAAACATATCAAACATAAAACACCCCCTAGACACGGATATGAAACATAAAGAATCAAAGTGGAAAAAATAAATAAAAGACCAAACTAAAACTAAAGTGGGAGGTTTTACCAACCAGAAGTAACCTTCTTCGGAGATATGTCATGTGTGAGAACAATTGCCCAATGTGTGAAGGTAATCCGGAAAATGAATGGCATGCTTTCTTTGATTGTGTACATGCGGAGGAGAGTGTGTGGGAAGCTGCGGGTTTGAGGCAACTTGTTACGACTGCGATGGAGGCTTCAGAGAGTTTTAGAGAATGTTTCTTTCGTCTCATGACAGACCTGTCCGATAGCAATAAGAAAAGGTTTGCAATGATATTTTGGGCATTATGGCGTAGAAGGAACGATAAGGTATGAGCAGGAGTACTGCAACCCGCAAGCCAAGTGGTCAATAGGGCGATGGATTTGTTCCATAAGTGGGGGTTGGCTCGCGTGAAGAGAAGGGCTACAACAACCTAAAGTTCAGCTCAGAATTTACAACATCATCTGGCGTAGACCACCGGCAGGGACGTATAATGTGGATGCAGCATTATTCACTAGTGACAACATGTATAATATTAGAATGTGCATTCGTGACCTCACAAGTGCTTTTTACAAAGGGAAAACTATATGGTTTAATGGTTCTCTAACACCACAAGAAACGGAAGCAATGAGACTACAAATGTAATTTACTCTAATTTTTAACATTTGCTAACGAAAATTCTTATTGAGAATTTAATCTATATATATTGAATTGCAACTGAAATTATCATGCACCCATTTTTGTGTTTCCAACTGCATAATTTAAATAGATATTTATTTTCTTGTTGATCTTCTTAGTGAGAATTTACTATATGTCAAATTGTTTAGGTATTGAATTTGCTACGAATTTTAAATAGGTATTTTTTCTTGTTGGTCATCTTCAAAGGCCCCCCAACTCTATTTTCTTTGGGGTCATTATGGCACTAGTCTACTACATATTATTAAATATCAACTTTATAATTTGGCTCGAGCTTTTATAACAATGCGTGACCTACCAACACAAGTTCATAATTGGGTTATTTACCATACCGAATGGCGGATGCACATATAGTTTAATGGGGGAATTGACCTTACAAACTAGTATTTTTTTTAACTTAAACCTACTTAATAATACCCCTAGCTATGAAAATATAGGAATTATTGACATAAGCAATGGGGACCTGTATGTATTTCAGGAGTTTTAATTGAATCTCCTGAAAAATAAAAATTTAGGCTTATACTCTCAATTCTTTCAGTTTTGATAGTTAAATAAAGACTAAATTTTTATTTTATTTCCTGAACTTACACAATCTCTTCTACTTGATTCTTAAAGAGTAAAAAATAATAAGTATATATCTCAATAATTTGTGAACTCTATCAAATTAGTTTCTAAAATTTAGGAAATTTGTCTCACTAATTTTCGTTAGCTAGGGACTATCTATAAAACTTTGAGAATTAATTTGATGAACACCATATATTTTACGGACTATTTATTATACTATCATGTCATGGTACTAAATTGGAGAATATATGTAAACTTAGAGACTAAATTCGGGATTTACTTTTAAAAAACTTTAGAGCTAAATAGTTTTGTTTGAAAAGAAGATTTTCAACAATCTTATAACCGGCAATATTGACGGTGGTTTTTTTTGCACCCCCTGATCAAGGGTCCTACGTCTGTCACTGTAAATAAGATAACTTTTGTAAATGAACGTAGAAAATTATAACAGATAAAAGAGAGAATGAATTAGTACTAGCTTTACTCTTCTAATTTTTATGGTTCTACTAACAATAAATACAATAGTGACACAGAATAAATTAGATTTGTAGTAGTACCAACAGCAATGTAGCATCAAATAGGGTTTAGAACTTTCATTAGCAATTTCAGTGATTCCGTTAAAAAGTAACCTTTCTTATATTAATTACTCCATTTGTTTTTAATCTTTGGTATTTTTAGTTTATTATACACAAATTAATATACAATTAATTTGTGTTAGCTAATTACTAAAATATTTCTTTTTTAGTTGTTTTGGGATAGTTGAAATCAAAATAAAAAAGTGAATAATTGTCTCGAGTCTTTAAAAGATTCAATAAATATAAATGGTATATTATTAAAAAAAATAATAGTAAATTATACATTAAAGTTTTAAAACTACCATTATTTTAGGATAAAAATAAAATAATTAAAAGTATAAAAAGTAGAAACAATGGGAGTAGTACCATACTACCATTAATTAGTGCATGCATGACCAAAAGAGAATTCTTATTAAAGGGTAATTTTCTAGGGAAAAGAAACAAGCAGAGTTATATCTCTGCCATGGCAAGAAAGAAAGGCATGCAGTAGTGCAGATTAATAATGCATTGGTCAGCAGAGACCCCCATAAACTAACAAGCACCAACCAACCATTCACAAAAACAGTGAGTGAATTGGATTTGCATTCGTCAGCATAACCAGTGTAGCTTAAGAAACAAATTAAAATAAAGTAATGGCATTTATCAATTGAATTGGAGGTAGAGTTTGTTTGGTGATGCGTTATTAATTACTACTACTACTAGTAGCATCTTGTTGGGATTGAAGAGATGAGTAATGGCATTCATATGGATTGGAAGCGTGTACGCTTAAATATGATCTCAATACTTGGAAATTATTTTTCCTCAAATTGATCCCTCAGTTTTTTCTAACTGCAAAACAATTGTTCTTAATATGGAATTTTGACAAAGATTGTGATATGACCTTGCGTGACCAAAGCCCAAGTGGTTCCAATCCAAATCAAGCCTCTGATTTTCACTGCTCCTCTATTTATTTTATTGGCAAAGTGATTGAGATTGAAAGAGAGATTGTTGTTTTACTTTAGTTCTTCTTTGGTTCACAGTTGATTGATGTTTAAAAATATGAATTCCTCTATGCAAGGATTTGAATTTGTGATATGTAATAAATTGGCAACACTATCACTTTTTCTTCTTTGTATTTGTCTTGAAGTGCATAATAATAATATAATAATATTAATAATGTATGATACAGATGAAAATTGGTCGAAGCAGTGTACCGAAAGAGTTGGATTGAAGTACGAGTTGTAAATAAGATCATGCACTGCCAATCTGCCATATACTGTGTTGGGGCCCCTTTTTAAGTTTTGGGAGTTGAATTGGAATCTTTATTTTATCGTTTCTTTCTCATTTTTTACCAAAACTATTTTCTGTAATCATAAATCAATTGCAACCATTTTCAGGAAAACCTACTACTGCCAGTGTGATTTTCTTACACCTTTAAGATGCATTCAGATTTTTTTCTTTACTTTTTTTGGTGAGTAGCTGCATTCAGATATAATGCAGCAAAACTATTATTTACATTGTTAGCTGGTTTTTTTTTTCTAACGTGTTAATTATATTGTTAATTTAATCTATATATTAAGTACATGTCTCTCAATTTTACTTTTGATTATTTATACTAGTGAGATAAATTAGTGTAGTGGATAATAATTTGTTAGTTGTTTTTCATAAAATGCCAAAATTTACTATTTACACCCTCCATTAAAAAAATACTACCATTGGTCTACAATATAAGAAGCAAAATATTATTTTTTTGTCCGAAATATAAGAAACAAATTCTATTTTTAAGATGTATTAAATGATAAATTTTGAATTTATCTCTATTTAAGTAGTGTAAATAGAAATAATATTATTAATTAAGAGTATAAATTACCGCTTAATAAAAAGAATAAAAAAAGAACAATTTTGAAATGAATTTAAATTTTTAGCCTAATTATGAGAATAGTTAATTTTTACGTCACTCTTTAGTACGTGCGATGTTTAGGAGTTTCTCAACCACTCCGAGTATTTGAAATTATATTTAATAGTCAATTTAAGTGGTATAACAATGAAATTTAAAATTTGCGAGATACTGTAGTAGTTAAAAATTTGATGCCACCGCTGTTCGCATTGTCGTCATGCCACCGTTAATATATGCATCGGTAATCACTAATCACCAACAAAGATAATTATTTTGGCTATCACCCACACAACTAGTACTAATAATCACCAACCTATAATGCAATGATCATTTCATCATTTTTTAATAAATCATTATTTTATTTACTATAGCATTCTACCAAAGCAGTACTAGTAGTACTAGCACTATGCACTATTTTTTTAAAAACATATAGAGCAACTTTTTGAACGGTTAATTAATAAAGTTTGTCAACCATTAAATTTCTTCTTGTACTACCAAGAAAAAAATTGGGCAAATTTATGAAATAATGCTATTACGGATGATTTACGGTCGTACTGAGTTGGGCTCAATAGTGTATTGGGCTTAGGAAATGAGTTACAGACAGGTGATAAATATGGAAGGCCCATTATTCGTACAATCCCCTCTACTCAGTAGACATCCATAATGGTGTGAAAATACCATAACACCCTTAATGATAATTGTAATTTCTATTTTTTTTAAAAATTCGAACTGGTTCGGCGCACGCTTGGCCGAACCAGTTCACATCTTCATGCGCCGAGGCTGTAAAATTTCACGCAGACACCCCTTTTCAGTTTTAAATAGGTTAGGCCAAGCGTGGGCCGAACCAGTTCGAATTCTTAACAGCCGAACCTTACTGTGTTTGGTTTTTTTAAATTTTCCTTTAACCGTGTTACATAGAACTATCAGCTATTTCGGAACGATAATTTACTAAGTTTGAACGAACGTAACGATAAATTGAATAATTAACTATCGAATACTAATAAACACAACAAAAACTAAACATATAAACATAAGTGGAATAATTCATACAATCCGTGCAATATAATTCATACATATAAACATAAATAAACAATCCGAATAATACAAAAAAAATCCCTAAAGACCACTACTCCGTGTCCCTCTGCTGGAACACACAACTAAACTTCCTAAGCCCCTGCGCCATAGGCCTAGTTAGTTACTTCAGCCGGTCAAGAATGGTCTAGCCACGGGTCCCACCCTCCCTAAGAACCCCCTTCAGGTCGTCATAGAGTTGCATAATCTCTGGCACATTCTATAATACAAAAAAATAACCATGTCATTGACAAAACAAGATAAAATAACAAATGATTTAATCATTGTAAGACTGAAATAAAGGATCATACCTATCTAACATAACTGTCAGCGGGATAGTTGTCGGCGCAAATGTATGGGTGGGATACCCTCATATACCATGCAAAGTAGTCCTCAACAATGTCAGGCATCCCATCCACCACTGACTCACCACACGGGACAAGGTGCAAGTGGAATTCTATCCATGCTTGATTAGTGTTATACCCTAATTTTGTCCGGCTAGTTTTAAATTCTCTTAGAAAAAATCAAAAATATTACTTATTATGCATATTGAGGTTTTAATCGTTAACACGTGTCAATTCGCGTTCGTTAACAATCATGTACCCGTTTTTATTTTCGTTGAGCACGCGTGTCTTTTCTAATTGGATTGCGCACACGTGTTCGCGTCTCGTTGTGTACGAGTGTCTATTTTGGTACTCGTTACTTTATTGTTATCATTATATTTATTAGTTTAAGTTATCATCATTATTTTTGTTATAAATGAAAGGAGATATGCAATTTAAGTTGATTAGTCAAAGTGCCCTTTTATTACAAAAAAATATCAAAGTTACAATTTTTGCTACACATGTAGACAAAAAAAAAACAAAAGCAAGAAAATTACAAAATTAACTAAAACAGAATTTAGTACACAGCACATGTTGCTGTTGGTGTTGGGACTTTTTTTTTTTGGATAATAGGTCCATGCTCTTTCTCATTGTCTCTTGCATTTTACCACTTCGGCTCCAACCAAGCCTTGCCACAGGTTGCTGCTTCACCACACCTCTACAACCACAACACACCTTCAATAATTTCTTTTACAACCAGCATTTGTACCATTTGGCATCTAGCATCAACATGTAAAGAGTCCCAACACACAGCATTTCAAAAATCCATTATAAATACTATGATACAGAATCAGAGAAAGAAGGGGGAAGATCATAAAAAAACCAAAATAAACAGAGCAAAATTGTAGAGAGAAAGGAAGGAACAGAGAAACAAAATAGAGGGAAAATATTGGGGAATAGAGAGAGAGAGAGAGAGAGATTATGAAAAAGAAAATGAGAAAGGAGAGAAAACAGGATCAATAAGAGAGAAGCAAATATGCAAAGCATGAAGAAAAAAGCAAGAAAGAGGGAACTCACCTTGGTGCATCATCGCCGTCGTAGCCGCCATCCCCGTCGCCGGTGCACGGCCGCCGTCATCACCGTCGTTGCTACTCTCTCCGTTTTCGCTCCATCTCGCTGTCAAGTCGCAACCGCAAGACCAAACAACCCTCTCGTTTCCTCTCTTTTCCTCATGGCCGAAATGGCCTCCTCTTCTTTGTTTCCATGGTTGCCGAAACCATGTTTGGGAGATTGGGTTTTTAGGGATTTGATTTTAAATCTCATAACCCGTGTTGTTTCCTCTCACCAGTAATACCCCTTTTCTCTCTCTTTTATTTTATGTTTTTATATATTAACACTCTTCTCTTTTATCTATTTTATATTTTATTAGTTGATTGTTACTATGTACACATCCATGTTTAAAACACCATTTTTATTGAAGCTCAGAACGCTGTTCGCACCCCCTAGATTTTAGTAATACAACCCCATTTTGTTTTTCTTATATGTAAGTCATACTCATAGTTACACCCCCAGATTTTAATAATACAGCCCTCCTGTAGTTTGCACCCCACTTCGTTTTTATGCCTTTCTTTTTTTATAAAAAAAAAACAATTTCTTTTCCAAAAAATCTATAAAAATACATAAACAAGTAATTTCAAGATGGGGGACTAAGTCGACGTACAGTCGGGTTAGTCAACTTTTTAGGGCCACAATTGAACCGTCACGGATCAGGCCAAATTCCTATTTGAAACAAACAATTTCTAAAATAAAAAATACCAACACACCTCTTTCCTCAAAACACAAAAAAAACAAATTTTCAAAAAAATAGGGGATTAAGTCGGTCGTACAATTGGATTAATCAGTGTTCTAGGGCGAATGAACCGTCACGGATCAAAAGTCCTAGGACCCCTAAAATAAAAAACACCAACCAACAAACCTTTTTTTTACCCAAGAACTACGTATGATTTGATTCTCTACCAGGAGATACGTAGGAGCAGAGGGCGGCCGACCTCTGTCAATTGCAATAATAAAAAACCTTTTTAGTCTTTTCAAAAATGTCATTTCTTAGTTCTCAATAAAAATGCATAAAGAAAAAACTTTTATTTAGTTTTCTTAAATTCTTTTCATTACAAAAGGGAAATAAATATTTTCAAAGTTAATATGTTTTTGCACAACTAATTGGAGGTAACATTTTTCGAAAGGATGCTGTGGGGTGCTAATACCTTCCCCACGCATAAACGACTCCCGAATCCAAAGTTTGGTTCTCGAGACCATTTTCGTTTTTAAAGGTATTTTTCAATGTTTTCCCTTATAATTAAACATTGATGGCGACTTCATTAAATTGCACGAAAGATCCTACCGGATTTTTCGGGTGCAACAATCAGCTTGTTCCTTTGTCACTACAGCCCGTCCACTAGGCCTAGGGTCCTCTGGGATGCCCTGAATCCAGCCAAACTGCCTGACCACTCGATATGGGTTATAGGCCAACATGCTCCCAGCATGACGCAGATGGCCCTTAAATAAGGCCAGATTCTGAATAGCTCTATGCGTGGCTGGTCTTCAGTGTACCCCTCAACCAACCATTTAGTGCCAAATACCTGCCCCTGGAAATGTTCAAAAATCCAGGCCTGTGATAAATAAAAACCGGGTTAGGGATCCAACATATAATAATTTACATAAACTTATAGCAACTGAAATATAAAAATAAATAAAGTAAAACACATACCTGAAGGAGAGTGGCAAATCCAGCAATCTGTGAAGTCGAAGGGGAAGAGGCATCTGTTAGCTGCTGGTATAGGTGAGCCAGTGCCATAGTCCCCCAACAGTACTGATCAACATTCTCCAGCTCTCTGATCATGTACAAGTGTGCAACCTTCACCCTGTTGCCAGACTTATCACAGAATAGTGTACGGCCAAGCAAAATCAGAATGTAGCAACGAGCTACATCCTCCCATCTCTCAACTCCAATGGCCTCAATGTACACTCTCTTGAGCCAACTCAGCTTGACACTCGTACCTTTCGCAGGTACCTCAGCAACTGCCTCCATCTTGGTTGGCTCTACCATGTCAAAAAATATCCCGGTGATGGGGATATGGAGCAGCTGCACCACATCATCCAGGGTGATAGTCATCTCACCAACTGGAAGGTGGAATGTGTTGGTCTCTCCGTGCCATCTCTCCACGAAAGCAGTAGCGAGGAAATGGTTGACTGTACCAAACCCCACGTCATGAAGGGGCAACAGAGCAGTGAACAATGTAATCCATAATCTGAGGATGAATCTCAACATCCTTCATTGAATGATTATGAACTTTTGCTTACCCCCATCCAGAGGACGCTCCTGCATTGGACATTATAAAAAAATATATAATCAATAATCAGATAGATGTAACAAATCAGACTTATTAATAACTTGAATTGTTATGAAATTTGAAAACTTACCCAACCGTCCCATAGTCTCCGAGCAATGTGAGACTCATAAGAATATAGGACAGATCGATCGTATGGCCCCCCAGCATAAGGGAAAGTAGATGATCTATCAGGAGCAGTAGATGCCTCAGGCATGCCAGTGTCAGGCAGCGGAACATCAACATCGACAGCAGAAGTGGAAGGCCGAGACGTGGAAGGCCGATGAGAACTTGATTGGCGACCTTGAGATGGCCCTTCCACCTGATCAGCATCATCAGTGTCTAGGTCATCATACTTTAATGGCTCATCAACTGCAACATCAACTGGATCATCAACCGGAGGCTCATTGTTAGTCTCTATCTCTTTGCCGCATCCACCACAGCGTCCACGTACGCGTCTAGGATGCTCCAATTGCCGGCCATGGCGTACGGACGCAGTCGGACGAACTCTCTCCTCATCAGCCTCAGGCTCAGTCTCTGCTCGCCTCCGGCCAAGACCACCTCCTCTAGTGTTAGCCATACTGAAAATAGGAAAAAAAAACTCAGTTAAAATGAAAAAATTCATCATTCAGCAACAATCAGGGTGGTTCGGCGCAGCCAAAGCCGAACTGGTTCGCACATGCTTGAACGAACCGGCTCGGCGCACGCCTAGCCGAACCTCCCCAAAACAGTACGAAAAATAGGGGGTTCGGCGCACAGCTGAACGAACCAGTTTGGCCTCTGCTACGCCGAACCACCCAAAACAGTGAGAAAAAAAAAAGGTTTCGCGAAGAAGAAGAAAGAAGAATCTAATTAATGTTAATAATCTATCTGCTTTTTCTTATTTAGTGTAAAGTTTTTTTTTTAAAAAATATACTACGTAATTTATTTTATTTTTTCTAGTCAAGCAAATTGAGATATTATTATAAGCATCATTATTTATCTGTATTTTATCTATCTTAATAACAAATAAAATGAGAAAAGAGGACATACACAATTGGTGATACCAGCAGTTTTACACTGATGCTTAATAAAACTTCAATGTTGTGCAATTAGTTTTAAAATTCAATTGTAAAATAAAAAAATGTGGTAATATCATGAGTTTTTTTTTTTTTTTTACCAAAAGAAACTTATGTCATTTCATTCATAATCAAAGATGTAACATAGATTATATTAAAAAAAAAAAGATGTAACATAGGTTGGAATACAACCAAAGATATCGGAGCTAGAATAAAGCCTGGATGCTCTAGCCAAAGTGTGAGCCACAAGGTTTGTTTGCCGCCGGACAAAACTAACCCAATAGTTCTCTAAAGTATAGAGTAACGAATTTTCTTTAGATAGCGCTGGAGAAACGATTTTTACGCTCATAGTATTAGTCATAGTACTTCAAATTAGGGGTGGCAATTTCTACCCGCAAGTAGGGATCCCCGCGGGGATTGCCCTGTTTGGGGCTCCGTGGGTAGGAAACTTTTCCCCGTGGGGATGGGGATGGGGGAGAAAATCCCCCCGCAGTCAATTCGGGGATGGGGACGGGATCTATATCCCCCGCCCCGCGGAGATCCCGTCCCCGAATATATTACATAAATGTTCATATAATAGATATATATTATATTCTAAGTAATAGATTTTTTAGTCTTTTAATTTGTGATTTTATATAAAATATTAAATTGTGCTAATTTTTATATTTTTATTCTTACCTTTATCCTTTTTAAATATTAAAATATCAAATTAAGACTAAATTTTATATTTTTTTATATTTAATGTTAAACTTTTGTTTTTTGGTCTTACTTTTATACATTTTTTCAGTTTTATTATATTTTAATTTTAATTTTTGCCATCTTTAAATAAATTCTTAAGGTCCCCGCGGGGACCGTGGGGATGGGGATGGGGGAGGAAAACTCCCCGAAGCAGGGAATGAGGATGGGAATGGGGGACAATATGGGAGGTGGGGACGGGGAGCGGGAAAGTACTCCCCGGCCCCGCCCCGCCCCATTGCCATCCCTACTTCAAATCGGGTATCATCTATGTGCAATTGCAGAGATTAATCTCTCGAACTGGTACAACAATCGACAATAAAACTCTCTCTTAAGAGATTCAACACTACTGCATGTCCAATACTAAATTCAAATCTTGGATCTTGGTTAAAATGAGTGGGTGGTAAAGTCTTATAAAAACACAAAACATTGTAAACTGGATAAACAACTTACTTGGTCTCACATCTTGACCATTGAATATATTAATAATAAATCAATGGCTCCCACCCCATTTGTGGATGGAACACAAATTGTCAGATGAGGGGACCGTAAAAGCCACCCTTCTACAGCCACCCTAACTAGAAGCTATATTGTCGAAAAATTAATGCCACCGCACCTCGCATTTTTATATGATACCTAATAATACTACTACTACTACTTCTAGTTTTTCATCATGCCATTGCCAATATCATTATCCTAGCCTCGGATATAGTACTAATTATCATCAACCTGCAATTCAATAATCATTTTATCATTCATTTATCAATAAATCAACTTTATTTTTACTTATTAATTATCTCCTCATTTGAAATCATTTTACATCATGAATTTAGTAAAATGAATACTAATCTCAAAAAGTTAGTCTAGTGGAGCTGGAGCACGACAAGATGTTATATATGAGAGGTCCTGAGTTTAAATCTCTATTAGTCTTTATAAGTGAGGTAGTGTAATTTTATTCGTAAGTACTTAAAGAATCCAAATGTTTTATCTATGAGTGGGGGTATTTAGATAAATCCAAATCTTTTATTTAGATAAATCCGTTTAATAAATTTCATAGGGATAAAATAGGAATAAAAATTTAGTGGGGGTATGATGTCTATTGGTGGGGTACAAAAAAATCCCTTAAGAAAAAGGGAAAACAATAATCAAAAGGAGACGGGTCAGCCTAAAACCGAGTCTAAATTACAAATTGCAATTTAAAAAAGAAAACACCAAAAAATAATACCAACTGTTGATGTAAAATGTACACAATATCCACAAGCACAGAAGGACTACTCAAGCATTTCTTCTGAATTGCATAGGTGTTCCCGGCTGCAACTTCTACACCAAAACATGCTTGAGCAAGTTGTTTTATCCAGTCTTGCCCCTTCAATTCTACACTGATCTAATGTTGATGCTTGTGAGTGATGAGGTATTTCATCTCAAGTTTCTACATCTCGAGGTTCAAATGATGGGACATATAAAACTAGATTTTGAGTTCGAGAGTTATTATGTGTGAGAAAATATCAGCACCCCACGACATAACATGCTTCTGAAAAAAGTTATATCTAATTGTACAAAATTATATTAACTTTGAAAATATTTATTTTTCTTTTATTATGAAAAAAATTGAAAAAATCTTGATAATTTTTTTTTTTGCGCTGATGGGAGTGTGCCGCACTCCTGCGTATCTCCTGGCGCGATGGAGAATTCAAAGACTATGTTGTTCTTGGATAGAAAAATGTGTGTTGATTTTTTTTTATTTGAATGTTTTTGAGATTGGAGGGATATCATAATGATCAAATGGATAAATTTAGAGTTGTCACTACTAAATACTAATGGCTTATTTGAAAATTAAAGATCACATTGATCAAACGAGTTATAACCAGAGTTACCATGATTAACAAACTATTTTAGAATGCGAATTTGATATTTGAAAATGTTGGATTGGAAACATAATTTTGAAAATTAGTTAAAATTGTGGGAAAATGAGTTAAACCCATTGATTAGTAAGAGAAAAAAAATGATGCATACAAGAAAGCTAATTACAAAAAATTAAAACAAATGTGGGCTAATTTTTTTTGAAATGGATAGTGAAGTAGTAAAGTACTATTGGGTTTTTTTTGGGTATCCCCACCATCTTCCCATATACCTCCACAAGACAATTGACTAAAATACCTCTAAAAAAATTGACCAAAATCGTATATATATCACCATATATATCCGACTTTGAAAATTTGAAATCGTATATACGTAAATTTTATTAAATATGATTAGATTTAAAATAACAAGTCGTATATACGTATGGCTGAGGTATATACGATTTGTTAAAATACAAATCGTATATAGGGATGGCAATGGGGCGGGACGGGGGTGGGGAGTACTTTCCCGCTCGCCGTCCCCGCCTCCAATTTTGTCCCCCATCCCCATTCCCCACTTCGGGGAGTTTTCCTCCCCCATCCCCACCGTCATCGCGGGGACCCCAAAGATTTATTCAAAGTTAGTAAAAATTAAAATAAAATATAATAAAATTGAAAAAATTTATAAAAGTAAAACTAAAAAACATAAGTTTTACATTGAATATAAAAAAGGGTTAAATATGTTTTTAGTCCCTATAAAAAATTTTGTCAACTTTTAGTCCCTATAAAATTTCACAATTTTGTTTTAAGTCCCTATAAAATTTCACAATTTTGTTTTAAATCCCTATAAAATGTAAACTCGTGTATACCTTTAGAATTTTTGAATGATATTTTTCATACACGTTAAAGATATTAAAAATATCTCCCTCACAAAAAATAAACTCAAAATTTGATTTCTAGGTTAGTATTTCCTTTAATTTGTTTATCGAATCTTTTGCACTTAAAAAATTTAGATTTAATTTATGCGTTGTTAAAAAATTCAAAGCTTTTCTGGAAGAGATGTTTATAATGTCCTCAACATGTATGCAAAACATCACTCAAAAATTCAATGGATATACACTAGTTGGCATTTATAGGGCTAAAAACGAAATTTTGAAATTTTATTGGGACTAAAAGTCGATGAAAAATTTTATAGGGACTAAAAACAAAATAGTGAAATTTTGTAGGGACTAAAAACATATTTAACCCTATAAAAAAATATAAAATTTAGTGTTACTTTGATATTTTAATATTTAAAAAGTATAAAGGTAAGAGTAAAAATATAAAAACTGTCACAATTAAATATTTTATTAATATTTTTATTTAAAAACATATATTAAAAGACTAAAAAATCTATTACTTAGAATACAACATATATCTATAGTAAGAACATTTATGTAATATATTCGACGCGGGGATTCCACGGGGCGGGGGATATGGACCCCGTCCCCACGAGGAAAATTCCCCGCCCATGGGGCCCCAAACAGGGCAATCCCCGCGGGGATCCTCACTTGAAAATAGAAATTGCCACCCCTAATCGTATATACTTAGGTGTGGGGTACATACGATTTGTAAAATTATAAATCGTATGTACCCCCACCCATAGGTATATACAATTTGTATTAATTTATTTAAATTTTAAAAAAAGGTTATAAAAACACTACTAAAATTCCGTTAAAGAGTCAAAACTAATCAAAAAATTATAAAAACACCACTACAAATCTAATAAAACCAAAATAAGACTATGCAAATTTTTTTAGATTTTTTTGGAGACTATGAAAAATTAAAAAAATTAATAAAAAATAGTAAACGATGGAATTTGGGATTTTGAGCCCCCCAATCTCGTAAGAATTCCCTTCTAGGGGTGTCTTGACCCTTGGATTTTTTCGGTTTTAATGGTTGTGGTTTCATTACAATCGGAGTAGGTTGCCGGAAAACCGATTTTTTAGCCTAAATTATTCGCTCGACGTATATCATTGTCACGTGTTAACGAACTACACCCTAAACAGAACCAAAAAACGGCTGATATTCATATTATTCGTATCTAATTTATTTTTCTAAAAAAATATAATTTTAATTTTTTAAATGATTTATTTATTTATTTATTTATTATTTGGGCTACAAAATCGGATTTACCTATGGGTGGGGGTACATCCGATTTTGTTATTTTTAAAATCGGATGTACCCCCACCTTAGATAAATCCGATTTTAATTTTTTAAAATTTTTAGGGGAAATTCGGATTTACCTATATCCGATTTCCAATTATTTTTAATTTTTTTTGAGTTGGGGATATATTGGTATTTTTTAAATTTTATGAAGAGTATTTTGGTCTTTTTACAGGGTATGTGGGGGTATATGGGAAGATGGTGGGGTACCAAAAAAAAGACCCTTAGGTAAAACAAGGTTGTAGAAATAGCATAGCCCGGAAAGCCCATAATATGGATTATGGAACCAGGGAAGGGATGCAGATACCCAAAATGGGGTGTAAATAGTGTGCAGTGTTAGAAACTGATAAAAAAGAGAAACTAACAATAAAATTATCAAAAAAAAAAATGCTAGGGCGGTCACGGATAAAAAAAGAGTAATCCCTCAATTAGGTCTCTACATTTTATTACTACCTTTTCAATTTGGTCCCTGAACTATAAAAAAAAATCTCCAAGACTTCAACTATTTGAAATACATCAAAATAGTCCCTAAATTATCACTATATCCTATTTTGAGAGTATTTGAGGGACTAATTTAGTGATTTTTTTTTGACAAAAAAATGTAAGGAACAAGGATGGCAATGAAACCCAACCCTGACTCTAATTTGACTGGGAAAACGCACTTTTGATCGGGGTGGGGATGGGTTCAGGATGTCGATACCTTTTAGGATAAATACTAATTATTAGGTTTTATTTTATTTTATGGATATATACTTATTCATTTTGTTTTATATAGTCAAGGACGGAGCCACAGCCAAAGGTACCGTGGCTTGAGCCCCCCGTCATGGCAACAATTTTTTCTCTATACTACATAATATACTACTATTAATATATGTAGAAAGTAAAGTTATATTCAGCAAAACAAAGAAAGCTAAGTTACAAGTATAATATCTTATTCCAATAGGCAATAGCAATAGTGTGATGCGGTGTCAAACCACACGGGATGCAACAAACATGCGTTCAGCATTCACTTAATTAACACATGTTTTCTTTTTTAATTTAATAAATTATTATATCTAAAATAAACTAATAAAATATCAAAAGTTAAAATTAAACCCTAATTTAATAATAGAATCAGAAACGACCCAAGAGCACTTGGATGATATGGTAAGGTTCTCTTCAAGCTTAAACAAGGTTCTCGGTTCGAATCTAGCATTGGGCGCAGCAGTGTTAAACCTCTTGAGGGAGAGCTTTGCCTCAAGAGATTAGTCTCTGCAGTTGCGCGTAGAGGATACCCGATTTATACAAAAAAAAAGTATTAGAAACGTCAAACGCTATGAGTATAGTCAGGACTATACTTCGCAACAAGATGGAAGATGAATTTTAGAGCGGACTGCCTCTTAGTATACATTGAAAAGAGAATTGCTGAAAAGTTCACTCTAGATTCAATTATAAATGATTTTTGTGACATGCAAGAAAGACGTTCTGTATTTTAATACAATATTAATGTGATTAATATTTTTGGATTAAATAAGTGTGATATTATTCATGAAATATGATACAAAGTTACACACACGCGTGTAGTAGTAGAGAGATTTTAATTTTTCAACGAGCCCCCCACTAATCAAATCCTGGCTCCGTCCCTGTATATAGTTTGTTTATTTTTAATTTTGATACCTTTTCAGTAGAAAAATCTATTTTCAATTGAACGTATCACACGATAATTCTCTAGTCGTATTAGAAATTTTACTTCATATTTTTTTATGACAGAAATTTTACTTCATATACAATGTTGGTTCCCCTCATTTTAAGTGAAAGATAATCAACATTTCAAAATCTTGCAATCAATTTCACAACACAAAACCACAAGGGGTAGTTGGATTTTAGATGGCGAACAATTAGTGCATTGAAGGATCATAATATCTCAGAGCTCAACAAATAAAGCAACGGTTTCATCACATGGATGCCAAACGTGCAACTTGTTGTGGTATAATATGGTAGATGCAAAACTTTTCAAAGAACAGTATCACTTGAAAGATGAATTGGTAGATGTCGACTTCATAGTTGATGCCTCTTCAAATGATCAATAACTCACACGTCACACCAAAATGTGAGAGAGTAAGACAATCATTAATCCCGTAAATTGTATTTGAGGGAAATATAATTCCAGATTATTCTGTGCTATTTTTTATCTACTCATACCTAGGTAGCTGCCCACATCATTAAAGAGTGTATATGAGCTAGGGTATTACAATCAAGTTCATGAGAAGATAAGTTGAATCAATTTTATGGTGTGAACTATATGGCAAGTTGATTGTAGTATGAAAGGTCGATTAATTTGAATAGAAAATATTCTAGTTGACTGAAAGTTATCTTTTGAAATGTTCACGACTTTGGATTCTCTCCTTCTCTCTTCCTCCATTCTCTCTATCTCTCTCTTAATTCACTCTCATATGAGAGAGAGTGAATTAAGAGAGATATAGAGAGGATGGATGGAGATGTAGGGAGAAATGGAAGGAGAGGATCCAAACCCCTTTTGCTTATAGTTTTGTGCATTGGTAAAAGCAAAAGTAGTGTCATAAATAGATGTAAAGTTGATATATTAAGTGAAAAAAGCTTTGACTTGCTTATATTATTTTTTTTTGGTTTGTAGACGAAGTGGCAAATACCACTAGAAACTCACGCACACAACTGTGAGGTCCCGGGTTCTAACCCGGGGCATGATATCCAGCCTAACAATTTCGGCATTTGCCAGTTGAGCTAGGTCTTACGAAAAAAGTGAGTATATTCGCTTATATTTAAAACGGAGGGAGTATGTTCGTTTCTGGCGCATCAAATATCATAGGAACTATGAAGTGTCATTTCTCAATGTTCTATCTATCTTTGAAATGCATATAATCTGTACATTTGCAGTTTCAATTATCCCTACTCTCCCCACCCAGGGGGTTCCTGAGGGTGTCCAGGAGGAGCGACCGCACAGGCCCCTATATATATATTTCACACCATAAAAAAAATATATTACTACATGTTTGGTTTATAAATAAATGGATAACTATTTTTGTTATACTTAATTCTATTGAAATATTGGTTTAAACTATTCAAAATTGATGTAAACTTTGACACGTATTCCATAATAACTTATCTTATCTTACCATATGGGTTTCTTGGCATCCAAATAGAGAAGATTGTGCTACTCTCAACGTAGACGGCAACATCATCTGTAATCAAGTCCTTCGGGAATGGGTGGTATTCTAAGGAATTCTAATGGTGGTTGGCTTTGGGGTTTCTCAGGTCATCTTGGTAGACAAGACAATCTTTTTGCGGAATTGATGGCTCTCCATAAAGGTCTGGAGCTTGCTTTGAATAAGGGGCATCAGAGACTCATTTGCTACTCAGTCTCTCTTTTAGCTATCCATTTCGTCTCATATATGACTAGTATCCACCATGTGTATGCAACGTTGATTCATAGTACCAAAGATATCCTAGCTTTCAACTGGGCAGTGAAGATCTTGCACAGCCTCAGAGAAGAGAATGCAGTTGCCGACTTCTTGGCCAAGCTCGGCGCTACCTTAGAGAACCGATTCATCTTGCACCAGCATCCCCCTGATTTGGAGTCCATAGTACCAAAGATATAAAGGTAAAAACTAAAATTTTGGGACCAAAAGTCTCGCTTGTTGCTTGGGTCTTGGCTAGCCATTCTAACCCGATTGTAGACTAGGAAGTATCGTATCAAAGAAAACGACCTAAATTTGAAAATTGATTGGGTGTGGTTTTAAGATATTTTTTCTTTGTAGTTTGTGTAGTAGTTCCCATCACCATAATACATTGCACGTGTTATGTGTATTTACCATCATCATATACGATACATGGAACTTCATTTTGAGTAGTGAATATATAAAAATGTTCACTATTATCTAAATATTAATTGATTATTTTGATCACAACACATTAACTAAAACACAACTATATTGTAGTTCTATCAAGAAAAAAATATTGTATCAGTGTTTATCTAAATAAATTGAAAATATGTTATGGACATGACATCAGATAATTTCAAAAGCTTTCTCAAACACTCGTATCAATAGGTAAGACAAAATAAATTGATCATAGTCCATCAAAACACGCCAAAAATAATAACAAAAAAAGTCATGATTATGTAGAAATAAAATATTGGAAGGTGATTATGCATCCAAAAAATTAATCCCCCCCTCCCCCCCCCCCCCCCTCCCCAAGGAAAAAAAAGACTAATTGAAGGGAAATACTAGTACTATTAGAAACTGAAATGCATTAAATCCAAAGGTCATAATAATAATAATATATAGTTGTGCAGTTCCCATTTGCAGCTGTATAGGACGGCATTAATAACAGACACATTATACCTTTTCTTCTCGGATAAGTAAGAATGCGAAGACTAACTTGCAGGTCAACGAGTCAATACCCGAACCACCAAAACTTGCACAAGTTCCTTTTTCGCGGTTCGTTCTTGACTCCAAACCTTTTCTGTCTCGGCTAGCTAGCCCCTTCCACACTACTCTCTATAACATTAAATCCTATACAACCAATTTTATAACCCCCTTTCTCAATTCATTTTACCAAAATTATAATATAAGAAAAAAAGTTCACAAAACAATGTATATTATAGGTATATAATATAACCCGCGTTATGCAACTCTGAGTGCAGCTTTGATCTTCTGAATAGTGCATGAGATGAGGTTATTCACAGTATCAACTGACTCCATTGTGAGTTTGGCAGTTGGAAGACTATTCACTAGAATTTGGAACCCAACTGTGAGCAAACTTCCACCACCTTCACCACCAATACTACCACCCTTTTGTAGAGTCCCGTTGCAATTGTTTGACGCGCCGTATCCAGTGGAATTGCCATCAGGAAGAATGGCAAAGCCTGACGGCAAGAGTGCAACATATGCAGAATCTCCCCCACTCATCACCACGTTTAAGGATTGCACGTCCACCGGTGCATATACAACCACCGAGCACGATGCATCCATCCATGTCTCTTGCAGAATCAACATGCTGCTATCATTTGCATTAACAGCCTGCAAACATACACCAAAAAGATTAGTTAGGGGTTGTGGTGTGGTTGGTGCAGTGCGAGTTTGTAATGTCCTCGGTTACCTTGTTGTAACATTGTGACCGCATTCTAAAAACAACGATAAAACGTAATAAAGATGAACGCACAAAAATAGTTAACTAGGCTCAGTATGTGATGCTTAATTACGTCCCCAAGAGCTAGAGCAACTGTTTTTCTTATTATTCAAATCACATAAATAGTCAAATAGGGTTACACTATATAATGTTTTATACTATGATACAAATGACAGGACATACCTCTTGTACAAGAGACTCTACATGATGCAAACAAAAGCATGATGCAATATATATATATATATATATATATATATATATATATATATATAATGGCACCAAAAGAAAAATACAACAAAAATAAATTGGACTTGGTTGTTGACACGAAATCTACATGATGCAAACAAAAGTATGAAAAAGATAAGAATAGGCATACTACTTACATTGGCACGAAGGAGAGAAACACAATTTCCATGTCCTTGTCCTTTGGCAATGTGAACCATCTCCTGCATTGGTCCACCATTGGACAAAATGTCCCACTCACTTCTAAGCCGTTCATCGCGAAGGAAATCAAACAGTCTTTGTCGTGACACAGGCATCCAAACAGATGTTGCAGCACTGAGCACGATTCCAGGAGGCTCCCCGGGGTCATCCACATTTTTTCTAGTCATAACTATCATGTCATCACTGAGGGTCCCCATGTGAAGACTGTCCCACTTGCGAGCAGATGAAGCACAAACACCGGAACAGAAGTTGCCTGTCATGCGCTGTGCCAGCTTCAACATGCTTCTCCTACCAGCTTGGCTCAAGGCTGCAAATTAAAAATGCCAATTAAGTTGTTTAATTACACTATTTAATTTGTAGTTAACAAGTGATTAGGCGGTAATAACATATCAAATTCAAGCATGTAGTAGTAGTAGCAGTAGTTTGTTTACCAGTGTGATCATCACTTGAGATGGAAGAGGACATGAGAATAGCCAAGCATTCACACTGCCTTTGGAGGGTGGCAATCCATCTATGAGCACCGAATCCAAAACCAGAATTAAGCAATGGGCGATAAAGTTGGTGGACAACACTCTCATCATATTCCCAATGCTCAAGCCAAGTTACCTACAACACTTACCTTGTGTCACTAACCAAAGTATTTCAATGCAATAACAAAGAAATTTTAACTGTTTACGATAAACAAGTTATTGTTAATTATCTATAGTTCTGGTAAACAGTCCGTGACAAAGTAATCCAAAAAGGGTAATTATTGAATGATGCACTACACTCCACATTCAACTACATAGAAAATGTTGACGTAAAACCCTAGACTAATTATAAATTATTAGATTACTAATCCAGGTAAGAAGTTGGTAGAGGGGTAAGTTAAAGTCAAAATGGAACCAGATGTTAAAATAATAGAAATGAATCCCAACACACTAAACAGATTATGGAATTTTTATAATTGTTAAAGGCTGATTGATTATATTAATTGAAAAGCACGGATTAACATAAACACGTGTCTCTATTATATTATAGCAACAGAAGACTGGATCCAGGTCATTGTGGTCTCGTGTAAAGTAAAAAAATATGATATATTTTATACTAAAGGAGACAGGAATAGAAGCCTCAATTCTATTGTTTATACAACAAAGATTGAAGTATCCCGAGATTTAAATTTTCCATGCACTTAAAATAACTAAGATGCCAATTTGCCAAACAAAAATTAAGTTTCAAAAGCTAAACCATGTAAGCCTTGATTCACAAATCTCTAGGTGTAGCCCCGGACAACTTAAGTACAGACAATAAGCAACCCATACTGTGAAGTTACAAGATTAATTATAGTACAAATATACAATTTAACTTAGAGACTAGAGAAGCATCTTCTCAAGTAAAAAACTAGTTGTGAAGACTCATTTCTGAAGCAAACTTCAACCTTATTCTATTTGGACGTAGCAGTCACAACAAAGAAAAAAAATTAGAAAGTACAAAAAACAGTGTAAACTTTTGATAGCATAGAGAAGAGGCCATCATGCAAGACCATAACATCAGCTATAGAAAGTACCCCATTCATTACCACAAGTAAGAAAAGACCCACAATTTGCAGTTTAGCTTGGAAAAAATGAACTAATACAGAAGGCAAGAAACAGTAATATACAAAGGAAAAGGATCTTAACAAAGAAGTTGGATAAGAACTTACCTTGGAGTAACCATTGGGCATATCCTGCACAATACAGCCAGAAGGAAGCCTTCTACAGCTCATGAATGGTTGTGCATTAGCAGCATCATGACCAATATCAACAGACACGTCAACCACAGCCCATACACCTTCTGCATGCTGCTTACAGAACCGGACGAATCTCACTTGACGAACAGGCACAAGCGGTGAAAGCAATTGAACCTCAGCATGCATCTGAAAGGTATAATCCAAATCAGTTCCGGGCAACTAAGACAGAGTTAAACAAACATACAGAAAGATACATACCACTTGTATAGCACCATTTCTGGTTCCACCCATGCCACTAGATATAACATCAAGGTTTACAGCTCTAGCAATCATAGACGGAAACATCTCCGCCCATCGATTCTATTCAACAAAATAAGAATTTTATATAAAACAACATATGTATAAAATTAGAAGTTGAGTTACCAAAACCATACCGCGTCCATCAAAGTTTCCACAAGAGCTAAACTGTTGATTATTACTATCCCAGTTTCTTTTGTAGCTTCAGCTATATAACCAGTGGGTTTTGGACCAACACAAGGAGAAAACAACCTTGCATACTCTTCATGGTTCAACATTTCACTTTCACCATCCAAACCCTTAATCCATAGAGGGCTATCAGTCTGAGCCAACTTTACTAATTCCTCCATAGCAGCCAACGCGAGATCTATAAGCACTGATCTATCAAGCTGAACTTCATTTCCCATCAATCCCATTGGTGACCTAATACCAGCCATTGCAGATTGGGTGCCCAGTGCTCCCTCTCCCAAATCAAGCCCCATTGGCAAGGTAGTACCAAGAGAGCTTGAACCACCAATACCATTCCTTCCGATACCGAGTTCTAAACCAGAGTTTGAGGCCTGGAGAGCCATAGGATTGGCCAATGAAGAGATTGGTTTGCCAAGGAACTTGTTTGCGAGTGCACATACACGGTTCAATTCGTCCTTTAGACGAGCATTTTCGATTCTAATTTGGTGCTCCTCAAATGAAATTTGGCCAGGAATAGCTGGTCCACCACAGCTGTTACATACTGGATTGGTCATGGCTTCTTTCATTACACTGTTCTCAGCTCTTAGCTTCTCATTTTCCTGCCTAAGCATCATGTTCTCATGCCGTTCCAGCTGAGTCTGATTCAAGAAGGAAAAAAACAATTAGTCCAATCTCTAAATTGCATCAAGAAACTACAAGCAAGTGCAGTACTGTGTTCATATTCACCTTCATTTGGGTTCTTCTATTCTGAAACCAGAATTTGACTTGCTTATTCTCCAAGCCAAGCCTCTTACTAAGATCCAACCTTTGCTTCTCATCAGGATGAGGACACTCCTTGAAGAAACTAAAAAATAGAAACCAATAAGAACAAAATAGCTCAATAATAAATAAACACATTTGTCTAAAACCTTGAAAATAAAATGCAAAATTTCTTAAAGGCATACGCTTCAAGCTCTTGAATCTGATGAGGAGTGTGTCTATGGTATCTCTTCTTCCTCTGGGGTTGATCATCACCAGCATCAAGATCATCACCAGATACGCCTTCAAAGTTATCACTTCCAGACCTGCTTTCATATTCATCTTCTCTCATTCTTCCCAACATACCGGTATCTAAACTTTCCCCAATGAGTCCCATCTCATTATGCCCCTCCATTTTCCTTTCCTGTAGAAAAGAGACTCTCATCAGCATTCAGTAATAAACATCAACAAAATGCACAAATCTAATTTATAGTCAATATAGAAAAGTAAACAATAATAAGATGCTCAAAAAATGGAGCATACAGTTGAGAAGAAGAATGAAGAAGAATTTTTTTGCATTGAACTGGAAAATGGGTTGAGAAATAATATCAGTGACAACTCACAACAACTCTTGCAAACCCTACTGCAACTTTCTCTGTGATGAATAGTCTTATATGTTCTTGAGTTTCTTTTTATCCGAAATCGTCACTATCCCTTTTGCCAAGGAAGGAACTTTTCAGTATTTGATTACACACTCTTGACTTTTTGACACCTTAAACCAGATTGACTTATTGAGCTAAAAAAACTGACAAGATTGAATTTTTAGTTTTATAATAAAAAAAAAAAAGTGAAGATGAGCAAAAAGGTAATTTCCTTGTCAACACTCCCCCACACACGAGACTTTTTTTCCTCTCTCTCCGTAAGAAAGAGTATTCCAGAAACAGATGGAAAAGGGTAAGAAGACAAGAAAGTCCCTTCCTTTTCTGATCTAAGAAGGTTCACACCTGCTACTCATGTCTGCAACCCGCAACTGCAAGAAAACCACAAAATAGTGACACATAAGGGGAAGAGTCCTTAGTTTTCTATATTTCACACTTGACCCATTGCTTGTCAGTATTAAGAATTTTGACAGAGACCCAAGGAAGAAGAAAATCCAAATAACTCTAAGCCAAAAACATTGCAGTGCAAAAAATTAAAAATAAGATAAAACAAAGTTTAAGGATATTTTAATTTTGTAAGAAAAGAAAAAGACAGGAACGAAAGAAGAAACCTTATCTCACATGTATCTCATAGTCATATTCACACACTACCCAGACTTTTCAAATGCCCATCATACCAAATCTAAGCAAAAGGAACCAGTTGACACCTCTCTCTCTCTCTCTCTCTCTCTCTCCTCAACGCTCATATAAGTGAGAAACGAAAAAAGTTAGATGGCATACAAACCAACCAAAGTACGGAGAAAACGATAACTTTTAATTTGACAGTGAGCAACGTTAAAAGAGTCAAAAACAAATAGGACTGTTGGGTTCCTCAGTTTATCATTTTCAAAATAAATAATATAAATAATAAATATCAAACAAACTATAGCTGCATTAATTCTATAATGGTGGTAGTAAAAAAAATCATCTCCTTTTTTTAATGTTTATGTTTTTTCAGATTATCCAGACTTTCTCTATCATCTTTCTATTACCGGATCTGTGGAAGAGAAAAGGACAGATAAAATATTATCCTATATGACAAAAGTAAATCAAGAAAAAATAGTATAATATATGTATATCTTCATTCAATAGCAATTAAAATAAATAAAAAATAATAGAGCTGACTTGCAGTGACTTAGAGGTAAACAGAAAGTCAATGGCTTTTCTCTATCTTCTTGATATTTAATTTTTGTTGTTGCTAACACAGTTACACAAACCCTTTCGCTTTGAAGACACCTTCATGAATCCAGAACCAACTTCTTCAACCACATTTTTTTTTCAATTTCCTTCGCTGTGTGAGAAAAAAAAAATACTACCTCCGTCCTATTTTATAAGTTGTTTTAACAAAATCAGTTTGTCCCAAATTAATTGTTGTTTTACATTTTCAAGAAAGCATCTAACATGTTTTTTCACTATTGCCTTTATTAATGATGACAACTTTGTAAATTTAATAAATGATTCACGTTTATCTATATAGAAAGCATCTAACATGATTCACGTTTATCTGTGTCAAAAAAAATCTATGTAGAGAGAAAAATGGTTAAATATTAATTTAAACAATACTTTTTATAAAATCTAAATTAATCATTATTTTTCTCAACGACCTTAAACTGGATATAAAATAGAAAGGAGTTATAGAGAGAGTCTGTGGGGTCCACCGTTAAAAGGAGAGCTCGTGATGTCCGCCCCCAATTCGACTCAAAGCGTGCGCTACACGCGCTTGCATCTGCTATTTGTCGACTACTACAAAAGTACTACAACTATTATGATTCTGTGTGTGCCGGACCACGGAAACAGCTCGAGGTTATCTTGAGAATGACCAATTAGAATGTCAAAGGTTTGAGGACTAAACGGTCATTTCGAGAAAATTAAGTTTGCTTTTGGACTTTGGCTTGCAGGAGTTAACGTGATTGATGATAATGTGAAAGGGTGGCGTGACTGTAGGATTTAACGGATTGGATCTTGTGTATCACAAATGACAAATCCAACCTTTATCCATTCTCGGATTTGCGCTTTTTCCCTTTTCAATACTTTCCAACTTTCCATTGCAACTTTGTAACAAGGGAGTGGGGTTGGAGGAGAGAAGAAAAAAGAGAATATGCAACGTATTTTCTAGTGGGAATTTCAATCCTTTTTACTATATCTAACCATGAGGTTGAAAAGGAAACAAAGAACAATATCATCTTCTTTTTTCCTATTTAGTGTTTGAACTTTTTTTAGCATTATTATTATTTAGGTTTTGTTTGAAAACGTTAACCCGTTAGCTTATATCAGATAGCTTATAGTGGATAAGAGTAGGCTAAATTATAGTTTTGTTCTTCCTATTTTCAAAAATTTGGATATTTGGACCCCTATTTTAAAATTCGGATATTTAGTCCCTCGATTTTAAAAAAGTCATTAGATTTAGTCCAAATAGGGATTTTTCAATTTTTTTGACTGAATTGGCCTTTTGACCAAAAAAATTGTTGAGATGGCACTCATTAAATGACGTGGCAGCTGACTCAGCTTGCCCACATCATTTAATGAAGCCACATTTGCATTGCCACATCATAATACAATATTTAAATAATTAAAATGATTTATATTATTATTAATGAATTATTAAAACAGTAAAATAAACATAAACAATAAAATTAAAAAGGGTTGAAATTCAACATTCAAAGCTCACATTGCAGCAACAACAACATTCCACTAAAGAATTGAAAATCAGAATTAAAATTACAATCCCAATCTGCATAACCTTCCAAACACAGATTCAAGCTGTACTCGCCTCCGTATTCACCGCCTCCGCGACAACCATCTTCGTAGCCTCCACCACCACCACTGTAACCACCACCACCACTGTAGCCTCCACCGCGGCGTTGACGACGACACAGAGAACGTGAGAGGGAGGGAACGAATGAGGAACCATAGAGTGAATGAGACACACTTATTTTCTGGGTTTTACGGAAACACATCCCAATCTTTCTTCTTATTCTTGGTTCTAAGAAACCCACAATATTCTTCAACAACTACACAAACTCATTGGTTCTTCTTCAACAACAACAGAAACCCACAATCTATCTTCTTCTTGTTGATTCTTCATTATCCCCAAATCCCAAAACCTAATCTTTATTCTTCTTGCTATTCTTCAATATCCCCATTATATCCAAACCCCAAACCCACAATCTTTCTTCTTCACTGTCAATCTCGTTGAACTCATTGTAACAAAAAAAAATCGTGATGAATCTGGGTTCAAAGGTTATGAAATGGGTTTCGAAGCTTATGAATGAATCTGGGTTCTTGCATATTGTTACTATTAATTTTAATTCTGATTTTCAATTTAACATTCTATTATTTGAATTATATAAATATTATAATATGATGATGTGGTAATGCTTATTTGGCTTCATTAAATGACGTGGGCAAGTTGAGTCAGCTGCCACGTCATTTAATGAGTGTCACATCAGCAATTTTTTTTGGTCAAAATGCCAATTCAGTAAAAAAATTTGAAATATCCCTTTTTGGACTAAATCTATGATTTTTTTAAAATTGATGGACTAAATGTCTGAGTTTTAAAATAGGGGGACCAAATATCCGAATTTTTGAAAATATGAGACCAAAACTTTAATTTAGCCATAAGAGTATCATCAATAGAGATACTTCTAATTGAGTTCTTAAATAGGTTCTACAAGTACACATCACTTATTTATAATTTTTTAATATAGTACTTATATAAGAAGTCATCTTTCCAACTCAGAACTTCAAAAAAATTTTACTAAATGAGTCTCACTAATAACTTTTTATCATTTTACATTAACAAGGAAATGAGACGGGAGACTTTCTATTCAAGAACTTCTTCCCAAATCCCATTTTTTTCTCCACAATGGGGGTACCTATTAAAGGCCGCTTTTTAAGAGATAAGAAGTCCCAATTGTGGATGCTCTAAGTCTTTTGTAAGTGTTTGACATAACTAGTTTATAACATTTTTTTAGTACCTTATGACATTTTTTTTGAAACGTTACTTGAAGTATTATTTGAGCTTATAATTTATAGCGTTTTATTTTTCCTCTCACTTTTACCACTATCACTTTAAATAAATATTCTCTCTTATATTTAAATATTAATTACAGATGTCTAGTTATGTCATTTTATATTTACAAGCTAGTTTAACCGCTTATTTTATCAAACACTTTAAATTCAATCTACTAGCTTATCTCATATCAACTCATCCGCTATAAGCTAGTTTATCTACTATAAACTAGCTTATCCGCTATCGATCATATTTTGCCAAACAGAGACTTAGTGTAAGCTTATCAAAATAACGTTTGTGATTGCCTCAATAATGTACATTTTTTTAATTATAAGACTTTTTTGACAATTTCGGTAGTTAATAAATATAAGACCTTTTACAAATATCCAGATACATTAATTACTCTTTATTTTCCAAATAGACCTTATTAATATTACTATATTATATTGGTATATGAAAAGTTGGCATTGAATGCATCTATACACAAACTCCCTTCGGTCTCATTTATAAGCAGGAAAACACTTTTCAGATTCATAGAATAACTGATGTATCGGGTCTATATTACAGACTAGATACAGATGAACCTAAAATGTATTTTTTGCTTAAAATTGAGATCGAAGTAGTAGGTTGTTTCCTAATAGTCATACACAAATTATAGATATTAATTACACTACCAAAATTTCTTAACATGCGTAAAAAATTGTAATAGAGTCTTATATTAAGGGACAAAAGTAGTAATTTAAACAATCAAGTTATTTTGCTTGGGGCAAAGGTTTTCGGAAGATGGTTATAGAATCCGATTCTCTCAATGCTATTGATCTTCTTCGGGCTCCTTCATCTTAGCTTCTTCCACACTACGACATTGTCTGGAGTATTAAGAAGGTGGTTTGATCATCAAGCGACTATTTTTTTTATTCGTTTAAACAATCAAATTAATAACAACATTTAAGAAAAGATAAGTGCTAGAAACACTCTCTTAGATACTTCTCTTATGTTTATATTAACATTAAAAATGATTTTCTCGTATACCCGTTTGTTACAGTTTATTTTTTTTATTTAAAATAATCATTAATGACGACATACTATCCGTTTATTACAGATTCTTAAAAAATGAAATGTTGGAAATAATGTAAAAATTGCTTCATATGAAAAGCTGTTTTGAGTAGCTTCTCATAAAATCATTTTTTAAGAATGATTTTTTTAAAATAAGTGATTTTTAGTATGTCACAGAAACACAAAACAACTATTCATTTTCTTAAAAATCTCTAAATTATTTATTAACAAAATCACTTATTTTTTAATCTGTAACTAACGGGCCCTAAATTCTTTTACAACAAAATCACTTATTTTTTAATCTTTATCATACAGGCCCAAAAATTGGAACTTTTTCATTTTCCAATATTTAATAGGAAAAATATAAAAGTATCCAAAAAAAAACAATATTGAAAAAAATTAAATAAACAATGGTTTAATTGGTACACGTTATTGTTGTAAAAACACTTACACCATCAAACCAATCAAAAACTATGATATGTGACTTCTAAAGTATTTGAGATTACATCGAAAATTATTTATGACGTATCATTTCGTAATTAATTGACATTATAAAAAATCTCTTCCACTAACTATGTATATAAATTAAATTCAATCAACAAACTCAAAACATTTATGTGTTTTTGAATGTGAAAGTGAGTTTAAATATTTTCCAACTACATATATATATATATAGTAAATAAACAAAAAAAAAAGTGAGTATAACAATATCAACCTAATGAAACGTTTAATGACATATCATCAAATAATTAAAATAATATTGCAATAAATTCTATCCAAAGTAACAAAAAAATTAGTATTGTGTTCATGAACTATATACCTATTTATGGTTTTCTTAGGGGAATACCAATTTATTGAGGACACTTATCATGAGGAGTACTTTTGCCAAAAAAAAGACTTTTCCTATAAGCAAATATATTAGTTAAGGGAAGTTTTAAATGTTGGTTTTTTGGATTTGGACTCTGGACCTCATGCATGCCTTGCTTCACATCATATAAAAATAACTTACTAAGTCATAATTTACGCAAAACTATTATAGTACGATTTTACAGCTAGTATTTTTGGCCTCATTTTTTAATATAAAAATTAGTTCAAAAATATATATCACTTTTAAAGTCAAAAATCACCACTCGTGGTCTTTAGCGTGAATATCAAATTGGTGGTTGCTCCCTTTAATTCAAATAAGACTGTGCACTGAATTTGGTGGTATCATTAAGATATGTAAGTCCATATTTACTTTTTTTCGTAGCAACTCTTATGTGGAGTTTGTTAAGAGGAATGTTAAATCAACCGCTCTTTCCCTTGCTATGATGGTCATTTTGGCAATTAGTCCTCATGATTGTTATTTTATTTAATTCCTAAATGTATCGTTTTTATTATTTTTAATGAAATGAGTAAATTTGGTTTGCTGTAAAAAAACAACTCTCAATAGACATTGAAATCCATCGATGTTAGTCAAAATTGCTCCCGACGTCCGTTAACTTAAATTCAATTTTCGATTTGGTCTTTTATCATTTTTCCCTAAATTAGTTCTTTATGTTTCAAAACGTTGGCGACATTGACCTTTTTAAAATTTACCGTTGAACTCTGTTAAACAATGTCTATGTGGCTATTATGGTTCTTATGTGGCTATAAATATACCCACGTGGCAATCTAAATTCAAAATCCCGATAATTTTTATTTAACTTTTATTAATAAAAAACAAATTTTTGCTCATCTTCTGGAAGGAAATCAAGAAGACAAAATAAGCTACAATCTAAAAAAAAGAGAATAAACAGCTTCATAAATCCACCACTTTCCTCTCAATCAAGTGTCAAAACTCAATAAGAAAGGATGTAGAAATGCCACCACCACCCTCATCTTCTTCACCCTCTCCACCATTGCGCCCACCACCAATGGAATGGGTTTTCTTCTCAATATTCAGACATTTATCGAGGATGCCATTTGACGTGTTTTGGTTTTGCAGCGTTGTTGATGATGACGGGTTTCAGCGACTCCTCTAGTGGAATTCAGAGGCGAACGATGAGGGAGTGATGGGAACTGACGATGCGGTGGTATGGAGGAGGAGGATCACTTCTGTTCAATTTCAATAACATTTTAGGGTTTTCTAAGCCTAATCTCTGGTTTTCTTAAAGAAGAAGATTAACCCATATTGATTTTTTATTTTAAGAAAATACAAATAAAAATGACATGGATTGTGACTTTAGCAGTCTTATGTATATTTCTTCTCTTATTGTTGATACATTATCAAAAACTGTACCAATTTATAATCTTCTATTGGTACAATTATCAATAATTTTGGGACAATATTAATAATTTTATTCTGTAATTTGGTACAATACATATCATCCAATGTTGGCACAAGTTCTACGCACCATTTTGACCCATATAGAAATAGTAGTAATTGCAAAATAAATAAGTAATAAGATATTTGTCCCTTCAAATAATAAAATAAAAATAAAAATAGGACATATATGAATATGAATAATAAGAAAAGGAAAAATATTGTATAAAAAATTAAATGACTAATGAAAAAAAAATATTATAAGGAAAAAAAGAAAAAGAAAACTAAATAAAGTCTCAAACAAAATAGATAGAAAAGAGGCAAGTTGCAAGCCCCAAATAATATGGACCGCAGGCTTCCAAATTTTAAAGGGCCAAGGCCTTCTGGAGTTTCAAAGGGCCACGGCCTTATGCTTTGGCCCATACTTTGTCTAACCTATCTACTCAGTAGATGCTCTTAACACGCGTGAAAAGACAAAAATACCATTAATGAATTTTGTGATCCAACGATGGTTCGGAGCACAATTGTCCGAACCGGTTTGGACGTGGTGTCACCGAACCAGAAACAAACACACAGACACCCCCCTTTTTAACTGGTTCGGCGTCACCACGTCCGAACCGGTTCGGCCGACCGTGCTCCGAACCAGTTAAAATGCAGTGTGAGGGGGTTTTCCACGTGAGAGTATTTTAGGAATATTTAAGGATTGGTGGTGTCCACTGAGTAGAGGCGGCGTTGGATGAAGTATTGGCCTATGCTTTTTGGAAAGGGCCGCGGGCACTGGCGGAGCTTCCCCTGGGCCTGGATGGGCCATGGCCCACCCAGAATTAAAAAAATATCATATAGGGAGCTCTTTTATAGGCAAACTTGAAGAATTAAAAAATAATGAAGGAGACTTAATGCTTAAGGATAGGCGGTGCTGAATTTTAATCAATCAAAGCTTGCTTCTAATAGATGTTCTATGCCAACAAATAAGAAAGGGTGGTGGTGTTTGCAGCTTCTGTATTGTTCTAAGAGATGATTTCACTCCTCTTGATTTAATATCTTGTAATCAATTGATTATTATGTTACTGGTGGTGTGTTTGTTGCTAATAAAAGAGGAAGGAGAATTAGATTGTGGCCGCTAATAGTCAACAATTGCTAATCAATTGTCTTGCATTCATACTCTAATTAATTTTATATTGCTACTAAAGATTGATTTTTGTTGATTTTAGATTGTAAAAATAAAGAATAGAACAATTGATCAACTTTTTGCTTATTACAACTTAATTATTTTGTATACAATATGATTTGCATATTTAATTTATATATTATAATAGTTTATATTAGCGGCCCACCCAAATTTTTTCGTCAAACTCCGCCACTGGCTGTGGGCTTTTACTGGAGTGGACATGGGTGTGGTCCGCGTCTAAATCAAACAAAGAGAATCATCCTAAACCATAATACTACAACAGAGAGAATCCTAAACCTAATTTTTTTCTTTCGCGTCTCTCGAGCCTTTCGTGTCTCTCAAGCCAGGCAGCCTTTGGCCTCCTTCTAGTCTCTCTAATTTTGCGGTATGTTTATTTCCGTTTCATGATTCAACAATTGTTCGATTTGATAATATACACATTGTTCGATATTTGTTGGTTCAATTTGATAATATATTGATCGATTTTTATTTGATGTAATTTTATTGCCGCTTCATTCAACAATTGTTCGATTGATAATATATTGATCGATTTTTGCTGCCAATTTGATAATATATTGATTGATTTTGATTCGATTACATATTTAATGTATCTATATAATTCATTATTCTATAATAATAGTTTTATGATACTTGTATGTATGTTTGCAGAGTTTCTCTGTAATGGACAAAGGGCGGCCCGGGTTGAGTGAATCAGACATGGACATCTTGCGTACTCTCAGTTATTTGAGTGATCAAATTATTTGGTTTTACTTCACTCATTTGACCGACATAACAAACTCGGATGATGTCCTTTTCATTTCCCCCGCAGTTTCAATTTTGCTTGCTATTGCTGACAATTTTGATGATGTCGAAGGCATTGTAGAGCCCTTAGAATTTGGCACCAAGAATTTGATATTTTTCCCTGTGAATTGCGAAGAACATTGGTAAATGAATTTCAGCATCATGATAGCTTGGAAAATGCCGACCAAGTGCAAGCCGTGAAATAGTGCGATGCATTGAAGGATTTTGTAGTTGTTCCGTCAGAAAATGGAAAAGAAAACATAAAAAAAACCAACAAGTTTAACAGGTCCAAGAAAGCTTCAGTTACTAGTAATTCAGCAGCTCCTTCAGTCACCACTCGTCCAAGCTTCAAGGAATGCCCAACACCTCAACAGGCCAATGGCCATGACTGTGGCCTCTTTGTCTTGGCCATTGCAAGAGCAATATGTGAGTGGCATTGCAGCAAGAAGAAATTAAACCTCAATTACTGGTTTCAAGAAAAACAAGTGAACCCTTCTGTTGTCGAGAATTCAATGCGATCCGAGGTCATGAAGCTTTGGCAACAAGAGCAATAAAAATTATTCAACTTTTTTCTTTTAAACTTTACTCCCTGATTACATAAGTAACAATTTTAGTTACTTGTCTCTGACTTGGTTGTTGACACTTAATTACTGTCTACTTTTGTCAATTTTGTTTCAATTCATTCATAGTGTTTCCACATTTCTGTTTTGTTCTAGTTACATTTACTCGATTTGTGACCACATTTTCATTTGCTTATCTTGACATTTTTTGTTACATGCAAATGCAATGCACCTAATTGTTGTCAAATTTTATTACTATTGTGGTTGTGGAAACAATGTTGCCACATTATATTTTATCGTGGTAACAAATATTTGAGTAATGGCTCAATAATGACCCCTTAATATCATGACCGTTACAAACCATTTCAATTGGTATTAAGGCAATTAATTGCCATATTTATTTTCATATGTTATGCATATTATTGGATATGTAAAGCCCTCTCATTTCACCACTTTTCTACACACTTCAAAAATGAAAATCTCTCATGCGCTCTAAATACTTCTCTGCTACTATTACTATACAGTTCATATCTTATACACTAAACTATATACTGTTTTCAAAGAGTTCCTGGGTAAGATTGTGCATTCTCCGTTGTCGCGTTCTTTATTTTATTTAGTTTCTCTCTTTCATGTTTTTTTTTTTCGTTTTTTCCCCCCTCATTTTAGATCTCATTTATTTTTGATTTTCTGGTTTGTAATCGTTGCTTCTTCTTCCGATTTTGATTTCGGTTTTCTGATTGCAATCTGGATTTCGTTTCTGATTGTCACCGCTTTGTAGTCAGTTTCCTGCTTCTGGACTCTTAATTTCGTCATTTGCTTTAATTTCGCAAATTACGATTTCAATTTCATCTGTTCTTGAACTCAATTTCACCTTCTGAGTTTGATTTCCTCTTTCTTGATTTCGCTTTGATTATTCTTGAATCTTCAGCACCTCTTCTGCAAACTGCTCCTGTGATTTCACACTTCCTTCAACTAAAATCTGGTGCTGTTGCTTGGAATCATCTTCATCATCATCATCATCATCATCATCATCATCGTGAGCATAATACGGTTGAGCAGTGAAAGCTCGACGTTTTCTTTCAGTTGCAGAGAAGGTGTTTGATGAAAGTAAGGATTGATTGGTGAAGTAATTTGCAGCTTCCGTCAATGTCAAACATGCATATGCCATGACATTTCTTTAGGAGATGCTGGAAAAAAAATTCAACTGAGCTTTTGATGCAAAGAAGGAAGTTGTTGACACTATCACTCCCTTCCAACTGTTATCGTCAGTGATGTTATTGTTTGCTTGGTAGTTAGCAATGTACATGTTCGTGGATGATGCCTATTATCTGTTTGATGAAATGCCAATGAGAGACCTCACAACATGGAATCTCATGGTTGGTGGTTTTTTCCAAGCTTGAAGACTATTACAATTCCTATGGGATGTTCTGAGATGTGGTATTACACCTGATAACTACACTTTGCCTTTTGTTATAAGAATTTGCAAGGATCGTTTTGTTACATCTGTGTTGTTTTGAAATATGGGTTGCTATTGGATCATTTTGTTTGTGCTTCACATGTGGATATGTATGCTAAGGGTATGGTGGAAATCCAGCATTGGCATCCTTGATGACTAGCCAATTTGGCATTGGTAATTTGCCACTTAATTTGCATTTGATTATTACTATCTGTAGGAAGAGGGATACATTTACAAACAAATAAAATCTTCATATTGTCTGTGCATAGTGATTACAGAATGTCTGGTTTGGTTAGTACGGGAAACAATTATTGGTCTGGACTATATGTTATTTCATCTACCTTAGGCTTTGTGATCTTACTTGCTTTGTTGAATATTTACTATGTAAACCCATTTGGTGTGTATAAATGGTGGTACAAAGGATTATTATATGTAATCTGCATGGTTGCAATTGTTATCTTTGTTGGTATAGTGGTTGGATTATGGCATATGTGGGAAAAGTAAAGTTGTGATGGCAAGTCCCTTCAAATGCTTGGTATGCATGGAACTCTTATGCTAATTATGATGTTGACAAGAGTGACCTTTTGCTTGCCTTTGGGGTTCGGTTTGATGATCGTGTCACAGGGAAGCTTGAGGCTTTTGCTAGTAGAGCAATATTGTTCACATTGATACTGATTTTACTGAGTTTGGGAAACTGTGGAATATGCTAATTTTGTTGTCTTGAAAATGAATGCTGGAAAAGTTGAACTCAGTTCCTCTCTGATATATTTGATAGTGGAGCTATATGCTTTGTTAATGAATTGTTTCTCAGGTGTCCTAAGAGTGGAGATGATGATAAGAGTAATGTTGTTACCAACAAGGAAAGTTGCTGAAGTTGACTTCTGTTGCTGCTGTTTCTCATATTTGGAATTAGTTATTCTGAATTTTATTAATCATTTCATTAGCCTTATTGGCTTGTTTGTTTTTAGCTTCTGTCTATGGTGGTTAAGCATGATGCTTCTGCTATAAATGGTTAAGCATTGGGATTTTGCTTCTGTCTTGAGTGATTGAGTACTCTTGATGGTTAAGCGTTATTTGTACTTCTGCCAAGTGGTTAAACTTTGAGGTATAGTTTCTGCCTGGTGGTTAAGCCTTTGGCCCTATGGCCTTGTTGATGTTTGCTTCTGCCCTATGGTGGTTAAGCATTTTGCTTCCTTCATGTAATTAAGCCTTGAGTTGTGGCTTTTACTTGATGGTTAAGCGTTAGATTGTTGCTTCTTTCTAGTGGTTAAACCTTGAGTTGTGGTTTCTGCTCGATGATTAAGCTTTTGTTGATTTCTTTGGCACGTGGATGGTTATGCCCAAGAGTGTTGTTTGTTGATTCTTTTGGAGTGAATGTTGTGGAGACGCTGGAAGAAGCTTGAAGGGGCTCAAAAGTTGGTCGAAGACTTCTAGGAGCTATGCACCTCAACTGCTACCAATTTGGATTGCTCTTTATTTTTCTTTACCTTGATAGTATTTTGTATTGCATATCCCAAGCTGGAAGTGTTGTGAACACCGTCCAGCTTGCGAGAGGCTGTTAAAATATAGATTGTAAGCCCGTTAGTTGGCTAGTAAGGCCCATTAGATAGTAAGGTCCATTAGTTAATTAGTATATAAGGTAGATGGTACTCATTTGTCATTAACCCTACTCATTTTGTAATATTTCACTATTTTTTAATATAATAGACTTTTAAAGCTTTCTCTCTAATTTCCATGGATGCCATGTTTTTCAACAGATACTCTATTTACCGGATAGATTATCTTAAGAATAGTTTTGAATGATGTTTGATCCCATACAACATTTGATGATTTGCTCTGAAAGAGGTTTTTTATTTTACTTTCTCACATTTCCAGTTCTCCATCCATTAAGCAGCCTGTCAGTCAATTACAGCTATTAACAATGTTCCACAATGATAAAATTCAACTGTTAAGAGAAACTTTAAATCTTGCAAACAGAGCAAAAAATGTAGCAGGATATAAGACAAACAACACCAGAGTAAAGATCCAAGTATCCTACTCAATCACGCTGCTTCATTGTACTCAACAAAGAACAATCTAAACAACACCTTTCACTCAGCCCAACCTTGAACATATACATACTCCTATAATATGAACAAAACTCAAATAACCCCCTCAATAAAAATTCTATCTCAACAAACTAACAGAAAAGAAAACGATAACAATAAGTAGAAATTACTTCTCATAAAGATGTAAAGCATATACCTCAAACATGAATCTGACAAGAAAAAACCTCCATATTCCGGGTATGATTCTTGCTCCCAATCAATGCCACTCAGTAAATTTTATCTAAATGGCAGACAAATCAGAATGTTTAGCCTATCTGCAATCTTTTTATGGTGGAGTGAGCAACAAATTGAGTAAATTATCTAAATGTGAGGCTGAAATGGCAGACAAATCAAATATGGGAATGCCAACTGCTATAAATTGAGTAAAGTATCAAAATGTGCAGCTGAAGACTATACTAGAGCGGAGAGGAATCTAAAAACAACCAATGTATCTATTACGAGTCAAGTAGAGTGATCTCTCGCAACCTATTGGAGCAGTCTGATCCTGACATCATAAAGTCCCTTGAATCTCCGTGGCCAAGTTAGCTTGAGATAATCCCATCTACTTTTACCTGATCTTCTTTCAAGGCTAGCAATTCCAACTTGAGTAATATTTTGTTACCAAAGTAGCTCCCAAAACCAAATATGATTTCGCCATTTGAGATTCATTATGTTGTTTCACAGACCCTTCTACATTGAGTTCAACCATCCTTGTGTTGTGGAGGAGGATTCCACATGATAGAGATTGTTTGCCTTATGCGATTGCCTTTGTGGTTAACCATTCCGAACATATCAACTCCTTATTCATCTCCTTTCCAGTATTTGATTGGCAATGCTCCTCTTATCCCCACTCTTTGCATGAATGAGTTTACTATGCTAATTATGTTAAAACATTGCACCCTTTTTTACTTGATTTCGCTCTAATTTCTAGTTTCCCAGAGCCCAGAACAATGCAAGGGGTACTCAAATCTTAACATGTCCTTGCCCCTGTTGAAATATAAGCAGACAGACACAGAAGCTACACTCTACACAGAAAGCTCACAAACACTCATGCAGACCTTCAAGCTCGAGTATACTACAAGATCCTGATCAGGTTCATCACAGCACAGCTGATCATTTATCACAACTACAAGACCATGAGCCACGTGCACAACTATAACAAACTCAAGAACTCGCTGCCAGCTCAGCAAGTAGTTTGTTATACAGTTTTGTAGTTAGTTAGAGGCGGTTAGATAGCAAATGAGTAGAGATGAGATGAATAGTTGTAGATTTTACGTGTGTATCTCCAACATCGTTAGACTAGAAATTTTGCCATGGTTATTCGAATCCAAATCCAAAATCTCCTCTATTTTTTATTTATTTATAAAAACAAAATTTAGCAACATTTATTAGTAGTAGAACTTTTTATTAGAGGACAACACTTTCCGGCACAAGCCAACAAATATACAGAACCAATGTATAGAGCGCACGTGGACAACAAAAGGGGTTGGCCTAATGGAGTATATGAAATTGTATTCGAAAGATCTCTGGTTCAACTCCTCACTAATATCTGAAGTAAATGTAAGTACCTTCGTAAGTGTATCCCCTCAACCTAAATTTTTTGTAAAAAGAAAAAACAGCCCACGTGGACCCCAGCAATGGAAGATGATAGAATCTGGCGTACACGCATAGGTGTAGTATGGTGCCATGTTGCATCAAACGGCACACGCTGCAGCTGTTATCGGATTCCTTCATCTGTCGTTCTCCACCTGGGTGGCTGTCCTCATTTCTCAATGGAAACTAGAAAGGAAAGTATTCATTTGTTAATTTTTTTTGACGTGGTTGTATTCATTTGTTAATTATTATTATTATTATTTCTTTTATAAACGGCGAGAGGTTGTGTGTTCGATTCTCGCAAACCCCCTTTATCTTGTAACCAAAATTTCTTTATAAACAAATGGTGTCATGCACATCATTTAAGAAACTAATAAAATATATAAAAAGTATAGGTACCTATAATTATCCCTATAATTATTGATCTTATTCATATTAAAATATTTGAGGTAAAAATAAGTAATTTGTGTTGATTTGTAAAATATTTGAGAAAAAATATTTGTGTTAGTGCTATTTAATTTATTTTGATTATGTTAGTCTATTTAATTTGAATCTGTTTTGTATTTTGTGAATATGTTGATTCTTTTAGTCCTATTTAATTTTGTATTTAGGAATTTATTAGTGTTGTTTAATTTGTGTTGGTCTAGTGCAACATAAGTTGTGAACTTGTTAAAGTCTTATTTTTATTATATTTTAATGATGTGTGTGTTTGAAAAATTTTGTACCCTCTAACCCAGAGTTCTGGGTCCGCCACTGGTTACGGCAGGCACGGATCTACGTTGAGCACATTGGGGTTAGCTGACCCCACTCTTTGCTCTTTTTTTAACCAATAATAGGGGTATTTTAATATGCTGACCCCACATGACCCAACTAATACACTAGAGACAAACTAATGACATGTATGTAAATTAATATTATACTATATTTGTTAAAATAGTATTGTTTGTTATACTGTATTGAAAGTGGATCAACACTTACTTTATTAAGGTACCTGTTCCGCACTGTACTTCCGACCTTGAAGAGCAGTCCGAGGTAGTTAGTGGTTGATATCCTTAGTCAATGACTGTATCCGATCCTGCTGGTGTTGTACCTGCAAAGTCACTCCGATGCTAAAGTCAGTGGAATAGTCTTAGCAAAGTGTTAAATAAGAGAATGCTTCTCTTTAATGAGGCAATGAATGTTGTATTTATAGAGTGGGGTGGGGTTGATTCCAATGAATCAGGACCGTCCAATCTGGTGGTTTGATATGAGCCCTTGATGTTCGGACTGGGCCCTTTGATATTGGGCTTTTGTGTGGTGTGAATAGATGTGAAAGAAGGGGGTGTATGTGATCAAAAGACTCACCATAACAGTTGCCCCCCAAGTCTGGTCGTCTTAGAGGCGATCTTGACTTGTTGACGAGATTATGATGTGTTTTCACCGATCTCCGAACGAGCTGTGATTTTTCAGACGTTGCTACGAGATGGGAAGGCGATCTTATCTGTCCGATGTTTGATGAGATACGAAGTGTTCTTTCTTACCGATGTCGAGTATGGTCTCTGATAGTGATGAAGTGATTTCGACCGTCATAATAATTTTGAATTTTGAATTGGCGCCTTTGCATTTATTGCGCTTGTCAGAGCGCGTTTCCCAATGGTGGCTAATGATGGTGACGCTTTGGTAGGCGTGTGCGTGTGTTGAAAGCTTTTGATGGGATGGGTCGATTCGATTTAGGCCCAATCCAGTTATGCGAGGCCCACTATAAATAGGGGTTAGGTCCCCTCCTTTATTCCTGATTGCCAATTTGCTCTGCATACCGATCTTCATATCCGAGTTTAAGTTCGTCGATCAGGAGGATAGTGGCTAGAGTTTCACCATTCCATTGGGTTTAAGTGCTTGACTTCCGCAGAAGACTATCAGCGAGAGCTTCGTTTGTGTGAGGTTAGTTCTTTTCTCAATCTCTCTATTGTTTTTTCTTTGAACAGTTAGATTTGCCCCCATTTCTTTAGTTGCCACAGGGTGGGGGTCGTCAGGTCGGTTTCAAGATCGGTACGGACCCGTTAGGTCGTTACTCCTGACTTTCCCATGCCCCCATTCCTGCAGGTTTTAAAACTGGCGGTTACCAAAAAAACTCGTAGGCAGATTTCCCAGCAACCCCCGCAACTTGCGAACGTGATGGCCTCTGGTGGAGAGAATGTCGAGGGTTGTCGTTCTGACACTGTCCCGGTTATTCCCGAAGTTCAAGATCACCCTGATTCAGCCCCGACCAGCGAACAAGTGGAGGACGATCCTGAGGTTGGTCGTCATACTTTTGATGATGGGGAGCAGTCTTCTGAGGATGTGGTTGTCGTTGGTGTAAAAAAAACTGAGACCGACGTCGTCGTGGTGGAGACGGCGTCTTCTGAACCGACGCGTTCCGATGATGAGCAAGGGTCTTCGCACACTCAGGAAGTGGGGGGTTCCGATGATTATTTGCAGCAAAGAAACGACGAGGTTGCTGTTGACGTGGCTGCCGAGGCTGATGATCGTACATCTGCTTTGACTGATGGTTATTCTAGCACTGGTCCGGGGCGAGTCGATCTTCCTATGCCTTATGACGTGAATGTTCCTCGCATTCTTAATTGGGTCGCTTCTTCTGTTACTGAAACAAGGTCTCCGTACGAAGCAGGGGAAGATATGAGCACTTTTGTAGATAAGTTATCCATTCGGGGCCGACTTTGGAATGTCGAGGGTATGAGATCCGATGAGCATGCAGCGACCTGGCCAGGATCTTTGAAATTTGTCATGTATGATGTATTGGTATCGGATATGCATATCCGTCCACCGTTTACTAATCTTCAACAGACTGTTTTGGCGAGATTGGAACTGGCACCTTCGCAACTTCACCCCAATGGTTGGGCGTTTCTTCGAGCCTTTGAATTGATATGCCTCGAACTTGATCGTTCAGTGTCCGCCGATCTGTTTTTTCATTTGTTTGAGGTAAATAGGAATAGCGAAAGAGGCGATGAAGGAAACGCTTGGGAGCATGTGAGCCTTCGGTCTCTGAAAGGTGCCAAGATTTTCCGGGCTTATTCAGATTCGCTGAAGGGGAGGTGGAAGGAGCTTTTTTATTTCGTGGAGCCGGTGAACAGTGAGGCAATTGACCATGTGGGTAGATTTGATTCGGATGGGCAAACTTTGGTGTCCACTAAGTTTCCCATAGGATGGGGACTTGGTCATTATAACCGATCTCCTAGATCCTATCATGTCGGCGAATCTCATCTTTGCCGTGCTGATATCCTGACCAGAGATATCTTGTTTATTTCATCTCAAGTGCCTTATACCAAGCATAAATACCGAGGCATTCCTGTCGATCGATTGGTTAAATGTGCTACCAGAAGAAAGGTTATGGGGGGTTCTAGGTAGGGTTGTATTTTCGATCTGTCAATTTATCTTTTGGCTGAGAATTGTTAATATGCCATTTTGACAAATTCGTCCAATTTTTTCTTTGTTTTCAGATACGATGGCAGGGAGTAAAATTGCTCAATTAAGAAGGATGGCGTTGGAGAACCTGGGGGCCGAGGAAGGTGATCATGCAAACCAAGAGGTTCCAGAGAATATTCCCGATCTAAGCGGTGCCGTTCACGTTTCCCCAATCAGGACCGTTCACGAGGAACAGCTGCTGGAGAATCCTGGGGAAGATCTTCAGCATCGGAAGAGAAAACCAGCGAATGAGGGAGTCTCTTCAAAGCAGGTGAAGAAGAAGAAGGTGGTGATTCCAACAGATTCTAAGTCTTCCAAGGGGCATAGATCTTCTAAGAAAGTAACTCCTGTTCCCGTGGATGCGAGTTTTATGGAAAAGAATATGGAGGAATACCTTACCGATCCAGTTAGTGCGGCCGCAAAGCTGTTTGTTCACTTAGCCGATGTTACCAAATTGCAGAGGGAGGAGATGGAACGTCGTCATGAAGGTGAGGTGTTCTTTCTGGAGTTCGTTTGCCGTTCTTTTTACCTACCTTATTGACTTTTATTTGTTTTTCAGAGTTGGTAACCAGTGAGAGGGCCAAGTTATTCAATGCTCTGAAAGAACTGGTAGAAAAGAATAAAGTCCTGGGTAACACTTTGAGCGACTTGAAGACTTTGAAGGCTTATGTGGATGATCTTGAAAAATCCCATAATTCTGCTAAGTCGCAGGTCGAGGATAGCACTGTTCGCATCGGTCAGCTGAACGATCGGATCAGAGTGCTTGAAGGAGAGAGGAAGATTGCTGAAGGTACAATTAAAAGGTTGGAGGATCGGATTCAAGAGCTGATGGCGTCGCTGAAAAAATTTGAAGAGAACAAGGCTGGGACTAGTTCCACTCCCGAAGATCGATGCGTAGTGCTTGAGAAAGAGCTCGCCCAAACCCGTGCTGAGCTGGTAAAATCTAAGAAGGAAGCGCGGACTGTTGCCGATCTTGCTCTGGAAATGGCAGGAGATGGCTTCGATCTTGCACTTGATCAAATTGCTCTTGTCTATCCCTCTCTTAATCTTGACAAGGCCGTCCTGAATGTGGATCACGAGATCGAGGGAGACCAGATCGTGAAGGTCGATATCAAGACCAATGTGAAGACCGTGGTTCATCCCAAGTCTGCCTGATTTATGTTCAGATCCAGTTTTGTAAGAGTTCCGGGTTTGTACAGAGAATCATGCATAAGCTCGGAACTTCTTTAAGTCGATTTAGTTTTTGTTTATAAAACTTGAGGTCTCGGCCGTATCTGAGGTGGTTGTAATGAATTTAATCTTGTATTCGTCACCGTAAGTATTTAAAAAGGTTTGAGAGGAGCTCTTCAAACGATTTAGAGGAGACCTGTTGAGAATTCTCGTAGGTTTTTTTTAAAAAGGTTTGAGAGGAGCTCTTCAAACGATTTAGAGGAGACCTGTTGAGAATTCTCGTAGGTTTTTTAAAAAGGTTTGAGAGGAGCTCGTAGGTTTTTTAAAAAGGTTTGAGAGGAGCTCTTCAAACGATTTAGAGGAGACCTGTTGAGAATTCTCGTAGGTTTTTTAAAAAGGTTTGAGAGGAGCTCTTCAAACGATTTAGAGGAGACCTGTTGAGAACTCTCGTAAGATCGGGCCTAAGGACAGTTTACCAGGACTCGGCCCAGATTTAACTCGTCCATTAGGGTTCTTGGCTACTAAGGCCAATGATCGATTTAAGGAAAAATCCTTAACGGACCTTTCGAACCTTTTGGGCAGTTTACCAGGACTCGGCCCTGATTGAACTCGCCCCTAAGGGTTGTGACTGCTTTGGCCACGTATGGAGATCTTATGAGATCGGTCCAAGAAGTTATTGTGAAGGTTTTGAACGAATCCGTCCGGGGTCGCCTGAGGTTCGGCCAAATGGGGCATGACCGGTCTCAGGATAGGGTCGGGATGGACTCCCATTGTGTGGCTGTTTGCCTTGGAACGAAGATTTCGAGTTGTCATTGATTAAGGTGAGGGGAGAAGATCTTGGTTTTGAGATCTCCCACTGTGGTCGCCAATGTTCTGCACTGTACTTCCGACCTTGAAGAGCAGTCCGAGGTAGTTAGTGGTTGATATCCTTAGTCAATGACTGTATCCGATCCTGCTGGTGTTGTACCTGCAAAGTCACTCCGATGCTAAAGTCAGTGGAATAGTCTTAGCAAAGTGATAAATAAGAGAATGCTTCTCTTTAATGAGGCAATGAATGTTGTATTTATAGAGTGGGGTGGGGTTGATTCCAATGAATCAGGACCGTCCGATCTGGTGGTTTGATTTGAGCCATTGATGTTCGGACTGGGCCCTTTGATATTGGGCTTTTGTGTGGTGTGAATAGATGTGAAAGAAGGGGGTGTATGTGATCAAAAGACTCACCATAACAGTACCAATTTTAACTTTTTAGTTATGTAATTTGTAGAAATTTAGGTATTTTAAAACTTTTCTGTAATAAAATTATGTATTTTTTATAAATTTACAATATATTTTTGAAAAATACTCTAAGCAATTTTTTTTGCCCCCACTATTAAAAATTTGTGAAACTGTCACTGGGTTACGGTGATTTGAGAACAAGTTTTAATGCCCCTTATATCCTACAAACTCATCAACCTTGCCCACCATAACATGTAATCAGTGGCGGAGCCACATACTCTTGAGGGGGTTCAGTTGAACCCCCAAAATTTATTTATTTTTGACTTACCACCCTATAGAAATATTTTTTTGACACACCTGAATATTTTAAATTGCATCAATAGCCTAAAATTTGCACCCATTTGCACCAAAGACCCAAATTTAATTTACCCAAAACACAACACAGTCACTGTTTCACGCACGCACAACTCTCTCTCAGACTCTCACGTTCTCTACGAGCTCTCTCACTCAACTCTCTTCTCACGGTGGGCGGTGGCTTCTCTGTTCTCTCTCTCTCTCTCTCAAGGACCTGGCTTCTTTGTTCTCTCTCTCACTCAGTCTCACGACTTCTCTGTTCTTTTCTCACAGCAACAACTTTCTCTTTTCCATTGAAATCTCAAAAACACTAAAAAAAGTTAGATTTCTTCTCTTTTCTAGTCTAATCTACTGAAGTGATTGTTGAAAACCCTAATTGTTTAATTTTTGATTTGGGAAAAATTGAAAACCCTAATTGTTTGATTTTTGATTTGTGGAAAATTGGTAACCCTAATTGTTTAATTGCTTAATTTCTTCCTTGTGACTTTTATTTTTAATTTTAAAATATGTTCTCTACCAGTAGGATAGGATGAAAGATATACGAAGCTTCATGTCGTAGACAATAGCCTTTTTAAATACCAACATTCTGTTGAAAATATTAGTATATAATTTAAAGCTGAAATTTCATTAATATGATCAATGTTTGAACAACAAGCTTTTGCTCTTTGTTTAGTTTTTTTAGCTTGTTTTAGAAAACTTTTCAAGAAAAAAATAGTTAAGTTAATAGTGTGTATTAGTCTCCAATTAGTATTAGCTTAATTCTAATTAGTATTAATAGTGTGTTTGAACAAGGTCATCAAATGGATAAATTTTTAGCAAATTGTGTATTTAAAAAATTTGACACCCCCGACCCCGGAGTCCTGATCCGCCACTGCATGTAATAAACGTGAGAGTTAATATTTGTAACCTCCACGTTTCTAGGAGTAACTTTTATATCCATGAAACAAATACCCTTACAAATATATTGATAGGAATAATAATTATGGGTATTTTCTAAAAAAAGAAGTTTGGTAAATTTTTAAACACTCACGGGAATAAAATAGTTATAAAAATTAAAATAATTTTTATATTTAAATTTCATCTGATTTTCTTGAAAATCATTATTTTCGACCTTTTCCATGTGAAAGTTGTCATGAGAATGATGAAAGTCAAAGTTATTTTGTTTCTAAAAATCTTTATTTGCAAGAGTATTTTATAACCTTATAACAAATAATAAATATAGAGAAACTCATTCCCATCGTATGAATTTTCAGAAATATCATAGGTAGACTTGAAACAAATTAACACCCTTAAGTAGCATCATTGTTGCCATCCCTAGTAGCTTCCACTCTCTAAGTTCATTTAACTCATTTAACACGTTTACACTTGATTCTGCAATAATTGAAGCGAGTCTGGTGAAAATACAAGAATCGTGAGGAACCATCATTCTTGACTTTGTTCATACTCGTTCTACTTTTGTTCTAATGTTCTGTTTCCTATTTATCACTAGAGAACATGTTTCTTAAAAATAGTAAGCAACTTACGCGGGTGAATAGCGTAAACCGACACAAGCAAGCAACAACATAGCCAGCCGCATAGCTTAAAAAATTAAACTCATCCATTCCAAAAGTACAAAACCGAACCTTCCAGGTAAGTTTATCTATCTACTAGTACGAATCGAAGCCAAACACGTCATCAGTGAAGACAAACTTACACGTGCAAAATCACGTGAGATTGAATAGCTATCTCAATCGCAGGTCGCTTCGCAAATGTTTCACTTCGAAGTTTGTTTGTTGCATTTGGTTTCTTAACTTAATAATAACCTCAACCCCAAAGTGCGGCAGTTAGTAGTAGCACGACAGATAGTGAAATAGAAATGGGGGACCCCACTACTTTGTGCTCTTCTACCTTCTCTTCTTCCTTTTAAAACCCCCCCTTTTACCAACTCCACCTCTTCCAAACACCGTTTCATTTCACAATAACATCATCGTGTTCGTGAGAGAAAAAAGAGAGAAATTAATCATGGCTAGGAGAGATCTTGAAAGTGGTGTGACTAAGAATAATACTAGAGGAGCAGACACCTACTCTGCTCCTCCAACTTCCCATGTTTATGATTCTGAGATCCATTCCACATCATGGCTTGTACCTCTCTTTGTCCTTGCTAATATTGTTGTTTTCGTTGTCGCCATGGCCATCAACAATTGTCCCAACAGCAATAGTGACTGTGTCGCCAAGTTTCTTCGCAGGTTTTCCTTTCAACCTCTGCAAGAAAATCCACTGCTTGGCCCTTCTTCTTCAACGTAAGACATATTAATTCAATTACCTAGTTTATTGTTTTAATTAAAGCTATTTGGGGTTTTCTTTGTGTTTTGTTTAGTTTAATTTCTTTGCTTTTATTGATGATTGATGATGATGATGATGATGATTAACTTTTTACATGAATGGAACCGCAACCGCCTCTAGTTTACTTATTTTGTGTTTCTTTTTAGCTTCTTGGAAACTTGCTGAATTAAGTGAATAGTTAGTTATATGATTCTGAAGGAAATTTGTTGACTTTATATGTTATTGTTGACTTTTGAAGATTAACCAAGATGGGAGCACTTCGTTGGGATAATGTTGTGAACCACCATCAAGGATGGAGACTTGTTACTTGCATTTGGTTACATGCTGGACTCATTCACTTGTTTGCAAACATGTTGAGCCTTGTCTTCATTGGCATTCGCCTTGAACAACAATTCGGCTTTCGTATGTTTTCTTTTTCTTCCTTTCTTCAATTAGAATTCTGAGTTTATTATAATTCTAGTAGTAACATGATTTTCAATTATATGATCTAATAAATGGTCATGACCTCATATTTTTATATGTCAAATTTATGGCAGTGAGGATTGGACTGATATACCTGTTATCTGGATTTGGTGGAAGTGTATTGTCCTCTCTTTTTATTAGAAACAACATCTCTGTTGGTGCTTCTGGTGCTCTTTTTGGACTCCTTGGAGCAATGCTCTCTGAACTTTTCACTAATTGGACTATATACTCCAATAAAGTGAGTATACCTAATTAATCCCCCTATATATACTTGTCTATGTATAAATTAGTATTAGTATTAGTATGGTAGAGTTAATTTCTATTGCTGACTAACTCTCTTTTGTGCCTTTTGTGTAGGCAATGGCTTTGATCACCCTTCTGGTTATCATAGTCATCAACCTTGCCATTGGAATTTTACCACACGTTGATAACTTTGCTCACATTGGGGGATTTGTGGTAGGATTTCTTCTTGGTTTCATTTTGCTGCCACGTCCTCAGTATGGATGGCTAGAGCAGCGTCGTCTTCCTGCTGGTGTTCACCTCAAGTCAAAATACAAGCCTTACCAATATGTTCTATGGATTGTCTCTTTAATTCTCTTAATTGTTGGGTAAGAGATCCTATGATCAGTAACTATCTGATAATGTTAATTAAGCTAGTTTATCTTTGTTTGCCCCTTTTCTTTATATGCTTCCTACATGTCATCTAAAGTTGGTGAAGACTACTGAAATTCATTGGTTTAATGGCAGGTTATCGGTTGCATTGGTGATGCTGTTCAAAGGTGAGAATGGGAATGATCACTGCCATTGGTGTCATTACCTAACATGTGTGCCAACTTCTAAATGGAAATGCAACAATGAATGAATGGATCACACTTGAACCAGAGGGCTTATGCTTATCACTAGGAATTTCTTTTCTTCTATGTATAGCCAATAGCTCTTAGAAACCCGTTTCACATCTGTCTTTGTTTGATTGATTTTTACTAATTGGTCTGTCTTTGTGGAGTTATATTTACTTCCTTATTTTTTCTTCTTATAAAAAGTACATAACATATATAATGAAATTTATTTGTATATGAATTCATCTTCCATCTAATATTCTTTCTGCTTACTTATATGGTCCATTTGTATTCTAACTAATATTGAGAATATGTAAAACCACTCTAGTTTCATAATTTCAATCCACGAGAATGTTTAATGGTTAGTGAAGATTATACTTATTGTTATGGTAAGGTTTTTTTTTTCCATATACGCCCCTCTTTAAACATCAATTCACACCCAACATAGGCCCAATATCAAAAGGGCCCAATCCAAACATCAAGGGCTTAGATCAAACCACAAGATTGGACGATCCTGATTCATTAGAATCAACCCCACCCCACTCTATAAATACAGTATTCAATGCCTCATTTATGGTAAGCATTCTCATATTTATTACCCTATTAAAACTATATACTGACTTAAGCATCGGAGTGATTGTGTAGGTACAACACCAGCTCGGATCGGACATAGTTATCAATTAAGGATATTAACCACTAACTATCTCGGACCATCCTTCAAGGTCGGAAGTACGGTGCAGAACATTGGCGATTACAGTGGGAGGCTTAAACTCTAGCTCCTCTCCCCTCACCTTAGTTGATGACAACTCGAAATCTCCGTTCTAATGCTAACAGTCTCGCAGTGGGCATCCCACCCGAGCCAACTTCGAGACCGACCGTAGCTCAGCTAACCGAACCTCAGCAAACCCCGGAAGGATTCGCCGAGGACCTTCCGCACTCTACCCAAGCACAAATCCAAAACCAAAATCCGAACTTCGTTCTGGCCACTGGAAACTCCGCCAGAAATCATCTGCCTCCTCCTCCACCTCAGCTTCAGGTCCCGGTCGATGCTATTCAACAGCTCGTCCTTCTGCTGAACCAACATGAAGCCGCCAATCAAGAAAGAAGCTACCGACTTCAAGGTCGGAAGTACGGTGCAGAACATTGGCGACCACAGTGGGAGGCTTAAACTCTAGCTCCTCTCCCCTCACCTTAGTGGATGACAACTCGAAATCTCCGTTCTAATGCTAACAGTCTCGCAGTGGGCATCCCACCCGAGCCAACTACGAGACCGACCGTAGCTCAGCTAACCGAACCTCAGCAAACCCCGGAAGGATTCGTCGAGGACCTTCCGCACTCTACCCAAGCACAAATCCAAAACGAAAATCCGAACTTCGTTCTGGCCACTGGAAACTCCGCCAGAAATCATCTGCCTCCTCCTCCACCTCAGCTTCAGGTCTCGGTCGATGCTGTTCAACAGCTCGTCCTTCTGCTGAACCAACATGAAGCCGCCAATCAAGAAAGAAGCTACCGATTTACTAACCTCGAAGGGCAGGTGGCCGAACACAGGGCCCGAAATATTCCGGACTACGAATCTCCCGATCCGGATTCCCCTGAAAGAAGAAATCCAGCCCGAAGACGCCACCGATCTCCACCCAGACGACGCCTTTATCGTCGTTCTCCTCCACGTCGGCACCGAGGGAATGGTTCCCGTTCTCCCCGAGCCGAGTTCCATGACAATGGAGCAGAGGTCGATTCTTCTCGAGCATCTTCCTCTCCAAGACGACGTTCGAAGAGCAGGGAATATTCACCCCACGAATATCACCATCAAGATCGCAGGTACTCCGACCCTCATCATCGGAATCATCCTCCACATAGAGCCCAACCAACAGAACACAAAGGACCCTTCACAGAAAGAATCGACCGATACCCGGTACCCAGGTATCTAGAAAAACCACCAGAAGGCTTAAAACTTATGACGGAGTGGGCGATCCAGACAGGCATTTAAGTTATTTTGACACGGTGATGAAGTATCGGAATGTCCCCATGGAAATGAAATACCGTATTTTCCCTCTAACATTAGAGAAAATAGCCTTGGAATGGTTTGAGATCCTCAAAACAAACACGATTTCATCGTGGGACCATTTGGCTAAATTATTCTCGGCTAATTTTTCCCATTCCAAAAGCAAACCAAAAAACAAGAACGTTTTAGCATCCGTCGTCCAAGGAAGTTTCGAGCCTTTAAGAGAATACATAGAGAGATTTAACAAAGAGGCAGTTCAAGTTCGGACCCTCGACGATTCTTTCCGAGTTTACTTTATGGGGATGGGGTGCGATCTGGAAGCCCATTCAAGAAACACATTAATACTTGGGAACCAGAGAACCTCCAAGATTTTCTTCAACTATCCCAATGTTTCATCAATGAAGAAGAAAGTGCCATGACCGGAAAAGAACAACCACTGATTGAACGATCCGGAAATCAAATTGAAAAGGATCAAAAGGGCGACGATCGAGGCAACAAGGATCCCCGACCTCGAAACCGTCATCAATACTATACCGAGCTCAATGTGACTCAGGCCCAAGTTTTGGGGCGAGTGTTGGAACACAGAGTTTAGGGACGAAAAACTCCCAAAACCACTCGCCCAAAGACCCGGTCAGCGATCCAATAAATACTGTAAATATCACCGGAGCAACGGACATGACACCAACCACTGCAATGCCTTGAAAGATGACATAGAGGATATGATCAAAAGGAGGAAATTAGCCAGTTATGTGAGCAAAACTGGGTGTCAACCAACCGAGATTAAAGAAGATCGAGAACAAGAGCCCAAAACAAAGAGTAAAGTCAAAACCGAATCCGAAGATGACGAGCTTGACCCAAGGAGATCAAAAGGACGATCAGTAATGATGATGATCACGGGAGGCTTCTCCTATGAAGAATCCGGGAAAACAATGAAACGAAAATGGAAAGAGCTAATGAATGTAGCCTCGACATCGGTCGCACCAACTCCTTCTAACCGACCCCATTATCTTTTGGAGATGAAGATCTTCTAGATGGAAAGCCCAACAAACACGTACCGCTCCTAGTCACGACCGTAATTGCTAACAAAGAGATTAGAAGAATTTTGGTAGATCAAGGAAGCTCTTCCGACATCATTTTCCTCGACCTGGTGGAAAGAATGGGAATCGACAAAGAAGACATCGGTCCTTACCGAGGATCCGCACTATCCGGATTCAACGGATCTCGGACTAAACCTCTTGGACACTTGGAACTGATGGTTTCATACGGTCAAGAGCCCTTAGTAAGGATTATCAAAACTAAATATCTCATCTTACCGTGTGAATCAATCTACAATTGTATAATCGGAAGACCGACATTGGGAAGACTCGGAGCAGTAACTTCCACCACTCATTTGAAGATCAAATTCCACTCTCTCTACAACAAAGTGATTACCTTGAACTCGGATCTTGAATCCGCTTCGAGATGTTTCTTCTTATGGACAAAAGCAGAAAAGAAGGCTCAAGAAAGTGAAGAGGTTCCCCCTATTATAACCAGGAAGGGAAAAATTGGAAAAAGATCCGCCGAGGTCAACTTAACTGATTTAGATGCAAGATACGACCCAGATAGCTCGAAGGAAGAGGGCGATGACGATTTGACCAAAGAGCTTAAAAAGAAAATGAGGAGACCTGAGCCAGACGGGGAATCCATCGAAATACAGCTCGGAGACGATCCTACGAAAATGGTAAAAATTGGAGCGGACCTCTCAGAAGAGGTAAAGATCAACCTCATACAATGTTTAAGAGATCATGCCGACCTTTTCGCTTGGTCAGCAGAAGACATGCCCGGAATCCCTCCAGAAGTCACATGTCACCAACTCGCCGTTGACCCGGAAGCCAAATGGATCGCTCAAAGGAGACGAGCACAAAATGGAGAAAAGGCAGAAGCCGCCGCAAAAGAAGTTGAAGATTCGATCAAAGCAAACTTTATATCAGAAGTCAAGTACACAACTTGGTTATCAAACCCGGTACTAGTTAAAAAAAGCAATGGTAAATGGCGCATGTGCGTCGATTACACCGACTTAAACAGATCATGCCCAAAAGATGCTTTCTCGGTCCCAAGCATAGATCACCTCGTCGACAATGCTTCGGGTTTCCTCCTTCTATCTTTTATGGACGCATATTCCGGTTACAACCAGATCGCCATGTTCCCTCCCGACCAAGAAAAAACAGCTTTTATGACAGACCAATGTAACTTTGCATATCGAGTTATGCCCTCCGGCTTGAAGAACGCCGGTGCCACTTATCAAAGAATGATGAACAAAGTATTCCAAAAGCAAATAGGCTAGACCGTCGAAGTCTATCTTGATGATATGATTGCTAAAAGTGAACAAGAAAACACCCACGTGGCTGACCTTCGAGAAATTTTCACATAAATTAGGAAGAACAGCATGAGGCTAAACCCCGAAAAATGCACTTCTGGGGTACGAGCTGGGAAGTTCCTCGGTTTCTATTTGACAGAAAGGGGGATTGAAGCAAACCCAGACAAATGCCGATCCGTTGCCGAAATGCAAACCCCGACTTCAAAGAAAGAGGTTCAGAAATTCAATGGCATGATTGCCGCCTTATCCTGTTTCCTATCAAATGCGGCTTTTAAATCTCTCCCGTTGTTCAAACTTTTAAAGAAAGAGAAAGACGAAGAAGAATTCAACTGGACAGAAGAGCAAGACAAAGCTTTAGAACAGCTAAAAAAAGCACTTTCAGAACCTCCAATCCTAACTCGCCCGTGCGAAGGAGAAACTTTGTACTTGTATCTTTCAATCTCGGAAGAAGCTTTGGGCGCCGTCCTTATCCGAGAAACGCAAACCGGTCAAAAACCGATTTACTTTATAAGCAAAGCTCTCTAGGGACCCGAATGCAGATATCAAAGAGTAGAGAAAATCGCCCTAGCTTTACTTATCGCAGCTCGACGCCTTCGGCCCTATTTCGTAGCTCACCAGATAGTTGTACGCACCAACTATCCTATAAGACAGATCCTACACCGACCCGACCTAGCCGGGAGAATGATTAAATGGGCAGTAGAACTGCCAGAGTTCGAAATCAAGTACGAATCTCGTACGACAATGAAGGCCCAAGTTTTGGCAGATTTCATGGCAGAAATGATTCCAGCCGATCCTGTTGATGAAACCTGGACTTTACACGTTGACGGATCCTCCAACCCTAAAGGAAGCAGCGCAGGTTTATTGTTAGAAAGCGCGGACAACGTGGTTATAGAAATCTCTCTTACCTTCACTTTCCAAACAACCAATAATCAGGCAGAATACGAGGCTTGCATCGCAGGTCTAAGGTTGGCAATTGACCTCCGAGTTACTCAGGTCAATCTATTCACGGACTCACTCTTGGTCGTTTCACAAATCAACAATCAGTTTGAGACCAAGGATCCAACCCTATAGAAATACCAACTTTGGATACGGGAGTTGCTAACACAATTTAAAACGGCCGAGGTAAAGCACGTCCCCAGGAAATCCCAGGAAATCACCGAACAGTCTTCCAAGAATTGCTCCGAAAACCCAGTATCTCTTCCGATCCTGTTTACAATTCTATAATATGCGTTGTTGAAGAAAGCCAAAACTGGATTGTTCCAATCATGAAATACATTAAGACAGGAACCGAGCCTTTAAACTCGGCTGAAGCAAAAATCATCAGAAGAAAAGCTTCGGCGTTCTCAATCATAGATGGAACATTATACAGAGGAAGCCTCTCCTCACCATTGTTAAAATGCATTGAAGGAGAAGAAGCGGACTATGTCTTGACCGAAATTCATGAAGGAATATGTGGACAACATCTTGGCGCCCGTTCCCTAGCTCGAAAAGCTCTATGCGCAGGATATTATTGGCCAACCATGGAAACCGATGCTATGAAATTCGTAAAGATATGCAAAAAATGCCAAATCCACGCCAACGTTTACATCACTCAACCGATTGAGCTCCGTAATCTATCCTCGACTTGGCCTTTTGCACAATGGGGAATAGATCTCTTAGGACCATTTTCAACTGCTCCGGGTCAAAACAAATTCCTCGTAGTAGCAATTGATTATTTTACCAAATGGATTGAGGCAGAACCATTAGCCACCATTACTGCAAGGAACTGCATAAGATTTTTCAAAAAGAACATCATGAATAGATTCGGGATTCCCGAAAAAGTTATTACCGATAATGGAACTCAGTTCACTGACAAAGGTTTCAAGAAGATGATGTCCGATTTTAAAATCAAGCACCATTTCACATCTGTTGAACACCCACAAACCAACGGTCAAGTGGAAGCTGCCAACAAGATACTCCTTAATGGTTTAAGAAGACGATTGGATGACGCTAAAGGGAATTGGGTAGAAGAACTCCCATATGTCCTTTGGGCTTACAAAACGACCTCTCAGAGCTCCACAGGAGAAACCCCATTCCGACTTTCATATGGTAGCGAGGCTGTCATTCAATTAGACATCGGCGAGTTAAGTTGGAGAACGACTAATCCCAAAACTCCAGTCGAGAACAAGCAAGCTTTAAAACAGAACCTCGACCTTATCGAAGAGGTCAGGGGACGAGCCGCTCTCCGAGAAGCCATCACCAAGCAAGGTGTCGCATCCCGGTATAATGCTAAGGTCGTACCAAGAGAGTTTAACTCCGGCGACTTAGTAATTCGAAGAGCCGATGTTGGATTAAAAAACGCATCCCAGGGGAAGTTAGCACCCAATTGGGAAGGACCTTACCGTGTCAAAACTAAGACCGGTACAAGTGCTTTCAAATTGGAGACTCTAGACAAGAAGGAGATCCTCCGAACTAGGAACGCCGTGAAGTTGAAAAGCTATTACATATAAAACCGATGTATGAATATGACAAGTTCATGTAATACCTACGTTCCAAACTTATTTTTTTTTTGATCCTATCAAAAATATAAGCATTGCCTACCTTCCACACTTATCCTTTTTGATGCTATCAAAATCATAAACAAAAAATGACGAAGAGACTTCATGGGACCGATCTTTTATGATCCCCCAACGCGGCCAAAGCAGTCGCAAACCTTATGGGTGAGTTAAATCCGGGCTGAGTCCTGGTAAACTGCCCTAAAGGTTCGAAAGGTCCTTTAAGGATCCTCCCTTAAACCGACCATTGGCCTTAGTAGCCAAGAACCCTAATGGACGAGTTAAATCTGGGCCGAGTCCTGGTAAACTGCCCATTAGGTCCGATCTTACGAGATTTTTCATTCCATTTAAAAGGTTCTCTAAGAATCAAAATTACCCACGTTCCACACTTATCTTTTTTGATTCTATCAAAATTATAACGTGTTGCGAACTGGAATCTCTTTTTAAGAAAAGGACAAGAAAGACTTCCATAGGATTCAAACTTCCATAGAACTTAAAATATTAAATTCGTTACAAAAACTCGGATACGGCCGAGCCCTGAAAGTTTTTAAATCCTAAAACTATTACAAATTCCGAACTTGAACTGAAATTCACTGCATAAACCCTGATATTTTACAAAGGTGCTTTGAAATAAATCAGGCAGACTTAGGAAAAACAACAGTCTTCATATTAGTGTTAATGTCAACCTGGATTATCCGATCTCCCTCAATCTCATGATCCACACTCAGAACAGCCTTATCGAGATTAAGGGAGGGGTAGACAAGAGCTATCTGACTAAGTGCAAGATCAAAGCCATCTCCTGCCATCTCCAGAGCAAGATCGACTGCAGACCGTGCCTCCTTCTTAGATTCCGCTAGCTCAGCACGGGTTTGGGCGAGCTCTTTTTCCAGCATAGCACATCGATCTTCAGGAGTAGAACTGGTCTCAGCCTTGTTCTCTTCAATTTTTCTCAGCGATGCCATCAGCTCTTGAATCCGACCCTCCAACCTTTTAATTGTTTCTTCAGCACTCTTTCTTTCCTCTTCAAGCACTCTGATCCGATCGTTCAGCTCGCCGATGCGAACAACACTATCTTCAACTTGCAACTTAGCAGAATTTTGGGACTTTTCAAGATCGTCCGCATAAGCTTTCAAAGTCTTCAAATCATTCAGAATGTTACCCAGGACTTTATTTTTTTCGGCCAATTCTTTCAAAGCATTAAACAACTTGGCCCTCTCAGTGGTTACCACCTCTGTAAAACAAATAAAATTTAAAGTCATGAAGGTAGGTAAAAAGAACAACAAACGAACTCCAAAAAAGATACCTTACCTTCGTGACGACGTTGCATCTCCTCCTTCTGCAGCTTTGTGACATCGGCCAAATGAACAAACAACTTTGCAGCTGCACTAACGGGATCGGTCAGATATTCCTCAAGGTTTTCCTCCATAAAACTTGCGTCCACAGGAACAGGAGTTGCTTTCTTAGAAGGTCTATGCCTCTTAGAAGGCTTAGAATCTGTTGGAATCACCACCTTCGTCTTATCCTCGGTTGTACGGGCTATCTTAACCTGCTTAGTAGAGGCTCCCTCATTCGCTGGTTTTCTCTTACGATGCTGAAGATCGCCACCAGGATTCTGCAACTGTTCCTCATGGACGGTCCTAATGGGGAAACGTGAATGGCAGCGCTAAGATAGGGAATATTCTGTGGAACCCCTTGGTTTGTAGGCTCGCCTCCTTGGTTTGCAATCTCGCCTTCCTCGGTCCCCAGGTTCTGCAACGCCATCTTTTTTAATTGAGCAATCCTACTCCCTGCCATCGTATCTAAAAAGAAAGAAAGGATGGAACGAGTTAGTCAAATGATAAGTTAACAAAGCTTGATCAAATGATAAGTTGACAATCTAAGAATACGATCCGAGCTATCCTACCTAAAACCCCCATGACCTTTCTTCTGGTGGCACACTTAACCAAGCGATCGATAGGAATGCCTCGGTTTTTATGCTTAGTGTAAGGTACTTGAGAAGAAATAAACAACAGAATGTCTCTGGTCAGAATGTCGGCATGGCACAATTGAGATTCACCAACATGGTAAGATCTGGGAGATCGGTTATAATGACCGAGTCCCCATCCTATGGGAAACTTGGTGGACACTAAAGTTTTCCCATCCGAACCAAATTTACCCACGTAGTTGATTGCCTCACTATTTACCGGCTCCACAAAATAGAAAAGCTCTTTCCACCTCCCCTTCAGCGAATCTGAATAAGCTCGAAAAATCTTGGCACCTTTCAGAGACCGAAGGCTCACATGCTCCCAAGCATTCCCTTCCTCACCTTTTTCGCTGTTCCTATTGACTTCAAACAAATGAAAAAACAGATCGGCAGATACTGGACGATTAAGTTCGAGGCATATCAATTCGAAGGCTCGATGAAATGCCCAACCATTGGGGTGTAGTTGCGAAGGGGCTAATTCCAACATCGCCAAAACAGTCTGTTGAAGGTTTGTAAAAGGAGGACGAATATGCATATCTGATACCAGAACATCATACATGATAAATTTCAAAGCTCCTGGCCAGGTTGCTGCATGCTCGTCAGATCTCATACCCTCGACATTCCAAAGTCGGCCCCTAATGGATAACTTGTCTACAATGGCGCTCATATCTTCCCCTGCTTCATACTGAGACCTTGTTTCAGTAACAGAAGAAGCGACCCGGTTAAGAATGCGAGGAACGTTCACGTCGTAAGGCATAGGAAGATCAAATCGCCCCGGACCAGTACTAGAATAACCATCAGTCAAAGCAGAAGTACGATCATCAGCCTCGGCAACTACGTCATCAGCCACCTCAAATTCTTCAACGGGCCGTTTTCCCTTATCTACCTCGGTTTCCGTATAACTTCTCTCCCTGTCTCGATACTAGACTCCGATTTCGACTCAACTCCCCTCTTCCTGAGTATGTGAAGACCATTGCTCACCATCGGAATGCGTCCGTTCAGAAGAAACCGACTCCACAACAACAACATCGGTCTCAATCTTTTTTACACCGACGACAACCACGTCGTCAGAAGATTGATCTCCACCATCAGGATCATTGGTAGGATCTTTAGGAGTGTAACAATCAACCTCAAGATCGTCCTCAACTTGTTCGCTTGTCGGAGCTGAATCGGGATGATCTCAAACCTCGGGAATAACAGAGGCATTTTCAGAACGACGACCTTCAGCATTTTCTCCTCCAGAAGCCATCGTTTTCGCTAGTTGAGGGGGTTGCTGTGAAATTTGTCTACGAGTTTGTTTAGTAACCGCCAGTTTTGAAAACCTGCAGGAATGGGGGCATGGGCGAGTCAGGACTAATGACCTAACGGGTCCATACCGGTTTTGAAACACAACATGACGACCCCCACCCTGGGACAACTAAAGAAATGGGGGCGAATCTGACAACTAAAGAAAAAAGAAAAACAGTAGACAAATAGAGAATAGAACTAACCTCGCTCAACAGAAGCTCTCGCTAATACTTTTTTACGGAACTCAAGCACTTGAACCGACTGGAATGATGAAACTCTAGCCACTATCCTCCTGATCGACGAACTTAAGCTCGGATTTGAAGATCGGTATGCAGAGCAGATTGAAAATCAGGAGTAAAATGAGGGAACATAACCCCTATTTATAGTGGGCCTCACAGGACTGGATTGGGCCTAAGTCGAATCGACGCGTCCCATCAATAGACTTCAAGGCACGCACACGCCTACCAAAGCATCACCATCATTAGCCACCATTGGGAAACGTGTTCTGACAGGTGTAATAAATGCAAAAACGCGAGAAACGAAAGATCACATTCAAATTATCATAACGGTCAGAATCAACACCAATAAAACCTCATGACTATTTAAATATGAACTCAGCATCGGTAAGAAAGAACACATCCCATCTCATCAAGTCAAGATCGCCTCTAATGACGACCAGACTTGGGGGGCAACTGTTATGGTAAGGATTTTTTCCATATACGCCCCTCTTTAAACATCTATTCAAACCCCACATAGGCCCAATATCAAAAGGGCCCAATCCAAATATCAAGTGCTCAGATCAAACCACAAGATCAGACGGTCCTGATTCATTAGAATCAATCCCACTCCACTCTATAAATACAGCATTCAATGCCTCATTTATGGTAAACATTCTCATATTTATTACCCTATTAAAACTATATACTGACTTAAGCATCAGAGTGATTGTATAGGTACAACACCAGCTCGGATCGGACATAGTTATCAATTAAGGATATTAACCACTAACTATCTCGGACCATCCTTCAAGGTCGGAAGTACGGTGCAGAACACTTATGATAGCAGGCCATTTTATAGAGTCACTGGAATTGTCTGGTCACAATTCTTCTACAACATTTTTTACATGAACAACTTTCTTGAACCACATCACGGCTTTTCAGTTTTTACCATTAAACTCCTATTTCATATCAGGAAAAATGCAAATGAACATTTTTTTTTCATTTGAAATCTTAACCTCGATATTTGTCACTAAATTATTTTTGCAACGTTAATATTGTTTAACTACCTTAACAAACAAAATATGCATAATACTATCTATGTTTTTCATAATGATATCTCGTGCATCACATGTGGTAAGATCTAGTGTTCAATTTATAAGATTAGACTTTAGCTTTCAATAAACTCCAAATTAGTTAGAGTTTATTTTGCCTAGAAGAAATTGTCAAATCATCTAAAATTGATTATTTATCTTGGTACTACAAGCATATTGAATTAAAAAATCATGGACAAAAAACAAAACTACGAGTATATTATAAGGAATAAACAAAACTACAAGAAACAAGAAAGGGCTGAATATACTATGGGTGATGATGTATTATTAGAGAAGAAATAAATTAGGTGGGAAAGCTACTGGTCCGAATGTATGGATCGGACACCTCACCAGAATCATTGATCATTCTTAAAACGTTCACCTACTCGTTCTCTCAAAAAAAGTGGAATTTGAAAAAATAAACATATGGCTTCGCCCGGACTCGAACCGGAGACCTTCAGTGTGTTAGACTGACGTGATAACCAACTACACCACGAAACCATTTGATGTTAATGAATCCAATTCAATAAAAATATAAATAATGGCATGTTCTAATCTATCCTCTGAAATAGTTGCATCATGCACACTTCAAAGTTCATTCAAATTTCATGTATGTAAAACCACGAGCTCCACATTTCACACCAACCCAGCATGTTCCTATTATATAATTTTATAATGTATTGAAAGAAGGAGATATACACCACTACTTTCTGAGAAGCTTTTTCAAGGAAAGACAAATAAAAAGACAAAAGAAAGATAATTTTTTTTTTCCCGTCTTTAGTAGCATATTGTGATGGAACTTTGTAGAATGGAAAGGTACAAGGCAATGAGAATAATTGGGATTGTGATGTTGCTATCCTCAGCCTCATTTGTATTTGCATACATAGAATGTTCCACAGTTTCTCATCTATTTGCAGCATGCTCCGTCTTCATCACCTATGGTTCCCCAGACCCTATTCCAGGGTCCCCTTGTTGTGATGCCATGTCTGGCTTGAGTATAATTGCTAACTCTGGTGATAATAGGCATTCTGTTTGTAGATGCTTAATGGGCCTTATTGAAACTTATAAACAAAATGCCACAGCTATTGGTACCTTGCCAGGTTTATGTGGTATCTCTTTGGGCTTCACAATTGATCCTAATGCAGACTGTAATTTGTAAACCTCAGGGTTTTATGGGTTTGGCCTCAATGTCACTGCAGTGTTAATGCCAATAGCGAACTCATTGTATTTCTCCTGATTCTTAATAAAAATATATTTCACTGTAAAATGAATTTTGAGATTATTGTTTCACCGTAAACCAGAAATCAATAGAAACTTCAAAAATATATTACAATGTGAATACATGAAAAACATAATCTAAATATTATTGGGGGTAGGAATTTAACAACATTCTAAAAAACAATTTTATTCTAGTAACCTGTACAAATGCATATGAATTAGTCTAGTTCTAATAAAAATATATTTATGTTCCGGACTGAGTCCCTCAACTCGGATTCAAGCCTAGCACTTCGGTCTAGGTGTCTTTCGCGAGGCTAGACTAGCGATCCGTGCACCCATGCTTAGCAATGGTAGAGATCGTGCGCTTGTATCCAACGACCGAATCTCGCTCTCTCTTTTACGCGCTGCACCAGACCTCAGTCAACACCTATAAATACCTCTGCATTCATTGCGTCGGGTACACATTCTTTCTCTACCTCATATTGACTTCCACTTTATTGACTTGAGCATTGGAGTGCTGCAGGTACCACCCCCGACGCTAGGGCTCTGAAAGACGACATCCACAGGAGCACTACCAACTTACCACCCGAGCATCAACCGGATCCAAGGGTCGGAACAATTTCAATACCATTTATCAGTACACTGCAATACTATTCCCCACCGCAAATGACTGTGTTAGTGTTATATTGATCTGTTTGGTGGTTGAGGGATCTGTCAACTAAGGTCTCTCTCCTATTCTCCATGTTGTGCCTCCATCAAGTAATTAAGCTATTCAATATTCATGATGAAGATTTTAAAGAATGGACCCAAGCTAGCTCATTATTACAAATACCAACCCATATAACACAAACTGTTACGTTTCTTTTACTATAACGCAGAAGAAATACGTACACTACTGGAACTATTAGTTTAACAGTTGATTTCAAAGTGATTCGAATAAATAAACTGCTTTTAGACTTTTACATGATTAATAAAAAACTAATGATTTTGGCATAATGAAAGGGTGTAGCTAGCTGCCTAGCCTAGCCATCATTACTTTACAAAAGCTGTAAAAGCAAAGTGCATTTTAAGTTGGCATTTGATACAAAGGTATTCACAAAAAGAGAAATAAGATGTCTAGGTGGGATCAGTGTGGGACAAAACTAGATGAGAGGAACTGCCAATTCTACATTATTCTCACAGCCAGCTTCATATATAATAACTTTGATTTTGACAACATGGACTATGGTGGTGGTGAGCATCCAAGGTCACAGTTCCTCACACGTAATTAATCTCAAGAAAAACAAAAACTATAAGAGAACAACACAAGGGAAGGAAGGTGACTACTGATTAATGTTGTCATGTCATGTGTCGCATTTTATATAAATTATTTTGTCCTCTTCTCATACTAATGGACCACCGAAAGGCTTACCTATAAAGAAACATAAATCATATCGTGTGAGAAACAGATCTTCTCTTAATAGTTATGTTATCACAACCTACGTAAGGTCTTTTGTTGAAATCCAAAACATTTATATGGACAAAAGACTAGAGTCATGATTCAAGCCATCACATTTCACAAAGCAAAACAGTTAAACCAAGTCATAATTTACAAATCAACACACCTGTAACTTCAACCATGTGAATTTTGATAGTGTATGGACAAAAGACTACAGAGTCCTGGTAAAAAATAATTACATTTCACAAAGCTGCCACACATAAAAAGAAAAACCAACCAAGATGAAAAACATCTGTTTTTTTTTTTGTTGGGAAACGTGGTAATTGTCTTATCTAATTCATACACAAACACGACACAAGCAATTAGCAATGTCACCTTACATAAGTACTCCCAATTCTATTCAAACGGCTAGAAGCTGAAGGTGATACTTTGCTCTTTGAAATCGAATCAGAATCCCAGTCTGAATTAGGCCCCACTTCCCAAACACCTTGAAAAGCCTTCCTACTTGAACCATATCTGTCAAACTCCACCCTTTGTCTTGGTACACTCTGTGATCTAACCTTAGCATTAAAAGATTCAGTATTTGTCATGTAATTGGGGTAACCTGAAAATCCACTGAAGTAACCCCACGAACACTCACTCCCTGTAGGTGTCAAAGGACCTCTCCTTGCACCATTACCAATTCTATAAGAAGCAGATAATGTTTGTGGACTGTTATCAGCAGTGCGTGAAGTTAACTTCAATGGTGAGCTTGTTGGTACACCCTTTGTTGAACGTTTAGATGGAGACTCATTATTATTATTAAAACACAAATAATGATTTGTTGTACGAAAAGAGTTGCTACTATGGTGGGAGTTGAACTGCGGCTTCCATGTATCTACTTCCAGAATCTTGTCACTTTTTTCATCATCTCCGGTTTTGCTAAGAGCATTTTCTTCCATCCAATGGTCTAACCATTTTGAACCAAACCGTGTTCTCTCTGACTCTCTGTTCCTAACATTTGCATTGGAACTACACCTCTGCAATTTTAGGATAAAAACAATTCAAGTATATGGATAATTGAGAGATAAACAGTCATTTTCATTCCTATGTGTGTAAAGCACGGTCACTATCCTCACATGTATCCAAATTACACAAACATTGTCGAGTGTTTTTTTTTAGTAATTTTAGATTAGCTATCAAAATAACTAATGAAAGGCATATTTAAGGATTAAATTGACTAACAAAAAACACTGATCAAACACGTATTCAGGACAACAATGATTGATTACCCAATAATTAAGAGAGAGAGAGAGACACACAAATCCTGTTTATATGGCAAAGAATATTGTACCTTTAGTATAGAAGATCCATCCAATTTTGAACCGTAGGCACGAAGTGGGTGCTCATAGTCTTCTGGGACCTGCAATTAAGTATGAATTAAAGAAGAAAATGGTACTACAAGTTAATGAACATCTACAATTCTTTGTTGAGTTATAGTTATAATAATAATTCACTATTCAATGCTAACAATAATCCAACCTAGCACCACCATCTTAGCTGACTCAGTTTTTACAACAATATTTTTGTGACAGTTGGGAAGTCATTTTTGGATAGAGAAGAAAATGGAAAAGATATTAAAATGTTGTTGTGTTTGCTTACAGCGTAATGTGAAGAGTTGTGACTGTGAGAATGCACATTATCTGACAAGTGCACACGACTGGCACGTGCCTGGGCCTGAAGCCGCACCATTGTTTGCATGCGCCTCAGCATATCTGCAGTTTGCTTTCTCACAATGTGGCCCCTAACCAGTGCTTGTAACTTCACCAACGCTTTTAGTGCTCTCAACGCCCTCCTTGCCTTCAGAAATCGTTCAAAAATGTTACATCAAATACTCTATTCTCTTTTATAAGTAAAAGTTCACCGGAACCAAATACATCAACTTCGGTCCATCAACTTCTACTTATAAAAGAGATTGGAGGAAGTAAGTTATATTGTTATTATCCAAACTACAATCAATTTGCAATCACATTGTTGCTTCTATGCACATTTCCACGTGGCTTGCATCAAAAGAGGTTAATTAAGTTCATTATTATGTGTTAGTGACCTTAACAAGAGTTACTTCTTTGACGTCAATGTTTGGAAATCTGTTTAAGTAAGTTGAAGTAAAAGTAAGTTGAAAAGCCCTTTTTTCCACAACGGAATGGTTTTTACTTTGGAGTTGGCAAGGCAAAGAAAACGACTTGATCACAAATAGTAGTTCTAGTGTCCCATACGTACGTAGCCAGCCAAAAACAAAAACTAGTGGTTACCAACTTGGTCGTCTCTCTCCTATCCTAGTCCTAGCTAGCTAGTAATTACATTCAGAAATAGCAACCCTACAACTAACTAGTACACTTGTGGCCATTACCTTAACCGTGGTTGATGGGTTGGCATTTGGCACAGGGCCAGTAACGTTTAACGTTGTTTTCTGTACAGTAGAGGGAGGGGGCCATTCTACTTTGCCTTATGTAAAGGTAACCATCATAACTCTTTGTCTAGGTCCCTCATTAGAGCACTTCATTTCCTTTTATGATTTATAGATTAAGAAATACTCCCTTCGTCTCATATTAAGTGTCGTTTAAGATTATGTGCGGGTATTAAGAAAATGATTGAATATGCTAAATTTTATGGTAAAAAAAGTGGTAAGGACTACAACACCCTTACACTTTTCTTGGTTGGTGAAAATGCACGGTTATCGATATTCTAAAGTAAGGGTATTGTTGGAAAGTAATAATAAATGTTGTCTTGGGATTCTAAAATGACAGATAATTTGAGACAAAGAAAAATGGCAAACAGAACACTTAATATGAAACGGAGGGAGTATTGTTTACGTATACATTTAGGGTCCGAATTGTTTGATAAGGGTTATGTTATGATTTGCTTTCTCACTAACTATACAATTCACCGAATTTGTGGGGCTCCTCTTGCCTATTCTATTCACACACACGTCTCACTTTCCTAATTTGAATTTCCACACACTCAATTTCTAATTAAGGACACTTTTCTTAAGTTGAATATTGTTCCCCACCCGTAATTTTTTTCTTCCCCGCATCTCATTTCTCAAACATGTGGGGCACTTTCTCCACCTTAGCCATGGGAGTCTCTATTGCCACTCCTATAAATCTATTGCTACTCCTATTAATTTACTATTTGTTTACTAAAATATCCTAATGAGGTCAAAGTAGTCCTTTAATACTTATCATTAAATTAATACTCCTTCTGTCTCATATTAAATGTTTTGTTTGCCATTTTTCTTTGTCTCAAATTATCTATTACTTTAGAATCCCAATACAACATTTATTATTACTTTCCAACAATACCCTTATTTTAAAATATCAATAACCGTGCCTTTGCACCAACCAAGAAAAGTGCAAAGGTGTTTTAGTCCTACCATATTTTTTTACCATAAAATTTAGCATATCCAATAATTTTTTTAATACCCGCGCATAACCTTAAATGATACTTAATACTAGACGGAGGGAGTAATTTGCAACAATTTGAAAAGGTAACAATAATATGATTATGCAGAAATAAAAAGAGTCTCCAGTTTCACTTTTCAGTATGATGAGGAAATGATGCATAAAGCAAATTGTCAGCAGCAGTACACAACTTCAGACGACAGGTAAAACAGACACTTTCCAGGATGCTACTACTATAAAGTATAAATACATAGGGATGAAGATGACGACAGAAATCCACATATTTTAATTAACTTGAATATCATCTTTACACTAATGAAAAATAAACAAAAAAAATTAATTCAAAATCCAATGTATAATTCGATTAAAAAATATTTTTAAAAATATTACAAGCATAGCTATTGATTTTAATTGAAAAAGTATTTAAATATCCTTATGAATAAATTATAATATGGTGGTATAAATAGAATTGGATATAGAAAACTTCTACTAGGAAAATTTTATGGTTATTTAATTATTCAGTAAGGAGAAAAAATGGGGAGTTTAATTGAAAAAGGTCCAAGTAATTTCTACCGGTATTCATCCTTAACAATAAATAAACCAAAAGGGAAAGTATTAGCTCAATTTTTCAAACAAATTTGTATTTTTAGGAAAGAAGCAAAATTTGGTGTGATGTGTGGTGGTGGAACTTGGAAGGGGACCGACACCAAACTCCACGGAACACCTTGCCTCTCAGTAGGTACACTAGTTTTAATTTTAAATTAAACAAAGAACTCAGTCTTGAATAATATTTGACTAGTATTTGTCTCCTGAGAAAATATGCTTGAAGAATTTGATTAATTTCAACGACAGAAGTGGAAGAAATAAAATAGCTAAGAAAGTCAACAAATTTAAAAGACTGGTTAGGACCCAATTTGAAATTAGCCGACACACTATGACCATGGATTTTTTTCTTTCAGAAAAAATAGAATTTAATCAAGAAAACAAAACAGAACTACCAAACCTCGGAAACAAATGTGACAATGATTCTGGGGACATATTATAGAATTTTACTCACCAAGTAGCGACGGAAAGCCGATTGTATCTTAACGACGGCGGTTTCCACCGACAACCGCGGCTGGCCAACATGCGCCGTGCGCCTGCTTCTGGTACTACTTCCTGGTACTCCGCTGCTTGTCAGTCTAACTACCTCGGCAGCAGCGTGGGCAGCGGCAAGAGCTGCCTCGGCAACGGCTGCGGTAGCGGCAGCAACAGCGATGGCATGTTTATTGGCGTCCAAGGAATTGGAGGGGTCAAGGTGGGTGACGGCGGAGGGTGGTGGTGGGAGTGGGAGTGACTTGTTCCTGATGTTGTGCTTAGCGAAGCTCCATCTTTTCTTCTTATTGTCTTTGTCTGATTTGGAAGCTGAACCGTTAGAGGGAGGACCCGATCTTTTGGCGCCAAAGATTCGGCTTAGAAAGCCCATGGCTCAACTCATTGGTTTGGTGAGGAAGAGTGAGAAGAATTGAAGTGAGTTTAGACTTGGTTAAGGTGAAGAGAAGAGAAGAGAAGTGAAGTGAGAAGAGGTAGCTGAAGAAGTGGGATAGGAATATTTGGATTCTCTAGTTATAGAGTGTTGGAGATTTATTTATTCTGGTTCAACCTCACGCGCCTTTCCCACACCACCCTATTTCTTTTTCCTTCCAAAAAAGATAACTCAATATTGTAAGGAAAAAACACCAACTTCACACTCATGACTCATCTACATCTACATTTATAACCAAGAAAAGTGTGTCCATTAACTAATTTTTTGGTAGAATACTTTCTATTAGTCTTTTGAGTTAATTAGCTTTTTCTCTTTCAACTAACTTTTTAAAATACAAATTTGATGTTAGCGTGAGAACAAGTTCGACGTGGGGTATTGTAAAAGGGATGCGCTAGGTGCTATGAACAAAACTCCATTAGTGTGGTTTAATGAAACTCCATCTTATCACCAAAAAAAAATGAAACTCCATCTCCAAAAGTTGCACAATCCATTGCTCTTTAGGAGGGATTGAAATGACTTCCAGAGGAAAGACAAGACAATATGCATATAGAATTGAAACAAGTTGTAGAGTCTTTTCACGAGACTAAAATTCACAATCATATTTTGGTATTCTCATCTCTAGGTGCAAGAATATTGTTTACTCAAACACAACCTATAAGATTACCAAATACCTATTATGAACATAATCTCTATAAGCTAATAATAGTTTGACCTCACCAGCGGGGGCTTTAGTTCCCATCCCATTGAATTGTGTCAAATAAAAGTCCCCAAAAGCATAAGTTCTCCCTCGACTCAGCAAGGTTCACCTCCCTTGAATCGCTAGCGCTCCTCTCGGTGCATTAAGACGCTGCCAACTGACCTTCTGCTTTTTAATCATGTTGAAACATATTCAAACTTTTAAGATTGACTCCCTCAATCTTCATAGGCGATGACGACGAGTGGGTGATGGAGGTGGTTCTCCATTTCCCCTGTTGTTCATGCTTTCCTGCCCTCCTCACTTTTGCAAGCACCAAACTCTCCCACAGTCATGCCAACAACTATTCATTGAATATTTGCGAATTTGCCTCGATTGCTAATCAAAAGTCGAACAAAAAACATCACCTAACCAATTGGCCATCAGATATTGGGGATGTTTATGGTTGTTACTGTCATGTGGATCCCCTTTGCGACTACTCTGGAGCCTCTATACTATGTTAGGTGTGGAGATCACCGTTAATCATGTCGGACATTTTATTCATTGCTAATCTAGTATCACAGTTGGTGGATTAGTGTTCATAAGGACATTTTAGTAATTTTTGTAAGAGGTGTTCAAGAACCCTAAAAGTTTAGGTCATGTGGTGTTTGGCCGTAGGTTGTTCTAGAGTTTGGGGCTTTGGATTGCAGGTGTTAGTTTTAGATGTCATTAATCTATATAGTCAAGAGTTTGGGGCTTTAGATTGCACGTGTTAGCTTTAGATGTCATTCATCTGTATAGTCAAGAGCAATCCATATACTTAAGTTTTTATTTTTGGCGTTGCTTGAATCTTACGGTGGATAGTTGTTATTACATCTAATAATAAAATTTATGTGGCCTTTTGGTGATGAATGAATGAAATATCTTTTTTTTTTTAAAAAATCTCACCATCCAGCAGTTTACGTCTCACGAAGTAACGAAGTCTCTAATTCAAAGCTAAAGTGGGATGATCCAAATCCACAAATAATGTGGCTATATCACAGCTCAGCTAAACTTTTCAATCTTGACAAAAAACAAACTTTTCATATTATGTGGGGCTACTATTGAATCATCTTACTCTTACGGTTGTATCATCTGCTTCTAAAACAGAAATGCATCCAGCATTTTCAGAATCTTGTCCGACGCAAGTCACCAAGCAGTATATCTCAACAGTCGCAATAAACCAGCATTTGGAACTCCAAAAGCACAACATCGATGAACATAAGTAATTCAAGTCAAGAAACAAAAAGATAAATTAAAAAGGTCGCTGCTTGTTAGGGCCTGTTTGGTATTTTAATTGCAAAGTTTCAGTCTGTTTCCTGTTTTCAGAGATATGTAGAGAAAACAACGAAAACAATAAGTTGCTTTCACTGCTTCGGGTATACAATCTTTGAAAACAGAAAATAACGTGAAAATAAGGGACAGCTTTTGTAATTAAAAGAAACAACACAGGAAACGGAAAACATTTTCTCAAACCAATCAAGTCCTTAGCATTCCGTTCCAGAAGTTGTGTATCTATATATTCTAATATAATGTTATGCAAGTTTGGTTATTTACAAAGAAAGAAGGACGACTATGTTCACTAGATCAATCCCTACTGTACAGCAAAAAATACTGGCATAAACATTGCCAATAGAGGAAAATCATTCAACCATGACCTCCTCTTAATAGGTTATGCTCAACTTGTGCAGAGTTAGTGCTTCTGTTATCTATGGTCATAGAGCAAGAATGACGATGGATGAGGATTTTGAATGTCAAGATCCATCCCCTACAAGTCATATACACAAACCGCTGTAAATTAGTTTAGCTCCATAATAATCCCTTAATAATAACCCATAACTAAGTGTTTTACCTGTCGCATCTGATTATTGCTTGGCATGGACTCATGGTATGTGTCCTGGATGATAGGCTCCTGAGTAAAAATTTCACAAGTCACACAATGGAACATTCCATAAAAAGACAAAACATCTAATAACTGGAAAAATAAACACCTGCGAAAGTTGAGAATGGCAGGGAGAATTCTGTTGGTTAGAATAGAAGTTTGGCGGTTGGAACAAGTTAGTATTAGACTGATGGTCCAACACAAGATTAGGCTGTTCATACATGCAATGAACCACTTGATTGGCTTCAAAACTGTATAGACCCTGTACCACATATGAGATAATTAACACATGCACTATTTTTTTTTTTTCAAAACAAAAACTATAGAGCATATTCTCTCCAAAGTTATGAGCATTATACTTGGTTATCTCTAGAATCAAATATGAATACATGTTCACAACAATATAAGGTACCATATTTAATAAATAAGAAAAGATGACCTTCAATATGGGATTTGGTGTTACAGATTGAGATGAAATGTATGCAGATGAGGGGCTTGAAATGCAGGCAATGGTATTTGGTGGAGCGACTTCTACATGTAAAATCGTATTAGAATCAGCTAGATTAAAATTCACAGTTGTTTGATGCTCCCTTTCCAATGTAGCTCTCCTGTCTTTTTCTCCATTTACTCTGTTGCTTTCATCCTGATCCTCAACTGAATGTCCATTCAGAAAGATCTCAGCAGGCTCACTTTCTGAATCATTTGCAGGAATACTATCTTTGGTGATAACTTGAGCTTTCCCACCTTTGGATCTCAAGATTTTCTCCACTCCTTCCATCACTTCGTCAAGTTGGCTCGCAGCAAATTGATAAGCCTCCATAGATTCAGATGCTCTTGCTGATAACTTGACATGTCTGTGGCACAAATCTTTGTAACAGCTTGCTACAACCATCTTAGGGTTATCCTGTATTTTACATTGCTTAATCTCCCTGATATTTCCCAACCTTGCATCTTTCGTCCATCTCTTCAACACATACCGAGATGGAACTACTTTTATGTTTCTGTTATCAAGAACTTTTAGTGCATGGCTACACAGAAATCCAACACGCTCAAACTTCATACAACTGCAGACAACTGTATTATCTGAAGAATTAAAGGTGACACTGTATTGTCTAGCATGCCCAAATGTATTGACTCTATACTCAAACAAAGATCCATTTATGCTGTGTTGGTTGACTACAACATTTAAAGACATTTCATATGCTCGCTGAAATGCTTCAAATGCTCTTGAAGTATATGCATCACTAGCATGCTTCAACAAAACCACATTACCCATTAGCCTTGGAATACATCTGCTCATTTCATCACTAGCTTCTATTTCTGTATAACGTTGTTCCTCTACTACCCTTTCAAAATGGTTAAAAAATTGAACTACATCAAGGTCAGAATTTACATAACTTCTAAACTTATGAGACAAATTCTCACATAAATGAAAGCCTTCGAGATCTACAAAAAAAGTATTCTGACCAAACACAATGGCCCATTTCTCTCTTTCTCTATACATCCATCTCAACCATTCGTTTTTCTGGAGACTATGCTTCTCCAGCATGGCCTCCCATGCATGAGTAAATTCATCCTCATTCTTGTGGCCATAAATACAGCTCCTTAGATCATTTGCAAAAGATTCAGCATCTTTAACAAAATGGCTGAGGTGTTTCAAAGTGTTCTCATACATCTGCCAAACACATGTACAATGGCTTGTTTCAGGTAAAACTGTATTTACTGCCTCAATGATTACAGCATCTTGTTCTGTGATAATGGCCTTTGGCTTTCTCCCAGACATTGCATCAATGAAAGTTCGAAACAGCCAATTAAATGATTCAATGGTTTCGTCATACAAAAAAGCAGCAGCGAAGATTAAAATTTGTTTGTGGTGATTAGAACCTAAAAACTGTACAAATGGCCGTAGAGCTCTGTTTGTTCTGCATGTTGTATCCAAACAAATGACATCACCAAAATGGTTATAATCGACCATCATATTGTCATCAGCCCAGAATAGATTGGTTACCTTGTCTTCAATATCAAGCTGCATAGCATAAAAAAATGTCGGATTTTCGAAGTGTTGTCTTTGGAAATAACCCAGCATACGCCCTGCTTCTCCTTTACTCATATCTCTTTCCCTTACAGAATGAAGGTAATTATCATAATTTAGGAAAAGCTGATCAAGAGAATTATGAGCACCCAAACTTTCATTCACCGTGTTAAATGTAGACCTAGATTTGGGTCCCAAATTATTATTCGAGTCAACTTCCACAGCTTGAGCGATACTAAATTCCTTTTGCAAGTTCAATAACACGTTAGCATCGCTAAGGTTTATATTGTCATGATTATGTTGTGCTTCAAAATGGGTGACCTGGTATTTACCATTTGGTTGACGAGTAACGATCATGTGTGCAAAGCAACCAGTTCTTGTTTCCTTCCGATGTTTCTTCACATTAGCATCTCTTTTGTCTGTCCTACGATGTCCCTCTTTGGAGCAGGTAAATTTCCTAGAAACCACCTGACCATGTACCTTACTCCTATTTATCCAATCTTTTCTAACATTGAAACCCAGCAATCTGGCATACTTGTTATAGAATCTGTAAGCATGTTCATCAGACTCAAATACCATACCAATTCCCAACACCCTGTTGGTGCAGGGTACAATTGCTGATGTAACATCAGAATGAGAGCCGTTGGCATGAACAGTATTTGGGCTGCAACAGTTTTGCTCTACATTCAAGTCCAAGTTATTCGATGTCTCAGGTCCAACATCATCACTCTCTTCATGCGCAGTACCTAACTCATTATGATCCCCATCCATGAAAAACCTTCACCAATTAGAATAAATAATTAAATTAATTAAAGTTACTTAGCTCGTAAGGAAACAAAGGATCACAAAAATAAACCCAACAAAGGCTAGAACTTAGCACATGCCAAAACCACAATGATCTTTCAAACCCAAATAGCTACATTTTGCAATTCGCATATTCAAATTGGATAAACAAAAATATGATCTAAATAAAGCTGTAATATGAATAAAATTAAAAAAAAAAAGGCAATGCAACAGTTTCCATGAACAATAAGGATTCAGTATCGATCACGTTGATTTCAGAAATTGCGATAGTAAACTGAGAGAATGCTGATTTTAGCGCAATCAACCCTTACCAGTGGGAAACGAGACAAAGGGGAACTGAGATGTTTTTCCACGAATTAGGGTTTGAGATCAGAGCCTGAGCACGTGATCCACGGGAAGAAACAAAATTTCGTGCAGTGGACGCACGACACTGTCCATGATCTCTGAATTTCGCGAGTTATAACCGAAACGAAACAATTGAGGAAATGCGGCGTCGTATTGTGTCGTTCTTTGGATTCAAGTAGAAGTTCCCAAAACACATTATTTGTTGGTGCTCGCTAATCCTTAATGACGCAGAGTGCGAAGAAATGAAAAGGGCAATCTCAATCTGAAACCCTAGCACGGTGCGGAAGAAGAAGAATTAGAAAACGATACCGGAGTTTCTGAGGTGTTGAATCGAACGTAACACAGTCGGCGACGCCTTGCACAGCAATTGTTTGTTTTAATTTTTTTTATTCATGTTTTTTTAAAAAAAAAAAATTCATTCAAATGTTAATAATATTTTTTTCTCACAATGGCGCGGATTCAACTCCCGCTATGAACGTGATGATCTCTTTGATGAGTGTTCAAAGAGCAATGAGGTCTGCCCCGACTTGGTGAGGCTCTCGAGCTCAACACACCTAAATTTTTATGTAACAAAAAATGTATATTTTTAATATATGATAATTTTAATATAATAATAACCATGTAAGGTTGGCTCGAGCGTAAGTGAGCTCGGATTCCACTTCGAAGTCTCGAGTTTGAATTTTTATGTGGTAAAAACTCAATTGAGATGGGGAACCACACAAACAAACAAAAGCCGGGTATATGCTGTCAACGAAGTTTCTTGGCAGCAATATATCTGCCGCAATTCTCTACATCCAAACCATTAGATTTTTTTTGATCAGATACAAACCATTAGATTAAATCAACGGATCACATAACAATAATAAATAAATAAATTAATATCCCAAGAATTAAGCTCAGTTGGCGAGCTAAGGGTACCGAAGGAGTGCACCAAATGTGTGCAAGAAGGAGGTCCCAAGTTTAATCTCCCAAAAACTAACACGGTACCCTTAGTTCGCCAACTGAGCTACCTTCTTGCACTTGGAAACTAACACATCGGAAGGAAACAAAAAATAAACTAATAAAAAACTGCACTACTCTTTCTATTCATTGTGTGTTTTTTCTGTTGCCGTCTTCTTTCTTGCTCTGGGTCTTAGTTCTTCTTCTTGCATCAACGAATACAAAAATTGGCTTATCATAAAATAAAATAAAAAAAACTAATACTAAATTGCAAAGTGCTCATCCCACCTAAAAAAACTAACATCCCACCTAAATTAAAATTTGCATTTGAAGAAGAAGATAGTCAATCTTACGCTTTTTCAAATGCTTGCATTTGCTGGTCCTGAATATCTATCATCCCAGAAGCATCCATGGAATCCAGCTGTTAAAAAAATAAATGGAAGGAAAATAAAGTAGAAGAATAGCAAGAAAACAAAAGAAGGAAAAAATGAATTGTGAGTAGAAGAATAGAAATGTTATTACCTGGGAAACCAAACTGTGAGTGAATACGGAATGATGCAAGAACAAGAACCAAGACGCAGCGAGGAAGGATACAGCAATAGGAAAAACACAATGTGCACGCCAAACGAACAGAAAGAGCTTAGCAGTTACTCCCTCCGTCACTTATTATATATGTCACTTTTGGGCCATTTAACATCAATAAGAAAATTACTAATTTTGTATAGAAAAGAGAATTTGTGAGTTAGTTCACCAATCTAATTTTCAAAGTGATCACTCTCATATCTACTGAGATTTGAGTTGGATGGGTATGATACCTTCTTGGCAAAACTAGGGAAAATTGGTTCAATATTTATTTTGATTTTAAAATATTTAAATAGAAAAAAGAGGTGTCATTAAATATTTTGCCTAATTTTGCTTAGAAGGTATCATACTCACCCAACTCTCAATGGGTATGGTAGAATTTACCAGTTTTTATTGATGACATTGAGAAGATAAATTAGTAGAATTATGTGAGTGATATTATTAAATAATGAAGGGTATGGTAGAAAAAGAAACATTAATATTTCATTGGGGGTTCTAAAAAGTCATATAATATGAGACCGAGGGGAGTATTTATTTATGGCTTAAGTATCACTTTGATCTTGAAAATACAACGAATATTTATTTTCGTATCTGCAAATTTATTTTTTTAAAATAATCATTGCAAAATTTAAAATTATTTATTTTAGTACCTGTGAAGAGTTTTTCTTTTTTAAAATAGACCTTGCAATGTTTAAAATTATTCATTTCGGTCTCTCAGGCCATTTTAAAGTCGATATGTCACACAGATCAAAATGAATAATTTTAAATTTTTCAAAAGTTGTTTATTAAAAAACATTTTGCAGGGACCAAAATGAATAATTTTAAATTTTACAAGGGTTATTTTAAGAAAAACTTTTGACAGGTATCAAAATGAATAACTTAAAATTTTGCAAGGACTATTTTAAAAAAACTTTTGCAATGACCAAAATGATATTTAACTCTTTATTATTTATTTATTATTATTATTTGATCCGCTGGTTTAATCCAAAGTATTATCTGATCTGTTGGTTTAATCCAATAGTTTGGACATTGTCATAGAGAACTGAGTCAGTATATTGCTGCCAGTGACGAATCCAGAAATTTTCACTACTCGGGGCAAAAGAATTAGCCTATAATATCTTCTCAAAAATATATTATAATTTTTTACAAAATACATAATTTTATTATAGAGAAATCTTAAAATACTTAAATTTCGATATATTACATAGCTTAGAAGATAAAATTAGTACTAATTTATTTCCTTTTTATTTATCTCTTGTAAATTTCTACATTTAAATTATCTTATGTGGCAACCCTTATTTTTCTATGTGGACAAAATAAAATTATTATATGTATGTATGTATTTTTGAAGTGGTGGCAAATGCCCCCAATTAACAATAAGTAGATTTGTCTCTGATTGCTGTCGAGGATCCACACTTGTTCTCTGACATGCGTAGATTAGGCATCAACAAAGCATGCGAATACCACACACTAATAACACAGGAACAAAAAAATTGTTTAAGCAATTCAAGCTTTTTTCTAAGGTACTCATTAACCGTCTTAAGTCTACTCTTCATTAGTGTATTTCAATTGAGTAATCCGCTTTTGTTGTTGAGTGCTCTATTTTAGATGATGCAATGATTGCCTTTGAAGTCATTCATTATTTAAAAAACAAGCGTAGAGGTAAGAAAGGCGAGATAACTCTTAAGATTGAGAGTAAGGCCTATGATAGGGTGGACTGAGAATATTTATTGTTGGTCCTTTTGAAGCTTGGTTTTCATGAAACTTGGGTTGGTTGGATTAAGATGTCTATAGAATCTATGTCCTATTCTGTTATTGTAAATCACGAGCTTGTTGGTCCAATTTTTCCAGGTAGGGGACTGGTGTGCTGAAAAATGTGTGCAAGTATACACAGTCACAAACAAGTAGTATAAAAAGATCGAACCCACAGGGATTGGATTAACTCTTGTATGCTTAAGAAGATATAAATTAGTGCAGCTTCACTACTCACAGTTTTGGATGGAGTTGAAAAGAAAACAGAATGTAAATATGCAATAAAATGTAGAGGAAATCAGTTGAGAATGATAATTGAGATGTCTTCACCAAATAAGTCACTTTCAAGAGTTATGTGCTTTTATGTGGTGCAGATGCACTGAGTGCAGCTGCATCAGTATGTGCCTTTCAGCTACTTTCTTGAGAGTTTCGTTACAAGCTTCCTATGTCTAGGCATGCTAAATAAGTTCACTCCTGCCTTTGAAGTACCCACTGTATCACCCTAAGGACTATGTTATCCTATGTCTAGGACTTAACAAGGAATTAACAAGCTTTCTTTATTAAACAAGTTAACAAAGGCTTTATTGAACACTCACCCTTATTAGTTCTTGATTTCTAGTTATAAACCATGTCTGTGAATATAACTCTACTTATTCTAAGCGATCAACCTTAAAATAAGATGGATGTAGTATAACACAAGAACCAAAATGCATACACCATATAAAAACACAATAACTTTCTCAAAAGATCATTTTAAGGTTTAGAACATCTCAACTAAAGAGATTTAGCTCATCATAGGCATTGCAAGGCAAATAAAGATGAAATAAAACATGTTGAAGTAAAGGAAATTACAAGAGAAAACAATAGGGTAGAGATTACACCAATTGAAGAACTCTTGCATAAGTTTGCCAAGCAGTGCAGATGCACTGATTCCTTGCACTAGCTAACTCTATGAAGAAGTGAAGGGAGAAGTCGTCAATTCCTTCCTCACCTTCTTACAAACTAACAACTAATTTAAACTATAAAGAAAATGAAACTTTGAAACTAAGAAAAACTAAACTAAAAAGAACATAAAAAGGATTATATGATATATGAGATATGAGATTGTTTTCCAAGTGAAGAATGAAGGTCTTTATATAGGCTTTGAGCTTTCCTTCAAGTGAGGGTTTGCTTGGAGATTAAGTTAACTTTGAGGAGTTAACCATGGTTACTTTTCAGAACTTGATAAAGCCATTTGAGTCCAACACTCATCCTCAAAGAGAGGTCCACTTATGGATGGCCAAGTGTCCCTATGTGAAAGGATCTTCATGATGGTCTTTATATGGTAGGCGCCTCCTTTTGCAAGTGGCCATGTGCCCCAATGTGACTCTTAAGCAAGCAGCATGCCATCAAAGCATTATGGCAATGGTAAGAATTGAGGTGCTTCCAATGTGGGGTTGTGAGCTGCTTCGGTGCAGGAAGGTGCAGTTGCACCAAGTGCAGATGCACTGTGAGAATTGTTTCTGGTGCAGATGCACCTAACTGCAGCTGCACTGAACAAACACATCAAACATACCAATATACATGCAAAATGCTAAGTTATGAACATCTTTCACCTTAAAACCATAAATATTGTTATTTTATTCATACTACCATATTTAACACATATTATACTTGATTATGGGCAATTATTTAAGTGTAGAAGCACGAATAACTCTATATAAAATAGAGTTATCAGGGACTCTGTCAAGGGGATCCGTTAACCCCATACCTTTTTGTTTTATATTCTGAAGTGCCGACCTCTCTTATTCACCAAGATGAGGCTAGAGGAGATATCAATGGAGTAACTATTTGTAGAGGAGCACCAACTATAAGTCATTTGTTTGTTTCCTATTTTTCAGGTTCTCTACTAGAGAAATGGATAATATGGAATGTATCTCAGATGTTTATGAGCAAGCATCAGAGCAACAGATTAATTTCCAGAAGTCAGAAATTTTCTTTAGTAAGAATGTGGGTCAGGTGGACAAGGACAATATTGTTAATGGTATTCGTGTGAATGTTTGTTTAGGTACTGGTTGTTACTTAGGACTCCCGTTTATGGTTGGCAGGAGTAAGTAGTCTCTCTTTAAATTTCCAGAAGTCTCTCATTCCCTAAAATCCCTTTGTCTCTCCAAAATCTTCTTTTCACCCAAATCATTGTTCACTCTCACTCGAACCCTAATCCCAAATCGTTTTTTTGCGTTGTTCACTCTCAACTCTAATCGCTGCTATTTGAAGCTCCATTCACTCTCTATTCGTTGCTGTTTTAGCAAGTGATTCTTATTGGTCACAAAACATAGTATTGATTGATTTTTCCTCTATAGCGACCAAAATATCGGTCACTATTTGCCGTTTTTTTGTAGTGTCTCTTTCTCTCAGCCAAGTTTGGACAACACCATCTAAGAGGCTCCTTCAAATGTAATGTTGATGCAACATATTTCTCGCATCAAAACTCCGTTGGATGGCACATGTTTTCCAAAATCAACATGGAGGTTTTTGTGCCAGCAAGAACAAGCTAAATGAGCTAATCAATGCATGTATAGGTTCATAACAAAGGGAGGGATTTGAGACTCCTTCAATTTATGTTTTGGGATAGCGACCAAAATATCGGTCACTATTTGCCGCTTTTTTGTAGTGTTTTTTTCTCTCAACCAAGTTTGGACAACACCATCTAAGAAAATGTAATGTTGATGCAACATATTTCTCGCATCAAAACTCTGCTGGATGGCACATATTTTCCAAACCAACATGGAGGTTTTTGTGCCAGCAAGAACAAGCTATATGGGTTAATCCATGCATGTATAGGTGCATAACAAAAGGAGGGATTTGAGGCTCTTTCAATTTATATGTTTTGCGTTGCTACGTTTGATCAAGGTTTCAATAATTTTTTAGAATGATGTACGAGAGTGCTTGATAGTATAATAAAATCAAGACATCTTCAATACACTCAGATGATTGTAATGAGCTAGTCCCATCTTCAATACACTCAGACATCTTCATTGTATTATGATAGTGTTTCTTTTGCAATCATTTATAGAAGGTGGGTAGAGTGTGTGTTCATCGCGATGCTCAAACTATTCTTTTATTAATGAATTGATTTTTTACTCATAAATAAAGTACCACATCGTATTTGTTTTTTTGGGACAATATTGTATTTGTTTTAACTGCTAATAAAAATAAAATGTTGAGTGTGCTTACGTAAATAAAAACAACTCTTTTTTTGGCAAAAAAAACTCTTTTTTTAAACACCTCATTGTAAATACTCATAATTAAATTGAAATTAAATACTCATAGTTAAATCATGATTGTCTAATATTAAGAGAGCAAGCAAGTGGTAGAAGTGATGTGAGACTTTGAGAGCGCGCGAGTTCGAATACACAACGTTCGACTTTTCCTCCACATCTCCCTACCGTGACCATTTTTACTAAGGTAAAGAAAAAATCCAATGGTTAATATTTATTCCTCTCTCACTAATTCTCTCTCGCTAATATAAAAATTGACCTTCTCGCTAAATATGTATTTGAGAACCAATCTTATTTTTTTGTTCGGATCATCAATCCCTACAGACGAAGTATCGACCAACAGTTTCAATGTGAGACTAATTTTCAATCGTGAATTAGGAACAAAGTTTGCACTGCCAAACACTGAGACTAATTTTCAATTAGTTTACTTTTAATTTTGATTGCTCTTCAGATCTCTAATTTTAATAAGTTGTCCAATTGGGCACCAATTTGGTTACTAATTTCTTGGTATACGCAGGGATGTAAATAGGGATGTGAACAAAAACAAGCATTAATTCTTCAAACTAATTCTTTTCATAAAATTTAAGAATATTTGATATTTCTTCAAATAAGTTACGTCTTAGAGTAATATAAGTTGGTCTCTCCCAAAAACTGAGTTGTAACTGTGGTTAATTAACTAATTTTAAATAATTATCAATTGTGATGATACTGTTTGAGTGTTTTTGTATTTATTTTTAGTGAAGAATTAGTTACTGTTCGGCCAAAAAATTACTGTAATTAAGTTTGTTCCTAAAAAAACCGTAGATTAGGTTTTTATTTTACAAAGTGAAAGAATTTATTCAAATTACTTAACCAAAGAGAAGATTTGGATTAAGCTATTTTGAAGGGGGGGAAGACAATATAGAGCTACACAGATAATAATGACGTAAATGCACCATATGAACATTCCAACATTCTTTATTTCATAACATGGATGACTTCTTTCTCAAGATAATATCAAAAAGATATTAAAAAAAGTAACAAAACAAGACGGGTGGGGCTTCAAGTTCATCCTTTATTTGTCATCTTATAGCATCATCATCTCGCTCTAATTTGCACCTGTATATTAAAAACATTCGTCATATTAAATGTGATGAAAAAGAAAAAAAATAAAACAAAGTTATCAAAAAAATCATAACAAGAAAGGATTAATTACCGCAACTAAGAGCAGGGAGTTGACACTGAGTAGGAAGTTGAGAAGCAACCCTAATGGTGTTGCATATGCAGTCCTGGTTCACTGCTCGTAGTGCACTGCAACAATCAGTACTAGGGTTTGTGTTGGGTGCACCTGGCACCACAAATGGTGCACAAACATTGAGATTGGTCAGCTGGGTTGAGCAAGTACTTTGTGCCTCACCCATCTCCATTTGGCTCCCTAGTGCCACAACCAATAGGAGCATCATTGCAACTTGACACCTCATTGAAACCAAAGACTTCACTCCTGCCATTCTTTTCTAACTTTATGTTTACTCACTGCAGTATGTATTAGTATGACTATGGTTATAATTTTTATGTTTAATACAACAACTTAGGTTCAAATTTATAGCTTAGTTTTGTATCCGAGGATTGGTTGTTTTCATGTGTGACCTAACCAGATTTTTTAGCTCACAACAATTGTGTTGAATTGAAGATAGGGTAGACACCGTTGACAGGATCAAGTTCATCAAAACAGTGTCTACTGAGTATGATCATACCAGCGGAACCACACTGCCATATTGTATATTTTATTAAATAATTTTAGCTACTCAAAAATAAAATCTTAAATAATTTTCTTTTTAAAGTTTTTGGTAAAAGGAGGGTCAGAAATACGTATCAACGGGCAAGGAAAAAACGGTCGCTAATTCCTGACGGTTATTGACGAGAGTCTCCATCGATAATTAGCAAGGGTTTGTGGCATTTGCTAATTACCGACAGACACGCCCGTCGGTACTACTCACACGTGGTTTTATTACTAGTGGTCATGCTTGTCGGTACTAAGAAGTGCAATTAAATTCATTTTCTTATTAGCAGTCTGCTTACAAACATAAATTAGATATTTTTACAACATTCAATGGAATCAAAAATATATATCAAAATAAATATAAATGCAATCTTCCAAAGTGATCGAACAAAAATCAATAAATTAATTTCATAACATGATAACAAATGTTAAGGTGGAGGCTACCAGCATAGACTCCGACGCTCAAGTTGGTGAATATATAATATATACAAGATTCAAAAGAGTGAAGATATGCTCGGACTCTTATGTGTGTCTGTATGTAGTTATTCATTCATTGAGATAAGATCAAAATAAGTTTATTTTTTTTAAAATGACGAAGAAAGGTATATCAAATATATGATGTATTTTTAAGGAACACAATTTTTTTGTACATATATTTAAAACAACTTGTTATAAAGCCTTATCTCGCCACTAGTAAAGGAAATTCAAAAAGGGGGTTAGTGAGCTTATTTTTTGGGCTTACAATGCACTAGAACTAAGTATCTGAGATATCGGCCCAGAGTAGTTTTTCCCAAGTTGGCTATGTGCGGAAGGGTTTTTTTTGTACCCCCACCACTAAACACTATACCCCCACCAGATACTTTTCTTCCCATTTTACCCTTGTATATTTGGCAAAACGGATTTAACTAACAAATAGATAATTCTGTTATGTATGAAATGAATAACGGATTTATCTATTTGTTAGATAAATCCGTAGTTTTATGTTTAACTATGAATTTATCTAACCAATAAATAAATCCATTATGTATAAAGTGAATAACAATATAACGGAATTATCTAACATTACAAATGGAATTATGTTGTCAAAAAAATAAATAAACGGAATTACCTAATATAACATGATAACAAATGGAATTATCATCATACATAACTATGGAATTATCAAAGGGAATTATCATTATAGGAAACGGATTTACATCAAAAGGAGTTATCAAAGAATATTATTATAACTATAACAAACGGATTTATAATGTGAAGTTGTAATTCCGTTGGAACAAAAAAATTTCAAATCCATAGTGTATTTTTTAACTACAGATTTATCTACTAACTAGATAAATCCGTTTTGGATTTTTTTAACAACAGATTTATCTTTTATCCTTTATTTAGATAAATCTGCTTAACAATTTTTATAGGGGTAAAATAGGAAAAAAATTGGTGGGGGTAAAAAAAACTTACCGAGTAGACAGACCACTTATTTTTCTAGGTGCATGCATGTTGTCGAGTTTTGACTAAATATATGTCAAAGAGGTTCTTTGGTAGAACCATGTCTTTAGATTAGTCTTAAACCCTAGAATGTATTGTTGGGCCTCAATATTTAAAGGCTAATGACCTTTTGGTGACCTATATCATAAAAAAGGTCATATGTTAATCGTGCATTACCCTCTTCTGATTAAAATTGTCACTAGATTAAGAGTGTTTCCTACTTGCTGGTGAAGATATCCACTTCCCTCACAATTTTTTGTTTGGTTTACAAGTTGAATGTGATCGATCACGAGTCGCTCAGAGAATGTAAGATTAATTACTGAAACCACTTCACTGTCTATTAAAATGGGATTTTATGGACCTTGAGAACAGGCAACCTTAGTGAAAGGGTGAGCATGGATACTCTGGAGGTGATCTAGGTTAGAGCTAGTGGGAGAAGCACGACAATGCTGACACTTGTTTGTTTTAGATTTCTCCCACTCAAACTTTATTTTAAAAATTTACTTAGTAAAAAATAACACACCATATGGTTCTAAAAACCTAGACTTCATGCAACACTAGTACATTTCTAAATCCATAGTAAATATAATCTACACCAAACAGTAATTATTGGTTTTCTGCATAAGTAAATTAAATTTGCATTCCTCAAAATGAATAAGCAAATGTTTGCAATTGCATATACCCCCTGCCAAAAATGTGTACATTGGCCAAAAAAATAAACTTGAGAAAAATCAGAAAATTAAAACATAAAGTGCAAATTAAAGAAAGGGAAAAAGAACTAAACAAAAAAAACCCTAAAGTTTTTTAGTTAATTAGTCTTCTCTGAAGCTGTAGGAGCTGTCCAATACTTTTTCACAGCAAACAGAAGTTTCTCCCTTTCAAGTGGCCCATCTTCATGGTCTACAATTATACTATCCCATTCCAGTCCTTCCACAATGCTCTTCACTTTTAATAATATATCAACATCATCACGGATGATCACTGCTCCTTCAGGTCTAAGAATCCTATCCATTTCTAGCAGAATTTCTTCCAATTCACATCTAAAAAAACACACAAAATCACGTTGGTAATTAAGATTACACAAGGTTTGAATCTTACAACACTTGTGTCTAGTAAAATAAAACTTGTTAACCAATATATATTACCTTCCAGTGTAAAGTGTAAACACTGAATCGGCATGAATTAGATCGTAAGTTCTAGGATAAGTAGACATTGCTTCACACCTGCAAAAAATTATATTCTTTCAAGCAATTGAGAAAACAATGAGACAAAAAGGCATAAATATTGAGCTAACTAACCAGTCATGATATGTTCCAATTAATCCACGTTCATATATAGCTCCAAGTGTGTTAACCTTGGCATGGACAGGAACAAGATTCATGACCCAAACAGGATCCTTAATTAACACAGCAGCAAAACCACCCAAGTAAGCATTCATGTCTAAAAGGTTGCGGTATCTACCACCACTTCCTAGTTGACTGTTCACTTTCTTATAATGTGATATCCTTTTCTTCCACAACTCATAATCTTTAGAATAAGTTTCTGAAGTAACCCCTTCTATGGTTCCCTTGAAAATCCTTGGTGGAGTGGACTTTAGTCTTTGTGGCCAATTTTCCAATGCCCCACCAGAAGTTTCTTCTTTGTTTGACACTTGAGGTACAGGAATCAAACATGTTTTTAAATCCGTATACCTGAATTAAGATGGCCAAGATAAATAAATAAAAAAATTATGAACATCAAATAATTAATAAAACAGAAAGAGGCACAAACCATGCAGTGTCAGGATTATTATTCTGTGCAACACAGAAAGAGCGGTGTTGGTTATTGGTCTTTATGCAATCTAAATGGTTTATGGGTTTCTGCCAAATTGCAATATCATCCTTTTCAACTAGCTTTTTCCAACAAAGACTTTTGGCAACTTTCTCAATTTTGGTCTGCTCTTCGTTCAAATCCTTCTTTGTTCTTTGCCAACCGTTCCAGTGTCTCTTCCAGTTGATTGGTGGGCCAGATAGAATCCAATACCCTCCAGGACGCAGTACTCGGTCAACTTCATTTAGAAAAATCCCATCTATTTCACCAAGTGAAAAAAAAGTGCCATCCATTAAGCTTTTAATAATTACATAATATATACTCCATTTGTTACATTACATAATATAAGTAAAAACTGGTCAACGGAAGTTGATGTATTTGGTTTAGAATTTTGAACCCGGTAACATAAACTTTTGTTGACCAGTTTTTGTTTATATTCTGGAACAGAGGAGTATGAGTGTGGTGAAAATTAATTAATTATACCATATTCAGCCCATGGGATGAGGCAGCGAGAGCAATGGGACATGTCAAAGGCTCTGGAAGGGAAGGGTAACCTCTTGGAGGCAAGAACACCAATCAATGCAGGAACTCCTCGTTCCAGAGCAAACTGAACTTGTGCTTCATGGGTATCCCTTGGTGCAATTGATAATGTTAGAATGTCACGTGACATAAGATACGCTCCCCAGCTAGCAACCTTCCATCACCAAAGTTTCACAAAATATTAAAATAAAATTCGGTAATTTCATAGTGCATGCATTAAAATGACTCTATTTCTTCTCAATTTTAATTCTCTAAAACGACAAAGAAATTATAATTATATGAGATATTCTAATTATGTATTGTTGCATAATATTCTTAGATTTTTACGTTGTCATATTCATTAGAGGGAAAATTTTAAGCAATCTGAGCTGTGAAGTGCAAGATATAAACAGAGTGGGTTCCACTCATCCTTTTATTGCATAAAAACCATTTATAATTATAAGTAATGGACTTGTGTCAAAAAAAAATTACAAGTATTGGAATTTTATAAATATTTAGTATATCCATAGGATAGAAGTAGTAGTAATTTTCCTATTGATGAAATAGTGTGGCCCCCCGGATTGAACCGCGTGATATACAATGTGAAAATCTCCATAAATGGATAGTATTTTCCTAATAAGAAAAACATTAATTACGGGATATTTACTAAAAAAGAAAACCATTAATTGCGGGATATTTACTAAAAAAGAAAACCATTAATTATGGGATATTTATCTCCACGGACACGGTTAAAGTATTCTGTACAGATTTCATCCAAAATTTCCTTTTCTTAAAAAAACAAAAAAAGAAGTTAATATAAATTTACTAAAAAAACACAGTACTAATAAAAAATTATTTTCCATTAATAGAATTGACTTACAATCACAAAAATTTCATACAAACTGTTCATATTAAAAAAAATCACAGTTTGCGATTATTTATCAATGTTATTTTTTCTTATTCACATTGCAAATATTATTTTTTTAATATTAAACCCCGTCAAAATTAATATTTGATGTGGAATATTGCAAATAGTATTAAGCAAATTTGCACAGAAAATTAATATTTGATGTGGAAAATTTGTGTGAGATAGATAGAAGGCAGTTACAGTTTTCTGATTTGACTGTCATTTTTTAAAGGAGAATGACAATGAAAAAAAGTGTCGTAATTCCAATTAATACAATTAATACAGCAAACACATTTAGAGCACTCCTACTGCTCTCTATCAAAAAAGGAAAAAAAGCAAACACATTTAAATAATCTTTTACAACTTTTGCAACAAATCCGGGTGAAAACTTTGATTCTTCTACATAAAACAAGCCTACACAAACGGAAAATCTGATAAATCTTTTTTCCATCCATAAATGCCCACAAATAAATCCAAAAAAGACAGCAAGTAGGCGTAGGAAAAAAGATGAAAACAATGGCAAAAACAAAAAAGATTACAAAGCAATAAATAAAGATAGAAAGAAAGACAAAACCTTCCCTATTTTTTTTCTTTACATCAAAACCTTCCCTAGTTAAATCTTAAATTTAAATGGAAAACAAGAAAAAGAATAAGAGAGAGAGAAAGAAAAGGGATACCCCACAGCCAGTATCAAGAGCAGTCCTAATAGAGCCGTCTTTGAAATTGATCAATTTTCCGATATCATCAATGTAAGCATCAGCACCATTAGGGAACATGGTTCCACCGCCGGGAAAAAAGAACCGATCACCGTTATAACGGATCCAATTCTGCACGGCCTTTTCAACGGTGAGTTCACGATGAGGCACGTTAGCAAACCAAGCAACGTCTCTACTGGCCGGCCACGGGAAGGGATTCCGGTAACCATTAGGAGGCGGCACTCTACAATTCAAGGTCTCATCTTTCAAAGGACAGTGTCTTTCCCTATATATCATTCTGTTCCTTTCGTACCTTACAGAACGTTGTGGATCCTCGCAGGGGGTGTATTCGGTGTAGTTGACGGTGCAGCGAGGAAAAACGATAGTGGAGGAAGGTGTGTGAGTGTGTGTTGCATTGTGGTGAGATTGGAAATCGAGGGTGGAAGTGGTGGTGATGGGTGTTTGGTTGCATAGTATTGGTGTTGTTTGTGGTGTGGTTTTGTTTGAGAGGGAGGTGAAGCCACCTTGTTGGTAAGCACCGATGAGATATGAGGCGGCGCAAAGGAGGACGATGAGGAAGTAAAGATGGGTTTTCTTGAGGGTTGATGTCTTGGAGAAGGACTTCTGGTTCTGGTAACGCAAATAAGTTGAATCCATTATAGGAAGGAGGATTCTTGAAGTTGACGACTCTAGTGTGTGTGTGTGTGTGAGAGAGAGTGTTACTGTGTTATATATAGAGAAAACAGAGGGCACTAATTTGGTTGACATTCCATTCTGTCTTTTTTTTTTTATCACATGGAACGCGTTCCACAAGTTTTTCTTTCAAAAAAAGTAAAATCTAAATTGATTTTTTTTACAGAAAAAAATTCTAAATTGATTGAAAAGTATTTTGGTTAAGATTAGATAAGGCGAATCAATTGTTCACAAAAAAAGGTAAATTGATTTTATCACATCGAAGTTAAATAAAATCTAAATTGATTGAAAACTATTTTGTGCAAGATTAAATTAGCTGAATCAATTGTTCCCGAACAAATTGGTAAACAAATCAAAATTGATTTGTATTTTTATTTTAGAGATAAAACGATTGCCCAAGACTATGTTTGGTAAGACTTAATAAGTTTCCTTGAGCAAGACTTAACATGTTTGGCCCAATATCCAATTGGATCCGGCCCAATCAACGAATCACCACGTGAGTCCCAGATCAACGCTCTAGATCGCTTCGCCCCGATCCGATGGTTCGGAACCGGGCAAGATCCGCATAACTCTCTAGCCCGCGTCTATAAATACGACATTAGCACCAGAATCAGGTACGCTTCTCTCATTTGTACCTCTTACTGACTTCTGATTGCTGACTTTGGCATAGAAGTGTCTGCAGTTACCCAACCCTTCCGAATCCAACCTCGGAAGAAGGCGATGCTGATGAAGACTACCTCGAAAGATTCCGACTCGCGAGGCATTCTTCCCACCACGAGCTAAGGAGAAGATTGTACAGGGACATAGCATACCAACAACTGATTCAGGATCCCGGATCTGAGGTAAGGTATTGAACATTTGGCGACCACAGTGGGAGTTGGTCGTTAATCTCTCACCAAATCAAAGTCCTTTCTCATGGCTCCACGAGGATGGCCTCCTACCCGTAGTCAGTCTCGTCCGCAAAGCATCATTGAAGTCGTGCCTAGGCAAGACCAGACCCCAGAAGGGCACGTGCAAAAACTCCCTGCCGAGCCGGCACACTTCGCCCCGCTCCTCTCACCTCAACCGGTTGCCGAGGCTGTCCCGGTTCTGGTCCAAGGAGTGAACTAAATCCTCGATCTCCTGGACAGACACTACAAAAAAAGGGGGATTAGCGAGGGGAAGTTCCCTCGCAAAATGACCAAAATCCGTCGCTAATGGTCATTTGTGAGGGATCAGTTCCCTCGCTAATCCCCATTAGCGAGGGAAATTTCTCTGGCTAATTAGCGAGGGAAATTTCCCTCGCTAATGTCTGCCTCAAAAGTTGTGCAAATTTTCAAATTCTGACCGACACGTGTCCCAATTTGAATGGCTTGTTTTTTTATATATTTATTATTATATTATTTTTTTGAAGCAGTTTATTATTATATTATTAATGAAAATTATATTATATTATTAATTTTGTGGTTGTGGTGGAAGGTGAGAGAAAGATGAAAGAAATCCGTAGGTGGTGGTGGTGTCGTGGGTGGTGGTTGTGTGGTGTTGGTGGTGGTGGTGGTTGTGTGGTGGTGGTGTGGCGGAAGAAGGTGGAGAGAAGAAGAGGGAAAGGGGAAATCGTAAGAGAGAGAGAGAGAGAGAGAGAGAGAGAGAGAGAGAGGAAGAGGAAAGAAGGTGGTGGTGGTGGTGTCGTGGGTGGTGGTTGTTGTGTGGTGGTGGGTTAGTGTTTGTAGGTGAAAGAGAGTAGAGGAAGAGGAAGGGAAGGGTGAAGAGGAGAGAAGAAGAGTGAGGTTGGTTGGTTGGTTGTGTGGTGGTGGAGAGTAGAGGAAGAGGAAGGGTGAAGAGGAAAGAAGAAGAGTGAGGGTGGTTGGTTGGTTGTGTAGTGGTGGTGGTGGTGGTGGTTGTGTGGTGGAGAGTAGAGGAAGAGGAAGGGAAGAGGAAGGGTGAAGAGGAGAGAAAAAGAGTGAGGGTGTTGTGAGTGAGAAAGAAGAGCGAGGAAGAGACGGATTTAAGTAAAAAAAAGTTAAAAAAATTTGCGTGTGCTATAGCGACGGACAGTCCTTCACTAATTGCTGCACATTTACCAACACCTGCAACTGTCAGTAAAGTTGCGAGGGAATTGTCAATCCGTTGCTAAATGCAATGGTCATTTGCGAGGGAACCACACAGATCCGTCGCTAAATGTTTTCAGATTTCCCGCCCAACATATAGCGACAGACAGTCTGTCGCTAAATCCCAAAAATCACGTTTGACCAATTCCCTCGCAAAGTCTGTCACTAATTCCAGTTTTTGCGAGGGATTTCTTTTCCCTCGTTAACATTCGTCGCTAATACTCAATTTTTTTTTGTAGTGAGACAGAGTCAGGATATTGCACAACAAGAATTGTGACTTACTCAAATGGGGGAGGAGGTCGCGGCAGTCCGAGGTAACACCGCTGCAGCATCGGCCCGATCTCTCGACAGATCTCATGTTCAGCACATGATCAACTCAAAACGTCGCCGCTCCCCACCTCGGAGGAAAATTAGCCACCAACATCACATCCACATGTCTCCTCCTCACAAGGTAAGCTGACGCCATGGGTCATGCTCTCCACTGACTCCACCTAGGTCGAGCCCAGTCAGAGCTCCTCATATGGTTCCTCGTCCTCCCGAAGTGCGTCCCCTCGTCGGAGACGGTCTCCCCATAGGAAGGACCACTCCTCACGTCGAGGTCATTCTGGTCGCACGAGATGAACCCCTTTCATACAAGAAATTGTCGAGTGCAAAGTGCCGAAGTCCCTGGAGAAGCCTCTGCAACTGAATATGTATGATGGAACTGGAGACCCGGATGAGCACATGGACACTTTCGACCTCATGATGCAATATCATAATGCAACAAACGATGTCAAGTGTAAGATTTTCCCCCTGTCCTTGAGCAAAATGCCACTATCTTGGTTCAGAGACCTCAAGCCCGGCTCAATTCACTCTTGTGAACAACTAGTCCGAGTGTTCTCGGCGCGCTTCACAGCTTCCAAGTTGAAGCTGAAATCAGTGGATGTGCTCAATGCAGTAAAACAAGGAGAGAACGAAACCCTACGTGACTACATCGAAAGATTCAACAAAGAGGCGAACAATGTCAGACATCTTGAAGACGACATAAGACTCTTGTTCATGAGGAATGGACTCCGCAAGAAGAGCTTATTCAAGATTGATGTTGGTGTTCGCCGACCCCGTAATCTCAAAGATTTCCTACGCCGGACATAGAGATTTATTGACTATGAAGAGGACGAATTGTCTGACGAAGCCGTCCAAACATCTGCCCCGGCAAAGGCTTCCAATAATCTTCTTCGACTTCATCCACAATGATGTGCGATAACCTGTCCATACAAATCACAAACAAATATGAGGGACTAAAACTAATGAAGAAATAAAATGTAGGGACCAAAAGTATGTAAAATCTTTTGAAGGTCTAAAAACAAAAAACCCAAATTTTATGGGAACCACAAATAAATTTAACCCTTTTTCTAATTAACCATGTGTCTAAGGCAAAAAGCATATAGGCGCGTAAACTCCACACGCCTGGAAGATGTATTTCTGAGGCAACAAAGAATATTTAATTAGCTTGCCCTATTAAATTCATGCACCCATGTACACGTCCCCTTTAAATAGAAATTCTTTCCTTTTGTTGGAACATTTCACTTTATGCCTTTCCCATTTCAAAAAGCTAAAAACCAGATGTTTCTCTACCAATACTCTCTTCTCCTTAATCCCACACACCAAGCCTAGCTTGAAAATGGAACCACTCTCTTCATCTTCAATTTCCTTTACCTACCTACTCTATCTCCTCCTCCTTTACCTTAATTTGAACCAAATACTTAATTTTCACCACACTCTCATCTCATTTCATTAATTTCTCCATCAACATAATATAGTTTTTTTCCCTATTATTATGGGGGCCAGTATTTCTTCAAATGGAGGGTCTTTTTCTTCTTCATCATCAAGAACTTGTCTTGGTGATATCCCAGAGAGCTGCATCTCCTCTCTTCTTATGAATCTTGACCCACCAGATATATGCAAACTGGCAAGAGTCAACCGTGCTTTTCATCGAGCTTCTTCAGCTGACTTTTTATGGGAATCAAAGCTACCATCAAGCTACAAGTTTCTTGCAAATAAAGTTCTTGGTGAAGAAAATCTTTCTTCTATGAATAAGAAAGAGATTTATGCAAAACTGTGTACACCCAATCGCTTTGATGATGGTACCAAAGTAAGTTACTATATTAGCCATTTTAATAGTTCAATTATTTTGAATGTAATTACTTATTAACAATTTTTTGATATGTTCATTTCTGGTATATATAGGAAGTTTGGTTAGAGAAATACAGTGGACAAGTTTGTTTGTTCATGTCATCAAAGTCATTGAAGATAACAGGAATAGATGATAGAAGATATTGGAATTATATCCCAACTGAAGAATCCAGGTGTGAACTAGACATATGCTCTCTAATGTTTCTTTATTAGGTTACATAATAAGATCTTGTTTTTATGTTGACCCTGTTGGATGGATTGAAGGTTAAGGTTTTCAAATGTTTCGATCGGGTCAAATCATGTGTCGTGACTCCTGACTCCTAAAACCTTTTCAATTCTCTGCCTCTTTCTTGGACCTTGCTTTTGTTTACAGAAAATTACTATTGCTCGTTGAAAAGCAACACAACCCTTAATATATAGAGATTTTTTGTATTGTTTTTTTTTTAAAAAATTGTCCATGAAATTATTAGGGCCCATAATCTAATTTTTCCTAATTAATTAATCAACGTGACAAGAGAGAGAAAGGGCTATAGTAAAAACAATATAATGTGTCAAAAATAGTAAAAACAACATAAATTAATGGCACTTTAGTAAAAAATAAATAATACTTGAATGTCCGTCAAAAAAAAAATTATTGAAAGAGACATTAATGGGACAACAAATTTCTCAGTTATTTTAATTTGATTAAAACATGCTCTCTCTTAGCTATTTTCCCTGTTGCGGAAAACTTAAATTTTTATTTGTCCACTGGTTTCTTTTTTTTTTGTCAAGTATTTGTCCACTGGTTAGAGGTGGGCGTGGGTTGGGTTGGATGGGCTTTGGGTTTAAAATCCCAACCCAATCAACAGTGCCGGCTAACACCCTGTGCAAGTAGTGCTTGTGCACAGGGCCCCAATCTAAAAACAAATTTTTAGGGCCCCAAAATCCACTTTGTGTTCCACCGATTGATCTGAAGTGATCTTCATCGTGTTGTTATAACACTTTCAATTGTTTATTTGTATTTTTTTTGTCATTGAGTAATAGACTATTTGATTGCTTAGACGCTTTTATGAGCCACTTATACCTATGAATGCTATGCATTCTCGTATTCTTAGCATTACTTCTCATGTGCTTTATAATGCTGTGACAATTATGCTTTTTAGGAGACAATTTTGCTTCTTGAAATATAAAATACAAGGATTGGAACTAAAGGTTTGCATATATTAATCTGATCGGTGAATAACTATATGAGTTATGCTTAAGTTTGCTGATTGTTCTCTTTGGACAGAAGTAACAGCTATGTCAAGCCGGTTGTAAAATTTGCTTGCTCTTCCTCGTTGCTGTCATCGCCAGAAAACGAAATTATCAGATTTTTTTCTTTCTACTAGGGGCCCAATTTTTATGATTAGCACAGGGCCTCAAAATTGTTTGAGACGGCCCTGCCAATCAAATACTTGTGAGTTGAGTTCGATCAAGTTGGCTTGAGTTGGGTACTGGGTTCATTATTAAAATATTATTTTTTAGAAAAAGTAAAAAAAAAAAAAGACAAAACTGGAACAATAACAAAAGAAATAACAAAAATAAACCAACATCAAAATTAATGTCTTAACACTAACGTAATGAGCTCATAAATCAAAACAAATCTCAATATTTTTTATCCAATTCTCATTCACCATCAATGTAACGAGCAATGAAACACATAATTGCATGATGTCCCTTTTAATAGTCCCTTACTTTGACTTGACATCTTTTAGGTCACATTTCATAGGTTGGGTTAGTTGGGTTCTAAATTTTCAAGCCCTATGCCCAATGAACCATTAAAAATTAAGTTTTCTTTAGCCCCACTTAAAAACATCTATTTATGAAATTTATATTTAAAATTTGTTCAACGGATAATTTTACCAAACATTTTAATTTCAATCTACTTGTTTATCCGCTAATAGATTATCCACTATCAACTTGTTTATACGCTATTTAATAACTTTTACCAAAGAGAGTTTATACGAGGGTGGCCTGACAGATCTAAGATAGACCATGATATCATTTTACATTTGGGCTTGATCCTCAAACCTATAAAACTAACTTGTAAGGTGTGTGGTGGGGAACTCATTCTCTGTGAACTATTTTCAAACTATTATTTATTAACATGGGGAACTCATTCTTTATAAACTATTTTAGATAATAGTTAGAGAAGTGAAATCGGTTTGAATAACTCTCGATAAAATAGTAAAAAGTAGTCTAAAAATATGTCACGAACTAGACCGGCATAGCCGGGCATACACCTAGTCAGGCAGGTTTCGTGGCATAGATTAGTCACCGGAAAAATCGGTAGATACTATTTATCAATAACACAGTAAAAAAAATAATATCATGAACTAAAATATCATTTACATCTTTTTTATTATTATAAGAAAATAGTGATTTCTACTTATTATTTTTTGTAAGACTTAATTGTGTGGACTTTTAACCCATAAAAATTAGAAGAAAACGGTAATGCTTGTAGAGATGTACTACCTCCCAAGCACTCTTTCTGCTTAATTATTTTGTTTATACTGAAATTACGATGCAAGCTTACACTTGATGGCAATTGCTTAACGAGTGGGCATTGATTTTTAAAGCCTATGTATGGACAACTAATGTTTTCGTGGTCAACCGTTAATATGTCATAGATAAATGAAGTAAAGAAAGAAGAGTATAAGCAATCTGCTCCAATAATATATTATTGAAACAGCATGAAAAGGACTTCTGTTTAAGGAAAAGTAATTAATGTTGACAAATATCTATTTTGTCTAAAGTAGATAAGCAAGCCATATTCTAATTCTACATTTGTGGGTATGATTAGCTGTATCGCGCCTATTGTTTTCAACAAAAGCTTTGGCCAGCTACGTGTTACCTGAAGTGCCCCTAATTTATCTTAAATTAATTAACTATTATAATTAATATAAGGACATAATATATGCATGTTTTTCTCGTTATGCGCATTTTATTTGGAATATGAACTTTGCAATATATGATGCGACTAGGACGTACACATGTGCGATGCACAGGACGTGGTTATAAGGAGTTGTGTAAAAAATGTTAAAAAAATTATGTAATGCAAAGCTAGTGGTTGATACGAATTGATAATTTACAACCAAACATAGAATAGAATTTTTATGTTAATAGGGTTGTGTTTATATATGATATATTTGCGAAGATACGTACCAATGTGGGGTGGTGATTTAGAATATGAGAAACTTAATTCATAAAAACTTTGATAAAAACACTCTTTAACAATAATGAGGGCAAGATAGTTCACAAAAAAATGGATGTGTTTACCATTGGTTAAAAAAAATGGCTGTGAAATTTTCTTGTAGATATTAACTAACCAACGGTTATGTTATATGAGCTCAACCATTCTCATAAAAATAAAGGGTTTTTTTGTACCCCACCATTTGACTCCATACCCCACGCATACGGTGAAAAGACTAAAATACCCCTAAAAAAATTACAAATTTACAGAATATTTAGCATTTCTCACTTACATACGATTTCACCAGAAATATTTTAGAGCTCGTCGTATTTACCTTCCAGGAGATAGATACGATTTCCAGCAAATTTCACATCGTATTTATCTAGATACGATTTCCTCCCAGAAGCTTCAAAAATAGTAAGTCGTATTTACCTTCATCAAACATAAATCCGATTTTCCTTAAAAAATCGCATCGTATTTACCTTATTCTGAGATAAATAGGATTCCTTTTTTTTTAATTTATTTGTTTTTTGTCAGGGAAATCGTATATAGGTAAATACGACTTGAAAAAACATAAATCGTATTTACCTATTACAAACATAAATCCGATTGGTTCAATTTTTGTCAGGGGTATGTTCGTGCAAAAATATAGAGTTGGGGTATATTGGTAAACAGTGGGGGTACAAAAAAAACCCAAAATAATATGGGCTTAACAATGAGGGGTACATTTTGATAATAAAAAACAATGAGTGTTGGACAAAAAAGAAACAATGAGTGGGGCCTTAATTTTTGCTAGATTAATAATGGACATAAAGTTTGCATTATTTACAACTAATGCCATCAAAAAAATTTCCCCCCAAATTGGCTAATAAAGTAGATAGTGTATATTATATAAGAAGGATCCTCAAGTATTTTTTTGACAACTGCGATTCTCAACCATGATTATTACTGATTTTATCGGAATATTTATTTTGTGCCTACAGGTTTAAAAATGTGGCATATCTTCAACAAATGTGGTGGGTTGAAGTGGTAGGGGAGCTAGAGTTTGTATTCCCTGTGGGGAGTTACACCATAATTTTCAGACTCCAATTGGGCAAGACCTCCAAAAGATTGGGCCGGCGAATGTGCAACGTTGATCAAGTTCACGGCTGGGATATCAAGCCCGTTAGGTTCCAAGTCTCTACATCTGACGGCCAGCGTTCACTATCAGAGTGTTACTTGGATGGGCCGGGAGAGTGGAATTACTACCAAATAGGAGATTTCGTGGTTGAGAAGCCCAATGAACCATTGAAAATCAAGTTTTCTTTGGCCCAAATTGATTGCACTCACAGCAAAGGTGGCCTATGCATAGATAGTGCAATCATTCGCCCAACTGAGTTTAGGGAAAGACTCAAACAAATTTAGCTTCTTAGTATTATTTATACGTTAAAAGATTAATTATGTACTTGTAAAAGAGAAAGTCTAAAAATTAGTTTGTGTTGAAACTGAAAACTACTCATGCAGCCCTTAATTTTATGTGGGTTTGAGCTTTTAAAAAAAAAATTATGTGGGTTTCAGCTTTCTTTTTTAAGTTACTAGAAGTATACTCGTGAATACGCACGGTAGTATCATTTCACAAACGCATACTTAAATTCAGTTCAAGTATGTGTATATACATACTCACTTGTCGGCATTAAAAATACATGTTTAGTGCATATACAAACTGAGTTAATGTACCCATGCATACTTTAACTTTTATGTATGTGTACGCAAACTCAATTTGCACATGTTAAAAGCACTTGTTAGTGCATACGCAAATTGAGTTCACGTAACTTAACTTAGTTTAAGTATGTGTAGGTAAAGTGTGTTAGAATAGGCAATATTTTATTGTATAGTTCACTTTGTATTATTTAGTCCTATAGCTCACTTGGTATGAGTTAGTCTCTAGATGAGTTTGTACAATTGCTAGTTTGTTAGACTTAGTAACTGGTTCAACTTCCCTTAACTGATTCAGTTGTGTATATTGTTGTGTATATAGGGATTGATCCCTTATTCAGTAAACAAGTTCAGAATTTACATTCCTAACATGGTATCAGATGAAAGTTTCTTCTGAACTTCATTCTCGCTCTGAATTTTTTTTTCCTCTCTCGGAAGAAAAACCATAATTGTTTTTCACCTCTCTTCATCGCAATGTTCTATGCGATGCACTCCCTCTGAATCTTAGATCCAGTTTCTCCTTCTACATTGAATTGCCGCTTCTAAATTCTGCTTTGTTGTATCTTCTTCATTTGGATCTCGGTTCAATTCGTTTCTCAGAATCCTCCTTCAGTTCTCTGTTATTGGACTGAAATCATGGTTGATTCAAATTGAATGAAATCTCTTCGATTCTGAATCACTATCTTTTCCTTTTTCAGTTCTGAATCGCTGTATTCTTTTTTCCGGTTCTGAATCGTCTTTCTCTTGAATCGATCTTGTATCCTCTTCTCTCCCGATTCTAGATTGTGACCTAGATCTGCTCTTCTTTGCAATTTCGATTCCCTCTCCTCTGTTTCTGAAATTGAAATCTGTTTATGGTTTACGTTTCTGAAACCGAAATCGTTCATTTCATCTCTAAAATTGCTTTTAGTTTCTCTCTCCTTTCAGTTGACATCTCACTTCTCCGACTCTTGTTGTGATTCACATTCTGATTCGCTTCTGTTTTTTGATTTGCAATTGCAATCTCAGATTCTCGGGTTTTCCATAAATTGATTTCGTTCTTGATCGATTCTGTTTCAGATCTTGATTTCTGTTATTGAACTGCTGGATCGCTTCTAGATTTCGCCTTTCTTGTGATTTCGTGGATCCTCTCTGATTCACAATCACATTCTTGCTTCAAATTGCGTTTTCAGTTTGTGTTTCTTGTTTTTCTTCGTGTTCTCACTTCAAATCATGTTTTCTGCTCTTGATTCGTCCTCTCTGAATCGATCATATGCCTAAATCGATTTCAGTTTTGGTTGCACAAATCGATTTTCCCTAATTTTTCAATTCTGGACACTGAACAATTTCAAGATATCGTGACCTAACTTTCTATTTTGGCTCGTTTCCTACACTGATTCAAGCCGTTCAAGACGCTGTTCATACATTGATTTTGGTTCAGCGTGATTCTCCTTTGGTTCATGATTCTCTCTCAGACCTGCACTTCAGCTCTCTGCTTCAGGTTCACATTCTGAAATTAAGAAGCAATATCACTGATTCTTGCTATTTTGACTTTTGGATTGCTGCTAGATTATTGTTACTTGGCAATTTGGAAACTATAGTGAGTACGACACTTGCTGGTGCAATTATAGGAGGTTCAGTTGGTGGATGGTTAAATGATAATTTGGGAAGGAAAATTACAATACTTTATGCAGATACATTATTTCTTGCTGGATTACACTTATAGTGCTGGATTACAGTGATCATTGGACAGGATCTTGCTGCTTCCTTTGGTGCCTACTATCGCAAGATTTATCAAGGAATGTCCAGGCAAAGATATTCTACTCTTCAGAGAAAAGATTCAAAAAGGATTTGTTCACCTCATGCCAAATGCCTCCAAAGACTAGTTACTTAATTTTTCTAGTTTTTTTTCTACTCTTCTCTTCAAGCTGAACATGATTGTTACTCATGATCCAGCTTGAGGGGGGCTGTTAGAATAGGCAATATTTTATTGTATAGTTCACTTTGTATTATTTAGTCCTATAGCTCACTTGGTATGAGTTAGTCTCTAGATGAGTTTGTACAATTGCTAGTTTGTTAGACTTAGTAACTGGTTCAGCTTCCGTTAACTGATTCAATTGTGTATATTGTTGTATATATAGGGATTGATCCCTCATTCAGTAAACAAGTTCAGAATTTACATTCCTTAACTTAGTTTAAGGATGTGTAGGTAAAGTGAGGTTAACTTGATTTTCCATATAACATGCTCACCAATTTGGAAACTGCTAGTAGTATGTCATGTATGCTCAATTGCAAACTGCGAGTAGTATGTCATGTATGATTTTCCATATTACATGCTCACCAATTTGGAAAAAGTTAGTAGCTATATAGTTACTTGGAATCCTTTGATTGGATAGCATTCCTCTTTTCAGTGCATTTTTTTGGAAAAGAATTTCATTACACAAATTGACGTTCATTTTGTTTTTCTGCCTGGCATTAAATCCCATAATTAATGTAGTTGGCTTTGAAAGAATTCAGAATCAGATATCTATATTGTTAGTCCAATTTTGCATCATCGAATTCAGAATCAGATATCTATATTGTTAGTCCCTTACAAGTTACAACAAAATCATCGAATCACAGTTCAGATGTTATGATTGAATCATCAATGGGCCGCTATGATGTTAATTTGTCAGGCAGTATTCACATAAACTTCTCCAAGCCATATACCAAATTCTTCAAGGATGGATGATAAAGGGGACAATGAAAACAATAATATTATTGAATGATCAGACAAAGCAGAATGGTAAATATATAAATAAGAAACCAGAATTTATAGCAGGAGTGGAATACCTTGAGGCGCACTACTTTTCTAATGGCTAACAGCAAGCCTGGCATGAGACACTGCACATCTGTTATATCATGCTTGATCGAGTAAACCTGCACAATGCAATTACATTACCTGATGATTACTACAAGATAACATTCCAATTCCAAATGGTAGAATAGAATCATACATACCTCTCCTGGACCAGAGAAGTGAACTGTTGTACTTGAGGGAAGCCCTGGAAGTACTAAACTGTGCACACGTATTCCATCTCCTAGTACTTCACCCCTTGCCTTCTCTCATAAATAAATTAAATATGTTTAGATATTATTACACTTCCTAACTACTAATTCTGTTAATACTAAGAAATTAGTTACCTCAGTTGTTAGTTCTTAATTAAAGACTCAACATATTTCTATTTGCTTTTGTGTGTATTCACATTTCATACTACTACTATGAATGAATTGAAGGTGTTTTTGTCCTTACCAATACATCAGTTGAAGAATCTTCTCTGTTGTAGATTTGACCAAGGTTAGAGAGATTGTTGGCAATTTGGTTTGCATCTGCTGATGGAAGATCCTGTTTCACCATGGTGCAACCATCCTTAAACATGTCATAGTTGAAGAATAATAATATGTATATCTAAACACCAATTGGAGTAAGACCATTCAGATTGAATCAAGATTGAAAGATCTTACATTTGCAGTAGCCTTGGATTCCACAATTTCGACGTTGCGGTAATGGAATGAAGCTGAAATTGCAGCTTGCTGCAATAATATTGATCCTATGGAAAGGGTTGGTGCAACCAAGACACCCTGATATTGTAGTTAATCAAATGTCAAAAGAGAACAAAGGGCTAAGTAGTTAGTGGCAGACTGGCAGCTTTATTCTAAAGCTGCAACCCTTGCTAGTTGCTATTCAGATATTGATTATGGAATGTAAACATGGACAATACAATAGAATATGTATAGAAATGTAATTGTTCTTATATGTCTCACCCTATGCTCACCATGCTGGCTTTGTCACAGAATGCAGATAATGCAGCTACCGTATCTAACTTGATTCTGGGCACGTAAACAACACTTTTCATGCCAAACGCTGTTGCCTAGTTAAGAATGAATCAGTGCACAAGTTCAAACATTTCATTGTAACTAGTGCTACAGTCTAATTAATGCTACAACTATGATTTAAGAGGTTCTCAAGATTCACTCTGATTTAAGACAAGAACCATTTCATTAAGTATTGTGCAAAGTAATTATGTTGATGATCAGAATTCAAACCTGTTTTACATTGTCATAAACTGAGGAAGGGTCAGTGAAATCAACCACAACTGCTGTTTCCTTGGACTGCAAATTGTAATTAGAAACATCATTCTACAAAAAAAAAATATTAAAAATAAAGAAGTACTAATAGACTTAATAATACCAAGTTTTGTTATTGTTTCACATTACCTGAGATATAGAACCCAAAACCATAGTAAGGTCATTTAGTATGGGTATTTCAAGGGGCTCTTCCATGCCACATACCTAGAAGAATTAAAATCTGAAAGATTAGAGAAAGATAATAATGAAGAGGCTGATTTGGATATTGCTAAAATAACATGAAAAGCAAAAACCTTTCCAATATCTTCACCAACATGGTAAGTATCTACAGCTCCAGCTACTTCCATTCCTCTGGCATTTGTAACAGCTAATACTGCTGCTCTACCAATTTCCTTGGCTGCTCCATTTATCACAACCTGTTCCACAAATTCTTCTCAGAAAATAGTTGAATTTTGAAAATTATTCTCAGGTTTTGGTACCTTGATATTGCTTTGTGTAGGCTGCGCTGAGCAGGAAATGGAATGCTTGCTTCTGGTTTTGACCTTTTTATGAGAATTCAAGTAGCTGGTGGAATGAATTTGGCAGCTTAAGGCTACCATAGCTGCTCAAACCTCTTTGCCCAAAAGAAGATAAGCATATATATTTTGTGACCATATTTTGATAGTTTGTTAGATGATAAGGTAACGTTTTGAGTAATTCTTATAGGTACTTGTACATACAGTCAATTAAAATTAATAATATTAATAATAATAATAATAATAATAATAATAATAACTATAAATTTAATAACTTAATAACTATAAACTTATGAACTTAATTATCATGATGGTGCAATTTTAATCTTCATTGTGAGTATTCTATATATCCCAATTGTTATAATCATATTCTATTGTGTGTTTGGTAGAAGAGAAATATAAAAAGAAAAGATTAAACAGATAGTATAAAATCACTCTCTTTTTGTTGTTTCTCTCTTCCCTTTCTCTTTTTCCCTCTTTCTCTTCTAACAAACACACTATTGATGTAAAGTAGTATTGAAGCCCAAAAAAAGATGCGCTCATATATTGCTATAATAATTTTACTTTTTCACTAACTTGGTCCTCATGCTTCCTAATAGTATTTTTGACGGATATTTTTGGTAAGAGTAGGAAAAGCAAAAAGAACCAAAAACTACAACCTCATAAAGAGGACTCTAGCGGCATCATATTGAAGAAACGGGTTGATGCCATCGGAGGGTCTTCAAACTCTTGCCGCCTAGTTGAATTTTTTTTTGTGCCCACACTTTTGGTTTCAAAAGGTGCGGATTTAGAAAAATAGAGAGATTGAAAAGGCGATTTTGCCAAAATATATTACGAAAAAGCTAAAAAGACATTATAAATGTAATAAAAAAGAATAAATCTAAAAATTGAATGGCAAAAATTCCCATAGAAACTTGAATGCAATTTGATTACTAACAATAGTTGTCGGAGGAGTAGCTGGGAATCTGAGTCCATTAAATTGCCTTTTAAAATTTTATACATTAAATTGAATACCCCAACATATGTTTGCTAAATTACTAATGCCTTGATTTTAAAAATGTTACAACATGTCACCCGAGGCCTTGAAGTCAGAGGAAGCAAAAAGCTGACCAACTCTAGTAATTTTTGATAAAAATAAAATAAAATACAAAAGATTGGCGGGTATTTTCTAATGAAAAATTAAGTGGACAAATGGAAATCAAACATTGTTTAACTAAAATATATCATTTGGTCGGTACTTTGTCTCTTACATTATGCCTCTCAATCCCTCGAAAAACAATTCTATAATTTTATACTGGTTCAAATGGCAGTATAAAATTGTTCTGTACCGTACTCCTGATCTTAGAGGTCGACTCGAGGTAGTTGGTAGGTGTGATCCTTGATCTTCAACGTTCCAGTCGAGGTTGGGTTGTTGGTCCTGCAATGACACTCCGACGATCAAGTCAGTAAGTTAGTCAAGCAGAGTATGTTATGAGTAGAAAATAGCTTACCATTAATGAGCATTGAGTGTGGTATTTATAGGTTTTGAATGGTGTTGACCTAATGATTAGGAACCGTTGGATGTGTTGGCTGCATCTGAAGCGTTGGATTATGGGCTCACCTAAGAGGATGGGCCAGTGAGTAAATGGGCCCTTTAGGGGTGTTAATAGCATATAGAAACATTACCATAACAGTTGCCCCCCAAGTCTGGTCGTTTGATAGTCGACCTTGACTTGCATGACTCGTGGCTGTATTGCGACCTTAGCGTACCCGAGCTGGAAGCGTCCGAGCTTCATCGTTGCCCGATCTTCGTTGTTTGTCGTTCCTGGCAGAATCCAAAAGACGACGCGTTGTAAAACGCGCCGTACTCTGCTCAGGGCATTAAATGCATCTTCTGACAGGGCACGCCTTTTGATGTTTGTTAATGATGGTGACGCCTCGAACCGCGTGCTCCGTTCAAAAATCCACTGATTGGGCCTGACGATTCAGCTCAAGGCCCAATTCTTCCAGCCCACTATAAGTAGGGAGTTAGTCCTTCCCCTTTTTTTCGATTCAGATCACAAACGCTCTGACTGACGACTTTGTTGATCAAATTTGGTCGAGCAACCATTAGGTGGCGAGGGTCGGAGCTTTCCAGCGGATTTCAGTCGTTCGGGATCGTAAAGCGAGATTTCCTCTCGATCCTACCCCCTTCTTGCGCCTTTTGAGGTTAGTCCCTATCACTTTCCTTTTTGTCTTTATTTATTTTTGAAAAAGAAAAGGGGGGGGGGGGGTTGGGGTTGAGTTCTTCTGACCCGCCAAAATCCCTCAGAGTGGGGGCCGTCGGGTCGGGTACCGACTTGTTCGCGGACCCATTAAGACTTACGACCCTGACAACTCGTCCCCATTTCTGCAGGTCCGATCTGGCGGTTACTAAGCAAACTCCGAGACAAATCATCGCCAAACCCTCTGAGCTAGCAAGAAAAATGGCCTCGGACGGGCCCCCTGGCGATGGAGCTCCTGATGGAGCTCTCCGACAAGATCGTGTTGATGGTCCCGACGCTCAGGATAGGATCGAATCTACCACTCCAGACGAACAAGATCATCTGGATTCGGCTCCGACAAGTGAGCAGGCCGATGAAGACGTGGATGTTGAAATTCTTACGCCTGACACCGAAGTTGTCGAAGCAAACGAAGAAGCATCCGGAGATCGAGGCGAGGAAGGAGATAGCGATGACGACGACATCGATGATGGCGATGACAACGACGATGGCGACGACGAAGGTTCAGATCGAGAGGGTAACATGTCCGAGGAAGAAGTCCAATCTGGTAAGAACCAAGGGAGTTCTCGAACTCGGGAATCGGACGAGGCTGAAACTGAGACGGATGATTCTTCTGGTGGCGCTTCTGTTGATCAAGGAGAAGACAAAGGCGACCCTCAAGGAAGCAGTCGATCTTCGGCTATGTCTGTAGATGGATATTCCAGCACCGGCCCTGGTGCTTTAAATATTCCAGCCAGGGAAGCACGCCCTTATGATTGGGTTTCGAGCTCAGTGTTAGAGACGGAGTCGATTTATCGATCTTTTCATAATCTCGGAGCTGTTATGAAGAAGATTAATGGTCGTTCAGACAGAATTTGGAGGGTCGAAGGGATGAAGGACGGCGAGCACGTGGCTACTTGGGCCGGGGAATTTAAGTTTACGATGTATCACGTGACGATTAAGGACATGAACATCCGACCTCCTTTCACTTGTCTTCAGCAAACTGTACTGGCTAGGTTGGATGTCGCACCTTCTCAACTGCATCCTAACACATGGGCATTCCTTCGAGCCTTCGAGCTCCTGTGTATACATTTGGAGAGACCGGCGTCGCCCACGTTATTCTTTCACCTTTTCGAGCTTAACCGGAACAGCGGCAAAAAGAAGGCTGCTAACTTCGGGCGCGAGCATGTGAGTTTCCGATCAAGGAGGGGTTCAAAGATCTTCCAAGCTTACACCGATTCCTTGCGAGGTGACTGGAAGAAATTTTTCTGCTGGGTGGAGCCTGTGAATGATAAGGCTGTGGACTGTGTGGGGAGATTTGGGGCTGATGGTCGGACGCTGGAATCCACCAAGTTTCCCATTGGCTGGAGCAACGGGCATTATAACCGATTTACACATTCTTACGCAATTTCTGAGAAAAAGTTGAGTGTGGAAGATCATTTAACCAAACAGATCCTGACCTATATTTCTGATCAAATCCCTTTCAAAAAGGCGAAGTATAGGGGCATTCCTACCGACGTTATTGTCAAGGCTGCTAAGAAGCGCGACGTGCAAAGAGTTTTAGGTCTGTTTAAGACCGTTATCGTGTTCTTTCATTCCCTAACGAAGTTATCTGAAATTTTTGTTTTATCTTGTAGATACTATGGCTTCGAAGAGGCTCGCTCGGATGAAGGAGTTGGCTTTTAGGCAGGTCGAGGACGCTGTGAATATCGAGGATGATTCCCAGAATTCTTCGCGACTCAATGTGGACGTTGAACATATCCCCGATGTTGTTCCCCTCAACATCGTCAAAGAAGGGGATCTCAACGCCGTTCCTCAAGAAGATCGGGGGAAGAAAGTGCAGTCTTTCGCCCCTGCCGCTCTGCAGAAAAACTCTACCGATGTTGGTCCATCGGAAAAAAGGAAACGTGACGAGCCTGAGGTCGGGCAGAGTGCTAAGAGGGTCAAAGACTCCAAAAAGATAAAACACAAGGTTAAAGCCGTTCCGTTGTCAGAGGAATTTCTGGAGCAGAATTTTGAGGAATGGCGGGTCGATCCTATCGCGGCCTTTGCGTAAGTCTTCTTGAATCTGGCTGAGGTGCATAAGGTCCAGAAAGAGAAGATTGAAAAACGAGCTAAAGGTAATGTCGTGAACCGACCTTGCTTTCTCTTTTGCAGTGTTCGAACTTTAGTTCTGAGTTATTCTCCTTTATGTTCTTTTTTCAGAGTTGGTGGGTGCAGAGAAAGAGAAAAACTTTCAGACCCTGCAGGAGCTGAGCGCAAAGACCACTGCTCTGGCCAAGACTAACTTCGATCTTGAGGCACTGAGGATGGGTAAGAAAAGTGTCGAAGAGGCCCGAAACGCCGCTTTGTTAAGGGCCGAGAATGCCGAAGCTAGGGTTAAAGAGTTGGAAGGTCAAATCACGGTTTTGGAGGCGTCGGAGGAAGAGTTCAAAGAGAAAGTGGGAAGCCTCGAAGGTCAAATAGCCGAGCTTCAGAAGAAATTGCAAGCTGAGGAGGATAAAGCAGAGGTCAGCTCTGATCCTGAAGCTCAGATCGCTGTTTTGCGAGCCCATCTTGCAAGGTCGCAGATCGCTCTTAGAAAGAGTCAGGAGGAAGCTCAAGAGGCTGCTCGAGAAGCCGTCGGCCTTTATGAAGATGGTTTTAAAGAGGCTTTGAAGCAGATTGCTTTGGTCCATCCTTCCCTGCAGTTGGATGACAAGATCATCAATGCCGATCATGAAGTGGAAGGTGATCGGATCGTCAGGACAGATATGAAGACGAAGGCGAAGGCCGTGATCTTTTCTCCCCCTAATGCTTGATGCTGTCGAGCAACTTTTTTGCAGAAGTTCTGGGTTTATACATTGCCGAACGATCTTGCATAGACCCAGAACTTTGCTTAATTTTCTTTTCTGATAATACAAGCATGCCATTTTAAACTTGAGGACTCGGCCGAATCCGAGATGGTCTGTAAAGAAATTTAACTTGCTTTTAAACTTTTCCATTTTAGGCTTTTAGACTTTATCGTCGTATGCTTGCTTGATATTCAACATCGTATTTCAACATCATTTTATGAATGCATTTAAATTTGCAAATCACGTACGTCGTCCCATGGGCAGTTTACCGAGACTCGGCCCAGATTTAACTCGCCCTTTTGGGATCTTGGCAACTGTGGCCAATGGTCGTTCTAGGAACCTTTGTTCCTGAAAACCAACTCTCGTTAAAACGGTTTACCAAGACTCGGCTCGGATCTAACTTGTTTTAAAGAGTTGCGACCTTAACATGGTCGCGGGGAGATCGTAAGATCGGTCCCTGTTCGATTTATCTTATTTGAAGAACTAAAGATGTTATGAACGTTGGCATGAGAGTTGCGAACTTAACATGGTCGCGGGGAGATCGTAAGATTGGTCCCTGTTCGATTTATCTTATTTGAAGAAATCAAGATGTTATGATCAACGTTGGCATGAGAGTTGCGAACTTAACATGGTCGCGGGGAGATCGTAAGATCGATCCCTGTTCGATTTATCTTATTTGAAGAAATCAAGATGTTATGAACGTAGGCATGGGTGCCACTTTAATTGATGAGTGAATCATTACAGCAGGTTCGCACGCCAAGAGGTGGCGTCCTTAAGGAGAAAATTGCCTTTCGAGAAAAGGACTCTTAAATAGATGCAAAGGAGTTCTTAAACATAGTATTTCTTCAGCTTGGTCGCATTCCAAGTTCGCTCAATCGGCTTTCCACTGAGGGTCTCAAGTGAGAAAGCCCCGTTGCCGGTCTTGGATTTGACACGGTAGGGTCCTTCCCAGTTCTGCGCGAGTTTCCCTTGACCGGCGTTCTTTAGTCCAATGTCAGCCCTTCGAAGCACTAAATCCCCTACCTCAAAATCTCTTGGGATGACCTTAGCGTTATACCGAGTTGCCACTCCTTGTTTTACAGCGGCCTCCCTAAGAGAGGCCCGTCCTCGGACTTCGTCGATTAGATCGAGTTCCTCCAGGAGGGCTTGGGTGTTCTCATCCCGCGGCTTGGGGTGTGACGTCCTCCAGCTCAGTTCCCCAATTTCGACAGGGATGACTGCCTCGCTGCCATAAGAGAGCCTGAATGGTGTTTCTCCTGTCGAGCTTTGGGGGGTCGTCCTATAACCCCAGAGGACGTATGGTAATTCTTCGACCCAATTGCCTTTGGCATCGTCGAGGCGTTTCCTCAAGCCGTTGAGGAGGACCTTGTTTGCTGCTTCGACTTGGCCGTTGGTTTGGGGGTGTTCTACCGACGTCGATTTCAAGCATGTCCCAAAAAATCACATTTAAAAGCTGTAAAACGGATTCTTAGATATGTTAAGGGAACCATAGATTTTGGGCTATGGTACCCGAAATCGAGTCAGTTTGCTTTGGTCGGTTTTTGTGATGCTGATTTTGCTGGATGTACATTAGATAGGAAGAGTACTAGTGGAACCTGTCATTTCTTAGGGCCTTGTTTGACTTCCTGGTCTAGTAAAAAGCAGAACAGTGTTGCTTTGTCCACCGCTGAAGCTGAATACGTGGCGGTTGGCAATTGCGTAGCACAAGTTCTGTGGATGAAACAGACTTTGGAGGATTTTGGTTTGATATATGAAAATGTGCCAGTTCTATGTGATAACACTAGTGCCATTAACATTGCTAAGAACCCCATCCAACACTCTAGAACTAAGCATATAGACATAAGGCATCATTTCATTAGAGACCATGTTTCTAGGGGGAGCATAGCATTAAGCTTTGTAGGCACCGATGACCAACTAGCGGACATCTTCACGAAACCACTAGCCGAAGCTCAATTTTGTAAGATCCGGAGAGAGCTCGGTATGCTTGATTTTGCCAGCCTGTGATTATGTGATGTATTTTTTGCGGTGCTATGTGCTTGTTATATTATATGCTATGTGTCTTGTGTGTATTCCCTCCTTTTTGATGAAAACAAAGGGGGAGAAAGTCTTGATGCTTGTTTATTTAACTCACTATGTTTGGTTCTCTTGCGTGTTAGCTGTTTATTTTCTTGATGCTTATGCTTAGGGGGAGCTTATGCCGTTATTTCTTGTTTATAGCCTCCCTATGCATAAGGTAATTTGTTATCATCAAAAAGGGGGAGTTTGTTGAACCAAGGTCAAACACTCTTTGTTTTGAATGATAACAAATTACAATTTGTTTACTAATGGTTATAGTTGAACCAAAGCACAGGGCAATGAACCAAAAGGGCAGGGCATGAACCAAAGCACAGGGCAATGAACCAAAGCGCTTGGCATGATATGATATCGTAAAGTGTAGAAGCTCGAAGCAGAAACTACTGAAGCGTTCAAGACTTATGTGTTATTTTTCTTTGCATAGGACGCGTGTAAGATCCTATCACTTAAACTTTATGACTTATGTAGTTGAGAGATGATTTTTTAAAATAGAACTATTTTGTTAAAATCTTTTATATAAAAGTATGATTAAATAGGTTAGGCACAAGATGTTTTTAAAGAAAGGTTTTGAATAATGATTTGTTGTTTTTTTAAAGAAAATAGATTCATGAGTTAGTGTTTTAAAAAGAATTTGTTTTTGAAGTAAAGAATCGATTCTTGATTTGGTACATAAAGCTAGAAATCGATTCCCACTTATTTCTAAAGCCAAGAATCGATTTCCCTCTTGCCTTGGAAGCAAGAAATCGATTTCCTCCTTCCTTTAAAAGCCAACAATCGATTTCCCACATCTAATTTGGTTTTGAAAGAACTTGTTTTGGAAAGAAAACAATCGATTGATGACTTTGTGTATTTTAAGCAAGGAATCGATTTTATAACTTGTTTAGGAAGCCAAAAATCGATTTCCCTTCTATTCTTTTAAAGCCAATAATCGATTTCTATATTAGATTGGTTTTAGAAAAGAATTTGTTTTGGAAAGAAAACAATCGATTGATAACTTAGTTTGGGAAGCAAGGAATCGATTTTATAACTCATTTGGGAAGCTCAAAATCGATTTCCATCTTACTTCTTTTAAGTAAGGAATCGATTCTCCACTTATTTTTTTTGTAAGCACAACTTGTTTTTGAAGCTAGCAATCGATTTCTCTCTTACTTCTTTTAAGTAAGAAATCGATTTCCAACTTATATTTTAAAGAGTAAAATCGATTTTCAACTTATTTCTTTTAAGCAATCAATCGATTCTTCACTTATCATCAATTGTGTTAAAAAGTTCTTCAACGGTCATATTTTTACAATCCCTATAAATAGGATTGGGTTTTCACGATTAAAAACACACAACACACAAATCAAAAAAAGAAAAAGAACGCAAACACTCACCGTCACATTCTTGCTTCACGTTCTTCATCTAGGGTTTCAAATCTCTCATCTCTCTCAACTACATCTTGTTATACTGCTTGAGTGATTGGATCCTAGCTTTCATTTTGTAATCATCTAATACTTGGTTGTTGTGAAATCCTGGGAAGTTTTCTTGGGTAATTCAATCGGGGAGATTGAATTGTAGCGAAATCCTTAGCGGGGAGCTTGGGTTCTCAATTTGGGAAAATTGAGATCGGTGTGGTAGCTATATCGAAGTTGCTTGCTTGTAAGACGTTGAAGAAAGTATCTTCTCATATAGTGGTTATTATCAAGTCCAAAGGTTGCAAAGCCGGAAGCCGAGGACGTAGGGCTTTTATCCCGAACCTCGTAAAAATCACGGTGTACTCCTTTCCCTTATCTTTATATTGCTTATCTTTTATAATTGTTAACTGTCGTCGCATTTGCTATTATCACGCGCATATTTAATTATCGTTATAATAATAATTGTTTCTGCCATTGCATATTTGATTATCGTTATAATTATAATTGCTTCTGCCATTGTCATAGTTTGCATAAGTTGTTGCATATAGTTTAAATCCCCTTTTCCGCATTTGATTTAAACTTGCATCGTTAACTTTTCGAAAATCCAAAAGAAGTCATTTTTAGCATATAACCTTATTCACCCCCCCCCCCCCCCTCTAAGGTTATCATATAGTCCAACAATTGGTATCAGTAGCTAGAAATTGCATATTGAGCTTAACATCTCGCAATTTTTGATTATGGGTTCATTTATGAAAGAGGGGATGTCCTTCAATAGGCCACCCCTGTTCGATGGGACTAACTATGACTATTGGAGTAGTCGAATGAAATGTCATGTGCAGGCTATAGATTTCACTTTATGGAGGATCATTGTTGATGGACCACTCATTCCTATGAGAATCAAGATTACTAAACCTGGTGTTGCTGCTGACGGAGATACTACCAAATATCAAGCCACTGGTACAGCAGAGGAAGTACCTATTGAAGATATTTATGCCATTGACTTGAGTGAGCTGAGAAAGTCTGAGCTAGAAAAAATATCTCTCAATGCCAAAGCAATGAATATTCTTCACCTATCTTTATGTGAAGAAGAATATGGAAGGGTGAAAGGATGTCAGACAGCAAAGGAAATTTGGGACTGTCTAGAAGCTACACATGTTGGTACGAGTCAAGTGAAGGATACTAAGATTAGAGTTCTCACTTCGGAGTATGAAGCTTTCAAGATGAAGGAAGGTGAATCTGTTGCAGCTATGCACCAGAGATTGAACTTGATAGTGAATAACTTGAGAGCACTTGGGAAGAAGTATTCAACGAAGGATTTGAATGGGAAGATTCTTGCATCCTTGACTAGTGAGTTCTTTCCCAAGACTTGTGCTATCACTGAAGCCAAAGATATTGGCACTTTACCTCAAGAAGACTTGATTGGGTCACTTCTTGCATTTGAGGTGGTGTTGGCCGCTAAGAAGACTCAAGAAAAAGAAGCGGTCAAAGAGAGGAAGTCTCTTGCTCTTGCTGCTACCAAGACTCCTAAGATGGCAAGGAAAGAGGTTGAGTCTGATGAAGAATCCGATGATGAAGACATGGCTATGTTTGCCAAGAAATTCAAAAAATTCATGAAATTGAAAAAGTTTGGGAAGGGTGACTATTCAAAGAAATCTGGGCACAACAAAGGAGATAGTTATGAGAGAAGAGATGATCAACCAAAATGTTTTGAATGCAACAAACCGGGTCATCTCAAAGTGAATTGTCCAAAGCTAAAATCCAAGTACCCACAGAAGAAAGCCATGAAGGCTACATGGGACGATATTGACACTGAGGATGAAACAGATGAAGAAGAGGAAGTTGCAAATTTTGTTTGTCTTATGGCAAACGACACTCCTGAGGCTACATGGGACAATCTTGACACTGATAGTGAAACAGATGAAGAAGAGAAGGCTGCCAAGATTGCTTGTCTTATGGCAAATGACACCCCTAAGGTAATCCTTGCTAATCTTAGTTTTTCTGATTCACTTGAACATGATGCCTTATCTGATGATGCGTGTAGTAGTCAAGATTTGAGTGAGGCTTTTGAAGCTCTTTATAATGAACATGAAACTCTTTTGATAAAATCTAAGGACTTGAGAAAGAGCAACAAAAGCATGCTCACTCAAATTGAGACTCTTGAGAAGGAAGTAGCTAAGTTGAAGAATGAGCTACATAAAACTAAACCTTTCAACCTTGAGCTTCTTGAGCTTAAACAAAATTTTGAAAAAGTGAAGGTTGAAAATGAAAATTTGAAAGAATCCTTAAAAAAGTTTGAGGTTGGTGAAAAGACCTTAACCAAGTTACTTCACTCTCAACATGAATATGTTGATAGGAGAGGTATTGGGTATGAAGGTAATTCCACCTCCTCTGACTTGAAAAAGAAAATGATTTTTGTAGCTGCCACTTCAAGTAAGACACCTACTGTTTTCTCCTGCACTTATTGTCAAAAAGGGAATCATAGCTCTCATAGATGCCCTATTCGTAGATTGTGTGAGCTTGGTACCCTTATACCTGCTTGTAAGAAACCAAGGTGGATTGTGAAAACAAAACCCTTGAGGACTAACCCCCATGGACCCAATCAAATTTGGGTACCTTGTACTAGTTGTTGATGTTCCTTTTGCAGGTTGGTCAGTCATCCAAGAAGAAAAATGTGTGGATGGTTGACAGTGGGTGCTCGAGGCATATGACTGGTGATGCCTCACTATTCTTGAAGCTGAGCAACAAAGCAAGTGGATCTGTGAAGTTTGCCAACAATGAATCTGCTCAAGTAATAGGTAAAGGTTGTGTGGGTAAGGAAAACACAATCAAAATTAAAAATGCTTTACTAGTTGATGGTGTGAAATTTAACTTGCTAAGTGTCAGTCAATTATGTGATAGTGATTTTGATGTGTATTTCTCTGTTGATAAATGTGTTATTGCTCATAGGACTTCTAAACTTTATATTACTGGCTTTCGAGAAAATAATGTGTATTATGTTGATTTTGACAATGTGAGTGATGATATTGTATGCATGCCTTCCTTGGTTGATGATCTGAATTTGTGGCATAGACGTTTAGGACATGCTAGTATTGAACTTTTATCTAAGTTGTGTAAGAATGAGCATGTTAGAGGTCTACCCAAGCTAAAGTATGAAAAGGGTCAATTATGTGATGCATGTCAGCTAGGTAAGCTGCATAAAACTTCCTTCAATTCAAAACCTGTTATTTCCACTAACAATGTGCTTGAATTGCTCCATCTTGATTTATTTGGTGAGATTGATGTTGTAAGTCTAGGAGGGGCCAAGTATGTCTTCGTGATTGTAGATGATTATTCTAGGTATACTTGGGTCATTCTACTTGCAAATAAAAGTGATGCTTTTAATGAGTTTGCTAAGCTGTGCAGAAAGTTACAGAATGAGAAAAGCTTAGCCATCAAGGAAATTAGAAGTGATCATGGAGGAGAGTACGAAAATTCATCATTCAAGACTTGGTGTGAAAAGTATGGTGTTCATCACAACTTTTCAGCTCCAAGGACTCCTCAACAAAATGGTGTGGTGGAAAGAAAGAACAGAACCATACAAGAGATGAGCAGAACAATGCTGAACGAGCACAACCTTCCCACGTATTTATGGGGACATGCAGTTGATACAGCATGCCATGTGCTCAACCGGGTATACCTGAGGCCATCTCTTAACAAGACGCCATACGAGTTGTGGAATGGTAGAGCTCCAAATATTTCATACTTCAAGGTTTTTGGAAGTAAGTGCTTCATTCTCAACACAAAGGACAAGTTGGGTAAGTTTGATGCAAAATCAACTGAAGGTATCTTTATGGGTTATTCAAGTCATAGTAGAGCATATATTGTTTACAATAAAATTGATAAATGTATGCAAGAATCAATACATGTTTCTTTTGATGAGACTAACCCATTTGCTAAGAAAGTTGATGATGAGGATGAAGTGGTTGAAGTGATCAAAGACAGAATGCCTGAAGCAACCAGTGAAAGTGTGGAAGAAGCCGAGGTGAAAGAGGAACCTCATGAAGAAACTGAAGTGGAACGAGAGCCCCAAGACATCGATGACCATCTCCATGGAAGAACACATGATGATTTGCCCAGAACTTGGAAATCAGTTCGAGATCATCCCATGGAGCAAATTATTGGTAGTCCATCAAAGGGGGTAACCACTCGTTCTTCTCTTAATCATTTATGCTTTCATAGTGCTTTTGTCTCTCAAATAGTTCCTAATAATATTAAGGAAGCTTTATGTGATCCTGAATGGGTTTTGTCAATGCAAAAGGAACTTGAACAATTTGAACGGAACAAAGTTTGGCATTTAGTTGAAAAACCTGTTGATAGAACCATCATTGGTACTAAATGGGTTTTTCGCAACAAACTTGATGAAAATGGTGTTATTTTATTAAATAAAAGTCGTTTAGTTGTTCAAGGTTTTAACCAAATCGAAGGGGTGGATTTTGAAGAAACTTTTTCTCCGGTGGCTAGGTTGGAGTCCATTCGTATAATTCTAGCCTTTGCTAGTTACATGGACTTCAAACTACACCAAATGGATGTCAAGAGTGCCTTCCTAAATGGATTTTTAGAAGAGGAAGTATATGTAAAACAACCCCCTGGTTTTGAAGATTTTAAGAAACCAAACCATGTTTTCAAACTTGACAAAGCACTTTATGGATTAAAACAAGCTCCTAGAGCTTGGTATGAGAGACTGAGCAAACATTTACTTGCAAATGGTTTCAAAAAGGGCAAGATTGATTCTACCTTATTCCTTAAAACCAAGGGCAAACATATCATAGTAGTTCAAATATATGTCGATGATATTATTTTTGGGTCTACTAATGATGATCTGTGCAAGGAGTTTTCTGACATGATGACTAGCGAGTTTGAGATGAGCATGATGGGGGAGCTGAATTTCTTTTTGGGACTTCAAGTGAAGCAAATGAAGGAAGGAATCTTCATTAGTCAAAACAAGTTCTCAAAGGAGCTGCTAAAGAAGTTTGACATGAGTGATGCAAAGGAGATTGGTACTCCCATGGCAACTGCAACAAAGTTGGATAAGGACGAGCAAGGTAAACCAGTAAACGAAACGATGTATCGAGGTATGATCGGTAGTCTCTTGTATTTAACTGCTTCTCGACCTGATATTATGTTTACTGTGTGCTTGTGTGCTCGATTTCAAGCATGTCCCAAAAAATCACATTTAAAAGCTGTAAAACGGATTCTTAGATATGTTAAGGGAACCATAGATTTTGGGCTATGGTACCCGAAATCGAGTCAGTTTGCTTTGGTCGGTTTTTGTGATGCTGATTTTGCTGGATGTACATTAGATAGGAAGAGTACTAGTGGAACCTGTCATTTCTTAGGGCCTTGTTTGACTTCCTGGTCTAGTAAAAAGCAGAACAGTGTTGCTTTGTCCACCGCTGAAGCTGAATACGTGGCGGTTGGCAATTGCGTAGCACAAGTTCTGTGGATGAAACAGACTTTGGAGGATTTTGGTTTGATATATGAAAATGTGCCAGTTCTATGTGATAACACTAGTGCCATTAACATTGCTAAGAACCCCATCCAACACTCTAGAACTAAGCATATAGACATAAGGCATCATTTCATTAGAGACCATGTTTCTAGGGGGAGCATAGCATTAAGCTTTGTAGGCACCGATGACCAACTAGCGGACATCTTCACGAAACCACTAGCCGAAGCTCAATTTTGTAAGATCCGGAGAGAGCTCGGTATGCTTGATTTTGCCAGCCTGTGATTATGTGATGTATTTTTTGCGGTGCTATGTGCTTGTTATATTATATGCTATGTGTCTTGTGTGTATTCCCTCCTTTTTGATGAAAACAAAGGGGGAGAAAGTCTTGATGCTTGTTTATTTAACTCACTATGTTTGGTTCTCTTGCGTGTTAGCTGTTTATTTTCTTGATGCTTATGCTTAGGGGGAGCTTATGCCGTTATTTCTTGTTTATAGCCTCCCTATGCATAAGGTAATTTGTTATCATCAAAAAGGGGGAGTTTGTTGAACCAAGGTCAAACACTCTTTGTTTTGAATGATAACAAATTACAATTTGTTTACTAATGGTTATAGTTGAACCAAAGCACAGGGCAATGAACCAAAAGGGCAGGGCATGAACCAAAGCACAGGGCAATGAACCAAAGCGCTTGGCATGATATGATATCGTAAAGTGTAGAAGCTCGAAGCAGAAACTACTGAAGCGTTCAAGACTTATGTGTTATTTTTCTTTGCATAGGACGCGTGTAAGATCCTATCACTTAAACTTTATGACTTATGTAGTTGAGAGATGATTTTTTAAAATAGAACTATTTTGTTAAAATCTTTTATATAAAAGTATGATTAAATAGGTTAGGCACAAGATGTTTTTAAAGAAAGGTTTTGAATAATGATTTGTTGTTTTTTTAAAGAAAATAGATTCATGAGTTAGTGTTTTAAAAAGAATTTGTTTTTGAAGTAAAGAATCGATTCTTGATTTGGTACATAAAGCTAGAAATCGATTCCCACTTATTTCTAAAGCCAAGAATCGATTTCCCTCTTGCCTTGGAAGCAAGAAATCGATTTCCTCCTTCCTTTAAAAGCCAACAATCGATTTCCCACATCTAATTTGGTTTTGAAAGAACTTGTTTTGGAAAGAAAACAATCGATTGATGACTTTGTGTATTTTAAGCAAGGAATCGATTTTATAACTTGTTTAGGAAGCCAAAAATCGATTTCCCTTCTATTCTTTTAAAGCCAATAATCGATTTCTATATTAGATTGGTTTTAGAAAAGAATTTGTTTTGGAAAGAAAACAATCGATTGATAACTTAGTTTGGGAAGCAAGGAATCGATTTTATAACTCATTTGGGAAGCTCAAAATCGATTTCCATCTTACTTCTTTTAAGTAAGGAATCGATTCTCCACTTATTTTTTTTGTAAGCACAACTTGTTTTTGAAGCTAGCAATCGATTTCTCTCTTACTTCTTTTAAGTAAGAAATCGATTTCCAACTTATATTTTAAAGAGTAAAATCGATTTTCAACTTATTTCTTTTAAGCAATCAATCGATTCTTCACTTATCATCAATTGTGTTAAAAAGTTCTTCAACGGTCATATTTTTACAATCCCTATAAATAGGATTGGGTTTTCACGATTAAAAACACACAACACACAAATCAAAAAAAGAAAAAGAACGCAAACACTCACCGTCACATTCTTGCTTCACGTTCTTCATCTAGGGTTTCAAATCTCTCATCTCTCTCAACTACATCTTGTTATACTGCTTGAGTGATTGGATCCTAGCTTTCATTTTGTAATCATCTAATACTTGGTTGTTGTGAAATCCTGGGAAGTTTTCTTGGGTAATTCAATCGGGGAGATTGAATTGTAGCGAAATCCTTAGCGGGGAGCTTGGGTTCTCAATTTGGGAAAATTGAGATCGGTGTGGTAGCTATATCGAAGTTGCTTGCTTGTAAGACGTTGAAGAAAGTATCTTCTCATATAGTGGTTATTATCAAGTCCAAAGGTTGCAAAGCCGGAAGCCGAGGACGTAGGGCTTTTATCCCGAACCTCGTAAAAATCACGGTGTACTCCTTTCCCTTATCTTTATATTGCTTATCTTTTATAATTGTTAACTGTCGTCGCATTTGCTATTATCACGCGCATATTTAATTATCGTTATAATAATAATTGTTTCTGCCATTGCATATTTGATTATCGTTATAATTATAATTGCTTCTGCCATTGTCATAGTTTGCATAAGTTGTTGCATATAGTTTAAATCCCCTTTTCCGCATTTGATTTAAACTTGCATCGTTAACTTTTCGAAAATCCAAAAGAAGTCATTTTTAGCATATAACCTTATTCACCCCCCCCCCCCCCCCCTCTAAGGTTATCATATAGTCCAACAATTGGTATCAGTAGCTAGAAATTGCATATTGAGCTTAACATCTCGCAATTTTTGATTATGGGTTCATTTATGAAAGAGGGGATGTCCTTCAATAGGCCACCCCTGTTCGATGGGACTAACTATGACTATTGGAGTAGTCGAATGAAATGTCATGTGCAGGCTATAGATTTCACTTTATGGAGGATCATTGTTGATGGACCACTCATTCCTATGAGAATCAAGATTACTAAACCTGGTGTTGCTGCTGACGGAGATACTACCAAATATCAAGCCACTGGTACAGCAGAGGAAGTACCTATTGAAGATATTTATGCCATTGACTTGAGTGAGCTGAGAAAGTCTGAGCTAGAAAAAATATCTCTCAATGCCAAAGCAATGAATATTCTTCACCTATCTTTATGTGAAGAAGAATATGGAAGGGTGAAAGGATGTCAGACAGCAAAGGAAATTTGGGACTGTCTAGAAGCTACACATGTTGGTACGAGTCAAGTGAAGGATACTAAGATTAGAGTTCTCACTTCGGAGTATGAAGCTTTCAAGATGAAGGAAGGTGAATCTGTTGCAGCTATGCACCAGAGATTGAACTTGATAGTGAATAACTTGAGAGCACTTGGGAAGAAGTATTCAACGAAGGATTTGAATGGGAAGATTCTTGCATCCTTGACTAGTGAGTTCTTTCCCAAGACTTGTGCTATCACTGAAGCCAAAGATATTGGCACTTTACCTCAAGAAGACTTGATTGGGTCACTTCTTGCATTTGAGGTGGTGTTGGCCGCTAAGAAGACTCAAGAAAAAGAAGCGGTCAAAGAGAGGAAGTCTCTTGCTCTTGCTGCTACCAAGACTCCTAAGATGGCAAGGAAAGAGGTTGAGTCTGATGAAGAATCCGATGATGAAGACATGGCTATGTTTGCCAAGAAATTCAAAAAATTCATGAAATTGAAAAAGTTTGGGAAGGGTGACTATTCAAAGAAATCTGGGCACAACAAAGGAGATAGTTATGAGAGAAGAGATGATCAACCAAAATGTTTTGAATGCAACAAACCGGGTCATCTCAAAGTGAATTGTCCAAAGCTAAAATCCAAGTACCCACAGAAGAAAGCCATGAAGGCTACATGGGACGATATTGACACTGAGGATGAAACAGATGAAGAAGAGGAAGTTGCAAATTTTGTTTGTCTTATGGCAAACGACACTCCTGAGGCTACATGGGACAATCTTGACACTGATAGTGAAACAGATGAAGAAGAGAAGGCTGCCAAGATTGCTTGTCTTATGGCAAATGACACCCCTAAGGTAATCCTTGCTAATCTTAGTTTTTCTGATTCACTTGAACATGATGCCTTATCTGATGATGCGTGTAGTAGTCAAGATTTGAGTGAGGCTTTTGAAGCTCTTTATAATGAACATGAAACTCTTTTGATAAAATCTAAGGACTTGAGAAAGAGCAACAAAAGCATGCTCACTCAAATTGAGACTCTTGAGAAGGAAGTAGCTAAGTTGAAGAATGAGCTACATAAAACTAAACCTTTCAACCTTGAGCTTCTTGAGCTTAAACAAAATTTTGAAAAAGTGAAGGTTGAAAATGAAAATTTGAAAGAATCCTTAAAAAAGTTTGAGGTTGGTGAAAAGACCTTAACCAAGTTACTTCACTCTCAACATGAATATGTTGATAGGAGAGGTATTGGGTATGAAGGTAATTCCACCTCCTCTGACTTGAAAAAGAAAATGATTTTTGTAGCTGCCACTTCAAGTAAGACACCTACTGTTTTCTCCTGCACTTATTGTCAAAAAGGGAATCATAGCTCTCATAGATGCCCTATTCGTAGATTGTGTGAGCTTGGTACCCTTATACCTGCTTGTAAGAAACCAAGGTGGATTGTGAAAACAAAACCCTTGAGGACTAACCCCCATGGACCCAATCAAATTTGGGTACCTTGTACTAGTTGTTGATGTTCCTTTTGCAGGTTGGTCAGTCATCCAAGAAGAAAAATGTGTGGATGGTTGACAGTGGGTGCTCGAGGCATATGACTGGTGATGCCTCACTATTCTTGAAGCTGAGCAACAAAGCAAGTGGATCTGTGAAGTTTGCCAACAATGAATCTGCTCAAGTAATAGGTAAAGGTTGTGTGGGTAAGGAAAACACAATCAAAATTAAAAATGCTTTACTAGTTGATGGTGTGAAATTTAACTTGCTAAGTGTCAGTCAATTATGTGATAGTGATTTTGATGTGTATTTCTCTGTTGATAAATGTGTTATTGCTCATAGGACTTCTAAACTTTATATTACTGGCTTTCGAGAAAATAATGTGTATTATGTTGATTTTGACAATGTGAGTGATGATATTGTATGCATGCCTTCCTTGGTTGATGATCTGAATTTGTGGCATAGACGTTTAGGACATGCTAGTATTGAACTTTTATCTAAGTTGTGTAAGAATGAGCATGTTAGAGGTCTACCCAAGCTAAAGTATGAAAAGGGTCAATTATGTGATGCATGTCAGCTAGGTAAGCTGCATAAAACTTCCTTCAATTCAAAACCTGTTATTTCCACTAACAATGTGCTTGAATTGCTCCATCTTGATTTATTTGGTGAGATTGATGTTGTAAGTCTAGGAGGGGCCAAGTATGTCTTCGTGATTGTAGATGATTATTCTAGGTATACTTGGGTCATTCTACTTGCAAATAAAAGTGATGCTTTTAATGAGTTTGCTAAGCTGTGCAGAAAGTTACAGAATGAGAAAAGCTTAGCCATCAAGGAAATTAGAAGTGATCATGGAGGAGAGTACGAAAATTCATCATTCAAGACTTGGTGTGAAAAGTATGGTGTTCATCACAACTTTTCAGCTCCAAGGACTCCTCAACAAAATGGTGTGGTGGAAAGAAAGAACAGAACCATACAAGAGATGAGCAGAACAATGCTGAACGAGCACAACCTTCCCACGTATTTATGGGGACATGCAGTTGATACAGCATGCCATGTGCTCAACCGGGTATACCTGAGGCCATCTCTTAACAAGACGCCATACGAGTTGTGGAATGGTAGAGCTCCAAATATTTCATACTTCAAGGTTTTTGGAAGTAAGTGCTTCATTCTCAACACAAAGGACAAGTTGGGTAAGTTTGATGCAAAATCAACTGAAGGTATCTTTATGGGTTATTCAAGTCATAGTAGAGCATATATTGTTTACAATAAAATTGATAAATGTATGCAAGAATCAATACATGTTTCTTTTGATGAGACTAACCCATTTGCTAAGAAAGTTGATGATGAGGATGAAGTGGTTGAAGTGATCAAAGACAGAATGCCTGAAGCAACCAGTGAAAGTGTGGAAGAAGCCGAGGTGAAAGAGGAACCTCATGAAGAAACTGAAGTGGAACGAGAGCCCCAAGACATCGATGACCATCTCCATGGAAGAACACATGATGATTTGCCCAGAACTTGGAAATCAGTTCGAGATCATCCCATGGAGCAAATTATTGGTAGTCCATCAAAGGGGGTAACCACTCGTTCTTCTCTTAATCATTTATGCTTTCATAGTGCTTTTGTCTCTCAAATAGTTCCTAATAATATTAAGGAAGCTTTATGTGATCCTGAATGGGTTTTGTCAATGCAAAAGGAACTTGAACAATTTGAACGGAACAAAGTTTGGCATTTAGTTGAAAAACCTGTTGATAGAACCATCATTGGTACTAAATGGGTTTTTCGCAACAAACTTGATGAAAATGGTGTTATTTTATTAAATAAAAGTCGTTTAGTTGTTCAAGGTTTTAACCAAATCGAAGGGGTGGATTTTGAAGAAACTTTTTCTCCGGTGGCTAGGTTGGAGTCCATTCGTATAATTCTAGCCTTTGCTAGTTACATGGACTTCAAACTACACCAAATGGATGTCAAGAGTGCCTTCCTAAATGGATTTTTAGAAGAGGAAGTATATGTAAAACAACCCCCTGGTTTTGAAGATTTTAAGAAACCAAACCATGTTTTCAAACTTGACAAAGCACTTTATGGATTAAAACAAGCTCCTAGAGCTTGGTATGAGAGACTGAGCAAACATTTACTTGCAAATGGTTTCAAAAAGGGCAAGATTGATTCTACCTTATTCCTTAAAACCAAGGGCAAACATATCATAGTAGTTCAAATATATGTCGATGATATTATTTTTGGGTCTACTAATGATGATCTGTGCAAGGAGTTTTCTGACATGATGACTAGCGAGTTTGAGATGAGCATGATGGGGGAGCTGAATTTCTTTTTGGGACTTCAAGTGAAGCAAATGAAGGAAGGAATCTTCATTAGTCAAAACAAGTTCTCAAAGGAGCTGCTAAAGAAGTTTGACATGAGTGATGCAAAGGAGATTGGTACTCCCATGGCAACTGCAACAAAGTTGGATAAGGACGAGCAAGGTAAACCAGTAAACGAAACGATGTATCGAGGTATGATCGGTAGTCTCTTGTATTTAACTGCTTCTCGACCTGATATTATGTTTACTGTGTGCTTGTGTGCTCGATTTCAAGCATGTCCCAAAAAATCACATTTAAAAGCTGTAAAACGGATTCTTAGATATGTTAAGGGAACCATAGATTTTGGGCTATGGTACCCGAAATCGAGTCAGTTTGCTTTGGTCGGTTTTTGTGATGCTGATTTTGCTGGATGTACATTAGATAGGAAGAGTACTAGTGGAACCTGTCATTTCTTAGGGCCTTGTTTGACTTCCTGGTCTAGTAAAAAGCAGAACAGTGTTGCTTTGTCCACCGCTGAAGCTGAATACGTGGCGGTTGGCAATTGCGTAGCACAAGTTCTGTGGATGAAACAGACTTTGGAGGATTTTGGTTTGATATATGAAAATGTGCCAGTTCTATGTGATAACACTAGTGCCATTAACATTGCTAAGAACCCCATCCAACACTCTAGAACTAAGCATATAGACATAAGGCATCATTTCATTAGAGACCATGTTTCTAGGGGGAGCATAGCATTAAGCTTTGTAGGCACCGATGACCAACTAGCGGACATCTTCACGAAACCACTAGCCGAAGCTCAATTTTGTAAGATCCGGAGAGAGCTCGGTATGCTTGATTTTGCCAGCCTGTGATTATGTGATGTATTTTTTGCGGTGCTATGTGCTTGTTATATTATATGCTATGTGTCTTGTGTGTATTCCCTCCTTTTTGATGAAAACAAAGGGGGAGAAAGTCTTGATGCTTGTTTATTTAACTCACTATGTTTGGTTCTCTTGCGTGTTAGCTGTTTATTTTCTTGATGCTTATGCTTAGGGGGAGCTTATGCCGTTATTTCTTGTTTATAGCCTCCCTATGCATAAGGTAATTTGTTATCATCAAAAAGGGGGAGTTTGTTGAACCAAGGTCAAACACTCTTTGTTTTGAATGATAACAAATTACAATTTGTTTACTAATGGTTATAGTTGAACCAAAGCACAGGGCAATGAACCAAAAGGGCAGGGCATGAACCAAAGCACAGGGCAATGAACCAAAGCGCTTGGCATGATATGATATCGTAAAGTGTAGAAGCTCGAAGCAGAAACTACTGAAGCGTTCAAGACTTATGTGTTATTTTTCTTTGCATAGGACGCGTGTAAGATCCTATCACTTAAACTTTATGACTTATGTAGTTGAGAGATGATTTTTTAAAATAGAACTATTTTGTTAAAATCTTTTATATAAAAGTATGATTAAATAGGTTAGGCACAAGATGTTTTTAAAGAAAGGTTTTGAATAATGATTTGTTGTTTTTTTAAAGAAAATAGATTCATGAGTTAGTGTTTTAAAAAGAATTTGTTTTTGAAGTAAAGAATCGATTCTTGATTTGGTACATAAAGCTAGAAATCGATTCCCACTTATTTCTAAAGCCAAGAATCGATTTCCCTCTTGCCTTGGAAGCAAGAAATCGATTTCCTCCTTCCTTTAAAAGCCAACAATCGATTTCCCACATCTAATTTGGTTTTGAAAGAACTTGTTTTGGAAAGAAAACAATCGATTGATGACTTTGTGTATTTTAAGCAAGGAATCGATTTTATAACTTGTTTAGGAAGCCAAAAATCGATTTCCCTTCTATTCTTTTAAAGCCAATAATCGATTTCTATATTAGATTGGTTTTAGAAAAGAATTTGTTTTGGAAAGAAAACAATCGATTGATAACTTAGTTTGGGAAGCAAGGAATCGATTTTATAACTCATTTGGGAAGCTCAAAATCGATTTCCATCTTACTTCTTTTAAGTAAGGAATCGATTCTCCACTTATTTTTTTTGTAAGCACAACTTGTTTTTGAAGCTAGCAATCGATTTCTCTCTTACTTCTTTTAAGTAAGAAATCGATTTCCAACTTATATTTTAAAGAGTAAAATCGATTTTCAACTTATTTCTTTTAAGCAATCAATCGATTCTTCACTTATCATCAATTGTGTTAAAAAGTTCTTCAACGGTCATATTTTTACAATCCCTATAAATAGGATTGGGTTTTCACGATTAAAAACACACAACACACAAATCAAAAAAAGAAAAAGAACGCAAACACTCACCGTCACATTCTTGCTTCACGTTCTTCATCTAGGGTTTCAAATCTCTCATCTCTCTCAACTACATCTTGTTATACTGCTTGAGTGATTGGATCCTAGCTTTCATTTTGTAATCATCTAATACTTGGTTGTTGTGAAATCCTGGGAAGTTTTCTTGGGTAATTCAATCGGGGAGATTGAATTGTAGCGAAATCCTTAGCGGGGAGCTTGGGTTCTCAATTTGGGAAAATTGAGATCGGTGTGGTAGCTATATCGAAGTTGCTTGCTTGTAAGACGTTGAAGAAAGTATCTTCTCATATAGTGGTTATTATCAAGTCCAAAGGTTGCAAAGCCGGAGGCCGAGGACGTAGGGCTTTTATCCCGAACCTCGTAAAAATCACGGTGTACTCCTTTCCCTTATCTTTATATTGCTTATCTTTTATAATTGTTAACTGTCGTCGCATTTGCTATTATCACGCGCATATTTAATTATCGTTATAATAATAATTGTTTCTGCCATTGCATATTTGATTATCGTTATAATTATAATTGCTTCTGCCATTGTCATAGTTTGCATAAGTTGTTGCATATAGTTTAAATCCCCTTTTCCGCATTTGATTTAAACTTGCATCGTTAACTTTTCGAAAATCCAAAAGAAGTCATTTTTAGCATATAACCTTATTCACCCCCCCTCTAAGGTTATCATATAGTCCAACACGCACCACTTCCCTTGGGGTTCGAGGATCCGTCCACATGTAGGGCCCAGGTCTCGTTCTCGGGGTCAGCAGGTGTCATCTCAGCTACAAAGTCGGCGAGGATTTGGGCTTTTAATGCAACCCTGGTTTCATACTTAATCCCGAACTCTGAAAGCTCGACCGCCCATTTAATCATCCGACCCGCTAGGTCGGGCCTGTGCAGTATATGCCTGATAGGGTAGTTAGTCCGCATGACCACCTGGTGAGCCACGAAGTAAGGTCGAAGACGCCGGGCTGCGACGACCAGGGCTAGCGCTATCTTTTCAATCTTTTGATAACGAGCTTCGGCCCCATGTAGGACTTTACTTGCGAAGTAAACTGGGCTTTGCCCGACCTCGGTCTCTCTTACGAGAACTGCCCCCAATGCATCTTCCGAGATCGACAAGTATAGGTACAGAATCTCTCCCTCATTGGGCCGGGTTAAGATCGGAGGTTCGGATAGTACCTTCTGGAGTTGCTTAAGTGCTCGGTCATGTTCGTCAGTCCAAACGAACTCCTTCTCTTCCTTTTTTAACAACTTGAATAAAGGGAGGGACTTGAAAGCTGCATTTGAGATGAAGCGAGATAGGGCGGCAATCATGCCGCTGAGCTTTTGGACTTCTTTCTTCGTTGTTGGGGTGCGCATTTCCGTGACTACCTTGCACTTGTCAGGATTTGCCTCAATCCCTCTTTCAGTGAGGTAGAATCCGAGGAATTTTCCAGCTCGGACCCCGAAAGTGCATTTTTCAGGATTCATCCTCATGCTATTCTTTCTTACCTCAGTAAAAATCTCTCTAAGATCGGATACGTGAAGGTTGCCTTCTGTGCTCTTTGCAATCATATCATCAAGGTAGACTTCTACATTCCTCCCAATCTGCCCTTGGAAAACCTTGTTCATCATTCTTTGGTAAGTGGCACCAGCGTTTTTTAAACCGAAAGGCATGACCTTGTATGCAAAGTTCCCAAGGTCCGTCATGAAGGCCGTCTTTTCTTGATCAGGGGGTGCATGGCGATTTCGTTGTAACTAGAGTATGCGTCCATAAAGGATAAGAGTTGGAAACCCGATGCGTTGTCAACCAGTCGATCTATGCTGGGGACCGGGAAGGCATCTTTTGGACAAGCTCTGTTTAAGTCCGTGTAGTCTACGCACATACGCCATTTCCCGTTGCTCTTTTTAACTAAAACAGGGTTGGACAACCAGGTCGTGTATTTTACCTCGGTGATAAAGTTTGCTTTGATGAGGTCGTCCACCGCTTTGGCAGCTGCAACTGCCTTCTCCTTACCTTGGACTCTTTTCCTTTGGGCCACCCATTTCGCTCCCGGGTTGACGGCTAGCTGGTGACATGCGACCTCCGGAGGGATTCCGGGCATGTCCCCAGCCGACCATGCGAACAGATCAGCGTGATCTTGGAGACATTGGATGAGGTCCTTCTTGATTCCTTCTACTAGGTCAGAACCGATTCTGACGACTTTTGTGGGGTCTTTCCCTACCTGGATGTGGAGAAATTCTCCGTCAGGTTGGGGTCTTCTCATTTTCTTCTTTAACTCCTTTGCCAGCTCGTCATCGCTTTCTTCCTCCGAGCTATCTGGGTTATACCTAGCATCCAAATCCGTCGCATTCACCTCGCTAGATCGTCCCTTGTCCGCTCTTGGATGATCGGGATTTTCCGGAGGTGGGACCCCTTCCGCGTCTCGAGCTTTCTGCTCAGCTTTAGTCCACAGGAAAAAACATCTCGCAGCTGATTCCAGGTCGGATTTTATGGTGATTACTTTGTTACAAAGGGAGTGGAACCTCATCTTCAGATGGGTGGTTGAAGTTACTGCCCCGAGTTTCCCAAGGGTCGGTCTACCGATGATACCATTGTAGATGGATTCGCAAGGTAAAACTAGGAATTTGGTTTTGATCATCCTTACCAACGGTTCCTCTCCATAGGATACCATCAACTCGATGTGGCCAAGTGGTTTAGTTCGAGATCCATTGAAGCCAGAAAGAGCCGATCCTGAATAAGGGGTGAGATCGTCCCTGTCGATCTCCATTCTGTCCAGAAGGCCAAGAAAAAGTATATCTGATGAGCTCCCCTGATCTACCAAGATTCTTCTAACATCTCTGTTAGCTATCATGGCTGATATTATCAAAGGTATGTGCTTGTTGGGCTTACCGTCAATTAGATCTTCATCTCCGAACGACAAAAGCGGTCGATTTGATGTGGTCGGGGTCGTTGAAGCCGACGCCACACTTAATAATTCCTTCCATTTTCGCTTCATGGTTTTGGTGGATTCCCGGTGTTCGAAACCTCCCGAGATCATCATCAATACGGGATGACCCTTATGTCGTCCGGGGTCGGGTTCATAGTCATCAGAGCTCGCGTTCTTCCTTCCTCTCTTGACATTAGTCTCCTTTTCTTGTTTGACCTCGGCTGCCTCCTTTCCGGGCTTCTTAACATAAATAGACAGTTTTCCCCTTTTGATGAGATCTTCAATGTCGTCCTTGAGGGCGTTGCAGTGGTTTGTCTCATGACCATTACTCCGGTGGTACCGACAGTACTTATTGAGCCTTTGGCCTGGACGGTGTGGAAGGGGCTTGGGAGGTCTGACATCTTTAAACTCTACGTCCCAGCATTCGCCATAGAGTTGTGCATTGGAAACGTTAAGCTCAGTATAAGAGTTATGACGATTTCGAGACCGGGGATCCCGATTGGCTCGACCGTCGTACCCTCGGTTGTCGTTCTGGCGAGGGTTTTCGTTTCGTGATTTTGAAGGTCCGAGCGGTGTTAGGACTTTCCCGGTCTTGCCGCTTTCTTCTTCGTTGATGAAGCATTGCGATATTTCGAGAAACTCTTGCAAGGTACTGGGTTCCCACCTGAGGGTGTGCTTCTTGAACGGACTTCCGGGGAGTAGCCCTTGGGTCATGAAAAATATCCGGAACGCGTCGTCCAGGTTGCGGACTTGGGAGGCTTCTCTATTGAATCTTTCAATGTAATCTCTCAGAGGTTCGTTCTCCCCTTGCACCACGGACATTAGTACGACCTTGTTTTTGGGCTTACTTTTGGCGAAGTTAAAGTGAACGCTGAACATCTTTGCCAGCTGATCCCAAGTTGAAATGGAATTTGGCTTCAGGGATCGGAACCACTCCGACGCTAATTTGTCGAGTGTTAAGGGGAAGATCCGGCATTTCATTTCAGCTGGGACGTTCCTATATTGCATGATATGGTCAAACTGATCGAGATGTCTGTCTGGGTAGTCAGTCCCGTCGAAGGTCTTCAATCCTTCAGGTGGTTTTTCTAGGTGCCGAGGGACTCGGTAACTGTCGATATCCTCCGTAAAAGGTCCCTTTCGCTTGGATGTTTGTGCTCGTGGAGGGGCTCGATGACGACGATGAGGGTCGACGCGTCGTGCCTGTTCCTTGGGTGAATTCCCCCTGCTCCTCGACCGCCTACGTGGGGACGACGACGCCCAGGATGAATGTGGTTGGGGCGAGCGATGTCGTAACTGATCGTTTGGGGATGGGGACCCTTGATTCCTTCTTGATCGAGATCGGTTCCTCCTACGAGCCGGATTTCTTCTTTCAGGAGAGTCCGGTTCTGGGGAGCCTTGGTCGGCGATCCCCCGAGCCCGAAGTCCAGCCACCTCTGCTTCAAGTTCAGTGAAACGGAAACTTCTAGCCTGATTGGCCAACTCCTGCCGAGTCAGTAGTCGCACGAGCTGCTGGACTGCACCGGCTGGAACGGAGAGCACCGGCTGAGCCGGAACCGGAGGAGGGGGCGGAAGTCGGTTTCTTACCGAACTTGCAGGGATCAGCACGAAGTTGTTGTTCGGATGTTGAAGCTGAGCTTGAGTTGAATTCGGGACGTCTTGCACATGTCCCTCTGGAGTTTCCTGAGGGACGGTCTCTGGTAGTACTAGCTGACCTGGGTCAGCCATAGGCTCGACCGCCAGGTTAGTGGGCTTTGGACGTAGGACCGGAGCCATTATCGATCAAGGTAAAGGGACGAGGTCTGAGTACTGACCCTCCCATTGTGGTCGCCAATGTTCTGTACCGTACTCCTGACCTTAGAGGTCGACTCGAGGTAGTTGGTAGGTGCGATCCTTGATCTTCAACGTTTCAGTCGATGTTGGGTTGTTGGTCCTGCAATGACACTCCGACGATCAAGTTAGTAAGTTAGTCAAGCAGAGTATGTTATGAGTAGAAAATAGCTTACCATTAATGAGCATTGAGTGTGGTATTTATAGGTTTTGAATGGTGTTGACCTAATGATTAGGAACCGTTGGATGTGTTGGCTGCATCTGAAGCGTTGGATTATGGGCTCACCTAAGAGGATGGGCCAGTGAGTAAATGGGCCCTTTAGGGGTGTTAATAGCATATAGAAACATTACCATAACAAAAATTATGTATATTCTCCAAGGGCCACGGCAAAATACAACAAGATCATACGCATTTTTACATGAACGCATTATAATTATAACTATTACAAATTTGAAATGGTATTACACTAATCTCAATTTTATTTGTTATTAATACTTAAATATATCTAAATTATTATTTTGACTGATGGTTTTAATTGTTTGCTATATATAGAAATTGTTCCAAAACCACATTGGTTGAACCGCCTCCTATCCTATGGAATATGGAATGCTACAGGCGCACGCAGTTCCTAAGTTGCGACGACTAAGGGAGTGTCATCACGTGCGGCCAAACTCGGGTGTGCCAAAGCGTCGGTGGAGCAATTGAGTTAACTTTGACGAAAGGAAAATGTACCATTGTGGTGAGCAAGAGAAATGTCAACCACATTCCTTAACCTCTTTTTCTTCAATGCGCACTTTTTTACTAGTGTCATTTAAATTCAAGTGTATTTCTTTTTTGGGTTAAATATGTTTTTGGTCCTTATAAATATAGCGAATTTTGTTTTTAATCCCTATAAATTTCTTTTGACACTTTTAGTCCCTATATTATTTTTCGTTTGCACATTTAGTCCTTGCCGTTAGTTTTTACTAACGGTGCTGATGTGGCATGAGTTATGTGGCAATTTTTTTATGTGTTGGCATGCTACGTTGGATTCCACCTCATTTGTTGCATGCCACATATTTTACACGCTGGAAAATAGATAAAAAACACACAAAAACTAAAATTAAAATCAGATCCTCTTCGTTGGTCTTCGTCATCTTTAATCCATCTTCAATCTATCAGATCCTCTTCTTTCATCTTCAAACAGAAAACACAGTACATTGAAACACAGATCCTCTTCTTCCTCTTTGTTAGTCTTCTTCCATCTTCAATCCATCATTCATAACCTCACGCTCAACATGGCAATGATTTTGCTATTCAAATAACGAAGATAATATAGTTAAGAAATCAATTTCTGTTCATAGCTCATATAGTATATCAACCCACAATTTGCCTGATTCAAACTTCTTCACCTTTGACCTTGTTCTATTTCATTTCCTTCGTCTCAGGATAATCACAAAATACCTTTGGAATTTCCCATAACTTGGACAAAAACCAATAAAGGGAAAAACAAAAAAACACAACCAACAATCGGTATTCTTCCATCTCCAACCTATCATACACTATTCCGAAAAGAATGTGGGATGATGGGTTTTTGCGGTGGAAGACGTTTCGTCAACAGTGGTGTTTGGGTATTAGGGCTTCTGTAACTGGGTGGTTTCTCAAATCTGGTGTTTGGGTGGTTTCTCAGTGACGTTCCGGTCAATTTTATGGTTTCAACTTATTTTTCAATTTTCCATAAAAAAAACTTATATATAAATTAATAGAAAGGTGCATGATTTAAGGCTCTGTTTGGCGCGTCTCATCTGCTAACGGATAGCGGATGAAATTAGCGGGTGAAAAGTACGCGTGTTTAGCAAGCACTAGCATAGTAACGTTTAGCGTTTTTCGGGTAGCGTTTAGGGTTTTTTCATACGCTATTTCAAGTAGGTTTTTTCAAACGGTAGCAGATAGCTGATAGTGTCTCACTTTTTTTTTGACATTTTTACCCTTTTAATTTTTCTTTCCTCATTAAATATTTTGTCATCGTTAAGTAATTTAATCATTAATTAAATATCCTTTTATGTCATTTTACATTTATCAGTTATTTTAACCGCTAGTTTTACCAAACACATCATTTGTTATTCGCTAGTTCATCCGCTATCCGCTAGCTTATTCTTTATCCGCTACTTTTTACCAAACAGAGCCTAAATAAGGTATTAGAGAATGTGTGTTTTTTTATTTGACAGAAAAAAACTAATTCATTATTTCATTAAAAGTAATTGGTAAAATGTACGTAGAAATATTAGAATAAATAGCCGTCAATAAGGTCTCCCTAATAAGAGTATCATTAATATTATTAGAAATAAGCTAGCGGATAGCGGATAAAAATTCAACATTAGTGTTGAGACTAAAAAAGAAAAACAAGCCCTTGCTACCTCAAATTATTCAGCAAATCTTCAAGTTAGGAATACCAGAAGTGTGAAAAGTATCACAACGAGCTTAACATATAACTCAAAAATCACATCTCAATAACCCAACTCCCTAACCATCTGATAGCCAAAAGAGGACCTAATATCTCTCCATGGGAGACTTCAATAACAGGAGTGGAACTTGAGTTTGCTGCCCAAAAATCTCCATGGTCATCACGAAAGCAAATACCAATACCAAATTTGTTATTACTCAATATTTATATGAGTGATAGTACTTTAGTTCATTACTCAAAAAAAGCTAACAACATACTCTCTAATAACAAATTTGGTATTAGTATTTGTCTTCTTGAAGACAATAGAGATTTTTGAACCAACATTTAAACCAAATACATTAACTTACGTTGACCAATTTTTGTTTATAAAAGAAACTAGAGTAGATTGATTCAATAATTTATTCTTATCTTTAATCTTTAACTATAGTGGTAGCTTGATCACCTAAAAAGCTAAATATTCCTGTTCTAGTAATTGTTTATTTATTAGAACAAATAATGCAAATGATGTCAAAAAAACACAAAGAAAGTAAACGGAAAAAAAAGGAAAAACATTCTTTACGAGTAGTTAGCATCAAAACACTTTCTTACAAAATAAATATCATTAGCATCAAAACACAAAGAAAGGAAAAACATGCTAATTTTGTAAGGAATGATTGTGGAATTTTATGTATGTATTAAATTTAAACGGAGTAGTAATTAATTATATGCAACAACACAATCTTTTTATTCTTTTAGCAGATTTATAAATTGTATTTTTTCTCGTAAAAAACCGAACCAATCAAAACCACTTTGGTTTGATTTGTCTTTTTAGAAGCCAACTGAACCAAACCGCATCTATTTTAACCTTTCGGTAAGGTTTGTTCACTTTTTTGCTCAAAACCGAACCAACCAGCACCGCGAACACCCCTAATTTCTATAAATATTCACCAAAAACAAAAACGAATAAATTATCTCAAAAAAATAAAGTAAACGTTGAAAATAAAAAAAAATATTTGAATAAGAATAAATAAGAATAGATAAATATAAAGATATTTTGTTAATTTTCAAACCAAACGAAATCAGATTAATTAAAAAGTTATTAATACTACTTAATAATATTTTTATAATTCTTGTAAAAATGGTAATATTTTATAATTATTTTATCATATATTGATCTGGAAAGATTAATTCATTGTTAATTTATATATTATAAATTTAATATTGTTTTATTTGATTTAAGTGCTTATTCTACATAAGTTTTTTTGGGAAATACATTATTTTATAAGAAAGAAATATTTTAAATATTTTAATAATAATTCATACAATAATTTTTGATTGGTTGATTGTGTAAAATTTTTTAAGACCGGTAGTTTTTATCAATTTTTTTAATATAAATCGGGTATCTTCTCTGAAAAGATTTAATATTACTGAATGCTTAAGGCTGAATTCGAACCTAAAACTTTGTTAAATTAGAAAAGACTCGTACCATTTCATGCAATTGCTCTTGGGTCAAGTTTTTATCAATCAAACTCATATAAAATGTTAAAGAAAATGGAAAAGGGAAAATTTGTTGTCAAAAAAAGGAAAAAAGAGAAATTTAAATTTAATTTAAATTTAATACATACATAAAATTCTACGTGGTAATAAAAAATATCCTTCTTTCTAGACTAATGATACGGTGTTATTTTATGGACAATTATTTTTGGCCAGAATTTGATGGACATTTATTAAAAATAGTTAATTAATTTAAAAAGGATAATTAAACAGTATCGTTTCGTATATATCAAAATCAAAGTCACAGGCTGCCAGCATAGTTAGCTGGCCACTCGTTTTTATATTCATTTCCATTTTAATTTTCTTTACGTTTTTCTTCCTTCCTTTTCTTCTTCACCGATTCCTCCACAACTGCAAGAGCCAGAGAGAGAAAACTCAATTCCTCATAATTGGAATTGTTTTCTCTCTCCCCATTTTTGACATCACATTCATATATTCATTTATCCCTTCCCCACTTCACGCCTTCAATTTTTCCATTAAGTCCACATTTTGCTGCAAACGTCACTGCTCTGTGTGTTCTCACAGCTGTTGCAGGTTCATCTTCTTTTTTTTTCAAAAAAATAATATTTTTTCTTTTCTTTCCTCTATATATTCACTTGAAGGTTGAAAGTCAAAAAGTGAAAACTTTTTATCTCCGGTAACCGGCCGGCGATCTAATCTTTTTCCGGGTATCCGTGAAGACTAAGATTTGGAAGGTTATTGATAGGTTTGAAGCTAAAGGGTAAAAGAAAAAATTGAAGCTTCTCACTTTATTTTTTCTCTCTCTCTCTAGAAACTTTGTTTTATCTTTTTTGTTTTGGTTTTTTCTCTGTTTGTTTTCTCCGTGAGGATTGGAGTATTGTAATGTCGGGGTCAGAGGTTTTTATAAGAAGGGCTAAGATTTCTGTGATAGAATAAAACTTCTGAGAGATCTAAGGCTTTTTAATCCACTGGTTTTGGATTCACGCAAAGAGAGCTTTTTATTGCAGAGTTTTTTTTGAAAGAGAAAGAAGATGATGAAGATGACAACTAATAAAGACTCGGGAAACGAGCCACGAACAATGGATTGGGAGATGAGACCCGGTGGAATGCTTGTTCAACGTCGACTCGCTGACTCGGATCGGAACTCAGTACCTCCACCGACAATTCGAGTTCGTGTTAAATATGGGTCAACCTACCACGAAGTCAACATTAGTTCACAAGCCACATTTGGTATTTAAAAAAAACAATCATTTTTATTAATTATTTTTAAAGTTTGTACACTTTTTCTTATTCTAATTGTTGATTAATTGTAGGGGAATTGAAGAAAATGTTGTCTGGGCCAACTGGGTTACACCATCAAGACCAAAAGCTATTTTATAAAGACAAAGAGAGGGATTCAAAGGCATTTCTTGATATAGTAGGAGTCAAAGACAAGTCAAAGTTAGTGTTGATGGAGGATCCAATAAGTCAAGAGAAAAGGTACTTGGAAATGAGGAGAAATGCAAAGATGGAGAAAGATGCAAAATCTATATCAGAAGTCAGTTTGGAAGTAGATAGGCTTGCAGGGAAGGTACTTTTTTTATTTTTCTTTTGTTGGATTGTATTTAATGCTTTGATGAGTAGTTAGTTGAGTTTGTGATTGTGATCATTGATTTGAATTGGTTAGGTGTCTTCACTTGAATCAATTATTAGTAAAGGTGGGAAAGTTGTAGAGACAGATGTGCTTAGTTTGATTGAGAAATTGATGAACCAACTGCTTAAATTGGATGGTATAATGGCTGATGGTGATGTTAAATTGCAAAGGAAATTGCAGGTATGAATAACAACACTTTCTTGTGTTACTTTAATTTAATTTTGTTGGTTATATATGCTGATGGTAGTGATAAATTTTGAAGGTAAAAAGAGTTCAAAAGTATGTTGAAACTCTAGATATGTTGAAAATTAAGAATTCTATGGTGAATACAATGAAACAAAAGCATTCAAATGTGCAAAGACTGGCTCCAATTTTAGAGCAACCTCGAAGTGTGTCAAATGGGCATCATAGATTACCACAAAAAATGGAGCAGCAAAAACAACAACCAAGGAAGAACTCAAATGGGAATTCTACCTCAGAAGTTGTGGTAACTACAAAATGGGAGACATTTGATTCTTTACCACCATTAATTTCTGGCACTTCCACATCTTCATCCGGCTCAGGAGGGTCCAATAATAATAATTCAGTTCATCCCAAGTTCAATTGGGAATTCTTTGACTAAGTAACACACCACGTGTTTGTAATTGTGTGGATGTGATTTGGGGTTTGTCTTCCCACTTGAGTGTTATATGTTTTTATACATTCTTTTTTGTATTTAGATTTGTTTAGCAACCCCTTTAGTCTGTCATTTACTTCACCCGGCAATAACCGGGGTTGCTTTGATAATCATTATCATAAAGTTCTACTAGTAGTCTTTTTTTAAATTAATAATGGTGTCCTTCAAATTCATTTAGCAAGTTTATGTTTATTTATAGTAGTGGGGTTCAGATAACATTACAGTTACTCCGTTTCATTGTATATTTATTCTTAGACATCGAAATTCCTGTCGGTAAGGCCTAGTATATATGCCAAACCGGTGTTATTAGGTTAAATATTTTTTTGTAGTTATTTGAGTTGGAATTTGAGATTTCCATTGTGTGTAGGAGTTTACGGATGATATTTGTCACTTCACCTCCAAATGAAAAGAAGACAATGGGATTCATTAATTTAACTTATCATCATTATATTACTGATCGTATCAAAAGTCACACTAAAATTTTTTGCAACAAAAGAATAACACACATTTCAAGCTTAAAATGGAGGCGTCTAATCTGTTGAATCTCATCACAGCTACAGAAAATCACAATCGACGCTTTTCTTCTCCAAAATGGGTCTCTTTGCACTTCACCGACGATTCAAAATGAAGGTGCTAATTTGGTGAATCTCATCACAGCTACATGGAATCACAATTGACGCTCTTCTTCTCCAAGATGGGTCTCTTGGCACTCCACTGGCGAGGACAACATTGTGCTCAACGTGGACGGCAGCTCCATTAGAAACCCGGGAAGATCCGGTTTTGGGGGTTTACTTCGGAGGAATGATTGCTCGTGGGTTGTTGGTTTCTCAAGCAGCTTGGGAGTCACGAAGATCCTTCATGTGGAACTGATGTCTCCTGTCAAGGGCCTCCTCCTTGCTTAGGATTTGGGTATTAGAGATTTGGTGTGTTATTTTGACTTAATGCTTGCTACTCAGTTGATTGGAAACCCCAACAATCGATTCTACCCTTATGCTACCATTATTCAAAACATCGAGGATTGAAAAGGGATTGGTCGATGAAGGTGTTGCACCGCCTCAAAAAGGGGAACACTGCCACATATTTCATGGCGAAGCATGGGGCTCATCAGAATGTGAGGTGGAAGACTTAGATACTACATCTGAGTTGTTAACTACACTTGTGAGTGATGTAAGTCGAATTTCCTTTTTGAGGCGTTAACATCATTTTTTTGCTCTTTTTTTGATAAATCTTTGGAGTTTGAATTTTGTACCTCCTTCATATACTCATTTGATATTTTTTAACTCGCCAACAAAACTACCTACTAGGATGTCTTTTTTGTTTTATTTTTGTTCTGCACTGTACTTCCGACCTTGAAGGGTGGTCCGAGGTAGTTAGTGGTTGATATCCTTAGTCAATGACCGTATCCGATCCTGCTGGTGTTGTACCTGCAATATTACTCCGATACTAAAGTCAGTGGAATAGTCTTAATTAAGTGATAAATATGAGTCTGCTTACCTTTAATGAGGCAATGAATGTTGTATTTATAGAGTGGGATGGGGTTGATTCCAATGAATCAGGTCCGTCCGATCTGGGGGTTTGATCTGAGCCATTGATGTTTGGGTTGGGCCCTATTGACATTGGGCCTACAGGGGGTGTGAATAGATGCCAAAAAGGGGGTGTATATGGCAAAAAGCCAATCCATAACAGTTGCCCCCCAAGTCAGGTCGACTTTAGAGGCGGTCTTGACTTGTTCGGATATGAAGCTTTCTTTTTACCGATGTTTAAGCATGGTTTCTGATAGTGGCGAAGTTTTGCCGACGTTAAAATAAATTTGAAATTTTGAATTGGCGCATTTGCATTTATTGCGTCTGTCAGAGCGCGTTTCCCAATGGCGGCTAATGATGGTGACGCTTTGGTAGGTGTGAGCGTGCGTTGGAAGCTATTGATGTGAGCGTGGAACGCAGGTAGTTACGCGGTTCCGATCATAATTTTGATGGGATCAAAAATCATAAGCGTGGAACGCAGGTAGTTACGCGGTTCCGATCATAATTTTGATGAGATCAAAAATCATAAGCGTGGAACGCAGGTAGTTACGCGGTTCCGATCATAAGCGTGGAACGTAGGTATAAAAAGGTTTGAGAGGAGCTCTTCAAACAATTTAGAGAAGACCTGTTGAGAATTCTCGTAGGTTTTAAAAAGGTTTGAGAGGAGCTCTTCAAACGATTTTAGAGAAGACCTGTTGAGAACCCTTGTAAGATCGGGCCTAAGGACAGTTTACCAGGACTCGGCCCAGATTTAACTCGTCCATTAGGGTTCTTGGCTACTATGGCCAATGATCGATTTAAGGAAAAATCCTTAAAGGACCTTTCGTACCTTTTGGGCAGTTTACCAGGACTCGGCCCGGAGTGAACTCGCCCCTAAGGGTTGCGACTGCTTTGGCCACGTATGGAGATCTTATGAGATCTTATGGGATCAAAAATCATAAGCGTGGAACGCAGGTAGTTACGCGGTTCCGCCCCTAATTTTGATGAGATCAAAAATCATAAGCGTGGAACGCAGGTAGTTACGCGGTTCCGATCATAAGCGTGGAACGTAGGTAGTTACGCGGTTCCGATCATAATTTTGATGGGATCAAAAAATCATAAGCGTGGAACGCAGGTAGTTACGCGGTTCCGCCCCTAATTTTGATGAGATCAAAAATCATAAGCGTGGAACACAGGTAGTTACGCGGTTCCGATCATAAGCGTGGAACGTAGGTAGTTACGCGGTTCCGATCATAATTTTGATGGGATCAAAAAATCATAAGCGTGGAACGCAGGTAGTTACGCGGTTCCGATCATAAGCGTGGAACGTAGGTAGTTACGCGGTTCCGATCATAATTTTGATGGGATCAAAAAATCATAAGCGTGGAACGCAGGTAGTTACGCGGTTCCGATCATAAGCGTGGAACGTAGGTAGTTACGCGGTTCCGATCATAATTTTGATGGGATCAAAAATCATAAGCGTGGAACGCAGGTAGTTACGCGGTTCCGATCATATGACTGTTTTGGCCGTGTTGGGAGATTACGAAAGATCGATCCCAAGAAGTTTCTTCTGAAGAAGGAGACATTTAGGCGGTCATATTTTGCTTTCTAATTTTGTTGGGATAAGAAAGGCAACACTTATATTTTTGATGGGATCGAAAAAGGTAAGTGCGTGCATTACAAAGGGGTGGTGGCCGAGGTAACAGGAATCCCCGACCTCGAAACCGTCATTAATTCTATACCGAACTCAACGTCGATCAGTCCCAGATATTGGGCGAGTGCTGGAACAGAGTTTAGAGACGAGAAATTCCCAAAATCACTCACCCAAAGACCTGGTCAACGATCCAATAAATATTGTCGATATCACCGGAGCAACGGACATGACACCACTGCAACGCCGTATCAAAGCCAAGACCGGCACAGGTGCTTTCAAATTGGAGATTTTGGACCAAAAGGAAATCCTCCGAACCTTACCTTTGGAGGTGTTGTTCTTTTCCGGTCATGGTACTTTCTTCTTCATTGATGAAACACTGGGATAGTTGAAGGAAATGTTGGAGGTTTTCTGGTTCCCAAGTATTTATGTGTTTCTTGAATGGGCTCCCAGGGCGTAAGCCCATCCCCATAAAGTAAACTCGGAAAGAATCGTCGAGGTTTCGAACTTGAACTGCTTCTTTATTAAATCTTTCTATGTATTCTCTTAAAGATTCGGAGCTCCCTTGGTTGATGGAAGCTAAGATGTTTTTGTTTTTTGGCTTGCTTTTGGAATGGGAAAAATTAGCTGAGAATAATTTGGCCAGTTGGTCCCAGGAGGAGATTGTGTTTGATTTGAGGGTCTCAAACCATTCTGTTGCTATTTTTTCCAATGTTAGGGGGAAAATTCGGCATTTCATTTCTACGGGGACGTTCCGATACTGCATTACTGTGTCGAAGTAACTCAAATGTCTGTCTGGGTCGCCCATTCCGTCGTAGGTCTTCAATCCTTCTGGAGGTTTTTCGAGATATCTGGGCACCGGGTATCGATCAATTTTATTCGTAAAAGGGCCTTTGCGTTCGGTTGTTTGATTCTGCGGTGGAGATCGGTGCCGATGGTGCGGGTGCCTACGGTTTTGAGGGCGATATCTTCGAGGCGAATATTCTCTACTCCTCGATCGTTGCCTAGGAGAAGAGGATGCTAGAGAAGAACGTACTTCGGGTGAAGAGTCGGTGTCTGCCCTACCGACGCATGGCGAACGGGAAACTTTCCTTTCGAGCCTACGAGGAGGAGAACGATGGTAGTGTCGCCTTCTGGGTGGAGATCGATGGCGCTTTCGAGTAGGATTTCTTCTTTCGGATGAATCTCGGTCGGGCGAGACTTGGCGCCTTCGAGCCGGATTTCTTCTTTCGACGGAATTTCGGTCGGGCGAGAGCTGGCGCCTTCGAGCCGGATTTCTTCTTTCGGATGAATCTCGGTCGGGCGAGACCTGATCCGGGATATTCCGAGCTCGGAGCTCCGCCACCTGTGCTTCAAGATCCGTAAATCGGTAACTCCTCTCTTGGTTTGCCAATTCATGTCGATTGAGCAGCAGGACGAGCTGTTGGACAGCATCGGTCGGGACAGAAAGTTGATTTTGTGGAGGTACGCGATTCCTTGCGGAGCTTCCGGGGTACCAAAACGAGGTTCGGAATTTGATGTTGGGTTCGCCCTTGATCGGAGTTTGGAAGGTTCTGAACGAATCCGTCCGGGGTTGCCTGAGGTTCGGCCAAATGGGGCATGACCGGTCTCAGGATTGGGTCGGGATGGATTCCCACTGTGTGGCTGTTTGCCTTGGAACGAAGATTTCGAGTCGTCATTGATTAAGGCGAGGGGAGAAGATCTTGGTTCTGAGACCTCCCACTGTGGTCGCCAATGTTCTGCACTGTACTTCCGACCTTGAAGGGTGGTCCGAGGTAGTTAGTGGTTGATATCTTTAGTCAATGACCGTATCCGATCCTGCTGGTGTTGTACCTGCAATATTACTCCGATGCTAAAGTCAGTGGAATAGTCTTAATTAAGTGATAAATATGAGTCTGCTTACCTTTAATGAGGCAATGAATATTGTATTTATAGAGTGGGATGGGGTTGATTCCAATGAATCAGGTCCGTCCGATCTGGGGGTTTGATCTGAGCCCTTGATGTTTGGGTTGGGCCCTATTGACATTGGGCCTACAGGGGGTGTGAATAGATGCCAAAAAGGGGGTGTATATGGCAAAAAGCCAATCTATAACAATTTTCCTTTGTAATAAAAAAACACATACATAATTGATTCACCTCTGGGAGGTGTGTTTGTTAATCCAGAATTCAATTTTAAAAATAGTTGCTTTAGCTATCTCGCATCTATCTCCATCTCTAAGGGGTGAAAAGGAGGTGAATCATTGTTAAAGACTTGTTCAAGGTGCACTGGTCTGCTAGTGCTTGATGAAATACTATTATTATATTTTGGCTACCTTGCTTCTTGTGGGAGCTACAAACTGACAAAAGAAGTGCATCTACTTAATAAAAGTGTTTTATCTCCCCTACACTCAAGTAGTAAGATAAAACTTTTTGCATATTAACAATGCATTCGTTAAATTAGAGTACAAGTACGAAAAATGAACTGTGTTTAATTATAATCATTTGAAATTATAATTACAATTATAATACTATTGAATAATGCAGCGAATCCGTCCAATGATAAGATGACAAATATGTAAAGTACTAATGGATGAAATAATAATTGTGGATTAGTTATAACTAATTATGAGCCGGTAGGTTTGGTAATTTTACTGAATTTCCACAGGCAATTCCGGATTAGGAAACCTTCCTTTTTGGGGCCAATTAGGCTATGATACCTATTAGGCTATTGCCTTCTGCTAAGATTTACATGCTTTATCAACGTAATGTGGCATAAGCGGTAGATACTTGGGTCATTTAATTATTTGGTCATGGGTTCGATCCTTGGCCGGTGCGTATGGAAAAATATTTGTTGGGAGAGGTCAACCCCTTAAATGGATCTCCAATACCTCGAATGATTAGTCTCCACGATCGCCGTGGAGGATACCTTAGTTTACCAAAAAAAAAAATTTACATACTTTAATGCAAACGCGTTGTAATAATGCATCTAATGATTGGTAGTAGCAGATTAATAATAAAGCCTTTTTTTTTCATACCCGTTCATTATCACTCATACCCCCATTTTGACTTATATTCCAAAAATACCCCTCTCATTTTTTCACAAATTTTGCTCAGACCCCATCATTTTGTGAATTTTCCGAAAATAGCTCAATTTAAGGTATTTCCGGAAATTTTTTTACGGTAATTTCCGGATTTATGGTATTTCCGAAATGTATTTTTTAAAAAAATTGACTTCCGGATTTACCTATTTTTTCCGAAAATATGAGTTACATTATGGATTTATGGTAAATCCGAAAATTTCACCCTAGTTTACTTTCGGGAAATTTCACCCTAATTTCACCTATTGCTAGGGTGTGATAGATATGGTACATATAGCAATAGACGGAAATTTCACCCTAATTTCACCTATTGCTAGGGTGTAATTTCACCCGTCTATTTCCCGAAAGTAAACTAGGGGAAGAAAAATAAGATTGTTCTTGGGTGTGATAGACATGGTACATATAGCAATGTAGTGGATGTTGGGTGTTCTTCCCGACACAAAACATCAAAAAAATGTGGTTGTCCATTTAGGTTGAAAGCGAAACCACTGGTACCTCCTCATTTTGATTGGAAGGTTAGAGTTGTTTGTGGTATTCACAATCACGAGGCCCTTTGCATTGTGTTGGGTTTGTTGATAAGAACCATTGGGTCCGGGTCTTTTTGAACGGTACATCTCCATTACCTCCTGTTCATCCTAGTTGGGGTGCATATGCTTCAGATGAAGCTAGGTCGTGGTTGTATCTGTATGTGGGACGTATCCAGTTATGGTCTTCTTATTTTCCAGATCGTCTTGCACTGACCGAACAACCTATTATTGATTACATAGACATTACTTGATGATTGTATTTTAGTGTATTTAATTCTACGAATATATATTATATTATTTATTTCTTTTGGTACAAAATATATTATATTATTTTTTATCGTTTTCGTCTATTTCGTGTGTTATGTACTCTGTTTTTATCGTTTAAGTGTATTTCGAGGGTCAATGTATCACGCTTTTTAATATATTCGAATAAATTTTTGGGTTTTTTTTTCTCTTCCGAATTTACCTCAATCCCATCATAAATTCCGAATGTAATGGGTGAGGGGTGGGCGTTCCGGATTTACAGTGTAAATCCGGAAACAAAATTTTCAGAATTTCCTGATTTACGTCAAATGGACGTAAATTCGGAAGCCAAATACATAATGAATTTACGTCCATTTGACGTAAATCCGGAAATTTTGTAAATTTCCCTTCCGGATTTACAGTGTAAATCCGGAAAATGCAATTTTTTTTTTAAATTGGGGGCATTTTCGTCCAAATTGTGTATTATGGGGGTATGGGTGATAAGTGTGGGGTATGAGAAAAAAAAGCCAATAATAAAATGCCTCAACCATCATATCGAATCAACTCTACTTATAGAAATTGATGGTGGTAGTATGCACAACAATAGTGGTTCTTGAAGAATGCCAAAATTCGCACAAATGAATAGCATGATTAAACTTAAATAACGCCCTTAATAAAAATGATTTTTTTTGTTCAGGCCATTGTTACCTAATCACAGAGTATTCTAACGCTTTCAACGAAAGAATAATATCTTTTCGTGCTTATGAACAAAATTCGCACTGGACAAAACCGAGTTTGTCCACCGCGAGAATCAAACTCAAAAGCACCGAATCGACCTCATGTGTCCAACAAAGATCAATATTATAATTAAATAAATGTAACATAATTTACCATTTCACTTTTTATCTCGACACTTAAATAAAGTGAGTCATTTAGTGATTGTAAAAAAACCCATCGTAAAAATGTATGAATGGAAAAAAAATATTCAACGCTTTTTTGAAAATGTATGTATAACAAAGTCAATTTATGGCAAATTTATTTTGTAAAATAACAAATAAATTGGGACGGAAGAGGGAGTAGTAATAAAGTACACTAGCTTCATATTTGTAACTTTACGGAGCATGTATTACCTTCGGGTTTATCTGTGATCGCATAGCCGACCCGACTCGGGAAAGCTCGTAAAAACACCACTTAGGGTCTCGAAAATTTTAAATTTATTTAGTAGTACTAATTTCATACTAATTTCATTAGTACTTAATTTATAAGTCTAAAGCAAGGTAATCAAAACCGGACCGGACATTGAACCGGAAGATGTAGCGGTTCAGGGGTTCTTGGATTCAACCGGTTGAATCGGGGGTTGAATCGGAATTAATTAAATAAATTATTTAATATATTTTTTACAATATATAAAGGATAAAAAACAAAAAAAATCATAGTATGACATAATAAAACTATAATATTCAACAATCATAAATAGTTAGCTACTATAATGTAAGTACTCTCATAATAATATTAGTGTACACATTTGTTTTTTATTTATTTACTTATTTATTCCATCAATTTAATTATTAAAAATGATAAAAATATCTCATATACCAAAAATCAACATCATTATCAATTTTTTTCCAAAAATCAACATGGTGTAGCATTTTTTAAGGAAAATAAACCAAATCCGATTTTCTGCACGGATCCCCGGTTTCCTGTCCGGTTCCCGGTTTTTAGTTAGTTATCCGATTCAATTCCCGGTTTTCACCCCAGTCGGTTCTCAGGTTCATTTTGGACCGGATAGGGGTCCGGTTCCCGGTCCGGCCCGGTTTTGACAACCTTGGTCTAAAGTATTAATGTTACTAACTACTTTGTTAACCGAACAACAAAATTAGTCAATGTCATGAACAAACTTGCAGTGGATAAACTCGGTGTTTGTCCGTGCAAAATTTGATTCTAAACACGAATGGAGATTAGTATTTCGTTGAAATGGTTGAAACACTCCGTGCGTAGCCAACAACAGTTTGAGAAAGAAAAAAAAGCATCACTTTGAATTTTTTTTAGACCTACAAATATGTTGAGCCCATCCTGCGTGATTGAGTATTTATTTGGATTGACACTGATTTAGTGAAATCACAGTGATGCAGAAGCTACATTACTTAAGAGCACTTGGATGAGATGTTAGGGGCCTCTTCTAGCTTAACCAATGTTTTGGGTTCGAATTAATCCAGTCTTGGGCATGCAATAGTGTTAAATCTCTTTGATATCCGATTTAAAAAAAAAAGCTACATTTTTGTAGCTTTTGTGAGATCACGGTAAAATTGCTCTTAAACATTAATTTGACAAGATCGATGCAAATCCAAACACACGCTAAATGAAATTAGCCCATGATTTATGAAAGCAGGCATGACAATGGGACCGTAGAAATAGCCATCCTGTAAATAAAATGTGGCCAAATCTGAAAATGTCTTTTTTATATCCTTTATACACCAAACTAAAATAATAAATAATAAAATTAACTACAAAATCAGAAAAATGAGATCGGTACAAGTTTTGGTCAGCAATCTACAGTACGTATGAAATCATAAATTCCTTAAATTGTGTGGTCTTTTTAAATATTTTTGTACATGTTTTATAACATTTTTCTCTACTTTGTCTCTCTTTCCTACATCACTCTTATATAGTCATAATGTCATATTCCTATTCTTAATGTGTTGTGGGACAATCGTTATTGTATTGTATCCCATAAATCTCTCGTCAGTCTTATGTCACGAACAGTTTCTTATGGGAATATTCTTGGAAAGTCAAGTTAACCTAACTCGTATCAATAGTTTTTCATTTTCATTCATAATTTTCATATTCACCAAAATTTAACGAGTCAATTCTCCTCGTTTAGTTCCAAGGAGAATTCTATGATACCAAAGTTCCAAACTTCCAACGCTTCATCGAACTTGAAATACTACATTCAAGTTTGACTTAGATCATGGAGAGAGTTTTTTGTCCCCACAATAGAAGATCATACAGCATATGCCTTACGTAGGGGTTTCTGATGAAAATAGTATATAAGAAAACTTTGATAATGTATCTATATAAGAGGTTCCAGTATTAATTAGGAAATAGTATATTTTGAGGATTTTATGTTCGAAGAAACTTGACTTTTTTTTTTTGCATCTAGTTAATTATCAAATATGAATGGTGGAATTAAGAATCCTTTTTTCATATATTGCTTATCATTATTGACCTCCCCCCAAAAAGTTTTTGGTTGGAAGAGAGGGATGTGGAATTGATAGTGTCTTGTAAGTTGTAACATGTTGAAGTTGGCTTCTCTCAACCACCTCAACACTTAACACATGTAAACTAACCACAAGAACCAAAAGGTAAGAACCTTTTTCTAATAAGGACTAAATCACATAAATTTCTTTAGAAGGATCAAACTGATGAGATGAATATATTAGACGGCGGCTAAAACCTGTTTAAACAAAATAATAAGAAAAGATATGAAATGAATTTTACCATTTTCATTCCATATCATCACAGACAATCCAATTCCAAACCATAGAACTTACTGATGGGGAATCAACACATAAACGTAATAACAGAGAAATATGCAGCGGAAATAAATTCCCCAAACTTACAAGAATCTATGGGGAGCAACACCGAATACGTGGCGGCAAATATAACGAGAATAAAAACGTACAATGAACACCGAAATTTTTAACGTGGAAAACCCCTCAAAGAAAGGGTAAAAACCACGGGTCGTCCAGACCAAAGAAATAGCTTCACTATAATCAAATATGGTTACAAGAGAGTCTCAAACAATAAGCACAAACCGTGCCAACAAGCAACCAAAACAATAAAGCACAAACGCTTACAAACTTGAGAAGATGAAGATGAAAATACCCAAACTGCAGCTTCAATGCGAAGCCAATATCTCTCTCCTCAGAACTCGTTTCGAAGATCCGAACAGTGAAAGTGTATAACTATATATCACGAACCTGCTGTCCAAAAACGAAGACGATCCAACGGTTAACGAAACCGGAATCGCAATTTTACGGTGACAGGTTTGAGAAAAACGGGAATTGTTTTCTCTCTTCTTTTCTCTCTCTTTGGTGGCTGCTCTAATCCGAAATTCTCTCTCTCAACCCTAAATTAATCCTCTCCACTTATAATAAGTGAGAAACATAATGAGCTAAATTATTTGGAACTTTATCCACATAGGAAGGGAGCCTAATACCCAACATATCTCCCCCTCACAACTATGTGAAGGTGATCGCCAAACCGGCGATATCACAACAGATTTGGAACTTTCCTTTCGGCAAAGCCTTAGTCATCATATCTGAACTATTATCATCAGTATGAACTTTAGCTAACTCCAACAACTTAGCATCCAAAACATCACGTATCCAATAATACCTCACATCAATGTGTTTGGACTTATTATGAAAAGTCAGATTCTTACCAAGATGAATAGCACTTTGACTATCAACAAATAAGAAATATTTGTCCTGAACATAACCAAGCTTCTGCAAGAATTTCTTCAACCATATCAACTCTTTGCATGCTTCGGTAATGGCTATGAACTCTGCCTCAGTAGTAGACAATGCTACACACTTTTACAACCTAGACTGCCAAGCCACAGCTCCCCCTGCAAACTTAATCATATACCCCGAAGTGGACTTCTTGGAATCAATATCTCCAGCCATGTCTGAGTCGGAGTACCCCACTAATGTGGGTTTGTCACCTCCAAAACAAAGCCTCATACAAGTAGTACCACGAAGATACCTCAAAATCCATTTCACAGCATTCCAATGCTCTCTAACTGGATTTGACAAAAATCTACTGACTGTACCAACAGCATGCGCAATATCTGGTCTTGTACACACCATTGCATACATCAAACTACCCACAGCAGACGCATAAGGAACTCGTTCCATATTAATTTTATCATCTTCATTGGAAGGACTTTGTTTAGAACTCAATTTAAAATGAGTAGCAAGAGGAGTGCTTACCGCCTTAGAGTTTTCCATCTGAAATCTCTGCAACACTCTTTCAATATAGTGCTCTTGTGATAGCCAAAGTTTCTTCTCCTTTCTGTCACGCATGATTCTTATACTAAGAATCTGTTTAGCTGCTCCCATGTTTTTCATGGCAAAAGATTCGCCCAACTGCTTCTTTAACCTGTCAATCTCGGAAATATTTTTCCCTACAATAAGCATGTCATCAACATATAACAACAGGATAATAAATTCATCATTAGAAAAATTTCTAACAAAGACACAATGATCAGAAGTAGTCTTTTTATATTCTTGGTCACACATAACTGACTCAAACTTCTTGTACCACTGCCTTGGAGCCTGCTTCAAACCATATAGACTCTTTCTTAGTCTACACACATAGTCTTCCTTACCTTCAACAAGAAAACCATCAGGTTGTTTCATGTAAATTTCTTTCTCCAAATCACCATGAAGGAAAGCTGTTTTTACATCCATTTGCTCTACCTCTAAATCTAGAGTATCCGCTAAACTCAACACGGTTCTAATAGATGACATCTTTACCACAGGTGAGAAAATTTCATTAAAATCAACACCCTTTCTTTGACGGAAACCCTTCACTACTAATCTGGCTTTATACCTTGGAGAGTTAGAGTTACTCTCATGTTTCACTCTATAAATCCACCTATTTTCCAAAGCCCTTTTACCTTTTGGCAACTTCACCAAATCATAAGTGTGATTATCATGCAATGATTTCATCTCATCATGCATTGCATCCAGCCACTTGTGACTTTCTTCACTCTCCATGGCCTCTTGAAAATACTCAGGTTCCCCTTCATCAGTCAGTGTCACATACTCATCAGAATTATACTTTGTAGATGGTTGTGTTTCCCTGCTAGACCTTCTAAGTTGAACTTGAGATGATTCAGAAGCATCACCAAAATTATCATCTTCTGACATCTCATGTTCCTCATCATCATTATTAGCTGGAATATTTAACTCATCTTCAAGTTGTTGATCATCGACATAATCATGATGCTCACCATTTTGAACATTACCATCAACACTATCCAAACTTTGAATAGGCAATCGAACTGGATCAACATCTGACAAGTTGACATCTTTTTTGGGTGTAGTCTTTCCACTTTATCAATGTCTTCAATAGTTTGGTCTTCCATGAAAACAACATCACGACTTCTGAGAAGCTTTTTCCCTATAGGATCATACAACCTATAACCAAATTCATCTTGACCATAATCAATGAAAATACATTGTTTTGACTTTGCATCCAACTTGGATCTTTCATCTTTTGGAACATGCACAAAAGCCTTACAACCAAAGACTCTCAAATGATCATAGTTGACATTCTTCCCAAACAATATTTTATATGGAACCTCGCTATTCAAAGCAACAGCAGGACTGAGATTAATAACATGCACAACCGTGTATAGCGCCTCACCCCAGAAGTGTTTGGGCAACTTAGCTTCAGAAAGCATACACCTCACTCTCTCAACTAGTGTTCGATTCATCCTCTCTGCTAAACCATTTAACTGAGGAGTTTTAGGAGGAGTCTTTTCATGTGCAATACCCTGCTGCTTACAGTAATCATCAAAGGGTCCACAATACTCACCACCATTGTCGGTACGAACACGTTTCAACTTTTTACCTGTTTGCCTCTCAACCAAAGTATGGAATTGTTTGAACTTCTCCAACACTTGGTCTTTTGTCTTCAAAGCATAAACCCATAATTTCCTGGAACAATCATCAATAAAGGTAACAAAATAAAGTGCACCACTAAAAGATTTTACCTTAAGAGGGCCACAAACGTCAGAATGCACAAGTTCAAGTAGCTCTGACTTCCTAGAGGGAGGATGCTTTTTGAACGATACTCTAGTTTGCTTACCAGCCATGCAATGAGAACATTTCTCCAAATCTGCATTCTTCAAACCTAGAAGCACATCATTTTTTGCTAAAACGTTTAACCCCTTTTCACTGATATGACCAAGCCTACGGTGCCACAAAGATGCTTCCATATGCACAACATTTACACTGTCTATAGAAACCATAGCTTTTGTCCAGTACAGTTTAGAAATTTTCTTCCCTCTAGCCAAAACCAAGTTACCTTTGCTGAGTTTCCACTTTCCACCACCAAAATGATTATCATAACCACAATCATCAAGCATAGACACAGAAATCAAATTAAAGCGAACATCGGGAGCATGTTTGACTCCTTTAAGCAATAACTTCATTCCCGTGTTGGTTTGCAAACAAACATCTTCAACACCAATTACCTTAGATACACCATCATTACCCATCCTCAACACTCCAAAGTCGCATGGAGTATAAGATGTGAAGAACTCCTTCTTAGGTGTAACACACAATGTAGCACTAGTATCAACTATCCACATGCTCTCATTGGACACAAGATTAACTGTCTCATGATCATGGAGAATAATAAGGTCATCACCAATAGTAGCAGTAACACGATCATCATGATCATCATCATGATCCATTGATTTATGCTTACCTTTCTTGTCTTTATTCTCCCTCTTCCTCTGAAAACAATTCTTTAGTATGTGCCCTTTTCTGTGACAATAGTTGTATTCCACATTTTCATAACGAGACTTGGACTTGCTTCTGCTCTTCTCTCTACCACCCTTCGATTCCTTTCTCTGAGTACTTCACCCCCTATTTTCTGTGACAAATACCTCGGATTGAGATGAAGAACCCTGTGCCTTCCTTCTCATCTCCTCATTAAGGACACCACCCTTAGCCGTTTCCAAAGAAACAATACCATTAGGAGCAGAACTCGTTATAGAAACCCGAAATGTCTCCCAAGAATCTGGTAAAGATAATAATCGAAATAGTCCCAAAAGCTCATCATCAAACTTGATACCCATTCCTAACATTTGATCAAGAAGCCCTTGAAAATCACTCAAGTGATCTGAAATAGAAGTCCCCTCCTTATACTTCAAACTTATGAAGTTATTCAACAAGAACAATTAATTATTCCCTGATTTAGAGGCATACAAGGACTCTATCTTCTCCCACAAGGTTTTTGCATTAGTCTCATTAGCAATATGATTATAAACATTATCTTCTACATATTGGCGAATGAAACCACATACCTGTTGATGTTCAAAATCCCATTCTTCGGTTGATATAGAATCCGGCTTTATCTTACCAAAAATAGGAAGATGCATTTTCTTCACAAACAATAAATCTTTCATCTTGCCCTTCCACAAATGATAATTAGTACCATTCAAAGAAACCATCTTTATATTCATATTTGCCTCCATCATTCAAGCAAGTAAACTAACTCCTAACCAAGAGCTCTGATACCACTCTGATGGGGAATCAACACATAAACGTAATAACAGAGAAATATGCAGCGAAAATAAATTCCCCAAACTTGCAAGAATCTATGAGGAGCAACACCGAATACGTGGCGGCAAATATAACGAGAATAAAAATGCACAATGAACACTGATATTTTTAACGTGGAAAACCCCTCAAAGAAAGGGTAAAAACCACGGGTCGTCCAGACCAAAGAAATAGCTCCACTATAATCAAATATGGTTACAAGAGAGTCTCAAACAATAAGCACAAACCGTGCCAACAAGCAACCAAAATAATAAAGCACAAACGCTTACAAATTTGAGAAGATGAAGATGAAAATACCCAAACTGCAGCTTCAATGCGAAGCCAATATCTCTCTCCTCAGAACTCGTTTCGAAGATCCGAACAGTGAAAGTGTATAACTATATATCACGAACCTGCTGTCTAAAAACGAAGACGATCCAACGGTTAACGAAACCGGAATCGAAATTTTACGGTGACAGGTTTGAGAAAAACGGGAATTGTTTTCTCTCTTCTTTTCTCTCTCTTTGGTGGCTGCTCTAATCCGAAATTCTCTCTCTCAACCCTAAATTAATCCTCTCCACTTATAATAAGTGAGAAACATAATGGGCTAAATTATTTGGGACTTTATCCACATAGGAAGGGAGCCCAATACCCAACACTTACCAACATTCTAAGTTAGATTAAATCCTCAAACCTGATCCCAATATTATGTTTTGCCGAGACTTAAAAGCATACCATAACTTGTATAAATAATAGCACCCTTTGTATAACTCGCATCTTTTATTAATTTCTTAATCAAAATGTTACCTTAAGAGAGTATGCAGAACTACTCTGTGAGTGTGTAGAACGATTTATGCTTCATGCATTTTATTAGATATGCAAGGAGAATTCCTCCAAGCCCCCTAGCATGCAACTTCAATATCTCTCTTGCTTTATCCTTAACCTTACTTCCACAATCCACTTGAAGAACCAAACACAGTTGCCACAACACCAACCTTCAACATTTCCTGAACAACATTAAGAGTTGCAGAAAATCTCGCAATAGACAGCAAAATCCTCACAGCCCTATCACTTGTCACTAGAAACCCTCAAAATCTTTTTAGATACTATTGCAAGTCCAGCTCCATGTCTCAAAAGTTCAGCTCTTCCTTCATCACATTGACACAAAGATTCCAACAACACAAGCATCATCTCATTTGGTTTCCTTTCTTTACAATCTAATAAAAGTTCTATCAAAACTGAAACTGTTCTTGCTTCAACACTTTTGATTCTGTTTCTTCCCCATGGACACACTTTAAGTAATCCATGTTCCACCAGTCGTGTTGACTACTTGAAGTTGGGACTGAGACTAAACAATGAAAGGGATGGTTTGGACAAAAGTTTGTGAAATTAAAACTGAGACATTATCATGTACTTCAAGGATTTTAATCTGCATTAGTTTGATAGCCAAATGATTTCTGCATTACACTTTTGATGGCTATTAACAAAAAGTGATTGGAACAATAGGCTCATTTAAAGGGTATACTATATACCAAGCAACTAAAGGGATAACATGGTACACTGCAGCAAAGCTCTATCATCACATGGTTCAGAAAATGATCAGACCCAGTATTAGTTTTTGGTAAATAATTTTAGTGTTTAACTCTGCATTCACAATAAGATTGATTTCAATGACTCCAACCTTCCAGTCACACACCAACGACTCCAACTTTGTTAGAATTTTGGGTCACAAATGTAACATTTAAATGTGTTAGGGCCATTATTTGATTAGCCAAAACTAAAGTGGTCTATTTGATATTAATTTTATGGCTAAGGGCAATGTGTCATGAAAGGTCATTGTGTAGATACCATTAGGCAATATTCTAATTTGATGAGGGGCCAAATTAGAAATATTGAAAACTGAGATGTAATTGAAAAGGCAGTTACTTATATGGGTTATGGTCCCCATTTGTAAAGTAACGTAAAACTGGTTTCAGTGTGGCTTTGTCTCTTCATCCCCATCAGAAGAGAATCAAGAAACCCTAAGGTACTCTACAATTTGAATATCACATACCTACAAACCTTCAACGATTCCCAATGGCAAACTCAGGTACGCTTCCATTCTATATTCTCATCTTGAATTCGGGTATGGGTTTATAAGGATCAATTTAGGATTGTACTCATTCTAGATTTCTATATGGCAACAAGTGGTATCAGAGCCACCCATACTTGATTCATGTTTGAATTTTGGGAATTCTTAAAATTAGGGTTCCAAAATTGGGTTTTTTTTAATCTTCCATATGTACGTTATTTTGTTTTGTTCTTGTGAATTATTATTTAATAAATAATTCATGTTCGAAACTTTAGGTCTTATTTTGTTATGTTGTGAATCGTTACATTGTTGTCGGATTGTCGCTGTACATTTGGTTTTGATTCACTCAGTTTTTTAATTCACGCATAAGAATGTATCAGGCAATCGCAATATGTCTTTGCAATTTAGTATGCCATTAATTTACGGGCAATTGTGTTTTTTTTTCCAAGCATATGCAATTCAGCAGGATACATATATTTTAAAGGCAATTACAGTTTGCAATTGATTTTTGCTGCACGTGTATTGACTCTTGATTGATTCACGTTGCATTTTTTTTTGTTATACATATCTATGTTAAATCAATTGCTTTCATTTGGTCAGTGATTTGGTTTGGCAATTTGCATCAGCGATGCATTTTGGTTTCAGTAACACAGAAAGGAACACGGGCAGGCTGTGCTGGTTTGCACAGCAGTGTCCCTTATTTGGTTTAATTTGGTCCAAATTTTGGCTATGGTTTGTATTTTTATACAATAGTTTAACATTTTAAATGAGCTAATTGAATCAAGAAAGTCGCCAAAGTGACCTCTCTTGTCTAGATTGTTCGTAAGAAATGTTAAATGTTTGTGTGTGTGTTTATCCATGCGAGTACTAATTGACCCAAAGGTAGGTTAGTGTTTGGCCGGATTTCAGATGCACCTGTGATGATGAACATGTGATAATTATAAGGTTTTACATGTGAATGATAAATCAATCCAAAGAAGGGTTTATTATTTGACATGTTTTATTATCAATGTTTGATCATTACAACAAGAGTACCACTAGCAATTAATATTACTGTCCAAAGACTTGATATTGATGGTGCACTAGGTATCTTGAGATGGGTTATGCCATTAATTGAACATATTGACAATTGAATTTTTTTTTTTCTGATGTGAGTATATTTATAGTGTTCATTTTGTTCTTTTTCAGCTACTATTGCTTCGATATCTGCTAATCTAAATTCGGTTCCAGTCCTTAGTGGGACAAATTTTAAGGACTGGAAAGAGAACATGGAAATTGTTCTTGGCTGCATGGATCTTGACCTTGCATTAAGGATGGAGCAACCCTCTTCTCCTACGGAATCTAGTACCTCGGAGCAGAGGAAAGATTATGAGAAGTGGGATCGCTCCAATCGTATGAGTCTCATGATCATTAAACGCGGCATTCCTGAGGTCTTTAGGGGTACTATCTCTGAAGAGATAACAAGTGCCAAAGATTTCCTTACTGAAATTGAAAAGCGCTTTGCAAAAAGCGATAAAGTGGAAACAAGTACTCTTCTTCAGAATTTGATTTCCATGAAGTATCAAGGCAAAGGAAACATAAGGAAATACATTATGGGCATGTCAAATATTGCTTCAAAACTTAAGGCACTAAAGCTTGAGCTGTCGGAAGACTTACTCATTCATTTAGTATTACTTTCTCTTCCTTCACAGTTCAGTCAGTTTAAGATATCTTATAACTGTCAAAAGGAGAAATGGTCTCTTAATGAGCTCATTTCATTTTGTGTGCAAGAAGAGGAAAGGTTGAAGCAAGAAAAGAAAGAAAGTGCTCATTTTGTTAGCACCTCTAAAGACAAGGGCAAAAGAAAGAAAACTAATGAGCCCAAGAATGAAGCTGCTAATGGTCCAGCACAAAAGAAACAAAAGTAGGATGATAACTGTTTCTTTTGCAAAATGTCTGGACATGTGAAGAAGAAATGTCCTAAATATCACGCTTGGCGTGTAAAGAAAGGTACATTTCATGCTTTGGTATGTTTTAAGGTCAATTTAGCTTCAGTACCTAGAAACACTTGGTGGGTAGACTTTGGTGCAACTACTAACATCAGTGTTTCAATGCAGGGTTGCCTGAGCTACCGGAAGCCAAATAATGTTGAAAGATACATCTATGTTGGAGATGGCAAGTCGGTGGAGGTGGAAGCTATAGGGCATTTTAGATTATTATTGTGTACAGGATTTTATTTGGATTTGAAAGACACTTTTGTGGTACCGTCATTTAGACGGAATTTAATTTCAGTTTCTTATTTGGATAAATCAGGTTATTTATGTTCATTTGGAAACAATAGATTCAAGTTGTCTTCTAATTCAAATATTGTTAGAACTGGTTCACTTATGTAATATGATAATCTATATTTGCTTGACACTGTAGCTACCTATAGTGAATCCTTAAATGTGGAATCACATGGTACTAAGCGTAAAATTGATAATAACAACTCAGGAGCATTATGGCACAAGCGCCTAGGTCACATCTCTAAAAATAGAGTTGAGCGACTTGTGTCAGATGGAATTTTGGATTTTATTGACTTCACAAACTTTGATGTTTGTGTTGAGTGCGTTAAAGGTAAACAGACCAAAACAAAGAAATTTGGTGCATATAGAGCTACAGCCCTCTTAGAATTGATACATACGGACATTTGTGGACCATTTCCCACACCTTCTTGGAATGGTCAACAATATTTTATATCATTCATAGATGATTATTCTAGATATGCATACTTATTTCTTATACATGAAAAGTCTCAATCATTGGATGTGTTCAAATCATTTAAGGCTGAAGTTGAGAATCAACTCAACAAAAGAATTAAGAGTGTCAAATCTGACCGTGGAGGTGAATATTACGGTAGATATGACGGTTCAGGTGAACAACGTCCGGGGCCTTTTGCCAAATACCTAGAGGAATGTGGAATCGTCCCACAGTACACCATGCCATGGTCACCTAGCATGAATGGTGTGGCTGAAAGACGAAACCGGACTCTTAAGGATATGGTAAGGAGTATGATTTGTCATTCTACCTTGCCAGAGTCACTCTGGGGAGAGGCACTAAAGACCGCAGCTTACATTCTAAATAGAGTGCCAACCAAGGCAGCTGCCAAAACACCTTATGAGTTTTGGACTGGGCGAAAGCCTAGTTTGAAACATTTTCGTGTATGTGGATGTCCAACTGAGGCAAGGCCTTATAGGCCAAATGAAAAGAAATTGGACTCCCGAACAGTGAGCAGCTACTTTATTGGTTATTCTGAAAGATCCAGGGGCTACAAATTTTATGATCCCAAATTAAACTCAATTTTTGAGACGGGAACAACCATATTCTTTGAGGATATTGAGTTTGGGGGGAGAATAAGGTTAGAGACTTTGTTTTGGAGGAAGAGTCGGTAACAATTCCAAAACCGATTCATACAGTTGCTTTTGATGAAGCAAATATGGAACCTGTACAAGACATTGTTGTTGAATCTTCTCCTACTCATGATGATTTGGTGATTCATGAGGAAAAAACTCAAAATCCTCAAGAACAAGTGTTACAAGAACCAACACCTTTGCGGAGATCCACTAGAGAAAGGAGAAATGCTATTCCGGATGATTACATAGTCTTTCTCCAAGAACATGAGGAAAATAATGGTATGATGGAAGCTGACCCAATCAACTTTCGCCAAGCCATGTAGGATTCTAATTCGGAAAAGTGGATTGAAGCAATGAAGGAGGAGTATAAGTCCATGCAAGACAATAAGGTTTGGGAACTTGTCCCATTACCGGAAGGTGTGAAACCCATAGGTTGCAAATGGATATTTAAGACCAAGCGGGATTCTAACGGTAATGTGGAGAGGTATAAGGCACGTCTTGTGGCTAAGGGTTATACCCAAAAGGAAGGGATTGACTTTAAAGAGACTTTCTCTCCGGTTTCATCAAAAGACTCTTTTAGGACAATCATGGCTCTTATTGCACATTATGATTTGGAACTCCATCAAATGGATGTCAAGACGGCGTTTCTCAATGGTAACATTGATGAGACAATCTATATGGTGCAGCCAGAAAACTTTGAATCAGGAAACCCAAAGGATTTGTTTGCAAATTGACAAAATCCATTTATGGACTAAAGCAGGCGTCTCGTCAGTGGTACCACAAGTTTCACGAAGTAATTCTCTCATTTGGTTTTGAGGTGAATGTTGTTGAGGACTGTGTGTATCACAAATTCAATGGGAGCAAGTACATTTTCCTGGTCTTGTATGTTGATGACATACTGCTTGCCACTAATGATATAGGCATGTTGCACGAAACCAAGAGATTTCTATCAAGAAATTTTGAAATGAAAGATCTTGGTGACGCCTCCTTTGTATTAGGAATTCAGATACACCGAGACCGATCTCGGGGTATTCTAGGATTGTCACAAAGGAGCTATATTGAAAAGGTACTTAAAAGGTTTGATATGCAGGAATGTAAACCAGGGGATACTCCAGTTGCTAAGGGAGACAAATTTAGTCTCAGTCAATGCCCAAAAGGAAACTTAGAAATTCAAGAAATGCAAAAGATTCCTTATGCATCAGCTGTAGGGAGTCTGATGTATGCCCAAGTATGTACGCGCCCGGATATAGCGTTCATAGTTGAGATGTTAGGATTGTCACAAAGGAGCTATATTGAAAAGGTACTTAAAAGGTTTGACATGCAGGAATGTAAACCAGGGGATACTCCAGTTGCTAAGGGAGACAAATTTAGTCTCAGTCAATGCCCAAAAGGAAACTTAGAAATTCAAGAAATGCAAAAGATTCCTTATGCATCAGCTGTAGCGAGTCTGATGTATGCCCAAGTATGTACGCGCCCGGATATAGCGTTCATAGTTGGGATGTTAGGCAGATATTTGAGCAATCCAGGAATGGATCATTGGAAAGCAGCCAAAAGGGTTATGAGGTATTTAAAGAGAACAAAAGATTATATGCTCACATATAGGAGGTCAGACCTGTTGGAGATCACTGGATATTCTGACTCTGATTTTGCTGGATGCCAAAATAGTAAAAGATCCACTTCAGGCTATATCTACATGTTGGCTGGTGGTGCAGTTTCTTGGTGCAGTGCCAAGCAAACTCTCATTGCTTCATCCACCATGGCAGCAGAATTTATAGCATGTTTTGAGGCATCTAACCATGGGATTTGGCTAAGGAACTTTGTCACAGGGCTGTGAATTGTGGAATGAATTGAAAGACCACTTAAGTTATACTGTGACAATAAATCAGCCGTCTTATATTCCAACAATAATAGGAGCTCGACCAAGTCAAAACATATTGACATCAAGTTCCTAGTTGTTAAGGAAAGGGTACAAAGTAGAAAGATTTCCATAGAACATTTAGGGACAAACTCCATGATAGCGGATCCTCTTACAAAAGGTCTTCCACCCAAGGTCTTTCATGAGCACACTACTCACATGAGTGTTTTACAGTTTGAGGAATCTTTAGTTTAGTGGGAGTTACTCATTTATGAATTTTGTGGTCTATGTTTGGTATTATTTATGCATACTCTTGTATTTGGATATTTTTTTTTGGTTACTTATAAAGTTTGACATTCAGTTATTTATACTTTGTACAATAAGATCATTGAATGATCTCACTAAAGTAAAGTAGGACCAATTGAAAATTGACATGTACAGGCCACCTTCTTGTGATTTTCATGCTACACATTTCATGATGAATCTATGTCATTTAGTTATGTCAATATTAGTAATCATTGATGGGTTTAGTTATGGTTGTTATAACTTATGCATCACTTTGGTTCTATGTATTGGCATAACTAATGGACGAGATTATTTGGATATGCTTGAAGTATATAATGGCAAATTTTGAGCTCATAAAGTCTAACACGCGTGTAAAGTTACATATGTGACCAGTGGGAGATTGTTAGAATTTTGGGTCACAAATGTAACATTTAAATGTGTTAGGGCCATTATTTGATTAGCCAAAACTAAAGTGGTCTATTTGATATTAATTTTATGGCTAAGGGCATATGTGTCATGAAAGGTCATTGTGTAGATACCATAAGGCAATATTCTAATTTGATGAGGGGCCAAATTAGAAATATTGAAAACTGAGATGTAACTGAAAAGGCAGTTACTTATATGGGTTATGGTCCCCATTTGTAGAGTAACGTAAAACTGGTTTCAGTGTGGCTTTGTCTCTTCATCCCCATCAGAAGAGAATCAAGAAACCCTAAGGTACTCTACAATTGGAATATCACATACCTACAAACCTTCAACGATTCCCAATGGCAAACTCAGGTACGCTTCCGCTCTATATTCTCATCTTGAATTCGGGTATGGATTTATAAGGATCAATTTAGGATTGTGCTCATTCTAGATTTCTATATGGGTAGAAAACATGCGGTTAGGATCAAATCCTTGATTGTTAGAATTCAACAGTTATCCCCATATTTCTTTATTTTGTAATTTAGCTATAGATTAGAGAAGTCACTCACCCATTCCAGACCCCTCATGAGCATTGTAATGGTTGAATTTTAGCAATGAAACCAGATGAATGTAATAAAAAGCATATTAGGAGGAAAATCCTATCCTCTGACTGGTTACAAGATTTGAATGTCCTAATCCAAGGAAAATAATAACATAGTCCATGATGATGCAAATTTAAAAACACTAACACACTAACATTTGCCATTCAAAAAAAAATCATGTCAAAATATGATGCAGATTTAAAAATTTGTCTAGGTACAATGTCCATGAGCCGAGTTCAATCATAAAAATTCAGAACAAAGAGCTGGATCATATAAATTATCAAGAAAATCAGAGTAGAAGTAGAAGACAGTAGTCTTCACTCTTCATGAGCTTCTTTTTACCAAAATAACTCATGTAAGCAATTTTAGTCCATGTTTATGTTTAGGACCCTTGGAACTTTAATATAAGGCTCCTCATAGCTTGGAATTGAAGCGACAATGGAATCTCTGTGATGAATAAAACCACTCCATTAGGCATCATTAGTTGGTTGTACAATAATGTCCAATTTACAAACAATGAATGAACAACTCACATATGTTCAAATGTTTCAGGAATATTGTCACGCAAATTGTTTTCAGTATCTGCTCTGATAGAGGGCTCAATGCTTTGGAGATCAACAGCCTGCAATAGTCCAAACCTGCCAAACAACACAAGTCAATCCAAATAAACCTCAATCTCCATTCACCAGTTTGAAACAAAAAATTAGACCACGGAATATTAATCAATAAATAAATAAAACACAAAATTATGAAACCTCATAATAATAACAATAGTAATATTATAGCCAAATAGGACAAAGGGGTTCTACTTTACCTACCAGCCTATGACCTGCTGAATTTTGGGGCCAAATTCTTCAACCTAAAATAAGATAAATTGTTGTTGTTACTATTGAAATTTTGAAAAGTGGGAGTTTGAAAATAAAATGAAAAAAGGGGAATGAATGAGCTGACCTCAGATGGGGAAACAGAAATTTGAGCTTTTTTTGCCAAACTAGAAACGTCTGAAGGTTGAAGAGAGGAGGAGCAAGTTATTTTTGACGAAAACCTATGACATTGTAACAACTTGTGTTGGATTGGAAAGCTAAAACAACTGCTTCTTCTATGCCACAATCCATTTGATAATGATAATGATGTTCTTCCTCTAAGCAACACTCTGCTACCCATCTTTTCTTCTCTCCAACTTTACTAACCCTTATCCCTCACAACCTCAAAACCCACTCCAAATTCCTGGAAAAGTTTTCAAATGAACCGAACAGATGTTGGGCTTCTTAGTGGGCTTGGGTTCAAACTACCTATGTTGGGCTGTTGCTGGGCAATTTCTGGTTGTGTAATTCACCTCTGGTTTTTTTTATACCCCCACCCCTTCAACCTATACCCTCACATAATTTGATAAACCCAAAATACCCCCCACTTAAAAAATTCACTCGAATTTATCTAATAAGAGATAAATCCGTTTTTCGGGACCAAAAACGGATTTATCTCTTATTAGATAAATCCGTTTTTTAAAAAATAACAAAACGAATTTACCTCAGGTGGGGCTTAAATCCGTTTTGTCATTTTTAAAAGTGGATTTACCTCAGGTGGGGGTTAAATCCGTTTTGTAATTTTTAAAATCGGATCTACCTATTGGGCTGAAAAAATCCCAAATTCATAATCAGGGATCAATACTCCCTAAAAGGGACTTCTTTCGGGATGAAGGGGCTCAAAATCTCAAATTCCATGGTTTACTATTTTTTATTAATTTTTTTAATTTTTCATAATCACCAATAAATCTAAAAAAAATTGCATAACCTTATTTTGATTTTATTAGATTTTTAGTGGTGTTTTTATAATTTTTAGATTAGTTTTGACTCTTTAACGGATTTTTAGTAGTGTTTTTATAACATTTTAAAAAAAAATTAAATAAAAAACAATTATTATTAATGCAAAACGGATTTAACCCCCACCTGAAGTAAATCCGCTTTTAAAAATAACAAAAACTGATTTACCTAATAAAAGATAAATTCGTTTTTGGGACCAAAAACAGATTTATATTTTATTAGGTAAATTGGTTTTTATTTTTGAGCTGGGGGTATTTTCGGGTTTTACAAAATATGTGGGGATATTTGCGTGTTTTCATTAGGTGCGTGAGGGTATAGTTTCAGAGTCTGGGGCCATGGGGGTATAAAAAAAAAAACCTTTCACCTCTTACCCCACTTCATTGCCACCTCCCACACCCCTCAACTTTATTAATTCACTTAAAATGCCAAAACTATTCTTATCCCTATCCCTTGTCTAACCCACACACACCTTACACACCACACTTCACTATCCACCACCCCACCCCACCAAATCTCGTCACCCACCCCATGGGCCACAACCACTGCACTAACACCTCCACTACAACCCAGAACCTCTGGTTGTTCAATCCCAATGGACCACACTCAATATCGCAAAACCTTCGTCAACATAACAATTTTAAACACTTTTCGGAAACTTAGTTTACGAAATACTCTAGACTTATTTTTTTTCCTTAGTTTCAACGTCTGGAGTTATGATTCCGGAAGTGTAATTCAATTACTCATGAAGAAACTTAGTTTCTGCATACCTAACATCTGGATGCCTAATTTAGTTTAATTAAGTTTATGAATGTGTAGCTAAATTGTACTTTTTGAAATTTAATTTTCTGATGAGTATATTAGAAGTGAATTGAAACTCATGATTGAACTTTGTTTCGCGAACAGGTAGTCTGGAAACAGAGTTTCCATAAAGCATTGCATTTGCTATTTGCAGCTCCGACGGACCCGTATTGAACTCATAATGGTTGTGAAGTGGAGAGATGGTGGTGTTGTGCGACATGGCACGACAATCTCATGGTGGTGGCGTTAGGGAAAAGAGTCGGTGCAGTGGGTGTTAATTAGATATTACTTGACGAATTAAAAGTATGGTATTTTGTTTTCATAAACAACAAATTAAAAAATGGTGCAAAATAAAAACTTTTGACATATTGAAGAAAATTATTTGGGAATAGGAAAATTGACAAAAGTGACATTGTTAAGCTGGATATTTTTCGTGATTATCCAAATTTAAACACATAATCTCCATTTTAATGTATGATTTTATGGGAAGTATTTGTCACTCTGTCTTCAGACAAAAAGAATCGGTAGATACTAGGTGAAGGAGGTAGTATTATTGTTTCTCTTTCAGTGAATGAGTATTAATTTTTTTGCTTGTGAATTACATTGGAAAAAACAAACAAAAAAAACTCTGCAACAGTCTAAACGACTAAAAAATGTACCGTAGAGAATCATTCAAAAGCAAGGCTCCCATTTCAACATAAGAGAATTTCTTTCTACAGTGAATTAATGACCTCACACCATCTATAGCGAGGAAATCAACACAAGCGTTCATCTCACGAGTATAATCAACACATTGATGCTTATAATCTAAACAATTCACTTGGTTGCTATATTCCAAAACATCGATGCATGTATTCCTTTTCAGGCAAGCCTCTCCAACTGAGAGTGGGTGCTTTGAAGCCCTTCCTAGAAAGTGGGTGAAATTTTACACTCAGTTACGTGGACTCTAGACCATTTTAATTTAATAAAATCCTACTCATCAAACTATAGACATCAATAATCTAAGGATATGGGGTAGGTCATTTTATTGTAGAAACTATGTAAACTATATCGGTGTGCGTGTATGTATTTTCTTATGATTACAATGGATTATACCCTCAATTTCGTCCTTACACTCTATCACTTTATTTTTAGTTTGATCCATGAATTATAGAAATACAATAAGTAGTCCCTAAACTATTTTAAACCTATCAAATTAGTCCCTCAACTATCAATCTATCATTCTCTCTCTTATTTTGAGATCATTTAAGAGACTAATTTGATAGATGTAATATAATTTAGAGACTGTTTATTGCATTTCTATATATAGTTCAAGGGCCACATTAAAAAGAGAATGATAATATAGAGATCAAATTGACATCTACTCCATAAAAATGTGGCAAAGAAATTACCTAACCGTGTGATGTTGTGTTAAAAGCGTTTGTTTACTTTATGAAAAGTGCAATCCACTAGGAATAATTTCCCAAAAGGTTGCAGTTCTTGAAAATTTTAAAGGCCAGCCAACCAAGAAGTGTGTGCCTAATAAAGTTACAAATATTTGTGATTTTGCTTCTGTGTGTGCATCACTTTCAGCACCAAGTTGACACGGAATTCGTGGGCTACCAAAGAAAACCCTGAAAAAGTAGCTCTCTCTCACATTAAGAGGCGATGGTACTTAATGGTCCTTATCTCTAAAGCACCATTCACAGTTGACCATGTAGCTAGATTTGGTTCCTGAACTTGGCTTTCATTTACGTGCCTACCCTGTCTGTATCAGAGGGAGCCACTATCTATGTTGTTGCCACTTATCCTGTTATGCTCATACCTCAATTAATGGTGACACATGAGCATGATGTAATTTATACTACTTTTGTTAAGTGAAAATTTAGGTAGTGCATCTTTTTATGTTTGTTGGGTATCAAAGATGTTTTTCTATTCTACTTTTGTTATTTCTACCTAACAATATTGGTACAGAAGAGAGTGGAAGTCTTTTACGGATAAATATACATACAATACTTAAAAATAAAATTAGAGAGACAAAATTAAGGACGAAAAATAGAAAATATATATCTTACTCCGTTATTAGATTTTGTGACACTAGAATTAACAGCAAATTTCAATTTTCCGTCACTAATCACTAACTTAGCATTTTGTATTAGTGATAGTTTCTTACAAAAATACAAATTTGTATAAGGAATGATACAAAGAATACGTGTTAGCAACACTTCCTTTTAGAAATATTGTACGTGGTTGTCATGGCATAAGTTAATGATACCTAAATATATTTGGTGAATACTTTGATATTGAGCTTTGTAGGTGTTATTTTGGTATGTTTGCATGAATAAGTTTTTGGATTAGTTACAAGAAGAAGGGAGGGAGGGAGAGGGAGATTTAAATCTAAAAACAAGAATCAAGAATCAAGATACCTATTTTTATGGTTTTGAGTTTTAGTTGAAAACTATTTTGATATTAAGAAAAAAAAAACTATTTCAACTCCATTTTACTTGAACATGTTTAGTTTTCAATTTTGATTTTCAAAACCTAAAAAGACAACTTAGAATCACCCCGAATGAGGCCTTAATTACACAACTTATAATTTTACAATTCTGAATTTCTAATTGTAGACTAAATAAAAGAGAAATACGGAAAGTAGGGGTAATGATTTTTGAAATACGGAAAATAGGGGGACCAAAATTGTGGAAAAAAAGTTGGGAGACTAAAATCGTTTTTGGGTGATAATAGGGGGACCAAAAGTGTAATTAAGCCTAAAAAAATTTCTTACGCAGTGAGTTAAATTCATTGATGCCTTTCATGAAGGCAACTAAGTAACTTTTTTGGATTCGTAGACAAAGTGATAAATGTCATCTGAAACTCACACACAACTGCGAGGTCTCGAACTCAAGTGGAGATATTAAAACTAACAATTTCCACATTTGTAACTCCAACTAAATAATGGATGCATTGCAGAGTATCGTCTATCCTTAAATTGTGGTTTCAACTTTTTTATGGAGTTCTTACTTTTATTTCTATTTCCCCCTTCTTTAATATTTATGCGCTTATATTCCTTGTGGTTTCTCAGTTTTGATCTTGTTCCTTAATGGTTGGGCTTAAAGCACCTTAACTTATTCCGACAAAAAATTATGAATTAAATCGAATCTAATATAGCCATACTTTTTTTTTGAATATAAATATAGCCATACTTTTAATTTGGGGAGTAACAGCCAAGGAAGAAACATTTTTAGTTAATTAATTAACTTAGACAATTTATCAAACAAATGATTGACAATTTATCAAACAATGATTATGATCATTTTAGAGACATGAGTCCGGCTAATTGCGACATTTATTTTGTATATGCCTATACATTCATGTATAGTCCCCCATTTTGTCTTTGTCAAAGGATTGCACAAAGATATGAGATCTTTATATTTATTTTGGTTATAAAAATCTAGTTGCAAATGACCCCGTGATGCAGAAAAATATGAAATAACATACTTTTTTAATTAAAGAACTTGATATGATGAAATAGCTTTATACGTTGATAGATCGAAATTGAAAATGACCTTTGATAGTAATGTAGGAATCATTTCTAATGACATCTCTAATTATATATGATATATAGGTGATTACATATGCAAATGAAGCCAAACAGTTTGTACATAAAAAACATTGCTACTGATCAATATATACTTTTTTGGATTCTTTTTGTCTGCAGACGGTAGATGTGTCAATTTTGGTCAAATTCAACGAGTCAGTTCAATAGCTCACTGTTTTTGGTCGGGCTAAACTCATTAAATAGAGGCTCAAAAAAGAAATGAGTCGTTTTCGCCTAGTCCAATTGGCTTATGGGCCATATTAAGCCCGCTTTTTATGCTTTTTTGAACACTTTTTATGGTTTCCTTCGTTAAAAGTTAGAATGGTTACGTTAGATTACAAAAATCACAACTTAGTAAACAATTGGGCTGGTCAAGCCCAACCCGATTTTGCGCTTTGGTCTAGTGGTCTAGACAATGTTGAGTGGCCCAATTTGACAGTTCTAGCAAACGAAGTGGCAAACACCACCCGTAAATCCACACATGTAAAGTAAAAAGTTTGATTCAAAATAAGTAACCACAAAAAATATTCAGCTTAACAATGTCGATTTTGTCAGTTATGTTAGGCCTTAAAGACTACTTTTCGAATTATGGATTGAAGCATCGCTTCACTTCCCGAGAAAAAGGTGAGTCGCAAGTGGATGTCCCAACTCCCAAATGAAGAATAAGTCCCGTTGATTTAGGAAAAACCTTGAAATGTTTTATGGCAGCTTGGCCCGCCACAACTCGCGAGAAGAAACATTAAAAATTATTTAAAAAAGTTAAGAACCAGGAGAAAAATTTAAAAATGTAAACTTGGCTGCCCAAGGTGGGCTAGCCAGCTGTGGCTTGCTAAGTTTGGTGGGACGGGCTACAATGGATTGATAGGCAGAGAGCGTCAACCCAATCCTTCATTTTTTTTTGGTAAACCAAGGTATCATCCACACGCAACTGTAAAGACTAATCATTCGTGGTAACAGAGATCCATTTAAGGGATTGACATCTCCCAACAAATGTTTTTTTAATACGCACCCGCCAGAAATCGAAACAGAACCAAATGATTAAGAAACTCAAGTATCTAACACTTCTGTCACATCATGTTGGTACCTAATCTGTCATTGGGCCGAGTAGACTGGCAAAACAAATTAATTATAAGTAATTACTTTAATTATACCTTTATCCATATTTCAAACTGTATTTTTTGGCTTAATAATCTTTTTTGTCTCTATAATTTCACCAATGTATGGTTTTAGTCCATGTTGTTTAATCTGCTTAAATCAAATCTCCGTACTTTCCCAAAGCACATTTGGTTCTATAGTTTTTTTTATAACCTTAAAATTATTGTCAGAAGGAGCATGAGTCGTACTCCAATCCGTTTATAAGATATTGCAAATCAAGACAGTAGAATCCAAATACAAATCATGTCGAAATACAGGCAAGAGTGATAATACACTAATTAGAAAATAAAATTCCAGACCCTACTAAATTTACTGACATCCATATCCACGATCTTATCTTAATTAGATCAATTATGAATCCTAAATTATATAGTAGTATGCCAAATCATTTGGCACACCTTTTTTTTTTTGACAATAGCACACCTTTTTCTTATTCTTAGCTTTAGTCGGTCCTTCTATACACATTATGGTCAAAAAAATATGAAGCGAAGACAACCAAACATCCAAACCAACTGAAAAGTGCTAGTGAGAGACAAATCACACAAGGAGGGCGAGAACCAAGCGGGCCGGCCCAGTGGCCCAATTATTTGGTTGGGCTGGGCTCAAAAAAGAGATGTCCAAAAACAACGCTAAGTTTTTTGGCCCAGCCCAATAGGCCGATCATATATATGGGCTGAGTCGGGCTGGCCCGTGGGTCGGTGGACAAAGCGTTAATATATTATTTATGGTGATTTGTAAATCCAAAACAGATTTAAATTGGCTTTGTTTGAGCCAAAATAGATTTAATTATCTTATGTATACAGTATGTTACTTCCAAAATATTGTCTTTATGTATGTTGTTCATTTGTAGAAAAAAACTATGGTTAAAATTCTAAAAGTTCAATGGTTTGTGGCCTATTGGGCTGGCCCAGTGGCCCATGGGCTGATGTTGGGCCGGGCTGAACCATAAAATACGCAGCCCATTAAAATATTGGGCCGGCCCAACCCAACCTACAAACGCTATTTGGCCCTATGGGCCGGGCCGGGTCGGGCACTTGTTGATTAGTCGGTCGACCTAGCATTCCTAATAGATGATTGATCCCATTTACCCCATATATGTAAAACCCTGAATTAACGCCTATATCCAAGAAGTCATGCCTAATAATCTGCCTATCAGCTATATAGCCTTAGTATCACCTCATTATGGCTGGAAGGTCTAATTTTGTATTATATAGACCAACACCCTTTGAGGCTAAGGACAGATTCATTGAAATATACACACTTTATTCGAGCTCAAGTTTTGAATCAACCGAACAAGTTGATCTGATTGCCTTGTATTCAGGGTTGGGTTGGGCTCCAAAAACATAGACCCAAAAAGAACCAAAACATTTTGGCCCAGCCTAATTGGCCAATGGGCCAAACTAGATCTGTCTTTTTATGCTTTTTTTGGGGGGAAAATTGTGCTTTTCTTTGTTAAAAATTGACTGGGCTGACCCACTGACCCAGTTTTTTGGTTAGACTGGGCTACAAAAACACAGCCCAGTAGATAATTTCGCTGACCCAACCCAACCCCTTTTGTACTTTGGCCTATTGGGCTGTCTCGGGATGGGCGACCCAGTTTAACAACTCCATCGATAGTACCATATGTACCAACCATTGACATTTTTTTAAAAAAAATCATGAGAAGTAAGAGGAATGTTCTTTGTTAACTAACTAACTTCAACGACAGAGTAATCCTAACTGACTCTTTAGATTCAATAAGGACTTAAATGATTAAATCTAATTATTATCTTAGTAATAGACAGCACATATCGACAATGAAATACAAAACAGCATAACACACTGGCATTTGTGGATCCACTTAGTTGAACAAACCGTTAAGTGGCCTTATCCCAGCTATATATGAAGGAGACAAATAAAACAATAAATCATAACCCTAATATTGATGAACAACTCCTTATATATCAAGGTTGAACATTGATGGCCTCTAACGGGTTCTTGGCTTTTGGTTTCCTTACAAAAATTTATCCTTATCTAACTGTCCAAAGACAACTTTGTCTAGAGCAACACGACCCTTAATACTATACAAAATGTTACTATTGTCTAAATTATCACTTTTGGATCATCCTCTCACTCATGTCTTTTAGCATACACGTAAGTTAAAACCTTATAACCATCTAGTTTTTACTTTGATTGGACTTTATTAAAAAAAACAAAATTCTACCGTTTTAAACCTTAATCCAAAGCTTATATGTCCCCTCGTCACAAAATCAAATCACTTGTTCTATCTCAATATTCTTGTCCTTTTAATGAACAATTTTTTTGTTGAAGATATGCATCATTTAAAACGAAGATATATATGTGATATATACAACTATATAATATAATTTTTGTAAGCCGGTCGATGTTAAATCTTTTTTGTCCCTCCAAGAGTGGCTTAGGACAGTGCTGATTCAAAGCCTATAAAAGGCACCACAAAACCAATCGTACAAACCCCTCTCTAATCTATCCCTTTCAATAATTCTAAGTCTTCTCTTCTTTCTAATCATTCTCTTTTTCTTGAAACAAACACAAAAGAGAGAGAGAGAGAGAGAGAGAGAAAATATGTGTCAACTAAGTTCTCAACTCCCTTGCAATTGCAAAGGCAATTCAAATCATGATGAGTATCTGGTAGTTACAATCAAAGAACCAAACAACAATGATAACAACATGATGACCAATCCATTGATCAAAAAACAAGCATCCATAGAAGAGATTGAGAATCCAATTACAATGCAAAGCAACAAAACTCATCTTAAGAGTGCTTACAAAGAAGTCATTTCCATATTCAAAATTGCTCTCCCTATGATCCTCACAGGTCTCTTACTATATTGCCGTTCAGCAATATCCATGGTCTTCCTCGGTCGCCTAGGCGACCTCGCCTTAGCCGGTGGCTCGCTAGCTGTTGGTTTCGCTAACATTACCGGTTACTCAATCCTCTCAGGTCTAGCTGTAGGAATGGAACCAATTTGTGGACAAGCCTATGGTGCAAAAAGATTCACCCTCCTTGGTTTATGTTTACAAAGAACCATTCTTTTACTCCTTTTCGCTTCAATTCCAATATCAATACTCTGGCTTTACACAAAGCATATCCTTCTATTATGTGGTCAAGAAGAAGCTATAGCTACACAAGCACAAACATATCTTCTTTATTCCATTCCTGACCTCTTAGCACAATCTTTTTTACACCCTTTAAGAATTTACCTTAGAAGCCAATCCATAACCCTTCCCCTCACCCTTTGTGCTACTTTAGCTATTTTTCTTCACATACCAATAAACTATTTTTTTGTTTCTCACCTTAATATGGGAATCAAAGGTGTAGCTTTAAGTGGTGTGTGTACAAATTTCAACCTTGTTGCTTCTTTAATTCTTTACATAGTCTTCTCAGGTACACACAAAAAAACATGGGGAGGTTTTTCTTTAGAATGTTTCACACAATGGAAACCACTTCTAAATTTAGCTATTCCAAGTTGTATTTCTGTGTGTCTAGAATGGTGGTGGTATGAGATCATGATTTTGCTATGTGGATTATTGATAAATCCAAGAGCAACTGTTGCTTCTATGGGAATTTTAATTCAAACAACTTCTTTGCTATACATTTTCCCATCATCAATAAGCTTCAGTGTATCAACTAGAGTTGGTAATAAACTAGGTGCACAAAAAGCATCAAAAGCAAGACTTTCTGCTATAGTAGGACTATCTTGTAGTTTCATATTGGGTGTGTCAGCTTTGGTTTTTGCTGTGATGGTTAGAAACATATGGGCCAATATGTTCACTAAAGACAAAGACATAATTACCCTTACATCTTTAGTGTTACCTATTGTAGGACTTTGTGAACTTGGTAACTGTCCACAAACAACAGGATGTGGTGTACTAAGGGGAACTGCAAGGCCAAAAGTAGGAGCAAATATCAATCTTGGTTGTTTCTACATTGTGGGAATGCCTGTGGCTATATGGTTAGCTTTTTTTGTTGGGTTTGATTTTCAAGGTTTGTGGATTGGTTTGTTGGCAGCTCAAGCTTCATGTGCATTGACTATGTTGTTGGTTTTGAGTCAAACGGATTGGGATGGTGAAGCTAAGAGAGCTAAGAAATTAACTGGAATAGTTGTTGATGACAGCAAAGAAGTTGATGCTGAGAAGCCACTTAAAGCTGAAATTAAGGAAGATTCTTAATCATTAGCTGACTAAGGTTAAGATAAAACAATCATGAGTTTAAGTCTAACTTTGATTAATCTTGGTTTCTTTTTTTCGAAGGAACAAAAAAAAATAGATATAGAGAGTGAATTTGAAAAATCTTCTAGGAATTTGTACTTTAGCTGCTAGGGGATAGAGGGTAGGGTAGAGATAGAGACAGATTAATAGGATGATCTTGTTTCTTTTTTGTTTAATTTTAAATCACAGGGGTGGATTAAGGAATTTAACTACAATAATGTTGCTTGTGTATATAAAAAAAAATTCAAGGTAATTTTCAACACATCACTACCATTTATTTCTCTTAGATTCATCACCAGCATTCGTTCACAATTGTCTATTTTCAACTAATTGAAGTGGACGTTATGTATAACTGTATAACTAATATTACTTATTTAATTGTATATTATTAATATTAATATGAGTTTAACTAGCATGCATTGTCAGTGTAAAAAAAATTATACTGTCAACTAATTAAAAACTATTTTATAAGTGATTTTAAAGGTAGTCGAAATGAAATCAAACAATTTTTATGAAGTGTTTTTTTGTGATTAATCAATATTGTAAAAGAATGCTACATCGTCAATATATAAATTAAATCTTATTTGTATTGGGAAAACAGAATAATTCAAGTTTTTGAAGCGCATGTTATATTAATAAGGATATCGGCAGTGTAAACAAGTTTAGTTCGGTTGTTTAATTATATTCATTGTCTTGTTGCAAAATAAACAAGTTTTGAAAAAAATAATAGTACAGCTTCGTGAAATAAAATCAGATGTCAAAGTAGTGTATATTTTTTTAAAAAAAAAATGGGAAGGGGTAAATTTATTAATCAAATCAAAGCCGTACTAACGACCATTTTACAACTGTCGCGAGGGGATTCGAACTCAACACTTTGAGGATATAATGCTAGCTCTTACCACTGAGCTAGCACCTGAAAGTACGGTGTCTATTTATATTGTTGAAAAACATGGCATCCATGGAAATTAGAGAGAAAATTCTAAAAGTCTATTATACTAAAATTGGTAAAAATATTACTAATGAGAAAAAGATAATTACAAATGAGTGTACCATCTACCTTATATACTAACTAACTAATGGGCCTTAATATCTAATGACATTTCTATCTAATGGACCTTACTAACCAACTAATGGACTTACTACTTATATTTTAACAGCCGCCCGCAAGCTGGACAGTGTTCACAACACTTCCAGCTTGAGATAAGCAATACAAAGATACTATAAAAGTAAGGAAAATAAAAAACAATCTTCGAATTGGTAGTAGTTGAGGTGCATAGCTCCTAGAAGTCTTCGACCAACTATCGGGCCCCTTCAAGCTTCTTCCAGCGTCTCCACAACATTCACTCCAAGGAAATCAACAAACTCCACTCTTAGGCATAACCATCCAAGTGTCAAAGAAGTCATCAAAAGCTTAACCATCGAATAGAAACCACAACTCAAGGTTTATCCACTCGGAGGAAGCAACAAACCAACACTTAACCATCAAGCCAAAACCACAACTCAAGGCTTAATTACTTGAAGGAAGCAAAATGCTTAACCACCATAAGGCAGAAGCAAATATCAACAAGGCCATAGGGCCAAAGGCTTAACCACCATAGGGTAGAAGCAAACATCAACAAGATCACCATCACTACCAAAAACCACAATCCAACTATTGAGAATACGAGATAGGCAAAATGCTATTAAGCCAGTAGACTTCAAACAAAGGAACAAGCCATTGTAGTGAGAAAACCTGTAGACCAAAACACAATCCAAGTAATGCAACTTGTCCAATTTGGCCACCATTTAAGACTTAAACCATTAATCCAAATTCGACATATGAAATCTCTTTTCAACAAGTAAAGGAACCTCTATCCTCCGAATTAGGCTGAACCAGCTCCTAGAGGGAAACAACAACATGCTTATTCTAAGATTAAAAAGGCAACTCCAAGCACCACACGAGACCGTGGCACTTGCAAAAATTCTAAGATCAAAGAACACCACCAATACAATGGAAGTTCCCTTTTTGTAAGATTAGGATAACTCCAAGCACACCCTCCAAACCATAGCAAGCTGTCCCCAAACCAATTTCCTGATCCCACATGATTTCACTCCACAAGCAGCCTCAAACCAGAAATTGCAGACATACAATTGATATTCTCAATTCACTTTGGCATCACCCCTTATTAAAAGGAAGCCAAACAGTTAACCTCGCTTGAATGAGCAATAAGGTACTGAACAAGCTTGGTGACAAATGGTGTTCCAAGATCCCAAATAAGTAAATATTGATCATCCCCAACAGAACCAAACAAATCGTCATGTCTCAAATGCCAGCCCACATTTCCACAATTCAAGTTGTGTCCAAACATATAAGTGCAATGCAAAAGAAAACGTGGTATTGTTACATATAAAATGATACCAAGAAAACGTGGCTAGGGGAGCATCAGATACGGCAAACAATACAACAAAGGCACCACATAAGATTGCTATCACAATGTTGAAAATCACAAGTAATGTCTCAGAACCATATTTTACCAGTCCTGAGTTTTTCAAGAACGTGAGCTTCTCCAGATACCCAAGACTAAACACATGTTCTTGTACTAAACCCATAACATCTAAGTTCTACATCCTTGACCATCAGAGCAACTCAATTAAAGGTTGGGAACAAATACTACATAAAGAAATAGAAAACCAACAATAAAACCCACATTTTGCCATGTGAACTCTACAAAAAGTACATTCCACAAACAACCCCCAATTTCGTTTGCAACATAAAATGGTCAATTTCAAAGTCAGAGTAAGAATAATCTCACATTAAAAACTAAATCTTGAGGATCTGAAGCTTTGTTGAGAAATCAATAACAACCCAATCAATCTGAGAAGAAGACCCTTGAGGCTGTTGATGCAAGACTGAAGGCGGCAGAAAACTGAAACGCAGAAACGACTGCTCCACGATTTAGGTCAAAGCGAAAAACAACCCACGAACAGCAATCCAAAATCAAGGATCGATTAAGGAAAGGCGAAGCAAAATCAGAGAAAACAAAATCGCAATCACTGCTGCACCTCAAGCAAATCGTAACAGTATCGGAAACGAACATGAAAGGAGAATGATTAAGCAGAATTGCACAAATTGCAAGCAAAATCGAAACGTAATCGAGGGACGATTCCAAAACGAAATCGAATCAAGATCAAGGAATGACTCAAGGAAACGAAATCAGTGTAAGAAAACGCTGAAATGCGTTAAATCACAATCACATTTGCGAAGAAATGCAGAAAACGCGAGGAAGAAGAGAAAGAAAATAGGTGAAATAAAGGTGAAATAGATCAGATGCAAACACAAAAAAACAAAACAAAATGAAGGAAAACTAATAAAAAAATATGAATGCATTTACGGAGGATACCATGTTTGCTCTGATATCATGTTGAAAAACGTGGCATCCATGGAAATTAGAGAGAAAATTCTAAAAGTCTATTATATTAAAATTGGTAAAAATATTACTAATGAGAAAAATATAATTACAAATGAGTGTACCATCTACCTTATATACTAACCAACTAATGGGCCTTAATATCTAATGGGCCTTACTAACCAACTAATGGACTTACTACTTATATTTTAACATATATATATATATATATATATATATATATATATATATATAAATGATTGGAGGAGGAAAGTGGAGCATTATGGATTCATATACACAATACTTGTGTTTTACACTTTTACTGCTAGTTCTCTCAAGGCCTATGAATAAACTAGCATATTAATACACTTATTAAAACACACACACACACATATTTATATATATATATATATATATATATATATATATATATATATATATTTGTGTGTGTGTATGTGTGTACTAATATATTAATAAAACAATATGAATTATTAAAAGAATAATTATAGGAAAAATAACTTTTAGGATATAATGAATGCTGAAAAATAAATAAATCCAAATCTCACATTGACAATGTCTAAAAATAGCTTATAAAGCGTTGATAATTCTCGTCTAATAAGATGATTTGTTGGGGTTGAGCTATATCCAAAATTTAACATGATATCGTAGTCTATCATAGTTTCTTTATGGGGTGCCCACCATATCAGTCACGATGGTTTATGGATTTGAGTTAGGCTTAACATTATAGATTTTATGGCGCCCACCATATTATTTACAATGGTTTGTCAGTTTGAGTTAAGTTTAACATTTTAGATTTTTTACTTTAGAGCCCCCACCAACATCGACATTTCTCCTAGAATGTTGCTTCTATCGTGCCTCAAACCATAGTGAGCTCATGCCCCTTGCATGTTACATAATAGAAAGAGTCAAAATTAGTAAATATAAGACAATGCCACAATATGATCCATTGATTAGGTCAACTTCCTAGCATAAAAAGAGAATGTCAACATGCTCACTGCAAAAAGACCATACCACCTCTGATCTGGTTCCAACCACCCCACCCACCCCCCGGCGCGTCGAACCACAAACCTACCAGATCCACCAAATCTGTTTTCTTTGACGGTTCCTCACCTCCACTCCTTCGTTTTGCTTCTAGAGCCACACTCCTTTGCCTCTCCTCCCCACTTGTTATTGTTTACTAGCCTTTTCTCACCCTATTTTCTTTGGCTCCTCAGTTTCAAATCAAAAGCCCTCGGGGTCATTTGGCCTTCAAATACGAAAAGTCTCGACTTTTCGTCTTTCCTCCCACACCAACTACGTGGATTTCTTGTTATATTCTTTGTGGAGCCTCTTATTTTGCTCAATAGTTGTGCTTGTTCTGTGGTTGCAGCTTGGTTACAATGGACATTAACCATAGCTTGCTTGGGGTTACAGAGGTATTGGTTGCTACTGTTACAGAGGGGTTTTTTGGTCTTTACTTGCATTAGATTGGAAAACCTTGGTTGGCCCATTGGGTCTTGTTTTCAGTTTTTTAATTTCTCTTAGTTGGTTGTGCTGACTGTGTACTTTAGTGCTCCTTATGCTTAATGTAATTTCTTAGGAGTTCATTTTAGGCCTGTCTATTTACCCTTGTAGGTTGGTATGATGCTTATTTTTTAGCCTTAGTTTACATTTTGCGTAATATTTTGATGGCATTTACCTGTTATCATTGAAATATTGCATTATTGAACAAAAAAAATATTATGCCAACTCACTGGCTTACTCTAATTTGGCTGACTAAGACCGATTCATACCAATTACACAACCAATTACATCGCTAGTCCATTATGCCTCAAAAACTTTTACTGCTAGGCAGGGGTGGATCCATCCACATCACTGGGTCAACAGCACACCCTAAAAAAATTTAGCACCAATAATTCATTAAAACGTTTTTTTGCACACCCTATATACACCTAAACCCCTAATTTTGAACTATCCAATGCACCACAGTCACACAATCACTCACACTCCCACACATTTAGTTTTGCACCATTTCAATGCCCCTAATTTCAATTTATATAAATATATTAAAGATTGTTTTCATTATATTTTTAGTAGTGCGTGTTTAATTTTTTTTACTTTTTTACACCCCTGGCTCAATATCCTAGATCTGCCAGCTGCTAGGATAGTCTCCATTTTAGAACCCATGAGCTGACAGATAGGGTCCTTTTGATTTGCAAATAGGATAGTACTGGACTGGACAGGACAACACTGAACAAACTTTTGTCTAGTACATTGTTTGGTGAAAAATGGACAGCACAAGCAAAAAAAAAATTACTATAATTATCTTTCTAATGTTTATAATGATTTTATATAACATATATTATAATGTAATTAAAAAATTATAAAGAAAAACGTACGTTGGAGAAGATGGAAGAGAGAGAGAGAGAGAGAGAGAGAGAGAGAGAGAGAGAGAGAGAGAGAGAGATGAGGGAGAGAGGTTATAAAATGGGAAAATACAAAAGAGATGAGAGATAGAGAGGGGTAGAGAAAGAGAGATGAAGAGGATAGGCCGTGAAATGAAAAAGTATTAAAGAAGTAGAGGAAATGATAGAGAATAATGGGAGAGAGAGAGAGGGAGAGAGAGAGAGAATAGAGGAGAGAGAGAAAATTAGTGAATAAGAAATAAGAATAATATTTTGGTTTTTTTTGAGTGATAAGGAAATTGTACTGTGAGACACAAAGTTGCACTGTGATTTTGTGAGGTACAGGAGTTTGGGACTTTGTCCGGTCCCTTGCCCTCATTTTACCCTCAGTACTGTAAACAATTTTCAAATCAAACAGAGTACAACTGGAGTTGTCCAATCCAGTCCCTTACTGCTTAGCGAATCAAATACACCCATGATGTGTTTTTATCCAATATTGCTTTAAATATAAAATGCAATCAAAAAGCTTTGATGTTTCAAGGGCACACAAGGATTTGGCGACAAAATAATTATAAGACTACAAAGTTGGATAATAAGTACTGATGAAAGATATAGTACCACTATTTGACATTAAACAAAGACTCTAAAACATTAAGCTGGCAATTAAGCATGGAACAATCTAAATGAACAAAGGACGGAAAAGTTGTCACACCAAAATAAGTTTCAGAGCTTTATCGCCACTACACTAAAGCAATTTGCTGAAATTAAATCTAGTCCTGTCATGACCCGGTTATACAATCAGTCGGCCCTTCAGGCTTTTTTCATCAAGGACTAAAGAACAACGACTGAAATCATTCTTCTGCAGGAGGTGATTGGCTGCATTATTACAAATGTACACAATTAAAACTACGATAAGAACACACGGATTTAAAAAAGGCAGAATATAATAAACAATAACAATTAAAACTCCAACAAACTACTCTATGCAAACCTGCGGTATTGTTCATGCATGGGACTTTCAGGACCACGATAGTTGGGACTGTCCCTGGGTTCAGGAATAGTATTTGGGCTCCCTCCATAACCATTGTATGGGCTAGAGTTCCCTTTTGCATCAGGACTAGGTCTAGAGCCATGGCCATTTTCAGGGCTAGCCTTCACAGTATCATAAGGACTATGGCCAGAGCCACGATCATTTTCAGGGCTTGAATCCTTTATTTCTCCAGGACTACGGGAGGGAGATTGATCAGCTCTCGCTCGCTCCTTGTGATACGGACTGCGGTTGGTTTCATGTTCAGGATCATCCCTGACTCTTCTATATGGACTGGGAGAATCCTTCACTTCTCCGGGACTACGGGAGGGAGACTGGTTAGCTCTCGCTCGCTCCTTGTGATACGGACTGCGGTTGGTTTCACGTTCAGGATCATCCCTGACTCTTCTATATGGACTGGGGCTTCTACGCCCATAAGCAGGACTACCTCTCTCTCTACGATGAGGGCTTCTACTACGGATGCGACCATGCCCATAGTCGGGGCTACTCCTTTCCCTCTTATATGGACTACCCCCACGACCATAATCAGGACTACCTCTTTCTCTACGATAAGGACTGGGTGATCGCCTTCCATCATGGCTTCTGTCGCGTGGACGATCATGGCCTCTTTCTGGGCTATGCCCATTTCGCCTATCATCATCATCTTTGGCAGCAAATTCTACTGAAATAACCCGATCCAATAGCTTGCTGCAAATAAGGATTTGAAAAGAATTCAGGATCCTATTCCAGTTGCAAACCAATTTACAAAAACAAGTAGTGAGGGTCAAGTTGCCAACAACTTAAAATCAAGGGACATTCATCATGATCATAATAACATTACATTTGCCCGTACAAACTGACTAAAGGACGCAGGTATAGAGACATACCAAACCATACCCAAAAAGTTAACAATGATCATGTGACTAGGATCCAATGCAGTGATAGTTTCAAAAAACGAAAAAATCTCGACCAAAACTCTTCATTTCCTGCATAAAAGAAACTTACAGATACACTGAATTACCTCATATTTGTAGCTTCCAGTGCTTTGCAAGCATCATCCTCTGTTTCATACTGAACAAAGGCAAAATTCCTTCTGATTCTCACACTGACAATTTTACCATACGGCTCAAAGTGCCTCTCCAAGTCCTTTGTTCTGGTATTGAATGTATCAAAATTAATTACAAATAAAGTCTTTGATGGTCTCCCATTAGCTGAAGATCTTCTTGAAACAGCAGGCTTTCTGATGGCAGTGCCACGGTCATTCTGCAACACAATGCACTCAATAATGATAAACATAGCAGGAAAAACAGTATTCTAGCAAAAAAAAACTACTAATGATGCACTTACCTTTGTCCATTCTACACGAAGTCTGCGTCCCTTTCGTCCAAATTCTGCACGATCAAGAGCACGAATTGCATCCCCGGCATCTCTTTCATCTTCCATATAGATAAAAGCAAATCCTGCAAACCAGTAAACATTTTTACAATTTAGTATCATCATTTATCATAAAACTTAAAATAGACAATTCAGTAAATTAGTTCAATGAACACTTCCTTTGTGATGCAACAACCGACCCTTCTGATATGCAAAAACAATCTCAACACTAACATCTTCTTGGAAATTAAAATTTTGGTAAACCTCGTTATTTCTAAAACTAATTTGACTAACAGAAATAGTAACAGACCTTGAGTAATAAACAAATTGGTGTCAAGAACAAGAATCCAAAAGTGTAGGTCTCATGGTGGGTCAGTGGAGAGTGAGTGCCTTCTCCATCTATTCTGCTGCCTCTGCTGTGAGGTTGGCGATATTTCAACCTCGAAACATGTCCAAAAGTGAAAGCGGGCGGAAGGCATGAAAATTGAAAAGCAAGTGTGACTGAGGAATGCGTGGAATTGTGCCATTGCAGATCAAATTGAACGGTTCTTCATTAAAAGAAGATGTATCACAGGCAGGAAACAGGTTCCTGAAAAAGCCCATCCATTAGCTTGAAAGTCAATGGATATGCCATGATAATCCTGCGCCAAAGAAAATGTTGAGTATGGGGGTTGATGCTTCAAAAAACATGATTTGTGACTTAAAGATATCTTGAACCCCCAACAAATGCTCAACAAGGTGCCATACACCAAGGTCCAACTCGTGAAATTGAATCGCTGAATATGGAAGATATAGCTGATGAATCACAGGTTGGGTGGCGCCAAACATCGGACGACGTCTCTGATGCTGCTCCATTACTGCTGGATGTCATGAAGGTTTAATTGCAAATTTGCATCAGGAATGTACTGCTTTGGATGACAAACCATGGAGGTACTTTGACTTCCAAATGTTTCCACTTCTCAATTTGAAACGCTTAAAATTATAAATCAACCAATTTATTACTTTAAACAACCTAATATTTTTACCAGGACGGACACCCTTCCCCACCATACCTCATTGTGAAATCCATTGGAGCAGATAAGTATGATAGTATTTCTACTACGTAACTACAGAATTGAATAGTATTGATATTAATTAAATCACGGGTCCCAAGTATCATAAACTCACTGCTCCTTTATGAATTAAATTTAGCCAATCTGGTCTAAAAACACATGAATAACTGTTATACACACACTAAACTTTTCTATCAGAACTTTTTATAATCTGCTCAATTTGAGAATAACAGGTCTTAAGTCATTAAAGTTCGACCTTTTAAAGGCTCTACGTTCCACCAGTAAACCCTTTTTGTAGTAAAAACCCAAAAATCCTAAGTTCAACCTCAAATATCCATTCCATGATAATTTACCCGGACAAAGAAAGAATAGAGAGATTGAGAGACTATTATGACATATATCTTAAAATGTACTAAGGGATAATTAAAGATAGAAACACAAATAAAACCTTACCAGACTTCATATCCACCCTATCAACCTTCCCATATCTTCTAAAAAGCCGCTCCAGCTCAGACTGCCGGGCATCATATTCAAAATTTCCACAGAAAATAGGTTTCATTTTCCCTGAACACAAATTTACCAACATTCAAAAATTAACACCACGCCGGGCATGCATGACAAAGCCTAACTAGATAACTTTCAAACAGAAAAAAAAATCCATTTTGAATCTTAACTCGAGAATTCATAAATAACCTGGAGCTTCTACACATGCTTATCAGCTAAAAGAATAAATTAATCAATTCTAGAAATATTAGGCATTATGTTTTCAAGCTACAAATGAAAAATTAACAGTAACAAAAATTGAACTACTACTCTTCCTTGGAAAGTTAACAAAAAGGGGTTTGAATACAATTAATAGAGAGGCAGAGTTATTGGATCTGGAACAGACCAAAGAATGAGGTGTGAAACCGATTGGTTGGCGAGAATCAGCACAAAACTTGAATCGAAGCGTTGATATCAGATCTGGGTTTTACCTGCAAGTTAGAGAGAAGAGATAAAAACAATGTTGAATGAAAATCTGGGAATTGAGTGAATTGATGATGAGCTAACCTTTGGAAGAGAATTGAGAGGCGTTTCGTTCGGTTGAAATGAAACCCTAAGCAAAGCAGAGAGAGAGATTTTTGGTTTTGACCAACACATAAAATGTGACGGATGGTTTGGATGAGATTGTCCTTTTTCCGGTTTTGCTCAGGCACCCTTCTACCTTTCGAGTTTTGCATGCTAGTCCTTCGATTGGATATTTTTATCTATCTATTAGACATATAAATCGACAGTTATAAAATCATAAAATCAATTACCCGTAATTATATTAAGTTTTTAATAAATTATAATTACTTTATTTAATTGGTTATTTTTATATTTTATCACTCTTCGTCAACGACATAATCTTTACGTCCAAGAACCCAGCTACAATTTTGATCAATAACCCACTATAAATTGTCAAATAATCTAGGCATAAAAATTGATATTTGGGCAACCTTTTCTGATTGTCCCGAAACCATAGCCATTAAATCCAATAAAAAATCAGCGACTATAAGTCCCTAAGAAGGATCTTCTATCAAAACTGCGGGGCTCAAAATCTCAAATTCTTTCGTTTACTATTTTTTTATTAATTTTTCGAATTTTTCATAATCTCCAAAAATATCTTAAAAAATTTGCATAACCTTCATTTGATTTTATTAAATTTTTAGTGGTGTTTTCATAATTTTTATATTAGTTTTGATTCTTTTACGGATTTTTATTGGTGTTTTCATAACTTTTTTTTTGTGATTTTAGTGATTGTTCTCCTCTCCCTTTTACCGGATGTTCTGTCGTCGTGAATGTGTCTAATAACCAAATTATCACTGAAAACTATATCTATTTACCGGATGTTCCTCCATGACAGTGTGGAATAATTTTGCTGTTTCTACCTCTAGTTGGGCCACCGCAATCAAATTACAAAAAAAAAATTAAGAAATAAATAAATAAAACGCAACTACGAATTTATGTATTTAATAGATAAATCCGTATTTAAAAAATCAACTACTAATTTATCAATTAAATAGATAAATTTGTAATTGATTTTTTAACTACAAACTTATCTATTTAATTGATAAATTTGTATTTCACTTTTTTAAACTACAATTTTTTTTAAAACAAAAGAAAGGGATATGGAGCCTCGTTAAACCTTCTTTTCTGATGCAAAACCCTCCTTAGGGAAAGAGCACCAGGAAGGAAAGAGCACCAGGAAGGAAAGAGTACTCCCCCTTAATTTTATTGATAAAAAAGAGAAAAATACAGAAAACATGGGAGGACTAGACCAAAACCCATGAGCAAAAATATCATTACAACTGGAAAAAATAAAAGAGAACCTACAAATGCGTGCATAGGCATCACTATAACGACTCTCATCCAACCCCAGGTCGGCACCAGAGACGCTAACAATCATCTGCAGCACACTAAATAAATGAGGCAAAAGGCGAATCCAGTCCATCAATGGACAACGAAACTAGCAAAACTTGTAGTTAAGCAAGCCTAACCTATTCCTGAAAAAGTCCTCTGCAATGAAGTTTGGGATGAGATTCCACCAGGTAAAGCCACTTGAATTAGTTCCATGATCTGCAAGCTTATCAGCACAAGCATTACCTTCTCAGTAAATGTGGGTACAAACGAAATTCATCTGCCTAGTCAAGTATAAACAATTGTTCCATCTGTTGCGGAGTTTCCAAAGAACAACATGACAATTCTTAAAGGCTGAAACAACTCATTGTGGGAGTATAGGAGCCAAGTGAGGGGTATAAAAATCAATATCTAAAACTGAGGGGGTGCCAAAGGAGGCCAATTCAGACTTATTGCCCCATTTTTTACGTACATATTAGAAATAGGCTCAAACGTTTTACAGTTCCCCTCCTACTCAATATACACCACCAATTTTTAAAAATCCCAAAAATACTCTCATGTGAGACACACTCCCAACCCGCAATCCCCCCCCCCCCCCCCAGTTTGGAGTAGTACGACACTTTAATCCCAAACTGGTTTTGTAGTGCTATACCTGACTATTGAGGTGTGATAATTAGTAAGCAAATTTGAATTAGTGGGACAAGTGGATGACTACCAAATTACCAACACACATATTTTAAAGACGATTTCAACATTTGAATTAGTGGGACAAGTGGATGACTACCAAATTACCAACACACATATTTTAAAGACGATTTCAACATTATTATACAGATACAAGAATTTGAATCTTCATAAGCGTATTTCCATTCTTATATCATTACAATGCACTTTCCATGCAGAAAATAGTGGAAACAGATAATGAGAGGAACATTCGGTGTTATAATACCGTTCGTTATATATTTTTGCATACTCAAGTATGGTACTCTACTACCGAATTGGTTTGGTACTAAGATACCGGACTAGGAGTGTCTGGGAAATTAGACTCCACAGTGCCACTGTACCCGTTGAAAGCTAGATAAAAAGGGACGCGCTTTGAAAGATTTGGTTCATCATGGGTATTTTTGTATTTTCATAGGATTATCGGTGTTTAGTGAGTAGGATGATGGGAAGTATGATAAGCACGTATGGGCCTAAAAGGTATGGGTTGGGCTGGTCTGCCTAAAAAATTAGGTTGTGTTGATAGCTTCTTTTTTTTTCCGAATGGATGGAATAGCTTACTAAAAATTTAAGATCGCGGTTAGTGCAGATAGGGTTGGTATCTCGAGGAATCATAACATGTCTATCCTGTTTTGCATGTTAGAAATGGTGCTCTTAGGACTGAAAATGCGTCGAACGAAGACGAATTTGGTTCAGCTCGACTCGACTTAATAAGAATTGGCTTAGCTCGTAACACTCCTATTCTTGCCAAACCCCTTCTTTTCTTGTAATTCAAGAACTTTGCAAACATCTTCAAGAGGGTGCATACCTTGACTTCTCATACAACTTTTAGAGACAAAATTGATTTTGACATGTTTAAGTATTTTTGAGTAAAATAGATTTTAAATTTTTGCCTCCAGATGTTTTTTTACCCTTATTTGTTGTGTTCAACTCACCTATACCTTTTTTTGACAAAACTCACCTATACCTAAATGTATTAAAATATAAACCAGTTTGTATTTAACTCGCTTTTAATTAAAATGAGTTTTGCTAATTCAATTCATTTAAAATCATTTTTTTTATTGCATTTAAAATCATTTTTTCCATGCATACAACCAAACACATCGGAAATTATTCAACAATAAATCAAAATCAATTCTCTTCAAAATAATTTTTTGTAACCACATAATTGAACACACCTCAAAACACACACACAAAAAAGGATAGTTTTCATGCTGACTATGCATCGGATCATGATTTAACTTCGAGAGCAAACATAGATTATCAATCCCACAAATATTGATCCAATAGTGACAGTTGATGTTTCATTTGAACCAGTAAGGTTGAGTTGAAGGGCTGCCAATCTGAAACTGCTCTATGCCGAACTTTGGAGACAAAACATCAAAATTTGATTCACATTCAACTTGTGTGGCTTGGAGTTGGAACTTGAGAATGTTAATCTGAGCTTGGATTTTGGCTAATTCACATTCTGTGTTATTTATCTGATTAACAAGCTCAGAAATAATTCCAAAACAACCATAGACTGGATCTTGAATACGACATTGTGCCTCGTAATATAAACATTCTGCAGTTTCTGCTCGGATATAGGGTGGAACTTGCTGCAAAATTTTAAATTAATTTTAAGATATATAATAGAAACATGAGTACATGACACTACCATGTTATGAAGGAAAAATGCATTAATTTTCATTTTCTCTTATGTCATAATATGAAAAAAAAATACAAATCTCAATATAGTCTTTAGGCATATCTAACTCAAATAATATAAATATTTTAGACCAAATATCACTAAGGCATGATAGTATCTAAGAGAGTTAATAAACATTTAGACCAAATATCTAACCCAAACAATATTAATATTTTGTTATTTTGATTTATAAAAGTAAATGGTTACCTGAAGCATTTTTGCAACGTTACTACCACCATATATTCTATGAACAGTAGCATATCTTTGAGGATCATTAGGAGGGAAGTAAGGAGAAAAAATGCAATCTGAAGGGCACTTTCTTCTCTGATTCTTGCAAGCTGCACAACGACCTGATATCATGGTGGTATCAAATCAAATCCAAAGTGAATATATGCTCAAGAAGATGAGAAGAAGAAAGAAATCTTTGCAAAGATTTTCATGCATTGGAGTATTTGTATTGACAAGATTTGCAACGGATACTATTTTCAAATTGGTATTAGAACTCTACAAAAGGAATGTTCTGCTCAGAATGGCACTAATAGAGCACGATTTAAGGTCCATTTTTAAGATTTTGTCTAATCATCCATTTTGGAGAGTAGACCATGATTTCCCAAAGATGGAAGAAATGCCTAGCTATTTTATTACTTGTTTATTTCTTTATTTATTCATGAGCTGTCAAAACAAATTATTTATTTACGTGGCATAAATCTTATCATTCATCTATTTTTTTTTATAATAGTTATCATCCATAAATTTCTATAAGAATTATGAGAATTGCATATGGTAAACTTGATTTTTTTTATTAAAAAAAATTCATCAAACTAATTGATAGATTATATCGTCGATAATAATACAAATTTGCTAAAAACACAAAGAATGAATCTGTGAACAAACTCGCAACACTCAAGTTAATAGCATAAAACAGAAAAATACCTACAATTGTGACAAAATAAAAGTCACCGAAGTACTCTTGTAGGCCCTAGTCATAATCTGCAATGAGTCGAAGTTGATCTGTCGATCTGAATCAAACGAACACCGCAAAAAGATGGGAAATAAAAAATGTCGCACCAAGATGACGAACAGCAATAATGTCGCACTCATACGAAAATCTTTTGTAAAAATAGTTTTTAAAATGGATTTGCAAAAAACCCAATTCCAGAGTTATCAGAACCCTTTTCCTCTGAACACCAAAGCGGGAGTCGAAAACTTCTAGACAAAAAAAAAGTCAAAACTAATGATTTATAAAGAACTTATATATTATTTATTGAGAAAAAACTGTAGTTATCCTTTTAACAGGCTTGCTGAAGACTTTAATTATTGGTATAAATTAATAAAAAAAGTAAGTATGAATATTTTTTATTTAAATAGCAAGAACATTCATCACAAATACTCTGAAATACTTTCACAAAAAAAAAACTATGAAATACTTTATTTTAACCCTAAAAAGGCATAAAGCATGGAATTTCTCTATTACTTACAGAGGTACAAATAAATAACATTTTTACATTTATGTTTTTGGATCAATGAGAAATATTACTTACAGTTAAAGATAACCCTCCCATAACTTGCAAAAGATCAATCTAACAATATTCCTTTCTCCACCCTCTTTCTCTCCCATTTCTTTCTTCCTAAAAACTAAAAACCAATGCTTCTTGTGAGTAATGATGTACATTGCACAGCTAATTAACTTCTCTTGGTTTATATATCTTTTGAGATTTTCTGACCAAAACTGAAAAACTAAATGCACTTGCTTTATGTTCCACCATTTATCCATTCATATAAGGTCCATAAGATGATGCCAATGATAGTGTCCCTCACTAAACTCTTGACTAAGCCATCAATAAAGCCACTGGAACTGGACCCCCCATTATATGTTTTTTTCCCCACAAGGTCTCGAAACCTCAAATTCCCTGTATCAGATAGCAGTGAATATATTACACCATTCATGTGGCCTTTTCCAATCACACCCACCACTTTTTTACAGTTATTCACAGCTTTGCTCCGCTTCAGAGACCATGCAAGATACTGCAAAAACCATCATTATTCACTTGTAGTTGTAGGACTGATCATATGCAAATTTTAAACTGAAACAGAATTCCCCCTCTATGAATAAAAGAAAAGGAAGAAAGAGAGATTAAAAGACTAAAAACACTTACAATATCTCGCTCATGTAAAAGAGGCGGCAGTAGTGAAGGATATGAAAAACTCAGTTGCTCATAAACCTGAAATGTACCATCATCTGAACTTGCTTTCTGCACCTGAACAACATTTGATAGTTTAGTTTTTCAAATTACTAGAACTAAGGTAAACTTTGGCATATTAAACTATGAACATCATAGAAAATTATGCAGGTCATAACCAGAGGATTACGACCTCCCTACAGTAAATCCTTAATGAGGCCGGTCCTTCAGTGTGCCAGAGATTTGTAGCACTACGTTTCCCATCATGTAGATGAACTAAACATTTTGAGTACCTTGTTATGAGCATCATATATACAATTAATATCATTTTATTTTTTTAAAAGTTTAGCTAATTATGACGAATGGACAATTTTAAAGTTCCTTTGTTTTTCAACTCCTTAACAATCAAGGACCAAGCATATATAAAGCATAACAGGCAGCATGAAAAAATGGTATGAATTGAAGTTGTAATATCTAGGCTCGAGTCTAGAAGAGAAGCAACCTCAAGCTTATTTGTAGAAACGTCAGATGTAGATGTTATTCCACGAATAACTGATGTCACTAAGCTCAATTTCTCAGACCATTTCAAAGCCTCCCACGCTCTCTGAAGCTGCCAGACAAATATATACACGGAAAGTGTAATGTTTGTAATTTAGCACGTTAAAGAATTATATTTGTCTGTCTTGTATGATATGTAATATGTACATACTGTTATTTCAACTGGTCGATCTCCCAAAACTATTTGTGCACCTACTTCCTCAGAAACTTTTCGAGCAGCTCGGAACTGCATAATGGATACTGATTTTTGTCAAAAGGAGTTCCACTTCTAAGAGCTACAAATACTGTATACTTTGAAATTGAAACTACCTCATCACCAAAAGGGCGGTTAATATCTGAAGAGAGCTTTGATGAAAAAGCAGCCAGAAGTAATCGTAGTGCTAATGCAGTCTGACCACCTGAAATTTAGATAAACAATTAACAGGGTCCTTTTATAGATATTCGTTCGTTTTAAATTTTGGTTCATTTTAAATGACACGACGATTAGTTCATTTTAAAATTTACGAATGAAAAAAGTAGACATGAAGCTTCAATTGGGGGTGCTCGTGTGTAAAGCGCCCCTGAAGGTTGGTTCCGTGTTTTCAATTGGGGGCGCTCGTGTGTAATGCGCCCCTGAAGGCTTGTTCCGTGTTTTCAATTGGGAGCGCCCGTATGTAAAGCGCCCCTGAATGTGGTTTTGTTTCAAAATAAGGGGCCCTTTTAGTATAAGCGCTCCTAAAAGGTGTGTTCTTTTTTTAAGATTTTGTTGTAGTGAAGAAAGCTTTTTCGTCAACTTGACTTAAATTAAATGTAGCTTCAATACAGAGAATCACACTAAAAAACTAGGCATGTAAACAAATTTGTGCATACCCAGGTTTAGGCTACGACCAACAGCTCCAAAAAACCCAGTCCCACTCAAGGAAAACATATTAGACCGTAATAACTGTTTGCCAAGCTCATCATCTGCAGCAGCATACATGATCCCAGCTCTGGAAACGAAATCTGCAGCAATTGAAGTTAAGATGCAGATTGGCAATAAATAACACATTCACATAACTTGTTATGTTTAAGTTTGGAAAATAACATTTAGAACTATAGACAAAAGAAGAAAAGAGAGAGGGAAGGAAAAATGAGCTTTTAGTTTGAGTTATTTTGTCAAAAAAATTTTACACAGTAACACATTATTCATATTAACCATCCTCCAAAAAACATCCACATTAACCACAAAAAATAGTACAAGGTTGTGACTAGGATATAAATGGAGTTATTTACGTAGCACACAAGCTTCCCTATATTGCTAAAACGTCCAAAACCCTTAGGTCCTGTCTAGATAAACAACTTAATTAAGCTGCTACGTATCATGTAAGTTTTGTGTATAAGCTATTTCTATTATTAAAGACAAAATAAAGTAAAAATGTCTCGACATAGGCTATAAGTTATTTTCATAAACTATAACAAAACTCCCTCAAACAGTCTCATATGTTATTATGGCGTTAAATAAGGCCAAATAAGTCAATTCAATCATGCCCATCAAAATAGAGTCACTGCTTAAGCAAAATTACAAGATATGTGATTTTTAGAATTGTAGAGATAAGTTAAGAAAATCACAACATACCTATGACTATGGTTATTATATTTTTATATAGTGTGTGTGCTTCAATATTGTTATAACTGAAATAATAAAGTAATAAAATTGATATTGTCGGAGTCAAAAGAAATGTGAGGGTTTGCTTGCCTGCTTCTGCAGAGCTCTACAACAACATTATCAGGTTGCACAGCCCTTACAACACGCTCAACTTCTATAGCCGATTCCTTAGAAACATGGGTAGTTCCCACCAACCAAATCGATTCAGGTTCAACGAATTCAGTTCTCCAAGAAGGAACAGGGCCAAATCTCTTCTTCTGAACCAATACCAAACTCCCATTATCAGCCAAGTCAAGCAACTCAGGGTGAGATTCAGCTATTGCAGCTCTTGACTCTTGGGATATTTCTAGCCTGTAATCGAAGTCTTTAGGTGGGGGTTTAATGGAAACCTTCAAGGGTCTTAGAAATCTTTCTGAGATAGAAAATGGGTTGGTCGTGAAAATTGGGAAGGTTGATTTGATAATGCTGGAGTCCATGGAAACGGAAGAAGAGTGAAGATGGATTAGTATGGTGAGTGGATGATAAGATACTGAAGCAAAGTGCGATGACGTCGTATAAGATTTGTGACCGCCAATTACTGAATTTAGACAACCAATCATTATTTAAGCCACACATTATTCAATTGTCAACAATTCGAAAATTATCAACAAAACAAAATCGAAAAACTTCAATAAAGAGAACTCGAATTAAATTCTTGCTCATCAAGTTCACACGTTTAAAGTGAAAGATTGATTAAGATGATTTCAAAGCGCAAAGATAAGGTTTTAAGAGAGGAATTTCATTTACACTATCAATTCAATCATTAATTAGACTCAACACCGATGATGTAATCAGTTCGAATGTAAGTGGTTAAAAGGACTTAAAATAAACACGGGAATCAAACCAGAAGAGGAGCGAGTTTCGTGAGTTTTAAGTGTAACGTAAGAGAAAATACTAAGTAAAAATAAAGAAAAAGAGACAAGAGTGAAAACATTCATATCCTCAAAAGAACTTGATTATTAAAACTAGAATTCGAAATAAAATATGGCAAGAACATACAATTCTCACCACAATTACTGGTGATCTTGTGTAATTGGATGTGTTAGGCGTGTGTATGTTACTAAATGTTACAAGTTCCGCCTCTAGAACTATTTACAATATCATATATAGAGAGTTTACAAATAATACTACCAACTTGCATGATGGACACATGTCCAGTCAAAACTAGCTTGAAAATACCTAATCAGTGATTAGCAATGATATGTTGTCCCCTCAGTTTTTGGCTTGATAGATAAATTCCACTTGTCTAAACGCTCTAAAAACTCTTAGAAACTGTCGCGTAACTTCTTTTAGCTTCTGTGTGCCTTAGGGCTTTACTTCGAAACTTCGATTGCAAAGGGTTATGTATTCATGGGGTAGCTCTTGCTACCCTAAAAAAATGGACTATTTGCATTTTTGGTCCCTAAATTTTTTGGATTAGAAAAATGGGGGATCAAATTTCACAATCCACGGTTTTTTATGCCAACCGTGCAATGAAAAAACCACAAACCAAAATTCCCAAATTAGGGGAGCAAAATCACCAAAAGTAAAATAAAATTATTAAACTCGTCAATCATAGAAAGTTAAAGGGCAAAAATTACAAGTAAATATTTATATTTAGTCCCCTCATAAAATTTGTATACCCTCGCCACTGAATAGAAGCCTTTGAGTTCTGTCCAACACCTCAAAATATTTTTGCCCTCAAACCTTTCACCTTACATAAAAACAGACACAATGATTATAAAGAGAAACGGATCCACTTACATTGAATTGGGGGCACATACCCCCACTTGAAAATTTATTTGGCTTACAAGTTTATATAATAAATTTATTTTGACCCCATTATAAAATAAGGATTGTCTCCATAAGATGATAATTTAAATTAAATGTAGAAATTCACAAGAATTAAGTAAAAAAGAAAATAAACTGGTATTTATTTTAACCTTCTAGCTATGTATTTATAGAAATTTAGGTATTTTAAAAAAAGTTCTATGATAAAATTATGTATTTTGTCAAAATTTACAATATTTCTTTAAGAAAAGTTTATAGGGTAATTTTTGCCCCCAATTGTAAATTTTTTTGGATCTGTCGCTAATTATAAAAGGCATATTTTTTTGTTCCACTAAATAAAATCACAAATAAACACCACACATATATACTACAGTTACTCACTCCCGAGTTCGAGCTCCCGAGCTCGGGAGTTGACATCTCCGTATCATTAAAATTATCCAGACAACTAATAGTGAGAGTATCATTTGAAAGGGCACTATAAGACTACAAGGAGGTGCCAGCTTAATTATGCGGCTTCCCTTTAACTGTGTTCGAAATCTATTTTACTGTTATACATATGAAAGATCGAGTATACGACAGAAAAAGGGAAAACAGTAAATTCATGGAGATTTTGTGCGCGCACATTCAGACAAAACAACTCATTGTAGATTAGTTGGATAGCAATTGAGCTAAATTGGCTTTGGATTTTTCATATTTTTGATTTTGCAATTAAACTTCGATTCGATGTTTTGTTTTGTTAGTGCATATACTTGATACCTATAAATTATCACAGTTAAGCAATTTTAATGATAATTTAATAATTATTAACACGTAATTAAATGATAGTGTAAAATAATACAACTTTTTTTGACAAAGAAATAGAAAGAAAAGGTAAACTCTTGCTGAAATGAGTAGGGTCTCCGAAGGTTGCTTTTTATAGATACCTAATGTCTGTGGGGATTGTAGACTCGCAGGTCTCTCGAGTCTTGACCAGACCCAGCCATGGTTTTTTTGTTTTTTACCTAACTTTTTGGTGGCCCTCCGTCTTAACTCTTAACCTAAACTTTTTGCTGCGAAACAAACACACGTGTGTCCACGTGATTAGATTAGATTGGACACGCGCGGGGACAGTGGACATTGTCCCATGGTGGAGCAATAATAGTATGTTCGATGTGAGGAGAAATTAAGAGGATAGAAGAAGAGAAATTAAGGAGCAAAGGAAATAACCAAAAATATTTCTGAACACTCCAAATCTCTCCAATACTTTGAGGAGAAGAAAATTAATAGAGTAAATGAAAGATGTGATAGATAAGTACTGTGATAAGCAGTGGCGGATCCAAGATCTTCGGTTGGGGGATAAAAAATTCATTATAAAAAAATATTGGTTCATAGAATTGTTTAATTTTTTTTCAAATATCCTCACTTAATTTATTAAAATTAAGTTATCAAGTTATTTTACTCCAAATTTATTTAAGAGTAAATCGCCAAATTAGTCTCTAAGTTTACCCGCTATTATCTATTTAAGTCCTAAACTATAGGAAAATAAGAAGTAATCCGTAAAAATATGTGGTGTCGATAAAATTACTTACTAAAATTTTATAAATAATCTCTTTCGAAAATCAATAAGACAGATTTATTAAAAATTGGGTGTAAAGTTAAAAATACTAGTGCAAATTTAAAATTTCAAGGGGTTCAAAATAATTTATATAGGAGTACTAATACGAACATCTTTTTCCAGGGGGTCCAATTGAACCCCCTAAATACAAGGTAGGTCTTGTATCCGCCACTGGTGATAAGAATAGAGAGATAGAGAGAAAATGAGCTATCGGATGAGTATTAGGAATTTTAGAGTGTTCCAAAAGGATGCGTTTAATATGAACCTCTAAAAAAATGTCTAAAGGTGCGGAGCTTTACAAATTTTAGAAAAAATGGAATTTTATAATAAAAAAAATTTGTTAAAACTTACTAAAATCTACCATTGGATCAGGTCCATATTAGATAGCCCCGTCCCAAAATCATACCGGATAAATAAATAATAATAATAATAATAATAATAATAATAATAATAATAAGTAGATTTGACTTTGATATAGAGAAAAGAGAGAAAAACGTGTGTTTAATATTTGAAAAGTCTTTAAGAAAATATATTGTCTTGATAAATCTAGAGGTGAAGTAATTTAACCAGAGGATTACACCTCCTCCTAACCTGATCACGTGTCACCTTTATTAAAAAACATTTTCCTTTTGCACTCAATTATGATCATAAAGACTTACCTTTATATTGGATTAAGAAAATATTTTTCTTTTGCAATTTCTTTATGTCCCTTTACTCGCCATTCAACTACTTTTTGAGACGAAAATTTATTTCATTAAATGAACAGTATTTTTAGAAAGGATAATATTTAATAGAGAGTGAAATTAATTAAAATTTAATTATAATTTGGACTACATACGACTATTTTTTCCTACTTGATTTTTTTATTGATATGTGTTATATAGAGTACTAGAATAGTTTTCCTTTTTGTTATGATGTAATTGAGTGTAGTTTTCCTTAATCTCTTAATATCGTTCAATTTTTTTACTATAGATGTAGTGATAAGTGTCCTTTAAAACTCACACACACAATTATAAAATCCCGAATTCGAACTCGAAATATCATTTCTAGCCTAGTAATTTCAGTATTTTCCAGTTGACAAGGCCTTATGGATTAAATATGACGGTTTATAAATAATTATCTAAAATAGATAATTAACACGATGATTTTATTTTTTGCCAAAGCCCGATGATTGTTTAATCGTTTCATACAAACTCTAAGTAAGATTTTTTAAAACATACTAAAAAAAATTAGTATATTTAAAATTTAATTACTCTAAAAGTCCTTAACCTGTTTATAAATTTCTAAACGGGTAATTAAATTAAATAATATTTGTATATGAGTCCATGAACTTGTAAATATTTTGTGAATAAGTCCATGCATGCATGTTAAAACTTTCAATTAACTTATAACCTGGTCCCTAAATATTTTAATAAATTTGTTATTAAGTCCCTAAATTCAGAGACTTATTACAAATTATTTAAAAACTTAGGGACCAATGACCTATTTAAAAATTCCAAATAATTTGGAGAGCTACAAAGTACTAACCTATATTCAAGAGCAATACTTAGGTGCAGTACTATAGGTATTGGTTGTACGGGTCTAAAAACAAACACCATTTATTTTAAATTCTACAACTGTCAAGTGGTTGATGGAAGTTTTCCTACTTTTTTTGAAGTACAACACCTATGGTCTTGTATCTAAGTTTTTTATCAAGTAAAAGTTACAAATTGAAACCTTTAATTTTTACAATTCTACATTTTTAATTGAAGAATGAAACTCAAATTATAGACAATTATTATTTTCTGAAATTCATTTAACGTTTTCTAACAAGAACAATAACATAAAACTGCTCTCGAGGTCCTTTTAACTTCATTTCAAATTTTAATTTAGCTGTTTATGTTTTTTCTCCTGATTTGGTCCTTTAAGTTTCAAAGCGTTAGCAATGTGTTAGCCTGTAATTTCGACAAGCTAAATTAAATGCAGTCAACAGGGTTTGACTTTGTTTTTTCTCAGAAAAAGGTGTTGGTTTCAACACAGAAGAGTTGTATCAGAAGGTAAATTCGACAAAGCCTTAGACTTGACAAGAATTGAAGGGTGATATTTCGACGAGAAGAAGGTTGGGATTCAATAGCAGGTCAAAATCAAGTGCTCCTCGTCGAAGTTCTGGCAGTTACCATAGTCGAAGGCTGAAGCAGTTTTCTTTTTTGAATTCTCTGTACAGTTAGTTAGTTTTAGCGTTTTTCCTCATTGTATAAATAGTAGTTTCTCATAGGAAAAACGGACAGAATTCTCACGCTCTAACTTCCAACACATTACAGAGAAAACGAGCCAAGAGAAGAATGTATGATCTGTGCACCAACCCTCCTTACAATTAATGCAATTTTAATTTGTTTTCTACTTTTCTTTTCTGCAATTTTTTCTTTGTTTTATTCTCCCTTATTGAGGAAACTCGACGGTTTTGCGCGAGATCGACGGTTATCTTCTTCTTTTTACTTTTAAACTGCAAGAACACGTACAATTCTGGGAAAAACTTTAACACAAATGGTATTAGGATTTGCTAGTTGATCCTGCAAACAGAAGCAATTTCAAACTAGCGGTGTTTACCAAAATCCAAGGTAAACACAATGTTAACCTTTTTACAGTTTCGACTCCCTTAAAAATGCCCAAGTGGCTGTTAACTATTGGTATAAATCGGGTATCCTCTACGCGCAACTGCAGAGATTAATCCCTCGAGTCAGGTAGGACCACAATGGGCGGCAAAGCTCTCCCTCAAGAGATTTAACAATGTCGCATGCCCAATGCTGGATTCGAGCCCAGCACCTTGATTAAGATGGAAGAGACCTCTACCATCTCATCCAAATGCTCTTGGGTATGTGGTTGTTATCTATGCTTATGTGTAATATATACTTGCAGTTTTGTAGTCTTTAATAAATTTACTTAAAAATAAAAGAAATTTTTGAAGCTATTTCACCATCTTCATCTTAAACCCTAATTGTTGCACAGGTATACAATTTCATGCCCATGTCTATGTTGAATCCACTACCAAATCACCATGTTGAAATGCATTCTTCTCCTTGGCCCAAATTTGTGCTTAAGTCGTTATTGTAGGATTCAGACATGAGAAGAGTGTGTTGGGGATAAGGTCTTAGGGTCCAAACCTGTAGAGGAGAGAAAGCGTGACAACATTGCGAATTGCGGAGGTTATATATAGGTAAAGAGGTAAAAAATGCAAAAGTGAGGGAGGGAGAAGGTGGAGATCCGGAGAGGGGAGCTAGGTTGCAATGACCCACAGTGGAGATAGAGTGCACATGCAAAAGAGAGAGAAACTTTAACGCGAAGTGGTAGGTGAGGAGGAACTCTTTTGGCCTAGAAGGAGTAGTGAACGGGGAGGCAATGTGGACTGCGAGATTGAAGATGAAGATGGTTCGAGACATCTGTCTCTAACACATTAGGGATTTCTTGGTATAAAATTAGGGATTTCATGGTCTAGGGCTTGTGTTTCTAGTGAATAAGGGGGACAAGTGGACACCTTTAAGACATTTTTTAACGGAGTCAAATTAAGAGCGTGAAAAAGTTAATGCTACTAAATCAAAATTTGATGCAACAGGTATATAACCCGGTATGAGGGACAAGATTGCAACAGAATAAAACAGGTCAAAAACGATTGTTATCGCTGGGCATTACTATATATGTTAAGACAAACACACATAGATAGGGATGACAAAATAGGTCAATCCGCAAAAAAAAATTAAAACAATAAAAAAACTTGATGGGCTGTCTTGCTTCAGTTCGTCTGTGACTTGTTAGATTGGCGGGTTAGACGGGATGGGCTTTGACTCGATCGTTGGAGGGCTAAGAAAACCAACCTAACCCGTTTAGGCATCCCTCTATCTATCTATCTATATATGTAAAGCAAACCCCAATGGAGCCTCCACATTGCTTCTCAAGAATTTTAACTAAATATCAATATCTATTTATCTATTTAGTGGAATATTATTCATCTATTTTAATATTTATATGAAGCTTGAATGGAACCTTTAGACTACTCATCTCTTATTTATCTAATTAAAAAATTTATATACTTATTAATAATTGTAACACAATTAACTCTTGAGTTAATTGTGAGTGTTAAATGTGTATGCATAGATGAATCTCAATATATCATTTGAAATTAGTTTTTCAAAACAAAAAAATATTATTATAAAATTCCATATATTTACGAATTAAAATTGTTTAGATTCAGAAGATGTTAACTTCAAGTGAAATACAATATTCACCTATAGTAATATTAATTTATAATGTACATTTTTTTTTGACAAATTTATAATGTACATTGAATGGATGCTTTAGAATGATTCTTATTAATTTTATTTATTTATTTATAATTTACATGCAAGTTATACTTTTTAAAAGAATTGATCAAATTTTCTATGTGTAAATTTGATCAAATTACTAGGAAATTGTTAGAATTACAAAGCCATTTTTATAAATATTGAATCAGTTATTTATGCTTAGTTTGAAATTAAAATTTTAATATTTTATCTGTATATGTGTTTGTGTGTGCTGTGATGTATCTAACTATAAATTATATATAGAATAAATATTAATTCACTGTTAAATTTATATAAATTATTGATTTATTAAAATACTAACTATTTTTCATACTATTGATTTTCCATAATTGATTACTCATGTTATTAGTGTTAAAATAACTGATGTAATTAAAATAGATAGAAATGAATGAAATTAACAAGGCTTTTTATTGGATAGAAAAATGTTAAATTTAATAACCCAAGACACTAAAATATTAACTCATATATTATTCGATTTTTAACAAAAAAATCCAGTTTAAAGGTGATAAAAATACTTTAATATACTTAAGGTTGATTTTAATTATGACTATATGTCACTAAATGTTATAATTTAAATAATGAAAGCTTCAAAATAAATTATAAAAAAGAAATAACAACATATATTCCATGGTGTAGCAAGAAAGTAAGACCTTACTATTTCATAGCAAATTTAAAAAAAATATCTTTATCTATCTAAATCTAAATTCTCTTAAATTATATTTATAAAATATAAGTTGAATTCCGTTGGAAACTTAAAATATTCGTTCAAATATATAACAAATGTCAATTGTCCGAATAGTTAAAAAATGTATGTTTAATTAAAAATAAGAATAAAATTTCTTTTTATATATACATATATATATATATATATATATATATTATTTTTATATAATTATAATTATTATATAATTAATTGATAACACAAAAAGTTGAATAGCCATATCCTACGTACAAAAAAAATTGGAAAATAATAAGGTGAGTTAATAAAATAATATGAAAATAAGAATATCAGTTATGGAATATCAAAAGTGAATGTGTCCTTACAATTTCTTCATTTTCTCTTTGTTCATAATAATGATTAATACTATTATATTACTACTATTAATCATAAGACTTTAAAAGAGCCACATTCCTACTCACTATATAAAGCTTACCCACTCACTCACATACCCTACCTATTTTCAGCTCTATTTTTTCCTTCTCTAGGATAGTTCATGGTACTCAATACATCGAGAAGTAAGAAAAAGATCAAAGAACACTACAAAAAACGTGAGAATTTGCAAGGGATTATAGCGAGGGAACAACTTTCCCTCGCAAACGTGAGGATTTGCGACGGATTTTGCGATGGAAACAGGTCCCTCGTTGAATTTCAAAGTTAGCGAAGGATTTAAAGGCTATAGCAACGGACTTTAAATTCCCTCGCAAATTGAAATTGGAATTAGCGACGGACTGGTTGATTCCCTCGCTACCTGAAATGACCGTTTCAGAATATGGGGAATTGTGCGCCATTTAGCGACGGATTTTCCTGATTCCCTCGCTAATTTTCAACGTTTCAAAATCTGGGGAATTGCGCCTAATTAGCGACGGATTTTAAGCTCAATTCCCTCGCTAATGTTTTTAATTTTTTTTCCAGAAATCACTTATCTATTATTTCCCTCTTCTTTCTCACTACTTCCTCACACTTCCTCACCTCACTTCTTCCTCTTCCTTACACGAACCCTACCACCTTCACCACCAAACAACCACCACCACCACCACACAACCACCATTACCCACGACCTCCTTTCCTCTTCCTCTACCCTCTCTCATCTACAAATTTACCCCCACCACCACACAACCATCACCACATAACCACCACCACCTCCACCACCACCACCATACAACCACCATGACCTAGCTACAAACTCCTCTACTCTCTAAGCTACGAATTCCTCTTTTCTTACCCCCAATTTCTTTCATCTTTCTCTCTTTTTCTCTCCACCATAACCACCACCACCACACCACCACCACAAATTAGTGTCTTCTCTCTCCCTTTTGTAAGTTTTTACTTTTATTTTTATGATATTGTGTTGATTTTAATTTTGTGCATGAATTTATTTTGATTTATGTTTTTTTCTTGAAATTGAAATGATTTAGGATTGAAATTGTTGGTGTTTGAAGTCTCACAAACGCACCGGAGTGCGCACCATCACCGAACAACCGCACCAGACCTCAATCTCATAACGGTTAGTTTATAAATTAAATTTGTTGTTGTTGGTTTTGTTGTGTGTTAGGATTAGGTGTTGTTGTAAAATGTGAGTTAAATTGAATGTGAATTGTGAGTTAGAATTTTTTAACGTTGTTAAAATAAACTTTTTGTTTAAAGGTTGTTGGATTGAGTGTGAAATGTGAGTTAATATTGAGTGAATGTTGTTTAGGAAACTATATTGTTAGAGATGATTGTTGCTAGTAATTGAAAAGTGAATTTGAATTTGTTAAATTGAATTTGTTGAGAAGAGTTAGATTGAAAATTGTTGAGAATTAAAAATTGTGTATGTTGTTAATTGTGTCAAATAGTTGAAATTGAAAAGTGTATTATTTTAGAGTTGTTAATTGAAAATTGTTTAATTGTTGTTTTGATGAACCCTAGGTTAGATGACTGTGTGTTGTTGATGGAAAAGGGTGAGGTGTCGTCCCTCACCCCCATAATTTGCTCGAAATCATCTCCATTGAGATAATTGCGAGACGATACTAACAACGGTAAGGTTGGGAGTTATATGAGATAACTTCCCTCACTACTTGGATGGAAAAGGGTTTTGTGCTGTCCTTGACCCCCATACTCGGCTCGGAATCATCTCCACTGAGATCATATCGATGCCACTAACTTGATAGGTTATTGGGAATGTTATGGGAATCTAACACATTTTCTTAAATATGTGTAGATGAATTGGTATGAATTTAATCGTGATTGGGTGTATGATCGGTTATTTCCTAAAAGAGCGGGTTTGAAGTAATCTTTTGTAATTGGGGTTGAACAGTTTCTTGTGGTAGCGCGACGACATGAATTGGCTAAACAGGAAAAGGGGGTTAGATGTACATGCTTAAAATGCGACGGTATACCTATTAAGACCGATGATGAAATTAGGGAGCACTTGTATCGTTGGGGTTTTAAGCCTAATTATTGGATTTGGGTGGAACATGGAGAAAAAGGACTACCAAATTTTGACGTAGGGGCTTCAAGCAGTTCTGGTGTTGGTGTTGCACGTAATGAAATTTTTGAGTCAATGGAAAACATGATTTGTGATGGTCTTAGGGTGAATGTGCCATTTGATGAGCCTCAATATGACGATTATGATGAACTTGCAAATGAAGAAGCACAAAGATTTTATAACTTGTTAAGAGATTCGAACAAACCGTTGTTTGAAGGCTCCCCACAATCAAAATTATCTATGTGTGTGAAGCTTTTATCTCTCAAGTCCATGAGTAATATTTCTGAGGTGGGTTTAGACTATGTGACTGAAATGATGTTGGAAGCGACGCCTAATAAGGATAATTTGCCCAAAAGTTATTATGAAGCAAAGATGTTAGTTTCGAAGCTAGGATTGAATTTTAAGAAGATTCATTGTTGTTCAAATGGGCACATGTTGTTTTACAACAATGAATTTGGTAAAAACGATGGTGAGCTACTTGAATGCAAATTCTGTGGAAGACCGAGGTATCACGATCGTAAAGGGGCAAAACGTAATTATAAACCAATCCCGATAAGTCGATGTTCTATTTGCCTATAGTTCCAAGGTTGCAAAGAATGTTTGCATCGGCCGAAATTGAGCAGAAAATGACTTGGCATTATGACAATAAGTGTACCTCGGACATTTTACGCCACCCATCTGACGGTGAAGCGTGGAAGCTCCTTGATCAAGTGCATTATGATTTTGCCTCAGACCCACGGAATGTTCGACTTGGCTTGTGTTCTGATGGATTTACTCCATATATCCAAGCATCGCCGTCACCCTGCTACTCTTGTGGGCCAGTCATTGTTACCCCTTACAATCTTCCTCCTGAGATGTGCATGACTAACCCGTATATGTTTTTGACTTGTCTTATACCTGGTCCACACAATCCAAGGGCTAATATTGATATCTTTTTGGAACCTCTGATTGATGATCTTAAGAGATTTGGGGGGGGGGGGGGGGGGGTGTTTTGACATATGATGCAGCACAAAAGAAAATTTTTATGATGAGAGCGGCATTGATGTGGACAATTAACGACTTTTCTGCTTATGGTATGTTGTCTGGTTGGGGGACTCACGGTAAATTGGCATGTCCCCACTGCATGGAACACACAAAGGCGTTTACGCTAAAGTACGGGGGCAAGAGTTTTTGGTTTGACTCACATCGTAGATTTTTACCGCAAGATCATAAATTTAGAAACAACAAGAAGGCCTTCAAGAAAGGGGTAGTTGAAACAGATGGACCACCGCCTTTGTTGACATCAGGTGAAATCTGGAGCAGAGTTATGAAGTTGCCACAAGCCACAGAGGTTGGGGAGCTCACCCGACTGGATGGTTATGGACGGGTGCATAATTGGACAAAAAAAAGGATATTTTGGAATCTCCCATATTGGAAAGATAACCTGTTGAGGCACAATCTCGATGTTATGCACATTGAGAAGAATTTCTTTGACAACGTATTTGTCACTGTGATGAATGCGAAAGATAAAACCAAAGATAATAATAAGGCAAGATTGGATTCTGCTCTTTATTGTAGCAAACATCGATCTGATTTGAATTTAGTGGAAATGCCTAATGGGAAGATGTTAAAACCCAAAGCCAAATATTGTATGACACCAGATGAAGCGAAAGATGTTTGTCGATGGTTGAAAGAATTGAGGATGCCAGATGGTTATTCTTCTAACCTTGCGAGATGCGCCGATGTGAACACCGGGAAGATGTATGCGATGAAAAGTCATGATTGTCATGTATTCATGGAGTGTTTGCTTCCAATTGCTTTTGATTCATTACCAAAGTGTGTTTTGGAACCGCTTACTGAAGTGAGTCAATTTTTTAAAAATATGTGTTCTTCAACATTGAGAAAGGATGATCTTATTAAGATGGAGCAGAATATTCCTTTCATTATCTGTAAGTTGGAGAGAATATTTCCTCCCGGTTTCTTTGATTCCATGGAGCATTTACCGATTCACCTTGCGTATGAAGCAAGGCTTGGTGGACCAGTTCATTATAGGTGGATGTATCCATTTGAGAGGTAATTATCTATTTCAATTAAGTGTCTTTCGTTCATATATATGTAGATTAATGAAGTGTCTTTCGTTCATATATATGTAGGTTAATGGGTGATTATAAACGATCGGTGAAGAATAAAGCTAGAGTTGAAGGATCGATCTGCGCAGCTTACCTACACCGTGAAACAATTTATTTTTGTTCAGATTATTTCAACAACTTTATGTTGTCAACAAATAATAGAAACCAAATGGAGGTTAAAGAAGAAAGACACCCGCTCTCTTTATCTGTATTTAGCAAACCTGGTCGCCCCTCGGGAAAGAAGTCAACTAGCTACTTATCAGATAAAGAGCATAAATCAGCACATGTTCATGTCTTGATCAATTGCACTGAAATTAAACCATATCTTGAGTAAGTATGCTCCAATTCCATTTTTAATCTATACACCTTTAGAGTATGAAGTTAAATCAAGTATTGATCAACTTTCAATCTAAAGATATATGAATAATTCCTTTGTAGTGCATTCTTACGAATTGAGGGTATAGGCGCTGAAGAATCTTCTATTCGGATATTATGTTATTTTTGATTCGGATATTATGTTGTTTTAATTCGGATTTTATGTTGATTTGGATGGAATTAAAACTGTTTTAGCTATTTCAATCAGGTATAAAAGCAGGTCTATCAATAAAAAAATAGGTTTAGCAGAAAAAAAAATTGGGATTAGCGAGGGAATAGTTGACACGTGGCTGTCAGAACTTGGCCACGTGTTTCTGAATATTATCGAGGGAACCAGTCCCTCGCTAATTCCCTCGCAAATGACCATTAGCGAGGGATTTTGGTCAGTTTGCGAGGGAATTTTCCCTCGCTAATCCCTGTTTTTTTGTAGTGGAAGATCAAAATCGAGTCTAGCCGAATTTGTCCCTTAAGAGTGTTAACCACTCGCCAATATATAAGCGGAGTTAGATTTTTGCTTTGGTTATTGTGGCGCATAGGTTTCTCATGGATTTGCATTGGCTATTACAAAAGGGAATAAATAGGATATTTTTTGTTTTTTTCACTTTATATATTTAGTTTATTGTTTTCTCCCATTTTATATATATAGATTTCGTGTTCTTACCTTGATGAGTTTGGTTTTGTTGGTTTCTAAATATGGTTCACTTAACTTTTTCATTTCTTTATAGATTGGGAGAATTATTCTTCTATATCTGCTGATTATTGTACATTGTTCTTTATCCAACACTTCTCAAATAGACTTAATTGTAGGTGATCAAATTCGTTCAAATTTCTAAGTAATTCTTCTTTTTTTTAGTGATAAAAATAATTCTGCTTATAAAAAAATATAATTCTTCTTTTTTAAAATTTTATTTATGTTTCTCCTTTGTAGTGAGAACTTCAACCGTCACTTTCTAATTTTAAATTAAATTATTGTTACAACTAAATGACCATTATTAACATTTTTTCTTGGGACCAAATTACTTACTTTAACATTGGAAATCTTTCCATCTTACCATGTATTTCAAAGCAATATAAAGGAGACTTTAACTCTTTTTTAATAATTAACCACTATATCATTGGATGTTAATACTCACTTTAAGGCTAAAAAAATGAGAATTATTTAATTTTATTTTTTTGGAATGCATTATATTGATTCGGCCCCAACATATCTCATCCCTTTTTTCTTTGACAATACATATTCTATCCACTTAATCTCTATGAAAAGCACTAATTATAACAATAATTTCAGCCACCTTATGTTTTGTAACATACCATTAATATATTAAGTTCTAATAATGTTATTAATCATTATTTAACTAAGACTTGCAACCACATATTCCATCAACTTTTTATTTGACAATACATATTTCATCCACTTAATCTCTATAAAAAAAAAACTAACTATATGTAATAAATCGACATGATTATAATGATTATTTGAGCCAAATAACAATTGTCATTATATATTGTTATCACTTTGTGATTTAAGGTTTTACATCAAATAAAAACTGTCTTTTACGTTCTTTTATAATTTATCTTTTACACTTATAAACACTTACAAACACTATTTGGAAAACTTTTATAACCACTATTTTAATTCTCATTAGGTTTAAAAAAACTGATGACTTTAATATTATATTACTATTATCAATCCCAAACTATAGGACTCTAAAAGCCACATTCCTACTCACTATGTCAAATTTTTGTATTAATTAATAGAAGAACTAAAATAGTAGTTTTAGTTCAAAATGATATTTTTTAAAAATCGTTTAATAACCTCCAACTATAATATTTATATTGTCACATTACTAATTATTATTTTTATTTCTTAAGTAATCATTATGCTAAAAAATAGTGATATAGTGTATATTAAAATAGTCATTCTTATCAAAAAACAAATATTACGCTTCGTTTTCAAAATTTTATTTATCTTTCTAAATTAATAACCATATTAAGAAATGGTGATTAGTGTATTAAAATAGTTTTACTCATTAAAATAACTAATATAATGCTATTTTTAGTTAAAAATATTATAACCAAATCTTAATAACTAAACTTCAGATATTATAACAACCCATAAAACGCACGAACATTCGCCTGATGTAGATATGTAGAGGAAATGAGTGAAGTTCACGATCGTCCGTCGTTGATGACCAACCAGTAAGTTAACAGCTAATAAAGTTTTGTGTGCCTAATACGTGTTCATAGTGTGGCCTCAATTTGACGTACACACCAACAACAACTGTCTTATGAAATGAAGTTAAGCCCAATACAATACAATACAATACAATACAATAATAAAAATCCATCTCCATTCTCCTCCGCGACTTTCCCACGCTTCATCCTATTGGTTCACTTTATTATAATTATAATTAATCTTCTATATCTTTTACCTAACCTACCATCACTTTACAGAATGTACTGCAGTGCTGCCACTATCATCATCGCTCTCTCAACTCTCATCTCCGCATAACAACAACAAAAACAACGCATTCCTTCCTTCCTTTCCTTCTATGTGCCTACGACGACGACGACAACAACAACAACACCTTCTACATGGATGGCAACCCTCCTTCATCTGCAGTGCCACCACCTATACAACTACCTAACACTACTACTACTACTACTACTACTACTGTTGTTGTTTTCTCCTCATCAACACCCACAACTCCATCCTCTTCATCTTCTCCAGCAGCCTCCGGCGTACGTTACCGTGGAACCCGTTGTCGTAGTGGGAAATGGGTCTCAGAGATAAGAGAGCCACGTAAAACAAAACGCATTTGGTTAGGAACCTATCCTACTCCTGAAATGGCTGCTGCTGCTTATGATGTTGCTGCTCTCGCACTCAAAGGTCCTGATACACTCCTCAACTTCCCCAATTCCATTCTCTCTTACCCCATTCCAGCTTCATTATCTCCAGCTGATATTCGTGCTGCTGCTGAAGCTGCTGCACAAGCCAAACTAGTTAGGAGGCCACAAGAAACTGCTGCTGCACAAGGACAACAACAAAACCCTTCTGGTTCGAATACTGTTGGAGGATCTTCAACTTCAACTTCAACTTCACAACAACAAGAACATCAACAAGTAGAAGAACAAGGTGTTTATATTGATGAAGATGAGTTGTTAAACATGCCGAATTTGTTGGATGATATGGCTAGGGGAATGCAGGTTAGTCCACCAAGAATGAGCTCCTTTTCTTATTCTTCCGATGACTCGCCTGCCAATTCTGATGGAGATAACCTTTGGAGTTACACTTTTTGATGAACTCTTCTTGAACACAAGACTGATTGATTTTTATGAATAAAGTTTTTACAGTAGCCTTCTCTGATTTCTACTTTTAAGTCCATGTTTGTGTTTGTGTACAGCTTTGTCCTCTTTCTAGCTTCTTTGTTTTGCTGGAGAGTTTTGTTCATTGCTGTGTATATAGCACTTGGAATTAGCTAGGTCACTTTCATTAGTTGGTGGATCGATGATCTAATGCCACCGATTTTATCGATCTGATTAATTGTTTCCGTAGTTCCGTACGATCTAATCAGTTGTGGGTACTGGCTAGCTAGAACCTATATGTGATTTCGGTGTAAAAAAATTCTAGTTTTGATTCTAGATCTTTCCACTTTATCAACATAATATATTGATTTGATCTATGTAGTGGGTTTGCCCTTTTCTGGTAATTTGTGGTTCCAGGCCGATTTCTGTTCAATAAAATTACTTCTACTGGTTAGTTTATTGATTGCTTTAATTTGCTGCTGAGAATTCAGATAGCAATACTATTTGTAGAAAGTTTCTGGATATTTCATGTGTAAGGTTGCTAAGTTAGTGCTGTTTGTAGAAATTTCTTGATAAGCTTTTTTAAGGAATAACCATGTTGGTATATAATCAGTAGTACCCTACAGCCTTATACCTCTTCTATCATCAGGATCCGTAAATTGTGGCCATCGCGATAATCATAATTTGCAGTTGTGGAGACAGAAAGATCTCGATGTGGCAGCCTAGATCGCTTTCGTCAAAATTCCGTGTGATAGTTATTGGAATTTGGGTTTTTGTCCAACTCGACTATAAAAGATAGAGTATATATGGAGTGATGGTTGCCCCCATGTAACAACTAATTAGGTTATATCACTATCCTATGTGGGGATTTCAACATATCTTCTTCTGTGTCGAGTCTAATGCTCGATATATAGTAGGTAACTAATTAACGAAATTTAGATAAACTATGATACCATCTTAAAATTTGGATTTATGGGACAAGTGTTATCCCCTACTTATAACTATTATTAGGGCATATCGCTTTCATATCCAACAATAACTAACTTTCTGGTCTCATTTAAGGTTCATCAGATCATAACAAGTGATCCTTATCAGCATTTAAAAAGTTTGGATATGATTAATTAATTTCAATTTCAAAATAACGCGTCTATGATCTCTATGTTGCTTCTCTATAATTGGATCATAAGAATTAACGATAGTCCTCTTTTTCATTTACCAATGTGAAGGGAGATGTTCTTGGCCATGTTAATGGATATCTGGAGGCTCTTTCAGGTCATATGTGGCCATGTTAATGAAACAAGAAGACATTTTTTATCAGTCAAGATATCCATCACATTCATGGAGGTATATAGCCTACCTGATATTTGTTTAGTGTAGCAGTTTTATGCTTTTGATACTCTAAATAAGATTGTAAACAATGATTCTGAGTTCATCAAAACCTTGATCAATATGTCCAAGACAGCAATTATAATAAGATCTTTTGACGCATCAACAAATATAACAGCAATTATAACAATTATAATAAGACCCAAATTTCATATAGATGCTGTAGAAAATGAAACATGGTTAGTAAATAACTTGATTTTTACCGTTTGATGGGCTTCTGCCTTCTGTTGTCTATCATTGCCGACACGATGCAAATTTTATGCCGACGGTTATGACAGAATGTTGATTGATGATTTTCCCAAGGCGCCTCTATTTGAACAGTGCACCTGCTTTACCTTTGCAATTAAGTCTCATATTATATATTACCAGTCAAAAAAAAAGTCTCATTTTATGAGTAGGATTTGTTTGCTAATAATGGTCATTGGTCATTATGTTTGACACACACACACCCACACACACACACACACACATATATATATATATATATATATATATATATATATATATACCATTCACCAGATACATATGTTTCTGTTTGTTTAGGGGCGAGAGATATGGAAATGCCTTCTTATGATATGCGCTTCATAGAAGATCAATGTGTTATGTTGATGTTATCAGACACACATTATCATCTGAACATACTTGGGTTCAATACAAGAACCAACGGTAGTACTATGGCGTATACCTCTCTCGTATAAGGGGTGGACTACTTCATGTCAGAGACACGAGTCTAGCTCTTTCATTTCTCTAGCCTTTGATTCATGTATTATTATATTGGGTGTTGAGTGCTTATTTATCAATAAAATTTTTGCTGTTTTCAAAAGAATAAAAAGCTCTAGTGAATGAATGGCAATCTGAGGGATGCAATTTCTATTTTGAATTCTTTTAATAAGAAAAATAAATGAGATCAACTAGCTTTCTTAAAGAATGTGAGATATTTGTACTTATACAACACTGATATTATATATCCCTTTCGTAAGACTCAATTTCTTTAAACGGTGATTTGAGAATGCGAGTTAAAATCCTCTCTATTTTTTAAAAGAAAAAGAAAGATTCATTATTATAAGTTAATAAAAAACTAAAAAGATGTAAAAAAATCTAAAATGGATATTTTGCGGACATTGGTGTTGAAATTTAATTTTATTTATAGACAAGTTATTGGATATGTTCAATAATCAATATTTTGTTTTGTAATTGAAATATGTAAAGAAGTTGATGATTACTAGAAGGATGTCTTGAAAAAAATGAGATAAGAAATATTACTACATTCTCATAATGATAATGACATTCATATTTTTAAATGAAAACAAATCATGTTAATGATAGAATTGTAAAAATGTTAAGTTACTTTCAAATATGAGACACTTGACAAAGAAAAGGAAAAAGAAAAGTTAAAAACTGACTTTATTGTAATTTAAAAAATAAATATGTCTCATCACATAATGTTATTCTAATATTTGTGTAAGCTAATACAAACATACATTTACTTTTCAAAAAAGAAAAAATACAACCATACATTTAGATGGATTATGGATAAATATTTTTCACATTCACAAGTTGAATGTCAACTTGCAGAAAATGCCAATGACCCTACTTCCGACCTTTCTGTGAATGTTTAGAAAAGAATCTTATATACGAAGGAGACTAGTGAAACGATACCATTATGTAGATTCATTTCAGGTAGAGATCGATATTTTTTATTTTGGGCAAAATTGAGAATTTAAGTATACTTGTTTTGCCTAATTATTGAACTCGAGACCCAAACTCGACTTGTAAACTTACTAGTTTACCTATTAAAAATAACATATCTATGACAACCATATTTATATAAATGTGTCAAATTACATAAGTTATCTATACCAAATCCTAAAAATATAATAAGTTCCAAAAGTTCCTAAAAATATAATAATTTCCCTTTGTATTATTTTACTTTCACAATATTTAAGCTATAAGGTTAGCTATGTTAGGAGGTAAGTGAATCCTGTTGCTCATGGTGTTACACGGACATCAAGACTCTCAGTTAACTCTCATGTTCACTATTTTTGTCCAACCTGTATGAAAAACATTATTTCTATCTAACTCTCTTAGGATTTATTCACATAGATTGTGTGTCAACTCTTCACAAGTTCTCCTATTTATAGGAGAAAAGTGTGGTTTCTCCAAAAAAAAATGACTCAAGGAGATTGATTAATTTCCACAATTCCAATGAGATTTAGAAACTCTCAATACATTTTTCTAAGTTGAATGCGCATGTCTCAAGGTCCAAGAAATATATTCCAAGACTTTGGAATATTCATCCCCTTTTTTTGTGCAGTGTAACTTGTGCACGGTGCACCACAATTAAACTAGAGAATTCCAACATTTTAATCAGCTGCTCATGATACAATTATAACAGAATAACACATATGCACTATAGTCAAGTGGTTGGGAACACTATTCATCCAACTACTACTCTTGTTGTCTTATACTTCCTTTTTATAAGAAGATTTTACAAAAATCACAAACACCAATGAGGTTATTAAATACTCGCTCTTTTCCTAAACTTTGGTTCTTTTGGTCTCTCTATTTTGTTTCAAAACTTTGGTACTTTTGAGATATCAATGTACAATTTACTTAATTTTTCCAAGTTTACCCTTTATTTTTAATTAATTGTCACTATTCACAATATTAACTCTTTTGGATTCCCAAGTTGGTGGACTTCTTGAAGCCAATTAGAGTGTGGCTTTATTGATTTATTTTTTTCTTTTCTCTTTCCAATAATTCCCGAAAAAATAAAATACAAATTTGGTATTAATGCTACAAAGGGGTATTTTAGTAATTAGGTATTGTAAATTTATGATTTCTTAATTTGTGTGAAACACTCCAAAAGGACCAAAGTTTAGGAACGGAGGGACTATGATGCAATTCTAGCTTTATCCCAAATATAACCCTAGCATTAAATTTTTATACCTACTATGCGACTTTCTAGTAAACCTATATTTCACATTAAATAGGGGTATAAAAGAAATTTTAGCAATTAATGTGGTTTGAAAAGTGTATCTTTTTCTTATACTTCCTCCGGTCCACAATATAAGAGAAAAAAAGTGTGTTTTGGTGGTCCACAATATAAGAAAGAAACACAATTTTTAAGGTGTATTAAATGAGTAATCCCAAATATGCCCCTATTTAAGTGGCATGGAAAGAAGGTAAAACTTTAATCTTATTAAATGAGAATAGTTGATTTTGTAATTTCTTGATTTGTGTTTTCTCGTATATATTGTGGACCTGGGTAGTAATTGGGACAAAAAAATGTACCAATTAATGCTTTGTTTTCTGAACAGTTTTTCTTCGCTGCTAGTCTTATTCAATACTACATTCATCATAGATTCCAAAAAAAGTAGGAATCCATCCCTAAACATTGGTTTGATTGTAGTTTTTTTTATTTATTACGAGATAAGGGAATGGTTGTAGATATTTCCAGCTTAATTCCATCAATCAGAATCTTGAAAGGGGTAGAAAAATATAGGAAAAGAAAGAATCCCCGAACAATTATAATTGAGAGTTTGATACTCTCTCCTAGCAACGAAGGTTATTTCAACTGTCGAATCCCTTTCAAGAAAGCAATAGGAGAAGTAGCATCAAATCTTTTTTGAAAATTTTGCTACTTTTAGTGAAATTGGCCTACCATTTCTTGGTTTCAATGGTTTAGACTTTTGGGTTATATATCAAAGGTAGTAATTAGTAGTGGGATTTGATTGCATTGCAGCCATAATCTTCATGAAGAATAAAAAGCCGTAATTAAATGGAGTCCCTTCTGGTCCCCGGGGGCCTATTCCACTTTCTAGTTTCTACTATCATAGAAATTAGATAGTAGAAACCCTGTTTCAAAATCAGCTGATTATGAACTTTCTGGACCACAACCTTTTTCTAATTTAAGTATCTCTTTCTCTTCAATGCTGCAGATGAAAAAAAATGTTTTGGAATTTGGATTATATATCAATTAATAAAGTGTTCAAGAAATTAATCAAGTGAGACTATCACTAATTTTTGGCAGAATTCAGTGGATCACAATGTAGGACCATACATTTTAATCCTTGAATAATAGTAATTTGAAATCCATAAATTCGATTAGTACTATAAGTTAGCCCTACACCTTTTCTTTTTTGATGATCCACATTTTATTTTGTAAAACCCAATCAATGCGCCTCTCAAGTCTCTGTTGTAATATTGACTTCTTTCAATATGTTGCTTGGAGGGGTGTAATCTAACAATACAGTGGTGCAAGTAGAAATGGTATCTGGCAGGCCCAATTTTTACACCCACACTTACTAGCCGGGTCAAGCAATGCCCACTGCGGCACCCAAGACCCAACTTAATAAAAAACACGCGGGCTAAAATTTGACCCGATGGTTTGAACTTCAAATGATTCAAGATTTCTCTCTCTGGTTCTTTCTGCGTTCTTTCTTCTTCTCTCTTCTACTCCTCTTCCTGACCTTCAATGCTCTCACTGATTCAGTGATTGAAGCGTTGATGCTTCCTGATTTCTTACCAGTGATGATGCTTGATGATGATGAAACAAAACCTCACAGGTTTTGTTCTGAATCAACGCACTCTGAGGTTTGTTGTTGATGAACGCTACGAAATCTAGGGTTTCTTGATCACGAAGATCCTGGCCCCAAATCTCTCCTGTTTTCAACAATAAACCCTCAGGTATGATGATCTTACAAAAAACCTTTGTTAGAGTTGTTGATTTGTCACAATTGTCACAAATCAACAAGCCCTAATCTACTTATGCGTGTTTCAGGTACAGAGGTTCTCTGATTAGTATCCTTACAGGTATTGACACTGATTCCTTGTTGATCAGTGTATTTCCTTTGATTCTTCTTTCTCACAGAAAACCCTAACTTGTTTCCTGTATTCTTTGTTGTATGAACCTTCAACTGTGTGTTCTTGATGAACACGAGCACTGTTCCTGCAAAGATTACCACGTGAATCCTTGAGGTAACAGTTTTCTTAACCTTCTCTCTGTATTCTTCTTTCTGTTTGTGTATTTCCGTCTCAGAAATACTAGCCCTCTTTTTCTCTTTGATTGCTAGGTAGTTCCAACCACTGTTGGAAATAGTCTCACAATTGCTCTCAGAAATTGAAGGGGAGTCACGCAGAAAGAAGAAGACTAGAACATGGAGTAAAGAAAATTTCTCTTGTAAATTTTATTGAAAATTCTACATACTAATAAACTGTACAAGTGTAATATATATATACAGCTGAGAGTGCAACAAACTCCTAGAGTTTGTTATAAAGCAGTTAGGGTATAACTGTTTATAACAACTAACTAACTAATAACGGCTCTTTTAATTTCACAAGGCCGTTTATCCTAAGATTAAGATAGGGTTTTTAAGATTACATTTCAACAGTCTCAACATATTCCTAATCATGTCACCTAAACCAATAAAAACATTTATTTGATTTGGCTTGTGGTCATATGTTCTTATTACTATGGTCAAACTCGAACCGAACTTCAACGATATAAGGACGTTGGCTTTTGTGTCCAATTTTGGGCGTCCCTATTTGATAGTCTGTATATATGTTTATTGTTGGAACACTTGTTGGTAGGAATAATGATGCAACTATAAGTTCAAATAAATGTGAACATGAAAAATAAAGAACAAAGTAGAAAGTGAATTCATCATCGCGCAAGACTCTAAGACAAGTGTAAACACTAAGTTTTAGGTTCGATTTGTTACACTCACTCTAGATTGAATGCAGTAGGATAACCAGTGAATCCCCTTCAGGATACAATGGAGTTCCTTAGCATGGTTTGCACACTGACCAATGGAATTTTACAGAACAATAGTTCTCAAACTTGAATTTGCGCATAAGAGATGAAAGAGAACGATTTGGAATAATGAATTTGGTAGAGTTTTTGTCTTAAACGTATGAACAATCTATATATTTTTATATTTGTAAAGTTGTTCTATATATAGACCAACTCATACCATTTGGTGAAGAGAAGCGTCTCCCCATTTAGAGTCGCAACTCATTGATAATTGTCACACTCATTCATGAATGAGTGCATCTGCTTACCAAAAAAATGAATGAGTGCATCTCTTCACTACAAATGTTCATGAAAGAATACAACCACTAATGAAAGCCACCAAATGACACACGTTTAGAACATGAAACAATGTGTTTCTCTTTCATTTTAGTGTTATTGGATTCCTATTATAGTGGTAAGTAATAGTGAAATCTTCTTTTTAGATTTCAATATTTGTGACAACAAAAAGTGTAAGTAAATCATGTTGTTGTTGGATAGGTTTGACTTCATCGTTTGATTGGTCATTGATAACGCACCATGGATTTATACAAATGGGAGACCAACCATGCACAATCTATAATTTTTGGGGGTGAACAAAGGAACAGAAAAGTTATTGAGTCTAAAACTGTCAAATCAAGAAAATCAAGGGAGAAAAATCAGCAAAAGTAAAATGGAGAGATGGAACTCGTAAAACAGAGAAATTGAAGGAACCAAATATATAGTTAAACCTTTATATTTAGCCACCTCATAAAAATTGTGCTAGATTTGCCTATGTTTGTCGAGGTGACTCAAGCCAGAACTCACTTGACTTTTTACACATTTTCTTATTTTGCTTAAATGATTTTAAATTGTATATATTTGACAATCTGATGTATATTAAAAAAAAGTTTGAAGTTTTGACAAAAAATATATTTAAATTTAAAGTAGCAAACAACTAGCACCATGTCATAAGGCCTTTTTTTTACCCAGTCTCCCTCACACTCACAAAACACCCACCTAACGTTGTGAAAAGACAAAAATATTCTTAAAATATAAAAAGTTTTCATCATGTCCCTTTTTTTTTCTTGGATTTCAACGGGTACGGTACTATAGTATAGAATTAGGTATGGTACCTTGGTATCCTAGCATATAGTTTGTTACACACTTCAAATACGCTACCAAGATACTGAATCGGTTCGATACCAAGATATTGTACCGATTAATTCTAAAACAACACAGGCACGATACCTTAGTACCAAACATGTACTTAGCTTTGGGTTTTTCAAAAATTAGGAGGTGTTTTGAGTAAGAGGTGGAGTGAGAAAAAAAGGCCAAGACACAACCACGAGCTAGATGGATCCAACATACATTGAAATCTCAGAAAACATCCAATTAACTGTTAGTAGATCTCCATCTTTTCAAATTTCTTTCTCATTGATAACTTTTTATACTTGTTTCTTCTTTTTTCATCTCTTTGTTTTTTACATTCTTTTTTTTTATAGAATGTTATTTTTTTTTTACATTTTATACATCATGTATTAGAGTGTGAGACAAGCATTTTAAATTATATTTAGGTTGGGCCACCAAGTGATACCAATAGAAGGTTGAATCTTATGGGAGCCCGCCCACTGCGTTTGGCTTGTTTCGGTTTCGGACTTGGAAAGGAAAAATAGATCCACGTAATCTACGCGTTTCCGCGTAGTGGAATACCGTCATTTCTGTCTTCATTACTTTGTTTATTTTATTATCTACCTGAATAGGATATTATTTAATTGAATCTTAAAAAAATGAAAGGACGGTTATTAACTGTCAACCGTGTCTGTGTCACCCCTGAAAAATGTCGTTCATGTTCAGTCATCCAAGTAAAACAACCATTAGTCAAACAAACTTATCCAGCTAAATCAATTTCACAACCTTCCTGATTTTGGGCCTAATTTTGGGCCAATCCTTGGAGTAGTGATAGTGACCCTCTCTATTTTGCTTTAAAGTAGATGGGTGAAAATCTATATCTATATATAATAAAATTAAGAATGTCCCCAAAGAAGAAATATGCCACATGTCCTCTCAAAACCACCCCAAAGAGCCAAACAGCTATGACATGGCATATGAATTTATGACGTGGAAATTAGGTTTAAATAAAATTGCTTTATTCACATTTATTAGAATTAATAACAATAAACTAGGATTCAATGCAAATACCTAGCCTAAAACAAATTGTAATGTGTATAGGGAAGGTTTAGAATTCGAAATTCAAAATAAACTCATATAAATGGAAATTTGAAATATTTCCACTCTCAATAAGTGATATTAAATGGTAGGTTGCATTTGGAAGGAAAACTTACTTAAATGCAATTTTATTTATTCATTGATTTATAAAATAATCATTATTTTTTTATGGAAATAAAATAATCATTATTGAAATTCAAAATCTGATCATGTATTTGATCAAAAAAAATCAGATCATGTACTATTTTTTTAACTAAAGGATGGAATCATATACTATTGTCAACTCATAATCATTTTCAAAGCCTAATTATAATTAAATACATAAAAATCAGATAATGGCCCTTTAAGGCTGATTCAATGCAAAACCCAAAATATCGACAACTCTTAAATGTAATTCAACCGCAAAAGAGAATATTCAATGATTCAAATTATTAACATATCAAATCAATTTGATATTGAATTTGAGGTTTGACGTTTTGGGTGAGAAGCCTAAATGTGAGTCTCAATGCGTAGCCATAGCCCGTTCTTCTGGCCATCTAGAAATCAAAGAGGAAGAAGATGATGTTGAAGGAGTACGACCACCAACGCCGGGTATTAGTCTTTTATCGTTAAACTTGATATTTACTTTCCAATTTGTGAATTAGTAATTGTTATCTTAACTCATGGTTGTTGAATCCGTTGTTGAACATGCAATTGAGTGACAAAAGTGAGTATTCATTTTTTGGAAGGTGAAGAAGAAGGTGATGATTTTGAAGGATTTGATGCTCTTAGAAGGGATGAATTTGAGGATGAGATGCTTGGTGACGAAGATGGTGTATGTAGCACTCACATTGGATTAGCTTACCTAAACTAGCATGTTAATGGTGTTTGTGAATTTTGATACCATAAGGAGTGGTATTTTTTTTTGACTTAGATCTATGCATTTTGATTTATTTACTTTCACTATATTAAGCTAACAAATGCATGATAATTAGTTAAGTAATTATTTACATCATTTTGTGATTATTGGTGGCTTTATCAACTATTTTTTATCATTCAGGTATTGTATTCCGGGTTATTGACTCCTTTAGTTGTCTGTTATGTTATATCCTTTTGCTATTTGCTTCAATCCCAACAAACATCTCAATATGTTTGGTTTGTTAATTTTGTGTTTAGAGGTTATGTTGAGTATTGATTTTGCAGAAAAATCATATTCTGTTCAGCTTCTTAATGCTTATAGTCTGCAGAGTGCGAGGGAAATCAATGTGACTGGAGGTGAGGGAAATGTAAGACCATTTATGCTGCCAAATGCCAACATATTAGTACATTCTTAATTATTTACTTTTCAATTTTTTGTTAAATTTTCCATTTGGTGGCATTATGCATATGTGACATCTCACATTCTTTTTGTTGTTTTAAATTAACAAATGAAATCATTGTAACAGCGATAAAGCACATGTTAGCTGAGATATTGTATTTAATTCATTGTAACAAATGAATTCATTATATTTTATTTCGAGCTCGTGTTATTTTTGTTTGATTTGAAGTTGCAGATATTGTATCGAATACTTTGAGGCCAAAAAAGTGGATGTAAATGGAAGATCTGATAAGAACAACAATATCTCTTATTACTATTATCTGTATGCTTTGATATGGGCAATTGAAATGTTCATTTGTACCATTTTTACCTTCCATTTTTAGAGACATCATAATATTAATCTCCAGTTAAGTGAGCGTCTTTGTTTCTGCATCATCTCTTTAAAAGTGTCTGATTGAGGCTTAATATTACTACAGTTCCTCTATTTGGTAGAAATCTAAGTTTCACGGGAAAAAGTTAATTGTGTTTCATTTTAATGGTCAATTATTGGACAAGAATGTGGTATTGTTGTGTTTTATTTAACTAAGGTGTAATGAATATAATATAATTTCATTGCCCTTTGAGTGTCATATCAGCAAATTTAAAATTTTGCATTAGATTTGATGAGTTAGGCCCAAGGCTAACGCCCTAATGTCCCAGAAGTAAAATAACCCATTATTGATTTATTGAAATTTCCTCCACTATATAAGTGCAAGAATCATTACTTATAAGCCTGCAACGCTGTCATGTTAACTTAAAGTATCCTTGGCTATTATTTAAATTACTATTTTATATTTTTGACACAAGTAAATATGACTTGCTTAGCCTTTTATTATTGTTATGAGCTTGCCGAATTTATTTTAATAACTTTTTTTATTAAAAACACATAAAAGACTAAAAAATCAATTATTTATAATATAATATACATCTATAATAAGAATATATTTATGTAATATATTTGAGTTGGGCCCCCACGGGGAGGGAACATCCACGGGGAGGGGATATGTTCCCCCGTGTCCCTTCCCATGGGCAAAAATTTCTCACCCACGGAGCTTTAAATGGGGCAGCCCCGTAGGGATCCCCACATGCAAGTAGAAATTTCCACCCTACATGTAGGTGATCGTTGTTTAGCTATTATTTAAACTTTAGTTAGGGTGATTTCTTTTTAATTCAATATAATATCCTTCCTATGTATTTCAGTCGAGTCAAATAGCTAAACCATGATCATAAGCGCCAAAGTATATAACTTACATTATGTCGTTCACTATATCAAGAGAGATTCAAATCTTGTACAATAACTTAATGGCCCCATTTGGATTAGCTTATTTTTGAGCTTATGAAAAACAACTTATGGAGATAAATAAATTTTTATGTTGATTAACAAGTTCTCACTAACAAATGTTATATCTCCATAAGTTGTTTTCCCATAAACTATCTTAACAAGCTTATGAATAATACAAAAAAGCTTATTTATGGCATAAGTTATTTTGTATAAGCTCAAAATAACCTCTATCCAAACGGGCTCAATATCAAATTGCTTCAAAAAAAAAAACTTAATATCAATTATTTAATAAAAAGTAGATTGATTAAATATTTCACCAACAAAAATAGAATGATTAAATACCTAAATTCATTTGTGCCAAACATATTCACACAACAAAAACAATTAATATCTAGAGTCAAAAATTATAAGTAATTTTTTGTGCATAGAATTTTTATTTATTATATTTAAAATTTAAAAAGATAATGTATACCCGTGCATGTCGCGGGTCCAATACACTAGTTTCAAATACATTTACATAGGGTATTAGTATTACTAAGGCAAATAGGCTAAATACCTGTTTTGGTCCTTTATGTTTGGGCGAAGTTTCACTTTCGTCCTTTATCTTTTTTTTTGTTCCGTTTTAGTCCTTTATGTTTCATTTTGTTTCGGTTTCGTCCCTACCGTTAGCACTATTTGTTTCATTTTCGTCCTCTGCTTTTTTGTTTGGTTTAATTTTGGTCCCTCTCAGTTTTTAATTTGTTTCGTTTTGGTCCCTCACTTTCTTGCACAATGAAACATAAAGAACTAAAATGGAACAAAAAAAAGATAAAGGACGAAAGTGAAACTTCGCCAAAACATAAAGGACCAAAACAGGTATTTAGCTTATTACTAACTATAGTGGGTTTTTAGGTAACTTTCTCATCATGCACACATCTTCCACTTTGACGTATTAAAAACCACCCGGAAAGACACACTTACGTGCATGAGGTATTTGAATTTCCATTAAAAAAACAGCAGATTTTTCACTCCTTTTATTATAACATGTGCTTACGAAGTTTGAAGAAGAAGCATGAGTTGTCCATCATCTCCCCAAGCAAATCCAGCTATGGTAACAATGTGATGTAGAGTAATACTTAAATATGGTAATATTCTCAATCATACGGTCAAGTGGAGCGACTTGTCTTACCTTTACGTCACAACAGTGTACACATTGTGCCAGCACCACCTTAACCTTCCAAAACAAACTAGTAGGAGAGTATTATATTAATTTAAGGCCATTCCTTTGACTTCAACAAATACAGATTTCCTTTTGTCTCCGCCACTTACAGGATCAACCAACTAAAGTAAAGGCCTTTTTTTTTCACAAAAAACAAAAGCAAAAGCTTTAGGTTAATTAGGTTCCATTGCTTTCAGAACTTTCTTCATTTTATGATTATATATATATATATATATATTACTATCTTAGTGAATAGTATCTACTAGTTTTGTTAGTGAATAATCTGCGTTTTGGAACCTGTCTGGCCATGCGTACAACTTGATTTGCCAATCCGTGTGGTTCTCCCTTCACAACAAAATTTTTGTCATACGTAAGATCGAACTGAAGACCTTGAGGTCGAATCTGAGCCCAATTATTGCTCGGATCCATCCTTGTTTTTTTTGACACGGGACCAATCGATTTGTTGGTTATGATATATTATAATAATAATACACACTGTGTTGTTACAATTTTAAAAATATTGAAATTAGGAAAAAGACTTACCTTCTAGTTCAAGAGAAAAAGCGACCGTAGTTTTTAGTGAGAGGAATTCGATCTTTTCTCTAATCTTTCTTCATCTATTAGGGACCGGTGGTTTTGGATATTTTTTTGACCAGAATCACCTCTCAACATCTTTTTTCTCTCATTTCATTCAATTCACATAGTTTTGAGTTTTTTTTTTGTTATTTCATCTTCTAAGTATGGTGCCGTTTGTTTTGTTCGTTGTCTTGTCTTTTGCAACATAGTTTGACATTCCTGTCTTGTTACGGTGCTTGTTCTGTTCAGATTGAAAGATCAACTTCAACTCGTTACTAATTCAATTAATGAAGACTTGACTGTCAACACTACAGATCCAGAGGCATAGCTACTGTTCTGTATCGTACTTCTGACTTTGGAGGTCGGTCCGAGGTAGTTGATAGATGTGGTCCTTGATGACGAACGTTCCGGTCGAGGTTGAGGTGTTGGTCCTGTAATGACACTCCGACGATCAAGTTAGTGAGGTAGTCAAACAGAGTATTTTTATGAGTTAAATCACTTCCCTTTAATGAGCATTGAATGTGGTATTTATAGGTTTTGAACGGTGTTGACCTAATGATTAGGAACCGTTGGATGTGTTGGCTGCATCTGAAGCGTTGAATTATGGGCTCACCTAAGAGGATGGGCCAGTGATAAAATGGGCCTCTGGGGACTGCAAATAGTAACAGACCAATTACCAAAATAGCTACTCTGGTGGCTTTAATTTTGTCACTTTTGTAGGCATTTTGTTGTTTTATGCTATTAACTCGGATGTTGGAAACTTGTTCGCAGATTCATCATTTTTAGTTGAGTGACATTGAATTTGTATTGTTTTCGCGGTCAATTTTAGTGAATGAATACCTTATTTTTAGTAAAAAATATTGAAATTTGTTAATAGAAATTATTTGAGAAATATATACATGTGTGTGTATTGAAATATATCAAAATCACTAAAGTATTAGCTACTTTCTTTTTTAAAAGAAAAGTACAACTATTGTGGTAAGTACCAGTAGTAATATAGTATATAATATTATAAAACTGATCCATCTTAACACACACAGGTGGCAGAGTCTCTCTTCTAGTCACCTTCTTTTTCTTTGTCTTTCACTTTCAGTCAAACATCTGTTATCCATTTTCAAATTCTAGAAATACACATATTGGGAAACAAAAACACACGTGTCAATCAAAGTTTCTGACACGTTCAAGTTTGCTATAGTCTCAACTGAACCCATGCCCCACTTTCAATTCCTTAACCATCGTCCATACCGTGGCAAACTCTCTCCCATTGCCAACTTAGCTGTCTTCTCCTCATTGACAGACATAGAAAGAGAACACTTTCCTTCAAACACAACCTCACTCACTTCTATATATATTATGATTCAATTCTCTCTTTCCCTCTCAAACCCACAAACACAAACAACAAACAACAACAACAGATATAACGGAAAACAACTACCCCTACTACTACTGCTAATAATAACTAACCCTTTTCAAAGTATTTCAAAAGAACGAAACTTTTCCCAATTAACAAACATGTTTGCCGATCCACATCCTTATACCTCAGAGGGGTTTCGGCCGAAGAAACGTGCAGGGAGGAAAAAGTTCAGAGAAACGCGTCACCCGGTGTATCACGGGGTTAGGAAGAGGGATTCCGGCAAGTGGGTATGTGAAGTTAGAGAACCAAACAAGAAAACTAGGATTTGGCTTGGAACATTTCCGACACCCGAGATGGCGGCGCGTGCGCACGACGTCGCAGCGATTGCACTTCGTGGAAGTTCAGCATGTCTTAATTTTGCTGACTCAGTTTGGAGATTGCCGGTGCCAGCTTCGGCGGATGCTAGGGACATCCAGAAGACGGCAGCAGAAGCGGCGGAGGCGTTTCGTCCGGGGATGGAGTTGGAGACCGATGAGGGGAGAAAGGTTAACGAATCGTCGGAGGAGGTGGCGGTGGAGGAGGAGGGGGGGAAACAAGAGGAAGAGACGGTGCCGGAGTTTCTGAGAAACATGGTGCTTATGTCACCAGCACATTGCTGGGTCTGGGAGAGCGACTGTGGAGTTGCTGACGTGGAATTTGATGATGCTGAAGTTTCATTATGGAGTTATTCATTTTAATTCCACCCAATTATAGTTTTTTTTATCTTTACTATTTTTAGGATTAAAGAAAGTGTACTTGTTCAGTTGTTTGTGTAGGATTTGTAGAGTCCGTACTTAAGATTTTTTTGATAGTACGGATATTATATTATTTATATTTTATAGGTGTAAAAAAGATTATAAATGTAACAAAAGATTTTTTTTAAGGGTACAGAAAGTTTTGTTGGAAATTATATATTAATTATAATTTTGATGTATTTTTGTCAAAAAGAATAAATAATTTTGATGTTTTTGTTAGTATCCAAGGTGCATATTGGAATTTACCATTTTAATGATTGTGTATATTATGTAATCTGTAATTATTTTGATCAAAACTTAAAAGCTGTTGCAGCCTTGCAGTTTATTCATTTTGCAATTGAACAAAATCTTGAGAAACTCTAGCATTGGAAATTCTAGTCGTCTCTCTCAACGTTCCTCACCCACTAAAGAGTGAGATGGTTTTGAGTCAGTTTTTTGACTGGGAATCAAGGCAGTTGCGGATCCAAGATTTTAAAGTAGGGTGTTCCATTTTCGTTCAATGATTTAACAATTGTACGATTTTAAAAAAAAAAACAACGATAAAATAAATGTTTCAAAAAAAATCAATGATAAAGTAATGTTCCAAAGCAATGAAACAGAATTCCAAAATCAATGAAACGGAATTCACAAACACAAAATTCGGAATGCACAAACAATGAAATCAATGAACAATTTACAAATAATGAAATCAATGAACAATCACAAAAACTAATTTGTTTAACTAAGTTGTTAAATTAACCTCATATCAATGAAAATCTAAAATCAAAATTGAAATTAAAAAAAAAAGTTACCTGAAAATCTGAAATCGAAATTGAAGTGCTGGCTTGCTCGTTTCACCATCGAAATTGAAACAATGATTCACGAAGAAGAATAGGGATTTTGTGTTTGGGATTTTGGAAAATTAGGGATTGTGTTTGGGATTTTGCGAAGAAGAAGAAAGGAAAAGGAAGAGATTAGAGGAGAAGAAACAGAAACGAAAATGGTAGAGGAGAACAAGAGGAAGAAGAAGAAGAAGAAGAAGAAAAGTCAACGTGAGAAAGAGAAGAGAAAGAAGGGTGTGGGAATGCGAGGAAAAAGAGGAAGAAAAAAACTAAGTAAAACGATATCGTTTGGTATTTACAGTTTAAGAAGGTAAAAAAAAATTTGTTAGTGTGTTCTCTTGGATTCGAATCCAGGACCTCTTGTGTAAAATTTGGGGTATTACCACTAAAGCCAATATTTGAGTCTTCCTGGGAGTACTAGGAACACCCTTTAAATCCGCCCTGAATCAAGGACGAATTTAAGTTGTGGGTATTGGGTGCATTTGCCCCCACATGATAAATTATTTTACTTGGTACATATATATATATATATATATATATATATATATATATATATATATATATATATATATATATATAATTTTGTTTGGATCCAAAAAAATAAATAGATGTTGTCTCCACATGATAGTTTTTTAAAAACAAATGTTGTTTGTTGAAATTAGGTATTTTAGAAATTTTGAATCTATAAAAAGCTTATTTTTCTGAGAAAATATATAGACTAGTTTTTGCCCCTACTAGTAAAAAATTATGGAACTGTCACTGCTTGGAATCACTCATTTGTATCGTTATTTCTCTCATTTCCATTCAAATATATATGTGGTTTCCAAATAGTTATGACTTTCATTTCGAATTTTTCCTTAATTTCATCACCTCAGTGTGACATTATTGTTGTTTGTCGTCTTGGTGCATCATTTTTTATCTCCCAACTTGTTCGGTGTTCGTTTGGTTTAGAATGACAAATCAATTTTGATCCAATGCAGATTCTACCAATGACTGCGACCTCAAAATTAGAGATCGGAGGTCATGACTACCCTAACACATCATGTCATTGAAGTCAAATACACTACAGGGGGTATAAAAAACAACGAACCCCAAATATCCAATGAATACATAGGGTTTGGCTTTGCAATGCAATCAGCAATTATATTCAACTTGTGAGGGATATGCTCTAAATGAGCTAATATCCACAATCAGCTGAAAAATAGTGAGATAGTCAGGAGCATCATCAGTATTAGGTATTTGCAGGGGCAGGCAAGAGGAATTGCATTGAAGCAAAATAATGCATAAACCACGCTCCCATGCCATGCCATGCCATGCCATATTGCCATAGACCAAACTGCCCATTTTAGTGACCAGATCAACAGACCCATAAGCATTGATTCTCATCACACCATTATCAAGAGTGTTCCATGCTCTCTGCCTAGTTTCGTCTACAAACCCATGATTTCCCATAACTTGATCACTTTACATTCCATTGCCTAAAAACATGGATGGGATTTAAACCCACAATCTCTTATCTTCCCAACTCCTATCTTCCTCCACCACTTCTACTTGCATAATCTCATCGGAAAATTTTGAGTTGCATTCCGAAACCCCAATTCAGAACAACCATACTAAAACTTACAGTAACAAATTAAATAAGCAAAAATTTCATTAAAAATAAATTATACCCTCTCACAAAATTTGTATTCAGTTTTTTCTTCCCACTTTAAAGTCTTTAAAAATAACAGGGGATAGTTTGTTTAGGAACAAGTGTGATAGTAAAATATTTTCTGACGAATTATAATTTAGCATTACTAGTCATAGAAAAAACAAATAGTACCAATTACTACTAACCTAAATCTACATGATCATTGACGATTTCTTCCAATTACTATTTACCCGTTTCTGAGTTCTGAGTGACAGAACTATGCTGTTATTGCTCGTAGTCAGAGTTATATCTTGTAATAATTGCTCACAAAGAAACTATCGTTGGCACTGTCAACTTTCATTTAAGACAAAAAGTTTGCAAAAGAACAATATGAAGTTTGAATTGTAACAAATAACTACCCAATCTCGTGATGTTAACAAAAAAGCTTACAAAAAGAGCATTATGAAGTTTTCCATATTCTCATGGCCCCAATTCGGTGATAACAGATTACCCAAAATTTGCATTAACTAAGAGATAGAGTGTGGGACAACTATTAATTAGGCCACAACTAAAGCTTATCAATCGCATTCAATACTTTGAAGCTAGAGGCTCAGTCCAGCTGTTTCCTCGAGCAATAAACGCTCCTTTAGTGATTCTAGCTTCTCCTCATTCTTGGCTCGAATTTGTGATGAAACCTTCTCTTCATAACCTGGAGCATTCACAATCTTCTCTAATCTTTCTATTTGCCTGCACAATAAAAACTCCAGTCTTTGAGCATCTCAAGTTGTGTTGAAAGCACACAAAAACTCTAAGCATAAAATGAGTCAAGTTTATTAAAATGTTTTACAACAAGTACATAAATGCAAGATTAAAATTAACATACTTCTTCAGCTCATCTATCTTCTTCGCCTTTGCAAGCTCAGCTTCGGCAGAACTAATTCCTTGAAGCTCTAAATAAACAGAAAGGCTTTCATTTACGACAGCATCAGCATATCCAGATGGAACAGCTTCATTTTCAGTGATTACCTGTGAATCAGATAATTAATTAGCAATTTGGGATTAGAGGTGAAAAATATTTAAATCAAGTGAAATGAACATGGGATACATCATACATGATAATTGATAAATGACAAAAACAAAACAAAACAAAACACAAGGAATGCATGAGATGATAACACAATACAGCAACTTGTACAACTTACGGTCAAAGAGGATAGATTAGCTAGTGTTGCAATCTCCAGGTGATGTTTGTTAATAATCTCTGCAACCACTGGTGTTCGACAGAGAACAAAAGCTGGACGCCTAACACATCATTTTTGGAATCAGCAAAGCAAATTAGATTGAATAACAGTCTAATTAGTAGAGAAACTAATACTCAACATAAACAACTACGAAGTACTATAAAGAGGTCATCGCTTCCCTAAATGTTTTGTTGCACTTGCTAGACAGAAGAAAAGCTTAAACACGAAAGCAAATATTGCTTTTACACACCTGTCACGTCTCTCTTTTGCCAGTGACCTGAGAGATTTTACAGTAGATTCCAAAAGGTCCATCTCATTTTCTACCACTTCATTATTCCAGCTCTGAGAAAAAAATAATAAAATAAAAAACACAACCAAACAAATAATTTTCTATTATCTAATAATAAAAACAATTTTCTATAAGCAAACATTGCTCAGTCATGCTTGACACTCTCAACAGACAGAGAGGGTGGCAATACCGCAATTCTATTACATCCGTAGTCATGAAAAAGATCAATCAATGAAGAGAAAATTAAAGTGAATGTACATAAACTAACCTCTATTGTTGATGGATAATCACATATCATGATAGATTCTGCTCTCTTACATTCCCTGGGGGAAGGAAGGCGCTGCCACAATTCTTCCGTGACAAAAGGCATAAAAGGATGAAGCAGTCGCAGGCCATTGTCCAGACAAAACCATAAAGTATCTTGTGCAAAGCGTCTTTCGGAAGCAAACTTCGGATCATTACCAGAAAAGTAAGGCTTAATCACTTCAATAAACACATCACACAATTGATACTGCCACCAAGAATACACAGCAGTGGTAGCCTGAGAGAACTCATATGATTCAAGAGACTTGGTTGTTTTTGATACGGTTTTATTCAAGACAGAAAGTATCCACTGGCAGCTAAATGGGAGAACATCTGAAGCCAAATTTGCAGGAGGAATATAATCATCTCCGAGCTTGCTCATCGCAAATCGTACTGCATTCCATAATTTGTTACACCATTGACGATACCCAACCACCCTTTGAATATCTAGGTTGATTTTGTCAGACTGAAATTAATGAATTAATGAATTGAAAACAGCAGTATGTTAATTAAATTAGTGGAAAAAATACCATGCGAACATTTGTAAGAGATTAATACCTGTGCTGTGTATGAAACCAGTGCAAAACGGAGAGCATCAGCACCACATTGATCAATACCATTTGGAAAGTCCTTCTTCTGACCCTCTATGGCAACAGCTAGTTCTTTGGGGTCAAGGTTACCTTCTTCTAATCTCTTATGTAGACCTTCTAGTGATATCCCATTTATCACTTCAATAGGATCAATAACATTCCCTAAAGACTTAGACATCTTGCGACCATGTGCATCACGAATCATGGGGTGCAAATAAATCTGCATAGAATTGTAGGTACGTCTGTCAGAAGACCATTGATAAAATTTTCTATGCATGAAAGAAAGATTGGATAGCTTTGCTCCATTGGTGTTTTCCTATTTTTCACTTTATGCTTTTCTTTAGCGAGGGTCTCTAATCCTCATCCTTTTTGAGTCTTATTTTCTATCAAAATGAATTTATTAATTTACGAAACAGAAAAGAAAAAGAAAAAAAAACTTTGCCATGTTGACCAAAAATCGAAGTTCATGTATACTACGTGAACAGACCACCTAAGTATCACACCAAATTCATCAAGCATTTACAACGATATAGCTATCCCCAAGTGATCAGTACAATATAGTAACCTCACCTTGCTAAAAGGCAAGTCCCCACCCAACTTCATTCCTAACATCACCATACGAGCAACCCAGAAAAAGAGGATATCATGGCCAGTTTCCAAGACAGAAGTTGGATAGAATGTCTTCAGGTCTTCTGTGTCATCAGGCCATCCCAGAACAGTTAATGGGAACAGTCCAGAAGAAAACCATGTATCGAGAACGTCAGGATCCCGGCTTAAATGAAACTTCTTTCCATTAAACCTTTTGCTAGCCTCATGTTGGGCCTCCTCTTCATTTCTTGCCACTACCCAATTATCATTGCAAGCACCCAATTCTTGCAGTTCGTCATCCTCTAAAGTGGCGTACCATGCAGGTATTTGGTGACCCCACCATAGTTGCCGTGAAATGCACCAATCACGTATGTTTTCCAGCCATCTGTAAAACTCACACCTTGATTAATACATGATTAAATTATATAATTATAGGAATGTGAGAAAAAAACTAGATTTGAGAGCATGCCAAGTTCCCAACGACAACATTTTTTTGTCATAAATATAAAACTAACACCACTAAAAGTTCATTTACAATTTACAATGATAGCAGCCTTCTGTGTTTACCTAAGTACATGGTTGGATATAAAAAAACAGAGATGTTGAAATCATGAAATAGGTAGATAAGGAAAAGAGAAAACAAACTTTGAATATTAAAAGGTAATATTGATATACGATGTGCAACAGACTAACAATGTTACAAAATACAATTAGCTCTATCTATGCTAATAATAAACTCCAAAGCATTTAAGGAAACAAAGCACAAAATATAATTAAACATAAACCACAACTAAGAGATCATCTAAGATAGTCCAAAATATTTATTATACAGTATTGATATTACGAGACATTTTCTATATCTTTTGACACAAGGAAAGAAGTGATAAATAATTGAATTGACTGTATTTATCAATACTTCTACAGCCTCAGTTTCAATGTTCAGCTGATCAGCTCTACAAGGTATAGTCAAATTCAATCTTAAAACATTTCTCCCTAAAAGTTACAAAATAATGATGCTATAATTTTACGGAATGTAGAGATGCTAAAATATAACTAAGGGGTGGAACCCACGCATTATGGTTGGGATCCTAGACCACATTCCAGAGTGCTCTGAAAAATAAGTTTTGCAACTGTTCATTATGAGAAATGAGAATTTACAAACGGAAAACAATGAATAAATAAGCACCTCTTCCATTCAGCCAAATATTGTTTTGGAATAATCTCAAGCGTTTTGTTATCTGTGGCAGCATCAAGAGCTTGCTTTGCCATATCACTGCAATTGACATACCACTGTGGCTTTATCATGGGCTCTATAACATCATTACTTCTTGAACATACTCCAAGGCGCATCTCATTGTTTTCAGAACCTCTATAAAGGCCCTACATGAAAGAAAGCAAGTGAAATGTGAGATACCCAGAATTGTGCGATTCATTACAAAGATGACTTCTCAAGATAGAGATCAATGCTAAAACGATGGCTAGTACCTCTAGCAGAAACATATGACGAAGTAATAATAGATAACTAGGGTGCCAAAAGAAGAACATCAGATGTAGTCATGCAGCATTTTAAACATAATGATAACTTAAATCATAACCCACCTTATGTCACCAGAAAAAGCAATCATTAGTCAGATTTCACAAACGTATCCAACAAAGTTTTGCCACCTAGCATGTTGACTGCCTAAGCACCAAATGCTTCATAATTCATATGAAACAAACAGATAATCACTTGTTGTCTAAGCACTGGAGATTTCAAAAACAAATTTCTATAACAATACCTTCTTCTGTAATGCTTCTGCAATTGCTTCTCGGGCTTTAAATCGTGGCATGTTCAAAAATTCTGAGCCACCATCGGAATTTATTTTCCCATCATCGGTGAAAACTTTGATGCATGCAAGGTTGTGACGTTTTCCAACCTCAAAATCATTTGGATCATGGGCTGGAGTAATCTGCAAGGAATAAAGAAAGCAGCATCATAACAAGTGCAACCATCACTTAATATAGAACTCCAATGGAACTTTTAATCTTAAATATAGAGAATACCTTAACAGCACCTGTCCCGAACTTTGGATCAACAAGAATAGCATCACAAACTATAGGAAGTTTTCTTCCATTAAATGGGTGAATAGCATCTTTTCCATGAAATTGGCTGTATCTATCATCAGCAGGATGTACGGCAATAGCAGTGTCTCCAAGCATAGTTTCTATCCTAGTTGTGGCAACAACAATTTCGCCTACGTTCCCTTCCAAAGGGTAAGCAAATTTTGTTAAAACTCCAAATTCAACAGGTTTGTCATATCCTGGAACCTTTAGTAGGGTCCTTTCTTTTATATCAATATAATCCACCTGTGCAGAGAGCAATTACATTACATATCGAGTACATCAGATGAAGCAACCAAGTACATCCATCACATACCTCAATATCAGATATTGCAGTTCTCAGCACACAATCCCAATTCACTAACCGTAGGTCCCTGCAACAAGGACAAAATAAGTGATATATCTACTAAACAGACGCATAGAGGCGCATGACGGGCATATAAAATGATTGTTTTAATTACAGACGCTTAGAGGCGCATGGGCCAATTGGGCTGGGCAAAAATGGCCCATTTTTCATGAGCCTCTATTTATCGAGCCCAGCACAACCCAGAACACTGGGCCATCGACCCGGCCCATTGGGCTAGGAGCCTGGTACAAAATTAACACCTCTAGTTTACTAGCCAATACTTACATCCTATACTGTTTCCTACAAAACATTGACTAATTTAAGCTTGTCCTGATACAATCAAGGATCTCTATCAAATTGTGTTTGCATACAAATTTAAAAATTGGAATCAGTAACAGTGAAGAACCTATACTTCAGAAAATATGAACAAAAGCATCACATAATACAGTACATACTATCAATGTTCACCTCACCTATAGACAAGGCCTTGCTTGTATAGCCTAACAAAAGCCTCTGTCACGGCCTTAGATCTTTTGTCATCCATTGTGAAGCACTGCAAAGCAAGAGGGAGACAGAATGCAGATGCATATGAAAATCATATATTGTGATATGTGTATGACAGTGAAATTGCATTAGAAATAGCAATCTAACTTCTACTGGGCAAGCTTTTTTCCAGTTATCTAAGCTTCAGTATAGAGATCTATGCTCAAGTGTAGAAATAGCAATCTAACTTCTACTGGGCAAGCTTTTTTCCGGTTATCTAAGCTTCAGTATAGAGATCTATGCTCAAGTGTCTTGTAACATCCAACGAAACGGATAGTTCTTTTGAGATCATTTCTTTCCATCTTAATGGATTCTCTGCTTCCCACCAGAAAAAAAGAAGAGATATATACCACTAGTATAATCATTAGAGAGATTGCATATTTACCTCACGAGACCAATCCAGAGAGGCTCCTAATCGGCGCAATTGTTGTAATATTGTGCCCCCATACTTGTTTTTCCACTCCCAAACCTACTTTTACCGATATTGACGAAAGTACGTCATAAGAATGTGAACAAAACAAACAAATAGAAAGTAACATCAAATTACTAAAAACATGGACTTCAAAGATTATTACAAAACATACCTCTGAGATAAACTTTTCACGGCCCAGGTCATGTCTGGTTAGTTGCTGTTCACGCATTATCTTTTTCTCCACAACTACCTGTGGCATATTAATAATCAGAACAATTTAATGCCAGCCCATGCACAAACGATACGCTAAAAGCCAAAAATTAAGATGTACATATTGTTTGTGTAACCTCAAGTACCTAGGTACCAACCCCAAATATTGACACAAATTACGGGTAGATAAAGGCTAAATCTAAAACTAAAATCCATATGAGGCCACCGACTCCTTGACATTATAGTGAAAAATCTATACAATTTGTTTCTAAAACCAAATCAAATAATTTCTTCTCAATTTCAAAATACCTGAGTAGCAATCCCAGCATGATCCATCCCAGGCACCCACAGAGTATTGTACCCAGACATTCTTCTCCAACGAATCATCGTATCCTGCAAGCAATAACTCACATTGACATTAGCTGTTTTGAAGAGCAAAACTGAACTGTGAAGAAGGAAAAATACCTCAATTGCAGCTGTTAGAGCATGACCTATATGAAGAGCGCCAGTCACATTTGGTGGAGGCAGAACCTATAATATAGCACAATCAGCTTCTAAACACATAAAAAGGGAGTAAAATAAATCATTAATTCTGCGTATCATTTGAGTTGTGCAGCCACTTTGCATATACCTCAGAAGCATGGAGAAAAAACATGTAGCCTAAAATTTTTCAAGATTACAGCAAGAACAGGACACAATATTTCAAAAATCCAATGAAGCCGATGGTTGGTCAATAAGACAACTTGAGAATCTATTTGCAGCATTTCATGTGATGCCATCAAGCACTCATAGTAATACAACTGAATTCAGAAAAACTTCTTAAACTACAGGATAAAGCATATCAAGAAATGGACCAACAGATTTTCATTTTTCGTCAGAAGGATCAGTTCCACTATCCAGCAAAAGGTCACTTCACACTCCACTAGTCACATACTCCATATGAATTTGTTCACACCTTTAAATCTCCGATCAGACCAAATTTGTCGTAATTACATAGACAAATATTGAAATTGATTTTTACTCTAGGGTAGCAAAACTGAAACAACATAAACTTCAGACAGAATCAGAAACCAACATATATAAAGGTCAACAAGCTACTCACAATAACAAAAGGTGGTTTAGTGCTGCTAGCATCTGCCACAAAATACTTTGATTGCTCCCACCATTCGTACCACCTAAATTGCAGCAAATATAAAAAGTAAGCATTTCACAAGGGTGAACGAAGGTTAAGAAGCAGAAAGAATTAATTAGCACCCACGATTTCTCGACAGAAGTTGGATTATACTGTTTGGCCATTTGCTTAGACAATTGTTTCTTAACACCGAATGGAGTATCGGGATCAATGTAATCTTGAGGATTCTCATCCTCTGCACCACGCTTCACAGTTTTCTTTTCACTCTTTTTAGATGCATTGGATGCTTGTTGCGCTTGTTGCTGCTAAACATTATTTACAAGAAGAAATTGAAATTGATAATTGAAAAACAAAATAGGAAAATGAAATATTGCAATGGTAGATAAGGGAAATGAGGAATAATAGTGACCTGAGCTTGCTTCTGAAGAAACTTTTCTTTCTTCAATTGCTTCTCTCTTGCCTAAAAGAGAAATACATAAAATTGTCACATCGTGAGATGAGGAAAATAATAAAAATCTGGAATTGTAGAAGAAGAAGATTGTGATGATGGAAAAACCTTTTCATCCTTTTTCTTTTTCTTCTCGGGGTCTTCGGGTGCGGATGGGAGTTGGTCTTTGTTGTTATCGGAGGAGGCCATTGGTGAAGAAGAGTGAGGATTGTGGAATCTGCGTGCTAGGCGAAGCAGCAAATAACGGCACTGGTAGGAAATGGAGAATGGAGAATAGTAAACAAACAGAAACACAAAAGAAAACCTAATGTCCAATCCAAACCGAAACCGAAGCTACATACCTTACCTGGCTCTGGGTAAAACCCTCGTAAAAACGGGCCGGGTATCTTCATTTTTCCTACAGCACACTACTATATCCCTACATTCTGGTCTTAATTGTATTTTCTTTGGTCTTAATTCTACTTTTTGTTTTCCTATTAAGTATCTGTTTGTTACGGATTAAAAGAAAATTTAGAGATTAGTTTTTTTAGAGATTTTTAAGTAAATGAGAAGTTTTTTAGACATGCCCAACCACACCATCATGAGCTCAATTAAATAGTAGGTAGTTTGCAAGTCTTGAGCCCGTTTAACGTGTGTCAATGTTATTCAAGATACAAGAATTAAAAAACTACCTGTTAACATTGACACGCGTTAAACGGGCCCAAGACTTGCAAACTACCTACTATTTACAAACGCGCTCAAGATACAAGAATTAAAACAAAAATCGTAATAATAATAATAATAATAATAATAATAATAATAATAATAATAAGAGGTCGGACAAACTTAGGGTATAATAATTACCAAAAAATACTCCATTCAAATATAGGTTCAAAGTATTTAGGTTATGCTCGCCAATGTCTAGCTACTAGTTTATAGCGGATAACTTATAGTGGATAAGTTATTTATAAGTGTTTGATATGACTAGTTTATAATATTTTTTGAAACACTACTTGAATTAGCGTTTGAGTTTATCGTATTTCACTTTCCTCTCATTTTTACCTTTTTTACTTTAATTAAATTTCTCATCTTCCTCCATTAAATAAATATCATCTCTCATTTTTAAGCATTAATTACTTATATCCATTTATGTCATTTATATTCATAAGTTAGTTCAATTGTTAATTTGATCAAACACTTTAAATTTATTTCATTAGCTTATCCGCTATTAGTTTATTCATTATTAGCTAACTTATCTACTATTCGATTATTTCTTAGCAAATAGTAAGAAAAAGTGCATAGTTACAAAGGCTTTTGGTCAATGAAGTACGTATCCGGTATCCCCATCCCACTTTTTTATTCATGTTGAAGCATAAAGGCAATAAACAATTTGTATTCTGAAGCACTTTTCTTGCCTTGTTGAGTTTCTACCCTATGACCAGTCCACCTTAGAATCTCAGACCAAGTGGTGTTATATTCAAGTTTCCTAGTTAGTATAATTGTTAAGTCATTCTCAAACTCAAACAAGAACGATGTGGGAGATTACCACAAACAAATTCCAATTAATTTTTCATGACGACTACTCAAGTAGAATTTACTGTTGTCCCGGAAGGGTAGCTCACGTGGTTGAGTGAAAAGGACATTATTGGTGAAAATGTAGGCGTACGGGGTTCGAATCCCACTCCCCTCTAACTATCAACACACTAATTTCTAATCACTTTGCCAATAAAAAAAGAGTAGAATTTACTGTTGTTTATCTGTTTAACTTACTTATTTTATACAATTCCAAATTACTTAACGTGCTGTAACTATTCTTCAGACTTTATATTTTATGCATGTGAGTATGGGTCCTAAACACATGCTATTTTGAAGAATAGTTTTGCAAGGGAATTTAAGTCGTTCGATTGATGTCACTGTCACACGTTATGCATTTGTGCAATCTCATAAACACTGAATCTTTGCATGGAATTGAATGAAAAATCGATGTTGTTGAACAAACTAATTTTATGTCCAAGAAAGTGCGTTGCAAGAAACATTGTCTTTATTTTTCTTGTTATAAATATTATATAAAAAGGACACTTTCGATTATCTAAGAAGACCTTACAATTTGTTCTAGCTTCTATCAAGTGAACATAAACATCAATGGGTTGCTTGTTCCCTCAATTAATATGGGTACTCCTTGTTTGGAGCATGTTCTTTAATGCCTTATCTTATGCTCTTAAAGGTCCAAAGTACACATTTATCAAAGAAGCAACATTTGCTCCACCAATCTTATATTATGATTATATAGTAATTGGTGGAGGAACATGTGGGTGTCCATTAGCAGCAACACTTTCACAAGGTGGAAAAGTTTTAGTCCTAGAAAGAGGAGGTTCACCTTATACAAATCCAGAACAAATCAACATCGACAATTTTGTTAATTCTCTTTCTGACACAAATCCTTTATCATTTGCTCAACAATTCATATCAAGAGATGGTGTCCTCAATGCAAGGGCACGTGTCTTGGGAGGTGGTTCTGTTTTGAATGCTGGATTCTACTCAAGGGCTAGTTATAGGTACATTAGGGAATCTGGCTTGAATGAGACTTTGGCTAAGAAATCATATGAATGGGTTGAAAAAAAGGTGGTTTTTGAGCCTGCAATGTTGCAATGGCAATCAGCAGTAAGAGATGGGTTACTCGAAGTAGGTGTTTTACCTTATAATGGTTTTACTTCTGATCATTTGTCTGGTACTAAGGTTGGAGGGACAATTTTTGATAAAGAGGGCCATAGACACACTGCAGCTGATTTGTTAGAGTATGCTGATCCAAGAAGGATTTCTGTTTATCTCCATGCCACAGTGCAGAAGATATTATTTAAGTACAATGCAGGTAAGTATTTATAACTATAGATCAATGTTTTGAAAATTAGGCCGGACATCGAAACGGTAAGACCTCTGGTCATGGAACAATCACTTTAAACCGCTCAAATAACCGAACTGTAGACGATGTCGGCTCATGGTTTAACTAATCTAACTGCTCGGTTAGTTCGGTTTTTAAAACACTCTTATAAACACTCAACGAGTTATTTACTTGACTTCATTCATAAAATTGATAGGGATATTAGACACCTTGACTTTATCATAATGTTTTTTAATGTAATTTTTTAACAGAAAAAAAGAGGCCACAAGCTTATGGAGTAATCTATAAAGATGCATTGGGATTTATACATAGAGCATACTTAAGTTCAAAAGTGAAAAATGAGATAATTTTATCAGCTGGTGCAATTGGAAGTCCACAATTATTAATGTTAAGTGGTATTGGTCCTGCTAACCATCTACAAGCTCATGGAATAAAAGTGGTTTTGGATCAGCCATTGGTAGGTCAAGGGATGGCAGATAATCCAATGAATCTTCTTGTGGTTCCTTCCCCTCTACCTGTTGAAGTATCACTCATTCAAACTGTTGGCATCACTAAGTTTGGTAGTTTCATTGAAACAGCTAGTGGATTGAACTTTGGTCATTCTTGGTCTGACAGGATTAGAGGCATTTTTGAAATTGTCTCAAACCAGGTCAGCATTTTACATGTTTTTCTATCTTATGTTCTGTTTCAAAATTATCATGAACATGTCATAAGTTGTTTTCATAAATTATCCCAAACAGTTTCATAAGTGCTTATACTAGTAGATAAGCACTCCTCCTGAACATTATGGAGTTAGAAATTTTTCTCATGAAATAAAAGGTTAATCTGAAAATTTGTTCTCATTTGAAGAGTGGACAACCCACCATGTTTTCACCAGAAGACAGACAAAGTGTTGCAGACACTATTAGATCTTTGGCGAATCCATTTCTTAAAGGAGGAGTCATACTTGAAAAGATAATGGGACCACGTTCTACAGGTCACTTGGAACTCATAACAACTAATCCTAATGATAACCCATCAGTTACTTTTAACTATTTCAAAGATCCAGAAGACTTGAGAATGTGTGTGGAAGGCATGAAAACCATCATAAATGTAATTTACTCAAAAGCATTCTCAAAATTTCGTTACCACAACATGCCTATTCAAGCTTTAATAGACATGATGTTGCACTTGCCAGTCAACTTGAGGCCAAAACATCCTAGTGCTGCATTTTCTTTGGAACAATATTGTATAGACACTGTACTTACAATTTGGCATTACCATGGAGGTTGTCAATTTGGTAAGGTTGTTGATCATAATTATAAGGTCAATGGTGTTGAAGCTCTAAGAGTAATTGATGGGTCCACTTTTTATCGCTCACCGGGGACTAATCCGCAAGCTACCGTAATGATGCTTGGAAGGTAAACCGTGACATCCAACAATGTACTACCGTGGACTTAAATATAAACAAAAGGCACTTGTATTTAGTTCAATGGGACTAAATACATGTATCTTTTTGCTTATATTTAAGTCCCTCGAGAGTAGACATTTTAATTTGATAATAATTTAAAATTTATATGTATGTGTAAATAATCCGTCCTTTATTTTAATACAGGTATATGGGACAAAAGATCATAAAGAAACGATTCAAGGCGAAGAAGTGAAGTGATCAATTGCGTGCATATTTTCGTTGATTCCATATTTTATTTGTGTAATAGAAGAGTTTACCAGACGTTTTCTACATAACGTTGTCTGGTTATGGTAATAATTTGAATTGTTTTCACTTGTATGATAATTCTGTAATTTCCATTACAATTTTATATAATAAGATTCTCAAGAAAGATTTTGTACACTCGTGAAAATAACATATGGAAAATATAAACATACATGTTAGATTGAATCAATGATCTTATAAAAAGAGTCTTCCTGAATGTTTATAAACACACTCAAACTTAGATCGACTCAAATGAAGAAATGTTCAAAAATGGGTGAGGAAAGATTAGTCATAACTACATAAATTCATAATAATTAACTAATATTTTTTTCATTGTCGCAATTGGAATTGCAATGAAGAACTCAAAAATTTGCAATGAGGAAACTTCTCTACCTTTTGAGTCTATCTCTCTCCTTAAGGGGTTGTGTGTATATATGGAAGAGAGAGTTGTGTCTCTTGGTTTTGAAATGACAAAAACACTTCTATGTTTTTTATTTAATTTTTTAATTTAGTTAAGGGCAAGATGGTAAAAGACAAACTTAGGAGCCCTTTCTCCCCCACATTCTCTCCACAAGTGGAGGGATTACAAAAACAACTAAACTAATCTTTTCTCCCTCTCTCTTTCCAATTTCTCTCTTTAACCAAACATGCCAAAATGACTATTTCTTCCCTTACTTTCTCCTCTCTTACTCTCTCTTCCCTCGTTCACCCAAACAAACACACTCTTCATTCATTCTCTCTCATTATATTTCCTTCAAATTTTCATCTTTCTCCCTCATCAGAAAAGCTTAAAATTACCAAAAAGTTAGGAAAAACTAAAGTTAGACAATCTATTTCTCGTGTTTGATTAGGTTTCTATTTTGTGATTTTAAAAATGGTTTTGAACTTTTTTAGAAAAATATAAAAGAAAAACCTTTTTGACAACAAATTTTTTTCCATATTTTTTTACAATATTACATAACCGTCGCCACTACTGCACAAGTCCCCATCCCAATACAATTTTTTTAGTGCCTAAAAAAATCAGTATATTAATTTGATAAAAGTATAATTAATTTGAAGTTATATTGAGACTTTATTTACAATATAAATAAAAAATTTGAGATTTTGTATTTCATTTAATAAAAGTATAATTAGGGGCCCGATTTTTAGTTATCATTTTATAAAAGTATAATTAAGAGTCTAATTTTTAAGATTTGAAAAGGACATTCATATGAAACGGCCATGTATTGGAGAGATGGATGTTTGTCCGTCCACCCATAGACTATTCCACCTCATGTTTTCTTTCATGTTATAAAAAAAAAAAAGAGCGATGATTCATAGTACAAAAAATTATCTACAAAATGTCAGAAACGACCATATGGATTTCAGTTAGATTGTTTTTAAATTTGGTATTAATAAAATTACACAAAGGAGTTGGTATTCTGACGTTTCGTCTCGTACCAACGAGCGTTTCTCAACAAAAAAATGGGCCACAAAACCTAAAAGTAATGATGGAATGAGAAGGAAAATTATCTCTATAACCAAGAGTCCAACACACACAAAGATCAATATATTAGTATATCCCAATACCATTTTTTAGCGCCTAACAAAGATCAGTATATCAATTTGATAAAAGCATAATTAATTTGAAGTTATATTGAGACTTTCTTTACAATTTAAAAAAAATAGTTTGAGTTTTTTGTTTAGGGACCCGATTTTTAGTGATTTATTTAATAAAAGTATAATTAAGAGTCTATTTTTTAAGATTTGAAAAGGGTCTTCATATGAAGCGGCCATGTATTGGAGAGATGGATGTGTGTACACCCATCATTCCAACTCACATTTTCTTTTATGTTATAACAAAAAAGAGCGATAATTCATAGTACAAAAAATTATCTTCAAAATGCCAGAAACGGGCCATATGGGTTTCGGTTAGATAGTTTTTAAATTCGGTATTGATAAAAATACATAGAGGAGTTGGTATTCTGACGTTTCGTCTCGTTCCAACGAGCGTTTCTCAACAAAAAATGGGCCACACCACCTAAAAGTAATGATGGGAATAAGAAGAAAAATTATCTGTATTACCATGTATTTTGCAGCATTTGACTCCGTACCACTGAACGATTTAGCCGCACATTTGAAAAATAACCTAAAAGGTAAAATGAATGTTCGGATAATTGTTTTATATGGATCGTTCCTGGTTGAGACCTCCAACACACACAAATATTTGTGAATCAATCAATTATCAATTAAGCAATTAATTACATAAAAACACAAAATCTTAAAAAGTAAAATTCAGATACCGATCACCACCAGCATGATCTGACAATATTTGTTTCCTCCTATTGTATCATGTTTCTGTGAAAATATAGATATATATAGATATTCAAACAATCACAAAAACAAACAACAAGAGTTACATGACTACATATATTGAAGAAACTCTTGTCTACCTTTCCAACAACTTCCTAGTATTGATGGGTGTGATAATTCTGATGACAAGGCCAGGGTAGACATCATCAGGATCATGGATATGTGGATTTCTCTCTACGATATACGGGTCACCGCACTTATCACTGATTGTGTGAAGTGTTTCCCCTTCTCCCACCACATATATCTCATCACACGCCCTCTCATGAAGCTTATTTCCTCTCACAGCTTCACCTTCTTCAGCCACAGTGCTCTGCCTTATAGACCCCAACAATATCATACCCAATAACGCTATAGCACAGTACCATGATGTTGAATCCGCTGAGGAACCCATGTTATATATGTCTGAAGAAACAATTAACCTTGAGTATATATATATATATATATATATATAGGTAGAGAGAGAGAGAGAGAGAGAGAGAAGAACTATCAACTATGTAACGTGTATTAGCTGGTGTACTATGTGTAAATAAATAATATCTTTGCCGTTGGAGTTGGTTATTTTTGGGGGAAGTGAATTGGGTTTAACGAAATGGCTTTTTTGGAGTTTAGTGTTTGATTGAGAATTTGAAAGTGTGACACAAATGGTATTGATATTTTCTCATCACGCAAAAACCTTGGTTTTAATTTGGGGGATTTATTAGTTGAAATTTGTGGAGTGGATAAGAATTTAAGGCTAGTAGAAAATTTTGGGTGTGAGGGAAAGAGGATGCTGACACGACCAGGATTTCTTATTTGGTCAAGAAAATTACGCAATCAAGTGACTTTTCAGTTGTGTGATGAAGATTAGGTTCGTGTTTAGATTCTGTAATGTGTGATTGCACGGACTTGGGTGCACCATCAGCCAAGTAAAGTGAATGTTGTTGGACACGTGTCATTTTTTTATGTTGCCACCTAATGGGACACGTTGGTTCAACCTATCCATGATAGTATGGTGGCTGCAAAAGTTGTTCAACGGGAACATGATAAGAATGTTGAAAATTAGTTTGTAATTAGCATTCTAATTTCTAATTAAAATATTTCTTAGAGAGGGCTGAATAATAAATAATAAATAATAATTCGAGAGGTGTCATTAGTCAAGAAAGATGGTCATTCTCATTCCTGTTTTTGACGCTTTGTTGACAAGTCCATGCCTAGTTTATTATAAAAATTTAATGTGAATTGTATTATAAAAAAATTAAAAGTTAATTTTTTATAACAAAGTTCTATGGTGAGGAGATGACACCTCATTCTAAAATAAAGAAAACTTTCGAGCTCTTTAAACACTCACAAAAGAAAAAATTAATTTTAATTATCTGTTTCTCAAATAAATATTTAAATAGTCTGTAAGACCTCGAACACAATAGCCAAAGATGACATTATTAGAGAAGATGTCCATTTTTTGCGTATGAGTCTGCATGTCGTGTATGTAGCTCTGCTATAGAGAAAATTATTATTTAAATAAAAATACACGACACGATGCTCAATTCAAGCATGGGAAGCATCATCAAATATCCTCTATTTCATTTTATATGAACCGGAATTGCATAAATACAAAATCCTCGATCAAAACAATCAAAACAAAGTATATATTCCAACAATTCAATTAGGATAAAGTGGGGTTGCTGGAAATAGATAAAAATAAATGAGGCAAGGGTGAGGTGTGTATGACATGACGCCATTCTTTAGGGCCACAAGAAACATAAAAATAGCACAAAATATGCATGCAGGATTGGTGAAGTCAGCCACGGAGCCTCAATTTGAGAGCAATAGCAGGAAAACAAAAGAGTTAAATTGAAGAAGAAAAATACTGTTCTGCACGAAAGGATAAACTTCAAAAAACATACTAAGTGTAGGGCAATGCTCCGTGTTTTCTGTCTAAGAAAAAGCTGCTAACCTAATTACCCGGTGGCTTCTAGATTGAGGAATCAACTAAGTTTCTCACTTATGTATCAGTGAAGGAAGGGCATTCTAAAAAGTACGAGTCTGACCAAAAATAAACATACTATAGGAATGTGACCAATTTTCAAAGATTGAATGATATTTGTCCCAAAAGTTTGTTAGAACATTAAAACTAACTCAGATAATGTCCAAAATACTCGCCAGGAATTTCTTTAAATTTGCTGAAGTACACCCATTGAAAAATGCATTACTTGTTCACGAGTTCATCGTAAAATTAGGCAGTGCATGACATAAACATTATATATCAAGCCACCATCTTGCAAATTTACTTCATGAATTTACGTTGTCTGAGCATATGTTTGGATGGACCGACGGCCACGTCCACTTTTCAACATGGAAATTTAGTTTTAAAGTGAAATTGTAAAAGCTACAAAGAGAAGCTTCTGCGGCACTGTGATTTCCAAGCATGAGTTTATCCAATCCAAACATACTATACTCAGTGGACAGTAATTACCTCAATGCTAGCTCAAAAAATAATGTTACCTCTGTTAGATCTGATCATTGTATTGATTATCAAAACAAGGTAAAAAAGGTGATACACTGGGACATGTCTATATCCCAATCCAATGACAACAATCCTTCATAATTATCCCTGACAAAATCTTAGAGACCAACAAATATGCATACAGCTTTCCTTCAAAAACCGGTGGTACAGTACAGTCATACCTATGAGACTGCAAGAATCGATAGATGGATTTGACCACAGCTTTAGAAGGCAAATTGGAATACCAATCCCAAATCTGGCCTTAGACAAGCAAAACGGCATTTATACAGCCATCGTTTTCTGGGTTGTTGGTAACCTGAGCATACTTACCTGCATTCACCGCAAACAAAAAATGCAATGCATCAATTACACTTAAAATTTCAGCCGTGGTGACAAAACCAAAATACAACTACACAAGTAACAAATAATCTTACCCCAGACAACTTTCCCTGCAGGTGTGACCAGACCAAGTTCACTGACATTCACCTGAAATTACAATAGCAGGGAAATGATTTACATTAATTTTATAATGATTCATACTACATTTACACGATAACAAAGTACATATCAGCAACTAAAAAGGGCAAGTGGGATCAACTTAGACGCCTTAAATTTTGAGTATGAAAGAAACCCTCACTTAGAAGAGCAGGAAATACAAATACCTCAATTATAGACCCCTTGGTAATGACCCCAAGGGAGGTGTACATAGGACCGTTAGGGTTTTTCTTCACGCCAATTATTTCTAGATTGAATGTGCATTTAAGTTCAGGATGAGTGACATGAGCTTTAGTGAAACGCAATCCAGTAGGACGGATGAATCGCTCATACTTTGGAGGCTTTCTGGTAAAACCGGGCCCAACAAATGTCGCTTTTGTAACCATCCTCTTCCATTGCTTTGCTGAAAATTGGTGAGCCATATTACAAACCCATAATTTCATAAAACCAAAACACCATGATATAAGAGGTGGCATTTTGAATTAAGTCAATTAGCCACCCCACAAAAAGCGAGTATCTCAACCTAAAAAGACCAATTTTCTGGCAATGTCCATAAACAAGAGGTACAACTACAGAGAACAAAATATCAGAAACAAGCATGATTTGCAGAGGGATAAAGAAATGGCAATCATGTAGTGTAACTAGTACTTGAAGATAACACTATACCATTTCAATCATGTGGCACCAACTAAGATCATAATACCAAAAGTAATAAATGTAATACTTACTCTTTCTTTTACCAGTGCGGACCACTTTGAACATTTCATCTTCAGCCACAGGACGCACCTGAGGAAATGAAAAGTCATACATGTGTGTTATTACTCAGAAAAGGAACACAACTTCCTGCCTCCCCATTGCTTCTTTCCCGCCTAAAGAAAAATAACACAGACAATAGGAATTGGAAGCAAATTTAAGTATTGAATGCAATCTCACCTTAGGAAGAGGAACATCCCATTTCCCAGCCTTCTCCTTCCGCTTTTGCTTAATGGTGTTGCTGAGAATCTAGAAAATAGAAAATAGCCAAAATGCTTACAAAGTTACAAGAGAGTGCAAAAGAATCAAGAGTGAAAATAGTCTTTTAATACTGCATGAGAGACATACCTTTGCTCTGGTCGTGTTTTCACGATCCAGAAGATATGCAGGAACAGCTCCATCCTGAACGTTTTCATCAGCCTTGCGCCTAGATGTTGACTCTTCATGCATGGCCAAACTGTTGACAGACAATTGTGAAATAACTCTCTTGTGAAATCCGTATCAATGAAAACTAACTGTGCTAATTGTCGAACATCAACCAGCATCTCATGAATACACATAAAAAAATAATCCAGATTTAAGAAATCAATCACAACTAATATTACCATAAACACATACACTATATCAACAATCAACAATAAAATTAAAATGATGCTACTGCTATCTATGACATGGATAAATAGTGACAGAGGTCAATATAACGAAAGAAGACAAAAATAACGAGAAACAAAGAAGCAAACTCACGTCCTCTTCATCTGTGCCTTTTCGGCATAATTTTTCTTGGCAATCATCTTGCCCTTAATACCCAGAGTCTGTTCCAATCAAATAAACAAAAATCAAATTAGATTTATGACAACACAAATACATTACTTGTTTAAATAGAATCAATACAAAGGGAAGATGGGGGTCAGAAAAACCTTCTGGGCCTTTGCAGAATGCTTGTGAACTTCACGAGCCTCCTTCTTGCGCTTGCGCTCAAAGTGATCAAGGCGATAGCCATAATCTCTTCTGTGACGTTCTATATAATCTCCTTGCGGCTACAATTGCACAAACACAAGAAGAAACCAAAACAATAAAAGGAATAGTAAAGAAAAAAAATAGACTTGGAAAATGCATGCAAAATTCAAAAACATGAAAAAACATCAAACAAAGGGGTATGGAAATTAGAGCAATCAATGTGGGCCAGTCCACCCCACACAGCAGCTCGCACTGGGCAGGACCAAAAGACCCACAAGTAGAAATCTCTCAGGCGCCAAGAAGTGCATATAGCCTGTGTGGTTGGGGGAGTTCATGAGCCCTCTTTTATAAAAAAAATTGACCCAGAATTAAATAGGCAGACCAGCACACTTCTGATAAAATCTTAAACAATTAAACTATTAAGTATTAAGGGATGACAAAGACAAACTCACCATTGTCTCTTGAAACTCGGCTCCAAGTAGTCACTAGAAACAGAAACCCGGCCCGGCTTATAATGGTTTAGCAGATGCTTTGCTTTCCTTCACCTCCAATCTCACTAGAAGAAAAAATTAACTTCAACTATTAGTAATAGCGCAATGCCAGAAAAACAAATGGACAAAAGCATACATCTTTTTCCACCAAAAGAATGGAAACTGCCAACCAGCTAGAAGATCAAATATCAAAAAGAACTAACTAGGTCGGGTAGTGAGTCACTGGGTCACTAATCAAACTTGTGAGCACTAGCTAAACCAGAATACATCATATCTTGTAAATTTCCCATTCAAAATTCCAAAACACTATACCCTAGCCAATTTGACTCACCCAAAGCACGTCCACCCCTCCTCTCATGACACCAGTATTACAAAATCAGGTTCAATCTATCTTCCCTAAATTATATATGTTTACTAGTTCTGATACTATTTGAAATATATTCAGTTGTCAATATCAAGAACAAGCAGAGATGATTAACAGGTTGAGTTCAACAAAAACTAAAATTGTAACAGGTTTTGAATAGCATGATTGGAAATGTACCAGCTCCAGATTTTGCAGAATATAAATCCAATTATAACTTAGATGTGATATGCCTATAAAAATGAGCTGGGAAGTTAATAACTTCCCAACACTCAAGCAAAAAAACAAAAGGCATACATGATTCTTTCTATTCCAGTGGTCCAATCCTCGAATGATAACGAGGGGAAGGAGAATAAGAGAAAACAAAAAAGAAACCTGTGATGTGTGTTACTTACCGGCGATTTCCTTCCTCCGATAACGTTTTTCAGCAAGCTTTTTGTTTTCCGTCTTGTTCGGCTTCAGCCGCTTCGATTTCAGCCTGCTGCGTTGTTTTAGGGTTTATGATACGGCAACTTCTTTCGGCTGCTTTGTTTCGTGTAGGATTTTAATTATTATTTTTTTGGACAGTGCTATATGTTACGAATAACTATGCAAGAAATAAGAAGAATAAGATATCAACGGCTAAAACATGATAAAAGAGAGGGAAAGTCAAGAAAATAACGTGGATTGGAGAAAAACTAATCCGGCTATTATTCTTTTCGTGCATTTCGTCGGGTAGATGCTTCGTGATAACAAGCATTACCCTATTTTTTTTGTCCAATGAGGATTTTTGCATTTCTTCATGAATTTGTCTGTCAAACGTTAATAAAAAAGGTTTATATTCCTTACAATATAAATAATAATATATACCATGTGACTTTGATCTACAAGAATGTAGAAGACATCATCAATTTCACTCACATTAATCTTACTACTTATAATAGCGACATATCGCTTGTTAGATGGCAAAGCCCTGCTAAGGGTTAGTTCAAACTAAATCTAATGGGGCTTGCAAGACTGGAAACAACCAAGCAGCAGGGGTGTGGTGGTCTTTTGAGAGATGCCAACGGGAGCAAGATCAGAGGATATGTTAGAAGGCGTTGCTCGGCCCTTTATGCAGAAATGTGAGGGATATGGATTGGAATAGAGATGACACGATAACTTGACATTGCAAAGTTGGTGATTGAGAGCGACTCTATGACTCTCGTAGACATGCTACTCAGGGACGATAAAGATGCAAAGGACATGCTACTGGGAGGTGGACATAAGGCATGCTTGGAGGGAAGGGAACAGCTACGCAGATTGGCTGGCAAACTACAGTTTTCAAGTGGATATAAGGCAATCCTAAGGGCCTTTGCCCTAATATTTTTGATGACATGTTCGGGGCGCCTGTGTCCCGAGACATTAAAACTCGTTAATTTCGTTTTGTTGTTTTCGGGTAAATGCCCTCTTTTATTACCAAAAATAAAAAAAAAGTAAATGGATATAACCCTATTTATTTGATAAATATTCTTACCTTTTGTCAAAAAAAATATTCTTAACTAATACTTACTGTTTTTATTATTTATAATTGAATTTTTTCGCATTCTAAGTTTTGGTGAGATGGCTAATACAGACTTTCGTCATTGAGCTTTCAGTCAGTTTGGATCTCAAAAATTATTGTCACCGGATTTCCTAGAAGTACTCCTTATTTTCCCTTTAATACTATGGGCATCAACTAGAAATGGCAAAAATATATACACTTATGGTTATTACAGGTATTACCCTACCTATAATGGATGTGGTTGATTATAAGACTCGCCCCACAGATATTCACACACACACAAAAATAACGACTCAGGGGAAAAGCATTTAATATTATTGGTCCAAAAAAATTATTATGAGAAATGAGAACATTTAATCATAATCGTTTAATTAAAATTAAAGGTTCAGATATTGTTATGATTGCAATATCTCTTGTGATATTTGATTAAAGAGCTATGATATGTGGTACAAACGTTTCATATTCGAAACGTAAGAATTACGGTGTGGCAAAAGAAAAATGATTGGCTAATTCAACAATCATAGGGGCTCGTACATTTGGTCTTGTAAGGATAACTATTTCTCTTGATTAAAAAGGAAACAATGATATTGTGATTAATAACGTAATCTAATTGTACCAAAAAAAATAACGTAATCTAAATCATTAGTTTTAATCCAATATTTACAATTAAATATTTTCATTTTTCATAATAACCAAGTGTTCTCACTTGATTATTCTGTTAGAACGTTTCATTTATACTCAAATGGTCCTAGGTACGAATCGAATCATATAGGGGAAGTGAGAAAGTATACTTTGATAAAAACAATGAAATCATAGGGGCACGTACCATTGTTTTGTTGGTCCCCTTATTTAAAAATAAAACAAAAACAATGAAATCAAAGAACCTTGATAAAAACAGGACTGGGAAAGAACATTTAGATGAGGACACGATGTGTACAGACCTTGCGACCTTAGCAGTGGTCACTCAACACTTCATGTAATGGAGCATCTCTGGATTCCTGTTTCAAATTCCTTCCTCCTCTACACACCACTACAGTTGAAATCTTTAAATTTGGAAAAAATATGAAGTGAGTGGAGAAATCTCTGAAGAAAGATCATGATACTCTCAGGACACCTTCAAGAATTAATCAAAACCTAAACGACCAAGAATCATCACTAGTCCAAATTTTATTCTAATAGGGTCCCCTCTTTGTTTTAACGTAAAAAAATGTCCCTGTTATTTAAGCATATCCAGAGTATAACCCTATAGTAGATGCCATTTTTTTCTTTCTTCGTGATAGTATGGTGCCTATATATATGAAGTTTTGGTTTGTGTAGTTGATAAGCCAAACAAACATATATTTGTAGGGAACAAAGCCATAAGTGGGTCTGCTAGTATATAGTAAGCAAATCATTCAAAGGGCATATCTCATTTGGCAGGTAATGATGGTTGCTGCTAGTTTATGTTACAGCTAGCTACATCAAAATTTATCAGTAATCAACTAACTTGCCAAAGGAGAGCTGCCCTTTGAGTGCTTAGCTTAGACATTGTCTCCTTGTCTAATGAATGCAACCATTGAACCATACATGTAAGAGGCTACTTCCAAAGAAATATTAACTTTGCAGAAAAAAAGGTACATAGATTAGAAAGTGTTGGTAAAGTGTTGGTTTATTATCCTTAAATACCTTTTTAGGGGTTAAGTCTCTACTTTAACCACAATTTAATTAAGGTGATCTATTACATAATATATGTGTTGTATTTTGAAGGAGATTTCAAAAGTGGGATTTTCACCCTGCTAAGTGAATGAAATCTCTGGTTTATATGTATGAGCTTAGTGCAATTCCTCCAATTTGCACGCCCTATGGGCAGTAGGGCACGATAAAAAAAATTGATCATTTTTTTCTTGGATTTATCCTTTTACAAATATTTTTCAATTCAGAAAGGTCCGCCTAAAAATATTGGTTTAAAGCTGAACCATACCTTCTCAGTCCTGAAGTAGAGTGATCTGGGATCTGGTTCGTCGATTTCGTTGGTGAAGTCAGGAGTAGAGCCCAAGTCAGGTTGTACCTGCAAAGACACTCTAACACCCAAGTTAGAAAGTAGAAGTCAAAGCGAGGTATATAGTGATTGGGTAAAAAGTGTACCTGTCAATGGGGGTTGACCCGTATTTATAGAGGTAGTCGTTGCTGGCTAGCTGTTGGATCAGGCGAGTTGATCTAGGCCGTCGATATCAGTCTCCCCACACATCCCACTCGGTTGCTCGAATGGAAAGTAGATTGTGGGTCGTTCTCGGCCCAACAGGAGGAATGGGCCATCGGCCCAGTCTGGAACAAAAGCCAATTTAATATGTTTTACAATACAATTGCCCATGCAGTGACCAAATTCATATGTGTTTTTATTATTAACAATCAATAACTGATACAAACAATCTAATGTGCCATAAATGGCTAGTACCCCTTAGGGAGAGCATGATCCGGAGTTCATTAGGCCTCACAGTCCTGCTCACGTGGTTTTGAATTTCATTACCCCTTACTTTGATCATAGTTTGGGTATTGTGGTTGTTCCGCCCAGAGCTCGGGCTGAGAGTTATGTCAGATGGAGGCCTCCGCTAGAGGGTTGGGTTCAGTTAAATTGTGATGGGGCTTCTAGAGGTAATCCGACTATCGCTGCTTGTGGAGGTGTTCTACGCAATGCCGTTGGTTCTTGGAATGTTGGCTTTGCTCGGGTTTTGTTAATGCTCATGTGGCTGAATTATGGAGTATTTTTGTGGGATCGCAGCTGGCTTATGGCAGGGGCTTTAGGCATGGTGACCTTAATCTAGACTATGATTCTGCTGTCAAAGGGATTTCTGGGCTTCTACTGGTAGTTCTGAAGGGCGTAGTCTTGTTCGTTGTATTAGACAGTTGTTGGCTTTGGATTGGACGGTTACTATCAAGCATGTTTATAGAGAAGCTAATAGGGTGGATGACGGTCTTGCTAACCTGGGTTGTAGCTTGATGGAGAACAATCCTTGTGTGTTATTCGAGACTCCTTCTGATAGTGTTAGGCAGTATGTTGCAGATGATGTTATTGGAGTTTCTACTCCTCATTTAATTTTTGTAATCGTTTTTGGGCTCGTCGCCCTTTTTTATATCAAAAAATGGTCAGTACCACCATTGGAGCACCAAGACTCCTCCCAAGCTCTAAGAGCATCTCCAACACATGTCCCTTAAGTTGTCCCTTAAGTTTTAGTAGTCGACCCTTAATATTTTCAGTATTTGAGGTAAATGACGTGTAAACTAGGTGGCATCCACAAATGATTGTTTTTTGTATACGTCCCTTAGCTAAGAGACGTCCCTTGCTAATAAAGAAGAATAAATTTTCTCAAAAGCTCAAGAAAGAAACATAAAAGTGTGGTATGTAGAGACCATTTAAGGGACTCATCATAATATACTAAGCATTTGAGCAAAATCAGTGACTGCCCCTTAAAATTGATGTGGCATGTTGATCCAACTTAAGAGACTCAAAACGAGTTAGTTAAGAGACACCCCATTTGAGATGCTCTAACTCTCCCATGCCAAAGCACTGCCACGAAACCAATGGTCATGAAACGGCTCCACCAAATCTTTGATCGTGCCTCCAAGTCTCCAACACCCCCATGCCAAAGCACAAATTTATTGCCTCAATGCATGCGCATGAATGGAGTTAGCAATTTACTCGAATAATTGCAAATTTATCTACTTGATGTCTCTCCAATGCAATGCTTAAAATTTTTGTATGGCTTTATACGACATAGTTCAACTTCTGTTCTTGTCATTCATGTTTGCGTGACAAAATACTTTCTAAGTCGTGTGTACAAAGTATAATAATTAATTAGAACTTCAAATGATATCAAAATAAGTTTAATGAAAATATTTAGTATCCTTATTAGTATTATTTTAATCTATAATAATTAAGTCTTAATTAATTGTATTTTTACACACTGTTGTTTAAAAATTACTTGTTACGAGATTTGAGTATTGATAGATTACAACAACATAGACTGTATTTTCTATTTTCCTGACCACATTATTATTAGAAAAAACACAAGGATTTGTAGCTTGTTGTGCTGCAAAAAGAGACACCAATGCAAGAAGAATAAACTTTGCCACGAAAGTGTTGTAAAAGGTCAATAAAATCTATATGACGTGAGAACCTTTGTGTTTACAAGGCTGTGGCACTTAATTATCATTCAACAAATATCCTGAAATTGACCTCTGTTTCTTTTCTCCATTTCTCTCATTATGAGTAGTGGGTATCCGAAATCCAAAATATCTGAGCATCAAACAAAAAGACGAACACTGAATGGATATCCATTGCATAACCCTCAAGCATATGCCTATGTTTCAGTGGTTTTTTGTAGCAATTATTGTCACAATACCATTACTATTTTTGTCAACAGTGCAACAATTCATTCACAATAGGTAAAGGTTACAAGCTAGTACACCAACAAATCACAATTCAATTATGAAGATTTGTATCAAAAAAATTCAATTATGAAGATCTAACTTTTTATGTTGCAAATGCAACTAGGGTTGGTTCAAATTAAGGTAAGATTACTCAAGTCTTAGCTTTAGGTCCATCAACAAAAAAAATATTTATTCTTAGTTTTTATAAAACAAAAAAACATTATATACTGTGAAAATTGTCAAACCTAAAATTTTCTCACTAGAAAAGGCTTTAATTAAATCTTTTTAGGGCCCACTAATAGAGATTCTTTGGCCAAAGCTCATATAATTGTAGTTGCAAACGCTAATTTTAAACCATCACAGTTCATTCAGAACTAAAGTCCAATTATTTAGTACTTAGTAATTATTTGACCGTAATTATATTAATATTAATTCTTAAATAATTAAATATGTCAATCCACAATTGACTAATTAAATAATTAATCTAATAGTATGGTTCCCGTCCTCATCCCCGAATTGATCGCGCGGAATTTCCCCTTCATCTCTATCCTCATTCCCACATGGAAAAGTTCCCTGCTTGCAGGGCCTTGAATGGGGCAATCTGCATCCCCAAATTGTTTATAACAGTTTGAATTTAGAAATAAAGTATACATAAACATTTATATAGTTGTTTATCCAAACATGACTCTATTACATATAAGGTGATAAAAACTAGTATTAAGAAGTTGTAAACTAAAAAGTAGTATTAAGAAAGGGTAATTTCCCCAACTGATCGACTTCATTCAATTTCAAATGTCTGAGTTTAAGTTTAATTTTGCTTTATGCACTTAAGATTCCCATTGTTAATGTAGATAAATTATTAGTATTAACTTTTGGCTTATAGTTATAGTCGGAAAGCACACTTTTGTATTCAAGTCAATAACAATAATTAAGTGCCTCAATCTTCACTTAAGGCTGAGTCGATCATAACTAACATTAATTATTACTAGTACTACAAAGGAAGGACACTTCAAATAGTTGAGGAATTAGAAAACCAAAAAATAATTTTAAAAACGATAAGTGGTTGGTGGAACCTTACACAAGATGGCCCCAATTTGATTCGCAATTTAGGAGAGCCTGCAATGCAATGCAAATGCTAAATCTACAAAAGCTGTCCATGTTAAATGGCCTTTGATGATTAAGAAACATTTACCTCACCAACAATCTAAATTATCTAATGGACTTCTTTTTAGTTAGATTTTTTTTTTTGGTGATGTTGCTCAGTTCAGATTAGGGGTAAGAAAAGAAAATAAAAGAAAGAACTAATGAAAGTTATATTAATCATTCACCGGCTATAAACTTATGACCAAATCTAAGATCAGAAATAATAAATCTTTTAAGCTTATTATTTTTTTGGTAGATAAAGAGCAAAAGCACACCAAAAGGAAAAAGAATACTAAACGAAAAAAAACATGCAGAAAAATAAACTAGCGCCTAACAGCAGGGAGTCTGGACGCATCCGTCTGCAGAATGTCGAGCACAACAGCCGGGGGAGCACCAAATTCAGTCCAAGAGTCCACACTAGCAGCTCCTAACTTCGCTAAGCAGTCAGCAGCAGCGTTCACCTCACGCCAAGAATGAAGAAGCTGAATACTCCAGTTTCTTCTCATCAAATCTTTAATGTTGGAGATTAACGACGCATAATAATGCCAAGGATTAAGCTCTTCTGTCACAAGTTGAATGGCAAGCATTGAGTCAGAGTAACAAACTAACTCTATGATACCTCTATCCCAAGCCAGTATGAGGCCGTGATACAAAGCTAGGAGCTCCACATGGATGACTGTGGAAACACCCACACTACCAGCATAACCAATTATCCAAGAACCATCTGAGTGCCTTAAGAGTCCTCCAAACCTGGAGGGGCCAGGATTCCCAAGACTGCTGCCATCAACATTGAGGACTATGGCAGTCCCCTGAATCGCATGCCAAGATATCCACTTATCCACCGATACCGAAACGCGCTGAGAGAGGAAAACATCAGATAAGGTTTTAGCAAACTTGTAAATTTGGAGTTTCAAGGTAAATATAGAGACGACAACATTCTCCATACAAAGTTGATTCCTCGCCCTCCAAACCCACTAGCAGGAGGCCAAAAACAAATGAGGCCTATTAGACTCAATACCTTTCCGGAACCACATAGATGTACTCTGTTCTAGGAAAAAATTGATATTATCGAAGCCAACTGAGAGCCAAACCTGTTTGGAGAAGGCACAATCCCTGAGACAATGAAGGATAGTTTCATCCATATCAGCACATCTTTTAAGCTTATTATGTAGCTGCATTTTATTATGTTTTTATGGTACATTTTTGTTATGTTTTATATTAAACTTTAGGTGGCTTCTAAGGTGAGGAACAACTAAGTCTCTCATTGGTGTTTCAGTCAAATTGACCGTAAGATATAGAATGTTATGACTGATTCAAATTGCATATTGTATTTCAAGTTACTGAGATTTTATTTTATATTTAGGTCACACAAAAAACAAGTAGGAGCACGTAATAGTAGGTAACTTTTCATCTCTCTTCTATGAGAGTTTTTTGTTGGTGTGTCTACCTTACATATTACCTCAACTTTATTGTATAATATAAAACTATTAGTTTTTTGGGTATGAAATTAGTATTTTTTTCTAAACCATTGTTGACTACCTACAAAGTGTCCTAACGCTTTCAACAAAATACTATCATTATGGTTGCTAACTTATATTGAAAGGTGTTGTTCCGGACTAGGCCCAAGCCGAATCCAGATTTGAGCTTGTCTTGACAGTCCAAACAAGCGCAGAGACTCCCATCTAGGCAATCTGTATGTCATGGCATAAGAACAATGGATATTGCGCACCCCGATTGAGCGGCTCAGATATCATCCTTTGCTTGCGCGTCAAAGCACTCCTTACACCTTCCTGACACCAATAAATAGGATGACATTTAGTGCAGTGGGTACACTTTCTTTCTCTACCTCATGTTGACTTCCATCTCTCTGACTTGAGTGTTGAAGTGTCATTGTAAGTACCACCTGACCTGTGCTCTGATGGTCGACTTCCACCGACCCCTACCTAGCGCGCTCGAGCTCAGAACACCTCGAACGAGGTTGGAGTCATCTCAAATTCACCTCCAATCTACTGTTGTGAGGTATCTTTCTCTCTCTTGAGTTCTGCTCGGAACACTTGTTGGAAGGCAAGGCAACCCCTGTTTACGCAACTAATTCTGCATGCTATTTCTCCTCTGTTCCCGCAACACTCCTAACCTTCTTTCTTTGCGCTGTAGCCCGCTGCAGCTTTGCTTTTTCTTTTCCGTTAATTGCAGTTCACTTTAATATCAGTCAAATTTACTTTGTTCTCTTTTCAACAAAGCCCTTTCCTCATCATAACCATGCCTCACATTTATATTGGTTACTGACCCCACTCTCCAAACAACACACAATATAAAAAGCTCCACCCTAACATATCATAGCATAATGCAATCTTTCATTCTATTTATTTATATGTAGGAAAATTATTTTAACATAATGACGCAACAACCATAATCATAACCACCACCCCTTCATTTAATTTAGCAACCTTAAACCTTAAGCAAACATTGCCCGCAAGTTCTGAGAAGAATTCTAAAGAAGCTTTTCTTTTGGACCTCTTTGATAATGCCGGCTTTAATAGCGACCATTCTGTCCTCCACTCAAATACCTGGCTCCACCTTTTCAAACGCGCAATATTACACACACAAATATAACCAGTAGTATTTACTCATATACCAAAAGCTTTTTTTTTTTTTTATAGATATCTTGTTAATTAAACTTCATAGCTACATTAAACAAAACAAAAATACTATGAAGGACAAAGTCTAAATTGTGTTGCCTGACCTTGTCAGCGTGTTCATACAGTGCCGTGACAGCCACTTACATCCATACACATTAACTATTATATACAACCCAACATAGATATAGCTTGTAATTTTCTGTATGTGTGTTTATCAAAGTGAAACTGTTATGGAATGAATTTTTTCCATATACACCCCTTTTTTTGACATCTATTCACACCCCTGTAGGCTCAATATCAAAAGGGTCCAGTCCGAACATCAAGGGCTCAGATCAAACCACCAGATCGGACGGTCTTGATTCATTGGAATCAACCCCACCCCACTTTATAAATACAACATTCATTGTCTCATTAAAGGTAAGCATTCTCTCATTTATTACTCTGTTAAGACTACTCCATTGACTTTGGCATCGGAGTGACTTTGCAGGTACAACACCAGCAGGATCGGATACAGCCATCGACTAAGAACATCAACCACTAACTACCTCGGACCACCCTTCAAGGTCGGAAGTATAGTGCAGAACAGAAACTATCAATAATAAATATAAATATTAAATCCAATAATAGGAAACTGTCAAACTGATATATAAAAACATAGAATTGTCTCACAGTGTAAAGAACAAAAAAGAAAAATGCAGAGCAAAAAAGAGGTTTCTCAAGCATGCCATCAAGGTTGCTGTCCTACCTTATTCTTCAGTTCATCACAACAATCTCAAAACACAACAACCAAACCCAGAAACAGTTCATCAGAGTGTCGTCACAGTTTTGCAGCAACAACAGCATCCTCTATTTTTCCAAACACCAAATTCACCAACCATGAATCTCTTCCATCTCTTCATGAATCATTCACTGAATTCAACAAAGTGTACCCTCAATACTCTGATACTGACAAAGTTGATAGTTTAAGAGCCAAAGAATATTACCATCTCTCTTTCTCTAAACAATCTTGTCTTGATTATATTGGTATTGGTCTCTTTTCCTACTATCAACGTCAACAACATGATGCTTCAAAACCTCAACTTGCTTCTTCTTCTTCTTCGACTCCTCCGTATTCGGATATTCCCTTCTTTAGTATATCCTATAAGACTGGGAATCTGAAGACTTTATTGCTTCATGGAGGGAAAGAATCAGAGTTTGAGTCTGCAATGAAGAGGAGAATTATGAAGTTCCTTAACATTTCTGAAAATGATTATTTCATGGTCTTCACAGCAAATAGAACATCAGCTTTTAAACTTGTGGCAGATTCATATCCATTCCAATCTTGTAACAAGCTTCTCACTGTTTATGACTATGAGAGTGAGGCAGTGGAAGCAATGGTTAGTTCCTCGGAGAAGAGAGGAGCTAAGGCCATGTCAGCAGAGTTCTCATGGCCAAGACTAAGGATTCAGTCAACAAAATTGAAAAAGATGATTGTTGGTGACAAGAAGAAGAAAAAGAACAAGAAGGGTCTTTTTGTGTTCCCTCTTCATTCAAGGGTAACAGGAGCAAGATATCCTTATCTTTGGATGAGCATAGCACAGGAAAATGGGTGGCATGTGTTGATTGATGCTTGTGCATTGGGACCTAAAGACATGGACAGTTTTGCCCTCTCTCTCTTTAGACCAGATTTTCTCATTTGTTCTTTCTACAAAGTTTTTGGAGATAATCCATCTGGTTTTGGCTGCCTCTTTGTCAAGAAATCTGCTATTTCCATTCTGGAATCCTCCTCTTCTTCGGGAATTGTGAACCTTGTACCAGAGAGAAGCCTACTCAAGCTATCAGAGGATTCTTCTAGTACTGAAGTAGAACTTCATCAAAAACCACCATCTATCTTACAAGAACAAGATTTATCTTCTTTGAGCTCTTTCTCTGGTAGGATGCAAATTACAAAATCTGTCAAAATTGAAGGAGGACCATCTGATCTTCAAATGATGGCTCCTGAAGGTTCTGGAACTATGGAAGCACAAAAACCAGTTGAGAGCCTTCAAAGTAAGAATGTAACAGATCATGAAAATGGAAGCTTTCACATTGAATGCAGGTGTCTGGATCAAGTGGACTCTTTAGGATTGACACTGATAACCAACAGAGGTAGGTACCTGATAAATTGGTTGGTGAACTCATTACTAAAGCTAAAGCACCCTAATGCAGAAGGGGTTCCCTTGGTCAAGATATATGGACCAAAGATAAGGTTTGACAGAGGGCCTGCTTTAGCATTCAACGTGTATGATTGGAAAGGTGAGAAGGTTGAACCTGTCCTTGTACAGAAACTTGCTGATAGAAACAATATATCTCTTAGCTATGGGTTCCTACATTATATATGGTTTGCTGATAAGTATGCAGAAGAGAAGGGAAGAGTTTTACAGACAAAAGAAGGAAGAGGTCAGGTAGTAGTAACTACTGCTAACAAGAAGAAAGATAGAGATAACCTTGGAGTAACAGTGGTTACAGCTGCATTAAGCTTCTTGGCAAACTTTGAAGACATGTATAAACTCTGGACTTTTGTTGCTAGGTTCCTTGATGCAGATTTTGTGGAGAAGGAGAGATGGAGATACACAGCTCTCAATCAGAAAACAATTGAAGTTTAGTTTTGTAATTTTATTTATTTCTTCTGATCATAGGAAATTACTAGAGGGTCTGAATTCGGATGAAGATTTTATGTTGATTCTCCTAAGGAAGATAATCAACTTATCTGCTCATTTGTCTAATGAGTTTGCAAATCATATAGACAATTCATCAGTTCTATATATTTCCTTTTACTTGTTTCCTTTCCTGTGTTTTTATTTATCCTTGCAGGCACATTACAGGAAGCTCTTATAGACTACACTGGACATTGAAAATAAGTACAGCTAGAAAATTGAATATGCAATCTAATTCAAGGAGAAAGATATCAGCAAACCAAGAAAAAACATATTTTTTCACACAAGGAGGTTTGAATGGACCAGTCAAGTCATGTCTTTATGTGTTGTATAAATGCAGTACATGTCCAGATATAATGTTTGAAAGGTTTGAATTTGAAGTGGAAATATAGATATTTTTTATATAATTTTGATCCCACTAAGAACATGTAAACTAATTAATTTCTAACCCTTCAGGCTTAGACTCATTGCAAGCACTAGGAATTCAAACACGAGGGTACACCTCACCATAAAAATGAAGACTAAATTGTACTGTCATTTCGAAAACCTTCATAAGAAAAATAGTCTAACTAATATTTCTCACAATAAGAGACTGGACTTCTCTGTTCTTCTTCATCTTCTTTTGACATGGACTTTGAAATCATAACATTGTTTCAAGTCTTTGATTTTTATTCTCATTATTCAAACAGGTCCAAGTAAGAAATGTAGTTAGGTAACTAAAATGATAATTCAAAAAAAAAAAACCTTCAACAAACAAATAAAAACTGATAACTAGTTCCTAATGTCATATACTCCTGTACATATAAGGTATAACTTTTTTTAATATAATGACAAATACGCCATCTGAAACCCCTTCTTGAATGACTCTGAATATTTGTGTCAAACAACAACTCTACCTCTAAATAACTACTCTACTTCTGAATATCTGTGTCAAACAAACAACTACCTAACTTATGTAGACAAAATTCATACAACAATTTTCTCAAATGTAAGATTAAATGTGCCGTTGAAAAAATTCCAGCATGCCCAGGCGTGGCTGTTTTATCAAGAAAGGATATCATAATGCCCATCAGGGTTGATTTGATTGGCAAGGGTGTTTAATAGTACTTGAATATCCTCACTTTGTGGATGGTTATTATCTCCAACTAAAAATTCGTGACTCTTACCATCCACCCTTATAAGGCTAGAACCTGGAGCCTTGCTTATTCCTTTCTCCTTCATCAGTCTTCTAACGTTTCTTACTTCAGCCCATTTGTTGTTAGCTGCATACAGATTAGATAGAAGAACGTACACGCCGCTCTCTCGGCATTCAAAATTCGATAGTGATTTTAACATTTCTGGGGTTAATCCAACATTTCCACATGTACTGGAGGCGCTCAAAAGAGCTCCTAGAATCTGCACATCCGGTGGCATTGGCATTTTCTTTATCAACTCCATAGCTTCCCCCACCAACCCAGCCCTGCAGAGCAGATCAACCATACATCCATAGTGTTCTAACCAGGGAGAAACATTGTAGGGGGGACTCGTCATCTGATTGAAATGCATACGGCCTTCGTTAACCAAGCCACAATGGCAGCAAGCTGTAAAAACAGCTAGAAATGTCACCTCATTAGGCCTTGTACCAGATTCAACCAATTCTTCAAATTGTTTCAATGCTTCTTGCCCGTGTCCATTTAATGCTAGACCCCCTATATAGGCATTCCAAGTACGGATATTCTTAGAAGGCATCCCATTGAAGACACGCTGCGCCATCTCTATACAACCACATTTTGCATACATGTCAACCAATGCTGTTCCTGTATAAACATCCCGTTTGATTCGGCTACAATCAATGTATTCGTGGACCCATCTTCCGTAATCAAGAAGCCCGAGACTGGCACAAGCAGAAAGCACACTGGTCAGGATAGCCTCATCAGGTAGAAAATCTGAGCCCTGCATTTCAGAGAACAAGTCCAGCGATTCCTTTGGACACTGGCATTGCACTAATCCACTTATCATACTAGTCCAAGAAATGGTATCCTTTTCAGGGATCTCATTAAATATTTGCTTTGCATCAGCCACAGATTGACACTTCACATACATATCAATCACAGCATTGCTCACCACCAGCTCATTTCCATGTGGATACTTAAAAACTAAACCATGAATCCCCTTCCCAAAATTCAAACTTCCCGATTTGCCAGAAGCCCCGAGTATGCTAACAAAAGTAGCCACATTAGGCTGCACATCCATTCTCAAAAACAATGCAATGGCATCACTAAACAATCCTCCCTTCACATATCCGGATATCAAACCAGTCCAAGAGACAACATCTCTCACAAGCATTACATCAAACACCTTACCTGCATCAACGATATCCCCACAAATGCTGTAAACATGGACAAGTGTATTTTGTACAAAAATGTCACACCACAAGCCATTTTTAACAGCCACATTATGAAACTGTCTAACTTCAGCAATACCAGAAAACTTAGCACATGATTTCAAAACAGCTGGAACAGTATACACATCAGGCACAAACCCATTTCTGATAACCCATCTATAAATCAGAATTGCAACTCGAGGTAAGTGGCCAGCAGCATAGCCAGAAATCATCAAATTGCAAGGGAAAGAGCTTAAACTCCAATCAAACTGCTTCAAGAAATTGCAAGGGTAATGGATATCAGTTACATGTTTCCCAAAAAAGTTTGCAGCTTTGGTGATAATCAAGTCATTCGTAAAAAGGGTTGAAGTCAAAAGTTGTGCATGGATTTGCTTGAAGGATCTCAAATCACTGCACCTTTGTATGAAATCTAAGAGAACCCATTTCAGAGAATGCCTGGCATGATTCATGCCACTTGTTGTTATAAAATAAGGCACCAATTAAACTGGAAAGGAAAAAAATCACCAAGATGAAGTCTGAGTTAATGATAAAAATTAAAAAAAGTCAATGAATGAAAACGCCTTGCTGCAAAATTTTGTTCACGTTGCGACCCACTCTTCAGTGCATGTTTGGTTGCACGTTGGAGAGCACCTAACGTACGTTTTCTATGGTCAAACGGGATTTAGGTGGTTAGAAAGATGTTTGGATCTTGGAAGAGAAAGCGCTTCTTCTTTTTAGAATCGATTTTAGTTGAAGCAGGTTTTAGTAGCTTCTGCGTCTGAACTAAATCAATTCTAGTTGATGCTGTCATGATAATTGCGAAGAGACAGTTTTGCCCCTCTGCCTCCTCGTTTTTTATTGTTAATAGTGTTGCATCTTCATTCCTGCCGTCATTGTTTCTGCCGTTTTGGAGTTGCAGGGAGTAGCTCCCTCTATGTTAGAGTTGAGATATCGGGTTACGATACAAAAGCCCATAAAGACATTGTAAAAAATGGACTTCAAAAACTTTATGTGTTGATAAAAAAAAACTTTCGGTTTTTTCTTTTGTACCCTCACCCCTTTGACACTATACCCCATGCACATTCGAAAAGATTAAAATACTCTTCACAAAATTTAAAAACTCCAATATATCCCACCTCAAAAAAAAAAATTGGAAATCGGATTTAGGTAAATTCGATTTCCCCTAAAAAAATTTTAAAATTAAAATCGGATTTATCTAACCCATAGGTAAATCCGATTTTTTATCCAAATAATAAATAAATAAATCATTTAAAAAATTAAAATTATATTTTGACTAAAAAAATAAATTAGATATGAATAATATGAATATCGGGCGTTTTTTGGTTCTGTTTAGGGTGTAGTTCGTTAACACGTGACGATGTTATACGTTGAGCGAATAATTTAGGCTAAAAAATCGGTTTTCGGCCAACCTACTCCGATTGTAATGAAACCATAGCTATTAAATCCGGAAAAAAAATCAATGATCAATACTCCTTAAGAATAGACTTCTTTCAGGACACAGGGGATCAAATTCCAAAATTCCATCGTTTACTATTTTTATTAAATTTTTTAATTTTTCACCGTCTCGAAAAAATTAAAAAAAATTGCATAGCCATATTTTGGTTTTATTAGATTTTTAGTTGTGTTTTTATAATTTTTGGATGAGTTTTGACTTTTTGACGGATTTTTAGAGCATTTTTATAACTTTTTAAAAAAATTTAAATAAAAAAAATTTAATAACTAAATCGGATTTACCTCCCCCCAAGGTAAATTCGACTTTGAAAATTAACAAATCGGATTTATCTCTCCCCTAGGTAAATCTGATTTGTTATTTTTAAAGTCGGATGTATCTACCCTTCTACCCCACTAGATACATCCGACAGTTAAAAATTAACAAATCGAATTTATCCCCTAAAAATGTAAATCCGAGCAGTTTATTTTAGGCAGGAGTATTTTCGTCTAAAAAATTCTTGTGGGGGTATCGAGGGAAAATATGGGGATAAAAAAAAATCCCAAAAGCTTTTTTTGTACAAAAAGTTTTGCAGGGAGCAACTCCCTCTGCGTTTTCGTAATGTTGGACCAGAGTGTTTTGTTTTTTATTAATTAAACACTTAATAATTTCAGTAGCACGTGAAAAAAGTTTTATTAACTTACATTATTATATAAATTTAATTTAGATATTTCATATGCTCATTTAGTATTTTTATTGTCTATTTTCTCAAATTTTAAATTTCTAATTTACTTTTAAGTTGATACCTATTTTGGTAATTTTACACTCAAAAGCACTTTTGATCTAATCTATCCAAACAATAATAATCGGTGAAAATCACTTTTCGGTAAGTGTATCCAAACAAAAATCACATTACATTCAACTCACTTTTAACTAAACTCAATTCTACAAACTCAATTCTACCAAACTCAATTCTCATCACCACAGAACCAAACATACACTCAATCTTGCACGAAGCACGCGCACCAGCAACTCCAGTGACAAGCACACACCAGCCAAAGCGACGTGGGTAATTGGGTAACTTCAATTAAATATGGGTGTGTTGGTAGTACTAGTGGTCTCCCCCAAAATCTCTTTTTTATTCGGCCCAAACTTCGTCCAACTCCCAATCCTTAAATATTCTCAAAATACCCTCACTTGGAAAATCCCCTCACACGGCATTTTAACTCGTTCGGAGTACGGTCGGTCGAACTGGTTCGGACATGGTGCCGCCGAACTAGTTAAAAAGGGGGGTGTCTGTGTGTTTGTTTCTGGTTCGGTAGCACCACGTCCGAACCGGTTCGGACGACCGTGCTCCTAACCATCGTTGGATCACAAGACTCATTAATGGCATTTTGTCCTTTCACGCGTGTCAGGGGGTGTTTACTGAGTAGCTAGGGGATTGGACGAAGTATGTGCCTTTTATTCTACCAGTGGGCCCACTGGACCAACAAACTTCTGTTTCATACGATTTTGGGCCGTCTGCAACCCGGTTTAAGAATGTTGTCTTTTGCACCTCAGTACTTTTTCTTATACACGCACATTTTTCTCAAAATACTCATATTCTAGAAGTTTAGTTTTAGAACTGTGAATGTATGTGTGCCTTAATTGGTCTCATGCTTTGATGATTTTTCTTTTGTTGAGATCAGGGTATCTACCGCCGAATGCAGTGGCTAATCCATTCGCTGAATTGGAATAGTCAATAGTGAAATATCATTGACCTTGTAAACTTGATAAATTAAACCACGTTGATTAAATTAAAGTACAAGTAAAATATTTTTGAAGCTCAATAAAAATTCAATTTAACTTTTATAATTTTTATTACCGACCTTATGTTTTCACTTGACTGCTTGAGCAGGGATCATATTGTAGATGTAACAAAATTAATAAATAAAAGGATAGTGAATTCTATTGTAGTATTCATAAATTAAACGCAAATCATTAGAAATAAGATAAAATAATTTTTTATGAAAAATAAGATAAAATGATAAAATAATATACATTTTATCAATGCTATGGGTATATATATTATATTATATTTTTAACAAAGCTTAAAATTTTAGTAACATTTTGTCAAATTTATTGTGTAATATTTAGTTTGTTTAGGTAGGTTATTTATATCAAGTATATATTTGCATATGTTAATGATGAATATATGTATTACATTTTAGTATGAAAGTTTAAATTATATACACTAACTGTGTATATGAGGTTTTATATAAACTTCCAATCATATTTCACCATTTAATTTATATACACTAACTGTAATTTATAATCCTTTTTTTCCATGAAATAGTTTCCGTATAAGAGCTCATCACGTACAAATTACCCGTTCCTTCAATGAAATGCAGGTATGGTAGCCTTACTCCTTTTCTAATTCCAGCACAACGGATTTCAGTTTCGATTTGTATTCTTTCAAATTGCGACATATGATTTCGCTCTATTCATCTTTCAACATTTGGAGATTCTTAGATTGAATGAATACTTATATTCCAGCGACAACAGATGACATGGTTCCAAGAATTGGGGTTTTTTTGATTTTCTTCAAACTTCTAATCAATTCACAATACTTAAGATGTTTCGATAACTAATATTCAATTTACTTTCAAAGATTTGGCAATTCCTTGATGTTGATTGTGTCGTTCTCCACTTTAATCATTATTCAACATCTATTGTACACGGTTAGGGTGTCGTTTTAGAAAACTCTTGTACTAATTCCGCACTATGTTTACTCGATTTAGACATACAATGGTTCGATATCATATAGTTTAGTGATTTTTAATGAAACTCAGGAACTCTCTTGGCAACAAATCGATGCTCAATCCAATTCCGAATCTCGTAACTTAAAAGACTTCACCTCGAAACACAGGTAAAGTACATTGTCATGTGTTACCATTTTCCCTCTCATCATATTACGATGTTTTATTGAATCTTATTATCATTTAGTAGGATTTATTTATTATGAATCTCGTTTAATCTGTTTTTGTAGAATTACTGTTTGTAGAATCTTACATTAATACTAAAATGTGTGTTTTCAAACAGGTCTGACTATCTTGTCGTGCGATGGAGAATTTCGTTATTCGGTATAAAACTGAAGGTCATAAGAAAATTGTGAGTAAATAAATTCTTAAATTGGTTTAAACAAATTTATTTTGGCATGTTTTTTTAGGCGGATTAGATTGTGGAATTTCAATCTAATAAGAGTGGTGAACTCTTGTATATACTGCTGCAACTGCGTAATGGATTTCTGGATAGTTGGGCCAGAACTCTGAAGAATCCATTAAAAGTAAAGACCTCCGATGGTATCAAATGGGATGTTGAATTTGCATCCGCTCGTGGTGAAGTATGTTAAATTGTTCAATATTGCACATATCGAGGGGAGATTTGGCTTACTCAAGGATGGAGCAAGGTTGCTAATGACTTCAATCTTGGGTGCAGTGATGTCGTTCTGTTCAAGTATGATGGGAAATCGTGCTTTCAGGCTTTCAGCTAATGTGCTTCGATTCTAACTGTGTTGAGAAGACGCTACCACGAAAGTCACTTGGAAAGCTACCAAAGTTCTACACAATGTTTCAGTGGGATTGTTATAGAGAAAATCTGGTAAGATAAATACCGACTACCATTGAAGTTAACTTACATGATGAAGTTGTTTTTACTTAAAGCAATTAAACCCATCATTTAGAAATAGTAAATATTTGATATAATTTATATTAAATTGTTTTTACTTAAAGCAATTAAACCCATCATTTAGAAATAGTAAATATTTGATATAATCCACCAAATTTGTAAATCATGGTCTGCTTGACGAAGGCACCAATTCGATCCCCCTAATAACAACAGAGAGTACTATGTGTAGATAGCAATATAAATTTGTAGTCATAAAATCAAAAGTTATGTATCATACTATAACGCTATATAATATTATATAGTGTTAGACTCCGATAACGATTTTATAAGAGCATCAACAAAAATATAGATCTTGTATCGATTTTGACAGTAAAATACTTATTTCTATTACAAAATTATATTGTACTTACAACAACATCCATGAGAACCATTTCCAAATTCAAAGGACCCCTCCCCCTAATCAAGTCAGGGACAGTCCAAAGCCTTATGACCCTCGCAGTAACAGTCATGCTTCCTTCTCTTGAGAAGACATCAACGAAACGTGTGGCTTGGGTGTTCATTTTTTCTCCTGGTTCAGAATGTAAACAGAAGCTAGAAAGAATTTGCAAGTGAGAAAAGTATGTGAGGGGCTGATGCATCAAACAGTTCATACCACTGGGATTTATAGTGAAGGTCTAACCTTAGCATTAATTCAGAAACCCGAAATAAGTGGGTAATAGAAAGGAATACTGATTTCAGCCATAATTTTTCCTGCCTATTTGAGACCACCTGTTTATTGAAATTTTGAAAGCCTAATTCTGTTTTACTGAATCAGTGGTGAATGGGTCTGTTTTTACATATTTGATTCTCAATTTGTTATAATTGCCAATTAATGCATTTTCCTGAATTATTAGTTTGCTGACCAAGTAATTCCAATATGTGTATTTTGAATTTTTTGAGTTGTTGAAGATCTGAGTTTTTTGGATTATTGTGTTGTCGCACAATACGCTTCAATCAAATCTTCTAATTATATGTATAGTTGACCATTGAAAATTGACTGCATAATATTAGGGAGTGGTTTGTATTATAACCATAACCGTTTACATAGCAATTAATTGTGTTTGATGCAGCCAATTGGACAGCAGCTGCTTAATCTGATTCTTATTTTGAATTATACCTAGTTTAGACTATTGTATTGTTTTTGAATGTAGTGATGTTGTTGATAATATGCATTATGGCCCAAAAAAATTTTCAATAGCAAATTCCATATTTTACTTTGGTGTCAAGCCATAGATTACTTTTTTTATATACTATATAATCCGTATTTAATTTCATTTTTGTAGCCTTCAGACTTTGCATAGATGGTGGTAATAATATTTTAAGAGTTGACCAGGTGGACATTAAATCTACAGTTTGAAATGTTTTAAAACTTGCCATATACCATAGTGTGTGACATAAATACATATACTAATGATTATTTATTCCTTTTCAGGTTTCATGGAATATTCTTGCAGAACAAAGGATATTTTGCAACTCTGTTTTAATTAGCCAACATTTGAAAAAATCTGGAGGTTGCCAAATAGGATGACAAGTCATTTAAAATTTGTCCATGTAGGTCGTAATTTAATTAGGCTGATGTGGATAGGCTGAAATGTTGACAACTCAGAAAATTAGCATAGAACAGCATTCTTGTTTGTATATATTATAGATTATAGATTATAGATAATGAAATGAAAACTCACCCATTAAGTATCCTGTATCACTTTTTCAGGTCATTATATTTATTTTTTTTAAATCGAGTATCATCTGCGTGTAACTACAGAGACTAATCCCTCGAGCCGGGTAGGATCACAATAGGCAGCAAATCTCTCCCTCAAGAAATTTAACACTACTGCATACTCAAAGCTGGATTCAAATCGAAGACCTTATTTAAGTTGAAAAAAGTCTCTACCATCTTACCCAAGTGCTCTTGCTTCACCTCATTATATTCTTCAACCAACTATCAATAAACTGCGAATTTAAAAAGTACACTTGGTCAAAAAAAAAGTACTCAAATGGACTCATCCACGATACCCAAAAGACTTTTAAAATTTCAAACTTCAATTTTTTTGTTATTTTTTCTACCTTTCTATCTGTTCACATTCGGAGTGACCGGTATCTAGAAGGCTCGGCCGGACACATACTGTACTCAATGGAAGAAGAACACTGTGGAAGATTTCCTTCGGTCGGCCCACATTCCTCAGACGGTCGGCCCACATTCATCGGTTTGGTTAGCTTCTACAGTCATCGGCTTGGCCTATTCGTTCGGCCCACCTACATCGTTCGGTTTGGCCTATATGTTCGGCCACCTACATTATCGGTTCGGCCACCTACATCGTTCGGTTTGGCCACCTACATCATCGGTTCGGCCTATATGTTCGGCCACCTATATTGTTCAGTTCGGCCTATATATATGTTCGGCCACCTACATCATGGTTCGGCCTAACTGCAGACAAGCATTTATTATAATCTCTATAATTGCTCCTTATGTCTTGTAACAGCTATGATGACCATAATATGTAATAAATAGCATTAATCACGTATTGTACTATATAAACAGCCCAGAGAGGCCAATAAACAGATCCAGAATCCAACTTATCACTTTATACTATACTCTTATATACTCTTAACCTCTTACTCTCATACTCATCGCACCCTAGCTACGTCCGACCCAAATGAGTAGTTAGGAACACTATCTAAAGCCAAAACAAGTGACAGAAACAATAAAGAAAATGAAAAACAAAACAGGCAACAAATATTATCTATAATCTATAAGTTTATATGGTGGGAATTTCCTTTAACAACTAGTATTTTCTAAAGCTCTTTTAAACACGTGTGGTTGAGCGGTTAGGGCTCATCCTTCCTTAACTAAATATCGAGGGTTCGATCCTCACATTGGGTGTGGAGCAGCTTTAAATCTCTGGGTCAGCTGTCCCACCCTCCGAGGTGCCTCCAATCCAGCGAGGGGATTAGTCACTGCGTTCGGTGGTGGATACTCTGGTCTCGACCATAAAAAACACTAGTTTAACCAATAAATATTAGTCCAAGCGGTAACTGAGCTTGAATCCGACCACAAGGTCTTGTGTTCGAATCTTAGATGCGGCAAAAGCTCTGTTGGTAGGAGAGAAGCACAACACACGGACCGACAAAGCCGAATATACGCATGGTCAAGCCGGTACGGAAACCAAAAAATAGTAGTTTATTCTAAATTCAAGTGACATTTTAAATTGGTGCTTCTAGGGTGAGGGATTTGAATTGCTTCCTCACAAGTAGAAGCACCCCATTTTTTTTTTGACAAATGCACCCCATTTTAAATAATTAGTAATTTATTAAATTAATTTAAATTTGAATTTACAAAATTAAATACATGAAACACAAAAACAAATTACATTAAAATTAGCAAGACACAACAAAATGCAGTAACATATATTCACACCCAAACAAAATAAGAAACGCAAAAAATGAACACCATATAGTAGTGCAAAGAGCAATTTTAGAGAGATGAATACATAAAATAGATAGTGTTATGGTAATGTTTCTATATGCTATTAATACTCCTAGAAGGCTCATTTTCTCACTGGCCCATCCTCTTGGGTGAGCCCATAATTCAACGCTTCAGATATAGCCAACACATCCAACGGTTCGTAATCATTAGGTCAACACCATTCAAAGCCTATAAATACCACATTCAATGCTCATTAAAGGTAGACTATTCTACTCATAACATACTCTGCTTGACTAACTTACTGACTTGATCGTCGGAGTGTATTGCAGGACAAACAACCCAACCTCGACTGGAACATTGAAGATCAAGGATCACACCTACCAACTACCTCAAGTCGACCTCTAAAGTCAGGAGTACGGTACAGAACAGATAGTAAAGTGAGTTATTAGTATTAAAAATAAATAGTAATTATTTGGTTTTTATGACGTGTGCAAAGAAGAAAAAATGATTTTGAGAATATGGGTAGTTTTTTTTTGAAGCAAGAGAATATGGGTAGTTAATAAAAATATTTATCATATCATTTTAATTACTTTTTGGATGAAACAAAAATGTTAAGTATTAGTTATCAATTACATCAATAGAAAATATTAATAAAAATTAATATTTTTATTAACTATTAATGGCTAATTAATAAATAAATTAATTATCTTTTTTTGACGGAAATAAATAAATTAATTAATTATCATTTAATACTCTCAACAACTTTCCATATTATCTTATTGTCAAAAAAAGACTTTCTATATTATCCTACTAAAAAGAATATACTTTCCATATTAACCAGCAACTAAAAAGAATTTGGACAAAATCCAACAAAATCTTGCGGTTTGGATTTTTTAATAAAAAATAGAAAATAACAAATTGTTTTCAGTTTAGGCACAAAAGCACGACAGGAACAGTAACAATCGTAGTAATCCATAAGCTTGCCACGTGTCGTCATCCCAGTGGGCTTACTGCTATAAAGAGTGTATCCAGCCGTTGATTCAACTTCACTGTGCAAATAAATACGAACTGAGATTGAGGGTCCCTCTTCCATGCGGATAAGTGGGGCTCGCTTTCCATTGTTAGGGTTTGTTTCTCTCTGTCCCCAACTTCATTTTCATTTGTTTATATTTTTTTGATTAGAAAAATCTCTCTTCCAATTCTCAATTAGTCTTTCTAATCATTCACAGTGCCTGAAAGCTTCAAAACGCAGTCAACGTATCTAAACTCTGTTTCTTTGTTGTTAACAGTTTCTTCCCCGGCAAAACACACAGTAAGCCTCTAAATACAAAAATTGATTCTTTTTTTGGTATTTTTTATCTCGGTTTTGATCATGATTTTCTGGGTCTTTCTTATATTGTAGAATTTCTTTTTTTTTCTCGTTCAGGATGGAAGTGAATCCTAACCAGGACGACGATTTCAGCGAAGAAGAAAACAACACTTACAGTGGCGATAACTCACCATCGGAGACGACGGCGCAAACGGTAGACCCACCAGGGCCGCCATCTGCCGCGCCAATGAAACAAGAGCTGATGGAGACTGGGCACAGCCTTAATGAGTCTCTTCCGGTGGCCGTTATTCCGACCCCGATGACGATGACGGTGAAGAAACCATCGAAGGACCGTCACACAAAGGTAGAGGGACGTGGTCGGAGAATCCGAATGCCGGCGACTTGCGCCGCTAGAATCTTCCAGCTGACTCGGGAACTGGGTCACAAGTCCGACGGAGAAACAATCAGGTGGCTGCTGGAACACGCTGAACCGGCAATCATAGAAGCCACCGGAACAGGAACAGTCCCGGCAATCGCAGTATCCGTAGGCGGTACACTAAAGATTCCAACCTCATCGGCGGCGAGACCCGACGGAGAAGACACACCGAGAAAGCGAAGGAGAAGAGCGTCAAACAGTGAGTTCATCGACGTGAACGATCAAGTTTCAGTGTGTTCAGGACTCGCACCAATTGCACAACCCGCATACGGCGGAGGCAGTGGAGGCGGCGGTGGTGTTGGCGGCGGAGGGCTAGTTCCTTTATGGCCTGTGGTGAGTAATGGTTCTGTGTCTAATGGAACAGGACCATTCTTCATGTTTCCAAACACTGCTAACCAACCTCAATATTGGGCAATTCCTGCAACTGCAGCTCCATATTTCAATGTTCAAAGACCTATTTCAAGTTTTGTTTCTGCTATGCAACAACCTTTAAATGCTGCATCGGTTACTGTAACTACAAACTCTTTGTCTACTTTGGCACCTAGTTTGAGTTCAGCAACTACTACCACTACTAGTTGTTCTTCTGCTGCTACCTCTTCCTCTTCTGCCCCTACCACTCAGATGCTCAGAGATTTCTCTTTGGAAATTTATGATAAGAAAGAACTTCAGTTTTTGGATACCTTTGCTACTAATTCTGAATCACCCCCAACTTCAAGTTGAAGCTTTAGTGTTTAGTTGAAGGAAAAATAATTAGACTTTAGAGAGTTTAGACCATTTTTATTTTTTTAAAAAATTGGAACAAAAGCAAAGACATAGTTTGTGGCCATCTGGGTTTGGTTTGTTTTTGGCTAATGGTTAGGAACATCGAACACATGTTAATTTTTTTTTAAGGAATATACTACTTCTTTGTCTCTTCGTTTCCTTTTTCAATTTTACCTTTTTTTCTTTCTTTTTATCGGTTTACGTTGGGAAGCATGATAGGGAAAGAAATATATGGGCTTTTGAGACAAAGGAAGTGGGGACCCACTGGCCCAACGTGCGGGACCAGTTTGCACGTGCGAGGTGGGTTATCCGATAAGTCGTGAAACGGTGTGAGGATAACGGTGGTGGGGTTAGCTACTAGCTAGTGGGGGTGAACCTTATTATTGGTGAGTCACGTGCACGTGTTATTTGGTGGGGCCCGTGAATGTTGGTGGGGGGAGTGAGGTGGTCCGTGGAGCATGGTGAGTGGTTGAAGTTAGGCCACGAGATTTGGTCATGTGATTGCTAGATAGAGGCACGTGTTCCTATGATTTGTGGGGTCCGCTGTTGTGTGGAACTGGGTTGGCCCCTCTACACGTGTCGACTATTCGGGAAGATTGGTGGGTGGTCCACACGTGGACCAATACTTGTTTAACAACAGTGCGTCCTTCTCAAGGTCTTATATAATAATGAGCATTGAATAATGAAAATAATAATAAAAACCACTAATGTGTGTCCTTACAGCTTTGTTTGGTTCACAAATGAAAGTTTGAGAAAGAAAAGTAATGATATTTTTTTTTTGATAAGCAAGAAAAGTAAGGAAAGTGATAGGAAAAGAGTAGAAAATAAGTTGATTATTTAGTTGTTTGGTTCAAGTGAAAATCAAAGGAAAAAATGTTGAAGTTTTATCTTCTCTTATTTGATAGGATAAAAAGTGAGAGGAAAAAGTAAATAAGTATAAAATGATAAAACTAACTTTTATTAAATAAGAAAAATATTTTCTTACAATTTATTAATTTAAGTGCAATGTTAAATATATCATTTACATTAATAAGTGCTGTGTTCCCTTCCTTTTCTTCTTAAAATGGGGGGAAGCAAAAGTTGGTATGAGACCCATTAAAACATTTCCTTCTTTCCTATTTTATAAGACAACCAAACAAAGACAAATGATATATTCTCTTACTTTTCTTTCTTTTTTTTCTTTTGATTTTCATGGCTACCAAATATGCCATGCATTTTTCAGAGCAGTAATTTAGCAGTGTCCCAATAATATATTCTAATGTTAAAATAGTGATGTATGTAAATAAGCAGCCATAGAAACAGATAGTACTTTTTTTTACAAGGAAGCCGATAGTACTTAGAGATAGTAAATGGGTGTGAATTCTCTGCAGTTACATGTGTCCCTCTCTCCTCTCACCTCTTTTTTATTTATTTTATTTCAAACATTTTATGGCCAGGATTTGATGTTAGAAGATCAAATGTGGATGTATATAGTGGTTGTTGTGACCGCAGTGGATCACAGTCCATGGTAAAATTGTTCGACCCAAAAAAAAAGTTCAAGAAAACAGAACATGGGCCATAGCTTGTAAAAATAGTAAAGTGTCTTGGAAATTTTTGATTTTATTTTTGATTATAAACTTAAGCTAGCAATGTAGTTAGGAGAATGTTTTTGTTTTAGTTTTTCTTTAGCAAAAAGAATGCCAGCACGGTCCCTGTGGTTAGGAATGTCAATGGATAGCGGACTACCGATTGTAATTTCTTGTTGTATGCAAATATCCTTCGTACCCACTCCATACCAATGCAGGTACAAGTTTTTCTGTAACATGTATTCGTGGGTACTCATAGATATTCACCGCTATTAGTTAATTTTACTTGAAAGTGATTTTCTATAAAAAGAAATAGTTTTGTACACAAGTTAACATTTTTAATACCGTTTTTTCTTTTGTAAAAAAAATACCGTTTTTTCTATTTACATTACAAAATTAGGCATTTATACTACTAAATATTTGATGACTTACATTAGTTGATAAAAGGAAATGAAAGATACATAAATATTTGTAACTAACTATTAATTACATAAATTATTAAGTAATTTTAGCATGTACGGGTGCACATCGGTGCATATACTTCATTATTTATCCCCATCTCGTTAACTAACGGATAATGTATAGCTACTATTTATTTTATGCGCGAATGCCCATTTAACTACCCACGGTGAGTTTTATCCCAAATGCCTGCAGGTGTGAGTTTTTTTGTCATCCCTCCCTGCAGCCTCAGTTGGGGATTAAACCATGTTTCTTGGATAATTTATTTTTGGGTTTTTTTATACCCCCATCACCTCCCTCCATACCCCTTCCATAATCTCCCAAAAATTCACTTTTCAGTTATTATTTTTGAGGACTCGTGCGTTGATCTTCCCGCTCTTATTAAATATGTGCGCGATACTTGGTTGAAACGGCATAAGGAGAAATTTATCTTGGCATGGACTAATCATATCCCACACTTTGGGAATCAGACCACGAACAGGTATTTTAGTCGTTGATTAAATTTTTTTTAACACGTGTTTAATATTTTAGTCGTTGATTAAATTTTTTTAACACGTGTCTAATATTTTAGTCGTTGATTAAATTTTTTTAACATGTGTTTAATATTTTAGTCGTTGATTAAATTTTTTTAACACGTGTTTACTATTTTAGTCGTTGATTAATTTTTTTTAACACGTGTTTACTATTTTAGTCGTTGATTAATTTTTTTTAACACGTGTTTAATATTTTAGTCGTTGATTAAATTTTTTTAACACGTGTTTACTATTTTAGTCGTTGATTAAATTTTTTTAACAGGTGTTTACTATTTTTTTCGTTGATTAAATTTTTTTAACACATCTTTACTATTTTTTTCGTATATTTATTTTTGTAATTATTTAAGAGTCGAGTCAGCCCACTGGACATTGAAGAGACATTTGGGGACTTCTGGAGGAGATTTATCAAAATGTTTTCATTCGATGCATGGGATGCTTAGTCTTCATTTTCAAAAAGTGATCCGGTCTTTCCAACGGAGCATAACCGTATTGAAGTTGCACACAATACTCCATTTTTTAAAAAACTTCGGGTTCTTGTGTCTCTAAATGCTTTGGATCATATTGTTAAAGAGTTTTCAAAAACTACATCCGGAGTTGGTTATGATAAAGGCCGTTGTGGTTGCGTTCTTCGAAAGACATATCTTCTTCCATGTGCTTGTGAGCTAGGTGTCTTTCATTATTTCGGTTCTTCTATTCCATTGGACGTTGTAGACGACCATTGGAAACAGCTGGATTTGGATTCTGTTGATGAAAATTTTTCCCAAGAGCAATCTAATGCATGTGATATTTCGTACCAAATGGAGATTATTTGGGCAAGATTTAATCGAATGACAGAGGAAGAGAAATTTGTCTTCAAGAAGCAACTTAATGAGCTTGCATTTCCTACTACTTCTTCTATGGTTCCACCAGCATACAAAGTTAAAACTAAAGGTGCACCAAAGAAGAAAAATAATAAATTATTTGATGTCAAGCGCGATCCTTCCGGTTGGGAACATGTTGATGAAAAGTTGAAGATGACACAAGAATCCGGGACTTCCAAAAAATCTTCTAAGTCAACAAAGGGCCTTCTCCTAATGTCTCAAAGCAGTCTCCAAAATTGAAGGTATCTCAGAGTTCATACAGGAAATTAACACAGCAGGTGGAGACAAAACTTCATTTACTGTGGGTTCCTCAACACCCACACTCTTATGTTCAGAATATTATTGATGTTGAGCCCGATGGTAATTGTGGGTTTAGTGCATTTGCTGTTGGTCAAGGTCTTGGTGAGGATAGTTGGCCTTTAATTAGGCAAGAATTAATTCAAGAAACAAAAGACAGAGACCAACTCTATACTGACATATTTGGGGAGCACAGACTAGCAGAGCTTAGAGAAGCATTATTCATTGAAGATTACGGTGTTCAGCCTCCGGCAAAGTGGTTGAGTTTGCTTGAGATGGGGTACTTTATAGCAACCAGGTATAATGTGGCCCTAGTTCAGTTATCTTTGGGGATGAATTTTACTTATTTACCTTTGAGAGGTGCTTATTCTTCTTCTAAGACTCGTAGTATCATATCTATTCTGCACGTGAGGGGTAACCATTGGGTGCATGTTTCTCTTTCTCCTGCTTGTCCTTTGCCTCCGATTGCTCATTTATGGAAGCATAATGTATCCCTAGAGGCCCCCACCCACTGATGCACCCACCGTGGTGAATTTATCAGATGATTCTGATGGTTGACTGACTGCCTGACATATTTCTTGTATTTATTTTTGTACCACGTTTTTTGTAATTATTTATCCATATTTTTGTGTGTATATATATACACACACACACACACACACACATATATATATATATATATATATTATATCAGTTTTTAATTTTTTTTAGCATTATTTTGTAAATCGTATTTACCTTAATACAGGGTAAATACGATTTGTTAAGTTAACAAATCGTATGTACCCCCACGAACAGGTACATACGATTTGTTAACTATACAAATCGTATCTACCTGCATCCAAGGTACATACGATTTGTATAATTAACAAATCGTATGTACCTACTAATGAGATACATACGATTTGAGTTTTATTTTCGCATCGTATTTAGTTATATACGCTTCCATTTTTTTCAAAATCGTATTTACCTCTTATACAGGTAAATACGATTAAGTAAAATTTCAGAGGGGTATTTTAGGATTTTCAATTTTTGTGGGGGTATTGAGGGAAAAGGTGGGGGTAAAAAAAAATCCCTTTATTTTTTATTAACTATTTTTGGATAAAACCCATGTTTATTTTTTTTGTTTGTACAAAAGAAAACCGTGTTTCTTTGATCTTTCATCTTTGAATATGCTGTTTATAACAACTTTGTAAACCATACTCCCATTCAAGAGATAAGCCTACTGATGACAAAGGAAAATCTTGAAACATATTCGGACCAGTAAACAACAATGAGTATAATTAATGAGTAAAACTTTCACTTGAGTTCTTCCTGCTGCATTGGCATTAGCCGTATCATGCTTGATTTAGAGAGCCAAATTATACCGAATCCTCATTTGTTGTAATATTTGCTTGCTTCAAACAAAAAAAGTTGCTTGCTTCAATTAATGATATGTATAATGCGGGCCAGCTCAAAAAGCTTAAAGCCCGCATAGGGTAGGACTTGGGAAAAAAATTGAGCCCACATGACAGCCTGAGGTTTTTGGCACGACCCTAGAAAGCTAGAGCTTGACACAGGCTAAGTAGCTTATTTTTCGAGCTCTAATAGTACTCATCTGCTACTCTCTCTATTGGGTTATATACTCTCTCTCTCTCTCTCTCTCTCTCTCTCTATGTGGTTGTATCTGCAACTGGAGTATTCCAATATATGCCGGCATCTGAAGGTATCCATATATATTATATATTATAAATTATAAATACTTTTAAAAAATACATTTATTGTCAAAAAGTTATTATTATTTTTTAACTATATAGAACTTCTTCCTATATTTTTACAACAAAATTATCAAGCACTGAATTAATAAAATGAATAGACACATTCATCAAACATAATTTTTTGTCAAAAAAATCAAACAGAATTTATTGATTTCTTAATTCTTGTATTTAAGTAATAAGGTATTTTAATAATTTCAGTAATTTATTTACTGGTATAGATATATGCGGGTACATATACGATTACATTTGCCTCTGTGTCCATTAACTAATAGGCAATTAAAATATTCGTTTATTGTAAGTATTTATGTTTGTTTCTCTACAATTCAAGCTGTATATAAAACTCCTTTACTAATTTAGTGCTGTCTTTTTTATGTTTGCATTTACAATAATTCATAAGATGCTTTATAGTAACATGTCATCCTTCTTAGTTCTTACTATGTGATTGAATTCCCTTCTAATCTCTCAGAACAGTAAATTAGTGAAAGCACACCTTTTTTGTACATTTATGCAAGTTCAAAAAAACTAGAGGCTTGATGTTTAAGTTCGTGTGTGTGCAAAATACGATAATTCGCGCAACTCATGCTTGGATGAGATGGTTCGGGTCTCTTCCAGTTTAACCAAAATCCTGGATTCGAATCCAACGTTGCGAATGCTGCTACTCTTGAGAGAGAGCTTTTCCGCCCATTGGAGTCCTACTCGGTTTGAGGGATTAATCTTTGCAGTTGCGAGCAGAGGATATCCGATCTAAAAAAAACTAAATTCTAGGTGTTAAATTCATAGTTGGATGCTGCAAGCCTGCAAATGACCATTACCTAAAGCTATTGGTAATATAGCCGTTATCTTTTTATAGCAAGTATTGTTCATCAGTAGCATAATGATAATTCATCACCATGCTAATGGATTTTCTAGGAATAATGTATTTTCTCCTCCATAAAATATAGATATCTAATGTTGGTCGTTGTAACTTGACGATGGACCTTTATTTTGCTTCAAGATAATTCAAATTAAATTAAAAAATAATAAAATATAAAATGGCTGGTTTAGACAGTTTTTTTGACCAGTTTAATCAATTCTAAAATCAACTAGTTTTTAAAGTTATATGGACATAAATTTTGACCAGTTTTCAATGCAATCAACCGGACCTGTTTGATCTGATGTAATAGCAATGTTTTGATTTTCTTTTCTAACAACCAAACAAGAGCTTTAGAAGGGAATTTTTAAGTGCAAAACATTGCACTCCATCTCTCGTCAACTAACAGTACAACTTAGCTATCCTGAAAGGCATGCACCAACAGAACAATTCTGGAAGCAATATGTTACCTAACAATAACATTATAAAAACATTGTACTTTTCTTGTCAAAAACATTGTACTTTTCGCAGTACACCTGAAAAGAACTATTTTTTACAAGGAAAGTAAAACTTTAACATCCCTTCAATCAATGATCAATTATTAATATGGCATGCTACCCATGACTTAGTCGCTATCAAATTGAACTGTACTAGCTAGGTCTTAAAGCACAAAAGAGGGGGGAGTCCAAAATCCTGTACTTCTAGGCTAATATTCCAAACTCTTGAGTAACTTCAAAGTACAAGAAATCTGAGTTAAGAATACATTTTATTTTATTATTTACTAAAATTGTTCACTTAATCCTATATATACCGTAATACATCTTTCCATGAAGTACTCATCCAATCCTCATTTTTCAGTACTTGAGTTCTTACTTGATTTTATCAAATGGCTCCACATTTTCAACTAATTTTCCTCCTCTTGACAATATTTTCATTATCCAAAGCTGAACTTTATTCTCAGTATTATGACCAAACATGTCCACAACTGGAAAAAATAATTTCAGAGACAGTTCTCAATGCTTCTAAGCATGACCCAAAAGTCCCGGCTCGAATTTTGAGAATGTTCTTTCATGACTGTTTCATAAGGGTAAGATCTTTCTCTCATTCAAAACACAGCACACTACAGAGACAATGTTCATCATGCAGGTGAAGTATTTTATTGACCAATGGGTATATAATAAACTGATAATGCAATGATTAATGTTCAATGATAGGGATGTGATGCATCGGTATTGCTGGATTCAACTGCCACTAACCAAGCAGAGAAAGATGGCCCTCCTAATATTTCAGTTCGATCGTTCTATGTGATCGATGATGCTAAAGCAAAGCTTGAATTGGCTTGCCCACACACGGTTTCTTGTGCTGATATACTTGCTATTGCAGCAAGGGATGTGGTGACCATGGTAATACCCAAATCTCTGAGCTAGTTTAGACCTTCCTAAAATCTCGATGCATTTTAGGAACCATTTTATCCAAGAACTGTATCCTAGATAGACAGAGTAGACATATTTGGTGATCTCATAAAATAGTCCATTAAAGATTCCAAATCACTTCAAGTAGTTTTGGCACAATACTCTAAGAAACTAAATCAAAAATTTGAAATTTCTATGTGCACTATGTATCTATTACTGAGAATCTCAGTAGCATGTGATTTTTATATATTTGCATAAGGATCCCTCCATGGAACATTAGCATATTTTGAGGTAAGTTATTTATTAATATATCTTATTTGCTTTTGATAGTCTGGAGGTCCATATTGGAGTGTACTAAAAGGACGAAAAGATGGAAGAGTATCAAAAGCATCTGATACCAGCAACTTACCGGCTCCAACCTTCAACGTAAACCAACTCGTTCAGAGCTTTGCTAAGAGAGGGTTGGGAGTTAAAGATATGGTAACCTTGTCTGGAGGACACACTCTAGGCTTTTCACATTGTTCATCCTTTGTGGCTCGTCTTCAGAATTTCAGTTCATTGCACAACATTGATCCAAGGATGAACACAGAGTTTGCACTAGACCTAAGAAAGAAATGTCCAAAACCAAAGAACAACCACGACGCAGGACAATTCCTGGACTCAACAGCATCAGTGTTCGATAATGACTATTACAAACAACTGTTGGCTGGAAAAGGAGTGTTTTCTTCCGATCAATCACTTGTTGGCGATTACAGAACTAGATGGATTGTTGAAGCATTTGCGAAAGACCAAAGTTTGTTTTTCAAAGAGTTTGCAAACTCAATGCTAAAACTTGGAAATCTAAGAGGCTCTGACAATGGAGAAGTGAGACGTAATTGCAAGATTGTGAATTGAGAGACAGCGGAGACTAGAGACAAACTTGCCCTGATTTTTTTCTTCATTGCACCACTTTAGTTATTTACACTATTATCATAAAGATCTTGTTACTTTTCATGTTGAAATAAGTGCGATTATGCTTGTATACCCTCATTTTATGAATGGCAAAAGAAAAATGTTCTTCTGTGCATTCAAGCACGGGGTTTTCTAATATTTTAATTGCAATCAAATTTATAATACTTATTTCATGATTATCAAGGGTTGAGATCTTGTAACTGAACCTCCCATTCCATGTTTCAAACCGCAAACTCGATTAAAAATGTTTGCAGTAGTACCGACTAATTTTAGCCCCAAAACATGAAGAATATGCAAAGCATACATACAATATGCAAATTTCAAACAGCAAACAGGATTACGAGAAGTACTAATTGAGGCTCCGCTTAGTGATGTCTCAAACTTGAGAAGACTGATTTAAAATGTTACCAATACAAGAGTATAAAATTTCAACGAAATTCATGTTGGACAATATCTTGTAGCATTCATATATGCTAACAACTTAATAACGTGCTACAACCATAAACCTCAACATAACACAGGAGGCTCCAACATTAGAAATTTCACATAAAAGTCTCACAAAAAGTATCAGAAAAATCCTTCATTAAAACAAAGCGGTCACATTGAAGGCCAGGAAGCCATATATGGGATGGACCAATAGAAGCAAGAAACGCCACTACAAACAGATATCCAGAAATTGCGAAATATCATGGATCCTTCAATGGGGGTAAAAATACAATAGATTTCTATGATATTCAATTTCATGTATAAAAAAATAATAATATTCTGAGTTTAACTAACCATATTTTCCCAACTATAACTATATGTTATTCAAAAGGACTACCCTGCTTTGTTTATATATAATAGTAAATGATTTGTTGTATAAAGTTGCATACAGAATATATTACCAGCATTAAAGATCATGATAATACAAAGATCTTTAAGTGATAAGCTAACAAATATAAAGCCTTCAGGGGAAGAATATACCAGATTATTTGATACAAGACTTGAACCTTTCTTCAAGCAAATACAACATCTGAACGAAATACATATTTGACACCCTTGGTAACATTTCTAGCTTCATGCAACAAGCATTTATCTCCATGAAGGTGCAATAGTGCCATCCCTTCAAGGGGAGCAACCTGTGAAATCAGTATTGTATCAAGTATCAACACCGAAATCCCAAAACACAAAGCCATATTCCAAGACTTGCCAATTCAAACTTATTTTTTGGTGAATAAAAGTAAATATCCAAACTTATTCAAAGTGAAAAGGAAAATTATCAACTCATATTTCAGAAAAGTAAGATAAAAGATCTACCTCAGCGACAATGCTATTTCTTGGACCATAGAAGACAGTTTCTCCTCCAACTAAAGGATCAAAAGATGAATCATTCTTGGCCTTCGATTTATGTTCACCGGCTCCACCGCTTAAATAGACTAGCAAAGTATAATAAGTTCGTTTTCCATCTCCAAGATGAACACTTTCATCAATATGTCGTCCAAAGCGTTGACCAACCTTGTACCTGAGATGCAAAAATGTGCAACACTTAGTGAAGGTCCCAAAACCAAATTTAAAGATATTAGAGGCGTTTCCATTGATTAAGAAGAGACGACATAAATGAAAACGCAGGGAAAAAAACAAACCTATATAATCTAATATTTGGATTCAGGCCTACAGCAGCCTTCCCTCTAATTCTTATATCAGTAAACAGTTTGCTAAGTCCAGATTCCCAAATTGTATCTGCAAGAACAGGATCATTCACTGAGATACGATCATTATCTCTGTAAGCTTCACCTTTAGTTGGACCTAGACTCCCTTGATGGGTAAAACCAATTCCCTCAGCAGTTTTAATGAACGCCTTTGATTCAGCAGAGGAGAAAAAACTCGGGACCTGAATTCTTAAATTGAAGAGTAATCCAAATAAGAATTTTTTAGGGAATTATACAAAGCATAAATATCCATTACAAAATTGATTTCTAAGGAAAAGGTGGAATTGTAACCCTGAAGAGATCAATGTCTCGCAAGCGGGTAATTTGAAGATTGTTTTTGGGTTCAATGGAAGGCCATTTTGCTGTTGCTGCCGCCGTTGTCTCCTTTCTGTCTCCCATCTTCTTCCTCTTCCTCTCTCATGCTTCCGACCAATGTTTCTCTTCTTTGATATAACGAAGCCCAATTTCTGTACATTCCATTCCTCACAAACTATTGGACCTCGTTGGGCCAAACCAAATACTAATATCCAATGCGGATACTATTGGCACCCGCGTTTTTTCTATTTGCACTGCCAGAATATTTAATATTTGTTCCAAATTTAACCTGTCCAGAAGTTTTGTTTTGGATCAGCCACAGCCCCTTACCTCATTTCTCTTCCCCATCCTCCTTAACCTCACTCACATCCTTTTTCCCCTTTCTCTTCTAGTCAATTTCATTTTCGTCTCTTTCAAAGTTTGTTGTTGTAACCCATATAGTCCTTCTTTTTCGTCAGCCACTAGGGGAAATAGATAAGGTTCACATTTTAATTTTCTATGTTTCCTTCCTACGCGAACGCGGCAAGTTAAGTGAGGGGTTCTACTCTAGTTTGGTTCCTAATTTTGTTAACTCGCTATTTTATGTCAACATGAGTAGATATGGTACTCTGCGAGCTTGTGAAGTCCCAAAACTATATGACTGCTTTTGGTTCTGGTTGATATATTGGAAAAAATCCCAAGAAAGCAGTATGTTATTTATTGTTAATGATTTGGTTGTTGTTCAATTTGGTCTTAATCTCATTGTTGTAGTGTTTTTGGTTCCTAATAACACTATTAATTAGTGTATTTACGTGCAAGTACTTAATCAACGCCTATATTGCATACTTAGTATAGATTTATGATATAAGTATTGTTGTCCAGATCTCGTGAGAGGATCACAATAAAGATTGAATAATTTTCCGCTTCCTTCCAAGGAAAATCATCCATAAAGTTCATTTTTGGAGTTTGACGTATTGAATGTGAAAAGTAGATTAAAGAACGTAAGCAATGAAACCACCTTTACGAGGTGAATATATGACTTCATGATTTCTAATAAATGCCCATGCGTTTGAAAAAGTTGGGAAGGCGCCACATTGAGGTGATTGATACGTGAACATCAAAAATTAGAGAAAGGGAGTGTTACCCTGATCTCGACAAAGAGAACTTCGAACATCAGAAGCACAACATGCATAGGGGGCTCCTTGACACAAATCATATGTTGAAGAACTAGCACAATTTAGCCCTATAGTTAGTTGAAACACCAAGACCATCTTTGATGTATATATTATCCCTCACTTTTGAATACCAACTCCCATAAAATACACTGATCAGGCAAAGAAAGTCTCCTCATCAACCCAAGAGAATAAGTGGGTATTAGGAGGTATATAGTGGTCATACCGGAGTTCTAAGTTCTAAACCTCTTCTTTTTATCCATCTCTGACTAGTACAAACCAAAAGTAGAATTGAGGTGTTAGTTTAACCTACGACTTAAAGCCAACTCCTTTGGTTCTTACTGTACCCCCTAAATTCCAGCCTACCATTAAGTGAGTTTTAAAGCCCAAACCCATTCACAATTTTAGTAGGTTAAGTCAAGGGATCCCATGGGTCGGGTGACATTAATTTTTTTTCACTAATTACTAATAAGTATATAAAGGTTATGTGGATTGAGTATACAAGTGACTTTGAAGCTTGAGGTGTTTCAATCTCTTGGTATGATTTATTTTTATTTTTTGAAAGAGATTAAGCGAGCTAGGTTCCTTGAGCTTATTTGTTCAGAGACGGCCGAAGGATCAAAGAGCTTACAAAGGTTTTTATATATTATCTGCCATTGAGATTCTCATATCAACAACGAGACTCAAACCCCCATTCTAGTAGGGTATGAGCTGAATTCTTACGAATTTGACCAACATTTATTAGCATTTGATGTGATTTCTTATTTGTCTCTTCTCTGCTTTGTTGCAAACACTGAGACATCATCGTCTAGTTCAATGCACGAGTTCAAACCCTCTAGCGGCACATGGTTCCACTTATATATATGTTCAATACACAAAAACGAAAATAACACATATGATGTGATTGATATCACCTTTATCTTAGGCGGACGTTATACCAAAACATAGTGTACATGTTTTTTTATCAAATAAGTTAATTAGGTGAAAATCGCACGTTAAAAAATTTGAATTTATTCTTACCGTCAATTTCTAAAACAACAAGAGGAGTGCTAGCAACACTCACTTAAACACTCTGTCTATGATTGGATGAAACTCACACAGGTCTCACAAGTGGAATCTATTTCTAAAGTAGTGAGACTTACATAAATTTCAACTAATTATATAATGATTGTTGATGAGATTTTTCAAACAACAATAAAGAGTCAATGTCTATAATGGCAAGACTCAAACATCATCTTTAAACTGACAAAAGAATTTGTAATTTTGCAATAAGTCTAGTTTTCTTCAGATCTAATAATGGAATTGCAAAATGATGAATAAAAATTAGTAATGCAAGAATACCTCTTTTCTACAATGCAATTAAAACAGTAAGATTACGTAACAACTTATCATTTTGTCTAAAGTGGGAAGATGGAATCTGTACTACTGGAAAGGGCCACCACCTTTTGTATGCTTTATTGTTGATAGCAGTAGGTGTAAAAACCGCAATGAGCAAGGCACACAGAAGAAGGAACCGAAGCTGATGCACCTCCGAATCTCTCAGTCATGTTGCAGAGTTTAAATGTGGACACAATAATTATTGTTTATTGGACTTCCAAGGCACCATTGGCATTGCTAGTATTATTACTTACTACTAACCTTTTTAAAAGAAGATCAATTTCAAATGTTGTTAATAAAGTATATTTTACTTTCTTCATGTGAAATCTGATGACTCTCTACTCTGCAAGCTCAGTTCAACACTGTGACATTGTTAACTCCTGTGTGTAACTTTTTTTTTTTTACCGAAGTTTGGATAATTTTCAATGTCACAATGTCAATTTTTCACTTTTGATGTGTAATTTTTTTTTACCGAAGTTTGGAAGAGAAGAAACTTCGTTAAAAAAAAATTGGCCCAATTTGAAAGTTTCTTCTCTTCCAAACTTCGGTAAAAAAAATTACACATCTATGTTAACTCCTACAATTAACATGTTTGTTTCAGCACAATTTTAAGGAAATAATCCTTCTTACTGTCTCATTTTGATTGATTTTTAGTAAAAAGTTTCCTCATTTTGATTAATGTTTTACAATATCAATAAAGCATTTATATTTGTTTTCTTATTAATGTCTTTTTCTTAAAAAAGTCAAAAAATTAAATATTATTATTCTACGTAAATTCATCTTAATTTCTTTCAACAAATTAATAGTTCATTTAATCTAGGAACTAGACATAGGGCCAATGTTTTGAAAACCGGCCAGACTAGATATCAAAGCGATGACACCTCGAGTCAAGGTTCCATTGCTTTAAATCGACTGAACATGGATGAAATATTGATTGAATTGCTCAAATACTTAACCATAGACAATGTTGATTCACGGTTTAACCAATTTAACGATTGATTAGATCGTTTTTAAAACACTGCGTAGACAATGGAGAAGCTTCAAGGTGAAGCTTTCATGATCACGTCCAAGTTACCGAGTAATAATTAACTTCCAAAAACAGGCTAATTCCAAACTTACAGTAAAAAATAAAAATATGAAAGTGTCCTCATAAAAAGCAAATAAATATAAAAGTTTAATAACTTGCCTTGGTCATTTTCGAATTTAGACTCTGTGATTGACATCATCACCAAACGTACTTAAGTTTATTTATCCTCATAATAGCATTAGGCCTACAAGGTAAAAGGTAAATTTAGTGACTCTATATGTGTATGCACATCTATGCTCCATTCCTATGTCTCTTATAATTTTTTTTGGATAAATTGCATGAACAGGAAATGGGGGCCAAGGCCATTATTTCAATTTAGTCCCCATACTCAATAATGGATGGGTTTAAAATTGAAAGCATATATAACCTTTTATATATACCCCGACAGTACTATGAGACATATATATTCTCTATGATAATCTTGTAGTATATAAATTCAATGCATGGTTTTGTAGGATGGTTTGGGTTGCCCCATTAGGACCCTACTCATACTTTAATTTAATTGTTATGGCCACAACAGACGCTCCTGTTTCTATATCTATATATTTTCCTATGGCTTGTCATGTTGGAGGCTAATACCTCTTCCAAGTAGAGGTGCCAATTTTCTCCATCATAGCTAGATACCCTTTGTCTGTTTTGGCCTTATTCGTGTACGTTTTCCACCATCATTTCAAAGGCTTAATTTAAGAAACAACCAAATATGTATAAAATAAAGAACCTAGAGTAGATTAGAAGAAAAATACAAGGAAATGAAGGAAATAGTACATCCTAATTATTAATAGTAGGCACTTACAGATTTGATTTCATTATTACAATATATTAGGACCCATTTTAATTTCCAAAAATATTTTCTTTGAATGTCAACTATAGAAAATGCTGCACTTCTAAAAAGAAAAAAACAATTTTTTTTGTCATTTTCCAAAAATTTGAAATGATAAATTTTTTAAAAGGCAAACATTTCAAAATGATGGATCTATTATCTACTGAATTATTTTAGTTTCAGTAAAAATTGTTGGAGTATCAAGTGTGAGTAAGAAATATCTTGTTGGATAGGAATAGAGATATTGAGTAATATAAGTGAACGAATGTATCTTGAAGGAGAGAGCTATCTGTGTCTCTCTCCCCTATACAGCTCCAAATGAATCTAGCTCCAAATGTGACCTCACGTGTTCAATATTTCATAATTAATCCAGAATGCAAATCCATACAACGGTACCATTACTAAGTTGGTTTGATGGGATCTGGCTATGATTCTTTAAAAAATATATATCTTGAATTCCACAGAGGTTGCTATTGGCTAACTAGTAAATACTCGTGGTCAACTCAACATGTTGACTTTCAAAATAGTACTACAAACATGGTTTAATTTTTGAGATTGATTTGAAATTAATTTAATGCACGGTCATGTTCTCATGTCAGTCACCACTCCACACCAGCATTCTATATATCCAGCCATTTGAATTTGTAGAAATTAAGATCGGTACGTTAAGATCACAGGGGTAGATTAGTACTACAGAGCCAGAGTCACAGAGGCTTCTCATCTAAATAATTTCACAATGTGAAAATTGTTATAGAAAACTCAATTGATGATATATTTCTAAAAAAGTTGAGTATATTGATATTATTTTGGCAAGGGAGTTTAAGCTTGAGGTTCTTAATTTGCAGCTATATTGTAAGTATATAATTGGGACCACTCTAGAAGTAGTGCAGTGATGTTAGAAAAGTAGAGTATAATTAGAATCTATATAGGTAATAGTAACAATTGAAAGCAAAAGGCTTTTAAGGAGCCTTTTAACATCATAATTACTAGTAGTTAAAAGTAGTATGGTGAGGCCAAAATCTAAGTGACGTTAAAATTACATAACTATTAAAGGGTCTGATGATCTAACAATGAAAGGGTGATGTAATTTTGTAAAAGAAGAGTCATCTCTGTCGGAAAACCTGCACACACTTTGTGGCAACGTACAAAAAGTTAGGGAAGGGAGTAAATGGGGTCCATATCTTCATATTTGTGTCTGAGACTTTTAAGTTGAACACATGGGTTAATTCAGATAACAATCACTATTGGTAACTAAATTGGATTGGGACAGACTGAGTCTGAAAGGATTCAATTGGAAAAACATTGTAATGGGGAATCAACACATAAACGTAATAACAGAGAAATATGCAGTGGAAAAAAATTCCCCAAACTTACAAGAATCTATGAGGAGCAACACCGAATACGTGGCGGCAAATATAACGAGAATAAAAACGCAAAATGAACACCGATATTTTTAACGTGGAAAACCCTTCAAAGAAAGGGTAAAAACCATGGGTCGTCCAGACCAAAGAAATAGCTCCACTATGATCAAATATGGTTACAAGAGAGTCTCAAACAATAAGCACAAACCGTGCCAACAAGCAACCAAAAACAATAAAGCACAAACGCTCACAAATTTGAGAAGATGAAGATGAAAATACCCAAACTGCAGCTTCAGTGCGAAGCCAATATCTCTCTCCTCAGAACTCGTTTCGAAGATCCGAACGGTGAAAGTGTATAATTATATCTCACGAACCTGCTGTCCAAAAATGAAAACGATCCAACGGTTAACGAAACCGGAATCGTAATTTTACGGTGACAGGTTTGAGAAAAACGGGAATTGTTTTCTCTCTTCTTTTCTCTCTCTTTGGTGGCTGCTCTAATCCGAAATTCTTTCTCTCTCTCAACCCTAAATTAATCCTCTCCACTTATAATAAGTGAAAAACATAATGGGCTAAATTATTTGAGACTTTATCCACATAGGAAGGGAGCCCAATACCCAACATATCTCCCCTCACAACTATGTGGAGGTGATCGCCAAACCGGCGATACACAACAGATTTGGAACTTTCCTCTCGGCAAAGCCTTAGTCATCATATCTGAACCATTATCATCAGTATGAACTTTAGCTAACTCCAACAACTTAGCATCCAAAACATCACGTATCCAATGATACCTCACATCAATGTGTTTGGACCTATTATGAAAAGTCGGATTCTTACCAAGATGAATAGCACTTTGACTATCAACAAATAAGAAATATTTGTCCTGAACATAACTAAGCTCCTGCAAGAATTTCTTCAACCATATCAACTCTTTGCATGCTTCGGTAATGGCTATGAACTCTGCCTCAGTAGTAGACAATGCTACACACTTTTGCAACCTAGACTGCCAAGCCATAGCTCCCCCTGCAAACTTAATCATATACCCCGAAGTGGACTTCCTGGAATCAATATCTCCAGCCATGTCTGAGTCAGAGTACCCCACTAATGTGGGTTTGTCACCTCCAAAACAAAGCCCCATACAAGTAGTACCACGAAGATACCTCAAAATCCATTTCACAGCATTCCAATGCTCTCTACCTGGATTTGACAAAAATCTACTGACTGTACCAACAGCATGCGCAATATCTGTTCTTGTACACACCATTGCATACATCAAACTACCCACAGCAGACGCATAAGGAACTCGTTCCATATTAATTTTATCATCTTCATTGGAAGGACTTTGTTTAGAACTCAATTTAAAATGAGTAGCAAGAGGAGTGCTTACCGCCTTAGAGTTTTCCATCTGAAATCTCTGCAACACTCTTTCAATATAGCTGCTCCCATGTCTTTCATGGCAAAAGATTCGCCCAACTGCTTCTTTAACCTGTCAATCTCGGAAATATTTTTCCCTACAATAAGCATGTCATCAACATATAACAACAGGATAATGAGTTCATCATTAGAAAAATTTCTAACAAAGACACAATGATCAGAAGTAGTCTTTTTATATCCTTGGTCACACATAACTGACTCAAACTTCTTGTACCACTGCCTTGGAGCCTGCTTCAAACCATATAGACTCTTTCTTAGCCTACACACATAGTCTTCCTTACCTTCAACAAGAAAACCATCAGGTTGTTTCATGTAAATTTCTTTCTCCAAATCACCATGAAGGAAAGCTGTTTTTACATCCATTTGCTCTACCTCTAAATCTAGAGTAGCCGCTAAACTCAACACGGTTCTAATAGATAACATCTTTACCACAGGTGAGAAAATTTCATTAAAATCAACACCCTTTCTTTGACGGAAACGCTTCACTACTAATCTGGCTTTATACCTTGGAGAGTTAGAGTTACTCTCATGTTTCACTCTATAAATCCACCTATTTTCCAAAGCCCTTTTACCTTTTGGCAACTTCACCAAATCATAAGTGTGATTATCATGCAATGATTTCATCTCATCATGCATTGCATCCAGCCACTTGTGACTTTCTTCACTCTCCATGGCCTCTTGAAAATACTCAGGTTCCCCTTCATCGGTCAGTGTCACATACTCATCAGAATTATACTTTGTAGATGGTTGTCTTTCCCTGCTTGACCTTCTAAGTTGAACTTGAGATGATTCAGAAGCATCACCAAAATTCTCATCTTCTGACATCTCATGTTCCTCATCATCATTATTAGCTGGAATATTTAACTCATCTTCAAGTTGTTGATCATTGACATAATCATGATGCTCACCATTTTGAACATTACCATCAACACTATCCAAACTTTGAATTGGCAACCGAACTGGATCAACATCTGACAAGTTGACATCTTTCTTGGGTGTAGTCTTCTCCACCTTATCAATGTCTTCCATAGTTTGGTCTTCCATGAAAACAACATCACGACTTCTGAGAAGCTTTTTCCCTATAGGATCATACAACCTATAACCAAATTCATCTTGACCATAACCAATGAAAATACATTGTTTTGACTTTGCATCCAACTTGGATCTTTCATCTTTTGGAACATGCACAAAAGCCTTACAACCAAAGACTCTCAAATGATCATAATTGACATTCTTCCCAAACCATATTTTATCTGGAACCTCGCTATTAAAAGCAACAGCAGGACTGAGATTAATAACATGCACAGCCGTGTATAGCGCCTCACCCCAGAAGTGTTTGGGCAACTTAGCTTCAGAAAGCATACACCTCACTCTCTCAACTAGTGTTCGATTCATCCTCTCTGCTAAACCATTTAACTGAGGAGTTTTAGGAGGAGTCTTTTCATGTGCAATACCCTGCTGCTTACAGTAATCATCAAAGGGTCCACAATATTCACCACCATTGTCGGTACGAACACGTTTCAACTTTTTACCTGTCTGCCTCTCAACCAAAGTATGGAATTGTTTGAACTTCTCCAACACTTGGTCTTTTGTCTTCAAAGCATAAACCCATAATTTCCTGGAACAATCATCAATAAAGGTAACAAAATAAAGTGCACCACTAAAAGATTTTACCTTAAGAGGGCCACAAACGTCAGAATGCACAAGTTCAAGTAGCTCTGACTTCTTGGAGGGAGGGTGCTTTTTGAACGATACTCTAGTTTGCTTACCAGCCATGCAATGAGAACATTTCTCCAAATCTGCATTCTTCAAACCTAGAAGCACATCATTTTTTGCTAAAACGTTTAACCCCTTTTCACTGATATGACCAAGCCTACGGTGCCACAAAGATGCTTCCATATGCACATCATTTACACTGTCTATAGAAACCATAGCTTTTGTCCAGTACAGTTTAGAAATTGTCTTCCCTCTAGCCAAAACCAAGTTACCTTTGCTGAGTTTTCACTTTCCACCACCAAAATGATTATCATAACCACAATCATCAAGCATAGACACAGAAATCAAATTAAAGGGAACATCGGGAGCATGTTTGACTCCTTTAAGCAACAACTTCATTCCCGTGTTGGTTTGCAAACAAACATCACCAACACTCCAAAGTCGCCTAGAGTATAAGATGTGAAGAGCTCCTTCTTAGGTGTAACACACAATGTAGCACCAGTATCAACTATCCACATGCTCTCATCTGACACAAGATTAACTGTCTCATGATCACGGAGAATAATAAGGTCATCACCAATAGTAGCAGTAACACGATCATCATGATCATCATCATGATCCCTTGATTTATGCTTACCTTTCTTGTCTTTATTCTCCCTCTTCCTCTGAAAACAATTCTTTAGTATGTGCCCTTTTCTGTGATAATAGTTGCATTCCACATTTTCATAACGAGACTTGGACTTGCTTCTGCTCTTCTCTCTACCACCCTTCGATTCCTTTCTCTGAGTACTTCTCCCCCTATTTTCTGTGACAAATACCTCGGATTGAGATGAAGAACCCTGTGCCTTCCTTCTCATCTCCTCATTAAGGACACCACCCTTAGCCGTTTCCAAAGAAACAATACCATTAGGAGCAGAACTCGTTATAGAAAGCCGAAATGTCTCCTAAGAATCTGGTAAAGATAATAATAGAAATAGTCCCAAAAGTTCATCATCAAACTTGATACCCATTCCTGACATTTGATCAAGAAGCCCTTGAAAATCACTCAAGTGACTGAAATAGAAGTCCCCTCCTTATACTTCAAACTTATGAAGCTATTCAACAAGAACAATTTATTATTCCCTGATTTAGAGGCATACAAGGACTCTATCTTCTCCCACAAGGTTTTTGCATTAGTCTCATTAGCAATATGATTATAAACATTATCTTCTACATATTGGCGAATGAAACCACATACCTGTTGATGTTCAAAATCCCATTCTTCGGTTGATATAGAATCCGGCTTTATCTTACCAAAAATAGGAAGATGCATTTTCTTCACAAACAATAAATCTTTCATCTTGCCCTTCCACAAATGATAATTAGTACCATTCAAAGAAACCATATTTATATTCATATTTGCCTCCATCATTCAAGCAAGTAAACTAACTCCTAACCAAGAGCTTTGATACCACTCTGATGAGGAATCAACACATAAACGTAATAACAGAGAAATATGCAGCGGAAAAAAATTCCCCAAACTTGCAAGAATCTATGAGGAGCAACACCGAATACGTGGCGGCAAATATAACGAGAATAAAAACGCACAATGAACACCGATATTTTTAACGTGGAAAACCCCTCAAAGAAAGGGTAAAAACCACGGGTCGTCCAGACCAAAGAAATAGCTCCACTATGATCAAATATGGTTACAAGAGAGTCTCAAACAATAAGCACAAACCGTGCCAACAAGCAACCAAAAACAATAAAGCACAAACGCTCACAAATTTGAGAAGATGAAGATGAAAATACCCAAACTGCAGCTTCAGTGCGAAGCCAATATCTCTCTCTCCTCAGAACTCGTTTCGAAGATCCGAACGGTGAAAGTGTATAATTATATCTCACGAACCTGCTGTCCAAAAATGAAAACGATCCAACGGTTAACGAAACCGGAATCGCAATTTTACGGTGACAGGTTTGAGAAAAACGGGAATTGTTTTCTCTCTTCTTTTCTCTCTCTTTGGTGGCTGCTCTAATCCGAAATTCTCTCTCTCTCTCTCTCTCCACCCTAAATTAATCCTCTCCACTTATAATAAGTGAAAAACATAATGAGCTAAATTATTTGAGACTTTATCCACATAGGAAGAGAGCCCAATACCCAACACATTGAATGGCATTGCATTTTGTTAGGTAGTAGTGGTATTGTATGAATTGGAGATTAAAATCAGTGGGGTGAGGTGAGGGAATCAAGGGATCGTTTCTGACATTGATCAATGCTAGCTCTGAACCAAAATTATGATCAACTGGTCAAATCCTTGGTTCTGATGTTAGAACAGCAAACATTATGGCTTTCTATTCATTAGCTTAGCTGCCCCATCTCATGCTCTGTTAATTTGGGGGAGTGCAAAGATGGATGCAAGAACATTAGTTTTTTGAACATTAGTTTTTTTATGTACAGAAAAAGAAAAGATTATGTAATGTAATTTAATGTAAATGAGAGTACTAAGTAGGAAAAATGATAAAATTGTAAGCATATATACATCCAGTAATCCTTATCATAAAAGGTCATTAATGTGCCAAAATACCACTTTTATATGTCATTCTTTTGGTGTAAATTGGGTATTCTCCACTGATACAAATAGAACACAGAATAGAAGAAATAGGGAATTGTATATGTATTATTCTCTCAATTCAGAGGATCTCTCCGAATTGAAATGATGTAAATACAAGAAAGATGATGGAAAAGGAATAAAACAGTGATGGATAGTCCTACTATCCAATCCCCTCCCAGTACAATTCCCAAAAACCAGCCTAAAAAACTGCACTGATCACATCACAGGTGCTTTATGCACCATTTCTCTCTCTAATCATCAAAGATTCGCCCTCTCTCCTCACAGAATTGCCACCTGTACAATTCTGTTATAGAATCAGAATAATATCAATTGTTGTTTGTTAGTGGGCCCCAAGTAATTGGTTTCCACTTCCCTTTCTCATATTTCTTCTTAAACTTCCTATTCTGCCCTTCATTAATAACATACGTATCAACACCCTCCCCTTCAAAATTCACCTTGGCCTCAAGGTGAAGCTCAGGAATTCCCAGGAGTTTTCACAAGCTGGCAGCTTCTTCCACTTCACTAACACTTCACAATCTTGCTCAGTATTGCCTCTCACAGCCAGTATATCTTCTGGTTGAACCTGCAGTTCTAACTCTTCACTCACAAAGGATGGCAATGGTTGGACTTCCACATCAGCAATGACATTGGGTTTCAGTAAAGAAACATGGAATACAGGGTGGACTCTGCTGTCTTCTGGTAATTTCAACTTATATGCTACCTCTCCAATCTTTTCAATCACCTCATAGGGCCCATAGTATCTAGGACTCAGTTTTTGGTTGATCCTCTTAGCCAATTTCTTCAATTTATAAGGTTGTATTTTCAAAAACACACTGTCTCCCACCTTGTACTCTATCTCTCTTCTGTGCTTGTCTGCCTTCTGCTTCATACGATTTTGTGCTTGATTTAAATGGTCCCTCAGCATGTTTAGGACCTCATTTCTGTCTTGAATCATTACTGTCACTTCTTGCATAGGAGTAGCAGAGACATCACCTCTAATTACAGGAGGAGGATCTCTCCCATAAAGAGCTTTGAATGGAGTCATTTTAGTAGATTCATGGTAGTTGGTGTTGTACCAAAACTCAACCCAACTCAATCATTTGTTCCACATTTTTGGTCTGGTCCCTGTCATACACCTCAAATAAGTTTTTAGGCACCTATTCACCACTTCTGTTTGCCCATCAGTTTGAGGATGGTAAGCAGAACTGAACTTCAATTTTGTCCCAGCTAACTTGAACAATTCTGTCCAAAAAAGAACTCATGAATACTCTATCTCTATCAGACACTATTGACTCAGGAAATCCATGAAGTTTCACCACTTCCTTCAAGAATATTTCAGCTACATCCTTAGCACTGTAAGGGTGTGCTAAAGCCATAAAATGAGCATACTTTGTAAACCTATCTACCACCACTAGAAAGGTATCCATTCCTCCTGCCTTAGGAAGTCCTCCCATGAAGTCCATAGATATGTCAGTCCAGATCTGCTTGGGAATTGGTAATGGTTGCAACAATCCTACTGGACTTAGTGTCTGATATTTGTTCCTCTGACATACATCACATCTCTACACATAGTCTCTGATAGTCTTCCTCATTCCTTCCCAAAAGAATAGAGTAGCAATTCTTTTGTAAGTCCTGAAATAACCAGAGTGTCCACCAATAGCCGTATCATGAAATTCTTTCAAGATAGAATCAATCTTGGCAGAATTCCTGGGGATTACCAATCTCTCCTGATAATACAGCCTTCCATTCATCATCTTATACCCCTGGTGATCACCCTTCTGCACCAACAAATCCTGTATGATACTCTTCATCTTGTCATCCTGTTCAATCTCAGCTTCAATATCCTGCCAGTCACAATTGCACAGTGGTGAGAGCTGCATATTGTAGTCTCCTGAAAAGTGCATCTGCTGCTTTATTCTCAATACCAGGTTTGTATTTGATCTCAAAATCAAACCCAAGAAGTTTAGAAATCCATTTATGCTGTTCTTCTCCTATCAACCTCTGGTCTGCCAGAAATTTTAAGCTTTTTTTGTCAGTGTGAACCACAAAATGTCTCCCTAATAAGTAATGTCTCCATTTTTGTATTGCTAACACCACTGCCATCAGTTCTTTCTCGTAGACAGACTTGTTCAAAGCCCTATCTGACAAGGTTTGGCTCATGAATGCTACTGGTTGCCCTCCTTGCATCAATACAGCCCCTAACCCTTTGCCTGATGCGTCTATTTCAACAACAAAAGTCTTCTCAAAATCTGGTACAGCCAATACAAGTACTTCTGTCATAGCAGCCTTCAATCTTTCAAAAGCAGTTTGAGCATTCTCATCCCACTGAAACTTGTCCTTCTTTAATTGTTGAGTTAATGGCCATGCTATCTTCCCATTACCTTCTACAAACTTCCTGTAATACTCTGTGAGTCCAAGGAACCCCCTGAGCCCTTTTACATCTTTAGGTATAGGCCATTCCACCATTTCTTTCACCTTAGCAGGGTTAGCAGCCACTCCTTTTGCAGAAATAATATGCCCTAAATATTCAATACTTTCCTTTCCAAATGAGCATTTCTTTTTATTCACAACTAAGTCATTTTCTTTCAACACTTGCAGCACAGTTCTTAAGTGTTCTTTATGACAGTCCATGTTCTTACTATAAACCAGTATATCATCAAAGAAAACTAGTGCAAATTTTCTCAAATAAGGGTTCAATACCTGGTTCATCAATGCTTGAAATGTAGAGGGAGCATTGGTCAATCCAAATGGCATGACAAGGAACTCATAATGCCCCTCATGTGTCCTAAAAGCTGTTTTGGAGACATCTTCTTCCTTCATACGAATTGGATGGTACCCTGATTTCAAATCAAGCTTAGAGAATACCTGAGCACCTCCTAGTTCATCCAAGAGCTCATCAATCACTGGAATGGGGAACTTGTCAGACACAGTGAGCTTGTTTAGGGCACGGTAGTCTACACAAAATCTCCACCCTCCTTCTTTCTTCTTCACTAGTATCACAGGGCTACTGTAAGGGCTGTTACTTGGCCTGATAATTCCAGCAGACATCATTTCCTTCACAAACTTCTCAATTTCATTCTTTTGGTAGTATGGGTATCTATAGGGCCTGATATTAGGGATATTGACTCCCTCTTGGAGGATGATTGAATGGTCACAACTCCTCCTGGGTGGTAGTTCATTTGGTTCTCTAAATAATTCTTCAAAGTCTGCAATCACAGTGTTTAAAACTGAAGTTTCAGAGTCACTGTATACCACTTCTGGCTGGTTCAGAGATTGGTAAGATAACATGTAACCTTCCCCTTCATTGTGGAGAGCCTTAATCAATGTTTTCAATGATGCTTGAGTCTTACACAAGGATGGATCTCCCCTAATCACCTTCTTCTCTGCACCTCTTCCCCAAGTTAAGACTAAGTTTCTGAAATTGGCCCTAACATCTCCTAAACTTTCCAACCAATCCATCCCTAACACCAAATCAGTCCCTCCTAACTCCTTTACAAAGAAATGTTGCACAACCACCACCCCTTGTATCACCACTTTCAAATTCTTACAAATTCCTCTGTTTCTCACCTTTTCGCCTGTACCCACCTCCACTTCAAACTCAGTATTGTCATTCACCTCCAACTTCAATTCCTCCACCAATCTCCTAGAAATGAAATTACTGGATGCTCCACAATCCATCAATACCAAAATTTCTGTCTCACCAATGAATCCAATGATCTTGAAAGATCTATTGGAAGTTAATCCTTCCTTGCTCTTCAAAGAAATTTGTAATACTTTTGCAAATAACACCTCTGCCTCCTCTTCATCATCACTACTCTCCTCCAATTCTTCATCACAAGATTGTTCAACCAAGACAATTTTTTCCCCCAGGTTTCACCACATTTGAAGCAAAGGCCCTTCCTACTTCTTTCTCTCAACTCAGATTGAGATAATTTGCCTCCACCAAAAGTCTTCTTCTCACTTGCCTCACCTTCCCCATTTTTGCTACTAGATCCCTCTCTGGTTCCTCCTTTCTCCCACCTGGTGAAGCCTTTGGAGTGCTTCCCAGTGTATTTCTCCCCTTCTCGCCCCCTTTCTTCTCGGAGTAGTGTTCTTCTCCTCTAGCAGTAGTGCTCTGTCCATAAGTTCATCCAGTGTGCCAGTAGCATGTAATTTCAGTTCTGCTTGGATTTATTCTTTCAGGCCATTGATGAAGATCCCCTTCAACATTATCCTCTCTTCTCGTTTCAATGGAGCCGATTCACGTTCAAGCTTCTCCCTGTAACGCATCACAGAGCTTGTTTGCTTAATGCTCAGCAGAGGCCCAAACGGGTTCTGGACCAAACCCGGTTGGAAACGACGGATCAAAGCAGCCTTGAACTCGTCCCAGGTGTGCTCCACCTTCTGTTCTTCCCACCATTGATACCAGTTGAGGGCCTTATCTTCCAACACGATCACCACTGCGTCTAATTTCTCCTCTTCTTCTACCTCGTTCAGCTTGAAGTAGCGTTCCGCTCTCACAATCCACCCATAAGCATCATTTCCTCTGAAGATAGGAATCTTCAATTTCCTTCCACCAAAATCACGAGAGGAATCATGACTACTACTTCGCGTCGTGGTGCTTGAGTTGTCGTCGTCAGTGTTCACAATTTCTTCTGCCTCTGCCGTCGGGTCGGGTTGCGCATTACGACGCCTGTGAGAATGGCGTTTGCGAGGACGTCCATTGCGTGATTTGCTGCATGAAACGAGTAGCTTCGTGAGTTCTTCCAGCTTCTGTTCAATCCCTTCAACACGTTTCTCCATTGTCAAGCGCGTAAAGACCATGCACTAAGTTCTAGTGCTTTGATACCACTTGATACAAACAGAACACAGAATAGAAGAAATAGGGAATTGTATATGTATTATTCTCTCAATTCAGAGGATCTCTCCGAATTGAAATGATGTAAATACAAGAAAGATGATGGAAAAGGAATAAAACAGTGATGGATAGTCCTACTATCCAATCCCCTCCCAGTACAATTCCCAAAAACCAGCCTAAAAAACTACACTGATCACATCACAGGCGCTTTATGCACCATTTCTCTCTCTAATCATCAAAGATTCGCCCTCTCTCCTCACAGAATTGCCACCTGTACAATTCTGTTATAGAATTAGAATAATATCAATTGTTGTTTGCTAGTGGGCCCCAAGTAATTGGTTTCCACTTCCCTTTCTCATATTTCTTCTTAAACTTCCTATTCTGCCCTTCATTAATAACATACGTATCTTCCACGTTCAACTTCATAGACTAATCCATCAAGTCGGATATGACTACAATGCGATAAATCTCTTCCTCAAGAGTTTGAATGCAACGTTGCTGCACTCTTAGGGTTGGAATTAAACACGGGACCTCTAACATTTTATATGTGGTTCTAATCGGTGTCAAAATAAGACATGGTTTTAATTAATGTACTTTTAGAACCCAATGGTTCTAATTAATCTATGTTAATTAGCAAAGTATGTATAATGCATATCTTCTCACAGTCTAGGTGTTCATAGTTGCGGCTATCCTCAACTTCATTCAAAATTTCCTACATGCATTGAGTCCCTTATACTTATTCCTTTTATGTATAATTGTATAGTACATATGTATGGAGTATGTATTATACATAATTAAATATGTTGGAATAAAAGTTGCAGAGGAAGGCTAGAAATGCAGTAGGAAAATTTTAAATCCTCCTTCCTGGGTGCTAGCTCAGGATTGGAACCTTGGTAACACAAAAACAGAGAAAACACTGTTGAATTATTCCATTTTTGATTCTCTCAGCTCAACTATTGTAACTCCAATAATTATTATATCTATCTCAACGTCAAACTTTAGTATTGTTTGTACGGTACGTAGAACCTTTTGTTCTATCCTTAACTTGGTATCCTATATATCAGTGGTTCTTCTTGATTTGCATGCATCTATCTACCCTTCAACGATATACTTTAATTTACACTTACACAGCTACGTACATACAACACGGCTAATGATTTTTGAACACTTCTCAAAGGAATAAGAGACTTTTGTGACACATTAATTTATGAGAAAATTCCAGACTATAGAAAACTAGTTAATGGCTTCAAGAACTATTTCCAAATATTCTGTATATTTGAAAACCATATAATTTTTCCCAATGCTATATAGGCCCACTAATACGTATACATACTGTCATAACAGTGATCTTGGTCAAGTATATAATATATATGCAGAAAGTGTCAAAGGCCTTATTAATGATGATGACTTGACATTCATAACAAAATCAGCTGTATTTTCAAATCAAATTTTGGACAAGAAAGGGATATATAGAATTCCAGTTGAAGAGCCAGAAAGAAGGAAAGCAACACTATCGGTTATGATAAAAGGTCTCTTTTCTTCCTCCCATTTGGAACATTGAATTCCAAGGTTATCCATATATATTTGTCAATTAGTATACTACAAAAATAGATCCAAAAGTCACAATACAAGGTTCCATTTAGTAGTTTTTGGTGGTAACAATATTATTGCAGATCCCTACTACACTACCTTGGATTAATTAGCTTAACAAGATATTAATGAAAGAATCACCTCAGATTGTATTATTATTAATACACTCTTATTAAGGTTAAGGGTTGGGGACTGTACTCACACTCAGACTCACACACAGAGTGAAGGAGAGGTGCGTGGTCACATCGTCATCGTCCTCATTATTTAATTCCTTTACTCATCTCACCTCCCAATGACCATGCCAGAGTTGATTCTCTCTGTTTTTGGTTCTCTATCACCACCAGGCTTGGGAGTGAGTGCCAAAAAGATACTACTACTACTACTACTACAGTAGAGAGAGACAGAGAGGGGTATAACAATAATTATTATTATCTTGTCAAAAGTTTAAAAATTTAAAAGGAAAAGAAAAAATAGCGGCAATAATGCATAACATTACATCATCAAAAAATTGAATTGGTTAGTACTAGTAGTACCAGTACTAGTTTTTAATTCGTTACATAAAAAGTGACCGTTTTATGCTTCAAGGATCCGCTTTTCACGCTTCTTCATCTCCTTATCAACCACAATCTTTTTCATTATTTTCTTACAAATACAACAAACACTATCTCTCTCTTCCTTGGTCCTAGACTCCTGCTGCCTACACTATATCATGTCACTTTCATTCTGATTTCACCTCTTTAACAACCCTTTTTCCGCATCATTTCTCTTCATTTGAAAACTCAACAAACCAATTATGGGCAAAGATTGGTATTGGGGTGGTACTGGAAAGTCTTCCACCACCTCCTCCAACTCCAAGAGAAATGGAGGAAGAGGAGCTCAAACAGAAATCCCTTCTGGTTGCATGTGTGCATTCTTTCAAGCCTTTGATTTTCATCCTTTCAACTTTTCCACAAACCACCAACAAGACTCTCTCACTCTCATACCAGATCATAACACTCTCCCCAAAGGTACCCTTTCTCTCTACTATATAACTAACTAACTACCTTCCTCTCTCAAACAAATCAATAACTACTTCTCCTCTCCTTTTCTTACTCTAAAAACTATGGTTTTGTATAATGTTTCAGGAGCTGAAGCACCTAGGAATAGCTTGCTGGAATCAAAAGATGGTACACTACCATCCATCTCAAAAGAAGAAAACTTCAAATTCCCAGTAAGTTTACTAAAATGTCCTTGTCTGTCACCTATCAACTTTTTCATGACTTTCACACCCTACTTCTTTTTGGCTTGTTTACTCTGTAAAGTGAGCAATGATGATTATGATAACTTGACTTGACTAGTTTTTTGATTTTGAAAAATGCAGAAGAACATAAGAATCAAAACAAGTGAAAGCACAAGAACAAGAGGAGGAAGTTTTGATGATCTATCATCTCCAGGGACAAAGACACCAACTTTGGTTGCAAGATTAATGGGTCTTGATCTTCTTCCTGATACAAATTCCTCCTCTTCATCTTCTTCTTCATGTCTCTCCACTCCTAAGCAACAAGGCCATTCACATCACAATAAACCCAAAAAACAACAACACATCCGAATAATGAGACATAGACACAGCACAGATAGTGCCTTGCGTTCCTCCTCAAAAAAACAATATGTTGAGCATCGACTATCTCTTCAAATCAACAAGGAAAATATAGGCCTTGGTGAAGATTTGGAGACTCCTAGATTTTCATTTTCAAAGAGGAAATTTGAAGACAACAACAATAGTAGAAGTCCAAGCCACTATGCTAGACAAATTGTTAAACAGGTTAAAGAAAGTGTGAGCAGGAAAGTTGGACTTGACATTACCAACACTGTCAAACTCAGAGAGAACCAAAGACAAGAAGAATCTGTTGGCCAACTGAAATCCAAGAAATCTCCCAAGACATTAGCCAAACCAGTAGATGAAAATAGTCCAGGAAAACACTCAAACACATCTTACTCACCAAGACTCAGTAGATTCAACGATACTATTACTACCAATAACAAACACTCACCAACTACTCCAAAAGACCAAAACACACGCCCTGTAGTCAATGTAAAAGCTTCATCTCCTCCTCCACCACCTGTAGCCAACATTGAACAACAGGTTCCAAGAGTTTCAACAAAGCCAAAGCCTCAGGCATTGTCAGAGAAAGAGGAGGTGAAGAACCAAAATGTCTTCCCAAAATGCAAGAAAACTTCACATGGAGATTTGAATTCACGACTCAACAAGCCTCCACAGACATCAATCAGAAACAAGCAACAAGAGTCATTCATTACCCGACCCACATCAACCACTAGAGTCAATGACAACAAAACCAAAAGCAAGAGAACTCATCCACTTTCAACCAATCTTCTCAATAACCTCAACAGTAACACTGTCCCAAATCTTCTCCCTCTCAAAATAGACCAAATTCCTCAAAAACAGGTACCAATTAATTAAAGACAATGTTCCTTAAATCTTCATCATATTATTCTCTGTTTTTGACTACATTGGATCTAATGTTACGTGTGTATTACGTTAAAAAAAATTAATCACTCACAGGTATCTGAAGACACCATACGAAGTACACAGTTATTTAGTTGTTCGCGCCACACACTCGCCAACCAAGGAACCAACGATGAATCCAAATCCAAATCCAACGGTGCCCTGGCAACCACCGGATTCAACGATGAAGGATCAGAATATCAGTACATAACAGCCATTCTAAGCCGTACTGGAATACACAGTGTCACAATACCCCACCTTAATTTTCGATGGTTCTCTTCAACGCATCCATTAGACCCTTCACTTTTTCACCGACTTGAGCTCTACCCAACATCTAATTCTCTCGCTTCTTTCTCCAACAATGATAAAGGTAGAAACTTTATGATAAAAAATCATCTGGGTCCACGGTGTAACCGTAGACTAATGTTTGATTTAGTGGATGAAGTGTTGTCGGAGATTTTGATTAGGCCAAAGCGTTACCGTGGGTTGTTGTTGTTGGAAACAGTGTGGAAAAGGGTTCGGAGTTTCCCACGTGCGAAATGCGAGGTTTTGGAAGACATTGATGGGTTGATAGAGATGGAAGATATGAAGGAAAAAGAAAAAGAAGAAGGAGATAGGTTGGTGGCGGAGATTGAAGGAAAGATACTGGAAACGTTGGTGCATGAAACGTTTACCGTTATTGTTGGCGGCGGAGGCGGCGCATGAGGTGATGACGGCGTTTGGATGGCAAACGGGGAGACATGAAGCAGAGGGTTGTCACATGACATGGGAGAAGGTTCACGTGATGTCCCGTGGCCATGGATTCATCTTCCGTGGAGGTTCTTGTGGTGGGTCCCTACTTGACACGTGGTTTTTTTAAAACTGAAGATTTTTGGAGCGTAATCCATGATTTAAACCTTTTACCTCTATCACTTTTGAATGAGATTTTTCTTGATTGAGAATTTCACATATCGTGCAATGTTAGTTCTTAGACCATTTAATCATGTGTTAAAGTCTCTGTCATCCTTTTTTAATCAATGTTGGAATGCCACGTTACAATAATAATGTAAATTGAGGGGATCGAAATCCCTATCTCTTCATGTTTTAAGCTGTACTTTCTTGCGCACCACAAAAAAAGCTGTACTTTCTTTTCCTTGTTTTACTTTGGTTTATAGTTTGAGGAAATTTAACAAAACTAATGAATCCTATTTGTAGTGCTCATGCTCTCAAAAAAAAGGCTTTCCTTTATATGCTTTCGATTAATTTTTAAGTAAAAAATTTCGGTTGATCTGAATTGAATGACTTCTTTAAAAAATTTGTACCAATCCAATCTGCAATTAGTTTTGAATTATATTATATTATATGATTAGATTTTTGCTTTTAAAGAGCATTGCATATTTATTTTTTAGTATAAACCGAGCGCAACGGCAGAGACTAATATGATTTAACACTGGCTGAATTCGAACCCAGAATCTTGATTAAGCAGCAGACCCCAACATCACATCCAAGTGCTTTTGGGTAGAGCATTACATATTTAATCATTCATATTAAGAGAGCTAATTTTTTAATGAATTATTCTTTAAAAAAAATATTTAAAGCATGGTGCACCATAAATTCATAAGTATTTTAAGAAATAGACTCTCATCTTTACTATTATTAAATTAAATAATTACAAGTTATATATATGACACTTTTATTATTAAATTAAAGAATCACAAATAGATTAAAGCTAAAAAACCACAATAAAATAGAATATAATCTTCAACATGAGATGAATATACACACACACCAACCACAATACCATCTCGACGATTTGATTTAGTGTAAAGCACACGATTGATGTAAAAAATGGCTAAAGCAAATAGAAAAAACAATTTTTTTTGCAAGGGTAAAATATGATGAAATGACGGTCAATAATTAACCTCGAAAGATAAATATATGGTTCAACATAGAGCAAATTGTGTGTAATTTTGTTTAGCTACATTTTAAAATCTAGTAAGGACTTTTTTTTTAGCAACAACTCTCATATGGAGTTTTTTAGGAGGGAAGCTAATAAGGGGACTCACTTTTTAGCAGGGTTAGCCTTGCTAACAGCTGGTTCTCACATCTTTTATGATATTCCGACATGTATTTTTAAAATAATTTTGAATGAAATGCATTAGACTCTACCCGGCTCGAGGTTTAGTCTTTGTAGTTTGCCCGCAGAGAATACCAGCATTAGACACCTTTTGTCAAATAAAAACCTAGAGCAAACTAATTTTTTTCATACTTTTCCAAAAAGGAATTAATGTCATAGTCGAACTCTAGTGTGAAGGGGAATAGAGATCTTCTCATTTTCTCACAAAAAATATATGGTTCAATTACCTAAGTTTTGAGTGTATACAGATCGTTTCAAACAATTTGGAGATCCTGTTAAAATCTTAAAAATTGAGACCCTAATTATACTTTTGCGTTTTTTTTTTATCAAAAACCCCACTACTCTCTCACACCCCCTTTAAACTCATGAAGTCTAGTGTTTCCAAACAACTCTAGAGGATTGACTCCATCAAATACAAGCATCTGTACTATCACATCAGGTGTACTACTCCTAATTTCTATAATGCGACTCTTTTTTTTATTTCAGACTTGTCCACTATTTGCAAAATGTCAGAGCGTTTTCAACGAAAGACTAATCTCCGCTCTTGGTTAGAAATAAATTTCATACTAGTCAATACTGAATTTGTCAACGCTAGAATCAAACCTGAGAGCACTAAATTGACCCTATGTCCCAAGATAGCTCAAACCACTAATCTGGTTTCGTAGCAGGTAACTCTATAAACAAGTAAAGAAGTTACGTACTATAAATATATCAAATATTTCTCTTTCTAAAGGGGGACTCTTCTATTTTAAGCATGGGTAATATTGTTGCATGTGTAGGCTGATACCAAGTCACTGAGATTTAATGCAGTACTTGATGCCAGAGGATCTTAATTGCAAGAAGCAGAGTAGAAGTAGGGAGTTATGTCTTCTGAGAACGAAGTGCAGTGAAAAACTTTATGATATAAATAAAAGGCTTGTCCCACCACACCGCCACTTGATACTTGGCAGAGCTATTTTGAGTACGGTTGTTGTCTCACCATTTCTTATTCTTCTACTTCGTAGATCCCTATAGAAATTCCAATCATACAATGCTTGCTTAGTTGCTAACCATGAAAAATTACCTACAACAATGCTTGCTTAGTTGCTAACCATGAAAAATTACCTACAATCTTAGCTTCATGACAAATGCATCATCTAAAGCTATTGATATTAGTGTCAATAGCATACCTGCTGCGCGAGAATAACCATTATTTTCCATATATGCATGTAGCATGTGGCATTTATGAGAATGTTACTTGAAGGTTTGAACTTAGGAACAGTGATAATAGTTAATGCTTTCAATATCACATTTACCTTTTTATCCATGCTTCTTGACTTCTCATAATGAAAATACGCCCCTAACCTGACCCTCTATTTCGTTGCTTTGTTTACTTTCATGTATCCATATTTCTTTTCAGGAAGTTTGACGGTTTGCCTTAAAATAAGGGCTACTTCAAGGAGATGGCTCAATACGCTAGAATCAAGTAGTTGTCTAACCAACTGATAGGGACACATTTGGCGGCATCTTTCGAACAGACTTGATGTGACTTTAGTGAGGAGAGGATGGTGGAATGGGGAGAACCAAAATCTCTCCTCACTCAATTTTGACTCCCTCCATCCAATAATATGGAGAGATTAAAGGGAAGAAATGTGACAAAAAATATTTTAAATGTATTGACTGAAATATCTTTACTGAGTACAATACATCTGGTCGTGCAATGCTCAGTTGCGGTTATGCTGTTCGCGACATCAAGCACTATGGGGAGCAATTGTTTAACTCTCAATTCTCTAACTTGGGGGATTCTTTCTTTCTTTCATCAGCACTTTTTATTTTAAAAACTACTCTCACCTAAATACACTAATTTTACCAAAGATACAAAATATTAAAGTTATTACACAATGGTTCAGAGTGGGTTGGGATATGATTGATAGCGTAGGACAATGAAGGCAAGTTGGAGGAGCACACATGCAACAGATCTCACTGTCTAACAGAATCTGCGGTTTGCGATGGACAACAGGGGCGACGAAAGCTTGCGGCTTGAGTGGCGGTATAGGTGAAGTATTCGTAAGCTGAAGAGGATAAGTGAATTAAACAAAAAGAGCCGTTACTCTTCCCCTTCTGCTCCCCTCCCCTCACCTCCCTCTTTATATCCAAACAAAATATCTAATTAAAAATCGTTCACTGTAATGCATACAACCAATAAATGTTTGGAAAAAAAAATGCATAATCTGTGAGTGGAATTCTATCACAACTGTTTTTCACTTTTGATTCTCCTGTCCAAGCACTGAAAGATAGTAACGGAAATTCCTTTCTTCACAACTCAGTTGGCTTTTCTCAAGTTGTCTCGAAGCAGCGATAGTTGTTTCTCCAAGATTACCATAAAGATGCGTCAGAAAAAGGAAAATAACATAATACTTATCAGCTCAAAACAAAGAAATCAAAACAGATGCGTGCCAGATTACATAGTCAAAAAGTCGAATCTATCTCAACATATTGATTTGCACTTGCCTGAAACAAGTAGAGAATTTCAAAAATTCATGCAATCAAACACAAGTCAGAAGAAGGTCAATCATTCTTTGTCAACCATCTGTCACATAATACACTTGACGAATTGAGGGAAGACAACATTTCCAAGTTAACGAGTAACACAAATGGAGGACCGAAGGATATACCTTGTGCAGAAAGTATGGACTTCTCACTCAAAATATATTTAGCATATTAGTATCTTCAAATATTATTTTCAGGTTCTGCCATCTACATCAAAGCCAGCACCAGTCCAGCCAGGAGCAGATCTACCCTTGGGCACAGCACCAATCCCCTTTCCTTTTAATTGGAAGTTGACTTTCTTTTTACTTTTTCCTTCACCTTCAGTTGGAGACTGCTGATTAGGTCTATCTGTCGCTGCAACTTTCGGATCAGTACTTTGATTGGAAACACTCCCGGCTGATCCCCCACTTGATTCCCTTGCATTGGGAACAGAGGAACCATCTTGTGTTTTACTATCCTGAGAAGAATTTTCTGGTCTCCCATCCTAACATAATTCAAGTGCGCAATTTTAACATTTACTGGTGTGATATGAAATATGCATAATTCTAGAGCATGTTTAACTTGACAAGCACCATATATCCGACAAACTGAAACAAATTGTACATGATTGTCTAAAAGTAGAATCAACATGAAACCGTGAAATAAAAAAGATAATATATTCAGAAGATAAGTCAGCAAGTGAAAAAAGTTTCGAATTTCTCCATCAACCTATTTCTGTGATCACAAAGAAATTTAATTTGAAGTTTCAAATACTTAAGTGGAATATCCTCAGTTTCCTATCTGGATGCCTTATAGATGAAGCTCAGGATGAGTAGTTAGAAGTTACGATAACGTTCCTCTGAGATGTGCCCAGTAAGGGATTGCAGCAAACACCCCAAAATTAGGTGTGGCTTAGAAGCCACCAATAACTATATAGCTCTAATAATGGTTTATACAGTGAGAAAACATACATGATTAAGATTAGTTGCTGTGTGACTTGGATTCAAAGCATCCAATCTTCTTTTTAATTCCTCCAGCCGAGAAAACTGAGAAGCACTGCTCTCTTTAACCTATAAAGGCAGTGTCAAACAAACCAGCATAAAAGTAGTATATTATATCGTTATTCAACAGTCAACTAACCAAATTGCTCAAGTCTTCGCATAGCTTCTCCTTTAATGCTTCCTCGTCCCTCACAACTTTTGCAGCTGATTCCCACACCTGCAGCGCAATTGCACAAACATTCAAGATATCAATTTTATTTGACAACTTACTTAGTAATACTCATTGGTATTTAAGCAGATCAAACTCCCACATTTATCCACTTAAATAATATACAATACAGTATGTAGTTATACGACATCCAAGTCTATTGTGTCCAACTTCATGATGGGAACACAAGACTGTGAGAAGAGCAAACTAAAAAGTAAAAGAATGGGCGATCAAATCATTTGTTATTCACACAAATAACGGTTCAGAAAACTTAGTTTTAATGAATAAAGCATTCCTCGTTAACAAATAAAGATACACAGAAGGGGTGGGACTATGCACGTAATTACATAAAACTTCCATTTAGTTATTAAGAAGACTGATTGCAAATTTACACGCACTTGATGTGTCTGGTTTCTGTGGCCATTAATGAATAAGAATATATCTCAATGCACTTTTAACCCCGTAAGCCTACCCAACACATGAGTAATGAATGAATTGAGCACAATATAACCTGCGAGACAAAACTTATACCATCTATTTCGACATGAAAACAAATCTATGCTTTGAACAATTCAATCAAGCACTTCACAATCATCACTAAGAGTTTATTAACATATACTATTCTGATTATGTATTCCAGCAACTCTGTTACTGAAACGACCTGAAGTCCCAAGTAGGCAGGTAGTGTTGCTGGCTGGCATTATCCAGTAAGCACCAATACAACTAAAATGTTGACCTTATGAAAACAGCAGGAGAAAAGCGGATAATAATAAAGTAAATACCTTCCGTGCCTGTTCTTCTTTTAGCTTGGCCACACGAATTTTCTCTGTCGATTGTTCTATTTTCTTTCTCAAATGTTCAAGTGCTTAAAGTATGCACCATGCATAAAAGAAAAGTAAAGTCATTTCACTACAACCAGGGAAGAAAAGCCTTTAAATCTATGACTGAAGGAGCAACAATAATATACAGAAACCTGATTTTTTCGGCCCAGCTGTAAGTTTCATCTCAAGCGTAAGATTTGCAAGCTCTCGCTCCACATTGCGAATTTTAGAATAGTTTTCTTCGATATATCTGTAAATAATATTAATTAAAGAAAATAGATTAAGGTGACTGGGTCCCTGCATCTAGTCACTTGATTGTCTACATAAAGTTTTCGGTGGCAATAAATAGAGGCGTCATTCTATATTAGCAATTCTACAAAGGAGCATCTATTAACTGGTTTTTGTAATTTATAAGATTAATTGCTCAAATTTCAAAAATTGTGTGTCTAAATTAGATATTAGTTTTGCATAGGAAAACTAAGATAATTACTTTGATTGCAATCAATTGTTTGGCTTTAAACACAAGTCACAGCTCTTACTCTATTCTCTATATACTAGTAATTTATTTATACTAAAGTACAAGTCCAGAACAGGGAAATCACAGTAAGAATAAAAAAGCACACAACTATCCATTTTCCACGATATACACTCTACCAACACAACCTTGTATTACATGACAAACATGGATAGCTGGTGTTACCAACACAGAAACAATGAAATTAATTCCATTCACCTTAACATTACAACCAAGGTTTTTAAAATGTTTGCGACCAAGATCTAGGTTGTGGTGTCATTGTTTTTTTATGTCTCTGTAACTGTGTTTGAGGTTGCATCAGCCACATTTAGTTGCAATTTTCTACAATATCATCGATCATGACCACAACCATGATTTAACTTGATTCTGAATAGTATGATAGGAACTCAAAAAAACAAAAGAAGATATTTTATTATTGAATGAAAAGGAAAGAAGTATTACAAGACAAAACCCCATGAAATCCGAAAGCCAAGCTACTAAGAGAAGAGAACCCTGTCCCTCTTTGCCCAAAGTCAGAGTATACACTCTAGAGTCTAGACTCCCAAATCCTAAAAACAAACTTGCATATCCTCCAATATTCCCCCTCTGTCTTATATAACTGACTCCTTTACTTTCTCCCATAACAAACTCTTTCCTGCCTCATATGTTTCTAAATGGGTCGTAAATATTTGGGCCTATGGATATAGATTGGAATTCTATCAAAGTACAGATGCAAAATCATTGCCTTTAGTTCACTGCCTTCTCCAAAACTTATTATACGTGCTTCAAATGAATATCATATTCCACAAAAAATTGCCACTGTTTCTTCATTCCTTCATCAGCCTAATTGAACCTCTCACAAATATTGACCTAAAATCACTCAAACTATCAACTTGATTGGAATGTTACACAGCCACTAGGTTCATGGTAGGTACCAATATCACCTCCACATTTTACACAACTACTGGTTGGTTGTTATTGCAAGGAGAACCATAGAATTAAGAAAGTTCATTTCTTCTAAAGTCTACAATTCCCCCCTTTAAAGACATGGGGAAAGAAAAAGAAAAAAGAACTCTTCATAGGAACAAGAAATTACATGCATAAATCCATATACCATTAAATTTGATTTTAACATCATATAAGTAAAGACCTAAATCCAAACAAACTGTAAGTGCAACCACATATTAATAGTTCACAAAGGAGCACAAACACATTGCAAGATTCAAAGGAACGGAAATAGACAGAGAAATTACTTCTTTAATTGAAGCTGCTCCGCTTCGATGACCTGCAACAAGATAAGAAGAAAAACAATGAACAATTAAGTAATTCTAGATTTGAGAGCGAAAAAGAGGAAAGAAACAAAGAATAGAGAGAGAACCCTCTCGGTGTAGCTGATGACGGAAGCCTCTCTAGGGAGACCGTCGGGTCCGATCTCAGGGAGAAGTGAAGGGTTAGAAGCCATTTCGGAATACGATCACTCGCATTACACAACTCCGTCGCGTGCCACCGCTAGCGCCGACGCCTCAGGGTTCGTGATTTTCGAGCAGCGGCTTCGAACGCACCCGGTTCGACAGAATCCACCGACGTCCGGTTCAAAAAAACGCGGTTCGATTTGAAGATTGTAACCCAAAGCGAAAACGACCTCTGTGAGGATGGTTTTGCAGTTATTGATAGTTAATTACTTATCCAAGATTGACGATTAAGTCCTTTTCCGTCACGACTCATATGCACTTATGCAGCTTGCACATGCCTAACACGTTAGCCACGGCGCAAGAATTGTTTTTGACTTTTTGTTATCCCTTCGTAATAATTATGTTTTTTTTTTAAAGGTAAATAGCTTCATTCATTAGATAATTGAAACATCATTACAAGCAGACAGCAACAGTTGATTTGGGACATTTCCCATCCTCAATCTAGAGTACTCACTAAGAGAAAAGACTCTCCAAGCACTATGGACGCAACACATAAATTGTTTAAAAAACATGAGAACAAATACAAGCCAATTACAATGACCAAACAACCAATTTATCAGCAACTTCCGCACACGGGCTATCCATACTTCCGCACACGGGCACTGGCTATCCAGGAAGTGTAACTCGCTGTCAATTTAGTCCCTCAATCGAGCGAAAATGCAAAAAGGTCCTTGAATGTGTAATCCCTCCGTCACGTTAGTCCCTCCCGTTAATGTGCGTCGTTAACTCCGTTAATCCGTCCGTTACTATCAGTTTAGTCCCTAAAAGATGTCACTTACTGTCAGTTTGGTCCCTGAAATATTTACATGAATTCATTTTAGTCCCTCGAATCTTAAGTTACTTCTGCAGAATTTTAAACCCTTACTTCGTACCTAGATTTCTATCCCTTAAGCATTCTTAACCATATTTTGAGTAGCACGGAGATTGATAATGGTGTAATAATTAATTAGTATATTAGATCGTGAGATAAAAGTTAAATATTGATAAAACTAATACTAATATTTTAAATTAATTTATTGTAATCTTAGATCGTAAAAGAGTGATCATCTGGTATTATATTTGCAGTTTTAAATATTAAAAGACTTAGTTATAAAACTACTGTGAAAAATGAATATTTAATTAAAATTATAAATTGAATACCAAAATAAATATTATAAATTGACTTTGACCAATGAATCGATTAAAATCAATTTGATCCCAGTGGATTAGTTTGATGATAATTGGGAATTTGGGTGAAATTTAACTTGAAACAATTCGAATCACTTGATGTATTGTTAAGGTGAAGATGATTCACGTATATGTTTCAAGGACCAAACTGACAGTAAGTGACATCTTTCAGGGACTAAACTGACAGTAACGGATGGATTAACGGAGTTAACGATGCACATTAACGGGAGGGACTAACGTGACAGACGGATTACACATTGAGGGACCTTTTTGCAATTTTGCTTGATTGAGGGACCAAATTGACAGTGAGTTACACTTTCAGGGACCAAATTGGCTATTTACCCTTAATTATATTATTATTATTATATTTAATTTATATATAAGTGTATAAGTCTTTTACACTATCTACCAATTAAAAATTGACACATCATTAGAAACAAATAAGTCAATTGGTAGCCACCGATTAGTCAATTGATAGTCAACCATTTCATGATGTGTATATAAATTAAACTCTTTTTTACAAGTATAAATTAAACTCTTTTAAACTATTATTATTGATAGTCAATTGATAGTATTATTTTGTTGTAAATAAATTTTGAGGAAATTGAAATATCAAAATCAAAACATATATTTTTTTTCTATCCGTAGACGAAGTGGCGACTTTCACCAGAAATTCACACAACTTTGAAGTCTCAAGTTCAATGTCCAGTGATAATATTCGACCTAACAATATCAACATTTATCAATTGAGTTAGATCTTACATATCAAAAATGGTTTTGCTAGTTAATATTGGGGTTAATAAAGTCTTGAGCTTGTTAATCGATAAATCAAAAAGTTGCAACTCCAAATTTCTTTTTTTTTTGACCAAATTGCAACTCCAAATTTCATTAACCATAAATTTGATCATTATTTACTACAATTTTTCGGTGCCTCTTTAAGTGTCTAAATGTATCCTACTACGTATATATTAACAAAGAAACACCTAAAAACATATTGAAAACCTAAAAATTATGCTTAGTGATATTCAAAATTGTGAACACCCCTTAAATCACATAATTACGGAGTCGATAGGATCTCGATTGTTGGATCAAGATAGATATATTTGATAACTCTATTTTATATAGAGTTATTTATGCATCTAAACCTAAATAATTGTTTAGAATCAAGTAAAGTATGTGTTAAATATAGTTGTATGAATAAAATAAACAACATTCAAGGTTTCCACTCATGAGTTAGCATTTTGCATATATATTGGTATTTTGATGTGTTTGTTCAGTGCACCTGCAATTGATGCATCTGCACCGGAAAACAACAGTGCACCTGCACTAGATGCAGCTGCACCAGATTACCACAGTGCAACTGCACATAGTGCCTCTGCACCAAAGACAGATTACCCAACATTGGAAGCACCTCAATCCATACCAATGCATAAGCACCTCTATGATATCATGCTTAGTCACAAGTCACATGGAGGCACATGCCAACTTGCAAAATGCGGCGCCTTCAATATAAAGACCATCATGAAGAGCCATTCACATGGGACACTTGTCCATCCATAAGTGGACCCCTCTTTAAGGTTGGTTGTTGGACTCAAATGGCTTTATCAAGTTCTGAAAAGTAACCATGGTTAACTCCTCAAAGTTAACTTAATCTCCAAGCAAACCCTCACTTGAAGGAAAGCTCAAAGCCTATATAAATACATTCATTCTTCACTTGGAAAATCATCTTAGATAGCATATATTTCACTTCTCTTTTGATAGTTCTAAGTAATTGGTAGTTGTAAGAAGGCAATGAAGGAATTGACGACTTCTCCCTTTACTTCTTCATAGAGTTAGTTAGTGCGGGGAATCAGTGCACTTGCATTGCTTGGCAAACTTATGCAAGAGTACTTCAATTTGTGTAATCTCTACCTCATTGTTTTCTCTTGTAATTTCCATCATATCAACATGTTTTATTTCATCTATCTTTGTCTTGCAATGCCTATTATGAGCTAAACTTCTTAGGTTCGGGTGTTCTAACCTTATAATGATCTTTTGAGAAAGTTATTGTGTTTTTACATGGTGTATGCATTTTGGTTCTTGTGTTATACTACATCCATCTTATTTTAAGGTTGATCGCTTAGAATAAGTAGAGTTATATTCACAGACATGGTTTATAACTAGAAATCAAGAACTAATAAGGGTGAGTGTTTTAATAAAGTCTTTGTTAACTTGTTTAATAGAGAAATCTTTGTTAACTCCATGTTAAGTCCTAGAAATCTTAGTTAATCAAGAACTAAATTGCACACACTTAAAAAAAATAGTTTGCACCTAATCGACACTACACACTCACACAATTACTCATATCAATTCCTCTTCCTCCCATGTGCACAAATGACAGTTATAAATTGTGTAATTTATTTAATTAAATGTACGAAAGTTTTATTTATTTATTTTGACAAAAGGAGTTTACTTCATTTCATTAGTAATAAAATCGGAAATACATGCCGGCATATCAAGGAAAGTATGAGAAGAAACTGACAACAAGGCTACCCCTGCTAGAATGTGAGCAGGCTTGTTAGAAAACTGAAGTTTTGATAACATGCGGAACTTCCTCATTTGCATTTGCATACATGAGCCGCACATGCGGAACTTCCTCATTCATCCAAAGCCATGGAATTTATAAAAATGAACAAGACATTCAACATTCCTTCATTTTCTTTATTCTACGTACCATCGATTCTCTGCAGATTGATTAGTCTACAACACTTGCGCTCGGCTAGTATACATAAGCCATAGCTTGAGAGAGCAACGCAAATTGAACTTATTACATAATAGAAAAATACAGCCTCAAAAACAATGATACAGAAGCTCAGCATTACCCAAACTATAGCTTAAAAAAACAAATGCTACTTTTTATAACAGAGGAACTGCCTACATTGCTATATTGCCGCGAAATTCAGAACAGCTTCTTTTGTAGGTAGTGCAGGAATTGCCCCTCTTTCTGTTACAGTGATGGCACCACATACATTGGCAAAATGTAGAGCTTTTTGGAGACGCTCCTCATCCTGCATCAAAATAAATGCATTAAGTTCGAAAGGAAAGTGACGAAGACTGAACGAAAACTGAATCAACAACCAGAATGTATAAAAATTTATGAATTACCTGGAAAATACTTGGATCAGAAGCTATGCTGTACATTATCCCACTAACAAATGCATCACCAGCACCAGTTGTGTCAACAGGTTTGACTTTGACACCAGCAACTCTGCCCTTAAATTCCTGCACAGAAATTTAGCAACTGCTATTAGCTGAAAACCATAACTCACGAGACAAGAAAATCATGGGACGCATTGAACCTTAGCAAACTTCGTCTCACACAGGCAGACAGACCAAAGAAAATACTGAAATGAGGGATTATAACACCAAGTAAACAATTGAAATCAGAGTTAAATCGCTTTGTTAAGTTTACCTTTGTGTAATATCTGCAACCCTCTGAACCTTCAGTTACAATTAGAAGCTTGAGATTTGGGTGAAAAAGCTTGTTTAATACAACATCATCATCATAAGGATCATCACCGCCAGTCAAAAATGTAATCTCATCTTCACTGATCTGCACATACATAAGAAAATACTTCATCAAATCTACTAAGGGAAAGTAAAAGGAATGATAGGATGGTTATTTAAGAATGAAACACAAAAATGAGAAAAGAATGAATATTAAAAGTGTAGTGGAATATATAAAATACATTCATCTGAAAATCTTCTGGCCAAATATATTATACCTTTATGATATCCGCCTGATCCCATATGCTCATTATACCGTTCCGTGCAGCCTCAGCTGATGGCCATAGTTTCAATCTTAAGTTTGGATCATATGAGAGAATACAACCAGAGTCTTTAGCGATTTTCAAGGCAGCAAGATGAGCTAACTTGCATGGCTCATCAATCAAGCTGATGGAACCATAATGGAATATTTTAGCCTGCAATCGATATTAAAATTATCTGAACTTACTTAAACCAATGATCTTCAGCCACATGTAGAAATACAGACAGAAATTCAAAAGCACCTTCTTTATGAGATTTTGATCAACCTCTGACTCTTGCAGAAGCATATCAGCACTAGGATTTCGGAAAAACAAGAACTCACGCTCGCCATCGGCTCTAAGTGTAACAAAAGCCAATGCGGTTCTTGCATCAGAATCAAATCGCATGCCAGATGTATCAACTTCATTCTCCTTTAAAATATCAGCCAACATATACCCAAATTCATCTGCTCCAACCTAAAACACAGACGGGTATAGAATCATATTCTTGAGAATGATAACCTTGAGGATACTATTACCCAGAATATTATTCCCCGTGTATAATCAACAAGTATGTTTGGTAAGTACAAGATACTTCCAGAAATGCTTTTAAACTTTATATAGTTCACAAAGAACAAAATTGGAAAAAGATGCGGCAGAATGAGGTGAAAGTGTCGGTTATGGTTGGTTTCATTTTAAAAAATTGACTTTTATCCCAGTGGGAATGTAAGATTCCATTCCCACCCTTCATGATGGTAATAAAAAAAGAGAGAAAACATGAGTAAAAGATATTCCTGGAATCCATGATACCCAAAAAAAAAATTTAAAACTTGATCAATTGATCAAGAAATAAGAATGTTACCTTCCCTAGCTCACTTTCATGTGAATACATTTGTATACCTTGAAACTAACATGAAATCAAGCAAGTGTTTCCTTTTCTCCCTTCTATTCTCATAGTTTTTGGGTGTTAGGGGTATGTATACAATATCGAAACACACGACAAATTTCTTAAATATGAAGATTTAGACAAATCATACCTGGAAGGTCTGATTTGTCTATAAATCAAACCTGTAACAAGAAACCAAATAACCATCTGGATAAACAGAGATAGATAATTAGATATACACCTTGCCTATAAATGCAGAAGAACCACCCAGCCTAGAGATGCCAACAGCCACATTAGCAGGAGCACCACCAGGAGCTTTCTTGAAAGCAGGTGCTTCAGCTAGTGACGATCCACCCACTGTTGGCACAAAGTCTATTAACAATTCGCCAAAACAAACAACCAGTGCACTTGTTTCCTTACAGCCTCCTTTTGTACAATCATCAGATTTACCTACCAAAAACATAGTAGCTTAAGACCAACATGAACTGTGTGTTCAGAAAATTTTACTAGTGACACTGCAGAAAAGTAAAAAAGAATAGGACATTTATTTGTATATTTATTTGTATGTGAAATGGCTATATAAAATTTTACTAGTGACACTGCAGAAAAGTAAATTTTACTAGTGACACTGCTGTAATTTATCTGGTTTTATGTTTTGGTATGGGCGTATGGCCAAGTTATTTTTGTAACAAAAATAAGAAGTTATGTTAAAAAAACTATGATCTATTGATTTAAAAATTTGAATCGAACCCATTAAGTAATGGAAGCTCTTCCATGACCTCGAAAAGCTCATAATAATCTTCAAAGTAAATCGAATTTGAGCCAAGAACATTGCTTAGTTAAGCTTGGCAACTAAGCTCATAATAATTTTCAAGCTAAAGATAACAATGCATTCAGACGGAAAAAAATCTATAAAGAAAAAGGAAATTAATTCCAACCTGGTTCGGTCAAACAAATTCAATAAAAGCAGTAACCCAATATATCAGAAAAATCTCAAAGACACAATCTTTAGCTCAAAAATCAAGTTCCATCTGAACGGTGATGACGAGCATTGAATAATATTAAACAAGAACACCAATAAAAAAGAAGAGAGAGGAAAAACCTGAGGGGGTAAACGGGGCCATTGGAAGCGTAGCGTGGGATTGAAGTTGAAACCAAGAAACAAAGTGTTTCGAATGTAGAAGATGAAATGCGTCGACTCTTTATTAGTAGTTTATAGTTTACAGAGAGAAGGGATCATGCAATGCAGTGCAAATGGGTGAGAAAGAAGAAAGAAAGGTGTTGGTTTTAACGGAGATTTATTTTGTTCTCTGAAAAAGAGATGCGACAACTGACTCGATGGTATTCGGCGATGCAAAGTTGTTTGTACTCAGAAATTATTTTACTCTATTAGAAAACTAGTGACCAATTTTATTAGCTTATAGAAAACGTGGGACCAAGATAGGAAGCTTTCTCAAGATTTCAACAAGATTTCAACGTAGTGCAACAAGACTCTTTTGTCTCTATCTCCCATCCAGAAATGCTAGTTAACGATTTAACGTGATGATATGTGGATTATGATTCTGTGAGGCAGTAGGTGATTGGTTCAGTTGTGCTGCAGTAAATCTCGATAGTCCAATTTTTATCGGACGATCATGTCGAAAAAAATCTTAATCAAGCGGTTTAGATTTTGACTTTATATTTTTTTATCTGTTTTTAAAGTTAAAAATCTAAACTCTGTGATTAGTATCGTACGGTTAAAATTCATTAGACTCACAAACACACCAAAATGGTGACTGCACAAGATAAAAATTACCCATGTGATTTGTTAATTACTTCTACCATGTTATTTTGAATTGTTTTTTGTTACCATATTTTTACTGCGCAGTTTCTACTAATTTTTACCGATGACTAATCTATGACAGTGAACTTGGCTTGTTATTTTGATTGTGATCATGCGGTATTTTTTTTGGGTTATTTAAGTCTCAATTTCAAATCTCTTGATATCATACATCATTCACTCTCATTTCGAACATAATATTTTTTTAAACACTAGAAAGGAATATGTAGCCTCGTTAAAAATATCAAGAAAGAAAAAAAACACTCCCTTTAAGTTTTATTTATAAAAAGATAAAACAAACAAAATCAGGATGGAACTAGAACCAAAGCCTATGAACATAAACAATATTTCAACCAAATGGAAATAAAAACAAATATACAAAAGCATCACTATAAAGACTCTCACTCCAACCAGGCTGGCACCAAAGTCATTAGCAATCGTTTGCTGTATACCAAATATAGGAAGCAAAAGAAAAATTCAATCCAATCATTAATTTGGACATAATAGTTCATGAAAAGAGTAGATTTTTGCTTATATTTTGCTACAATTTAGAGGGCCAAATTTTTCTTGTATTTTTTTCTTCAACTTTTCATATATTTTGTTTCGTATAGTTTTAGGAATTTTTGTTAGTTGTATAAAAAATATTTGAACTCCCCTTAATTAATGTTATAATATTGTATTTATTTCTTTAAAACTATAATAATTGAAGACATGGAGAAAAACAGAAGTGAGAAGCATCCTCATGTAATCATCTTACTTCTTAGTTTTGTTCTACTCTCCTTTTATTATAGAAAGTATTAAAATAACTAAATTAGTAAACAGATTCCTATCATATAGCCATATGTTAAGAAACTTAAATATAACTACTCAGAAATATGTTTTTTACAATCTAAATCACTCAACTTTGGAGCCTAACTTTGTCCAAAAAAAACTTTAGAGCCTAACATTCCCCCACCCATTCAATACAAGAATGAACTTTATGGATAGTTTTCATTGGAAGGAAGCGGAAAATTATTCAATCTTTATTGTGATCCTCTCACGGGATCTGGACAAGAGTACTTATATCATAAATCTTTACTAAGTATGCAATATAGGCGTTGATTAAGTGCTTGCACGTAAAGACACTAATTAATAGTGTTAATAGGGACCAAAAGCACTACAACAATGATATTAAGACCAAATTGAACAGCAACAAAATCATTAACAATAAATAAAATACTGTTTTCTTGGGATTTTTTCCAATATATCAACCAGAACCAAAACCAGACATATATTTTTGGGACTTCACAAGCTCGCAGAGTTAACAAAATTAGGAACCAAATTAGAGTAGAACCCCTCACTTAACTTGTCGCGTTCGTGTAGGAAGGAAACATAGAACACCATGAAAACTACAAGGCTAGGGTTTATGACAGAACCAAGGTGATATCAAAGTCAGGATTAAAATATTCAAATTCTATGGTATTTTAGAGAATAAGAAGAATTATAAAACGAAAGGAAAAAGCTCAAAATCGCGGAGATAAATGAATTTATAGTATTTAATCCATGAGGTCATTCACTGTGAACATCACCCTTTCGCCTAGCAAACTGAAATTGATTACATGTGCATTCTATATGTCTCATGAATCATCATTGAACATTACTTATGTACAATTCCATAGTTGTTGTACGCTCTATTCTAGAGAGAAATCGTTAGTGTTTTTTGTTAACAGACATAATAATTGCTAATAAATATACACCCTTGAGCAGTTTTTAGCAGTTTTACCTAATTTTTTATATGAGGAACAACCAATACCTATAGCACTATATATAAGTTTTACTTTCTCCACGAGAGTTGTAATGCAATTTCCCCCGATGAAGATGCACTTGCACTCAACGAAGAGGTTGCAACCAAAGTAGCAAAACTTTGGATTCAGTTCTTCCTTGACCTTGGGTAACTTTTCAAGCCCTAATAACACAAGGTCCTAAACCATTATATAAGCAATGAAACATACAACCACACACACGCACATAATCACCCATAGATAACGTGTTTTGAAAGTTTACATCAGGATACTATCGAATAGTTCCAAAATAAAAATGTGAAGCTTACTTGTTTCCCCAAGTAGGCGATGAAAACCAAGAACTATGGGTTACAACAACAAACTCTGAAAGGGACGAAAATGAATTTGACTAAAAGAGAAAGGGGAGTAAGGAGGTGAGTGAGGTTAAGGAGGATGACAAAGAGAATTAGGTTGATGGAGAGAAATGCGGTAAGGGGCTACGACGGATCCAGAACAAAACTTCTAAACAAGTTAAACTAGGAACAAATATAAAAATACTCTGGTAGTGCGACTAGCAAAAACACGTGTGCCAATAGCACCACCCCCATTGGATATTAGTCTTTGGTTTGGCCCAATGAGGTTCCAAAAAGTAAAGGTTTTTTTTTGGTACCCCAACCATCTTCCCGTATACCTCCACAAGACTTTTTTTGGATGAAAATACCCCAAAAAAATTGACCATAATCGTATATATCTCACCATAGATATATCCAACTTTGAAAATTTGAAATCGTATATACGTAAATTTTATTAAATATGATTAGATTTAAAATAACAAGTCGTATATACGTATGGGTGAGGTATATACGATTTGTTAAAATACAAATCGTATATACCTAGGTGTGTGTGGGGGGGGGGGGGGGGGGGGGGGACATACGATTTGTAATTTAACAAATCGTATATACCCCCACCAATAGGTATATACGATTTGTATTAATTTATTTAAATTTTTAAAAAAATGTTATAAAAACGCTACTAAAAATCCGTTAAAGAGTTAAAACTAATCAAAAAATTATAAAAACACCACTAAAAATATAATAAAAGCAAAATAAGGCTATGCAAATTTTTTAGATTTTCTGGAGACTATGAAAAATTAAAAAAATTCATAAAAAATAGTAAACGATGGAATTTGAGATTTTGATCCCCCTAATCCAAAAGAAGTCCCTTTTGAGGGAGTCTTGATCCTTGATTTTTTTCGGATTGAATGGCTGTAGTTTCATTACAATCAGAGTAGGTTGCCGGAAAACCGATTTTTTAGCCTAAATTATTTGCTCGACGTATATCATCGTCATGTGTTTACGAACTACACCCCAATGGCTGTAGTTTCATATTATTCATAGCTAATTTATTTTTCTAAAAAAAATATAATTTTAATTTTTTAAATGATTTATTTATTTATTATTTGGCTGCAAAATCGGATTTACCTATGGGTGGGGGTACATCCGATTTTGTTATTTTTAAAATCGGATGTACCCCACCTTAGATAAATCTGATTTTAATTTTTTAAAATTTTAGGGGAAATTCGGATTTACCTATATCCGATTTTAAGTTTTTAAATTTTTTAGGGGAAATTCGGATTTACCTATATCCGATTTCCAACCTTTTTTTTGAGCTGGGGATATGTTGGGGTTTTTTATATTTTGTGAAGGGTATTTTGGTCTTTTCGCAGGGTACGTGGGGGTATATGGGAAGATGGTGGGGGTACAAAAAAAAGATCCAATATTAATCAGTATGTCAATAAAAAAAGGCTTTTGTTTTACTCCCTCTTTGACCCTATACCTCCATAACCCATTTTTTCCCCGAAATATCTCTCACATTTTTAACAAAATTTAACTGAAAATTGATTTTTCGAAGGATTTCCGGAATTACGTGAAAATTTTCGGAATTATGTGAAAAACGGCTTCTTGAAGTATGTAAAATAAGGCATTTCCGAAATTCCCAAAATATTACTTTTACCTACGGTTTCTGTACGTAGATAAAAGGTTTTTTTATCAAAAAATTGGACTTTTACCCACGGTTTTGTCCGTAGGTAAAAGGTTTTTAAAAAAATGACTTTTAGCGACGGTTGCTTCCGTATGCAAAAGTCATGGATTTTTTTTGGGAATTCCGGAAATATCAATATATCATACATTCGGAAATTTTGTTTAAAATTCATGACTTTTACCTACGGACAGCAACCATCGCTAAAAGTTATTTAAAAAAAACTTTTACCTACGGACAGAAATCGTGGGTAAAAGTCCATTTTTTGATAAAAACCTTATACCTGCTGACAAACCGTAGGTAAAAGTCAATTTTTTAAAAAAAATCCAAAACAACATTTTTCATTTCGGAAATACCCTTTTTGACATAATTTCGGAAGCCATTTTTTGAGGAATTCCGGAAATACATTTTTTTACATACTTTCGGAAGCCGTTTTTCACATAATTCCGGAAATTTTCACGTAATTCCGGAAATCCTTAAAAAAAGCGTTCCGGAATCATGTCTTAATAGGTAATTCCGGATTTTTTTTGGAAATCAAGGATAAAATCGTCCGTTTGGCATATTTGGGGGGTATAGGGTATAGTGGGGGTAAAAAAAACCATAAAAAAATATGTATCAGTATTACCCAATAATTGTAACCCACCTACTAAAATACGTACAACATTTTCTTTTTTTTTTTGACAAAAGAAAACTCATATCATTTCATTCATAAGTAAAGAGGAAATACAAGTGGGAATACAATCAAAAATGTGGGAGCTAGCATAAGACGTTGCCGATCTAGCTAGAGTATGAGCAACAACGTTTGCTTGCCTCTTGATAAAACTAACCAAATAGTTTTCTAAAGTAGATAAAAGTGACTGACAAGCATTTAAAATAGAACCATATTCGGTTACAAATTTAGATGATCCTCGGACACCATCCACTATCGCTTTGCAATCAAGCTCGAGGGTAACTCTTTGGACATTTAAAGCTTGTAACCAAGTGACTGCTTCCAAAAGACCCAAAGCTTCAGCCTCTTGAGGTTGGGGATGACCATTGTACCAAACCGTTCTAGCTTTGACAAAATCCCCCTCGTCATCACGGATACACATACCAATCCCGTACCTGTCATCATCAAACAAAGCTGCATCCACATTACATTTCACTGTACCAGCCGCTGGGCGTAACCAAGTAACAACCTCATTGTTACGCTTAACACTAGTAGGTGTCTCAGTAGAAAATTTGGAGCGTTTTGCTTGTTGCCAAGAGAAGAGCATATCAAAGGCACTTTGAATTGAGAGCCTCACTGGTTTGCTTACATTCTCCCACACCTTCTCATTTCTTCTTTTCCAAAGACACCACAGTAACATTGCAAAACAGGTTCTAGAAACACCCCGCAACAATGCCAAAATTTTGAAGAAATAGACACTGTAACTGTCACCTTCCAGTAACACGGGTTGCAGCTCACTCCACAAGTCGGAGCTCCGCCACACCTCTTTAGCCTGGGGACAATCAAAGAATAGGTGGCGCTCATCTTCTACACCCACGTCGCACATCGGGCACTCCTCCGAACACTGCACACATCGACGCCGAAGGTTACGACGGCAAGGTAACACACCACGGGCCATCCGCCAAAGGTGGATCTTCACTTTGGACGGGACATTAAGCTTCCAAAGTAAATTCCAATCACCTGCAACTCGAAGATTAGAGGAATCAATTAAAACATTCATAGCCACATAATAACCCGAACGAACGGAGTACAAGCCGTCACGACTAGGATTCCAAATCAGTGAGTCCGCATGATCTCTGCATCAAAGAATTAATGAACGAATGCGCTGTTGATCCTCAACGGAGAATAGTTGCTGAAGTTGGTTTTCATCCCACCTGCCACTGTGTGGGTCAAAGAGGCTGCTCACGGTCCAATCCTCGGTACCGGCCACCATTGGTGATGAAATACATGAATTAACTCCACCTCTTACCCACGGGTCCCGCCAAATATTAATATTAGTGTCATCCCCAATTTTTCACCGAGCTCCAAAATTAACCAATACCTGTGAAGAATGGATGCTACGCCAAACATTGCTGGGATTATGGCCCAAGCGAGCCCCCAAAAAGTTCCCATTAGGAAAATATTTAGCTTTGAAGACGCGAGTTACAATAGCATCCTGGTTATTGCATAAACGCCAACCTTGCTTCCCTAGCATGGCTAACTTGAAACCATGGAAATGACGAAATCCCATACCGCCGAATTCATTCCGCATAGTCAATTTGTCTCAGTTGAGCCAATTAATACCTCTTCTAGAACTCCTATTAGAGCCCCACCAAAAGGAATTGATCATTCTCTCCATCTCCTCCCCAAGAGTAGTAGGAATTAGAAAAGTACTCATGCAATAAGATGGAATTGCCTGAGCCACAGATTTGACAAGAACCTCCCTCCCTGCTTTGGACAAGTGTCGCCCGGACCAGTGATGAATCTTACGCCACACCCTATCTCTCAAGTAACCAAATAGCTTCTTACTCCAGCCAACCATGGATGGCATGCCTAAGTATTTACCTGTTCCCAGACACTCAGAGACTCCCAAAGTTGCAACCACGCGCTCTTTAGTATCACTGTTAGTATTCCTGCTGAAGAAAATTTCTGACTTCTGAAGATTAATAGATTGACCTGAAGCTCTTTCATAAGTTGTTAGCACCTCCTTTAGTGTATGACTCTCTCTATCATCAGTCCTACAAAACAAGAAACAGTCATCTGCAAATAATAAGTGTGTCAGGATAGGAACCCTCGACACACTTTAACCCCATGAAGGTCACCTCTTGCCTCACGATTTTTTAGTAATGCTGTAAGACCCTCTGCACACATAATAAAGAGGTAAGGTGACAGTGGGTCACCTTGCCTGAGCCCTCTCCCTGGTGAGACTGAACCAGCTTTCTCGCCATTCATAAGCACGAAGTAATTAACCGTTTCAACACACATCATCATCCAATCCACCCACTGCGCCTGAAATCCCAACTTCACAAGCACCCCTCTCAAGTAGCCCCAATCCACCCTGTCATATGCCTTACTAATATCAATTTTAAGTGCCACTTCCCCTACCTTCCCTTGGACTTTGCATTTCACGTGATGAATAACTTCTATAGCTACCATGACATTATCAAGGATTGACCTGTTAGCTACAAAAGCTGACTGTTTCGCCGATACACATTTATGAAGCACATTTTTCAACCTGTTCGCCAGTACTTTGGAAATAATTTTATATATAACATTACATAAAGCAATCGGTCGCAAATCACGCATAGAAGATGGATTATCAACCTTAGGAATCAACACAATATTTGCATCATTAAGCATAGGGGGAAATTCACCATTGTTTAACCAAGAAACTTCAGCATGAAATAATTCGGGGTCACACAAATTCCAAAAATGTTTAAAAAAAGCGGGATTCAAACCATCCGGTCTTGGAGCCTTATCAGAATGCATTTGGAAAAGTGCGGATTTAAACTCACCAATAGTAAAAGGAGCAAGAAGTAAATCATTATCAACCGCCAACACTCTCAATTCCAGGCAATCTAGAACCGGTTCATATTGGCCACGACTCCCCTCAAAAATATTAGTAAAATACGAAACAGCCACATTACCCAAGTCACGTTGATCCTCCACCACTGTCCCATCATCCCTGGTCAATGCTGGAATAGTGTTACGATGACGCCGTGCACTAGCCATGGCATGGAAGAATTTAGAATTAGTGTCACCGTCCCGTAGCCAATGCACCTTAGCTCGTTGCCGCCAAAAAGTTTCTTCTTGAGATAAAAGAGAGCTAAGACGGGTATTAACTTTCTTATAACGATCACTAGCCGCCGCATCATTTGAACTTCGCAACAAGTCCAACTCTTCTCTACATTTGTTGATATCCAACCTGTATCGAGACCGTAATTTCTTTCCCCGACTATCAACTGTCATAGAACAATCTTCCAACCTTCGCATAAAGTCACCACCAACACCTCTAGCCCATCTCTCCCCCACAACGTCTGCGAGCCCCTCCTCCTCCAACCAAGAGTTCTCAAAACGAAATGGACGAGGGGTCCCTCTACGTCTCCTCTCCCAAAGCTGAAGTCATAATGGAGTATGATCTGATCTGCTCGCGACACCATTAATAAGAATATTTTTTGGGAATAAATCAAGCCAATCTTGAGTTGCAAACATTCTATCCAACCGTTCCTCTTTAAAATCATCAGTACCTCTCCCCTTGCTCCAAGTAAACGGTTGGCCTTTCGGAGGAATATCAAGAAGCAAACAATCATCATTAGAGAGTAAATCATTAGAGAGTAAATCATTATAGTCACCCATTATACACCATGGCAAAGAATTATCTCTTGCTAGAGTCCTCAAGAGATCCCACGAGTCACGACGTCTACCACTATCCGGATAGCCATAGAAACCTGTCAACCTCCAAGAAGGACCATTCACACTAGTAATCTCAACATCAATAAAATTAGAGGAATAAGAAGTAACCGTACAATCAAAAGGATGGCGCCAAAACAAAGCTAGGCCACCGCTCCTACCAACACAATCAACCGCAAATGCCGCATCGAACCCCAAACGAACTCTAATCTCCTCAATCTTATTAGCGTGTACCAAAGTCTCACAAAGAAAAAGTATGTCCGGTTGGTATGCCCGAACGAGGTCACGAAGGGACGGAACTGCTCGTGGGTTACCCAGGCCCAAACTGTTCCAACTGATAATACTCATGACTCCCGGCAGGCCTGATTGCCAGGACCTGCCCATAAAAAAAAGATACTTTAGTGCCATTGTTTAGTGAAGACTCGTTACTGTTGTTGCCAATATCAGTACTATCCACCCTCATGTTTGCATTACCATCACCACTATTATTATTCACACCCTCCATATCCATGCAGCCACCCCTCCCCTCCCCTCATTACTTTCCCTCATGCATTCTCAATAGACACCTCAGCCTCCATATTACTCTCATTAATCCTTGCTGGCAAAGTGCTATTTGACTCATGCATGTGCTGAAAAAGAATTGAAGGATTTTTGAAGATATCAACAAGTTGGTCAACACCCTTATTGCTAGCATTAATTTTCTCATTATTAATACCATGATTTCCGCCGTCAGTTCCCTTCTCGCCATGATTTCCGTAGATTCCGCCAGCCTGAAGCACCTGATTTGGAGCGGACCATGGTTGGCCCTCCTCACGTAACCGCCGCTGGCTCCTCCCCTTCTGAATTCCGCTTTAATCTCCGGTCCCCAATTTCGTGATCCATCATCCCTACCCAAGTCGAGTAACTTGTCGCAAGAAGTATCCATATGCCCTACCAGACCACACAGATAGCAGAAGACATCAAGACGTTCATATTTTAACAGTACTTCCTTCCCGTCACCCCCTGATTTACGCAGTTTAAGCTTCTTCAACAACGGTTTACGGACGTCGAGCAAGACCCTAACTCGCATAAACAAACGCCAATAATCAGATGTGTTTTTAGGGTCGCATTCTAGGAAGTTGCCAATCGTGTTTCACAACGGCTTCAGACATGAAACCATTAGGGATATTGTATTAGTTTTCTATATCTTATTAAGGTGTCTTCGTGGATTGGAGTGTATTAGTTTTCGAGGGGAAATCAAATTCAGTCATTGCAATTTTACACTTTTATCATCCAATTGATTTAGTTTTAAAATAAAATTCAATCCAATTTTATTTCGGCTTCAATTAAATTGAATTTCGGTTTTTTATTCTCCAAAATTGCTTACAAACAATGCAATTTATACGGTAACATGATGTGTCGCTATCCTTCACAGTGGCAGAGCTAGCTAAATTTTTATGAGTAGGCAAAATATAAAGAAAAAAATTTTACAAGCAAAATGAAGTTCATAAAAGTGCTAAGAATTTTTATACTTAAGGATAAACTTAAAACATAACTAAATTATAATAATCAGACATGGGGATGCCGACTACTGAATTCGAACTCGGTGTGTCCGTTAGATAGTGTGTCTACATGGTTTTTATTTTTATTTTTATAACTACATATGTTTTTTGTCTCTATAAAGTTTGAGGTTTATGGTTTTAGTCCCTCAGTAAATTTTCACCTACTTTTGGTCCTTATAAAATTGGAGTTTAATTTTTAGTTTTAGTCCTCATTTAGCGCTTATAAAAGATCAAAAAAGTGCTATTAAAAGTCATGAACCGTCGTTAAAAGTCATGAGATACTAAAATCGATTAAAAAAAATAAAATGTAGGGAGCAAAAGTAGGTGAATTTTTTATTTTTTAAGTACTGAAAACTAAAAACACAAATTTTACAATGATCACAAACGTATTTAACCCTTTAAAAAATTCCTTCGTGTTTGGTAATGATATTTTTAATGGTAGGTTTAGAATAATTGATTTCATTTGGATGATAAGAGTATAATAACTTTTGATGTGTAAATATAAAGAAGACTAAAGACCCAAATTGGTCCCTAACAATTTTTTCGAGACACATTAATCCTTCACATTTTCAAAATGGGGTATGTTAGTCTCTCCGTCCATCAAGTGTTAAACACCTCATCTAACGCCTCCTACGTGACACATTATGTGCCAATATGTCACGTTAAGTGACACATAATACCTTATTTTCACCCAAGTTGGTCCCTAGCTTGATTGATTATGAAATTTTAAAATAATGACATATTGGTCCTTGCATGTTTTGGGACAGGCAGTCTCTAGATGTCCTCTTCTCCATTAGAGCGGTTTCTGAAAACTAAAAATCATTTCACCATCTTCAAACACAGAACAAGAGACAGAGAGAGAGGGGAAAAGTGAAACTCATTTTTCATTTAGGATCAACATGTCCCTTTTTTTAAATATCTCAAGTTAGAAACCAATTAAGTCGACACCTAGTGCAAGAGCTAAATGAGAGCCAAAGTATGCCATGGAACCCTTAAACATCCTCAACGTTAATTCTACCTACTATGCTGATTGCCTTTTATTAATCACAACTTGCCTTTATCAATTTTTGCTGCTTAGAAATAAAAACCCGATTACGTAAAAGAATTCCAAAGAGTTGGCCTAATGGAGTATGAAATGATTTGTATTTGGGAGGTCGTGGGTTAAAATTTTCACTAGTCCCCTGAGGATGAGGTAAATGTAGTTACATTCGTAAGTGCTCAAAGAGCACGAAGGTGTTCCCTGCTTTAGACTGCCGCCATCCTCTCACTCTAAAATTCTCTATATATATACTTATTTTAAATTTTTGATAAAGTTATACTGACTTTGGTGTTTGAGTGTTTTGTAAGTGTCCTCCAGTGTCGCCTACTGTCACAATGATTCACACCTAATATTTCTTGAAATTGTTTGATCCTTCCATACATTAACAATTGTGATACTTTTTTTTTTCCATTTGCATCTCCAATATTTATAGTGAACCACATAAAAAGTGGGGGCAAGAGACTGGTAAAAAACGCAAATTGTTGTCTCTCACTAACCACAAAAAACTTTCTATCTCATGTATAATGTATCTAAAATACCAAAATACTATTTTTATTTTCGATTCAATAATCTCTCTCTCTCTCCCTCCCTCCCTCCCTCCTATCGCGTTCTTGTCTCTGTCTCTCCTCTCCCCCCCTCTACCCCTCATCTCTTGTCTCTCTATCTATTCTATTTGCTGATCTCATGACATCTCTCCCTCCCTCTCACACACATATACACTGAGAGAATTATAGTTATAGTAAATTTTGAATGTGGGAGTGTGGTAGGAAATTTGTATTGGTGTACGTAACAACTCGTTCCCTTTTTCTTTTCCAAATCTAAAGCCCATTCTTCAAAACCCACCCAGAGGCCCATGACTAGACTCAGATCGTTTTGTCCAGCCATCATTTTCTGTTTTTATTGTCTTAATAATTAATTAATTAACAGTGATTTCGCTTTTTATTTTCTACCTCACCGCGGTTCACCGCCACTTCTCCATCGGCAACCGCCACGTCGTAGATCGCCGGCACGACGCCCAATTCTCTCACCGTCAGCATCAACAGATGTTCTTTAAGTTCCACACTGAAGTGTTAACTTGAGGTGCTGGATCCGTAGAAGAATATAGCTATTGAATCTTCACCATGAGGAGGTAGAGTTTAGATAACCATTAGAGGTTAATTTTTGGTTTCGATTTTTCAAACGTAGACAATGTCGTTGATTGCAGAGCTGGACTTCACAGGCAGCATGGTAGGCACGGCGGAGGGTCAGGTTTCAATGGAATGATTGCGAAGTTGTCGATTGCTGCAGTGGTTCTCGTGATCTGCACGCTTTCATTTTTCTACTCGTCAACACGAACCGCAAACGTTCAATCCAACTTTCGCACTGAGGTTTGTGTAAAATTGTTCATTCCAGTTTTTCGTTTGCTGAATATATTTCCAGCGAATTAAAGAAACTTTAGTTTGGAATCTTTGCGAATCTTTTTGATGTGAATTTTTTACTTGTTCGATGAAATTCAGTGGTTGGTTATTCATTTTGCTTTTGTGGTTAAACAGATCCGTTTAGAAGAACTTTGGAGCAATGCTGATTCCGGTGGTTGGCGACCGTCGTCCGCCCCGCGCTCTCACTGGCCCCGTATCTATCTATTCTTGTAGTTACAGTTAATTCATTTTGATTCGAGAATTTTCACTTGATTATCGGTGTCTGGAACTCTCTGACGCTGTGTTTGGTGTTTTTGCCCCCCTTTCTCAGCTCCTCCGAGCAAGAGCAATGGCTATTTGCGTGTTCGATGTAACGGTGGGCTGAATCAGCAGCGCAGTGCAGTTTGTACCCTTTTCTTCTTACTTTTTTTAGGATGGTGCTTCCTATATGTGATATGTATGGTGGTGCTACTCTGTTCTGTGCGTATTCATATACATTTGTATTTTAATGTGGTAGATCTCTAATGCTGTTCTTGCTTCGCGAATCATGAATGCTACACTTGTATTGCCTGAGTTGGATGCAAACTCTTTTTGGCACGATGACAGGTAACTATGTATTGAAATTTTAATACATTACCGACTTCTGAACCACAAAGGCTGTTCATCAAATTCTGGATTTTTTTTAGTGGGAAAAAGATAAACAACTTTTGAAGTTAAGAACAATTTGAATGCATTTTTATTTCAGAAAGAGATTGATATGGTCGCCTTTGTTCTTATACCTTTTCACATTCCTGGCTATGTATCCCAATCTTATATTTTTTCTATAAAAAACCAGCATTAGATGCTTGCTTATGAAGCACAAATAGAGACACCGGACACGACACAGACACATAGACACCAATGCTAATTTGAAAAATGGAACTAATTGAAGTGTCAACGTCGGACACCAAACGCATCTTCAATTTGAAGTGTCAGTACTACTGTTGCTTGTTTATCAGACGAATAATCAAGATGGTAGCTTACTTATATTCGAACTTCTTTCATAGAAACACAGAAGTAAGTTTGATATAGTTTTAGCACAAAATGAGTTTGTTCTAGTTTTGGCATCCATAAACCACATACAGCAGCATAATTCACTTAAATTTCCTACTAAGTTTCTTAAATTTAATTGTTTGTGTTTTGGACCTGTTGGCTGTTTACTAGTTAGAATCTTATTCTGATTTAGGAGAAGAGGTAACCATGATGCACATGTAAAGAGAGAATTTAATTTTGTGGTATTGACAATTTTCCCTCCTAAAATCTACTTGCTGGCTTAAACTACCCTATATATTTGTATCTTTTGAAGTTACTTAAAATTAGTAATTATAAGTGATGGGCCAATGTAGTCAATTTGCAATGACAATTTTCCTCCTTTTCTTTTCCAATAACAAGCACCAAAGTCTTTTACCACTAGGTAGAGTTAATTACGGTGCCATGGTATTCCACTGTTTTACCATGAATGACTATAGTTTGTTTTTGGTTTAACTTCGAGACTATCCTTCATATAGTATACTGTCATTAGTTGAAATAAAATATTATTGCTCTTTTTAAAAAAGTAGGAAAAACACCAACAGGGAATCCCTTTTCTAAAATTGTATAGTTCTGGTTTCATTGATTGTTAAATTTGTGATGAACCGATTTCACGCTATACTACAATAGATCCTATATTTATTGAATTGATTTATCATATGATTTGCTTACAGTGGTTTCCATGGTATCTATGATGTCGAGCACTTCATCAAGACATTGAGGTTTGACGTAAAGATTGTTGAAAGCATTCCAGAAAATGAGAAAAACGGCAAAAAGAAGAAATTAAAGGCATTTCAGGTAGATTATATTAATTTGGTTTGATTAGCAATTTGAAATCATTTTAATCTCCTGGATAATGTGTTCAAAATTTCAAATTTTATTTTGACACAGATTCGGCCCCCTAGAGATGCTCCAATAAGTTGGTATACTAACGATGCTCTCAAGAAAATGAAGGAACACGGTGCCATCTATCTTACTCCCTTTTCACATCGCCTAGCTGAAGAAATTGACAATCCCGAGTACCAAAGGTTGAGGTGCAGAGTTAACTATCATGCTTTAAGATTCAAGCCTCATATTATGAAGCTAAGTCAATCAATAGTTGATAAGCTTCGAGCACAAGGACCCTACATGTCCATACATCTTCGGTTTGAGATGGATATGTTGGCATTTGCTGGGTAAGTTATATCTGGTATGCATGTGTGTTCACATCAATTGACATATAGACATTTTGTAGTTTGTATATTATGTTGTACGCTATCAAGAGTTAAATGCATGCTTTTCTTTTGATCCAAAGCAGTGGATATTGATGGCAACTTTAACAAGCAAGAAAATTTCCATCCATCGGTGACCCGTTTTGATTCCGTTTTATTGTTTTATTGTTTCTAAATCGAAACGTCTCCAATAGCCACTCCAAAGTCTTTTTATCTATTTCCATCGATGTTGGATCCTTGGTGAAAATGGCATTTATTATTTTACAATACAAGTTATAACTCTTTTGTGTATAGATACATTTTTTTAACGCAATTTGGCCCGGCTAAATTTTTATTTCTTACAGGGATATGTTTAGCTCTGAACTAATTAGCTGTAGAAACTAGAAATCTTGTGTGATAGGTACCAGCAATTGAACAGTGTAAAAAGAGAACAAATATAGTATGAAATTGGTATATTAATCTCTGAAGTGACTACAGAGAATTAAGTACAAAATAAGCATAAAAGAGGAAAATAACAAAGTGCAGTAACTCAGAATGAGTACTGTACTCCCACCTTCTCTTACAACCTCTGATAGCGTGCATGTTGATAGTCAGAAGGGTAAACCCGTCATTTGGAGATAAGAAGTTATTGTGTAGTGGTTACTATTTAATAAGAAGTTATTGTGTGGTAGTTACTATTTAATAAGGAGTTATTATGTGGTAGTTACTATTTGTAAGTTAGTTATTTGGTGTGTACTTGTATATAAGGATGGTGTGTTTGTTCTAGGAAGTTTTGTTAGAAGTTATTGTGTATATTATGGCCAGAACTTTTAATTCTGAGAAGAGCATAGCTCTTGGGGTAGTTTGGCGTGTAATCCTTACTACTTGCATTAAGCAATCGACTTCCCCTCCCTGTTATTTAAGCACATAATCGATTCCTCTCCCTGTTATTCTCTTTATCATAATCGATTCCCATCCTGTTTCTTTGTCATTGTTACGGGTTTCTATCAACCTCACCCTTTTATTTACTAGCTCAGCAACCCTGCGTGAGCACCAAATCCTACAGAATCTTCCATTCTCTCACTGCCAACTCAGCAGAGTTGGTTACAACTCCCCCTCCACTACTTTGAGACATTTCCCTTTTACCCTTTCTAGAGTAAACCCTCCAAACCTATTTGTTTGCCCCAATTCAGCCACACACATGTTCTCATCATCGTGCAATTGTTTTCTAGTACTATAATTTTAGAGTTATGCCTCAAATTTCACCCAGTATGGTGTCAACTAGCTTAGTTTTTTGTTGATTTTCCTAGATCCCAGCTCCAGCTGTATGGCATATAAGCAAATTATAATAACTTGTTTTGGGTTAACTTAAAGGTTTTACTCTATAAGGAAGAGATGCAGGGGTTTGGAGAAAGTAAGGTTTTGTAACAAGTAAAATGAGAGAACTTCCATTTTCAGGTTGAGTAGTCAGTTGATGATAAAAATAAAATAGCTATCACTACATTTTATCTATCCATTTGTTAGAGGCCTAATGGATCAACCCATTTTTTCCTCAACTTATGCCTTAGCAGACAAAAGGCTTGGGCAGAACCAAAGAACTAGAAGAACAGATGTTTGCATGCTTCAATGGCAAGGGACCAATGATTAGATAGCTAAGCTTGAAAAAGAATTAGTGCAAATGTTGAGGAGGAAGGGAAAAGGAAAGAACCTAAATCGAATTCATCATCCCAAAGGCAATAACCATTACCCCATTTCTTGGTTATTGGTACAAACAGGCCAGCCTATAAAATTCAGCTCCAAAATGACTGATTGGCTTGTGTTTTAAGCAAACTTTGGCTGCAGGGTTTAAGTCTGCCCCAGTTGATATGGGGCACATGTATTTGTGCAAGAAATTGAATGCTCTTTAATTTATTGTTTTTACTGCATTAAATAATTAAACATTGTGGCAGTTCATTATGTTATTAAAGATGCAGTGGGGATTCTTCGTGCTATATTGAGTTTTCGGCAGTTTCTGTATCAGCATTTACTATAAGCAGCTGATCCAAGAGGAGAATTTTATTTTATTTTTTGATATTTGTATATAAATGAATTCAAATTTTTTATTCATAATATAATGAATTGCTTCTTTTTCTAAATTACTCATGTTAAATATGGATGTGATTGTAGATGCTTTGACATATTTACACCCGAGGAGCAGAAGATTCTGAAAAAGTATCGAGAAGAAAATTTCACACCTAAAAGACTTGTCTATAATGAAAGAAGAGCCATTGGAAAATGTCCATTGACTCCTGATGAGGTAAAATAGTAGTTTTGCACTTTTGCTCTGATTGTCTTTTAATCGTGTCTCTGTCTGGCAAAAGGCCAAACGTTTATGTGCATACTGATAAATTACAAAATTCAAATTTGATGCAAAACTATGACGCCAATGGTTTGATTGGATATAAATTGACATGTTTCTCATTGCAGGTTGGTCTTATTTTGCGTGCTTTGGGTTTTGACAATTCTACCAGGATATATGTAGCAGCTGGTGAATTGTTCGGTGGGGATCGATTTATGAAGCCATTTCGGAGTTTATTCCCTCTACTTGAGAATCATTCTTCTGTAGAACACTCTGAAGAGCTTGTTGAGAACACTAGGGGATTGGCAGGTTCTGCTGTGGATTACATGGTCTGCCTTCTTTCTGACATTTTCATGCCAACATATGATGGCCCAAGCAACTTTGCAAACAACCTCCTTGGGCATCGACTTTATTATGGCTTCCGTACTACAATCAGACCTGATAGAAAAGCTCTTGCCCCCATCTTCATTGATAGGGAGAAAGGACGAACTGATGGTTTTGATGAAGCTGTTAGGAAAGTCATGCTCACGACAAACTTCGGTGAACCTCATAAGCGTGTTTCTCCTGAGTCTTTTTATACTAATTCTTGGCCTGAATGCTTCTGCCAAACAACTGCAAAGAATCCCGAAGACAAATGTCCTCCAAACGATATCTTAAATGTTCTGAATAGCAATTTGGTAAAAGCAACAACAGACGCAAACTCTACAATATCTTGAGCAGAAACTTAGGGGTTTACTCGTGCACTTGAGCTAATGGTTCTTCTATTCCGCAGTAACGAGTTGCTGTGGGCCAAATTGAAAAGCAATGAGCTCCAGTACCGGATCCAGATTTTCAGGTGATATTTTTGGTCCCAAATTATTATTTTTTACGGAGGGAATGATATTGGTAGATAACAAGAATTCAAGGAACTGATTTGTATATTTGCCCTATTTAGTTTTTTTTGTAGAGGATAGGAGCAAGATTACACGAATTGGATAGTGACTGAAGTTGTATTGTTTAGGAAAAAGTGACAGATGCCCCCCCAAAACCACAAAAAATTAGAGTCGTGTTTTATTTATCAAATCTGTTTTCAGCGAATTTCCCCAGTGAATCTGATTCTTTATTCGACAAACTGAGATCGGATATTTGATGAATGATAGTTCATTAAAGATTCAAATAAGGTTTCTCGCAAAAAAAATTATTCAAATAAGGCGCTAAATAGTAAAATGGACCTTTCCTAAAAAAAATAAAGTAAAGTGGACCTTATTGTGCTTAGATATCTTGTGCAAGGATTCGAGATCGAACCGCGTGGGATAAAAGAGCGTGATTAAGAGGGGAGATGTTTCTCAATAAATAATCAGCGAACTATTCGCTGTACACTTGTGACACGGTAAAAAAAATTAACTCAACAATAAGAATGAGAAACCAACTCAACTGCATATTGTAAGATAGAATGGCAAAATGACATCAACTGTTGCTAAAATCAGCTTTCCAACCTTGTTAAGCAACTTCTTTTTCTCATCTATACCAACTTTAAAAAAATTCCATCAAGAATGAGCCTCCCATGGAATAACTTGAAGTGCAAGTATTCTACAATTCTCAGTGAATCTTATATTAGAAATGCTCAAAATATTTTCTTTCTTGCTATTAGGAACCCCTCTTGACCCACAAGCCCTAAACTGATCATTGCTCGCCCTCAGCCCCAACTTATTGCAAAATTTGGCAAGAACATTGACAAAATCTTGCCTGGGAAACCTTGGCCTTGGAAAAAAAAAGGCTATCATTTGCTAAAAATATATCCGACGCAACGAGCCATTCTTAGAAACAAGAATGGAGAGCTTGCTTCAAAAAAAAGAAACAAGAATAGAGAGCTAAATTTTTTTTATCAGTTTGGAAAGGTATGGATCAATTTAAGATCAGGTTTAATTAAGACGGGACTAGAGTTCCAAAATATAAATAATATAATTTTAAAAAATGTTATTACTACTTCAATTGCATATTTTATATTTGACAGTGAAATTTAATAGATAAATTTAGTGAAATTTCTATAAAAGTGATGATGTGTGTCCAACTTTGTTAAAATCGGGTAATTGTATTATTATATTAATATATGTGTATGTATATTAGGGACGAGTTAGGTAATTATATTATTATATATTAATATATGTGTATGTATATTAGGGACGAGTTGGGTAACCCGAAGGTCAATCCGAACTCATCCAAACTCAACATCGGGTTACTACTCCTGACAATCCCATTTATCCATTTTCTATTTGGGACATGACTGCGTTTAATCAAAAATCATTGAATTGAGAAAGGCTGACCATTGAGATGAGTTATATGCACCTAATAAACACATGAGTTCTTTTTAGTTGGAGTGGAGACCGGAGAGAAACCTATGAAGCCTTGATACTTCAAAAATGGAGACGTACTTGTGTCGGATACGTATTTGATATCGATACACACCCGATACGTACCCAAAGAGTATCCAATAATTTTTTTAATTCTTTAAAAAAAATATTTGACCCGATACTTTTCGGATACATCTTTGATACTTCTTACCAACTAAGGATACTTCTCAGATACATTTCCGATACTTCTTACCAACTAAGAACATGATTGTCACTCATATATGATACACTTTAATACCTCAATAATTAAAAGACAAAATCATCAGTTTTTTTCGTAACACAATAATAGAAGAAATACTAAGACATTGTGATCTGAGTGAAATAAATATACGTAACTATCTCTACTTGATATGATCACAAGTATTTATTTCTACAATGTGATGATCATATATTGACTAATGATATGCAATATTTCTATTTTTATCTATTTTATTTTTTCTATTATGTTTTTATATATTTTAATTTTAATTTTATTTTTTATTAAAATATCTCAGTCATGTCGTATCTTGATTTTCAAAATTTTTCCGTATTCTCATATCTTTATCGTGTCGTATCCCGTATCCGGGCTTCACATAGTGAGAAACTAAAAAACATTCACCGATGTTAACATTTCAAATTTAAATTTATAAATACTAAAATGACTAACTTAATTAAAATAAATAACAAATAAATCCTTTTCAATAAAGGAAGTATAAAAGTTTATACCGTTGATAAATAGTAATTAAACTCAAGAATCAATTCCTAAAAATATAATTTTCTACCATCTATATATATGACATTTGAGAATGCATCTCATTTATTACTCTTCCATGTGTCATTTTCTAAGCATTTTAGCAATTAATATCCTTTTGTAATTAATTTTTTTTAGCAATTTTTGTGATTAATGCTCCATGTGTAATTAAAGTTATATCTTTTAATATTTTGATTTCTTATAAATTTATATCCTAAGCATTTAATAATTTATCCTTTATTGTGTAATTAATTTATATCCTAAATGTCAAAATCAAATCAACTTATTTCCTAAATCAAAATTCAGTAACAATAATTTTATAAATTGTAGTAACAATTTTATGCTTTAATATGGCCAGCTATAGAATGTCCTTATCCCCACAAGCGAGAAATATCAGAAAATCAATTTTTAATCGAGTATAAAAATGAATTTAATTTGAGAAATCCCTAAATTTGACACAGTAATTAATATTTTCAATCAGTAATTTTTTGACCATATAAATAAGGACAATGGCTGAATATTTTTATTTTAGTTAAAGAATATTTTTGAATCTCATATTATTGGCACTTTCTTACACATGCAATAGAATGATATTAATTTCCCCACAAAAACAAAGGAATTTTTTTTTTACGTGAGCAATAAACCTTTTGAATTTTTAAATGAGAGAGAAAACGGTGCTAAACAAAATGCAAGGCTAAGCAAGTGGCGGCGGCTCGGTAGTTGATACTATAATACGATAAGTTTAATGCGCACAAGTTGATATTGAGTCAGCTTAATGCGTACAAGATATGAGTTTTGCATATTTTATATTGTGACTAAGAGGGCTTCTAATTTAATCAATTAAGTTTTATTATGAACTACTATGCAACTGGGTTATTGATTAATATGGTGAAAGGCGTTCTATTACTTTCCCTAATGCTATTTTTGATGTTGCGTTATGGAGTTCACTTGCTATTCTTTCAAAAATACTTAATAGGCATTCTTTTACATATGACAGCATACTGTATCAATTGTTATATATATATATATATATATATATATATATATATTCCTTATTTCATTATGCTTTCTTCACATACAGTATCTCAGTGACAATATTGTATGACCAATTGTTAAATTCTGTTGTAAAAATTAGCGAAATCCATTTCTGATCAATTGGATAATTTTCTCCTGCGTTTAATTGGTTATCAACGGGATGTTATTTATATACATGCTATTTTGCAGCTACAAGGAAGGAATTAGTGACAAGTTAATGAAATTGGGAGGTTGTTGTATTGCATGACTAATTTATACGGGTATTGCTAATATTGTTTTGAAGACAATGAGCCAAAGATTTATCTTACTGAAATTCAAGGTACATCCCCGAGGGAGCTTTTGAATTTGTTTTTTTTGGTCTGATGGTCGAACTGGCAATTGCCAGAACCTAACACACACACAAAGGGGAAAACCAAGGATCGACACCCAGTGGGGATCGAACCCGGCAACCGGGTGTCCATAAACGATATTTCTACCGCTGCGACGAATCAGCCTCGGACAGCTTTTGAATTTGTTAATTGTCTATGGTGGTTGCTGCAATATCTGATATAAAAGTTGTAGGATGAGTGAAAAATGATAGATAGCTGAAATGTAAAAGGTGAAGGAACTCAAAAACATGTAAGGTTGATATTAGAAATCTCCATTACAAACACTACTCCGCAAGCTTCAAATTTCTTATCCAGTCTTGACTTGAGGTTCTGCAAAACAAGCCATGCAAATAGAGGAAGTAAAAGACATGAGACTGAGAGGTAGACGACTCAAATATTGTACAATACATTGACCGACATGATCATGTCATGATATGCTCATTGTTATTGTTATTATTTAGAGATAGAGTGAAGAACTCTATTAACCATAATACGATATCGTTTGTGCTTAAAAAATACATATTAACATGAAGTTTTAATAGTTTAAATATCATTTTCAAATCTCACGAAAAGTTCCACTATTTATTTATACATGCATTTTGCTCCCGTGCCTTGCAAAGGTCAAAAATTCTAGTATATTTAATAACCTTAGGAGAATCAAGAAGGGATCTTAATTCTCAACCGTTGCTTCTTCTCCAATAATAATCCTAAGATGTCCCCTCACCTTGTACGAAGAAATCATGTAAAGTTTTCTATAGCACTTCACTTCACTTCACATTTCACAATCACCTTCACCACGTGACTTCTTTGAATCTCAAGATAAGTGTTCCCTATTACACGTGGCACCTATCTGATTTCACACCTCCCCCCCTCCTCCTATCAGAGAGAGAAAGAGAGTGGCACTGCTCATTGTCATTTCATCGGTCATCACACAGTCTCAAGCAGTAGCACTCTTCTTACTTCAACTATCTCTCCCTCCCTCTCCGAGAGATTGATAGATACATACATATTTCTATACATATAGAGAGAGCATTCTTGAAAAAACCCATCAATGGCTTTCTCTTGTCACTCATTGACCTCTGCGTTTAAACCCCATAACTGGAATGTCTCACCTTCAATTCAACCTTCCTCGTATTTCCCATCAACTTCTTCGTTCAAAGTTCAAAACTTTACTTTCAGGCTCCGCAATTCTCCAACTATCAGGGCCACTTCATCATTCTCCTCTTCTCCCACTACCATTACTGAACCTGATGGCATTAAGGTTTTTTTCTTCTTCTCTTCACCCCCTTTTATTTCTTTTAATTCTCTCTATTTCTAACCCTTTTTCACTTCCTTTTCTTTTCAAGATTAACTCTATTCCTACCAAACCCATTGAAGGGCAAAAGACTGGTACCAGTGGGCTACGAAAAAAGGTTGGTAATTGCTTTGTTTTGTTAATTGGCATGTGGGATTTGAACTCCAATAGAAAACAATCAACCCTTTGTTTCTCTGTCTCCCCAGTCCCCACATTATGTTTGATCAAAAAGCTCACGTTATATGGATTTAGTTAGTGAATAAGATGAAGTTTGGAAATAGTATTTACCTTATAATTATATGGTTACTTGTTTTGTAGGTGAAAGTGTTTATGCAGGAAAACTACCTTGCAAATTGGATTCAGGTTTGTAGAATTCCGTGCAATATATGATTACATGATTTATGTGTTCTGCTTTGCAAGCAAGCTTAATTTTTGTGCATCTGTAGGCACTGTTTAATTCTTTGCCACTGGAAGACTACAAGAATGGCGTGTTGGTGTTAGGGGGTGATGGTAGATTCTTTAATCGGGAAGCTGCACAGGTAACCTTTTTACATGTTTGGATTGAGAAAATTGATTTTGCCTCTAGAATGACTTTTAACTTGAAGCTGTCATTTGTAGCTATTACCTCATAACGCGATTTTAACACTCAAATTTAGTGTTCAACTTACTTTCACATGAATGTTTGCAAACATAAATCACTTCACATTGAACTCACTTTTAACTAAAATCAATTTTACAAAATCAATTTTTGCCACCGTAGGACCAAACACGCAATTAAATCAGTTGCCAAGAAAATCTATTTCTTTCTGATTTGTTATTCTGCTTTTTTGTACATTGCAGATAATAATCAAAATTGCTGCTGGAAATGGTGTTGGAAAAATTCTGGTTGGAAAGTAAATTTCCTAATCAATTGATTTTTCTTATTAAATTTGCTGTAACAAACGAGAGGAATCATGTAAATCAAGAACTAGTAAAGAATGAAACAATTGGATAAAATATCTTTGTTGGACTAGTGCATGAGCTGTTGTTTTAATGCAAATTCACTTCTTTAGTGGTACTAACAATACACTATTCTTGATAGAAGTTAAGTATACTTTTCTTTTCGATTGCAGGGAAGGTATATTATCAACACCAGCTGTTTCAGCCGTAATACGAAAGAGAAAGGCAAGCAAAACCAGTTCCTTTTTCTCTAGAAGTATTTTGGCATACAGGGAATCAGGGATAGCATAAAATTTTCAGCTCACTTGCTCTTTTCTTCTCATTTCCTTAAATTTTATTTACAGGCAAATGGTGGATTTATTATGAGTGCAAGCCATAATCCGGGTGGTCCTGACTATGATTGGGGTATTAAGGTGACTTTATCTCTTCTGTTTCTCATCCATTAAATGGTCACGAATGTTTATATACCAATGTCTAAGACTTTATGGTATGTGTAAATCTGTTGGTGTTTCTGATAAATGTATTTGCTGCTGAATCCAGTTTAATTACAGTAGTGGACAACCTGCTCCGGAATCCATCACTGACAAGATTTATGGAAACACCCTATCTGTAAGTGAACTGTTATTCAAGTATGCCTTAATAATTCGATCCTACACTTTGTTTTTGGAAATGTTTGACTTGCTCATGTGTTATCCTGTTGGAGGATGAAAAGTTTTGTGGATCTTGACCTTATCATAGGGTGCCATTACTTTCTTCTCATATAATCTTTATCGTATATTAGAACTAATTTCGTTGTATGATTATGTCATAAAATCATTCTTTCGTTGTATGATAATGTCATAAAACCCTGTATGATTTGTGTTAGGGATCAGGTAAAACCCATAGTGCAAGCAGGTCCAAAGTTTGGAATATTTAGTATAGAAAACCTTTCAAAGGGAAAGAGGGTACTGAGCTGGCAAGGAGGGGAGAGCAATGCTGTGAGTAGGAGTTGGAATCATTTAGTTATATAATTAAGGAATAACACAAGAATTCTGTTAGAAGAGAGTGAGAGAGAGAGAGGATCACAATCATTGTGAGGGGAGCCATTGACTTAGGCTCATAGCTTAGTCTATCAGATATTTTCTTTTGCCTTTTTAATCCAGTGACCATATAGTCACTGCTTTATCAATATAATTCTGTAATTTGCTGTCATTTGTTGTATGATTCCATCAATTTGTCTTTTACACTTTACGGTGAGAGTGACAGCATAGGGAAAAAAAGTCTGACAATGTTGCTTTAAACTTTAGCAAAATTTCGGTTAGGTCCTGATTTATAAAAAGTCTCTTAATATATGTAATCAAACAATCATTTACATGCACACTCCATTCATTTAAGAGAGAAAAAGAGTGAAAAAGGAGGTGAGAGATAATAAGAGAGTTGTGCAATACCTAGTATTTTTTAATTGGGGCAAAAACAAGTCGTATGATCCTACGATTTGATTGACTAATAAGGTCATAAAATTACATCCCAATTGATGAAGCGCAACTCAGTTGGTAAGATGGTTGTTCTCCTAGACCCAAATGGTTGTGGGTTTGAGTCATTAGGGGGAAAGTGGGAACACAATTGATCCCTTAAAAAATCACAATTGATATTTTTGTTTGCCACTCTTTCAAGCACTTTGCCAGTACAAGTGTCTTGTTCTGTGTTATTTTTAGGCTTAAATATGTTTTAGGCCCCTGCAAATATGGGGTGTTTTGGTTTAAGCCCCTGCAAAATTTTTATTTATTTATAAGCCCTTGCAAAATGACACGTTTTGTTTTAAGCCCTTCTGTTAGCAAACTGTTAGTGAGACGTTAAAAATCTCTTCTACGTGTATATTTGCATGGGCTTAAACCAAAAAAAATATATTTTTGCAGGGGCTTAAAATAAAAAAAAAAACACACGTGGAAGAGATTTTTAACGTCTCACTAACAGTTTGCTAACTGAAGGGCTTAAAACAAAACGTGTCATTTTGCAAGGGTTTATAAATAATTTTTTTTTTTGCAGGGGCTTAAACCAAAACACCCCATATTTGCAGGGGCCTAAAACATATTTAAGCCTTATTTTTATAGGATCTTCTGATTGCAAAGTTGATAACAACGCAGATTGTCATATGTAGGAATTTATTTACTTTTTCTCCCCGGCCTTTATAAATTTCATTTTTTTCTCCATAGAATGTTACAGCGTTGAGACTTGAGATCCTTCTATATTTGTAAATTACTTTAATGAGCCACTGTAATGGGATATTCTTTTGTGCTTTTGCGAGTGAAAATAAAACTTCCAAGCAAATGTGAAATAATGATCCAGAAGTTGAGATTATTAGATACACTATCTCCTATAGGATTATGACCTTGTCTTTTCTTATCAGTGATAAAGTTTGTTTAAGATATTAAGATTAAATGTTTTGCATTGACACAGATATCTGAGATAAAGATAGCAGACATTCCTGACATTGACTTATCAAATGTTGGGGTTACAAAATTCGGAAGCTTCAATGTGGAAGTAATAGACCCAGTTTCTGACTATCTGGAGCTATTGGAGGTGAAAATGATTTGTTTGCATTGTTATAATCTAGTAGATTAATTCATGCAACCTGGATCTCAGTTTTCTGAATTTTACTTTATTCTATTTTATTATTTTTGTGCAGACAGTATTTGATTTTGAGCTAATCAAAGGTCTTCTTTCACGGCCTGATTTTAGGTACATTCTTCTTACTCTCTGAATATTACAAATGTTTACTTAAAGGTGTTGCATGTTGCTTCGGACTTGGGGCAAAGTCACTATAGAAATAGTAGTTTTTTGGTATATAGTTAACTTTCACTCTGTACTACAGCCTCACTCTTAGTCTCTTTACAATGACATTCGCCAAAAGTTCTCTCTCTAATATCTTGCTCACTTTACAGTTACGATTTGAGATCACTGATTAGTCAAAATAGTTAATTTTATGTGCTACTTGAACATCACTCCTAAACAAGTACTTGAGTGGCAAGCACGACTCATGGCAGAGCTAGCTTAGTTCTATGAGGGGGCCAAAATATAAAGAGTAAGTTTGTTTTGATAGGCAAAACGAACTTCATTTAAAAGAGCACCAAAAGTGTTGGGAGTTTAAATACAAACAACAATTAAAACAATAGCGAACTCCCTAATTTAACAAAATTAGCAAAAACAACAATGGACTCAATTTATAACACTTTAACAGAATTTCAAGACTAGCTTTAGACCCTGCAACTTACAATAACAGAACTAGCTCGATTAATGCCAGGCAATTGACTCAAAACATGCAAAAAACCAATTATTCTCCAGTAGCTTTTTCAGCGAAAAACTTCAGAAGTAAGCTTCCATCCAAGAATAGAGTTTTAAATAAACCATTGTGTTCCCCGTTTCAGTTTTTCTTAGTCAACCTTTTTATAATGAAAAGAGGTTGACTTTTTTGTCCTTATAGTCATGGCTAGTTATTATTTTAGGATCTATGAAAATCCCATAGTCTTCTTGAAATTTATTGTATTTTTTAATTTTTTATTTTAGGTTTATATTTGATGCCATGCATGCAGTTGCTGGTGCTTATGCAACACCCATCTTTGTCGATAAACTTGGTGCTGGTCCGGTAAGGTCCTCCCTCTTTGACTCTATTAGGGTGTATATACAAATTTATATGATGTTGATATAAGTATGCAAAGTAGGATTCAATTTCAAACGGAGTACCTTTGGAAGATTTTGGACATGGTCATCCTGATCCTAATCTAACGTGAGTATAATGCTTTATTTGTTAACATCTTGTTTTCATCCATGAGAATTGTTTTTGATTATAATGTTTATTTAACAGATACGCGAAGGATCTCGTCGACATTATGTATACTGAAAATGGACCTGATTTTGGAGCTGCTAGTGATGGTATGTAAGATCAACCCAGCAGCCAGCTCTTCGGTTAAAGATTTCAGTTATTGGTTTTTTATATATTGTATTCGTAGTTAAGCTGTTGACATGATACAACATGAAGACAACACAATGTATCTCTGTAATCTTGAAATTATGCATCTGTGTAGTATGGTTAAGCCACCATTTTCTAACATTGGTACAGATGTAGTTCATATATGCTTTTGCAACAATGTTTTGGCTTGCTTTGTGTGTTTATTTTACGATGTTTATATATTCCAACCTTTGTTCAGGTGATGGCGATAGAAATATGATTTTAGGAAGCAGCTTCTTTGTAACTCCTTCAGATTCTGTAGCAGTTATTGCAGCCAATGCAAGAGAAGCAATTCCATACTTCAAAAGCAGTGTTAAGGTAAAGATTTTATGCATATTACTATTCGGTATTTATCATTGTAAAACAGAAGTGCTACCATTCTGTATTTTAATTATAGGGTCTTGCTCGATCAATGCCGACAAGCGGTGCTCTGGACCGAGTTGCTGAAAAATTGAACCTACCTTTCTTCGAGGTATATTTTGTTACCATTATCATTATTATTATTTTTACAATTATTTATTTTCAGAATACTCTAGATAAAGTTATGGTTCTTAAATGACAAAAGTGGACCTTGGATGCAGGTTCCCACTGGTTGGAAATTTTTTGGGAATCTTATGGATGCTGGGAATTTGTCAATTTGTGGGGAAGAGAGTTTTGGAACGGGTTCTGACCACATTCGTGAGAAAGACGGAATTTGGTAAATATTAGACATATTTCTTCAATGTTTTAAAAATTACTCAATTACTATAATTTTGTAGGGTAGCTTCTTCGGTCCTTCTTGAAATTATTGCAACTCCCATTGACACCATTGACACTTGAGAACAGAAACATCTATGTACGATAAGGAGAAAGCTTCACTTTCACTATGCTTTATACCTCTTTATATATGGTGTTGTTATCCATTAAAAACATAACATGTCTACTATGCTCTATACCTCTTTTTATATTTTAATTTTAATTAATAAACTTCTGTCTTATTATGTAAGTGGTTTCCAATTACAGGGCCGTATTAGCTTGGCTTTCAATTGTTGCACACCGCAACAAAGACAAGAAAGCGGGGGAGAAATTGATCTCTGTATCTGATGTTGTGAAGGAGCATTGGGCAACTTATGGCAGAAATTTCTTTTCTAGATATGACTACGAGGTTAATATCATTGCTGCAATCAAAGTTTCATTTCTAACACGCTTTTCTCACTTCACTAGTTCATTTTGATAAATCTAAATTCTTATATAGGAATGTGAATCTGAAGGTGCCAATAATATGATAGAGTACCTACGAGAGTCTATATCTAAAAGCAAGCCCGGCGATAAGTACGGTAGGTTTCCACAAGATCTCTCTTTCAATGTTGATGATCATCTCCTTAGCATATTTGAAGTTTAATGAGTATTATTATTCTTATACAGGAAGTTATGTCCTCCAGTTTGCAGATGATTTTACATACACTGATCCTGTAAGTTCTTATAATATGCACATTCTTATCATGCTCACTTTTTTATTTGTCAAGCAATCATAATTCAAAAAATTGGTCTAATTTAAATGTGCAGGTAGATGGAAGTGTGGTATCAAAACAAGGGGTTCGTTTTGTTTTCACAGATGGTTCGAGGATTATTTATCGTTTATCGGTAAGTAACATCGGTTCTTCGGAAGTTGATTTTGGAAATTTATTAAAATTAAATATTGAGTGATTATTATTTATTACCATGTTTTATTTTACTGCAGGGAACGGGTTCTGCTGGTGCAACTGTTAGAGTGTACATTGAACAGTTTGAACCAGATGTCTCAAAACATGACCTTGATGCTCAAATTGCCTTAAAACCATTAATAGGTTATTTTCATTTATAAACACAAAAAAAAAATAGTAATATGAACTAACTTGCACATTTAATATATCATTAATTTGATTGCTCTTACTATTGTGCAGATTTAGCATTATCTGTGTCTAAGCTCAAAGAATTCACAGGGAGGGAGAAGCCTACAGTCATCACTTAATAATGTACAATTCCACATTACAAGTTGTTATGTAATGTTCATGTCACTAGAGCTCTGAGGTTGAATTTGGCAATTTCAGTTTTGTTTATTCTAGCATTTTGGAGCGATAACCCTCTCTGTAAAATATGATATACAAATATCTATGTTCGATAAATGAAAAAAATAAATGAAGTATCTTTGTGTAGCTGAATAAATTATATTAATAATGATTTTCTGCTCTGCAAATGGAGCTTTTCTTTCTTAAGTTATCAAATTTCTAATTTTTTTTCGATAACTGACATATTGTATTAACGGGAGTATAAGGGATATTCCAACCCGTACAATTAATTTGGGCCTCGTTAAAACCTCCTTGAGACAAAACCCCATAGGAAAAAGACCCAAGGAGGAAAAAGAGTATCTAAGGAGAGTAAGGCGACAAAGTCAATTACACGGGTATCAAAATACAAACGAAATAGCGACCAACTAAGCAACAAAAAAATCCTTCAAATGCCAATTTAATTAAGCAGCCAGCAATGTTCCTAAAAAACAACCCATAGCAGCAATCTGCTCCACACACAATGAGCTTCCAAAAGCAATTTGGGACAACAAATAGCAGCAGCACTGTAGAACATACAATCCCAGCTGACAGCAACCAACACAAACAGCAACAGCAACCACAGTAAACCAAAGCTGAAGCAAATCAACAAACAGCAGCAAAACAGCAGCAGCAACAGGAAAACAGCATCAATAGCAAAACAGAATCAGCAGCAACAGCAGCTGAACTATTTGAGAAATGGTTTAATTACTTTGAAAGTCCTAAACTATTTGAGAAATTTTAAATAGTCCTCTGAATTAAAAAAAAATGTATTTTGAGTCCCTAAACATTTAAATAAATTTGTAATTAAGCTCATCATGTCTCTAAACTTTTTTTTTGAACAACGGTCTCTAAACTTCTAAATTATATGTTTTTTGAACACTTTTTTTTGGCTTCCTTTTAAAAAAAAATATTGGACTAGATTGTGCCAGCATGTTCGGCTAGTGTTTTGAGTTGGGGCTAGGCCTAGAAAAAACATAGCTCAATAGATAAGAGCATTGTCCCAACCAATCCCATTTTTGTGTTTGACCGGAGGGTTGGACCAGGCGAACCAATTTAGGCCCATATTTTGTCTAACCCCCTAGTTACTCAGTAGACACCCCTAACATACGTGAAAAGACCAAAATGTCACTAATGAGTCTTGTGATCCAACGACGGTTCAGAACACGATCGTCCGAACCAGTTCGGACGTGGTGCCACCGAACCAGAAACAAACACACAGACACCCCCTTTTTAACTGGTTCGACGGCACCACGTCCGAACTGGTTCGGCCGACCGTGTTCCGAACCAATTAAAATACAGTGTGAGAGGGTTTTCCACCTGAGAGTATTTTGAGAATATTTAAGAATTTGGGGTGTCCAATGAGTAGGGGCATCGGACGAAGTATGGGCCCCAATTTAATAGGTCCGCCGGGTATTACTATATGAAGTTGGCCAACGAAAAAAAGTATTACTCCATGATGGCACAATGAACAGTAGGTAAAGATGATGATGATAAATGACTCAGCATAAAAGATAAAACAAACATGAAATGTTAAGTGAACACAGATTTCATCTATAAAAATTATTTCATAGTTATTAGTTCTTTTTTTTTTTTAATAAGCAAATTTCACTAATGGGGTGCACAGGGGCGCACCAACCCCTTACATCTAACGGGCCTCAATAAAACCTCTAAGGGCCAAAACCCATCGAGAAAAAGATCCAATGAGGGAAAAAGAGTACCCCACCTAATACATGTTACATAAGAGTTTCAATAAAAATTACAACAAAGATAACACCCCCATCGGACAATTATACCAATCCGACCACCCAACATCACAAGCTCTCCCTTGCCTTGCTTTGAACCAGCCCCATGCAGTATCTTTGATAGCCGCCGCCACAGATGAGATTGAAACTACCTCCCCCTTGAAAATTCTTTTATTCCGTGCCAACCAAATGTTCCAAATAACCGCCAACCATATGAGATATTTTACTCGTTTCGTCCTCCTCCCTTTTGTCAATTTTCCAAATTCCATAAAGTGAGCAACCATTTCGGTCTCTTGTGATTGCGCAACCCCCATCCACCGATAAACCAGCCTCCAAACCGATTGTGCAGCAGCACAACTGATAAATAAATGTGCCACCGTTTCATCTTCAATTGAGCAGAAAACACAGCGCTTCTCCTCTTGATCCCGAAGCACCCCTTTACGGAACAAAGCATCACGCGTCGCTATACGATCAAGCAATACACGCCACGCAAAAATCTGCACTTTCGAGGGGACATTTTGCCTCCATATTCTTGGCCAGACAGCAGCTGTGCTGCTGGAATTCGCGACTGCTACACCTGCAAAAAATCCAGCCAACCACGAATAACAACTTTTAACCGAAAACCCGCGAGCCACATCAATTGTCCAACACCAATGATCTGGAATTTGCGCTGCTGGAACAACAGACAGCAGCAAATCTTTTAAATATTGTAAGTTGTGCGCCTCGGATGGTGACACTGGGCCAAATAGTTGGGCTTAATGCGTTGAGCATCTTGTTGTATTGAAGTCATTTTAATATTTGAAAGTAAAAAGAACTTGACCAAGAAAATGAAAGTGAAAACAGGAGCTATAGTTGACTAATTGTTCTAAAATTTTAAGAGATTGGGTGAACATATTTGGATACTTTTTTTATTTAGACATGGCCCTTCATGCAAGCATTATTTGGACGTGAACTGAAAACAATATTTTTAGTTTAATAGTCCAACGAAATTCCATCTTTATTTTCGTGGTCTACAAACCTACTGATGCATTGACGGAAAAAAAAGGTAACATGATGCAATCAATTGGTGTAAACAGGATCTCCAATATAATCAATTGAATGCAATTTCCTATTATAAACTTGGTCAATGTCTCTGCATATTTTTCTTGGGTTTAGAGTTCTTCTACCCTACTCTAATGTCGAGGGAAAAAAGTCTTGAATAATTTGGAGTTTGAAGTAAGTAAATAAACAGATTCCGAGTTGTTTTATGGTTAGAAATAAAATTTGTGTACTATCCAAACGCATCTCTTTAAATAGAGTGTCTTAACCACTCACAGAATCTTAAACCTATGGCTCTATACATATATAATTGGAGAAGAAGACTTGAGTAATCCAACAGGGACAATGTTGTATAAATCACGAGGTATGACTCTAAAGTCAAAGCGTGATAACATTTAATAACTTGTACAGAATGCAAATTAGTCTATTTAACCTCTAAATCCTGTGACAGTATATTAAATTCCACATTCACTTATTACAAATAGTTCCAATTATCAATAATAGTAATAATAATAAAATTGGAATTAAAATAACAATATTATTTTGACATCCAATTAGTCTGACTATGCTAGTCCAAAATAAGTAATCCAACAGGGACTAGACCAAAATCCTTGACAAAAAAGAAGCTAGAAAAGTACAATAATAGGGAGCCCCTAACAGAGACCCCCAAAACATAATAGCCTAGATACTAAGATGAGAGTCCTATCAACAGGAATAAAAAACAAGCTAGATTCTAGCCAAACACTGATTTTCAGAAAATCAAGGACCGACTTACAAAAGTTAGATAAAAAAGAAACAGAGACAAAATTCGTCTTTGAACGCGTGCTATAGTCAGCTGTTTTCTGGATCAAATTCTTTTTGTGCTTCTTCTTCTGAGTCGTGGATACGACCAATTTTGACTTATCCGCAGCAGTTCCAAGGGTCACAGGATCGCCGGCGTCGTCAAACACATCACCCTAAAGCTTCCCCGAAATTCTCATGTCAGAAGCTACCACAAGATTTTTGTCTCTTTTTTTTTGTGAAAGTTATTTTTGTACCTTTTCCGTACACTATTATTGTAAATTCTTGTATGAGTAAAAAAAAATCCTTTATGAATAAAAAACAAAGAGATAGAGAGAGTCGCTGAAAGGTTAGTCTAGTTGGTAAGAATTCAACTCATATCCTAAAAGAACATGAGCTTGAATCACACTATTAATGTGCATTTGTTAGTAAGTAATATGTATATAAGTTGGGAGAAAGTCATTTGTATTTCAGGAAGGGGCGGATCCAGGACTCGGAGTTAGGGGGTTCAAAATTTATAAAAGCATGAATCGCTAAAAATATAATTCAAAACAACCTTTTTATATTTAAATAAGTAAATTATACAACTCATTCATAATTGGCCTAGACGCCTAGTGATGTATTTGTGTGAGATATTTAGGTGCAAAAAATATGACTCCAAATACAAAATTAAAATTTCAGGGAATTTAAAATATTTTTATAAAAGGGGATAAATGAATATTTTTTTTTTCCTAAGCCACATCTCTGCCACTGATTTCAGGAGGTGCACTTGCATTTCCTGAAAAATAGAAGTGGTCACTTATACCCTATTGTAATTTTTCTTTTGACCTCTAAGTTTGAAATCTTTTTGTCCAAAAAAAAAGTTTGAAATTTTGCACTTAAACTTATCATCTCTTTCAACTTTGACCGTTAAAATAAAAGACTAAACTCTTAATTTAGTTCCCGAACTTACAACTTCTCATCTACCATATCCCTAAACTATATAAAATAATAAGTATCTCATAAAATTTGTAAAATTTGTTAAATTAGTCTCGTTAGTATTCGTAAGCGACTACGGTAAAATTTTAAGAATTAATTGACGAATGTCACAAATTATATTTTAAGGATTACTAATTATTTTTATATGCTTTCGAAACTAAATAGGAGAGCAATGTGTTCTATCCGTCTTTAACTCGATTCTAAATTCTGATCTGGTCAATTTTTTTTATGCTAAAACCTGTCCTAAGACTTGAACACCTGATTTTTTGTAGGTGAAGTTAAGATAAATCTATTTAAGACTTGATTGAGTTGACACGAAATGAGCAGCGGTGATTAGAGTATTAAGTGTCTTAGGTGCGATCAAAGCTTGTAGAATGAGTGGCAGATGTATGCCCAACATATTGGGGGCAATTGCCCCCATGATAAAAGAAATGTCTACCTTTATTCATATAGTATTTTTCTATTTGCCCCTAGAGTTTTCCCCCATTAAAATCCGATTACCCAAATATACAAGCTCAATTTATATATATATATATATATATATATATATATATATATATATATACACACACACACACAGATATATTGAGAGAGATTTTTTTTATAAAATTGACAACAAAAATATCATACAATACTTACAGGCTATGAAAATGCGTAGAAGACAGCTGTGATTATTAAATTTGTAGAAGACGAAGAATATCTATTCTTTTCAATTTCTTTTCTTGTACGTGGTTGTGTATTTTGTGAAGGCTTTAAATATTTTATCTTGTGAAATGTTATAGAAAGATCATTTTCTTGCCCCCATGGAAGAAGTTTTCTGGATCCGCCACTTCGTATTGATAAGCTCCAATTTAGTGTATTTTAGAGATATTTTTGGGTCACTTTTAGAGTAATTATATACTAATTATATAAATCACTAACTTAATTTCCTCTTTAAACAACCGATTCGCAGGAGGCAACTTGTGCTTTATTTTCAGTTTTTTTATTTTGCTTTTGTTTTGCTTTGATTTTGGGAATAACCTCAGAGTGCAAGCTCTCTCAGGGAAGTTACTCTTACTCTCTCTCATTTATTTCTTTTGGTTTCTATTTGATCATTTTGCATTGAGGATCATGCTTCATGCTAGTGTGGGGGGAGGATATTATATCTTGTCACTTGATCCCTATTAATGCACATACCCACCATATATGTTGATAGCATTTTTTCTGGTTTGTTTTGAATGAATCATGCTTAAAGTTGAAAAAAATAGAGATTTTGTCTTTAGGGGATCCCATAATTAATTAACTTGAAGACATATGCTATACTGTCTGTCATTGTTGCTTTTAATTTTGGGTCCCTTATCTTAGCTGTCTCTATTATTTAATTGAAAATTTTATTGAGCCGGAATTTTTACTTGAGGACAAGCAAAAGTTAAGTGTGGGAGAGTTGATAAGCTCCAATTTAGTGTATTTTTAGAGATTTTTTTAGTCACTTCTAGAGTAATTATATACTAATTATATAAATCACTAACTTAATTTCCTCTTTATTTTGCAGGAAAAAAGAAAATATGAAAGAAATATAAATAGTCCATTTTAAAGCTACTTTTTTATACATAAATATATATAAAAGAGAAGAGGAGAAAATGGCTTAAAAAGGAATTGGAGTGAAAAGTCTTATGGCCAATTGAAAAGAAGAAAAAAAGGCACGTGAGTTTTAAAAGAGGAAAGCAAAAGAGGACTTGGAGAGAAAAGGAATCTCACCCTTACCCCAGGTTTCAACAATTAAAGGAGGACGGCACATACATATTGGGGAGAGCCGTGAATAGCATCAAAAAAAGGGGAGCCGCACACACCCGAACACATACGAGAGGAAGAAAGAAGTTTCATGTGACCAGTTTTGACACCGTGAGAGAGCTCTGAAGCGGAAAAAAGAGATTGAAGACTTAGACAACGAATTTCTCTATTTACCAAGTTATTATTATCTTTGTATTTCATGAACTTTATTTCTATTTTATTGTTCTCGATACCTTTGGATACCTAAATATTCTTCTAGGGTTCTAGGTGAATATTGTATGTTTAGAGACTTTTTATGTTCTAATTTAATATTTGAGTTCCTATTTTTATTTTAATTAATATTGTCTTATTGATTTAATCACATATTTAGGATTGATCACCCTTTGCATGTTCATAATCAATTAGATGATCAACAATCAATTAGTTGGTGGACCTATATATAGGATAATTGGGGTTAGAATTAATTCATGACCAAACTTTAATTTAGTCTTCCAGTCATTCAACCTTTTAATTCTTTATGTTTTTCTTGAATTTAAATTCTTGCATGACCAAACAAGGGTTAATTTAGGAAAAAAATATTAATCGCGAATGACCAAACGAATTAATAGCTTTAGTAAAGGGATTGATAATTAAATAAAATAAAAGAATTCAGGTAGAATTAGACATAGAAGAATCTAACTTGCAAGTGAAACCGTGACCCTAGGCCTCTCTCTATTGATTAAATCTTTTCATTTAATTCTTGTTATTTATTATTTTTATTTTGTTTCCTTCACATCAAACTATTGATTCGTCTAATTAATCTATGTGGATACGATAATCTTTTATACTATTTCTGCGATAGAATACAGTTACTCTAACTATATTTTTAACCCAACAAGAATGCTTGTATTTTCCCTCTGAATAACCTTTTGGTTAGGGAACATATCAATTATCAATAAGCTCTCAATACTCGGAATAATTTTTTTTATCTATCTATACCTATATACAAAGCCAAATACTAACATATTGACTTCTACAATATTCAAATTTAAGTCTAGTAATTAGATTGTTAATGGCGAGGAAATTAAACTTTAAAGTGCCCAATTGAGACACGTTTTGACTAAAACTTTAATATTATTTTAAATTTAACCTCTCTGTGTAAGTAGGGAACTTAAATTAAATTAAACTATAAATTATAAATAAACATAAATAACAAATGAAACACAATAAAAAAAAAGGGTCCATCTTTCCCCTACTATACATAAAAATATTGATATTCATTATGAAAATCATTCATTTTTGTCACCAATATCCCTTTCAGTGAAATATCTATTCAATAATAGTTCAGTTCGTGAGAGTATCATCATGTTGGATGGATTAGTATCATCTATAATGTTTTCCTTTGTCAATTACAACCAATGAGCATTATCAAAGTATAAAAAGCAAACTGGGTCATGATCACATTTCCCAGTACAAGTGAACATCCTTTGCATGATCCTCGCAATCAAGCAACCCTTTTTATTCCAAAACTCCAAAACCAAAATCAATATTTGATTGTCTTTGCCCCCCAATTTCTGATGGCTCAATATCTCACTAGACCCACCAATAAATAATAGTACAGACATGATAGAAACAAAGGTGACCAATCTTATAATGGAGATAATATAAGAGGATGGAACTGTGTTTGTCCTAATGGTGACACATTCTATCTATAGAACCTATAGTTGTTGTTGCTATGGCTAAGGTCCAACCTAGTTTGAGTATATCAAATTAATGATATTTTCTCATATAAAGGAGTTCCTCGTTAGCCCAGCTTGATGACTCAATTTTATGAGTTGAACTCGCTAAATAGATGTCTAGAAAAGACCTGAGCCATTTTAGCTCAGTCCATGGCTTGTAGGCTAGGTTGGATCCACTTTTTTATGTTTTGACCAAAAAAACACTTTTTGTGGTTTTCTTTACTAAAAGTTGGACTAGCCGGTTTATTCTGCTTGGCCAATTTTTAGGTTGAACTGAACTAAAAAAACACAGTTGATACAGACTTACCCAACTCAACCCGCTTTTACATTTTTGCTCGATAGGCTTGGTCTGGCCGGCAGCCAAGTTTGACAGCTGTGCCTGTATCCTTACCTTTGATCTCAAAGACATAGTGACAACTATGCCATCATGTTAGTTGCCTCTACTAATGGACCAGATTGCCCCCCTCTTCTCCACTTGTCCTAATATGTGAATGTGATCTTAGGTAGTTTGGAATTTTGGGAAATTTAATAAATTTGGAAGCAAACATTTGGCACAGAGACAAATATTCAGACAAACTTGTATGGACACAATTAGAATCTGATTATGATATTATATTTTTCAGTTTGAGATGTCAAACCATAGCTGATCTGTGTTGAACATATATGCTAGTGGAGAAGCATGATAAAAATATGGTGATTGAAATGAATGTGGATATTAGTCTTGTAGACAAAGACAACTAAGTAACATTGTTTTGTTGCTTTATGACGTTTATGTTCAGTCTGGTACTGCTCAAAATATGAATTCTGATATATACCACTAATGTCTTTGATTGAGTGGTTTTGTTTTGAAAGTACTACAATCCAAAACGTTAAGGACATGAGTGGTGTACCAGATGGAAAGGTGTACGACAACTATGTAACTTAAACATTTTCAAATATTAATTATATTTTCCAATATAATTACTTACCAAAAAAGAGTTAATAAGAAGAGTTATATTTAAATTATGCATATTGACATACCAAAAAACAAATAAATCATGGATATTAATCGTTTTTGTATTAATTTGCACGAGTTGAGACCTTATGAAATTTGATAATTTATATTCAAGTGTACTTTTTTGTGGAATGTTCATATTTTTTTAGCAGTGAAATTACTTTAGTTCACTAGAATTAAAAAGGCAATCACTACTACTACACAAATTTTTCTGCAAAAATATTCTGCAAAAAAAATCTGCCAAATTTCCTACAATTTTCATAATATAATAATGCAAAGTTTGGTAAAAGTCATGTATACTAGCTATAAATGATATTGTTATCGATAAGCTACTCCCTTCAGTCTCAAATTTTAGATGTTGTTTTTGGTCTCTGATTTTTACCACTACTAATTGATATCAATTAGGTCATTGACTGTTACATCTTATTAAGGATCAAACTAATATTAAGTTATAAGAGTCAGAAGTTTAATTAATATTAAGTTGTAAAAGTTAAAGATCAAATGTGACATCGAGAATTTAGGAACTAAACCAAGTAACGTTCCAATTGAAAATAAAGATCCAATTAAAAATCGATCAATTTTTTTTCAAATCTATTTATCAAATACTACAAATAATAATATTTAGCGAAATAAAAACATCCAAAATATGTAGGTGCGGGATGAGCATAATAGTGCCCGTACTTTTAGGGTTTCTAGTTGTCATCCCTGTCACCAAATAATGGTAAGTGTGATGGAAAAAAAGGAAGCCATCTTTTAGTGGAAAATGAAAGAACATGAACCATATTATCTACAAATTAAATGGAACCCACTTTTTCTACTTGTAATAGTAAGGCCCAATTTCACTTGCTGTGCATGGTGGGCAACTTGGTTGTCATGAAGATAACTTGTGAGATTCCATCCGGTGGCGGACCTACATGGTTCTCAGGGGGTTCAGTTGAATCTCCTGGAAAATAAATATTAGTATTAATACCCTTATATAAAATTATTTTGAATCCCTGAAATTTCAAATTTGCACTAATATTCTTAAATTTGCACCTAATTTTTAATAAATTCGTTTTATTAATTTCCGTTAGAGACAATTTATAACACTTTAGAAAGTAATTTAAGCGACATCACATGTTTTTACGGACTACTTCCTATTTTGGCAAAATTACATTAGGGGTCCTTTAAGTTATTTATTTGTAACAACTTGGTCATTTATGTTTTTTTTGTAACAACTAAGTCCTTTAAGTTAGATAATGTCTTCACCGTTAGTCCTTTTTATTATTTCCGTCACAAAAACGCTTAGTTGGCGCTAACGCTGATGACGCGTCAGACTGTCAGTTACAGTGCTTATGTGTCTTTTATCTTGTAACTATTTAGTCCTTTAAAATTATTGCATGTAACAACTTGGTCCTTTTTATTAAAACTGGAAAAGATAGAAAACTCTCACAATTCATCATCATCTTCTTCATTTCCCAACCCATAAACTAAATCCAGAAAAATCTCTCAAAGTTTCATTCACGAATTGAAAACATAAACAAGACGACACTAACACCGATGACAACTATCCTTTCTCTTGTTTTGAAACCGAAGCATAAACTCAACATAATAAGTTCAAGTTTTAATTCCCCATTTTCTCAAATCCCTTTTATTCATTCAAACCTAGATCTCACAGTTCAGAAAAAAAATCTATCTTTCTTCAATCATGAGTTACTTTTGCTCGGGCCCTTTGGTTAATTACAAGAAAAAAAATAAGAAGTTAAAAAACCCAAAAAGACAGATTTCCTTCCTCTTTCTTTCTTAAAAATCCTCCCTTAAATTAGTGCTGGTGGTGAAAAAAATAGAGTGGATGATGTTTGTAAAATAAAGGGAAAAAAAAATCAAAGATTACTATTAGCATTTTTTAGTCTGCTTGATATTTGATTTCTTTGTGTGGTATGATATTTGATTTAATGGCCTCATTTGAATATGCAGTATATGAAGGCATTGAATCAATCTCAAATTTCAAAAGGGGGTATTGTAAAATTTCAAAAGGGGATCTTGAAATCGATGCACAAATGTTTAACATTCCAAAATATTATTGAGTTTTGTTGTCTCTAGAATCAGAGCTGTTCGGGTCAAACCGCAGGTCAAACGACCCCTTTGCATATAAATCGGGTGAAGAAGACAAGACCCAAAAAAAACTATTTGAAAAAAAAAACTGCCATGTATGCCTCCGTTAAAGCCACATCAGTGCCGTTAACGCCAACTAGGCATTTTTGTAACGGAAATAATAAAAAGGACTAACGGTGAAGACGTTATCTAACTTAATTGACTTAATTGTTACAAAAAAAACATAAAAGATCAACTTGTTACAAATAAATTACTTAAAGGATCCGTAATGTAATTTTGCCTCCTATTTTCCCATAGTTTAAGACTTAAATAGATAATACCGGATAAACTTAAAGACTAATTTGACAATTTATTCTTAAATAAATTTAGAATTAGATAACTTGATTCCTTAATTTTAGTAAATTAAGTCAGGATATTTGAAGAAAAAAATTAAACATTTCGATGAACCAACATTTTTGCTAAAATATTTTTTTTTCACCTCTTGACCCTGGGGTACTTGGTCCTCCGCCACTGATTCCATCCTCTATAATCGCAAATGAAAGTCAGTTTGATCCTCACCATCCCTAGTTGCCACATGAACTGCGATTCTCTTATACATACAGACACAGTTTATCCATGTTACTGAAATTATTATATAATAAAGACTAAAATGGACTTCCTTTATGTTATTTATTTATTTCGCATTGATCTTTTAAGTTTTTTTCTCAGTTTGATCCCCGAAATTTTAAAATCGTTATAGATAAGTCATTTTTGTCCATTTGACTTTATAGTTAATGACCTATCTGTTAAGTGCTGATGTGGCACCTAGCACAACTAGTTTGACGTGAATTATATTTAATGACGTGCCATTTTTTATTTTTTTCTCTAAAAAACAAATTAATGACGTGTCAATTTTTTTCAGCCGTTTCATTTTGGTCCTCTAAGTTTTCTATTTAGTTTCAAATAGGTCCTCTAAGTTTTTATTTAGTTTCAAATAGGCCCTCTAAGTTTCGGTTTTTTGTGTTGTTTACCTTAAAGTTTGTCTTTTATGCTGTGTTTTAATGTAATCCTAATTACGTAATCTCATTTTTGTAATTCAAATGATGTCTTATAGACTTTTCAATTTTTTTGGTTGAATTCACTTAATAACACAACAAAAAGGACCAAAATGAAACTAGATGACATACTTAAAAGACCAAATTGAAACTAGATGACATACTTAAAGTGTGATGTACTTATTAACAATATGAGTGAGACTTTTAGTAGTTTCATACTAGGGGCAAGAGAACCCACCAAACAATGTTATTAAAACCGACCCGGTGATCGACCCGATCAGGTCGCTGGGCTGGGTCAATGGTCGGACCGAGGGACCACTAGTTGGCCCGCATGACCCGTGAAACTACTAAAAACTGATAAAATATATAATATTGTAAGTCAATATTTTCAATATGATTTAATTAAATATTAAAATAAAATTTAAAATGAATAATTATTCATACTCAATGATATATAGAATCTAAAATTTATGGAATGTGATACAAAATATTAGATATTAAATAAGTAAGATATATACATAATATATAATAATTATTCATACTACATAATCTAAAATTTAAAATGAATAATTATTCATACTCATATTGTTGACAAGTACATCACACTTTAAATATGTCATTTAGTTCCAATTTGGTCCTTTTATGTATGGCATCTAGTTTCATTTTGGTACTTTGTATTGTGTTATTAAGTGAACTCAAACAAAAAATTTGAAAAGCCAATAAAACATTTTTTATTAAAAAAAATTGGGAAAGAGGAAACTTTAATAATCAAAGTGGCAATAATGGCCATTTCACAATTGTTGTCAAGGGAAATTCGAACTCAGCACCTTGAGGATGCAACCAGTGTAAGTTATTGTTAGAATAGCAACCAGTAAAATCAGAAATAAAGAAACGAAAATGCAAGAACGAAAACATGATATCACACAGTTTGCCAAAGTATGCCTATGTTTGTGACTACAAAGCAACTACAGTTCCGTCTTATTTCAGAATGAATTAGGGTTTGAGTGCTACAATAGGTACTTATAATATCTCAATTAAAATTACAGATTACAACAGTACCCCCGAGCCATACTCCCCTGGTCTCATTGATACTGCAAATGAGCCATACTCATCTGCTACGGAACAATTATATTGCTTTTTTGTTTAAAACTGTAGTTTTGCAAAAAAGGAAAATTCCTTTTATTGCAAAATCCTATTATGCCATTTGAGTCTGATTTAGGATACTAAGCCAAAAGCTTAGTAACAAATAGGCAAAATTACACCAGGGGACCTTTAACTTATTTATTTGTAACAAGTTGGCCCTTTAAGTTTCTTTTGTAACAAATAGGCCCTTTAAGTTACCCGACGTTGACACCGTTGGCCCTTTTAGTAAAATGTAATATCGTTCATTACATCAAAATACACAAAAATATGTTTGTTTGCATCAAAATACATAAGCTAGAGTAGTCACAATATATAAAGTAGCATTACATCAAAATATATAAGCTAGAGAAATCATTAAAAGGGCCTATTTGTTACAAAAAAAACTTAAAGGTCCAACTTGTTACAAATAAATAACTTAAAGGTCCTCTAGTGTAATTTTGCCTAACAAATACTAAAGGGGTATATGAGTCATTTTCACACTAATTAAAAAAATTCGGTAACCACAAATATGAAGTCAGTGGTTAGTGGCCACTAACCACAGACTTCATATTTGTGGTTAGTGGAATTCAACTAGTGTTTCTAGTTTGATTATGTTCTTTTTTCAGTCTTAAATATAAATTTTGAAAATGCTATTATGTTCTTGTTTTGCAAATATGCCACAAACCACATATATGCACAAACACTAGTTGGATGACATTAACAACAAATATGAAGTCTGTGGTTAGTGGCCACTAACCACAGACTTCATATTTGTGGTTAATGGCACCACCATGGCTGTCGGTCACCGGAGTTCCGCCACCGGCCACCACCTGCAACCACCACATATATATTTATATTATAATACATATATATATAATTAATAAATAAAAATGTTTTTTTATTAATAGATGGTTGGGATGTGTAAAATTACATTGATACCTAATGACTGATATTAATTTAATATAAAAAAACTAAGGAAATTGATAAGTCTTAATTTAGTGTGTTTTTAGCATTTGAATTTAATAAGAATTGTGGGATTTTAGTTCTACTTTGGAGCTATTTTACTACAAAGTGTTAGTTTTCAATTTCAGGACCAAATGATGAAGAAATGGAAGAATTTGAGTGAATTAAAAGCAAGGATTAAAAGTGCAAGGTCAAAGGAGTAAAATCAAGTAAATAGAACCAAATATTAGGCCTACACGCACGGTCCGTGCCTACTACACGCATGGTCCGTGCTCACTGTACGTTGCAGAAGCTGGAGAGTTTGAAGACCACGCACGGTCCGTGCTCCCTACACGCATGGTCCGTGCTCCCTGTGCTGAATCAGAATTTTACAAGTTTTACGGCACGCACGGTCCGTGCACCCCAGCGGCGTGGTCCGTGCACCTTTGTCTGAAGCTAAAAATGTTACAAAACTCTTCCAATTCTTTCATTATGGCTTGTAATTCGAATTTATTCCTTTGTCTACTGATCCTAGGCTATAAATAGGACCTCATTTCAGCTGTAATAGTACCTGAGCATACTTGTAATCTCACTCCAAAGTTTAATCTAAGTTCTTGCAATTCTCTTTAGCTTTTGCTCTTTTATTTTCATGTTCTTTACTTTCTTGCTTTTATAATTTCTGGTCTTTATCTTTCCAGCAACTTTACATTCAGCAATTTATCGCTTTATTTCAATTCCCGTCATTTACATTACGCAATTTAGATTTCAGTCATTTACAATTATGTCTCTTTATCTTATTGCAATTTATCTTCTAAGTATGAGTGAGTAGAAATATGGTCTTGGGTTATTGGGAGTAATCACAATGATAGGTCCCTAGTAATTCCCAAAGACTATTCTCCACTCCAATTGTTTTTCTAATTCTAATCTATTTTCATTATACCTCAATCTTATTTTTAACATTAGAGTGAAGTACCGAGAGGTGAAATTCTATGTTTGACCTATGAAAATAGACAAGAGAATTAAGATATGAGAATAATCCTAATTCTCTTGAGGTATTTAAAAGGTTTTGTTCTTAAAGGGTTTTTGCTAACTTTCAACCATGAGAATAGGATTGAAAGTTAGATCAAAACACATCATTTTACTTTGAAAGAAGACTATGATTACATTTGTTACCTTGCCTTTAGAATATATTACTGTTTGTGAGTTGGAGGATAGTTAAAGAGTTACATGGGTTCTCATCATTGTGATGAAACTAATAACTCGAGATTCTTTACATTCCTGAATTTAATTTAATCAAAAATCTCTTCTTCAAATCATTCCTTTCAGCTAATCACCATCAAAAAAATTTAGATTGGTAATCACAAAAACTCCCTGTAGATCGATACTTTTTATTACGCGATAGAACCGTGCACTTGCGGCCTATCAAAAATCCTTAGTATCTAAACCGAATGCATGCGATTTATTTTATTCTTTTGTAATCTGGAGCTGATATGATCAACAGAAAATCTTTTGTAGCATAACTGAGCTCACGCACGCTCTCATGTCACGCACGCTCTCTTGTCGGATAATTTATTCCATCAGTGATCAGTTAGTTACTACTTAGCAATTGATAGGACTTGTCCCTCTAGTTAGTCCACTCTATCAATGCACTATTTATGTACTTTCCATCTTTGTTTTTCATTATTCTTTTTGAACCCCTTTGTAGCTCACTTTGATTAATCACTATCTCGAAGTCATTCAATTTCCTTGACATTTTTTTTGTTAAAGACATACCATCGTTCGACCAAAAAAAGACATACCATAGTGGACTGACTAATCACTTTTACTTACTTGCGTTTATCACTTTGCATCAAGTTCTTCCCGTACAATTTTAAGATATCATACCGGAATAACTTCTTGTTCTTTAAAGAGAAAGTCAAGATATGTAGGATCATGTCATACTTAACATCATTTGAGCACTTGGCTACTAAGAAAGTAATGTACTAGTATGTAACAATTTCTTATCACAATCCATATTGACTAAAAAATTTCCTAACATGGTATAGCATAAGTGGTAGATATTTGGACTCATTAACTATTTGGTCAATGGTTCGATCTCTGGCCGGTACGTATGGAAAAATATCTGGTGGGAGAGACCAACCCTTTAAATGGATCTCAGTACTTCGGGGATTAGTCTTTGAAGTTACGCGCGCAGGGGATACCTTGATTTAGTAAAATAAGCAAAAATATTTATTATAGAGACTAAAAAATATGATTAAATTATGTGAATATGAAAAACACATTTTTCCCACAGAGATAATTGAAGATTTTTTTAAAAAATTGAGTACCCTATTTTTGGTGCACAGTGTTCATTGATTTTGAACCCAAAACTTTGAGATAAGATTTAAGCTTAATTATCATTCGGACTAATCCTTGTTGATGTTGACTTTTTTTTTGGTATCGAACCCTCGCGGGCGACCCACGCAGTGTCCCAACGCTGTCAACGAAAGACTAATCTGCGCTCGCTACTTGGGGCTCTTAATCATTTCGCTGGCCAACACCCTATTTGACGTAGGCGGGAATCGAACCCGAGAGCAAACCGAATCGACCCCCACCACGTCCCAACAGGAGCCTGAACCACTGTACTAGGAGTAGGAGTGTTGGTTATTGAATATTTAAATTTGATAGCAAGTATCTCTCACCTTGGATTCCTTTATACAAAATCACGGCTTGTTTGCATTATTTGTTTTTAACAAAAGTGTGTTTTATAGTGTGAATTTTTAGCATTACTTTTTCGATCTTTTGAAGTTTTTTATTTCAACACAACGGGACTTCCTCCGTTTCTTTTAAGAAGAAATTTGTTTATTTTTATTTATTATTTTGATAATTTCAAGTTACATTAATTACATATTTTTCAATTATATTCTTAATTATTTATTACAGAGAGAAATAAGTGCAGTGAGTACTAAATATGGTATTAGGAGTCTTTGTTAGGGGCTCCTTAATATTGGTTTGACTTTAATTTCTTTTATGTTAAGGGTATTGGCTTAGTCCCCCATTGGTCGCTATTTGTTTATTGAATTTTAGGGTAAGTGGATGACGCCTCAATTTAAAGCAGGCCCCCCTTAGTTCATCTTTACTTTTTTCTCTTTTTTTTTTAAATAAAAAATAAAACAAGGGGGTCGAATACTCCTAAAGAGAGCATTGTTTATGCATTGTTTTATTATAGTCTCAATATGCATTACGTTAATAATGACAAAAGAAACTAGATGAACACTCCGATACTTATTGAATTTTGTTTGGACCGATATTCAACATCTAATCACTCAATAACCTCCCAATAAATTTAATGAGTACGGTAGAATTGTGCAAGAGTAGTATCTACTTTGTAGTATGTAATTTGTAGCCAATTCCCAATTGTATCCAATGGAAGTGCGTGTGGGTAGGAGTGTCTGCGCGCGTGTGCACAGTGTGTGTGTGTGTGTGCGCGCTTATATAAGATTCCAATGTTTGTTCCACGATTTCCCCAACAAACGGCCTTGGCTTTTCTTTCATCTCTTCTACGAAACTTATTTCACTCATTCTTTCTCTTCCTCTACTCGTGACAACAACTACTCTCTCCTTCTTTCTCTCTCAACCATTACCATACACACACACACACACGCACACTAAACAAAACAAAACATTATTGTTATTACTAATAATAATTAATGCAATGGCAATAGACTGCATAACAAGCATGTCTCAACTCCCAATCCAAGAAACCAAAGAGCAAGACCAACAACAACAACAACAACAACAACAAACAACGTTGGTTTTTGATGCATCAGTTCTTAGACACGAACAGAATCTACCGGCACAATTCATTTGGCCTGATGAAGAGAAAGCATGTTTAAAAGTACCTGAACTAGTTGTCCCATTCATTGACTTAGGAGGATTCCTTTCAGGTGATCCAGTTGCTTCAATGGAAGCTTCAAGGCTAGTTGGTGAAGCATGTCAAAAACACGGTTTCTTTCTTGTTGTCAATCATGGGATTGACAAACAGTTAATATCTGATGCTCACCTTTTCATGGACCACTTCTTTGACCTTCCCCTGTCACAGAAACAGAGAGCTCAGAGGAAAACAGGGGAACACTGTGGTTATGCTAGTAGCTTCACTGGTAGATTCTCTTCTAAGCTTCCTTGGAAAGAAACACTTTCTTTGCAATTCTCAGCTCAGAAAGACTCACCAAGTATTGTCAAAGACTATTTGTGCAGTACAATGGGCAAAGATTTTGAGCAATTTGGGTAATAAAAATATTCCATTTTTTGTTGATCAATAAATAAATAATTAACCTATGTTTTCATTTACTTTGACTTTTTTGTTACTAAATTATGTTTTTTGTATGTTTATGCAGGAAGGTTTACCAGGACTACTCTCAAGCTATGAGTGATCTTTCTTTAGGTATAATGGAGCTTTTAGGAATGAGCCTTGGAGTTGGCAAAGGGTATTTTAGGGAATTTTTTGAAGAGAATAGTTCAATAATGAGGCTTAATTACTATCCACCTTGTCAAAAACCTGAGCTCACACTTGGCACTGGACCTCATTGTGATCCTACATCTTTAACCATTCTTCACCAAGACCAAGTGGGTGGCCTTCAAGTTTATGTTGACAATCAATGGCATTCCATTAGCCCTGATCTCAATGCTTTTGTTGTCAATGTTGGTGATACCTTCATGGTTTGTTCTTCTTTCCTCTAGTGCACTTATTTTATCTAAGGTTTTAACTTCCAGTCGCGATCATAATTGCGTCATAATCCATCCTTAGTATTACATAGAATTACAGTCAAATGCAACTGATGCAGCCTCAATCACATACCTTTTTTATAAAGTCTTGATGTCGCGGCTAGACCGCAGTCTAAGACCTTTCTTATAAAGTTTCTATCTCAACAAACCAATCAAAGAACTTAAATTTTAGTTGGTGATCTTCATACTTGTGTGCTAAACCTACTTTTTTTTGTTGATTAGGCTCTTTCAAATGGGAGATACAAGAGTTGCTTGCATAGGGCAGTGGTGAACAGCCAAAAGACAAGAAAGTCTCTTGCATTCTTTTTGTGTCCAAGAAGTGATAAGGTGGTGAGTCCACCATGTGAGTTGGTAGATAATAGCAACCCAAGGGTTTACCCAGATTTCACATGGCCTATGCTACTTGAGTTTACTCAAAAGCACTACAGAGCTGATATCAAAACACTTGAGACATTTGCCAACTGGCTTCAATGTAAAAGGAACTAAAATTTCAAATAGCACATGAAGGGCATGATTTTGGTCTAAAGAAAATTGGAACTCATGTGAAAGATTATTTGATGGAAGGGAAAGTAAGGTAAAGGAAAAGACAAGAGGGAAGTTTCTTCATGTTTTGAGTGATGAACAGAAAATGGAAGTTAAAATAGTCAAAAGGAATCAATAAGCAAAATTTGGCAGGTTATTCTGTAATTTTTCATTTGATGATATAGAAAGGTTCTTCATGTAATGTGCATGTGATATGGAAATCGAAGCAACTTTTCTAAATGGAAAATGTCATCATCCCAAAGGTGGATGAACTTCCTAGCAGCAGTGGTCACGAATTTCATCAGATAACGAGAACATTAAGATTCAAATTGATTTCGGTTGTAGAATAAATGTTGGTCCTACCAATAAGTCAGTTCCAGTCAAATCATTGAGTTCGATATATATATATATATATATATATATATATATATTAATTTTTTAAAACATTCATTAAAAATTTTGAAAGGGTAAAAGAGTTTGGGTCAAAGTAAGCCTTTGTCTAGCATGCAACACCATATTAGATGGTGTATAGTACAAAACTTTTACTAACCATTGGTTCTTTTTATTTAAATCAAGTTATCATCCACAACAATTATGGAGACTAATCATTTGAGGTATCAGACATCCATTTAAGGGAACGAATTGTCCCAACAAATATTTTTTCATACGCATCGGTCAGGGATCGAACCCAAAATTAAATGGTTAAGGGGCCCAAGCATCTACCACTTGTGTCACATCACGTTGGTTAGTAACCATTGAATTGAGAAGGCGACAAGATTTTTTATTTTTGCTTGGTCCATTCACACCATATTTTTGGTCATTGCCACAATGTCTTACCACCCTGAATAAACAGTCGTAGCCCTCCAATCCGCCAAACCATCCCACCAAGCTTTTTTATGTCAAGAATTATTGATTTCATTAAACGAGCCAGGCCCAAACGAAACACCAAGGGTGAAATAGCATCGAATGAGTAAGGCTACTTAGGAATCAGCCCAACCTAACCTAGTCGAAACATAATATGGGACTTACATGACTTAGCCCACCAACCATAAACACACTACTAGTAACCGGCACAAAATGTGGGTTCAATAAGTACAACTAAAAAAAAGTAAAAAGACATAGCTCCAGTTAAGGCGACACGATACTGACACACCAACCAAATTTGATAGGCACCCGAATTTGGCAAAAACCCTAGAACTCTTCAATCTCTTTCGTTGCTTTTTTTTAGATAGGCAAAGTGGTTAGTAATTAGTGTGTTAATTGTTAGAGGGGAGCGGGGAGCAGGGTTCGAACCCCATACGCCTACATTTTTTCACCAACGGTGTCCCTTTCACTCAACCATGTGAACTATCCTTCTGGGACAATTTCTTTCATTGCTCCTCCACGCAATCTCCAACGATATTTGCGATCGTCCACTACAACTCTTCTAAGAGGATAAGGAATATGGTGGGTCCAATTCTGAGGAAGGCAATCCATAACAGCAAGATGAGCTAGTTGATGAGTGACGTTTTTACCCTCCCTCGGATCCAGGTTATACCACAACGAACTATTCTTGCTCTAAGATCTATGATGTCTAATAATATACAAAGCTTAGATATATGTTTTTTATTTGAACTATTTTTGTATATTTTTATTATTTTTGGCGGGTTTGGAAAGGTCAATTACCACTGTTCAGCCCAAATTTATTTTTTAGGTTTTTTCCCTTCATATTTATTTATTTTATGGGTGGATTAGCCTACTAGCCCATGATAAGGAGAGGTGAGCTCAACTTCTGAACCCATGTATTTGACTCACCAAATAATATTGATTAAGGTAAGATAGATTATGTATAATTATTTTGCCCTGTCATATTCTCTCGAGAAAGTGTCACAATGATAAGCTAAACTCCATGTCATTCATTTTGGAAAATATATCGAACTATAAGTCGATAAATGTTGAACCAGATAGACCTTGAAAGATGAGCGAAGCTGATGAAATGGTGGCTGGAGCAAACAATGGTGTAACTTGCAAGGATTTTGATGTCTTAACCAATAAATAAACAAAGAAACAAAGAGATAGTCAAGTAGGGAATTAGATCCTAACTCGGGGACTCGGTTAGGAAGTACCTTATATCACTACAAAAAATACTAGGAATAGCGAGGGATGTTTCCCTCGCTAAAGGCCAACAATTCATCGCTAACGCACATTAGCGACGGACCAAATTCCTCGCTAATCTTTAGCGAGAGAAATTTGAATCCGTCGCTAACCATTAGTGAGAGATATTTCCTCGCTAATCACCTCGTAATCCGTGTTTTTCCAAAATCCCGCTTAAAATTAGTGAGGGAATTTATGTCGTTAATTCCCTCTCTATTTTTTTAAGCAACCTATATTATTTTTTTTGTAGTGTATTGGTTCGTAAGTAGCTTTGTGTAGTTCATGTGCATGATATGCGAGAATTACTGATTGCCACTCAATCTCCTGGCTAAGATCGCGATACGAGCGACATCGTACTTCTCATGATGTCATGATCAACCTAGAACCATTGTGTTTGTTTTAATTTCTTGTTTGACGCTCTTTTGAGGCGAGCCCTTGAGATGAGCAATATATGATGAGGTGTAAATATGAAAATATTTGTTAACAAGATTCAACAAATGTTGCCTACATCCTCGAGAGCTAGAGCGGTCATCTTTTCTTATTACTTAAACTATTGAATTAGCTAGGATTATAGTATATTAGCTAGGATTATCTTTACTAATAGATAAAGAGAGTAACCCAAAAAAACTGCTTTTTGGTGTCCACTTTTCACTTGCCAATTATACCCTTAAACTCTCTTACAAAATGACAAGTCTACCCCAACTTATACATACGGTTACCCTAGAAAAAATAACTGCTGCATAAATCACACCCGTACGTGTTTCTGAAGGCATTGGAATTTTGAAGAGTCAGAAATGAAGGACGTTCCACTGATCCAGATAATTGGAAAAAAGGGTTCGACTAACTATGAGGAAAAATAAAGCAAACTGGAGGCAACAAAAATTTAGGGATTATAGGCCACAATGTGTTTTCAAAAACCAGCAACAATTATTTCAAAAAGGGTATGGAATTCAACTTCTAATTCTGATTTGTTAAAGGAGAGATAATCATGTATTAAATACTTCTTTTAAATGATGATTTCAGTTGTGAATAATCTTTTTTTTTATGATTTACTTTCAACGTTGATGAAGATCTTTTTTTTTGACTATTTACTGAATAAGGCCCAAAGGTAACTCCTTTTTTGTTTTTTTTACAGAAGTTGTTTTTTGTTATTCCTTTTGTTTTTGCGGTTACTTTCGCTGTAGCAATGGTTGAGAAAGTGAGTCCGGATCCTCCACATCAATATTCTCTACAGCAGTATCTACAGCAGAATGTCAACCCTTCGATCAGATCAGTAGTTTCTACACCAAAGGAGTGACTGATGTTTCACTGTATGTTTATATTTCAAGATATGGTTTATATGGTAACTCTTTATGCAACAGAAAAGTTATTCTGCTACTTGCTATATTTATGAATAGTATGGTTCAATTGTGATATTGACAATTATAAATTTACAGAACACGTGTAAATCATAACATATCATTCTTTTTTTTAGCAAACATTGTTATTGATACTAGCGAATTTTCGTTTTTTCTATTGCGCTACAGTAGATTCTTAAATGGTCGTAGTTTATTTTGTGTTCCGTAATAATTTAGCTTAGTCCAAATGAGATTCACTCCAAAGGCCCCATAAGCACATCGCTGCAAAATAATATGCACACCTTCCTTATCTAACGGTCGAGCCCAGCTTGACGAGGTCAAAAGTTCAAGATCGCACTCCATCTCTTCACACGCGCTACCATGCGTCTTGGAGATCCGTGGGTCACTCACCAATAACACTTATAAATACTAGCGGAAGACGGGCGCTCCCGCCTTCTGCTTTTGATTATTGCGCTACAGTATAAGTTTGGCACTACCATCAGACCACTTAGCACAATAAACCATTACTACATAAGTGGTTACAACTCTTGAGCTCCATGCTGGGAGGAAGCCCCTCGGCAATGAGGATGACTGAGGTCTTACTATCTTCGGGAATCAGACATATCGGCCTGCAGGCAAGGTAGAACCGAGTCCGACTTGGCCTGACGGCTGGGAACAAAACCACTAACACATAATATCTACCGTAGAGCAGTAATCAATCCGGAACTCACAATAAATCAGTACTACATAAGTGTCTTGTAAATAATTACATATATCATACTCATACACAACACTCATCTTTCCTTATCTAGAGTTTCGAGACTCTGGTTTTGGAGAATTTTATGATATCTTTGTGTTTTGTTGTGTGTCGATACCCTGTAAACAAAATTAATACAAAATTGACATTTATTTATTTTTTTTGACAAGAAAAATTGACATTTATTTTAAAATACTTAAATAATATAAAAAGAAATTCACACCTTCTGTATGCATTGATGCTTCAATAATGTTCTACTAGTGATAGGAAGAAATAAGCCAGTTTATTTTTTATCGTAACAACTGCTAAAAATAACTAGGGCCACGCTTCAATCGATGATCTTTCTATATTATTATTATCGCCAAGATCTTGGACCTGTGTGGGAGAGTGAGGTCTAAAAAACCAGCAGGCACCTACTATAGATTTGAATGTTCGAATTTCGAGAGATATACACACATATTAAAAATTCCTTTATTTTAAGAGTAAATTTTAACTTTATTTTATATTTTTAATTTTTAATAAACATGAAGTTAAAAAAAATTCTTTTTTGACATCTAATTGAAAAAATCAATCGTTGAATTATTTGACATTAAACCAACAGTATATGGTTTGATGATATCAATTACACAAGCAGACAAGCTATGTTAATCAATTACACAAGCTGCAAGTTACAGTATGCTATTATCTCAAACAAGTGTTAAGTGATATAAATGTCTTTTATAGGATGTGTATAGCTTGTGATATCTAAAAATGACAAAAAAAAAATTGGCCGCAGTATTGAAACTCTTCATGTAAGATATTAAATGTCTTTTATAGGATGTGTATAGCTTGTGATATCTAATTCATTAGCTGATTAATTGATGATCTGTTGGGTGGGAATAGGCTGGGTCGAGCTAGGCTTTGCATGGCCTGGGCCTGGACTACAATGAAAATGTTAGGCCTGTGGCCTGTGATAGACCGACTTTTGAGGCATGGACTGGTCTTTTGGAAAGCCTATCAAAGTCTGCAAGCCTGTTTAAAAGCCTATTTCACCAAAAAATTAACGAAAGTCTACAACCTTTGAGTAGTGTAGACTTTGTAAATAGACGAACAAGCTAATCAATCAATGGAATTAAGATCTGGTGATCAAGTTCTAACAAAATCTTTTAGAGAATTATCTTTATAGGACATTTTGTTTAATTTTATTTTATCATAATACATTTAAATATGTTAAAAATTGATATAGGTCATCATTTTGAATAAACATAAAATGTAAGCAAATTTATAAGTTAAATGAAGTAGAAAATTCAATATAATAATAGTAGTAATAAAAAATATTATTAATATTTATTTAAATAGGCTGGCCTGTAGGCCTAAAAGGCTTTTTTGATGGCCTGTAGTCTTGCCTTTTTACCTAAATAGATTTTTAAAAAAGCTTTGGCCTTATCTATTTAGAAAAAAGCCTGGTCTGGACTGTGCCTGATGTAGACTAGGCCGTAGGCCGGCCTGACCTATTCCCACCCCTAATGATCTGTATTATGTTCGGAAATTGAATAACTAAGGCTCGTATGTGATGATACTATTGAAATAGGGACTCAAGAGTCAAGACTTATGGTTCTTTTTGGTAAAAATGATAGCAGATAAGGAAAAACCGAATTAATAGTGGATAAGCTAACAGAATGAATTTAAAGTATTGAGTAAAATTAACTATTGAAGCAACTTATAAATATAATACGAAATAAACATTTGTAATTAATACTTAAAAGTGAAATAAAAATCATTTAATAGAGGATAAATGAAAATTTTAATTAAAAAAATAAGGGTGAAAATGGGAGAAAAATGAAACTTTATAAGCTATAAGCTCAAACGCTACTTCGAGTAGCATTTCAAAAAATGTTATGAGTTAGTGAAAAACGTTGTAAGCTAGTCATACTAAACACCTATAATAAACTTATCCGCTATAAGCTAGTGGATTGATATTGTAAAGCAGAACCTATAAAAAAAATAGGGATCCAACTGGTAGTTTGTTAATTCGTCCCCTCTGCGGTGAAAAAAGGGGATGATAAAGACCCAACCATAAAAGAATACATAAACCAATCAAATTCTCTATTAATTTCTCATTGGTGTCGAGTTTGAAAGTTAGTCGAGGTGATATAAGTTCTCAATTGTGATTTTCTTTTTCCAAACAATTATACTAAGAGAGAAATTTTGTCCCTTTATCATGTCTTAATTCGGCATGAACTTGATGTAATTAGGCTTGAGTACCCACCCCTTGTAGTCATTTTAAATGAATTCTTTGCTTATAAAAAACAACCATTCCCTAGATATAACCTACAAGCATCTTGCATTGTCATTGAATATTGGGATCATCCTCTTAATATATTAAGAGCAAGGTGTTAACACCATTTGGTAAAAGGGTGGGGTAGGTGTTAGCCTGTAATTTCGACAGGCTTCATTGAAAATGGTCAACAAGGCCTGACTTATATTTCGACAAAGACCAAATTATTTCGACAGAGAAAATGGTCATGCGCAAGGTAAACTCGACAAGCTTCCAGGGAAGCAAAAGCAAGAGAAAGGAAAATGGACACAAGCTTTCGACAGACAGAAAACAGAGCAATTATGCGCTGAAGACTAGCAGTTGGTCGAAGCGTGATAGAGCGGTTCTGGTCGAAAGTAGGAGTAGCAGTTATCAATTTTCAAATTTCTAGGCAGTTACTGAGTTCAGTTTTCCCCCCTCTTTTCCTTTGTATAAATAGTAGTTTCTGAGAAGAAACAGGGGTCGCAGATCACAATACACAACCCGATTCCTGAAACTCTAACTTCCAAGCCAGAGCGAAAAACGAGTGGAAGAATCGCTGTACGTGATCGTGTACCACTTTTACAATTCAATGCAATTTATTTGTCTTTTCTTCGACAATTCATGCACCATTTACTGCTTCTTTTCTTTTCAATTCTGTTAATCATTGCAAATCGTCCCCTTTTCTACGTTTTCTGAAACACAAACCACGCGCAATTCAAAGGCAATTGCTTTGAGATTTTTCTAGTTTGATCTCACAAACCTTCTATTAAAACTAGTGATTGTTTGCTAAAAACACCAGCAAACAAATTGGCACGCCCGGTGGGACTTTGCCTTTGATTTTGTTCATTTTCGTACTCTCTTATTTGTATTCGCTGTTGTATGCACTTAAGAAGTGGTAAAATGGTTCGTTCTAGTACGAATAATGCGTCTAGTTCCAACCCTGTGGTTTCACAAGGGCAAGGAACAACAATGGATTCTGCGAGCATTAGCGCAGGACCATCATCGTCGACAACCGTTCCTTCATTATCAATGACTAATGTTGGTTCAACGCAGTCAGAAATGGCATCTTTGCCTATGTCTTTGCCGTTAAGTGCAGGGCTTCATAGCCCTTACATGGCAATGGGAAACGGTTTAGACCCACGTTTGAATAACGTGCATCTACCCCCATTTCCTTTGGGAATGTATGGCATGCCTACTGGAATGCCACATATTTCGACCTTTTCCCCTACACATGTCTCTTCTGAGAGTGTATTTGGTCGGAATCCCCCAGCATTAACCAATACGTCTTTGTTGGCCTTAAGACAGCAAGTAGACGAGAGTAATCACGATATGGTTAATATGCTTACCCAACAAATTGGTACAGTTTTCAATCCATTGATTCAAAATACCAATAACAGTTACCAAATGTTGGCAAATCAGATGAGTAGGATTGCAGATTTCTTTGGGGCTCCAGCGGTTAATAATAGGCAAGTTCCTATTATTGCGGGTAATGCGTCGCCAGTTAACCCCCAAGAAGCAGTTGCAGTCGAAGTGTCCACAATTGTAGGCGAACTACAAGGGGCAGTAAACCACGTCCCTGAAGTAGTTTTGGTAAATAGACACCAGAACGCTGATGAAGTTGTTCGACAAGTGCAACAACACAATGTTGGCGCAGAAAACAATATAGCTACTTTAGTCGAAACCATTTTGGCGCAAAATGGCCTTAACATAGGTTTACAAAGGCCTAACTTCGTATCACCATTATGTGAATACGTATTACAAACTGAGTTACCAAGGGGATGGAAAGTTCCCAAGTTTACTAAGTTTGGTGGTGATACAAATGAGTCCACAGTCGAACACATTGCTCGTTTCTTGACTGAGGCTGGGGACTTAGCACAAAATGAGAATTTGAAGATGAAATACTTTCCAAATTCCCTAACTAAAAATGCTTTCACTTGGTTCACGACCTTACCCCCTGGTTCTATGTTCACATGGGGGCAATTAGAAAAGGCATTCCATGCACAGTTTTACATGGGCCAGTCGAAAATTAGTCTTAAAGAATTGGCTAGTGTTCGGCGCAAAATGCCTGAAACTATTGATGATTACTTAAACAGATTTAGGCTATTGAAATCTCGTTGCTTCACACAAGTCCCTGAACATGAGCTTGTCGAAATGGATGCTGGTGGTCTTGATTACTCAATTAGAAAGAAATTAGACACATCTCATTTGCGAGATATGGCGCATTTGGCTGATAGAGTTCGACAAGTTGAAAGGCTTAGAGAGGAAAAATCTAGGTCGAATAGGTATCATAAAAAAGAAAAAGTGGCATATGTCGAAGAAGAATTCGACGTTACATATAGTAATGTCGAAGAAGAGGAGATAGACGTGGCTGAACTTAAGCCTGGTCCTCCTTATACCTGTAAATTATTAAGGCCTGCGAATGGGAATAACACTGTAGAGCCTAAGAATGATAGATTTATGCCTAAGACTTATACTTTTGATGTTACTAAATGTGATGAAATTTTTGATCTTTTAGTAACTGATGGTCAAATATTAGTGCCTAAAGACCTTAAAATACCAACTCTTGACCAAAGAAAGAAAAAGGGTTATTGTAAGTTCCATAATTTTTTGGGACATAACACTGACCGTTGTGTGCTCTTCAGGGATATTGTGCAAAAAGCAGTTGACGAAGGAAGACTCAAATTTGCTGATAAGAAAATGAAAGCTCCTATGCAGATTGATGTTGATCCATTGCCTAAGGCTGAAGCTATGTATTCTGAACCTGTCGAAGCTGATGTAGGCATGGTGGATGCTCAAATGGCAGACCCTCCTAAGTGTGTCAAGACTGCCACCGAAAAATTAAAAGGTTTTATGTATGCTGAAGGTAAGAAACAGGAAGTGACCCTAAAAGAATATGATGGGAAGATACATGCTGTGTATCCAAAGGCTGAGGAAGAATTGATAGATTTCCTCAATCGGTGTAAGTGGAATAACTCTGAAGTTATGCTTTGCCCAAGGTGCAGCGCTGTCTTCGACAAAGAAACAGCTAAAGCTGTCGAAGGTTATCAGGATCAACAACAACGTAAAAGAAAATGGCTTGATAACAGGCCGAAATTTGACTTTGCAAAAGGAGATCTTCCTGGCTATAAGGCTAATGTGTCAACAAAGCCTTCAACAAGCAAACGACAATTTGCTAAGGAGAAGTCCTCAGTGAAAAGGTATTTGAAGCTGTCAACAAATAAATCCTTTGTCCCAAGTGCTAGTGTTCCTGTCGAAGCGTGGGTGCCCAATAATCAACGTGCTAAAGCTGTCAAGCCAGATACGGATGCTGTTAAGTTTAGTTATAAGAATAACTATAAGGGTAAGAACCCCATGACTAGAACACAGTGGCGTCGTTACCAAAGACAACAGAAGAAGAAGGCACACTTTGACATTAACAAGGTTCCAAGTCATTTGGCTAATAATCAAGTTCCACGCAGCATAATAGTGGCGAAGAGTGAGGTTCACAAAGCTGAAGTTGCCACAAAGAGGAATGCTGATGTTGCTAGTCATGTGTGTGCAGCGAATAAGGCCAAAGGCAAGGCTGTAGTAACAGAAAAGCCAAGAAGGCCTGCTCTTGAAAGATTATTTCCTCCATTGTCAACAGTGAAAGAAAAGAATGCTGATTTCGACATGGATGAAGACATGGAGTCTGATTTTGATGATTCTGAAGATGATTTCGACGTTGTTTGCAATGTGGTATCAATACTGCCTCTTGAGTACGATGTTATCACAGTACCAAATGATGTTGAAGAGGATTTTACAGAGGATATGGCTCATCATAAGCCAATGTGTTACTATGTGATGAACAATGGTTGTGTCGAAGACCAAATGGCTACCTTCGAGAAGCCAGATATGAGTATGCAAAACCACTTGAAACCCCTGTATGTCCAAGCCAAAGTCAATGGTGTTGGAATTAACAAAGTGTTAGTGGATGGTGGAGCTGCAGTGAATTTAATGCCACATGGTCTTTTGAAGAAGATTGGTAAGTTCGACACTGACCTCAGGCCACATAACATTGTCTTAAGCAACTATGAAGGCAAAACTGGCCATTCTTTGGGGGCCATTGAGGTGGACTTAATCGTTGGTTCCATAAAGAGGACTACATTGTTCTTAGTGATAGCCTCTAAAGCGAATTTTAATTTACTCCTTGGTAGAGAGTGGATCCATGGAGTTGGTGCTGTCCCTTCAACTTTGCATCAACGTTTAGTAATGTGGAAGGAAGATGGTTTGGTAGAGTATGTTGAAGCCGATCAGAGCTACTTCCGTGCTGATGTGAACCAAGTTACCAAGGAAAATTTTGAGAAACAAATGGCGAAGATTGCGCCATGTTCATCTTCTAATGAGGCATATGTTCCTGCGGATAATGTTTTTGCCTCAGTTCATCTTGACCCAAATTATGGTTTTGTTTGGGAAAGAGAAATAATGGGAGATGATAGTGTTTATCCTGATGGTGTTCTTCGACCAACGGGGTGGAACACTGGTTCTTGAAAATGTTCTTATGTCAGTGCCCAATGCATGGGACAAAATTACGGCTTATATGGCCGAAAACAAGTTTAACGCGGCTATAGAGGCCGAAATTATTCAACAAACAATGGCTGTCGAAGCCAGTGATTTACATGAAGGAAATGGCATAGTCATAGATGAAAGACTTGACTGCATTTATGATGATGATCCATTAGGTTTTGAAAAGGATTCTAGAGATTCGGCAAAGCATATGCAAGCTCAAGACCCGTTAGAAGAAGTTGATTTGGGAAATGGCTCAATAAAACGGCCAACTTATATTAGTGCAAATATTGATGCTTCTCTAAAAATCCAAGTCATCACATTGCTAAGGGAGTTCAAAGACTGCTTTGCTTGGGATTACGACGAAATGCCTGGGTTAAGTCGAGAAGTAGTGGAAATGCAATTACCAATTCGACTAGGGAAGAAACCAGTGAAGCAAGTGCCAAGACGATTTGCTCCTCAAGTGTTGGCTAAGATCAAAGAGGAAATCGAAAGGCTATTCAGAAACAAATTCATCAGAACTGCCAGGTATGTCGAATGGTTAGCCAATATAGTTCCTGTAATAAAGAAAAATGGGACTCTTAGAGTTTGCATAGACTTTAGGGATTTAAATAATGCAACTCCCAAGGATGAATACGCAATGCCTGTGGCAGAAATGCTAATAGATTCAGCAGCAGGATTTGATTATCTTAGTATGCTCGATGGTTATTCTGGGTATAATCAAATCTTCATTGCTGAAGAGGATGTGTCGAAAACTGCTTTTAGATGTCCGGGGGCATTGGGTGTTTATGAATGGGTAGTAATGCCCTTTGGATTAAAGAATGCTGGTGCTACATATCAGAGGGCCATGAATTCTATGTTTCATGATTTTATTGATTATTTTATGCAAGTATACATAGATGATGTGGTGGTTAAATCTTCCTCAGAAAGTGGTCATTTAGACCATCTTCGCCGTTCTTTTGAAAGAATGAGGAAATATGGATTGAAATTAAATCCATTAAAATGTGCCTTTTGTGTACGTGCAGGTGATTTCTTGGGTTTTATAGTGCACAAAAAAGGAATTGAAATCAATCAAAATAAGACTAAGGCAATTATGGAAACGAAGGCCCCTTCGACCAAAAAAGAGCTTCAGTCGTTGCTGGGAAAAATCAATTTCCTTCGAAGATTTATATCAAATCTAAGTGGCAAAACACAAGTTTTTTCGCCATTGTTAAGACTGAAGAAGGAAGAAGAATTCAAATGGGAACCAATGCATCAAGCAGCCTTCGACGAAATCAAGTCTTATTTGATGAAACCACCAATTTTGTTGCCTGTTATTAAACACAAAGTGCTCAAATTGTATATAGCAGCTTCTGATAGAACAATAGGTAGCATGTTAGCACAAGAGGATGATAGTGGTGTCGAAAGAGCCATTTATTACCTCAGTAGGGTCTTAAATGATGCCGAAACGAGGTACACTCCTATAGAAAAGTTGTGCCTTTGTTTGTATTTCTCGTGTACAAAGTTAAAGCAATATATAAAACCAGCTGATGTTTCTGTTTATTCGCATTTTGATGTTATTAAGCATATGCTGTCGAAACCAATAATGCATAGCTGAATTGGTAAATGGGCTTTGGCTTTGTCAGAATACAACTTAACTTATCAACCTCTAAAATCAATTAAAGGACAAGTGGTTGCTGATTTTATAGTAGACCATTCTGTTGTCGAAGAAACATTAAGTTTTGTAGACGTATATCCTTGGAGGTTGTACTTTGATGGTTCAAGCCATAAACATGGAGTTGGGATCGGTATTTTAATAATATCTCCTACTAACATTCCAACGAAGTATAAGTTTAAAATTCGAGATGTTTGCTCCAATAATGAAGCTGAGTATGAGGCTTTAATAGTAGGCCTTGAAATTTTACTTGAGCTGGGGGCAAGTCATGTCGAAATAAAAGGTGACTCTGAGTTGGTTGTCAAACAATTGACAAGGGAGTACAAATGCATTAAAGAGCACCTTATCAGATACTTTGTTGTTGCCAATGCTTTGTTAAAAAGATTTGAGTCTGTTCACTTAGAACATTTACCACGAATTGCTAATCAAGTGGCAAATGAATTGGCACAAATTGCTTCAGGCTATAAAGTTTCAAAACAAAGCCTGGAAGAGTTAATTGAAATAAAGGATAAAATCATTTCTAATGACTATTCTTCGTCACTATTGTCAACACCAAAAACTGGGGGGGCAACAAACGCAAACGAGGAACTAGTCGTTGTCGAAAAACGTCAATTTTTTGGTGACTTTGACTTAGCAGAAATTTTTGCTCTTGACAATATGACCAATAATGATTGGCGAAGGCCTATTGTGGAATATTTGCAAAATCCCACAAGAAATACCAATAAAAAGGTAAAATACAGAGCTTTGAGCTATGTGATAATTGGAAACGAATTGTTTAAAAAGACTCCTGAAGGAGTACTATTAAAATGTCTTAGTGAAAATGAGGCATATTTAGCAGTTTCTGATACACATAGTGGAACATGTGGTTCACACCAAGTAGGCCACAAAATGAAGTGGTTATTATTTCGACAAGGAATGTATTGGCCAACTATGCTGAAAGATTGCATAGAATTTGCTAAGGGATGCCAAGAGTGTCAAAAGCATGCTGGGATACAACATGTACCTGCAAATGAATTGCATGCCATAGTCAAACCTTGGCCATTTAGAGGTTGGGCTCTAGATGTGATTGGAGAGATAAAGCCAACTTCGTCGAAGGGCCATCGATATATCCTTGTGGGAATTGATTACTTCACCAAATGGTTGAAGCTATACCTTTAGCCAATGTTGATCAAGAAGCAGTGATAAGGTTTATTCAAAATCATATCATTTATAGGTTTGGAATTCCAGAAACCATCACTACAGATCAGGGATCAGTTTTCACTGGTAGAAAAATGGTAGAGTTTGCTTCTGAAATTGGTTTTAAGTTATTAACTTCGACACCATATTATGCGCAAGCCAATGGTCAAGTAGAAGCTGCCAATAAAGTTATTATTAATTTGATTAAAAAGCATGTTGGGCAGAATAAAGTTATTATTAAGTTGCCAAAACATTGTCGAAAGCACAGAATAAAAATTGCTCAAGAATAAAATGGAAGAAATTTCATTATAATGTTGCCAAGTTACATGTGCCAAAGGAGGCATTTGTGAATTACATAGTGCCGAAAGGGTAAATAAACTAGGCATAAATAAAACACTGAATTGCAGTTGGTCTTTTACGACCAAGTAACTTCTCTTTTGGGTGGTCTTCTTCGACCACGTTGACGCTTCCCGTCGTTCGGGGGGTCATTCTTTCGTCTGCGCGTTAGGCTTGTAAGCCTTTCAACTGGGCGTTTCCTTGCTTGGTAAACCTCAGGAAGCCCTTCAGAGAGGAGATATTGATGTGAAGAGAATGGGGAGAAACCCTCTAAGCTTCCCCAAGGAAGACAGTCATCATCAAGGCAAAACACCTGATGAATCTTCCTGCTCCCACTTTGAGTCTCCCACATAAACTCAGAAAGTTGCAAGATCAAGTGACATGAAGAAAAAAGGAGCAAAGCCATAATTCGCAGAGATCAAAAACCATCACTTTGAACCTCCAGGCAGCCTCACTGCAATTATGAGAGATGAGGTTACGCGGAAGACTCAAAGCAAAGGGAATGATCCTGGAACGGGAAAGGAAAAGAGGAAAAATCATGGAGTGGTGAAGATGAGAAACAAAACTCTTCTATTTATAAGGAGAAGTATGAAAGAGCGTCAGTTGGTTACGAGTTTGACGTTCCGAGAAGTGAGGCATCACTTTAATTACGGCGTTATTAACGTAACGGAAAATGGTGGAACCATTCAAAGTTAAAACAGAGAATCAGTAAACATAGTCAAAGGCCGAAATTACAGGTTGTTCAAGTTCAAGGTTTGAATATGGATTATTGATGGCAACTTATGAGGCAAAAGAAGTGGAAGAATTGGAGAAGCCTTATAGGAAATGGTGAGATAAGGCATTTACTGAGAAGTAAAACGTTGAAGGCCACGTAATACACCAATATAGGAGTAACGTCAACAACACTTAACAGTGGTGACATCAGGTATACAGCTATTTTACTCAAGTGCAAAGTTATTTCGATGGTGAATTCAAAAATGTCTTTCTCTTCTTCCTCCTCAAGTTCAGTCGAAAAAGACATTTTTGGGGGGCAATTTGTTAGCCTGTAATTTCGACAGGCTTCATTGAAAATGGTCAACAAGGCCTGACTTATATTTCGACAAAGACCAAATTATTTCGACAAAGAAAATGGTCATGCGCAAGGTAAACTCGACAAGCTTCCAGGGAAGCAAAAGCAAGAGAGAGGAAAATGGACACAAGCTTTCGACAGACAGAAAACAGAGCAATTATGCGCTGAAGACTAGCAGTTGGTCGAAGCGTGATAGAGCGGTTCTGGTCGAAAGTAGGAGTAGCAGTTATCAATTTTCAAATTTCTAGGCAGTTACTGAGTTCAGTTTTTCCCCCTCTTTTCCTTTGTATAAATAGTAGTTTCTGAGAAGAAACAGGGGTCGCAGATCACAATACACAACCCGATTCCTGAAACTCTAACTTCCAAGCCAGAGCGAAAAACGAGTGGAAGAATCGCTGTACGTGATCGTGTACCACTTTTACAATTCAATGCAATTTATTTGTCTTTTCTTCGACAATTCATGCACCATTTACTGCTTCTTTTATTTTCAATTCTGTTAATCATTGCAAATCGTCCCCTTTTCTACGTTTTCTGAAACACAAACCACGCGCAATTCAAAGGCAATTGCTTTGAGATTTTTCTAGTTTGATCTCACAAACCTTCTAATAAAACTAGTGATTGTTTGCTAAAAACACCAGTAAGCAGTAGGGTGGCTAATGCTTCCAATCTCTAAATTTAATTTGGTCTATGCAGGATTTGGATTTCCTTGCTGTTAAATTTAGTAGCAGTCACAATCTCAGTCGTAAGATATAGATTTGATGGTGTAAATTTAAAGCTGTATTTTATGTGTGATGTTTTGTTTTTAAATCAAAATTGTACTATTTATTACTCAATAACTGCAACGACTGCACCATTTCACGACTGCAGGGGATCCAGGTTCGTTTATGCATAGTAACCAGGGAAGTGGCACATTTCTTTTGTTCGAGTCTCAATTTTGTTTCTACCCACCAATACCTTCCTTCCTCTTTTTTTTTTAATGTCAAATTTCGTATTTTGCATATACGGACAAAAATAGTTTGTTGTATTTTATTGAGAAGCATATAAGTTGGACCACAACAAAATAGGTAAACCAAGCACCCCTTATTAAATTGTTGCATATCAAAAAAAAAAATGCAAAACTACTCCCGAGGTGCCTTAACTTATTTTTTGGTATCAAATCAGTTCCTTAACTTTTTTTTAACGACTTAGTCCCTTAACTTTTAAAAACACGATAATATAGTCCCATTTAACGTTTTTTTGTTAACACCGTTACAAAAATGCTCAGTGGCTGTTAGATACCCAGATCTTCATCTTCTTCATACCCAGAACTTCTTCATACCCAGATCTTCATCATCTTCTTCTTCTTCAAAGGCTCCTCTTCATCTTCTTCAAAGGCTTCCTCCGATTCATCTTCTTCAAAGACTTCCCAACTACAAACCCAGAACTTAAATCAAAAACCCAGATTTTCGAGAACAAAACAAAATGAAACAAAAATGAAAATGAAACGAAACAAACCCAGTTCGAAATGAAACCCAGTTCGAAACAATTTTATTTCATTTTCAGATCTACGATTTTCGTTTTCGTTTTAGATCTACGATTTTCGTTTCTATTTCAGTTCAGTTTCATTTTTACAATGTTTCTAAATTTTTGGGTATCAGTTCAAATTTCATTTCTGTTATGGGTATCAGTTTGATTTTCGCTTCTGTTCCTGGGTTTCATTTCTGCGTATGTTAATTGCCAATCCCCAATCCCCAATCTGATAGTATATGCTACTATTAATGTTTAATAGACTATAGATTCAAACTTATGAAGAAGAGTGAAGAAGATGAATGAATAGGATGAAGAATACGATGGAAGAAGAGGATGCATAGAATTTTTTTTCCAGTTTTCACCTATTGCTTAAATTCATGGAGCATGGAAGAAGAGGATGCGAACATGAAGAAGAGAATTTTTTCCAGTTTGCACCTAATAGATACGTCAGTCATTGTTAAACGGAGTTAACAAAAAAACGTTAAATGGGACTACGTTGTTGTGTTTTTAAAAGTTAAGGGACTAAGTCGTTACAAAAAAAAGTTAAGGGACTGATTTAATACCAAAAAATAAGTTAAGGGACCTCGGGAGTAGTTTTGCCAAAAAAAAATAGGTAAACCAAGATACTCCTCATCTGATAGATATATACTAAACAAAATCAATGGTCATGATTTATATCACTTTATTCTTCCCACAAAGTCGACAAATTACATCTAGCTGTTTGCTAATTTTGTCAGGAAACACTAACATCATGTTCTAATTGCCAAGTTCATCCTATCCTATTTTAGATACAAAAATGGGGAACATGACCAAGTAGACACGTAGAAATGGGGAACACTTTCCAGACTCAAGATACAATTTTGAGTCATGCATTAGTACCTTACATGGAAGAAGCTTGTCTTTGTTTTCCTAAACTTTAAGAATCAAGTGATATGTACGCTTCATAAATTCACTGTGCATAGTATTATTTTTCATTTCGTCTAAGCGATAAAAAAACAACGTAGTAACACAAATCTAATTGAATTGAAAAAAATTGAACTAAGTCTAGCTATATGCTAGCTGCAAGCTATAAGTCTAGGTACAGCACCTTGTGGCCGCTTTGTCTTATTTGATAATTTCCATTGTATATAGAGGACAAAAGCCCAACAAATTTTTCCATTTCAGCTAGTAAAATACTACACTGATGAGTAGTATTGAAATAGGACTTCCAGTCGCCACTCCCTCTCTTGATTATTGAGCTCTGATCATTTTTGTTTTCAATAAGACAATATAAGTATACTTTATTTATATATTTATTAAAGATAAAGTTAATCACACTTTAATAAGCCTTGAATACTTACAAGTTACAAGGTGAGCTCAGTACTTATTTTAGAACCATTGTGAAACGACAAAAAAACATGATCGGGTTGTGTTGGAAAATGGTGATATCTAGTGTTCTTTTCTGGACTAAATTATAATTGTTCCAAACTTATATCTTATTCAATTTTTACTCTCAATCAAATTCCTTAGTGCGTGTCGATGTCCTACATACACACTACGGTTAAATCAAACGTATGTATGGCCTTGTCAATTTTTTAAAATTATGTATGATAGTGAAGTGTGTTGGTAGAAGAAACGACAAAGCTTTAACCTATTTCATGTATCCATCTGATGGCCTTTTCTAGAGTCCTTAATAATGTTGGAACTTAAGCTAGTAATGCTGGAGGTGCAGATAGTACAAGCCCAACTTAAACCCAAAAAATAAAACTAACCCAAATTGTTTTTTGTGAGGAACCCAAACCCACTTTACCCGATAAAACACGCGGATCCCATGACCCAAACTCTGACCCCATTTCTTGAACAAAACCAAGTTTCTCACTGTCAGCCTGTAATTTCGACAGGCTTCATTGAAAATGGTCAACAAGGCTTGACTTATATTTCGACAAAGACCAAAGTATTTCGACAGAGAAAATGGTCATGTGCAGGGTAAATTCGACAAGCTTCCGGGGAAGCAAAAGCAAGAAAGAGGAAAATGGACACAAGCTTTCGACAGACAGAAAACAGAGCAGTTATGCGCTGAAGAACTAGCAGTTGGTCGAAAAGAGGAGCGGTTGCTATCATTTTTATAACTGTTTTAGGGCAGTTTCTGCTTAGTATAAATAGTAGTTTCTGAGAAGAAACAAGGGTCACAAAATTTCATATTGCAATTCTCACGCTCTAACTTCTGCATTCAATAGAAAAACGAGTCAGAGAACAATGTATAATCTTGTGTACCATTCTCTTTCATTTTAATGCAATTTACTTCTGTTTTCTCTTTACCTTTATGTGTTTTACAATTCAAGTCCTTCTTCCCTGAAATATCTTGATTGCTTCGCGCGTAAGGAATCAATTATTTCTTCTTCTTTTCTGTTTAAAACGCAAAACACTGAAGAACATCACATCAAACTAAAAACTCTAAACACAAATGGTCTTAGGATTCACTTGTTGATCCTGCAAGTTAACCAAATTGGAGACCAGCGGTGTTTACCAAAATCCACGGTAAACAAATTGGGACTTCCAGTGGGACCTTTGTGTCGAAATATTAGAGTGTTAGTTAACAGAATCTTGGAATATAATTGTTTATGCGCCTGAGGAGTGGTAAATCTTTGTCAAAGATGTCACGTTCTGGCGCAAGTTCTTCGAACGCACAGAGTGGCCCTGAGAATGCGTCTGTCAATGACGCTAATCCAGTAACCGCTATGGGAATAACTGCTCCAATGCCTTCGACAGGCATGGTCACAGTTACATCTCCTGTGCTTAATCCTTTACCAACAATGGCCACCACGGTGACCACACAGCCTAATGAAATGGCTTCTATGCCACAAACAATGGGAACGTCTAACCCATATATGACCAGTGGTCATATCCCATTTAGCATGCCTATAGTTGGTCGAAATCTCCTTTATAGTATGCCAACTGGCATGATGGTAGGCTTGCAAACCAATTCATCAATGTGTGCAGATAACATAATGAATGGTGGTTTCTCCCCTATGCATGCCTCTCAAGAGGGCATTTATGGTCGAAATGCCCAGCCCACATTAACTATAGCGTCTGTGTTGGCATTAAGACAACAAATAGATGATGCCAATCATGATATGGTTAACATGTTAACCCAACAAATTGGTACAGTATTCAACCCTTTGATACGTGATACCAATAACAGTTACCAAGCATTGGCAACTCAAATGGGTCGAATTGCAGATTTCTTTGGCACTCCAAGAATGCAGAATCAGCCAATACCCCAAGTACAACCTTTGAGGCCTGTAGAAATCCCCTTAGAAAGGCCTAACATTGAATTGCCTAGAAATCAGGCACAAGCACAAGTTGTCGAACAACCCTTGCAGGGGATGGTTGAAAACGAGCCTGATATAGTGTTAGTAAATAGAAATCAAAATGCTGATGAAGTAGTCAGGCAAGTGCAACAAAACAATTTTGGAGCGCAGAACAATATAGCTAATCTTGTCGAAACAATTTTAGCCCAGAATGGCCTTAACATAGGAATGCAAGGCCAAATTTCGTGTCGCCATTATCAGAATATATTTTGCAAAGTGAATTGCCAAGGGGTTGGAAAGTCCCTAAATTCACTAAATTTGGTGGAGAAACTAGTGAATCCACCGTCGAACACATTGCTCGTTATTTAACTGAGGCTGGGGATTTAGCCCAAAATGAGAATTTAAGAATGAAATTCTTCCCTAATTCTCTAACAAAAAATGCTTTTACTTGGTTTACTACACTACCTCCTCACTCTATGTTTAATTGGAACCAGTTAGAAAAAGCTTTTCACGAGCAATTCTATATAGGACACTCCAAAATTAGTCTCAAAGAATTGGCTAGTGTTCGACGTAAAACGGCAAAGATTGTTGATGACTATCTCAACAGATTTAGACTTCTCAAAGCAAGGTGCTTTACCCAAGTGCCTGAACATGAGTTAGTCGAAATGGCTGCTGGTGGTTTAGATTATTCTATTAGGAAAAAACTAGACACTCAACATTTAAGAGATATGGCCCAATTGGCCGATAGAGTAAGGCAAGTCGAAAGGCTAAAAGCTGAGAAATCTAGAACTAGTAGGTTTCATAACAATAAAAAAGACAAAATTGCCTATGTCGAAATTCAAAATGAGGAACAAGAGTATGACATCTCTTACGAGGAAGTCGAAGAGGAGGTCAATGTTGCCGAATTAAAGCCAGGACCTCCATATACTTGTAAATTGCTAAAACCTTCAAATGGTAAAAATCCTGTCGAACCTAAAAACGACAAATTCGTTGCAAAAACTTATACATTTGATGTTTCTAAATGTGACGAAATATTTGACTTGTTAGTTAAGGACGGTCAAATTCTGGTTCTTAAAGGGCAAAAACACCACCATTAGAACAAAGACAGAAAAGAGGTTTTTGCAAATACCATAATTTTTTGGGTCATAATACCTCTCATTGTGTTCTTTTCAGGGATTTGGTGCAGAAAGCGCTAAATGAAGGAAGGCTCAAATTTGGTGAAAAACCAAAAGCGCCAATGAAGATTGATGCTGATCCCTTGCCTGAAGTCGAGGCATTATACACTGAAATTAGCATCAATATGGTCGAAGCTTCTGGAATTGGGCCTAGTAAGGCTCACATTAAGAGAACTTCACCAATTTCAGAGATGGATGTCGAAATGGCTGCAGAAGGCCAAGGAAACGACAAGGCCAAACCCGTCTACCCAAAAGCTGAAGAGGATTTGGTGCATGGATTTCCTCAATCCCTGCAAGATAAGTAATTCAGAGGTGATGCTGTGCCCAAGGTGCAGTGCTGTTTTCGATAAGAAAGCTGCTAAAGAACTTGAAGAGTTCAAGCCTCAAATGAAGCGCAAGGGTAAGTGGGTGGATAAAAGGCCCAAGTTTGATTTTGCTGACAAGAGAATTCCCTATGGAGGAAAAGGAAAGTTAAGCACTTACGTGCCTCCTTCTTGTACTCCTGTCGAAAAGTGGGTACATTCTGGTGGGAAAGGTAAAGGCCTGTACCACACTGGGGGCAACGTGATTCATCGAATTAGGCCAAATATGATGGCCAAAGGAAACACAAGTGGTGCTAACCAGAATGAGGCAACTGGAAATAAGAAGTATGTCTACAACAACAACTACAAGGGAAAGAATCCTATGACAAGGACTCAATGGCGAAGATTTCAACGCCAAAAGAAAGTTGATGCTGTTGCTACAGGCAAAGTAGCAATTCCCAAGAACGAGAAAGGTAAGGAAATAGTTTTACCTTCAACTGAAGTGGTTAGGAAACCAGCCACTGAAAGAATCTTCCCTTCTTTAGCTGAGATAAAGAAAGGCTTCAAAGAAGAAGATCTCAAGTTGGAAGAGGAATTGAACTCTTCTTTTGCTGATTCTGAGCATGACTTCGACGTGCTATGTGGTGTCGTTTCAATTTTACCAATTGAATATGATGTGGTGTCTGAAGTCAATGAGGTCGAAGAAGAATTCGACGAAGGTATGGCTTACAAGCCAATATGCTATTATGTGCTGAAGAATGGTTGCGTTGAAGAGCAACAAGCTGTGTTTGAAAGGCCGGATTGTGGCATGATGAATCATCTCAAGCCACTATTTATACAAGCCAAAGTCAATAATGTTGGGATCAACAAGGTCCTTGTCGATGGTGGAGCCGCTGTGAATTTAATGTCTCAACACTTGCTAAGTAAAATTGGCAAGTATGATACTGATTTAAGGCCACATAACGTGGTTCTTACCAATTATGAAGGCAAATCTGGCTACTCACTAGGGGCCATTCAGGTCGAATTGGCTGTTGGAAGCATAAAGAGGCCAACTCTGTTTCTGGTAATACCTTCTAAAGCAAATTACAACTTATTGCTTGGAAGAGAGTGGATTCATGCAGTGGGGGCAATCCCTTCGACTGTACATCAGAGGTTGGTAATTTGGAGAGAAGATGGATTGGTCGAAAATATTGAAGGAGATCAAAGTTACTTCAAGGCTGAAGTAAATACAATAACCAAGCAGACCTTCGATAAACAACTAGTGAACATTGCTCCATGTTCCTCCTCTAATGCTGGATTCATTGAGCAGGATAATGTTATTTCCTCTGTCAACCTCCACCCAAACTATGGTTTCATTTGGGAGAGGCAATACATTGATGATGGAAGTGCAACAAGAGGCTTTGACAAGCCTTCTGGTTGGGATGATTGATGATGATAAAACCCAGTACATGGGAAAGAATTACGGCCTATGTGGCCGAAAATAAAGAAAAAGCAATTCTCGAAGCTGAGTTACATCACATGGTTGCTTTAACCACAAATGATAGTAACAAAGAAATTATGGTCGAATCACCTAGACTAGACGGTGTCTATGATGATGAACCATTAGGATTTGAGAAAGATCCAATGGGTTCGACCAAGAAGATACAAGCACAAGATCCCTTAGAAGAAATAGATTTGGGAGATGGAAGTGTAAGAAGACCAACATATATCAGTGCAAAAGTCAATAAAGACTTCAAGGTGCAGATAGTCGAATTGCTGAAAGAGTACAAAGACTGTTTTGCTTGGGACTACAATGAAATGCCAGGTTTAAAAAGAGAAGTGGTTGAGTTGAAGCTGCCTATTCGACCAGATAAGAAGCCTGTGAAGCAAACCCCAAGGAGATTTGCACCAGAAATCATGTCGAAGATCAAAACAGAGATCGAAAGGTTACTAAAGAGCAAGTTCATCAGAACTGCCAGGTATGTTGATTGGCTTGCTAATATAGTTCCTGTAATTAAGAAAAATGGTACACTTAGAGTTTGCATAGATTTTAGGGATCTAAATAATGCTACTCCCAAAGATCAATATCCAATTCCAGTGGCAGAAATGTTAGTTGATTCCGCAGCAGGTTACCAATATTTGAGTATGCTTGATGGGTATTCAGGCTACAACCAAATCTTTATTGCCGAGGAAGATGTTTCAAAGACTGCATTTCGATGCCCGGGGGCGTTAGGTGTTTATGAATGGGTAGTGATGCCATTTGGTTTAAAAAATGCTGGTGCTACGTACCAAAGAGCTATGAATACTATGTTCCATGATTTTATAGAAAATTTTATGCAAGTATACATAGATGACATAGTAGTTAAATCAGCATCAGAAAGTGGTCATCTAGACCACCTTCGACAATCATTTGAAAGGATGAGAAAATATGGATTGAAAATGAATCCACTAAAATGTGCCTTTTGTGTAAGTGCAGGTGATTTCTTAGGCTTTGTCGTGCACAAAAAAGGCACTGAGATAAATCAAAATAAGACGAAGGCTATCATGGAAACACAACCTCCTTCGACAAAGAAAGAATTGCAGTCTTTACTAGGAAAGATCAATTTCCTGAGAAGATTTATATCAAATCTAAGTGGCAAGACTCAAGTATTTTCGCCATTACTTCGACTGAAGAAGGAAGATGTTTTCAAGTGGGAGCCATGCCACCAACAAGCTTTCGACGAAATCAAAGCCTACCTGATGAAGCCACCAATTTTATTGTCTCCAATTAGAAATAGAACAATGAAATTGTATATAGCTGCATCAGAAATGTCAATAGGTAGTATGTTAGCACAAGAGGATGAAAATGGAGTCGAAAGAACCATATATTACCTCAGTAGGGTTTTGAATGATGCTGAAACCAGATATCATCCTATTGAAAAACTGTGTTTGTGTTTGTATTTCTCATGTACAAAGTTAAAGCAATATATAAAGCCTGTTGATGTTTATGTTTATTCTCATTTTGATATAATTAAACATATGTTATCGAAACCAATTTTGCATAGCAGAATAGGTAAAGGGCATTAGCTTTATCCGAATATTCATTGACATTTCAATCACTAAAGGCTATTAAAGGCCAGGTAGTGGCAGATTTTATTGCAGACCATGCAGTGGTCGAATTAGCAATTGATTGTGTTCACCTTCGACCTTGGAGGCTATATTTCGATGGCTCAAGCCACAAACATGGTACAGGTGTAGGAATGTTAATCATTTCACCAACAGAAATACCAACCAAATACAAGTATAAAATCGAAGAAAGTTGCTCCAACAATGAGGCGGAATACGAAGCCTTAATAGCAGGACTCGAAATTCTGTTAAACTTGGGGGCAAAGCAGGTCGAAATAAGAGGTGATTCTGAATTAGTAATCAAGCAATTAACGAAAGAATACAAGTGCATTAGGGAAAATTTGATTACTTACTTTATTGCTGCCAATGCATTATTGAAACGTTTTGATCACGTTAAAATCGAGCATGTGCCTCGTATTGCAAATCAAGAGGCGAATGATTTGGCACAGCTAGCTTCAGGTTATAAAGTTTCGAAAGAAAACTTAACGGAGCTAATCGAAATTAAAAACAAACTAATTTCGACGAACATGTCACTAGAAACTTTGTCAAGGCAAAAACTTGAGGGGGCAGAGGCCGATTCTTTAGCCTTAAGTCCTAAGCCAAATGAAATTTTTAATGGAAATGAAACTTTTGAAGTTTTTGACAAAGGGTATTGTGACAACGTGTTCGAAGTTTTTGCCATCAACAATTTGTCAAATGATGATTGGCGAAGACAAATTGTTAATTACTTGGAGAATCCCACAGGGATGACTGATAGAAAGATCAAGTATAGAGCCTTAAGTTATGTGATTATGGGAAATGAGTTGTTTAAGAAAACCCCTGAGGGAGTTTTACTCAAATGTCTTAGCGAAAATGAGGCGTACTTGGCAATATCCAATGTTCACAGTGGAACTTGTGGGGCTCACCAAGTAGGCCATAAGATGAAATGGCTTCTTTTTCGACAAGGTGTTTATTGGCCAACCATGTTAAAAGATTGCATAGAGTTTGCCAAAGAATGCCAAGAATGTCAAAAGCATGCAGGGATACAACATGTGCCTGCAAATGAATTGCATTCTATCGTGAAACCTTGGCCATTTAGAGGATGGGCTTTGGATATAATTGGCGAAATTAAGCCAAACTCGTCGAAAGGCCATCGTTTCATATTAGTAGGGATAGATTATTTCACTAAGTGGGTGGAAGCTATTCCTTTAAATAATGTTAATCAAGAGGCAGTAATTAGTTTTATTCAAGACCATATATTGTATAGATTCGGTGTGCCTGAAACTATCACCACAGACCAAGGTTCGGTTTTTATTGGTCAGAAAATGGTCGAATTCGCTGCTGAAAATGGTTATAAATTGTTGAGTTCGACGCCATACTACGCTCAAGCAAATGGTCAAGTTGAAGCAGCCAATAAAATTATCATTAGTTTGATTAAAAAACATGTTGGGCAAAAACCCAAGAATTGGCATAAGACACTTAACCAAATTTTATGGGCGTGTCGAACATCTCCCAAAGAGTCAATTAATAATACTCCTTTTAAACTTGTTTTTGGGCATGATGCAGTATTACCAGCAGAAATTTGTTTTCAATCAATTAGGATTCAAAGACAATTTGAAATCCCATATGATCATTATTGGAGTATGATGCTAGATGAATTAGTTGATTTAGATGAGGACAGGTTAAATGCATTAGATGTGCTCACAAGACAAAAGGAAAGAGTAGCTAAGGTGTACAATAAGAAAGTCAAATTGAAGACTTTCGACGTGGGAGACTTAGTTTGGAAAGTCATTTTACCTATGGATCGAAAAGATAGAGTCCTAGGTAAATGGTCCCCAAGTTGGGAAGGACCATTTAAAATTTTACAAGTTTATTCAAACGGCGCATATGAAGTTAAAGAGATTGGCGCTGATGAGAGAATTATGCGTGTAAATGGCAAGTATTTGAAAAAATATAAGCCAATGCTGCAAGAAGTTAAAATAACGCTGGAATAAATATAAAGAAAGCGTAAAGACATGGCATTCAAAGAATAGAAGTTGCCAAAACGTTGTCGAATTCATAGAATAAGAATTGCACAAGAATAAAATGGAAGAAATTCCATTATAATGTTGCCAGATTAGAGACGACATTGCTTGAGAAATGGCCTTTGCAAAATAAAAATAATTGTCAAAATAGCCAAAGTGTTACAACAGGAAAATGAAGCTATGTTATTACAAAATGACTTTCGACTTCAAGTCATTGAATAAGGCCACGTGGCATACCATTAAAAGAGTAACGTCAACAACACTTAACAGTGGTGACATTAGGTATACAGCTATTCTACTCAAATGCAAAGTCTATTTCGACGGTGAAATTCAAAAATGTTCTTTCTCTTCTGCCACCTCAAGCTCAGTTGAAAAAGACATTTTTGAGGGGGCAATTTGTTAGCCTGTAATTTCGACAGACTTCATTGAAAATGGTCAACAAGGCTTGACTTATATTTCGACAAAGACCAAAGTATTTCGACAGAGAAAATGGTCATGTGCAGGGTAAATTCGACAAGCTTCCGGGGAAGCAAAAGCAAGAAAGAGGAAAATGGACACAAGCTTTCGACAGACAGAAAACAGAGCAGTTATGCGCTGAAGAACTAGCAGTTGGTCGAAAAGAGGAGCGGTTGCTATCATTTTTATAACTGTTTTAGGGCAGTTTCTGCTTAGTATAAATAGTAGTTTCTGAGAAGAAACAAAGGTCACAAAATTTCATATTGCAATTCTCACGCTCTAACTTCCGCATTCAAGAGAAAAACGAGTCAGAGAACAATGTATGATCTTGTGTATCATTCTCTTTCATTTTAATGCAATTTACTTCTGTTTTCTCTTTACCTTTATGTGTTTTACAATTCAAGTCCTTCTTCCCTGAAATATCTTGATTGCTTCGCGCGTAAGGAATCAATTATTTCTTCTTCTTTTCTGTTTAAAACGCAAAACACTGAAGAACATCACATCAAACTAAAAACTCTAAACACAAATGGTCTTAGGATTCACTGGTTGATCCTGCAAGTTAACCAAATTGGAGACCAGCGGTGTTTACCAAAATCCACGGTAAACACTCACCCAGAAACCCTAGATTCTCTCTTTGTTCTATGGGTTTTCTTTCTCTCCCTTCTCTCTTCTTTCGCTCAAAAACACTAAATGTGCCTCTTTGAATTTGATGTTTTGTAGGTTACAAATGAGAAATGCAGTGACATGAAAACTGCATAACATGTAATGTCTTGTTCCATCTTCGTTTTGTTTCTCTCTCTGTGTTTCACTCAAACCTGATTGTGTTTTGCGAGGTGAAATACTAAACCCAGAAGATGAATGAAATGCAAAATGTAAGCACACAAAAACAAAGCCAGTAGAGTTAATTTTTGTACAATAGGTGTATGTATACATGAATGTAAAACCCTATGTGGTTGTTAGGGTTGTTTTACAAACCAAATTGACAGTAAAGTGGACTTTCTATTCTAACGGCTCTTTTATTCTAGGCGTTGATTAGCCTAGGGTGTGGATTACAATCCAATAAATAAGAGATCAAATTTGTTGTGAATGTGTTAGTATAGGACTTCTATTTCAAACATGTTATCATTTAATTTTGAATAACAAATGTTACTTATTTATACTACTACAAAAATGTTATCATGCTTATTTAGCAATGGGTCATTTGACAGGCATTGGTTCGTAGGTGGCGTCTACTCTTTCATCTAAATACTCAAGTTTGATTTATTTTCTCCCAGGCCTCAAGTGTCTTGAGCTCACTTTATCTAGCTTTTACACGCAAAACTTACTATTTGCACCCAAAGTTCCTAATCCACTTCTCGCTATCTAGTATAAGAAATTCAACTTTTACCCACAGACAAAAATTATCTCTAAATGCAAATGTATGTAGGAAAATATCGACTTCACATTTACCATTGTTACCCCTTCCGTGCATTATGCACGGCCTATATCAACACATTGGGTAAATAATTTGCTTAACGCCCAATACCTTTACCCAAAGTTTTTGATCGTCACTATACATTTTTTTGGTTACAAACTGTCACTATATCTTTTACCCTATTACCACGAACTTTTTGCTATATTTGAAAAAACATGTCACTAAGCACGTTTGTGGGGTGCGCCATTTTTTAGAGTGCTCTCTCTCTCTCTCTCTCTCTCTCTCTCTCTCTCCGATTCCTTTATCTCCATAAATCCCTAATTTGTTGCACGTTCAATGACCTATCTAAACCATTGAGCGTCATTGTTAGCCTGTAATTTCGACAGGCTAAATTAAATGTAGTTAACAGGGTTTGACTTTGTTTTTTCTCAGAAAAATGTGTTGGTTTCAACACAGAAGAGTTGTATCAGAAGGTAAATTCGACAAAGCCTTAGACTTGACAAGAATTGAAGGGTGATATTTCGACGAGAAGAAGGCTGGGATTCAATAGCAGGTCAAAATCAAGTGTTCGCCGTCGAAGTTCTGGCAGTTACCATAGTCGAAGGCTGAAGCAGTTTTCTTTTTGGAATTCTCTGTACAGTTAGTTAGTTTTAGCGTTTTCCCTCCTTGTATAAATAGTAGTTTCTCATAGGAAAAACGGGCCACAAACTCATTACAGAATTCTCACGCTCTAACTTCCAAGAAAACGAGCCAAGAGAAGAATGTATGATCTGTGCACCAACCCTCTTTACAATTAATGCAATTTTAATTTGTTTTCTTATTTGCTTTTCTGCAATTTTTTCTTTGTTTTATTCTCCCTCATTAAGGAAACTCGAGGGTTTCGCGCGAGATCGACGGTTATCTTCTTCTTTTTACTTTTGAACTGCAAGAACACGTACAATTCTGGGAAAAACTTTAAAGGTATACAAGTTGATCCTGCAAACAGAAGCAATTTCAAACTAGTGGTGTTTACCAAAATCCAAGGTAAACAAATTGGCACGCCCAGTGGGACATTTGTGCTAATTTTAAAGTTTTTCGTTGAATTCTTAAACTTTGTGTTTGTCTGTGCATGTAAACATCTTCCAGAGATGGCACGCTCTAATACAAGTAATGCTTCTGCATCAAATGCACAAAGTACACAAGAAAAAGCGTCAGTTAGTGACGTTAACGCTGCAAATGTCGCAGGCATAACCGTTGCTATGCCTTCTTCGACAACAATGGGAGTAACCGCTATAACTTCTTTCATAATTACTTCTGTGTCAATGATGACCACTGCAGCATTAACAAATGTTAATACAATGGCTTCTGTGCCACCAATAGTAGGACCAACGAGTCCTTTGATGGCAAATCCAATGATTGGAAGTTTGCCATTTACTATGAGTGGAAGGGCTTTACCGTATGGCATGCCAACAGCATTGATGGCAGGCCTTAAGACAAATTCGTCAACATTTGCAGATAATGCAATTACAGGGTATTCTCCTACTCATAGTTCAACAGAGGGCATCTGTTGTACTCTAATTTTGTCCGACTAATCTAAAATTCATTAGAAAAAGTCAAAAAATACTGCTTATTTTGCATTTCGAGGTTTTAGCAGTCTACGTGTGTCATTCGGTACTAGTTAGCGGTTTCGAGGTATTAGTAGAATTTATTTTGAGAAAAGAAAAATTAAAAAATCTGTTTTAACATTAAATAATTTTTTTACAAAATTAATATATATATATATATATATATATATATATAAAAGAAAACAAAAAGTAAAAAAAATTACAATAAGAGCATCTTCCTTTCTTAGCTTAGAGTTGTTCCCTCTTTTATCATTTTTCCTCCTTTTTACACTAAAAAAATGCATTGTTTTAGCCCAACACCACTGCACACACTGCGTGCTCCTAATGCATCAGCCTGCAAACAGAAAACAGAAAATAAGTAGAGGTCAGTTGAAAAATCAGGACAAGCAGTATCATAGAAGAAGAAACGTGAGAGGGACATATGAGGAGCCATTAGCTGGCTTTAACAAAAGGACAAACAAAAGGCCTCTATATGAGAAGCCATGGGCAGAACGTAAAGGGGGGGAGACAGAGGTAAAAAATGTGAGAGAGGAGGATGGCATTTTCCCAATCCAAAAAACCAAAAACATTGTTTTTTTTTATTACTGTAACCCTCTCCACCATCTCAAGCTTTCAGCTTTCTTCTCTAAAAAACCAACAGAGCAATAATATAGAAACACCACATGGTGATATGTGAGAAAAAAGGGAGACTCACCATTCACCAATTGGATGCAAGAACAGCCACCGTTTCTGCCACCATGTCCGCCGGAGCACCACAACCCTCTCTCTCTTCGCGCCCAAACACCACCACAACAACCATCGAACCACCCCAGCAACCACTCTTCAAAACTCACCTCGCACCACCGAGAGCCGTCGCCGTTGCCGTACACAGCCCCATCAAGCCGCTCCTCACAGCTCGCCATCTCTGTTTGTATATTGTTGACCCCTCCATTTCTTTTTGTTTTGCGGCTACTGTTTTAGGGATTTCTAATCCCATTTCATTGTTGCCTCTTGTTTCTTTATTTTTGTGTTTTGTATTATTTCTATTATTATATTTGCTTATTCTTGCTTCAGTTTTCGATTTTTTCTTATTCTTTTTCTTTGACATATATTATTGTTTGCTTCAAGTTCTCTAATTTTGCATTGTACATATATGCACGTGGGTTTTTACCTTTTACAATTTATCTCTGTTCATTTATTTTACTCCTCTTGAATTGTCATTTTATTTTAAATTTTAATTAACAATAGTCGCATGAACTGAATATCGACCATTAGTATTTTAGTTGCTTTAATCTGTCCTCTTTTGATTTATAATAACTTGCAGTTCGAAAATTTTAGCCAAAATCATGTTTTTGTTTTCTTCTAACTCATATTCAAACACAAAACTTAGATATTTCTTTTCCTCGCATAAAACAATAAGTATCTGAATTGAAACAATAGAGGATTAAGTCGACTGTACAGTCGGGTTAGTCTACTTTTTAGGGCCACAAATGAACCGTCACGGATCAGGCCCTGAAATACCTATTTGAAACAAACAATTTCAAAAATAAAAAATACAAACACACCTCTTTCTCTCAAACAAAGAATACAAATTTTTCAAAATAGGGGATTAAGTCGATTGTACGATCGAGTTAGTCAGCGTTCTAGGACGAATGAACCGTTACAGATCAAAAGTCCCAGGACCCCTAAATAAAAAACACGAACCAACCAAACCTTTTTTTACCAAGAACTACGTGTGATTTGATTCTCTACCAGGAGATACGTAGGAGCAAAGGGCGGCCGACCTCTGTCAATTGCACTAATAAAAAACCTTTTTTAGTCTTTTTGTAAATAATCCTTTTTTAAAATTCAAAAACATCAACTCTTTTTCTTTCAATTTCTTTTAGTCCAAAATAAAAAGGGTAAATTAGATATTTTCAAAATTAACTTTCTCTTCTACAACTAATTAGCAGGTAACCTTCCTTAGGAAGGATGCCGTGGGGTGCTAATACTTTCCCCATGCATAACCGACTCCCAAACCTGGTCTCAAGGACCCTTATCCAACCAAAGGGATTTTCCAATATTTGCCCTTAAACTAAACTTTGGTGGCGGTTTCATTTTTGAACCTTCGAGAAGTACTCACCCGGATTTTTCGGTCGCTACAGCATCCATAGTCGAAATGCCCAAACTAATCTGACTACAACATCTTTGTTGGCATTAAGACAACAAATGGATGATAGCAATCACGATATAGTCAATATGTTGACACAACAAATTGGTACTATGTTTAATCCTTTGATGCAAAACACTAATAATAGTTACCAAATGTTGGCAACACAAATGGGAAGAATTGCTGATTTCTTTGGTACTCCACTAGTACATAACCAGCAAATCCCCCAAATCCAAAATGCTAGGCCTGTAGAGATACCTGTAGAAAGGCCTAAGAATACAATTCCTATGAATCAAGGAAACCAAGGACAACAACAAATTGTCGAAGAGCCTATGAAGATAGAGGCAATCCCTGAAGTTGTGTTGGTGAATAGAAACCAAAATGCAGACGAAGTGGTCAGACTAGTGCAACAAAACAATTTTGGAGCACAAAACAATCTGGCTAATATGGTCGAAACTATTTTAGCCCAGAATGGCCTTAACTTAGGTTTACATAGGCCTAATTTTGTGTCGCCCTTGTCAGAATACACCTTACAAACAGAGCTACCTAGGGGATGGAAAATTCCCAAGTTCACAAAGTTCGCTGGAGAAACCAGTGAATCTACCGTCGAACACGTGGCTCGTTATTTTACTGAGGCTGGCGATCTAGCACATAATGAGAATTTAAGGATGAAGTACTTTCCAAATTCTCTAACTAAGAATGCCTTCACATGGTTCACTACACTGCCTCCCAATTCAATTTTTAATTGGAGTCAATTGGAAGAGGCCTTCCATGAGCAGTTCTATATGGGTCAATGTAAGATTAGTCTTAAAGAACTGGCTAGCGTTCGACGCAAGGGGGCAGAATCTATTGACGATTATCTCAATAGATTTAGATTACTCAAAGCAAGGTGCTTTACCCAAGTGCCTGAGCACGAGTTAGTCGAAATGGCTGCTGGTGGTCTAGATTATACTATAAGAAAGAAACTAGACACACTACATTTAAAAGATATGACACAATTGGCTAATAGAGTTCGACAAGTCGAAAGACTCAAAGCCGAAAAAGCCAGAAGAGGTAGATTCCAAAGTAAGAAAGAAAAGGTTGCTTATGTCGAAGTTAATGATAGTGACCAAGAATACGACATATCTTATGAAGATGTCGAAGAAGAGGTTAACATTGCAGAACTAAAACCAAGACCTCCTTATACTTGCAAATTGTTAAATCCTTCTAATGGGAAAAATCCTGTGGAACCTAAGAATGATAAATTTGTCGCAAAAACTTACACTTATGATGTATCTAAATGTGACGAAATATTTGATCTGCTTGTGGCTGATGGTCAAATCTTAGTGCCTAAGGGCCTAAAGATTCCATCATTAGAACAACGACAGAAAAGAGGCTTTTGTAAGTTTCATGGTTTCTTAGGTCATAACACTTCCCGTTGTGTCATTTTCAGGGATTTGGTTCAAAATGGTATCAACGAAGGAAGGTTGAAATTCGGTGACAAATCTAAGCCACCAATGAAGATTGATGCTGATCCCTTGCCAACATCTGAAGCATTGCTGGTTGAAGTCGATCTCAATGTGGTTGAGGTCAGAGAGGTTGCTGCTGAAAATGCTAAGGTAGAGAAAGTTGTCGACAAGGTTGATGTCGAAATGGTCACTGAGGACCAATATGGTGAAAAAATGAAGATAGTGTATCCAAGGGCTGAAGAAGAATTGATTGATTTTCTCAATCGCTGCAAAATCAACAATACTGAAGTTATGTTTTGTCCTAGGTGCAGTGCTGTCTTCGACAAAGAGGCTGCCAAGAATCTTGAGGGATTTAAGCCTCAACTGAAACGTAAAGGAAAGTGGGTCGACAAAAGCCCAAAGTTCAGTTACAACAACAGAGGAATTCAATACAAAGTCACTTCGACAAGAAATCCTCAAAAGGAACAAATTAAAACTTATGTTCCTCCAGCAAAATCACCTGTCGAGAAATGGGTGCATTCGGGTGGAAAGAGTACTGGATATTACCCAGTATATTATGCTGGAAAGAATGTTGGAAATCAACAAAAACCAGCAAAATTGGTCAGGGGAAACACTAGTGCTACTAACCAAAATAAGGCAACTGAATCTAACAAGTATGCCTATAACAATAATTACAAAGGGAAGAACCCTATGACGAGAACTCAATGGCGTAGATATCAATGCCAGAAAAAGGTTGCTGCTGTAGGCAAGGTGGAAAATTCCAACAAAGAAAAAGGTAAACAAATACCATCAAAATCTCTTGAAATGGCTAGAAAGCCAGCTACTGAGAGAATATTTCCACCACTTTCAGTGATCAAAGAGGGTCTCAACTTAGACGAAGAAGTGAGCTCAGATTTCGCTGATTCTGGGTCAGAATTCGACATCTTGTGCGGTGTAGTCTCAATCCTCCCAGTTGAGTATGACGTGGTTTCCGAAGTAAACGACGTCGAAGAGGATTTTGACGAAGAAACCACTTACAAACCCATCTGTTACTACGTCCTCAAGAATGGTTGTGTGGAAGAGCAACATGCTGTCTTTGAGAGACCTGATTGTGGGATGAGGAATCATCTCAAACCTTTGTATATCCAAGCAAAGGTGAACAATGTTGGGGTAAGCAAGATCTTGGTTGATGGTGGCGCTGCTGTGAACCTGATGCCACAACATATGCTGAAGAAGATTGGGAAGTGTGAAACAGATCTGAAAACACACAACGTAATCCTTACCAACTATGAAGATAAAAGTGGCCACTCTCTTGGAGCCATTGAAGTTGACTTTTCTGTTGGAAGCATTAGAAGGCCAACTATGTTTATGGTGATTTCAACCAAGGCAAATTACAACATGCTGTTGGGAAGGGAATGGATCCATGCTGTGGGGGCAATCCCTTCGACAGTTCACTAGAGGCTCATTATTTGGAGAGAAGATGGCCTAGTTGAAAATATTGAGGGTGATCAAAGCTATTTCAAGGCTGAGGTGAATACTATCACCAAGAAAACCTTCGACAAGAAACTGGCGAGCATTGCGCCATGCATATCCTCTGAACATGGTTATGAAAGCCAAGATAATGTAAGGACCTCAGTGATTCTTGATCCCAACTATGGATTCATTTGGGATAGAGAGGTCATTGACGAAGACAACTGCCCCCAAGAAGATTCGCACCAGAAATCTTGGTAAAGATCAAGGCAGAAATAGAAAGGTTACTGAAGAGCAAGTTCATCAGAACTGCCAGGTATGTCGAATGGCTTGCTAACATAGTGCCTGTAATTAAGAAAAATGGTACACTTAGGGTGTGTATAGATTTTAGAGATTTAAATAATGCTACACCTAAAGATGAGTATGCCATGCCAGTGGCAGCAATGCTAGTAGATTCAGCTGCAGGTTATGAATACCTAAGCATTCTTGATGGTTATTCTGGATATAACCAAATATATATTGCTGAAGAGGATACGTCGAAAACAGCATTTCGGTGCCCAGGGGCATTGGGGGTCTATGAATGGGTTGTAATGCCATTTGGCCTTAAAATTGCTGGGGCAACGTATCAAAGGGCAATGAATTCTATGTTTCATGATTTTGTTGAAAAATTTATGCAAGTATACATAGATGACATTGTTATTAAATCTGCCTCAGGAAATGGTCATATAGACCATCTTCGACAATCATTCGAAAGAATGAGAAAATATGGATTGAAAATGAATCCACTTAAATGTGCCTTCTGTGTTCGTGCAGGTGACTTTTTAGGTTTCGTTGTACACAAAAAAGGCATTGAAATCAATCAAAACAAGACGAAAGCAATCTTGGAAACGAAAGCTCCTTCGACCAAAAAAGAATTGCAGTCATTACTAGGAAAAATCAATTTCCTTAGAAGATTTATCTCAAATCTAAGTGGTAAAACCCAAGTATTTTCGCCATTACTTCGACTGAAGAAGGAAGATGTGTTCAAGTGGGATGCAGAACACCAACAAGCTTTCCATGAGATTAAAGCATACTTGATGAAGCCACCAATTTTGTTACCACCAATTAGGAATAAAGTAATGAAATTGTATATAGCAGCTTCAGAATTTTCTATAGGTAGCATGTTAGCTCAGGAAGATGAAAATGGTGTCGAAAGGGCCATTTATTACCTTAGTAGGATTCTAAATGATGCAGAAACTAGGTATCATCCTATAGAAAAATTGTGCTTATGCTTGTATTTCTCTTGTACAAAATTGAAGCAATACATAAAGCCTGTTGATGTGTATGTTTGTTCGCATTATGATATTCTTAAACATATGCTGTCGAAACCAATTTTGCATAGTAGAATAGGTAAATGGGCTTTGGCTCTTTCTGAATTGTCTTTGACTTATCAACCATTAAAAGCAATGAAAGGTCAAATAGTGGCTGACTTCATAGTTGACCATTCAGTGGCCGAAAATACAATAAATTTGGTGGAGACCCAACCTTGGAAGTTATATTTCGACGGTTCAAGCCACAAAAATGGTGTTGGAATTGGTGTATTGATAATCTCACCAACAAAGATACCAACAAAGTATAAGTTTAAAATCGAAGGGACATGCTCCAATAATGAGGCAGAGTATGAAGCCTTAATAGCAGGACTTGAGATCTTGTTAGAATTGGGAGCAAAACATGTCGAAATCAAAGGAGATTCAGAACTAATTGTGAAATAGTTAACAAAAGAATACAAATGTATCAAAGAGAACTTAATAATGTATTTTGCCATTGCTAATATGTTGTTAAAGAGATTTGACACTGTTCACATAAAACACGTGCCACGTATGGAAAATCAAGAGGCAAACGATTTGGCACAAATAGCATCAGGATACAAAGTTTCAAAAGAAAAGCTATTAGAGCTAATAGAAATCAAACACAAACAGATTTCGACATGCTCATCCAATGCCTAATTGTCAACGTCAAAACTTGAGGGGGCAGAGATGTTAAATCTGGTGGAAAATTTTAAAACTTTTGAAAATTTTGAGGTTGAAATTTTTGCCATTGACAATATGTCGAATGATAATTGGCGAAGGCAAATTGTCGAATACTTGGAAAATCCAACAGGAGTGACTGATAGGAAAACCAAGTATAGAGCTTTAAGCTATGTTATTATTGGGAATGAATTATTTAAAAAGACTCCTGAAGGAGTATTATTGAAATGTCTTAATGAAAGTGAGGCATATTTAGCAATTTCCAATACTCATAGTGGAGCTTGTGGATCTCATCAAGCAGGTCACAAAATGAAATGGCTTTTATTTCGACAAGGAGTATATTGGCCAACTACGCTGAAAGATTGCATAGATTTCGCCAAAGTTGTCAAGAATGCCAAAAACACGCAGGAATACAACATGTGCCTGCAAATGAATTGCATTCAATAGTAAAACCATGGCCTTTTAGGGGTTGGGCTTTAAACTTAATTGGTGAAATCAAACCAACTTCGTCAAAGGGTCACCGTTTTATTTTAGTAGGAATAGATTATTTCACCAAGTGGGTAGAAGCTATTCCTTTAATTAATGTTAATCAAGAGGTAGTAATCAATTTTTTTCAAAACCATATTTTATATAGGTGTGGAATTCCAGAAACCATTACTATAGACCAAGGTACAGTTTTTATTGGTCAAAAAATGGTGGATTTTGCCTCTGAAACTGGTTTCAAGTTACTGACTTCGACACCATATTATGCTCAAGCTAATGGTCAAGTGGAGGCTGCCAACAAAATTATTATCAATTTGATCAAGAAACACATTGGGCAAAAGCCTAGGAATTGGCATAAAACGCTTGATCAAGTGTTGTGGGCATGTAGAAATTCTCTCAGAGAATCAATCAACACTACTCCTTATAGACTTACATTTGGACATGACGCAATCTTACCTGTCGAAATTTGTTTACAATCAGCAATTCAAAGACTGTTTGAAATTCCGTCAGATTCCTATTGGGATATGATGTTAGATGAATTGGTTGATTTAGATGAAGAAAGACTACATGCGTTGGATGTTCTTATAAGGCAAAAAGAAAGAGTGGCTAAAGCCTACAATAAAAAGGTTAAACTGATAACATTTGCCTTAGGAGATCTAGTGTGGAAAGTTATATTACCCATGGATAAAAAAGATAGAGTCTTGGGTAAATGGTCACCAAATTGGGAAGGACCATTTCGCATTCTACAAGTGTATACTAATGGTGCCTATGAAGTCAAAGAACTTGGCGCTGATGGTCGAATTTTGCAAATAAATGGCAAGTACTTAAGGAAATATAAGCCAATGTTGCAAGAAGTTAAAATAGCGCAAGATTAAAACAGTAAGAGAGTACAAATTCAAACATGGCCTTCAAGAAATAAAAGTTGCCGGGATATTGTTGAAATTACAAGATAAATATTATAAGTCAGACAAGTCAAAGTTGAAGATTGGCTTTGAGCCTTTCTAAGGCAGATTTTAAATGTTCCAATCTTATGGCGATAAGAGCCTCTTCTTCGTCCAAACTCTGAACCATCGCTTCATGTTGACCATGTCTTTCCAAGTGCTCAAGAGCCACAGTGGCCTCTACGTGAATCGCAGGTTCTAAAGCTTTAGGAGTCGTTTTGAGAAGAGAAGCTCTCTTCACCTCTTTAGCTTTGATATTCGACTACAAGTCTTCGATTTGTTTCTGGTAGCCCAAGATGGCATTTTCGCAATCTGTCAACGCTTGAGCGTTGTTTGCTGCTTGGGTCTCCAAAGAGGCAATCTTGGTCTGGGAGGCGTTAACAGCTGCCCATTCTTCTTCTTGAAGTTTGGCTTCTCGTGCCTTTTGTGCAATACAGTTCTTCTTTTTCTGAATGTCTTGGGTGATTCGCTCTAAAAGGGGCTCAAATTCGGCAATGAAGCCAATGAGGGCGTTGCCTAAGGTTGTGGTATTGAGCTTGTGGTCACGCTCAATGGCTTGGAACAAGTCAGCTTCAAGAACTTTGGCTCGAAATTCCTTGAGGAGGTCTCCCTTCGGTGTGTCAGATACTTCGCCCAAACAAGTGGTCGAAGAACTCTGTTTGGTCGAAGATCTCCTACCACTCAGCAAGAGGTTCAAAGCCTCAGGAGGATTTTTGCTTCCTCATTTGTTAGAGCAGGCTCTGCAAAGGGTTATTGCTTGTCAGTGATTGGTGCGCGAGTTTGAGACGACGTTGCCATTGATGAACAACGAAGGATGTTGATGAAGGTCTAGTTTTTTGGGTTTAATGAGCGCAAGTGTTCTCGCGAAGAAGAGAAGAGAAGGGATTGGCAAGGTTTCAGAAAGAGTGAAATGAAGAGAAAGGATGGTTTATATAGCTGTTGAGTGTAAAGGGTTTGAAACCTTTGAGTTTTTTCTTTAAAGGGGCAGTTACTCGTAATGAGTAGTGGGGAGTTCCAATGCAAAACGTGGCCCACTAACTCTGAAACGGTGGCGTCAAAAGGCACTTTTCACTAAAACGTCTCATCAATGCTGAAACGTGATGTTAATGACGTCATTAGAGCAGTTAAGAGGAATTTCAAAAAATGTCATTTTCTTCTTCACATAAAGCTTCAGTCGAAAAGACATTTTTGGGGGCAATTTGTTAGCCTGTAATTTCGACAGGCTAAATTAAATACAGTCAACAGGGTTTGACTTTGTTTTTTCTCAGAAAAAGGTGTTGGTTTCAACACAGAAGAGTTGTATCAGAAGGTAAATTCGACAAAGCCTTAAACTTGACAAGAATTGAAGGGTGATATTTCGATGAGAAGAAGGCTGGGATTCAATAGCAGGTCAAAATCAAGTGTTCGCCGTCGAAGTTCTGGCAGTTACCATAGTCGAAGGCTGAAGCAGTTTTCTTTTTGGAATTCTCTGTACAGTTAGTTAGTTTTAACGTTTTCCCTCCTTGTATAAATAGTATTTTCTCATAGAAAAAACGAGTCACAAACTCAACAGAATTCTCACGCTCTAACTTCTAGCACATTACAGAGAAAATGAGTCAAGAGAAGAATGTATGATCTGTGCACCAACCCTCTTTACAATTAATTCAATTTTAATTTGTTTACTTCTTTGCTTTTCTGCAATTTTTTCTTTGTTTTATTCTCCTTTATTGAGGAAACTCGACGGTTTCGCGCGAGATCGACGGTTATCTTCTTTTTACTTTTAAACTGCAAGAACACGTACAATTCTGGGAAAAACTTTAACTCAAATGGTTTTAGGATTTACTAGTTGATCCTGCAAACAGAAGCAATTTCAAACTAGCGGTGTTTACCAAAATCCAAGGTAAACATTCATGCAATCACATTGGAAATTTGTGATGCCATATTCGATTCCATAAGCACATTGTTGTTGTAGTCTGTAGAAGAAGTCGAAGGAGTTGTCATTGAACGAAATATAGCAAGCTTCGTCGTATTTCACCAATGGATTTGATGCCTTCTTCAAATTCTGATGGTTTCCAGTGGTCATGGCGTCGACTCTGGATCTAATAATTGCGAAGTTGATATATTTTTGATTGAGTAAAGAAGCAAAAGTTCTTCATTTTCATTCATGAATATTTCTTTTTGTTTTGAAACTATTTTTGTTCCAGTGATTTGTTTTTGGTTTGTTTATGATATTAATCAATTTTTAACTGCTTTAGTTTGAGTTCAGTGAAAGAATCTAACAGATTCAGGTAGACTAATAGAATCACAAAAGAAAGCATTTGAGAGAAACTCTCTATTTTCATTATTGCATAAATTTTTACAGTGAAGTACTATTTATACAAGCATGAGCAAGCTGACTAGTCAATACTTAGTCAGCTGCTGAGGTGGCATTCCACTAGTGACAAGCTGTATTAACAAATGACTATATTGAACTTATCTATATTATTCAGAGAGCATTGTGCCTCTATGTTGGTGTTTTTTAAATGGTCATCTCTTTGGATATCTTGATATTCTTTCTACGATTTAAACTAATCTATTTTGTATTTCTTAATTTTGTTAAATAGCTAAGAGTAGGATCCGGATCCAGAAATTTTTGTCGGTGGAGGGCAAAAATGTAGTCTAAAATATTTTCCTCAAAAATATATTATTAGATTTTATAAATTAATAATTTTATAAAAAATACTAAAATACCTAAAATTTCTACAAATTATAAAGTTAAAAGGAAAAATTAATAGCAACTTATTCGCTATTTTATCGACCTCTTATGAATTTCTACAATTACTTGAAGAAATTTTTCATGTGGGGACAACATCTATTATTTTGTGGGATTAAAACAAAATTACTATGTATATTACTAAGTAAAATATTTTGTCAAGTGGGGGCAAGTGCCCCCAATAGCTTCAAGGGAGATTCGTCCTGATAGGATCTAATGGAAAGAATATGATGTTCTTTATGGACAATACACTTTTCAGTCTTGAACACAATGTTTTCACTGCTTATTTTTTGTCAAGATTGCAATGATTTTATCTGATTATCTTTCGCCTAGAGTTGTCAAAACGGAGCGCCAGCCCAACGGGCCAAAAAGCAAAATTGAGTCGGGCCGGCTAGCCCAATAAGCCATTGAACAGTGTTTTTTGTAGCTTAGTACAGTTCAAAAGACTGGACTAGCGGCCCAGCCCGATTTCCAGGAATTTAGATCCTCTCCTTCAACACTCTCTCAATCATTCTCTACACTCTCTATCTCTCTCTTAAAATAATTAAAATAATATATTTAAGAGAGAAAAAAAGTAAGTGAGAAGATAAAAAATTATGAGAGAGATAGAGATTGTAGAAGATTATTAAGAGAGTGCAGAAGGAGGGGCTCCAAATCTAATTTTTAGTCATGTTTATCCCCTTCAATTTCTATTTCCTATTCATTTTTGCCGAGATTGCATTAATGCAGGTTTCTTCAACTGAATGCACTTCCACTTACAGGAAGTATCAACTTTTTGTTTGTTTTGATATTACTAGATTTTTAATTTTATGAAAGAAAATTTCTTCATTTCACTAATCAATAAAAGGTGATCAAATGTGAAATTTGACTAAGATAACATAGACTGACTAAGAACAAAACTTTTCTATACAATAATCAACTTGTTTGTCGCTTAGTAAACCATATACACTAAGGTTTGAAAAAGAATATATCTAATTAAAAATGCACTAGCACCTAATTCAGAAAGATTTTATGCAGTTCATTTGTGTATGTTTGGTTAAGATTTTAGATGGCCTAGAATGGTTCTAGGAGATAAAACAAGGTTAAAAGAAGTGAAGATTACTGTGTTTGAGTACCAAAGTTATGGTGAAAAAATTAATTTTGGGGAGGCTGGAAACGATTCTTTTATCTAAGCAAAAAGTGAGTGCAGAAGACATCTGAGCTAGACGATACCCCTCCTAACAATGATAGAAAACATTATCTATAGCACTTCACAAATTTATTAATTATAAAGATAAAGATAAAAATAAGAGGAGGACAAGAACTAACACCCTTCAAACATTAGACATGAACTAAAATCCTTCAAACATTTTCTTAGGCTAGATCGATTCTAATGGGAATAAGAATTTCTAGTTTTTCTATTGAATAAAATCAATTCAGTGTGAGACCCGCAATATACTTTATTTCTACACCTCAAAAGTGATTATACTTTTATCATCTAAACAAAATTAATTATTTTAAACTTACATTAAAATATCATTACCAAACACAATTGATTTGTGTGACCTAATAGGAACTATTTTACACTTGAGGTGTTAGCTCAGTGGTAAGTGCTTAGCATTTTATCCTCAAGGTGAATTGTGTTCACTTTATTTCTCTATGTTGTTTCTCCAAAAGTATCTTATATTTTAATTCTAATTAATATTTTTATGTAACTGTAATTTTAATTTAGATTATATCTCCTAACTTTAATTTTTAATTTAGATTGTTTATAGGCTAATTTGCTATTTTTAATGTCCATTTTTTCAAATTTTAAGTTTTTAATATAATTTTAACTTGAGATCCATTTCAAAATAAAGCTTCTAATTTAATTTTCAATTGATACTCACTTTGGTAATTTTACATCTAAAAGTAGTTTTGATTTAATTTATCCAAACAACAATGATCCGCAAAAATCACAGAAAATGAAAATCACTATTCAAAAATCACGTTACGTATATTCAACTTACTTTTAACTAAACTCAATTGAAATCTGAAAAAGTGAATATTGGTGGCGGAGTGTTGCTAAGATTTCTTGTTATTATAAAATGTTCCAAAGCTACTATAAGTTGTACTCAAACTCTCCTCCATCAGAAATCATCTGAGACCATCATTATAAGTTGGACTTAAGAAGCATCAGAGTGCATTTTCATGCTACAAATCATCTAAGCATTATTATTATTATTATTAATTAAGGAGGAAGAGGAAGCAATTAAATCCTTTATATGGTCATGTAATTGCTTTTGCCTAATAAGATCACGAACCTCAGCCCCATGACAACCACCAGCTGCAAAACGGCTCACCACGGATACACCCTTCTCTTCCATCAATCTGGCCACAGCCATTTGATGGTCCACCAGTGGGTCCTCCTCACACCCACTCACTAACACCCACCAACCAAGCTTCCTCACCCTATCTAAAACCACAGGTCCATCACCAACCGTTGGATTACAATACTCATGATCACGGTCAACTCCAACCGGCAACGACAGTTCCCACATCAGGTCACACACGTGCGGCGGTAAAACGGCGTCGTTTAACAACCTCAGCTCCGAAGCCACCCTCTTGGTCCCACCAAAAAACGGTTGGGTTAATATCAACCCTCTGATCATAAGGGGTTTCAAATAATCATGATCGACCTTAGCAGCTACACGTAGACCCGCGTAGTATGCGATATTTGCTCCAGAACTATTTCCCATCAAGTAACAATTGGAATAATCAGCATAGTTTGTTAACCAATCATCTGATTTTTTTTTGATCCAGTGCAGCGCTTCGACAGCATCCTCGTACGCCGCAGGTAACCGGTGTTCGGGGGCGAGACGGTAGTTTACGGATACGACAATAGAGTTGACGTCGTTTGATAGGTTTATGCAGAGGTTGTGAAAGAAATCAGTGGCTGCACCGAAGAGGATGAAACCACCACCGTGGAAGTAAACGATGAGAGGGAGTTTAGCGGAGGAGAGGTTATTGAGTGTTTTGCGGGGTAGGAATATACGAGCTGAGGTGTTGTTTGATGAGTTGATGGGTACGTCTTTGGTAAGAACGAGGGTGGAATCGATTGAGGGTGAAGTGTGTTTGTCTCCACGTAGGCGTTTGATTGTGCCGTCAGAATTTTGAGAGATTTTGAGATGGTGGAAGGGATTAATGGGGTGAAGAGAGAAGGATGCTTCGCTTGTCATGGTAGACTAGAGAACTTGCTGTCAAGGTTGTTCTCTCACTCCTCTCCTTTCTCCTATCGTTGATGAATTATTTAAGTGCTTAATGCAGGTGACCTTTTTCACTCCCTTGGAAATTAAATTAATTTTTTGTTGACTCAGGGTCAATTGCTAAATTGTTAGTATATTATATTTCCTTTACTCTTTTTTGTTGTTGTGAGAAACTGAGAATCATAACATATGCTATTATTTGTCTCTTTTGATTTAGTATCTTTTCTGTTAAAGGTGTATACATCAAGAGAGTTTAGAAGTCCCCCATCGGTTGCTCCACAAGTTGCTTGGAATCTTCCGTTATTTTATCTTTCAACTAAGAAGACTTGATTAACCATAATTATTGTCACATAAGTTTGTTCCTATCAGAGCCTCAAAAATACAAATATAACCCATATATTCTTTAAGAATATTCAAGTGTCAAAATAAATTTTATTTTTTAATGGAAATGCACATATTCTCAAGCAAAATACTACTACTATATAATTAAGAGAATCAATACTCCATCTGTTATAGAATATAAGCAAAAATAGGTCCACAAAAACTTGATGTATCTGGTTTAAAATTTGGATTAGATACATTAGCTTTCATTGACCAACTTTTGTGGACCTATTTTTAGACCATTTAACTTGGTAGTTGATTGAGGGGTAGCAAGGGTGTTTTTGCCATTTAGTCTTCTGCTCGAAACATGAGTCAGTTAGAGCAATCTTTGTTAGGACTAAGCAATATTAGTCTTCGCAAGTTTTTCCCAACTCATTCCATACTAGCCACTTTATAATTGATTTTTTGTATATGCAATGTCGGACTCTTACGGGAAGTAACACTTTGTTCGCAGAAATAGAATAGAGAGAAATAAAAATGAGAGAGATAGAATAGAAATAAAAGAGAAATAGAAAATAAATTCTATGTTGTTTGGATAGATATATTTAGCAAAGAGAGAAATACTAAATGCTCTTCTCTTATTTTTTTGGTAGACGCCGGAGAAAAAAGAAATAACTACAACAAAAACTACTGCCTCAAAAACAAAACTCTATTAGCTTCTGCCTCAAGAGGTGCAAGATACCAACATGAGAATGCTCAAACTTTCTCCAACAAGGGTCCGAATCTGAACCCAACTTTGCCACGAAATCTGTGCAACTATTACCTTGCCTCAAAGTGTGGTAAACTGAATGTCCCAATCCCTAGCCAGTAAGTTCCGGATATTACAGATAATGGTTGCATTCTGATGCATAGGATTAATTCTAGACGAGACAAATTGAATAGAATCCTATGAGTCAGAGTAACAAATCAAGCGCATATAACCCTTGCACCAAGCCAACAACAATCTGTTTTAATGCTTTTGGCTGAACATTTTCCCTCCTAATCTAATAATCCAACTACACCTTTCTAATAATTATCCCACTATGTCTCAACTTCTTTTCACTCCACTATTCAACTATCGCGCCTTTCACGCAACTTTCTCTCTAATAACCTGTTCTGCACTGTGCTTCCGACTTTGAAGGATGGTCCGAGGCAGTTAGTGGTTGATATCCTTAGTCAATGACCGTATCCGATCCTGCTGGTGTTGTACCTGCAAAGTCACTCCGATGCTAAAGTCAGTGGAGTAGTTTTAGCAAAGTAATAAATGTGAAAATGTTTACCTTTAATGAGGCAATGAATGTTGTATTTATAGAGTGGGGTGGGGTTGATTCCAATGAATCAGGACCGTCCGATCTGGTGGTTTGATCTGAGCCCTTGATGTTCGGACTGGGCCGTTTTGATATTGGGCCTATAAGGGGTGCGAATAGATGTCAAAAAAGGGGGTGTATATGGCAAAAAGCAATTCCATAACAGTTGCCCCCCAAGTCTGGTCGTCTTTAGAGACGATCTTGACTTGATGAGATACGAGGTGTTCTTTCTTACCGATGTTGAGTATGGCTTGTGATAGTACTGAAGTTTTTCGACCGTTATAATAATAATTTTTGAATTTTTTTGAATTGGCGCCTTTGCATTTATTGCGCCTGTCAGGGCGCGTTTCCCAATGATGGCTGATGATGGTGACGCTTTGGTAGGCGCGTGCGTGTGTTGAAAGCTATTGATGGGATGCGTCGATTCGATTTAGGCCCAATCCAGTTCTGCGAGACCCACTATAAATAGGGGTTAGGTCCACTCATTTCTTCCTGATTTTCAATTTGCTCTGCATACCGATCTTCATATCCGAGTTTAAGTTCGTCGATTAGGAGGATAGTGGCTAGAGTTTCACCATTCCAATGGGTTCAAGTGCTTGACTTCCGCAGAAGACTATCAGCGAGAGCTTTATTTGAGCGAGGTTAGTTCTTTTCTCAATCTCTGTATTTGTTTTTTCTTTAATCAGATAGATTTGCCCCCATTTCTTTAGTTGCCACAGGGTGGGGGTCGTCAGGTCGGGTTTCAAAATCGGTATGGACCCGTTTAGGTCGTTATTCCTGACTTCCCCATGCCCCCATTCCTGCAGGTTTTAAAACTGGCGGTTACCAAACAAACTCGTAGGCAGATATCCCAGCAACCCCCGCAACTCCGAACGCGATGGCTTCTGGTGGAGAGAATGTTGAGGGTCGTCGTCCTGAAACTGCCCCGGTTATTCCCGAAGTTCAAGATCACCCTGATTCAGCCCCGACCAGCGAACAAGTGGAGGACGATCCCGAGGTTGATCGCCATACTTCTGATGGTGGGGAGCAGTTTTCTGAGGATGTGGTTGTCGTCGGTGTAAATAACACTGAGACCGACGTTATCGTTGTGGAGACGGTGTCTTCTGAACAGACGCACTCCGATGATGAGCAAGGGTCTTCGCATACTCAGGAAGTTGGGGGTTCGGAGTCAAAATCGGAGTCTAGCATCGAGACAGGGAGAGAAGCCATACGGGATCCGAGGTTGATAAGGGAAAAAGACTTGCTAAAGGAGTTGAGGATAGGCAGGATTATTTGCAGCAAAGAACCGATGAGGCTGCTGACGACGTGGCTGCCGAGGCTGATGATCGTACCTCTACTTTGTCTGATGGTTATTCTAGCACCGGTCCGGGGTGAGCCGATCTTCGTATGCCTTATGACGTGAATGTTCCTCGTATTCTTAATTGGGTTGCTTCTTTTGTTACTTAAACAAGGTCCCTCTACGAAGCCGGGGAAGACATGAGCGTTTTAGTAGATAAGTTATCCATTCGGGGCCGACTTTGGAATGTCGAGGGTATGAGATCTGATGAGCATGCAGCGACCTGGCCAGGAGCTTTGAAATTTGTTATGTATGATGTATTGGTATCGGATATGCATATCCGTCCCCCGTTTACCAATCTTCAACAGACTGTTTTGGCGAGATTGGAATTGGCACCTTCGCAACTTCACCCCAATGGTTGGGCGTTTCTTCGAGCTTTTGAATTCATATGCCTCGAACATAAACGTCCAGTGTCCGCCGATCTGTTTTTTCATTTGTTTGAGGTTAATAGGAATAGCGAAAAAGGCGAGGAAGGAAATGCTTGGGAACATGTGAGCCTTCGGTCTTTGAAAGGTGCCAAGATTTTCCGGGCTTATTCAGATTCGCTGAAGGGGAGGTGGAAGGAGCTTTTTTATTTTGTGGAGCCAGTGAATAGTGAGGCAATTGATCATGTGGGTAGATTTGATTCGGATGGGCGAACTTTGGTGTCAACTAAGTTTCCCATAGGATGGGGACTTGGTCATTATAACCGATCTCCCAGATCCTATCATGTCGGCGAATCTCATCTTTGCCGAGCTGATATCCTGACTAGAGATATCCTATTGTTTATTTCATCTCAAATACCTTATACCAAGCATAAATACCGAGGTATTCCTGTCGATCGATTGGTTAAGTGTGCTACCAGAAGAAAGGTTATGGGGGTTCGAGGTAGGGTCGTATTTTTGGATTGTCAATTTATCTTTTGACTGAGAATTGTTAATTTGTCAATTTGACTTCTTAGATTTCTTTATTTTCAGATACGATGGCAGGGAGTAGGATTGCTCAATTAAAAAGGATGGCGTTGCAGAATCTGGGGGCCGAGGAAGGTGAGCATGCAAACCGAGAGGTTTTAGAGAATGCTCCCGATCTTAGCGGTGCCGTTCATGTTTCCCCAATCAGGACCGTCCATGAGGAACAGCTGGAGAATCCTAGGGAAGATCTTCAACATCGGAAGAGAAAAGCCTCCGCTGAGGGTGCCTCTTCAAAGCAGGTGAAGATAGCCCGGAGAATCGAGGAGAAGAAGAAGGTTGTGATTCCAACAGATCCTAAGTCTTCCAAGGGGCATAGATCTTCTAAGAAAGCAACTCCTGTTCCCGTGGATGTGAGTTTTTTGGAAAAGAATATAGAGGAATATCTCACCGATCCAGTTAGTGCGGCCGCAAAGCTGTTTGTTCACTTGGCCGATGTTACCAAATTGCAGAGGGAGGAGATGGAACGTCGTCATGAAGGTGAGGTGTTTATTTCTGGAGTTCGTTTGTCGTTTCTTTTTACCTACCTTATTGACTTTAAACTTTATTTGTTTTTCAGAGTTGGTAACCACTGAGAGTGCCAAGTTATTCAATGCTCTGAAAGAACTGGCTGAAAAGAACAAAATCCTGAGTAACACTATGAGCGATTTGAAGACTTTGAAGGCTTATGTGGATGATCTTGAAAAGTCCCATAATTCTGCTAAGTCGCAAGTTGAGGATTGCACTGTTCGCATTGGTGAGCTGAACGATCGGATCCGAGTGCTTGAAGGAGAAAGGAAGATTGCTGAGGAGACAATTAAAAGGTTGGAGGGTCATATTCAAGAGCTGATAGCGTCGCTGAAATTTTTTGAAGAGAACAAGGCTGAGACTAGTTCCACTCCTGAAGATCGATGTGCTGTGCTTGAGAAAGAGCTCGCCCAAACCCGTGCTGAGCTGGTAAAATCTCAGAAGGAAGCGCGGACCGCTGCCGATCTTGCCCTGGAAATGGCAGGAGATGGGTTCGATCTTGCGCTTGGTCAAGTTGCTCTTGTCTATCCCTCTCTTGATCTTGACAAGGTCGTCCTGAATGTCGATCACGAGATTGAAGGAGATCAGATTGTGAAAATCGATATCAAAACCAATGTGAAGACCGTGGTTCATCCCAAGTCTGCCTGATTTATGTTCAGATCTAGTTTTTGTAAGAGTTCCGGGTTTATACAGAGAATCATGCATAAGCTCGGAACTTCGTCAAGTCGTTTTTAGTTTACGTAAAACTTGAATTTGATTTTTGTAATGAATTTGATTTTTTTTTATGTAAAACTTGATTCCTTGAATGGCTTATCTTTTCGTCACCGTAATTGTTAATTTTCATAGTCTTGACCTTATAATTTTTGATAAGTGTGGAACGTAGGTACTTTCGAGTTTTAGTTCGTACCTTATAGTTTTTGATAAGATCAAAAGAAAAAGATAAGTGTGGAACGTAGGTATAAAAAAGGGGTTTGAGAGGGGCTCTCAAACGATTAGGGAAGACCTAAGTGTGGAACGTGTGGAACGTAGGTACTTCCGAGTTTTAGTTCGCACCTTATAGTTTTTGATAAGATCAAAAGAAAAAGATAAGTGTGGAACGTAGGTATAAAAAAGGGGTTTGAGAGGGGCTCTCAAACGATTAGGGAAGACCTAAGTGTGGAACGTGTGGAACGTAGGTACTTCCGAGTTTTAGTTCGCACCTTATAGTTTTTGATAAGATCAAAAGAAAAAGATAAGTGTGGAACGTAGGTATAAAAAAGGGGTTTGAGAGGGGCTCTCAAACGATTAGGGAAGACCTAAGTGTGGAACGTAGGTACTTCCGAGTTTTAGTTCGCACCTTATAGTTTTTGATAAGATCAAAAGAAAAAGATAAGTGTGGAACGTAGGTATAAAAAAGGGGTTTGAGAGGGGCTCTCAAACGATTAGGGAAGATCTGTTGAGAACTCTCGTAAGATCGGGCCTAAGGACAGTTTACTAGGACTCGGCCCAGATTTAACTCGTCCATTAGGGTTCTTGGCTACTAAGGCCAATGATCGAGTTAAGGAAAAATCCTTAACGGACCTTTCGAACCTTTTGGGCAGTTTACCAGGACTCGGTCCGGATTGAACTCGCCTCTAAGGGTTGTGACAGCTTTGGCCACGTATGGAGATCTCATGAGATCGGTCTAAGAAGTTGTTCCGAAAAAATTTGTAGATTTATAGTGGTAGGAATTACCGTTACACGAAACTGGCACACGCAAAACAGTCGTGTCCTTAAATGTAATAGCCCTTTAATTTTGTGGCGTTCCAAGTTCGGAGGATCTCCTTTCTGCCAAGTGTTTCGAATTTGAAAGCCCCCTGTACCGGTCTTACTTTTAACACGGTAAGGTCCTTCCCAATTGGGTGCTAATTTTCCTTGTGAAGCATTTTTCAGACCCACGTTGGCTCTTCGAAGGACTAAGTCGCCGGGTTCAAAATCTCTGCGGACGACCTTAGAATTGTATCGGGTCGCAACACTTTGTTTTATGATGGCTTCTCGAAGTGTGGCTTGTCCTCGAACTTCGTCGATGAGGTCGAGGTTTTCTTTCAAAGCATGGTAGTTTTCCGTAGGAGTTTTGGGATTCGCTGCTCTCCAACTTAACTCACTGATTTCCACTGGGATGACCGCCTCGCTGCCATAGGAGAGCCGGAACGGCGTTTCTCCCGTAGAGCTTTGAGGGGTGGTCCTGTAAGCCCAGAGAACATATGGGAGTTCCTCTACCCAATTTCCTTTGACGTCGTCCAGTCATTTTCTCAAACCATTAAGGAGTATCTTGTTGGCTGCTTCTACTTGACCGTTGGTTTGCGGGTGTTCTACTGACGTGAAATGATGCTTGATTTTAAAGTCGGACATCATTTTCCTGAAACCTTTGTCGGTGGATTGAGTTCCATTATCAGTAATAACTATTTCGGGGATCCCGAATCTACTCATGATGTTCTTTTTGAAAAATCTCATGCAGTTCCTTGCAGTGATGGTGGCTAAGGGCTCTACTTCAATCCATTTGGTAAAATAATCAATTGCCACTATGAGAAATTTGTTTTGGCCTGGAGCAGTTGAGAATGGACCTAGAAGATCTATTCCCCATTGTGCAAAGGGCCATGTTGAGGATAGACTTCGGAGTTCGATTGGTGGGGCGACGTAAACATTGGCGTGGACCTGGCATTTTTTGCACTTTTTTACGTAGTTCTTAGCATCGCCTTCCATGGTCGGCCAATAATATCCTGTGCGAAGGGCTTTTCGAGCTAGGGAACGGGCGCCAAGATGTTGTCCACATATTCCTTCATGAATTTCGGCTAGGATGGAATGTACTTGCTCCCCTTCAATGCATTTTAATAATGGTGAGGAGAGGCTCCTCCTGTATAACGTATTATCTATGACTGAGAAGGCGGAGGCTTTTCTTCTGATGATTTTCGCTTCGACCGATCCTAGAGGCTCGGTTCCTGTTTTGATGTACTCCAAGATTGGAGTGATCCAGCTTTGGCTCTCCTCAATTGAACAAATTGTAGAAATATAAGTCGGATTGAGAGAGATACTAGGTCTTCTGAGTAATTCCTGGATGATCGTCCAGTGATTACCGGGGACCTAGGTGCTGGCGAGTTTTGATAGGATATCCGCCCTCTGATTCTGGGATCTGGGGATGTGCTTTACTTCGGCTGTTCTAAATTGTGCAAGTAACTCTTGTATTCGAAGTTGGTATTTTAGCAGGGTCGGATCCTTGGTCTCAAATTGATTGTTTATTTGTGAAACGACACAGAGTGAATCCGTGTAGAGATTGACCTGAGAGACTCGTAGGTCAATTGCCAATCGTAAACCTGCGATGCAAGCCTCGTATTCAGCTTGATTATTAGTTGTTTGGAAAGCGAAGGTAAGGGAGACTTCAATGATTACTTTATCTGGGCTTTCCAACATTAAACCTGCGCCGCTTCCTTTGGGGTTGGAAGACCCATCGACGTGTAAAGTCCAGATGTCGTTAATAGGGTCAGCGGGAATCATTTCTGCTACAAAATCTGCTAGAGCTTGGGCCTTCATTGTCGTACGGGATTCATACTTGATTCCAAACTCGGAGAGCTCTACTGCCCATTTGATCATTCTTCCGGCAAGGTCGGGTCGGTGTAGAATCTGCCTTATTGGATAGTTGGTGCGTACGACTATCTGATGTGCCACGAAATATGGTCAGAGGCGTCGGGCTGCGACGACTAAGGCGAGGGCGATTTTTTCTATTTGCTGATACCTGCATTCGGGTCCCTGGAGTGCTTTGCTTACAAAGTAAATGGGACTTTGACCGGTCAGTGTTTCCCGGATGAGCACAGCGCCTAAAGCTTCCTCCGAGATTGATAGGTATAAGTATAGAGTTTCTCCCTCGTATGGGGCGAGTTAGGATGGGTGGTTCTGAAAGCACTTTTTTGAGTTGTCGCAAGGCTTCGTCTTGCTCGTTTGTCCAGTTGAATTTTCCTTCGCCGTCCTCTTTTTCTTTTTTCAAAAGTTTGAATAATGGGAGAGATTTGAATGCCGCATTCGATAGGAATCGGGATAAAGCGGCTATCATACCGTTGAGTTTTTGGACCTCTTTTTTGGAAGTCGGAGTTCGCATTTCAGTCACGGATCGACATTTGTCAGGGTTTGCTTCAATTCCCCTCTCTGTTAAGTAGAAACCGAGGAACTTTCCAGCTCGGGCACCAAAAGTGCATTTTTCCGGATTTAGTCTCATTCTATTTTTCCTGATTTCTGCGAAAATTTGTTGAAGGTCTTTTACGTGGGTGTTTTCCTGTTCACTTTTTGCAATCATGTCATCAAGATAGACTTCAACGGTTTTGCCTATCTGTTCTTGAAATACTTTGTTCATCATTCTCTGATAAGTGGCTCCGACGGTTTTTAAACCGAAGGGCATAACTCGGTAAGCGAAGTTACATTGGTCCGTCATAAAAGCAGTTTTTTCTTGATCAGGGGGAAACATGGCTATCTGGTTGTAACCAGAATAAGCGTCCATAAAAGAAAGTAGGCGAAAACCCGAGGCATTGTCGACGAGGCGATCAATACTATAGTCGATGCACATACGCCATTTACCGTTGCTCTTTTTAACTAGTACTGAGTTTGATAACCAAGTTGTGTATTTGACCTCTGTTATAAAATTCGCTTTGATTAAATCTTCAACAGTTTTTGCGGCGGCCATGGCCTTCTCTCCACTCTGCGCCCGTATTCTTTGGGAGACCCATTTTGCTTCCAGATTAACGGCGAGCTGGTGACATGCGACTTCGGGCGGGATTCCGGGCATGTCATTTGCCGACCAGGCAAAAAGATCGACATGATCTTTTAAACACTGGGTGAGTTTGATTTTTACCCATTCGGATAGGTCCGCTCCAATTTTCACTGTTCTTGTAGGATCGTCTCCGAGCTGTACTTTGATGGATTCCCCATCAGGCTGGGGTCTTCTCATTTTCTTTTTGAGTTCTTTGGCCAACTCATTGTCATCTTCCTCTTCCGAGCTGTCTGGGTCGTATCTTGCATCTAAATCAGTTAAGTTGACTTCAGCGGATCTTCCGGTAACTTCTTCTTTTTTGTTTATTTCAGGTGGAACCCCTTCCTTATCTTGAGCCTTTTTTTCTGCTTTTGTCCATAGGAAGAAACATCTTGAGGCGGATTCAAGATCCGAGTTTAAGGTTAATCACCTTGTTGTAGAGGGAGTGGAATTTCATTTTTAAGTGAGTGGTGGAGGTTACTGCTCCGAGCCTGCCCAAAGTAGATATTCCAATGATACAGTTGTAGATTGATTCACACGGTAGGATGAGGAACTTTGTTTTGATGATCCTTACTAAGGATTCTTCTCCGTAGGAAACCATCAGTTCCATGTGTTCTAGAGGTTTAGTCCGAGATCCATTGAATCCTGATAGTGCGGATCCTCGATAAGGAGCGATGTCTTCTTTATCGATTCCCATTCTTTCCACGAGGTCGAGGAAGATGATGTCTGAAGAACTTCCCTGATCGACCAAAATCCTTCTAATCTCTTTATTGGCGATCACCGCCGTGACAACGAGTGGTACGTGTTTGTTGGGCTTCCCATCTAGAAGGTCTTCACCTCTAAAAGATAAAGGGGGTCGGTTTGAAGGTGTTTGTGCGACTGATGTGGAGGCTATATTGAGTAACTCTTTCCATTTTCGTTTCATTGTTTTCCCGGATTCCCCGTGGGTAAGACCTCCTGCGATCATCATCATTACGGACCGTCCTTTTGATTTCCTCGATTCAAGTTAGTCGTCGTCGAATTCGGCTTTGTTTTTCTCCCTTGCTCTGGGTTCCTGTTCCCGTTCATCTTTAATCTCGCCAGTTTGACGCCTTGGTTTGTTTACATAGCTGACTAGTTTTCCCCTTTTAATCATATCTTCAATGTCATCTTTCAAGGCGTTGCAATGGTTGGTGTCGTGGTCGTTACTCCGATGATATCGGCAGTATTTATTAGAACGTTGGCCCGGTCTGTGGGTGAGTGGTTTTGGAAATTTTTCGTCTCTAAACTCCGTGTTCCAACTTTCACCTAAAATTTGAGCCTGAGTGACATTGAGCTCGGTATAGAATTGATGACGGTTCCGAGGTCGGGGGTCCCTGTTGCCTCGGCCGTCATTTTTTTGATCTTTTTCATTTTGGGGTTTGGACGGTTCGGTCATTGGTGGTTTTTGACCAATCATGGCGCTTTCTTCTTCATTGATAAAGCATTGGGAAAGCTGGAGGAAATCTTGGAGGTTCTCTGGCTCCCACGTGTTTATGTGTTTTTTGAACGGGCTTCCGGGGCGCAGCCCCATCCCCATGAAGTAAACTCGGAAGGCATCATCGAGGTTCCGAACTTGAACTGCTTCCTTGTTAAATCTTTCTATATATTGTCTTAAAGATTCAGAGTTCTCTTGGATGATGGACGCTAAGACATTTTTGTTTTTTGGTTTGCTTTTGGAATGGAAAAAATTAGCTGAGAATATTTTGGCCAGCTGGTCCCAAGAGGAGATCGTGTTTGATTTGAGGGTCTCAAACCATTCTGAGGCTATTTTTTCCAATGTTAGGGGGAAAATTCGACATTTCATTTCTACGGGGACGTTCCGATACTGCATTACTGTGTCAAAATAACTTAAATGTCTGTCCGGGTCGTCTGTCCCGTCATAGGTCTTCAAGCCTTCTGGTGGTTTTTCAAGATATCTGGGCACCGGGTAACGGTCGATCTTCTCCGTGAAAAGGCCTTTGCGCTTGATTGTTTGAACCCGTGGCGGAGATCGGTGCCGATGGTGCAGGTGCCTGCGGTCATGAGGGCGATATTCTCGAGGTGAATATTCTCTACTCCTCGGTCGTTGCATAGGAGAAGAGGATGCCGGAGAAGAATGAACTTGGGGTGAATAATCAGGGTCCTCCCTCCCGACGTACACTCCGGTTGGAGGCGAACGGGAAACATTCCTTCCGAGCCTATGAGGAGGAGGCCGATGGTAATGTCGCCTTCTGGGTGGAGATCGATGGCGCTTTCGAGCCGGATTTCTTCTTTCGGGAGAATCTGGGTCGGGTGAGACCTGATCTGGAATATTCCGAGCGCGGAGCTCCGCCACCTGTCCTTCGAGATCCGTAAATCGGTAACTCCTCTCTTGATTTGCTGCTACATGTCGGTTCAGTAGCAGGACGAGCTGTTGGACAGCATCGGCCGGGACGGAAAGTGGATTTTGAGGAAGTACGTGGTTCCTTGCCGAGCTTCGGGTGACCAAATTGAAGTTCGGAATTTGATTTTGAACTTGCGCTTGAGTGGAGTCTGGAAGGTTTTGTATGAATCCTTCCAGGGTTGGCTGAGGTTCGGCCAAATGGGGGATGACCGATCTCAGGATGGGCTCGGGGGGAATACCCGCCACGAGGCTGTTTGCTTTAGAACGAAGATTTCGAGTCGTCATTGATCAAGGTGAGGGGAGAAGATCTTGGATTGAGACCTCCCACTGTGGTCGCCAATGTTCTGCACTGTGCTTCCGACCTTGAAGGATGGTCCGAGGCAGTTAGTGGTTGATATCATTAGTCAATGACCGTATCCGATCCTGCTGGTGTTGCACCTGCAAAGTCACTCCGATGCTAAAGTCAGTGGAGTAGTTTTAGCAAAGTAATAAATGTGAGAATGCTTACCTTTAATGAGGCAATGAATGTTGTATTTATAGAGTGGGGTGGGATTGATTCCAATGAATCAGGATCGTTCGATCTGGTGGTTTGATCTGAGCCCTTGATGTTCGGACTGAGGCGTTTTGATATTGGGCCTATAAGGGGTGCGAATAGATGTCAAAAAAGGGGGTGTATATGGCAAAAAGTCATTCCATAACATAACTCATCTCCTTTTCCTTTTGCGCTTTTGTATGTAATACCCCGAACCAAACCAATCTAACATTGGATGGTTTGATTTGGATTGAGCTCACCGACACCAAATTGTTAATATTTTACGATATATAATAAAGTATATATTTTTGTAATATTTCAACACTTTTAGATAGCCATAAAAGTTGTAAAATTAAAAAATGCATAAAATAAAACTCAAACTCATTAATAGTCATCTAATCTAATTGAAGTAAAACAATCTAACAATTTAATCATAAATTTCAAAGGTAAAAAGTCTAAAAATTAAAATAGTACTTTTAAAATAGCCAATATATTTAGTCACTTTGTGCTTCAGTTCAGGTAGTTGGGTGTGCAAGTGTGTTTTTTAAAAATTGTACTCAGAAGTAGAACAGCACTATTATAATAAATTAGTATGAGTTGGTTCGGATTTCACTAAAACAACAAAAAAAGCCTGATGAACAAAATAGGTCAATTTAAGTTGGATTATGAGTTGGCTCGTATAACGGAGGGAGTAGTCGATAATTCAGTGAAAAAAAGATAGTAGATATAGATAATAGAGATTAAAAGCACAAATCGAAGTAACACGACAGAGGTTTCCCTCTTCCATCAATGAAGACTGTTAACTAAATCGAAAACCTTATTGGACATTGAAGGATCACCAACGAAAATGCCATGCCGACCTCCAGGGTAAAATTGTCCCACCGCATGAATACCTTTGACGTGGAGCAATTTCACCAACTCCATCTGACGGTCCACCAGTTGATCTCCATCACACCCAAACACCGCAACCGTCCACCCAAGCAATCTTATCCTATCCAAAATCTTAGCACCACCATTCACCGTCGGATTAGAATACTTATGGTTACGGTCAACACCTACAGGCAATGACAAATTCCACATCGAATCAGTAACAATAAGAGGCAGACCCAAACCCTTACCAAGCCTCAACTCAGATGATGTCCTCTTGGTCCCACCAAAAAACGGTTGAATCAATATCAACCCTTTAATATTCAACGGTTTGATGTTATCAACCACTGCAGCCGCACGTAGACCCGCGTTGTAGGCAATATTACCTCCAGCACTTTCCCCCATAAGATAACAACGCGAGTAATCAGCGTGACGTGTCAACCACGGGTCGTTAGATGTTTTAATCCAGTGCAGCGCTTCCACGGAGTCTTCATACGCCGCTGGGAGACGGTGTTCAGGTGCGAGACGGTATTCAACTGAAACGACGACGGATTGAGTGTGGTTAGCGAGGTTAGCGCAGAAATTGTGAAAGTAAGTAGAAGCGGCGCTGTAGAAAATGAAGCCGCCGCCATGGAAGAAGACAATGAGAGGTAGGTTATTCAGTGGTTTGTGAGGTAGGTAGATTCGTGCCCAAGTGTGTTTTAATTGGTTAATGGTGAGGTCTTTGGAGAGAGCAGGTGTGGGGAGAGTGGGATCTGGTGAGGGAGGGCTTTGTGGGATTTTATCCAAACGCGTGAAGGTGCCATTTGGGTTTGGGATAATGTTGAGTACTTTGTAAGGATCTGTGGTTGAGTTAACAACCATACACAAGAGAAGGAGATGTAAGGAAAATGCAATTGCTGCAATGTGTAGTGACATGGCTACTAGAGAAGAACTAGGGGAAACTGAAAGCTATGTAAGCTCTCTCTAGCTTCTTTTTTTTTCCTTTTTCTAAGACACCCTTAAACCAGTACTATTTGGCAGCACTTTGCAGTGAATTTAAGATTTTAAGTGAGAGTGTGAGACGATTGTACAACATCACATGTTTGTTTGTACCCTAGATTTAGAAAGGGAAAAGAAGATGCCTCGTGGAAGAAGTAAAGAGTGGTTTGGATGGATCATGGAGTGTGTTGGCTCTAGACAATTGTCAACAGCTGGCAAGTAACTAGGAGACAAAATCTTAGTATGGTGTGATTAAAAATGAGTGGGTCTGATGATTATTGACTAAATACCACTTTTGGTCCTTTATCTTTAGGCGAAGTTTCACTTTCGTCCTTTATCTTTTTTTTGGTCCGTTTTGGTCCTTTATGTTTCATTTTGGTTTCACTTTCGTCCCTACCGTCAGCTTAAACTAACGGACATCACGCTGGCAGTTAACTGCTGATGTGGCGTCTTAAATGTCATGTTTGACATGGCAAATCATTTAATGACATGGCAATTAACAATTGCACATAAGCTTTTAAAGTTTTAAAAACACAAAACAACAATTAACAAAAAATTAAAATCATTAAAATGAAACAAAGAATTAAAACATTCATCTGAAAAAAGAAGGTGAAGAAACAACATCAATTTGTTTAGAGCAGCAACTATTTCATCAAGAAATGGTGGAATGAGATGAACAAATTTTGCAGCAACAACAATAGCAAACCCAGCAGCAACAATCGCAAACCCAACAACAACAATCATAAACCCAACAGCAACAATCATCAACCCAACAGCAACAATCATCAACAAATTCTATTTTTTTATAAGCATCAACAAATTCTATCATTTCATTTCCAGCAACAATAGAAAGGGATTTCTGCCATTGAAAGAAAGAAGGAGGAGAAAAGAAAGAACAGTGAGAAGAGAAATAAACAACGAAGAAGAGAAGAGAGCAAAACGAAATTGAAGTGAAAATGAAGCACATCTACAATCTTCTTCTCTGCAATCTTATGCATATTCATCATCATCTTCATCATCATCATCAACAACATCATCATCAAAAACCCTTTTCTAAAACAGATCTTGAACCCTAAACCCCAAATCGAAGTCAAAACAAAATTGATTTTGGAATCGAAATCGAACCCTAAAACCCATACCGAAATCAAAACGAAATTGATTCTGGAATCGAAATCGAAATCCAACACTAAAACCCAAAACGAAATTGATTCCAAAAAGAAGATGAAATCCAAATTGAAATCAAAACGAAACCCAAAACGAAATCTAAATCCAAAAGAAATTGATTCTAGAAAGAAGACGAAACCCATATTGAAGAAATGAAATTGGTTCCTCTCTTAAACATTGAAGAAACAAAGGAAGAAAGGAGATGAGAAAGATGATGATGATGAACAGATGAACATACCCAGATTTTGTATTTCTTGTATTTTTTATTATAAAATTTTTATGTTTTATTTAAAAAAGTAAAACAAAATGCCACCTCATTAAATGATTTGCCACGTCAAACATGACATTTAAGACGCCACGTCAGCAGTTAACTGCCAGCGTGGCGTCCGTTAGTTTAAACTGACGGCAGGGACGAAAGTGAAACCAAAATGAAACATAAAGGACCAAAACGGACCCAAAAAAAGATAAAGGACGAAAGTGAAACTTCGCCCAAAGATAAAGGACCAAAAGTGGTATTTAGCCATTGACTAATGAGTTACTGAAAATTATGGAGAAATACAAAAGGATCAAATGATGTCTTTTAAAAATTAATAATTTTATTTAGCCAAAAATCATATTACAACACAAATTAACTAAGTTTTTTAAACAAATAATCAACCTACTTTTTCACATTTTTTTATCAATGGCCTTGAAAACTGTGAAAAAGTAGGTTGGTTATTTGTTTAAAAAACTTGGTTAATTGGTGTTGAAATGTGGTTTTTGCCTATTTTTTTTCTAGAAAAATTTGACTAAATAACATTACTATTTAAAAATCTAGGTTGGAAGTGCTTGCATTAGAGAATCCAAAATTCCTTGTAGGTGCTGTAAAGATAATAATAGTACGCTCTAAATACTACTCTAGATCTATTTATAAGAAAAAGAAAAAGAAAGTTTTAGAATCAACAAGGGTTAGTCTCATCGGTAATTCGGCTAAGATCCCATTTTAAGGTTTGGGTTCGAGCCTTAGGTTGGCAAAATCTCGGTTGTAGGTGACTTTGACAAAATATTGCGCATCAATAACACGAAGTCTAATTTTTGGAGTAATGAAAATACTTTGCTTTAAATTATCTTATTTGATGATAAATACACATAATTTTAAAAATAGTGAAATTTTAAGAAGCATTTTGAATTTCTAGGCTGTTTGAGGTGAAAGAGTGAAGCTGAATTTTTCTTTTTTATTTCTAGAGTCTTTGAGAAAAAGTAACTTTCAATTGTTAATTTCTCAAATTTTTCTTTTGAATTGCAAATAGCCGACTGAAGCACGTGTTTGACCATTTGGACATTCTTAGTTCGCCGTGCTCTCGATCCTTGGCTCAGATGTCAAGGACTAAATTGCTGAGATTTTGCCCGGATGAATATTCTCTCCATTTCTCAAAAGAATATTGATCGTGGATTTTATAATTAGTTATTATGATAAATTTAATTGTATGGCTCACTACGATTGTTGTATCTAATATCTGCAAATGGAGCCCTCAATTTCTTCGTAAGTGATCAAAGAACTAGAAGGTCTTTTCTGCCTTGAATAGGGGTATCCCCTCACTCTAAAATTATCTAACCAAAAGAACAAATAACCCGACAAAGCTCTCTTATTTTAAATAAAAAATAAAAAGCAGAATTACTCATAAGATCTTTTAACTTAATTTAATTTCGATTTGTTCTTTTTAAAAAAAATTTCCACTTTGGTCATTTAACTTTCAAACATAAAGCAACCTTATTCTTATGCTTGTTTGACATTGTTCCAGCTTTGCTTATGTGATAGTTAACCCGTTAACTTGTTTACTTGGATTTTCATCAAGGTTGACATGATCCCTTTTGTTTGTTACTAGTTTCAATTTAGTCATTTATGTTTTTATCTTGAACTTGTCTTGAATTTTTGTTTGTATAAGCTATTGACAATGATTCTGGCTATAAGTTTTTTATTTTGTACTCGTATTCTATCCTTGAGCCAGATTGATAGTCAATGACGCTAGCTCCATGTCTATTTTATCCTTTAAACTTAAATGACGACTTTCTATACGGTTGCCTTTAATTTTTTATTGAATTAGTTTTTATTGAAAAAGTCTGTAACACAAACCTTTTATATTTAAAATTGGAAGATAAAAATAGGCTAAATACCATTTTTGGTCCTTTATCTTTGCTCGAAGTTTCACTTTGGTTCTTTATCTTTTTTTTGGTCCGTTTTGGTCCTTTATCTTTCATTTTCGTTTCATTTTAGTCCCTGCCGTTAATTTTTGTTAACGGATACCACGCTGGTAGTTAACTATTGACGTGACACCTTAAGTGTGTGACTAAGGTGGATTATGATTAAATGATGTGGCATTTTGTTATTTTTAAATCAAAAACTAAATTAACAAAAACTTAGTTAGTTCTTCTTCTTCTTCCTGCCCAGCTTTTTCGGAAAACCTTTAGAGTATGTTTGGGAAGAGGTTTTAGGAGGGGAAGACATATTTTTCAATTCTAAATTGGCGATGACATAAAATATCTCAAAACATAAATCAAATGTGATTAAAAATGTTATATTGATATCTATCAATTTGTTTTTTTAATTTTTTAAAATCTCAAATACATATTAAAATATAGACAAATCTTTTTCAAGCCCTCCCTCCCTTCCCCTCGCAAAACCCCCTCCCAAAGATACCTAAATCCCATATTGAAAATCCTCCTCCATGCTTCTTGCATCAAGACAACGCTTTATTAGTTACGAAAGTTTGGCAGAAGAAAAAGAGTAGGTTGTGTTCTGGTTCAATCAGCGCTCCTTGAAGAGCACTCCTTGAATCCCTTCAGCGCTTTATTTCGTGACCAAACATTAATCAACTAAAGGTCGTGGGTTGTGTTCTGTTTCAATTGTTAATCGATCCATGCTTTTCTTTTAGTAATTTATAATAGATATTTATTTATACTATATATAAGAAAGGTTTATGTGTAGAAATTGGTTAATCAACTAAAAACATTGAAGCGAGCGTGCTTGGATATGGTTTTCCATTCAGATCTAAGAGGACCGGAGAAGCAGAGGGGTAGTTCAAATATTTCAGTACAATTTTATGAAGTGGATCTTGTACTTTTTAATTGGTATGATCATTGGATTTGTTGGGTTTTGCATCTGTTGCGGAAATTTTGTAGGTTTTGTGGGTTTCGTTGATTGAAGATGGTGATGATGATGAGATGAGGAAATTATGTGGGTTTTGTTGATTTCTGGTTTTTTTATTGAAGATGGTGTTAAAGTTAAAAGAAAATATGGAAGAAATTGAGGTTGATTCAATTAATGATAGTGCTGCAGCATCTGGTCATTAGTAGTAATGCTGTCACACTAGAATATTCTGATGCACACATATTCAATACTAAGGTACTAGTGAATGAGTGCAAAATAATGTGTGTGTGGTCCATTGAGTGCTGATTGAGTGGTGTATGCTCAGCTGGTGTACTAGGTGACTCTCCAATAGATGCATTCTTTGCTGATTGTCTTGTAGTGCATTGCTCTCCTCATTACAGTCACGTGACAGAATTCTTGGCATAGGATACTGATTGATGAGAGAGAATTTGTTACTAGCTGGCACTCTCCAAACGGTTATGTGCTCCCTAGATATTTCCTTAGGTTTTGCTATCATGTAATAAGCTGCATAGTAGTGTATGCTAGCCTTTCCTTTTTTGCTATATATAGTTGCACTAGTGTACTGTTTTATTCATCAATCAAAAAGGTTTTTTTTCCTTAATTGATCATTTATTTTATCATCTCGTTGCCTTATGGCTTTTACTGCTTTTGTGCTTATGATGTTCTTTTGTGCTACATTTTATGCAAACTTTAAGATGGTATCAGAGCGTTTGCTCTGAATACCCTACTTGTTTCTTTTTCTTCCTTTTCCTTCTGTTTTTCTGAGTTTCCATCATGGCTAAGAACAACAATAGTACATCTGGCTCTGGGACGGGTAATAACCCTCCTAAGGATCCTAGTTCTGATCCAACCAATGTTTACTATGTGCATCCTAGTGATGGTCCCTCATCTGTCACTGTTACTCCTTTGTTGAATGTGAATGGCTCTAATTATCACACTTGGGCTCGTTCTATGAGAAGGGCTCTAGGAGGCAAGAACAAACTAGATTTTGTTGATGGAACCATTCAAGTTCCTGAGTCTTTTGATCCTAGTTATAAGGCATGGTCTAGATGCAATATGCTTGCACACTCATGGATCATGAATTCAGTATCTGAGTCCATAGGTCAAAGTATTGTTTTCTTAGAAAATGCTATAGATGTATGGAATGAACTTAAAGAGAGGTTTTCTCAAGGTGATCTTATCAGAATCTCAGAATTACAGTGTGAAATTTACTCTTTAAAGCAAGCTTCACAATCAGTCACAGAATTTTTGAGTTAAAAGTTTTATGGGAAGAACTTGAGTCTTATCTTCCTGAACCAACTTGTGGGTGTCCTAGAAAGTGTGTATGTAGAACTGGCATGGAATTAGCACATAAACATCATAATCTAAGCAAAACTATTCGCTTTCTCACTGGCCTTAATGAAAACTTTGCCATGATAAGATCACAGATCTTGCTCATGGATCCTCTTCCTAAGCTAAACAAAATATTTTCTATGGTTATACAGCATGAAAGGCAATTTTGCAACACTGATGAAGTGAAAACAATAGCTAATGTTGATTCAAGGAAACCATTCTTTCGTGGAAAAACAAATTTTCAGGGTTATGGCAGTAAGAATGCAAGTAGGGTATGCACTCATTGTGGGAGAACTGGGCACACTATTGAAACTTGTTACAAGAAACATGGCTTTCCACCTAATTGGCAGAAGAATGCTGCGAGTGTCTCTGATGAAATTGATGAAACTAAAGTTGAAGATGATAGCAAGACAATAGGCATAACACAAGACCAGTATGAGAAACTAGTCAACATGATACAAAGTGTTTCCACCACTCAGACTTCTGGATCTGCAGCAAAATCAATTAACATGGTTGGAAAGACTCTTCCCTCTTTTGATTCAGGTAGCATCTCATTAATTTGTTCTCTTAGATCAGACAATCTAGGTCTTTGGATTATTGATTCTGGTGCTAGTGTTCACATATGCTGCTCTCTCAAGTATTTTAAAAATTATGTGCCTATTAAACCTGTGAGTATAAGACTCCCTAATGGACACAAAACCTTTGCCACTTTCAAAGGAACTGTCGCCTTTACAGACAAATTGTATATTGTTGATGTCTTGTATGTGCCAGATTTCTGTTTAAATTTGATTTCAGTGCCAAGATTAATGATTGATTTAAAAGTTAGTGTGCTATTTGATGTTCCAAAGTGTGTGATACAGGATGTGAACACCAAGGAGATGATTGGTTCGGGTATGATGTTTGAGGGACTGGTGTACTTGGAGATTCCAAAGATCACTGAAGTTGCTGCTGCAAACATCACTGTGAGAGAATCAGATACTTTACCTAAACAAGCCCTATGGCATTTTAGATTAGGCCATCTTTCCAATCCTAGAATGAAGCTAATGCATAGTGTGTTCCCTTCTATACTTGTTGATGAGGGAGCAGTTTGTGATATCTGCCACTATGCTAGGCAAAAGAAGCTGGCATATAGTTTAAGTGACAGCAGAGCTACAAAATGTTATGAATTAATACACTTTGATATATGGGGTCCCATTTCCACACCTTCTATTCATGGTCACAAATATTTTCTCACTGCTTTAGATGACTTCAGTAGATATACATGGATAATATTGCTTAAAACAAAAAGTGAAGTCAGTAATAATGTTAAAAATTTCATCAATATTCTGGAAAAACAATATGAAACTGCTGTCAAAACTATTAGAACTGATAATGGCCCAGAATTCTTGATGCCAGAGTTTTATTCCTCTAAAGGAATTGTTCATCAAACCACTTGTGTAGAAACTCCTGAACAAAATGGGAGAGTTGAAAGAAAACATCAACACATTTTGAATGTAGGAAGAGCACTCTTGTTTCAAGCAAAACTACCAAAACAGTATTGGTCATATGCTTTCCTACATGCTACTTTTATCATAAATAGAGTCCCTAGTCCTCTTCTAAATAACAAATCACCATACTATCTTCAAAAAGGGGTAGAGCCTGATTTAGAGTCATTCAAAGTTTTTGGATGTCTATGCTATGCTTCCACCTTAAAAGTCCATAGAACAAAGCTTGACCCTAGGGCTAGAAAATGTGTCTTTCTAGGCTACAAAGCTGGGGTTAAGGGTACTGTCTTGTTAGATTTACACAATAAAGAAGTCTTCATATCTAGAAATGTTACCTATCATGAGCACATTTTACCATATGTTAATTCTCAACCTTTGTCCAAATGGACTTATCTTTCTCCAACCACTGTGGACAACACTGTCCACGACCCTCTCCTCACACCAGATACTCCTATGCCACCTCAAAACACCTCACCAGCACCTACCACACCACCACAAACACCAGAAATTTCACCTAGCCCAGCACATTCACCAAATAGCTCACAAACACCACCTACAATTGCTCAAGACCAGCCAAATGTCCCACAAACAGAACCAAACACTCCTCAAACAGAACCAAATGTGAGACATTCCCTTAGAGAGAAGCAGCAACCAACTTATTTGAAGGATTACATATGCAACAGTCTCTCAAATGATCAGGCCAACTCATCATCTCCAGGTATTCCCTATCCTATTTCTAGTTATCACTCCTTTTTGAATTTATCAAATGCACAACAGAACTTTGCTCTCTCATTAACTTCCACTGTTGAGCCAAAATCTTATGAGGAAGCATGTAAAGAGTCATGTTGGATTGATGCCATGAAGAATGAGCTAGATGCTCTAGACAAGAATGAAACTTGGAAGATTGTTGACATTCCTCCAAATGTGAAACCAATTGGAAGCAAGTGGGTATATAAAGTGAAGCACAAGGCTGATGGTTCAATTGAGAGGTACAAGGCCAGATTAGTTGCAAAGGGCTATAACCAAATTGAAGGTTTGGATTTCTTTGACACTTTTAGTCCTGTTGCAAAGCTTACATCAGTGAGGTTATCACTAGCTGTTGCTTCCATGATGAATTGGCATTTGCATCAACTTGATGTAAACAATGCTTTTCTACATGGTGATCGATCTCCAAGAAGATGTATACATGGAAATACCTCATGGAGTGCCATTTGACAGAAATTCTAAGGTTTGTAAGCTGCAAAAATCATTATATGGCCTTAAGCAAGCAAGTAGAAAGTGGTATGAGAAATTAACTCAACTTCTGATCAGCCAAGGCTACAAGCAATCCAATTCAGACCATTCATTGTTTACATACAAGAGGGAGGAAATTGAGGTTGATTCAATTAATGATAGTGCTGCAGCATCTGGTCATTAGTAGTAATGCTGTCACACTAGAATATTCTGATGCACACATATTCAATACTAAGGTACTAGTGAATGAGTGCAAAATAATGTGTGTGTGGTCCATTGAGTGCTGATTGAGTGGTGTATGCTCAGCTGGTGTACTAGGTGACTCTCCAATAGATGCATTCTTTGCTGATTGTCTTGTAGTGCATTGCTCTCCTCATTACAGTCACGTGACAGAATTCTTGGCATAGGATACTGATTGATGAGAGAGAATTTGTTACTAGCTGGCACTCTCCAAACGGTTATGTGCTCCCTAGATATTTCCTTAGGTTTTGCTATCATGTAATAAGCTGCATAGTAGTGTATGCTAGCCTTTCCTTTTTTGCTATATATAGTTGCACTAGTGTACTGTTTTATTCATCAATCAAAAAGGTTTTTTTCCTTAATTGATCATTTATTTTATCATCTCGTTGCCTTATGGCTTTTACTGCTTTTATGCTTATGATGTTCTTTTGTGCTACATTTTATGCAAACTTTAAGAGATGGTAATCTGGGTTTCTCCCTTTTGTTTTTCAGATTTTGATTTTGATTTTAAAGTGTTTACTCATTTGTTTATTTATGTTTTGTGTTTTAAAAATATAAAAAACCTAAATGTCTATGTGTAAAATGATTTATAATTAAATAATACAATTATTTGCCACCTCATTTAATGAATGACACGTCATACATGACACTTAAGACGTTACGTCAGCAGTTAACTGCCAGTATGGCATCCGTTAACAAAAACTAACGGCAGGGACCAAAATAAAACGAAAATGAAATATAAAGGACCAAAACAGACCAAAAAAAAAGATAAAGGACCAAAGTGAAACTTCGAACAAAGATAAATGTCCAAAAGTGGTATTTAGCCATAAAAATATAAGGTTTTTTAGTGCATCATCATACGAACACAGTGGCAACCAACACTTCTAGCCCAGTGGTTCAGGCTCCTGCTGGGACGTGGTGGGGGTCGATCCGGTTTGCTTCCGGGTTCGATTCCCGCCTACGTCAAATAGGGTGTTGGCCAGCGAAATGATTAAGAACCCCAAGTAGCGAGCGCAGATTAATCATTCGTTGACAGCGTTGGGACACTGCGTGGGTCGCCCGCGAGGGTCCGATAAAAAAAATACGAACACAGTGGGACAAGATTCGTCAATTTTCATTAGCTATAGAGAGAATTTTTGCGAAAACCGTGATGACTTAGAGTTCCCATGGCCGCGATCTTTACTATATGATTTTGATTATTGTTAAATCTTTACTATATTTTTCTATTAGAATGATTAGAGTAATCTCATGAAATTCTATGCAATTTAGCTTGGGACATGAAATATCACTCAATGTCAACAGCCTACGTAAACAAAATATCAGTAAAGGTTTAAGCTAAAAAAAATAGGCATGGTAAGTACCAACAAAAAAATGTAAAATGCACTTTGGTCCTTTATGTTTCACCAAAATTTTAGTTTGGTCATTTTTAACTTTTTTCTAAATTTGGTCATTTAAGTTTCAAATTTGGAAGTAGTCATTTCTTCAAACTTTCCATCCGGTAATGTTACTGATGTCACGTTGTCCGTTAACATGTCACGTGACCTCTTAGTTGGCCTTACTTACTGGGAAATTGAGATTATTACTTGGCATTTCACCTTTTTTAAAAACAAATTACATTACACATAAGCAACGGTGAATATATGTCAACCCCAGAACATAAATTTTTATTCTTACACAGATATTATAGAATCGGGTATCTTATTCGTATATGATACCTAATATTATAGGGAATTTTAAAGAAATTCTCGTGCGTCCATTTTTGTGCCAATTTTTTATTAAATTAAATAGATTTATTGAATTGATGATGAATAGAAAAAAGAAATTAACACGACATACGCGCTGTCCCGAACAAATATGACTGCAATAAAGTAAGAGACATAGATAGCTATAGTTGGGGTTAGATCTATGCATGTTTAATAAATCCTAGTCTTTTTACGCACTGCAATCGTATTCTCAAATTCTAAAAAAAGAGGTAAAAATATCTCTCTTCTTTGTGAATTCGAATTCGTTTTCGAACAATTGAAAAGAAAAGGGAAGTGCTAAAAAAATCAATACTATATTGTTTCTGCTTATTAGATTCTATCTTTATCTCATCGAGCCGAGCAAATTCCGAATTCAATTTTTGTTTTGAGATTCTTAAAAACCCCCCGAAGTCTAGGTGAATTTTATAAATTTGTGTCGATTTATATTACAAGTTAGAAAAAGTACATTACACATAAGCAAAATTTAGAAAAAGTAAATTAGAAAACAGAGAGAAGGAAAACGAGGAGGAGGACCCCCTTTCCTACAACTGAAATCCCTAAATCGAACCCACATCAGTCCGAAATGCACATTTCTAGAAAAAGAGGAAGATGAAGTTAAGGTTTTCACATTTCTTGAAGGTGCGCAGTTTTCTAAATTTTCGCACAATGTTAATGATCTGTTGTTTTCTTACATCGGACAAAGTTAGGGTTTATAGTTAGGGTCACTGCATATTGTTGAAGGTTGTTGTTTTGGGACCAAAATAAATTTTAAAAACTTAAGGGACGAAAATGAAACCAAACAAAAATATAAAGGACCATAATGCAACAAATGGCCATGTCACTCGTTAATGGACATCGTATCGTCCGTTAACATTACTAAATAAAAAGTTAAGAAAAGAACAACTCTATTACATATTTGAAAGGCTAAAATGCTCCCGGGGTCCCTTAACTTTATTTAAAATAACGATTTAGTCCTTTATCTTTTTTTTGTCCCAACTAAATCCTTCATCTTTTAAATTTTAAGCACATAAACCCTTTTCCGTCAGCCTCAGTCAAACTCCGTCAAAAAATGTCTATGTGGCCATTACTGTGCTGATGTGTCCATTATCATGCTTATGTGGCATTCTAAAATATTATCCAACTCATTTTGGTTTATTTTAAAAAAAAAATCAAAAACTAAAAATATTTTATTAATTCTTCTTCTTCACTCAAGCATTTCCATGTCCAGCGTAAGTAGCATATCAAACGAAAGTAATTCTTCTTCTACTAAACATTAATTCTTCTTCTTCTTCCACTTTCATCAAATTAATTCTTTTTCTTCTTCTTCACTGTTAAACGAAAATGAGTTGAGGTTAACAATGTAAATTGTCCCTGCAGTAACTATTAGCTTTAGGATTCCTGAAAGGCTGAAACTGATGGTTCTTCCTCAACCATGATGAACAGTTCACGTTGCAACATAGATATAAGATTCTGTTTAGATCTGAAAACGAAAGCCATGACAGATCTGAAAACGAAACTGATTTTTAACACGAAAATGAGAACCAAGACGAAATCAGTGAATGGAAAACGAAAACGAAAATGAGTTCTTGAATCGAAAACGAAAACGAAAATTGATTTTATACACCAAAACGAAATCTGTTAATCGAACACGTTTTGCTAAAATCACAGATCTGGTACGATTCATGATACAAAGTGAAATCAAAAGATTTCAACAGCAAAACGAATTTCTGGGTTTGAATCAACAGCAAAATGATTTGCTCCTTTAGGGATTTGGGGATGAGATGAGAAGAAGATGAAGAAAAACCCAGATTTTAGAAAACTGATTTTTTTTTAATTACTTTTATTCAAAATTAATTAAAATTATGAATCAGCAAATAAAAATGCCACATAAGCAAAAATAAAATTAAAAATATGACTTAAATGATGACTAGGATATTTTTAACGGAGTTAGATGGAGATTAACGGAAAAGGATTTAAGTGCTTAAAATTTAAAACATAAAGGATTTAGTTGGGAAAAAAAAAGATAAATGACTAAATCATTATTTTAAATAAAATTAAGGGATTCTGGGAGCATTTTAGCCTATTTGAAATATAAAAGACCAAACTGAAAAAAAAAAACCAGAAATAATCAACTAAAATTTTGGTGAAACATAAAAGACAAATGATATATTCTTCCAATAAAAAAGACATCTTAACTATACTCAATCATGAACGGTACACATCACTAATTTGTAACATTGCAGCCATTTTTTTCATATAACTACTTTACTGATTAACGAAATTGTAATTATTTGTTAAATTCAAATAACTAAATCTGCATATGTAAAATCTTTTATTTTTCCAAAAATTACTAATACATCATACATAATGCAAACGATCTATAACACTTACAAACACACACACACATAGAGAGATACAATTTTATTAATATAGTACTTGTTCTGGGCTGGACCAAGAGGCCCATTCAGCAATTGGACATGGATCTACCCAATCACTTTGATCCATGTTCACAATACACAAGCCCATTCATGACTCCTATATTTGGATGGCTCAGATTCACTCTACCGATCTAACGACTTACCACGGGCACAATTCCCTATAAATACTGGCTCACTGTTGGCCTGCATTTTCGACAGACTAAATTACATGCAGTCAACGAGGTTTGATTTGCTAGTTTCAGAGGAAAGTGTTAATTTCGATACTGAAGAATTGTGTCAGAGGGTAAGTTCGACGAGGCTCTGAACTTAACGAATATAAAGGATTGAAGAAGAGTTGGTTCGACAAGAATGAAGCTAGAGATTAGTGAAAGATCAAGAATTAAGTGCTCGTTGTCGAAATAGCCAGCAGTTACCTTGGTCGAAAAGGCGCAGCAGTTACTGTTTTTAAATTCTCTACAGTTAGTTGGTTATGTTTTTTCCCTCCTTGTATAAATAGTAGTTTTTCATAGGAAAAAAGGGGTCACAAACTCGTTACAGATTCTCACGCTCTAACTTCCAACATCACAGAGAAAACGAGTCAGAGAAGAATGTATGATCATGTGTACCAACTTTCTTTTCAATTAATGCATTTTACTTTGTTTCTTTATGCAATTTTCTGCATTTTTATTTGCTTTCTTCATCTCTGTCTGAAGTGACTTCGACGGTTTTGCGTGAAACTGACAGTTATCTTCCTTCTTCCCTTTAAAAACTGTAAAACATTCATAATTTCTAGAAAAACTTCAACACAAATGGTCTTAGGATTTACTAGTTGATCCTGCAAACAGAAGAAATTTCAAACTAGCGGTGTTTACCAAAAACCACGGTAAACAAATTAGCACGCCCAGTGGGATATTTGTACCAATTTTAAAGTTTTTTCATTGAAATTTTTTTAAAAAAATTGTGTTTATCTGTGCATGCGTTTAAGGAGTGGAAAACATCTTTCAGAGATGGCGCGTTCTAGTACAAATAATGCTTCTGCATCAAATGCACAAAGTACGCAAGAACAATGTAACGCTGCAAATGTTGCAGGCATAACCGTTGCTATGCCTTCTTCGACGACAATGGGAGTAACTGCCATAACTTCTCCCATAATTACTCCCGTGTCAATGATGACTACTGCAGCATTAACAAATGTTAATACTATGGCTTCTATGCCACCAATGTTAGGACCAACAAGTCCTTTAATGGCAAATCCTGTGATTGGAAACATGCCATTTAGTATTAGTGGTAGGGCTTTCCCATATGGCATGCCAATGGCATTGATGGCAGGCCTTCAGACAAATTCGTCTACATTTGCAGATAATGCAATCACAGGGTATTCTCCTACTCATAGTTCATCAGAGGGCATTTATAGTTGAAATGCCCAACCTAATTTGACTACGACATCTTTGTTGGCGTTAAGGCAACAAATGGATGATAGTAACCATGATATGGTTAATATGTTAACACAACAAATTGGTACTGTGTTTAATCCTTTAATACAAAACACTAATGATAGTTACCAGATGTTGGAGACACAAATGGGAAGAATTGCTGATTTCTTTGGCACTCCACCAGTGCATAACCAGCAAATTCCCCAAATTCAAAATGTTAGGCCTGTTGAAATCCCTTTAGAAAGGCCTAACAATGCCATTCCTATAAATCAGGGTAATCAGGGACAACAACACGTTGTCGAAGAACCTATGAGGATAGAGGCAATCCCTGATGTTGTGTTAGTAAATAGAAACCAAAATGCAGACGAAGTGGTTAGACAAGTGCAACAAAACAATTTTGGGGTGCAAAATAATTTGGCTAATTTGGTCGAAAACATTCTAGCCCAGAATGGTCTTAATTTAGGCTTGCACAGGCCTAATTTTGTATCACATTTGTCGGAATATACCTTGCAAATAGAGCTACCTAGGGGATGGAAAATTCCTAAGTTCACAAAATTTGCCGGAGAAACTAGCGAATCCACTGTCGAACACGTGGCTTGTTATCTTACTGAGGCTGGTGATATAGCGCATAATGAGAATCTAAGAATGAAGTATTTTCCAAATTCTCTAACTAAGAATGCGTTTACATGGTTCACCACTTTGCCTCCAAATTCTATTTTTAGTTGGAGTCAGTTAGAAAAGGCCTTCCACGAACAATTCTATATGGGCCAATGCAAGATTAGTCTTAAGGAACTAGCTAGTGTTCAACGCAAGGGGGCAGAATCTATTGATGATTATCTCAATAGATTTAGACTTCTCAAAGCAAGGTGTTTTACTCAAGTGCCTGAACATGAGTTGGTCGAAATGGCCGCTGGTGGTCTAGATTATTCTATAAGAAAGAAGCTAGATACATTGCACTTAATTAAGAGATATGGCACAATTAGCTGATAGAGTTCGACAAGTAGAAAGACTTAAAGCTGAAAAAGCCAAATCAGGCAGATTCCAAAATAAAAAAGAAAAGGTGGCATATGTCAAAACTAATGACAGTGACCAAGAATTCGACATATCTTATGAAGATGTCGAAGAGGAGGTTAATATAGCAGAATTAAAATTAGGACCTCCTTATACTTGTAAATTGTTGAAACCTTCAAATGGAAAAAATCCTATTGAGCTTAAAAATGATAAGTTTGTTGCAAAAACTTATACTTATGATGTTTCTAAGTGTGATGAAATATTTGATCTGTTAGTTGCTGATGGTCAAATTTTGGTGCCTAAGTGCTTGAAAGTACCACCATTGGAACAACGACAGAAAAGAGGTTTTGTAAATTTCACAATTTCTTAGGCCATAACACTTCTCGTTGTGTTATTTTCAGGGATTTAGTTCAAAAAGCCCTCAATGAGGGAAGACTGAAATTTGGTGACAAATCAAAGCCACCAATGAAAATTGATGTTGATCCTCTACCCGCAACTGATGCATTGCTTGTCGAAGTTGACATCAACGTAGTTGAAGTTATAGGAGTTGTTGCTGATGATGCTAAAGTGGAGAAAGCTATTGACAAAGTGGATGTCGAAATGGTCACTGAAGACCAATATGCTGAAAAAATGAAAATAGTTTACCCAAAGGCAGAGGAAGAATTGATTGATTTCCTTAACCGCTGCAAAATTAACAATATTGAAGTGATGCTTTGTCCAAGATGTAGTTCTGTTTTCGACAAAGAGGCTACTAAAAATCTTGAAGGTTTTAAGCCTCAACTGAAGCGTAAAGGAAAATGGGTCGACAAGAGGCCAAAGTTCAGCTACAGCAACAGAGGTATTCAGTATAAGGTCACTTCGAGAAAGAATCCTCAAAAAGGATTGCTTTGCTTGGATTGCTGAAGGAGTACAAGGATTTCTTTGCTTGGGACTACAGTGAAATGCCAGGATTAAGTTGAGAAGTGGTTGAGATAAAATTACCAATTCGACCAGGAAAGAAACCAGTGAAGCAGACTCCAAGAAGATTTGCACCAGAGATCCTGTTGAAGATCAAAGCAGAAATAGAAAGATTACTAAAGAGCAAGTTCATCAGAACTGCCAGGTATGTCGAATGGCTTGCTAATATAGTTCCTGTAATTAAGAAAAATGGTACACTTAGAGTTTGTATAGATTTTAGAGACTTGAATAATGCTACACCTAAGGATGAATATGCCATGCCAGTGGCAGAAATGTTAGTTGATTCAGCAGCAGGTTATGAATATTTAAGCATGCTTGATGGTTATTCTGGTTATAACCAAATATATATTGCTGAAGAAGATACATCAAAAACAGCATTTCGTTGCCTTGGGGCTTTAGGCGTTTATGAATGGGTAGTAATGCCATTTGGCTTAAAAAATGCTGGAGCTACATACCAAAGAGCAATGAATTCTATGTTTCATGATTTTATTGAAAAATTTATGCAAGTGTACATAGATGATATTGTTATTAAGTCTTCGTCAGAAAATGGTCATTTAGACCATCTTCGACAATCATTCGAAAGAATGAGAAAATATGGATTAAAAATGAATCCAGTCAAATGTGCTTTTTGTGTGCGTGCAGGTGATTTTTTGTGTTTCGTTGTACACAAAAAAGGCATTGAAATCTATCAAAACAAGACGAAAGCGATCTTGGAAACGAAAGCTCCTTCGACAAAGAAAGAGTTACAGTCATTATTAGGAAAGATTAATTTCCTTAGAAGATTTATTTCAAATCTAAGTGGCAAGACTCAAGTATTTTCGCCATTGCTTCGACTGAAAAAGGAAGATGTGTTCAGATGAGATACAGAACACCAGAAAGCCTTTGACGAGATTAAAGCATACCTGATGAAGCCTCCTATTTTGTTACCTCCTATTAGGAATAAAGTAATGAAATTGTATGTAGCAGCATCAGAATTATCTATAGGTAGCATACTAGCACAAGAGGATGAAAATGGGGTCGAAAGAGCCATATATTACCTCAGTAGGGTTTTAAATGATGCAGAAACTAGGTACCATCTTATAGAAAAATTGTGTTTATGCTTGTATTTCTCTTGTACAAAATTGAAGCAATATATAAAGCCTATTGATGTGTATGTTTATTCGCATTATGATATCATTAAACATATGTTGTCAAAACCAATTTTACATAGTAGAATAGGTAAATGGGCGTTAGCTCTTTCTGAATTTTCCTTAACTTATCAGCCTTTAAAGGCTACAAAAGGCCAAATAGTGGCTGACTTCATAGTTGACCATTCAGTGGTCGAAAATACAATAAACTTGGTGGAAACTCAACCTTGGAAGTTATACTTCGATGGGTCAAGCCACAAAAATGGTGTTGGAATTGGAGTGTTAATTATTTCACCAACAAAAATACCAACAAAGTATAAGTTTAAAATTGAAGGAACATGCTCCAACAATGAGGCAGAATATGAAGCATTGATAGCAGGACTTGAGATCTTGTTAGATTTGGGGGCAAAACATGTCGAAATAAAAGGCGATTCAGAACTAGTTGTGAAGAAATTAACAAAAGAGTATAAATGCATTAAAGAAAACCTAATAATGTATTTTGTTACTGCCAATACATTGTTAAAACGTTTCGATAGCGTTCAAATCAAGCATGTGCCTCGTCTTGACAATCAAGAGGCAAATGATTTGGCACAAATTGCTTCAGGATAAAGAGTTTCTAAAGAAAAACTAGAAGAATTAATAGAAATAAAAAATAAACTAATTTCGACAGACTATCCTTCAAGTGAATTGTCAAGCCAAAAACTTGGGGGGGCCGAGGAAGTATCGTTATCTCCAATTATTGAAAATTTTCAAAGTTTTGAAGTTTTTGCCATTGACAATATGTCGAATGATGATTGGCGAAAACCAATTGTCAAATACTTGGAAAATCCAACAGGAATAACTAATAGAAAAACCAAGTATAGAGCCTTGAGCTACGTGATTATTGGAAATGAGTTGTTCAAAAAGACTCCTGAAGGAGTTTTACTTAAATGCCTTAGTGAGAGTGAGACATATTTAGCAATTTCCAATACTCATAGTGGAACTTGTGGGTCTCATCAAGCAGGCCACAAAATAAAATGGCTTTTATTTCGAAAAGGAGTGTACTGGCCAACTATGTTAAAAGATTGCATAGAGTTCGCTAAAGGTTGCCAAGAGTGTCAAAGGCATGCAGGAGTTCAACACGTGCCTGCAAGTGAACTTCATTCAATAGTGAAACCTTGCCCATTTAGAGGTTGGGCTTTAGATTTAATTGGTGAGATTAAACCAACTTCGTCGAAAGGACATCGCTACATATTAGTTGGGATAGATTATTTTACTAAGTGGGTAGAAGCTATTTCTTTAATTAATGTTTATCAAGAAGCAGTAATCAATTTTATTCAAAACCATATTTTATATAGGTTTGGAATTCCAGAAACCATTACTACAGACCAAGGTACAGTTTTTATTGGTCAAAAAATGGTGGATTTTGCCTCTGAAACTGGTTTCAAGTTACTGACTTCGACACCATACTATGCTCAAGCCAACGGTCAAGTTGAAGCAGCTAATAAAATCATTATTAATTTGATTAAAAAGCATATTGGGCAGAAGCCTAGAAATTGGCATAAAACGCTTGATCAAGTTTTGTGGGCTTGTCGAAATTCTCCTAGAGAGTCAATTAATACTACTCCTTTTAGACTAACATTTGGACATGATGCAGTCTTACTAGTCGAAATTTGTTTACAGTCAGCCAGAATTCAAAGGCAATTTGAAATTCCATCAGATTATTATTGGAATATGATGTTGGATGAGTTGGTTGATTTAGACGAAGAAAGATTAAATGCATTAAATGTCCTGATAAGGCAAAAAGAAAGGGTAGCTAAAGCTTATAATAAAAAAGTTAAGTTGAAAACTTTTGCCTTAGGAGACTTAGTTTGGAAAGTTATACTGCCTATGGACAAAAAAGATAGAGTCTTAGGCAAATGGTCACCGAATTGGGAAGGACCATTTCGAGTTTTGCAAGTGTATACTAACGGTGCCTATGAAGTCGAAGAATTAGTCGCTGATGGTCGAATTTTGCAAATAAATGGCAAGTATTTTAAAAAGTATAAGCCAATACTGCAAGAAGTCAAAATAACGCAGGACTAAAATTATAAAGAAGATTTAAACATGGCATTTAGAAGTTAATAATTGCCAGAACATTGTCGAAGTTAAAAAATTGGAAATCAAGAAAATTACAATTTAAAGTTGAAGGTCGGTTTTGAGCCTTTCTAAAACAGATTTTGAAAACGCTCTAGTCTTATAGTAGTAAGGGCTTCGTCTTCGACCAAACTTTGAACCTTTGCTTCATGTTGGCTATGTCTTTCCAAATGCTCAATTGCCAAAGCTGCTTCTGCATTAATCACTGGTTCCAAAGATTCAGGAGTTGTCTTACGAAGTGAAGCTTTCTTCTTTTCTTCTGCTTTGAGCTTCAATTGTAAGTTCTTGAGTTGTTCTTGATATCCAGAAATAGCTCAGTCACAATCAGCCATTTCTTGAGCATTATTTGCTGCTTGGGTCTCCAATGAAGAAATTTTGGCTTGTGAAGCTTCGACAGCAGCCCACTCTTCTTGTTGCAGTTTAGCTTTGCGCTCTTTGTTTGCAGCAGTATCCTTTTTCTTTTGAAGGTCCCTGGTGATTTGTTCTAAAAGAGGCTCAAATTCGACAATGAAGCCGATGAGGGATTTGCTTGATGTCGAATTGTTGAGTTTTCGCAGTAGTGTTTTGATCTCAAAAGCTGTTATATGATTTTGCTCGATGGCTTGAAATAAGTCAGCGTCAAGAACTCTAGCTCGGAATTCCTTGAGGAGATTTTCCTTTGAACTATCAGACATTTCGCCAATAGAAGTGGTCGAAGAACTTTGCTTAGTCGAAGATGCCCTATTACTTAACATGAGCTTCAAAGCCTCAAGAGAATTTTTACTTTTCAGTTCTGTCAAGGCCTCTTGGCTTAAAGTGTTGCTTGTTGAAGGTGCTGCTTTAGAGGTGTTTTGGTCCTTTGGTGATTCATCGACGTGCTCTGAATTATCTTCAGATTCTTCCTCTTCAGAGTCAACAACATCATCATCAATTTGTTCTTCCTCGTTGCCTTCGTCTTGATTTTCTTCTCCCACTTCTTTGTCACTAAGATTAGGGGTTGGAACCAGATTATCCTTCTCAAACTTGACACCAGCAGTGTGATCAGCTTCATTCATCTCGTCATCTTTCTGTTCTTGATCCTGGTCAGGAATCTCTTTTTCAAGTGCATCTTTGTCTAATGAAGGCTCATGGTTTGTCGAATCATTCATTTGTTGGTGAAGAGCCTCTTCTATGATGTTAATGGGACTGGTTTGATTTGGTTGTTCCTCGACCACGTCTTCAGTTATTGGTTCGACAGAAGGGGAGAGAGTTGAAGTTGGTGTTGGTTGTTTTTGTTGAAGCTCAATGTTGCTAGCTTCCTTTCCCTATTATAACAGAATGATGAATTTAATATCATATTGAATCAAGATGATTAGAAAAAATAAAGAGTTTGTTAATTACCTTCGAAGTTGTCTCTCCAACACGAGAACCTGCACTTTCAGGTTTATTAGGAGCTTTTGCTTTCTTCTTAGCAGGTTTTTCTAGATTCATGTGAGCTTTTTCTTTTGATGTTTCTTTGTCTTCTCCATGTTGTTCGACTAGAGCTGTTGGAATTGGAGTTTTGACAGAGTTTCTATGGTGATTTTGGGTTTTATCTTAGCAAAGAAGATGAAGGGGATTTACGAAGGTTAGTTACAGAGAGTTTTGGTTCGCAATATCAGAAGATGAAGAGAGTAAAGAGTAGAATGAAGGAGAAGCAATGCCTTTTATAGTTTCTAAAGTAAAAAATATATATAATAATAAAATGATAAAGGCTATAAATGTTTGGGTTTTTGGCAACTTAAAGAGTGGCCCACTAGCAATCATGGCCTGACAGTTATAGAGAAATGGATATTGTGGGGAGTTCCAAAAGCAAACATGGCCCACTATCTCTGAATAGTTGGCGCAAATAACTGTTCATTTCAAAAAGTGTCTTTTCAATTCTGGAAACTGATGGTGGTGACGTTAGCAGACTTGACATTAAGCTGTTGAGTAAGTTCTCAAAAACGTTATTTTCTTCCTTCATTTAAATTTTGGTCGAAAAAGACATTTTTGGGGGGCAATTTGTTAGCCTGCATTTTCGACAGTCTAAATTAAATGCAGTCAACGAGGTTTGATTTGCTAGTTTCAGAGGAAAGTTTTAATTTGGACACTGAATAATTGTGTCAGAAAGTAAGTTCGACGAGGCTCTGAACTTAACGAATATAAAGGATTGAAGAAGAGTTGGTTTGACAAGAAAGAAGCTAGAGTTTAGTGAAAGATCAGGAATTAAGTGCTTGTTGTAGAAATAGCCCAGCAGTTACCTTGGTCGAAAAGGCGCAGCAGTTACTGTTTTTAAATTCTCTGCAGTTAGTTGGTTGTTAGCCTGTAATTTCGACAGGCTTCATTAAAGATGGTCAACATGGCCTGACTTATATTTATTTCACAAAGACCATATTATTTCGACAAAGAAAATGGTCATGCGCAAGGTAAGCTCGACAAGTTTCCAGGGAAGCAAAAGCAAGAGAGAGGAAAATCGACACAGGCTTTCGACAGACAGAAATCAGGGCAGTTATGCGTTGAAGACTAGCAGTTGGTCGAAGCGTGATAGAGCAGTTGGTCGAAGCGTGATGGAGCGGTTTTGGTCGAAAGTAGGAGCAGTTACTTATTTTCGAATTGTTTAGGCAGTTACTTAATTTAAATTTCCCCCTCTTTTCCTTTGTATAAATAACTGTTTCTGAGAAGAAACAGGGGTCGCGAAATCACAATACACACCTGATTCCTGAAACTCTAACTTCCAAGCCAGAGCGAAAAACGAGTGGAAGAATCGCTGTACGTGATCGTGTACCATTTTTATGATTCAATGCAATTTGTTCTTTCTTTTCTTTACAATTCCTGCACCATTTACTGCTTCTTTTCTTTTCAATTCTGTTAATCATTTGCAAATCGTCCCCTTTTCTACGTTTTCTTCAACAAAAACCATGAGTAATTCAAAGGCAATTGCTTTGAGATTTTTCTAGTTTGATCTCACAAACCTTCTAATAAAACTAGTGATTGTTTGCTAAAAACACCAGCAAACAAATTGGCACGCCCAGTGGGACTTTGCCTTTGATTTTGTTCATTTTCGTACTCTCTTATTTGTATTCGCTGTTGTATGCACTTAAGAAGTGGTAAAATGGTTCGTTCTGGTACGAATAATGCATCTAGTTCCAACCCTGTGGTTTCACAAGGGCAAGGGACAACAATGGATTCTGCAAGCATTAGCGCAGGACCATCATCGTCGATAACCGTTCCTTCATTAACAATGACTAATGTTGGTTCAACGCAGTCAGAAATGGCATCTCTGCCTATGTCTTTGCCGTTAAGTGCAGGGCTCCATAGCCCTTACATGGCAATGGGAAACGGTTTAGACCCACGTTTGAATAACGTGCATCTACCCCCATTTCCTCTGGGAATGTATGGCATGCCTACTGGAATGCCACATATTTCGACCTTTTCCCCTACACATGTCTCTTCTGAGAGTGTTTTTGGTCGAAATCCCCCAGCATTAACCAATACGTCTTTGTTGGCCTTAAGACAGCAAGTAGACGAGAGTAATCACGATATGGTTAATATGCTTACCCAACAAATTGGTACAGTTTTCAATCCATTGATTCAAAATACCAATAACAGTTACCAAATGTTGGCAAATCAGATGAGTAGGATTGCAGACTTTTTTGGGGTTCCAGCGGTTAATAATAGGCACGTTCCTATTATTGCGGGTAATGCGTCGCCAGTTAACCCCCAAGAAGCAGTTGCAGTCGAAGCGTCGACAGTTGTAGGCGAACTACAAGGGGCAATAAACCACGTCCCTGAAGTAGTTTTGGTAAATAGACACCAGAACGCTGATGAAGTTGTTCGACAAGTGCAACAACACAATGTTGGCGCAGAAAACAATATAGCTACTTTAGTCGAAACAATTTTGGCTCAAAATGGCCTTAACATAGGTTTACAAAGGCCTAACTTCGTATCACCATTATGTGAATACGTATTACAAACTGAGTTACCAAGGGGATGGAAAGTTCCCAAGTTTACTAAGTTTGGTGGTGATACAAATGAGTCCACAGTCGAACACATTGCTCGTTTCTTGACTGAGGCTGGGGACTTAGCACAAAATGAGAATTTGAAGATGAAATACTTTCCAAATTCTCTAACTAAAAATGCTTTTACTTGGTTCACGACCTTACCCCCTGGTTCTATGTTCACATGGGGACAATTAGAAAAGGCATTCCATGCACAGTTTTACATGGGCCAGTCGAAAATTAGTCTTAAAGAATTGGCTAGTGTTCGGCGCAAAATGCCTGAAACTATTGATGATTACTTAAACAGATTTAGGCTGTTGAAATCTCGTTGCTTCACACAAGTTCCTGAACATGAGCTTGTCGAAATGGCTGCTGGTGGCCTTGATTACTCAATTAGAAAGAAATTAGACACATCTCATTTGCGAGATATGGCTCATTTGGCTGATAGAGTTCGACAAGTTGAAAGGCTTAGAGAGGAAAAATCTAGGTCGAATAGGTATCATAAAAAAGAAAAAGTGGCATATGTCGAAGAAGAATTTGACGTTACATATAGTAATGTCGAAGAAGAGGAGATAGACGTGGCTGAACTCAAGCCTGGTCCTCCTTATACCTGTAAATTATTAAGGCCTGCGAATGGGAATAACCCTGTAGAGCCTAAGAATGATAGATTTATGCCTAAGACTTATACTTTTGATGTTACTAAATGTGATGAAATTTTTGATCTTTTAGTAACTGATGGTCAAATATTAGTGCCTAAAGGCCTTAAAATACCAACTCTTGACCAAAGAAAGAAAAAGGGTTATTGTAAGTTCCATAATTTTTTGGGACATAACACTGACCGTTGTGTGCTCTTCAGGGATATTGTGCAAAAAGCAGTTGACGAAGGAAGACTCAAATTTGCTGATAAGAAAATGAAAGCTCCTATGCAGATTGATGTTGATCCATTGCCTAAGGCTGAAGCTATGTACTCTGAACCTGTCGAAGCTGATGTAGGCATGGTGGATGCTCAAATGGCGGACCCTCCTAAGTGTGTCAAGACTGCCACCGAAAAATTAAAAGGGTTTATGTATGCTGAAGGTAAGAAACAGGAGATGACCCTAAAAGAATATGATGGGAAGATACACGCTGTGTATCCAAAGGCTGAGGAAGAATTGATAGATTTCCTCAATCGGTGTAAGTGGAATAATTCTGAAGTTATGCTTTGCCCAAGGTGCAGTGCTGTCTTCGATAAAGAAGCAGCTAAAGCTGTCGAAGGTTATCAGGATCAACAACAACGCAAAAGAAAATGGCTTGATAACAGGCCAAAATTTGACTTTGCAAAAGGAGATCTTCCTGGCTATGAGGCTAATGTGTCAGCAAAGCCTTCAACAAGTAAACGACAATTTGCTAAGGAGAAGTCCTCAGCAAAAGGGTATTTGAAGCTGTCAACAGGTAAATCCTTTGTCCCAAGTGCTAGTGCTCCTGTTGAAGCGTGGGTGTCCAATAATCAACGTGCTAAAGCTGTCAAGCCAGGTACCGATGCTGTTAAGTTTAATTATAAGAATAACTATAAGGGTAAGAACCCTATGACTAGAACACAGTGGCGTCGTTACCAAAGACAACAGAAGAAGAAGGCACACTTTGACATTAACCAGGTTCCAAGTCATTTGGCTAATAATCAAGTTCCACGCAGCATGATAGTGGCGAAGAGTGAGGTTCACAAAGCTGAAGTTGCCACAAAGAGGAATGCTGATGTTGCTAGTCATGTGTGTGCAGCGAATAAGGCCAAAGGCAAGGCTGTGGTAACAGAAAAGCCAAGAAGGCCTGCTCTTGAAAGAATATTTCCTCCATTGTCAACAGTGAAAGAAAGAAATGCTGATTTCGACATGGATGAAGACCTGGAGTCCGATTTTAATGATTCTGAAGATGATTTCGATGTTGTTTGCAATGTGGTATCAATACTGCCTCTTGAGTACGATGTTATCACAGTACCAAATGACGTTGAAGAGGATTTTACAGAGGATATGGCTCATCATAAGCCAATGTGTTACTATGTGATGAACAATGGTTGTGTCGAAGACCAAATGGCTACCTTCGAGAAGCCAGATATGAGTATGCAAAACCACTTGAAACCCCTGTATGTCCAAGCCAAAGTCAATGGTGTTGGAATTAACAAAGTGTTAGTGGATGGTGGAGCTGCAGTGAATTTGATGCCACATGGTCTTTTGAAGAAGATTGGTAAGTTCGATACTGACCTCAGGCCACATAACATTGTCTTAAGCAACTATGAAGGCAAAACTGGCCATTCTTTGGGGGCCATTGAGGTGGACTTAATCGTTGGTTCCATAAAGAGGACTACATTGTTTTTAGTGATATCCTCTAAAGCGAATTTTAATTTACTCCTTGGTAGAGAGTGGATCCATGGAGTTGGTGCTGTCCCTTCAACTTTGCATCAACGTTTAGTAATGTGGAAGGAAGATGGTTTGGTAGAGTATGTTGAAGCCGATCAGAGCTACTTCCGTGCTGATGTGAACCAAGTTACCAAGGAAAACTTTGAGAAACAAATGGCGAAGATTGCGCCATGTTCATCTTCTAATGAGGCATATGTTCCTGCGGATAATGTTTTTGCCTCAGTTCATCTTGACCCAAATTATGGTTTTGTTTGGGAAAGAGAAATAATGGGAGATGATAGTGTCTATCCTGATGGTTTTTTTCGACCAACGGGGTGGAACACTGGTTCTTGAAAGTGTTCTTATGTCAGTGCCCAATGCATGGGACAAGATTACGGCTTATATGGCCGAAAACAAGTTTAAAGCGGCTATGGAGGCCGAAATTATTCAACAAACAATGGCTGTTGAAGCCAGTGAGTTACATGAAGAAAATGGCATAGTCATAGATGAAAGACTTGACTGTATCTATGATAATGATCCATTAGGTTTTGAAAAGGATCCTAGAGATTTGACAAAGCATATGCAAGCTCAAGACCCGTTAGAAGAGGTTGATTTGGGAAATGGCTCAATAAAACGGCCAACTTATATTAGTGCAAATATTGATGCTTCTCTAAAAACCCAAGTCATTACATTGCTAAGGGAGTTCAAAGACTGCTTTGCTTGGGATTACGACGAGATGCCTGGGTTAAGTCGAGAAGTAGTGGAAATGCAATTACCAATTCAACCAGGGAAGAAACCAGTGAAGCAAGTGCCAAGAAGATTTGCTCCTCAAGTGTTGGCTAAGATCAAAGAGGAAATCGAAAGGCTATTCAGAAACAAATTCATCAGAACTGCCAGAAAGTGGTCATTTAGACCATCTTCGCCGTTCTTTTGAAAGAATGAGGAAATATGGATTGAAATTAAATCCATTAAAATGTGCCTTTTGTGTGCGTGCAGGTGATTTCTTGGGTTTTATAGTGCACAAAAAAGGCATTGAAATCAATCAAAATAAGACTAAGGCAATTATGGAAACGAAGGCCCCTTCGACCAAAAAAGAGCTTCAGTCGTTGCTGGGGAAAATCAATTTCCTTCGAAGATTTATATCAAATTTAAGTGGCAAAACACAAGTTTTTTCGCCATTGTTAAGACTGAAGAAGGAAGAAGAATTCAAATGGGAACCAATGCATCAAGCAGCCTTTGATGAAATCAAGTCTTATTTGACCAAACCTCCAATTTTGTTGCCTGTTATTAAACACAAAGTGCTCAAATTGTATATAGCAGCTTCTGATAGAACAATAGGTAGCATGTTAGCACAAGAGGATGATAGTGGTGTCGAAAGAGCCATTTATTACCTCAGTAGGGTCTTAAATGACGCCGAAACGAGGTACACTCCTATAGAGAAGTTGTGCCTTTGTTTGTATTTCTCGTGTACAAAGTTAAAGCAATATATAAAACCAGCTGATGTTTCTGTTTATTCGCATTTTGATGTTATTAAGCATATGTTGTCGAAACCAATAATGCATAGCCGAATTGGTAAATGGGCTTTAGCTTTGTCAGAATACAACTTAACTTATCAACCTCTAAAATCAATTAAAGGACAAGTGGTTGCTGATTTCATAGTAGACCATTCTGTTGTCGAAGAAACATTAAGTTTTGTAGACGTATATCCTTGGAGGTTGTACTTTGATGGTTCAAGCCATAAACATGGAGTTGGGATTGGTATTTTAATAATATCTCCTACTAACATTCCAACGAAGTATAAGTTTAAAATTCGAGATGTTTGCTCCAATTCAGGTGATCTAGTGTGGAAGGTCCTATTGCCTATGGATAAAAAAGATAGAGTCTTTGGTAAATGGTCCCCAAGTTGGGAAGGACCATTTAAAATTTTACAAGTTTATTCAAACGGCGCATATGAGGTCGAAGAGATCGGCGCTGATGAAAGAATTTTGCGTATAAATGGCAAATACTTGAAAAAGTATAAGCCAACGTTGCAAGAAGTTAAAATAACGCTGGAATAAATATAAAGAAAGCGTAAAAACATGGCACTTAAGTTACCAAAACATTGCCGAAATTACAGGCTGTTCAAGTTCAAGGCTTGAATATGGAAACAACACTTAACAGTGGTGACATCAGGTATACAGCTATTTTACTCAAGTGCAAAATTATTTCGATGGTGAATTCAAAAATGTCTTTCTCTTCTTAATCCTCAAGTTCAGTCGAAAAAGACATTTTTGGGGGGCAATTTGTTAGCCTGTAATTTCGACAGGCTTCATTAAAGATGGTCAACATGGCCTGACTTATATTTATTTCACAAAGACCATATTATTTCGACAAAGAAAATGGTCATGCGCAAGGTAAGCTCGACAAGTTTCCAGGGAAGCAAAAGCAAGAGAGAGGAAAATCGACACAGGCTTTCGACAGACAGAAATCAGGGCAGTTATGCGTTGAAGACTAGTAGTTGGTCGAAGCGTGATAGAGCAGTTGGTCGAAGCGTGATGGAGCGGTTTTGGTCGACAGTAGGAGCAGTTACTTATTTTCGAATTGTTTAGGCAGTTACTTAATTTAAATTTCCCCCTCTTTTCCTTTGTATAAATAACTGTTTCTGAGAAGAAACAGGGGTCGCGAAATCACAATACACACCTGATTCCTGAAACTCTAACTTCCAAGCCAGAGCGAAAAACGAGTGGAAGAATCGCTGTACGTGATCGTGTACCATTTTTATGATTCAATGCAATTTGTTCTTTCTTTTCTTTACAATTCCTGCACCATTTACTGCTTCTTTTCTTTTCAATTCTGTTAATCATTTGCAAATCGTCCCCTTTTCTACGTTTTCTTCAACAAAAACCATGAGTAATTCAAAGGCAATTGCTTTGAGATTTTTCTAGTTTGATCTCACAAACCTTCTAATAAAACTAGTGATTGTTTGCTAAAAACACCAGCAAACATTGGTTATGTTTTTTTTCCCTCCTTGTATAAATAGTAGTTTTTCATAGGAAAAAATGAGTCACAAACTCATTACACTCACGCTCTAACTTCCAACATCACAGAGAAAATGAGTCAGAGAAGAATGTATGATCATGTGTACCAACTTTCTTTTCAATTAATGCATTTTACTTTGTTTCTTTAAGCAATTTTATGCATTTTTATTTGCTTTCTTCATCTCTGTCTGAAGTGACTTCGACGGTTTCGCGCGAAACTGACAGTTATCTTCCTTCTTCCCATTAAAAACCGTAAAACATTCATAATTTCTGGAAAAACTTTAACACAAATGGTCTTAGCTACTAGTTGATCCTGCAAACAGAAGAAATTTCAAACTAGCGGTGTTTACCAAAAACCACGGTAAACACTCACATTGCCATAATTAGATACATTCTCATCCCTAGCTAAATCACTCATTTATTCTCTATATTGACTTGAGCGTCAGAGTGGCTTCGCAGGTACCCTCCCGGACTCACACTAACCTCCAACCAAACAGCGAGAGACATACCAACTGCAGTTCACCAAGCACCGCAAGGTATAGAACAATACTGAAGATGTATACCGATGGGGCGCACGAGTAATACATCTTTTTATTCATAAGCGAAGAAGCTTAACTAAGTCGAATATCTTAACGGACATAGAAGGATCCTCCGAGAAAATGCCATGGCGTCCCTCGGGATAAAACTGTCCAACCACATGTACACCTTTTTCTTGGAGCAGTTTCACCAACTCCCTCTCACGGTCCACCAGTTGATCCCCATCAGACCCGACCACCGCAACCTTCCACTCAAGCAACCTCATCTGATCCAAAAGCTTACCACCACCATTCACCGTCGGATTAGAATACTCATGGTCAGAGTCAACACCTACAGGCAATGACAGATTCCACATGAGATCAGTAACAACAACAGGCAGAGTCACATCCTCAGCAAGCCTCAACTCAGATAAGGTCCTCTTGGTTCCACCGAAAAACGGTTGAATCAATATCATCCCTTTTATATTCAACGGTTTGATGTTATCAACCTCTTCGACCGCACGTAGACCCACGTTGTAGGCAATATTACCCCCAGCACTTTCCCCCATGAGATAACAGTTGGTGTAATCAGCGTGACGTGTCAACCACGGATCGTTGGAGGTTTTAATCCAGTGAAGCGCTTCCACGGAGTCATCGTACGCCGCAGGAAGACGGTGTTCAGGTGCGAGACGGTAGTTAACTGAAACGACGACGGATTGAGTGTGGTTGGTGAGGTTGACGCAGAAATCGTGAAAGTAAGTTGAAGCAGCGCTGTAGAAAAGGAAGCCTCCACCGTGGTAGAAAACAATGAGAGGGAGCTTGGAATCGGGAGGGTTATTATCGAGTGCTTCGCGTGGTAGGTAGATCCTAGCCCATGTTTGATTTGATTGGTTAATGGGGAGGTCTTTGGAGAGAACGGGTATGGAGAGAGTGGGATCTGGTGAGGGAGGGCTTTCCGGGAATGTATCCAAGCGTGTGAGAGTGCCGTTTGGGTTAAGGATGATGTTGAGTTCCTTAAAGGGATCCATGGTTGAGTTAACAATCAAGAGAAGGATATGTAAAGGAAAATGCAATAGTCGCAATACTAGAGAAGATCTAGTTGATATAGAATTATGGATGGCTGAAATTTATTATGTGATGAAACCAATAGTTGACTATGATTTTAAGATAATCAAGTGAGACGATTGTGCAATACCACGTGTTTTATGTTTGATAATAATGTTTATTTAGGCTCTGTTTCGTAAAAAAAAAGTAGCGGATACAAGATAAATTAGCGAATAGAGGATATTGGATGGGCTAACGAATAGTGGATAACTCGTGAGTCAGTGGAGATAGTGGATATACCAGCTGATAATAAATTATGTATTTAATAAAACTAGCAGTTAAAATAACTTATAAATGTAAAATAACATAAAAAATATTTAACTAATAATTAAATTATTTAATGATGACAAAATGTTTAACGATGAAAGAAATGTAATTTAAGAAAATAATAAGAGTAAAAATATCATAAAAAGTGAGATGTTATACGTCATTCGCTGCTTGAAATAATGTTTCAAAAAACGTTAAACACTACTCACATTAAACACTAGTGCTTAATGCTTAATGCTTACCAAAGGCATGGGGAAATGAAGATGCCTAGTGGAGAAGTAAATAATGGTTGGATGTTTGGACTGTGTTGGCTCTAGACAATTGACAACAGCTGGCAAGTATCTAGCAGGCAAAACGTGTGATTAAAAATTTGAGTCTAAAATTCATAGAATCAACAAGGTCAGTGTTATTGTCAAAAAAAAAAACGTCAGTGTTCTTTCTAGGGGTGGGAATAGGTCGGGCCGACCGACAGGGGCCTACGGTCCAGCCTACGTCAGGCCAGGTCAGGCCAGGCTTTTTATTTAAACAGATAAGGCTTAGGCTTTTTTAAAAGCCTATTTAGCTAAAAAGGCCAGGCCACAGACCATTGAAAAAACCTTTTAGGCCTATCAGACCGACCTATTTAAATAAAAATAAATAATATTATTATTATTGTATTAAATTTTGTATTTCATTTAAGTCATAAATTTGCTAATATTTCATGTTAATTTAAACTATTACATCCATTTTTGACAAATTTAAAGTTATTATTATAAAATAGAATTTAAATAGGATGTCATATAAAATAGAACAAAATTTTATTAATCTATTAGCTTTTTTGTTATTTACAAAAAACATACATCACTTAAAGATTATAGGTTTTTGTAAAAAAAATTGTGAAATAGGCTTCTAAATAGGCTATCAGGCCTTGTCAGGCTTTCACAAAGGCCAGGCCAGGCCTAAAAATTGGGCCTATGATAGGCCACAGGCCAGGCTCAGGCCTAAGGCTTTCAACGCAGGCCAGGCCCAGGCCAAGCAAAGCCTAGCTCGGCCCAGCCTATTCCCACCCCTACTTCTTTCCCATTTTTTTCATCTTGTAAAAAACCAGTTTTATTTAAGGTAGACTTTCTAAATTTTCATGTCGTACCATGTTGTCATAATGCATAGAGCCTTAAAGGGAATCTACAAATTAAGTACAGTAAAGGTGATCAAGGCCAACAAGATACCTTACAACTCCACAAATATAAATTTCACAGAGACACAAAAAATAATTATCTCATTTTGCGCCTATCATTATCAGTAAGCATTTTCAACTTGGACTGCATTGTTACAAACTCTTCATAGTTTTCATCAATTTCTTCATCTCCATTCTTGTCCCTCAAATTTAGAATCTCTTTTTTTCTCTTACCAACACCACCCTTAAGCCACTCCACAACTTCATCCATGCTAGGCCTCTTATCTGGGTTACTATCTGTGCACCTCATAGCTAACAAAACCACAGATTTCAGTTGCTCTGAATCAAAATTCCCTTTCAATTTTGGATCTGCAAGATGCTTGAAAGCATCTTTTAGGACATATGGTGTGACCCATTGAACAATATCCCTTTTTATTCCACCAGGGAGTTTCTCAATTGGTTTCTTAGCACTGATAATCTCCAAAAGCAAAATCCCAAAGCTGTAAACATCACAGCTCTCTGAAACCTTCCCCCACATGGCATATTCTGGTGCTAAATATCCAAGAGTTCCTTTAACCCTTGTTGTAAGATGGCTTACACCCTCTGGTATCAGCTTTGCAAAACCAAAATCAGCAACCTTGGCTTCAAATTCTTTGTCTAATAGAACATTGCTTGCCTTTATGTCTCTATGAATTATGTGAGGATTTGCCTCATGGTGCAAATACCTTAACCAAACACAATATACATCATTAACACCAAAATTCAATTTGTTGAATCAAGGTATACATAAATCTCTAAATCAAACATGATTGAAATCTTTCAAATAGAAGGAATAGATCTTATCAACAAATGTTGTTTAAACTAAGGTTTTAAATGTCGATCGCGGTCGCATCACGATCCTTGATATTGAAAAGTAGCAGTTAACTATAGCTAATGAGACATCAATTGCAGTTGCCGGGACATTAAAAACCATGATGTCAAAACTATGATGCAAATGTGGCACTACGACAATAAAAACTATGATGTCAAAAACTATGATCAATTACGGTTGTTGAGACATCAGAAACCATGATGTCAAAAACTATGATGCAGATGTAACTGCGAGTCACCGAGACATTAAAGACTATGATGTCGCGATCAATATCGCTAATTTTTTTGGTAGAGGAAGCATTGAAGGTTAGGATTGAAAGGAGAGGGATGAAGGTGAACTTACGCTAAGCCTTCAGCTGATCCAATTGCTATGTTCATTCTTCTAGGCCAATCTAGGAGACAATCAGAAGCAAGTTGACCATGTAAATGAGTGAGTAAGCTGTGATTAGGCATGAAATCATAGACAATTAATCTTTCATCTCCTCCTGCGTAGAATCCTCTCAACCCCAACAAATTCTTATGTCTCACCCTTCCAAGTACTTCCACTTCAACTGCAAATTCCATCTCTGCTTTTGCTGTCATAGTCTTCAATCGCTTCACAGCTATCTGCAATTTCCATCAGTAGCCACATGTAAATTAAGCTTATTTCTCCTAGCTTAAACAAAATACTAAGGAAAATAAAATATTTATATATTTATGTGATGTGATTAATATAATTGCCTCGACTCCTTTACTTGTTCGACCCCAATAAACACTTCCAAATCCACCTTCTCCAATCTTGTTATCTTGATGAAAGTTGTTTGTTGCACGAAGTAACTCCTTCAATGTATATATTTCCCATGGATAGTCCCTATTTTTGTTGTCATCCACATTCCTAGAGGTAGAAAAGATTGATAACAATTACAAGTATAATCTCAAATTTGTGGACATAAAATGGATTAGTTCAATGAAAACTAGCTAGCATACCTTCTCTGGCTTTGATCTTCAGAGAGAAAACAACATAAACAGTTCAAGTGCATTTCTTTGAGGTAGAATCTCTAGAATGGATTGTATTCAGAACATAAATTTCTCTATTGGAAAGTAAATGAGTAAGTAAGAAGAATAAATATATCGGCAAATGCAAAGAAAGAAACAAGAAGAACTAAGAAAGTGTCCTACGGTGACGACAAAGGGGTTGCCTAGAAAGTCAAGGACTCTGAAGGTTAATGATAGAATCTCAAGCCAAATTCAATGAGTATTATATGGCCTCAAATGAGGTATATGCTAGTGTATGTTTGCAAGCTTTTGTCAAGCAACATCTTCCATTGGAAATGTCACACAATTTTTATTTATATTGCATACCATTTGGACTAAACATCTAATTAAACGTTTTATTCTATATACTATACTAGTATACGTAAGCTGGATAGGTAATTTAATGGATTAAATAGTCTTTAAATATTAACAATTTAATCAATGGACAGTGACACAGTAATTGCCAACTCTTTTATGTTTCTGTTAAAACAGTTTAAAATTGACTTTCGAGCTGTGTATTGGATGTCTAATGAAGCCCGTTAAACGTTCAGATTTTAATAGCTGTGGCTTACTCACATTATCATATATACTATGGAATTAAAAAGAATCACTGTGGGTAGTTATGGTTTTGAGACAAGTTAATTTTGTATGAGAATAGGGGTCCAATGAGGGGTTTTGGTCGAATCAATACATTTTTTTTTAAAGATAAGATCACTAAAAGAAATTAAAATGGATTTAAAACATTATTGTTGGCGTTATCATATCAGTTTATATTTTGAAGTTAATTATGTTAATAATCATGAAGATTAAATCAATACGTATTGCATATGTCACATTAATCAATCCAATGTTTGTTTGGAAAAAATATTTAAGTTAACCCTGAAATATGATATATAGTATAAGTTATATATTTTTTTGACAAGTAGTATAATTTGTATTGATGAATACTTTCTAAATGCTTCAATTTAAAATTAATTATCATATAAATAATCTACTTCTATCAACAAAAAAAATAATCTACATGCTAAAATTTACTTTTTTTTTTCTCAAGAGAATGGAGAAATGGAGAATGGGAACCTGGAGAAATGGTCACATATAAGGAGAAATGGAGAATGGGGTGTAGCATACCGGGTTCAAACTCGGAGAGCAACCGAAAGATGTCCTCCCTAACTCCAAATAACTGAACTACATCACTGGGACTGCTAAAAATTACTTTATTGTGCATAAAAGTTTTAAACTAATAATCAAATTATTAATTACATCAACTTTTGTCCTTTATATTGGGTTTATTCTTTAAACTTATTATCATTATCATTGTTAAAGATGTGTTAGCATCAAGCAATATTACCAAATCAAATGAGAACACAAACTCTGAAATACAAATATTTAAAATGTACACACACAATCACTGATAAGCACGCATTTTGGATTGCGTGTAACGACATCCAGCTCAGAATCAATTGCAAAAGTTAAATAGATATTTCCACCTAATGTGAAACTGCAAAATGTTTGACTGTTGTGATTTATATTGCATAGACAAAAACATGGGAGTGGAAGTGCATAGTTCCAATCCCATGTTTTTTTTCTTCCTATAAACTAATATTAGAAAATGGAACATAATTCCCAGGTTGTAGATGTGTGTGCAACACTAAGTCGGTTACTAGAAAGCTATCCTGGCTGTACCAAAAAAAAAAAAAAACTATCCTGGCCCACTAGATAAAAAGACCACATCATCTTCTAGAAAAGAGACATGTGTTATGAGTCTCACATCAAATATGGTCTGAAAAAGAGTTTATAAGTTGGAGACATCCCCCACTCAATCTGTAAGGTTGAGTTAGGCCTAACCCAAATTCTAACAACATGTGAGAAATTAGTATCTTGATGCCTCTAGATTCATAAAATCTCATGATTCCATTTTCTGATGCAGCTGATACCAAGTATAAAAACTCATAGCATTCTTCCATATCAGATTAGCCAGATCTTAACAAGAATTTAACAAAAATAGAAAGTACAGAAAAGTAACAGAGAAAGTCAAAGACTGCTGGCATATGAAACTAAAGTTTAAAAGCGTGGGATGTCAGTCAACAAAGAAAATTCCGTAACTTAAAATTTTACTATAGTAGTTGCAATTTGCAAACTCATGCTTTAAAAAATGCAGAAGGTTTTAATTTTTCACAGAGCATTTGCAAAAATAAACAAGTAATTGAGTTTTATCTTTGTTGTCAAATAGTGGATATAGCGGCGCTATACCGCAATAGCATTGTGGAATTTGAACAACCCGCTATTGTCTGCAATCCATGTTGTGCCCAAAAAGTGCTGTCAAATAGCGGCTATTGCCACTACAGCGCTATAACATAGCGGAATTTGAGCAAACCGCTATTTTCTGCAATTCACGATTGACAACACTGATTTTATCCGTTTTCCTAAATTTTTTAAATAAGAATTTAAACCAAACTTGACAATGAATAAGAATTTAAACCAAAAACAAAATATAAGAATTTTGAAGCAGCTAATAAAACAACCTGTTAATACTTAATCACTTGTCCCACAGAAATACCACTAATAAACCCTTATTCCCCCAATTACACCAAGTATCTGATACGGTTGCCTACACTCTTTATCCTTCATTGAGTTTGGTTATGGTGTAAATGCACCCCTTAATTTAATCATTTGCAAGGTAGCCTAATATGCGTAGCTAATCACTCATTTAAACATAGATAATAAGACAGAAATAAGAAAATAACTGCATTACATAATTTTAACAAAACATAGAAGATGGGGAAGTTATTTGGTGGAAGATAAGGTCAATAACACATTGCAAACGTAGATACAGTGGGAATTCAGTGGATAATGAAAGAGTGCGAGGACAAGTACCAGTTCTGAGTAACCGGTCAAGAAAGAGCTGATAGAGTTGTAAACCCGTAGAGGGAAGAGTGATCATTGGCTTTGCAGAACTTGGTAACCAAAAGAAGCCCAACCACTCAACCAGAGACCCTATCAGACAACTGAACAGAGATTTTTGCATATATTATCTCTGAAAAACGGGGGACAGAGTCAACATCTGTCAAGTAAATCATTACCTAATAAAAGTTTGTGCACATACACAACATTTGACCAAGTGGCAAAGGAAATAAATGGGATTAAAGAGTAATGCTCCTATAGGAAATTTTGGATGCCTTATTATTTTCTTTTTTCCAAAATTTATACAAACAGAAAGGCAAATATGAAGTATTACTTAAGACAAATCAAAAGAAGGAAAGCAGTAACATCAAAGATGGATTAACAATTTGCTGACTTCAATTGGCACTGCAAAAACAAATCAACTTTCATATCAAATATAGTTCAATTCACACATAGGACTGAAATATGATGCATATTGCAAGACTGAGTAGCAAACTTTAAAACAATCTAGAAGCTAGTCCACATAACAAAGCAAAAACAATAACCAAACATCAAATATTGGTTTGGATTTGTCTAATTGAATTCTTTATCACCAAGCATTTAACTAAACTAAGAATGAGCATAAATCCCACTGCTCAGGTATAAGATGGATAAGGATTTAAGGAACATAAGAAATTGACTATCTTCTTCACTCAATCAATGAAAGATACGAAGCAATTAATATAGCACAAGTCTGAATATGTAGCTACAATCAAGCTTACTCAATTTATGTAAATCACGACCCACCCTAAGCATATGATATCTTGATTGTTGACTAAACAGTTCTTTAACAAAAGTGCAATCATTCCAAGTTTCCAACTCTAACAAAACAGATACAAATATATTTATAGTATATTACACAATATAAGTTTGAGACAAAATTTCTAATCTAGGAATCTACCTCGTTGAGGCATTTTCAGAAACACCTTATGAGTGCACAATTGCACATGTTAAAGTAGAATACAGCATGAAGGGTTGTGTTCCTGGCTTCCTGCCAAGGTCCCATTATCTTGGGTTAGTTCTCTATCAGGCCAAAACCCCATTTTTATGTATTTTCCTTTTTCGTGTTCACTGATTGCTTCCAGGTTTTCGTGATTTCACTTCACGTCAATAACTAATACAACAATGGCTCCGAAATTTTCATACTTTCAGTAACGGTATTAAGGGGAGTCAAAAAAATGAAAAACATTAGGCCAAGTGGTCTATTTTTAGTCCTTTAACTTTCACTAAAATTACGGTTTCGTCATTTATCTTTTTAATCTCATTTTATTCCTTTATCTTTCAAATTTGTTTCAAAGTGATTTTTTATTTTTTATTTCTTCTCACTTTAGTGCTTTATGTTTCAAACTCTTGTTAAAATGATTTTTTTCCTCACTTTAGTCCTTTTTCCCTTAATGGGACCACTTTGACACAACTTTGAAACATAAAGGACCAAAATGAGGAAAAAAAAGATAAATGACCAAACTGAAATTTTGGTCAAAGATAAAAGACCAAAAATGCAATTTGGCGTAGTTTTTTATAAAGCAAAATGGTTTCATATAGACCTGACTTTAAAAAAAGGCCTAACTAAAAATATACTTCAGGCTATGTTTGGATTGGTGGTATAAGATGGAATGGAAATGGATCATGTTACATTGTTTTGGTTTTAGAAAAAGGTTTTTTTTGTACCCCCATCTTATCAAGTTATACCCCCACAATTTTTGATAATCCAAAAATACCCCTGAAATTTTAAAATTAACGGATTTACCTGTTTAACTGGTAAATCCGTTTAGAAAAAGCTAATAACGGATTTATGTTTTGTCAGTACTTCTGTTTGTAACGAAATATGGAAAACGGGAGTAATTGATGAAACTTACATCCGTTTTGTTAAATTTACAAACCGGAATTAAGTTGTTAAGAGATAAATCCGTGTGTAGCAACATAAGGTAACGGATTTATCTATGGATTAAATATTCGTTCCGCCGCTGCAAATACACGCACAATCCAAATAGGCCCCTGTAAAAAAAAACTTTAAAATAACTCTTGCAAATATAAATTGTTTACGGTTAAGCCCCTCGGCCAGTTTCCCATAAAAAAAAAACTTTAAAATAATAATAAATGCCACATGTCATCATCTCATTGGACCATTATGCCTCGTGTCACTGACTTGCCACGTCAGCACCCTATGTCACCAGTGAAACATGGCACTGACATGTGCCACGTCAGCAACCAGTAGCTGGCTGCCACGTGGCGCTAGTGTGGCAAAGTGGATTATAGTGTCTTACTCATAAAATAGCAATTGTGGCAAGCATAGGGCTTGAACCCAATACCTCAACATTAAACTCACGCTGAATAACCACTACACCACAAGTCTGTTTTGATCAAGGTTGTCAAAACCGGACCGGACCGGCCGGTTCAACCGGTTGAACCGGGAACCGGACCCCTATCCGGTCCAAATGAACCCTAGAACCACCTGGGGTGAAAACCGGATAACCGGCTGAAAACCGGGAACCGGACAGGAAACCGGCCAAAAACCGGGGAACCGTGCAGAAAACCGGATTTGGTTTATTTTCCTTAAAAAATGGTATACCAAGTTGATTTTTGGAAAAAAAAAATGATAAATGATGTTGATTTTTGGTATATGAGATATTTTTTATCATTTTTTATATTTAAATTGATATAATAAATAAATAAATAATTAAAAAACAAATGTGTACACTAATATTACTATGAGAGTATTTACATTATCTAATTATCTATGATTGTTGAATATTATAGTTTTATTATGTCATATTATGATTCTTTTTTGTTTTTTTATCATTTATATATTGTAAAAAATATATTAAATAATATATTTAATTAATTCCGGTTCAACCCCCGATTCAACCGGTTGAACCCAAGAACCCCTGAACCACTACCTCTTCCGGTTCAGTATCCGGTCCGGTTTTGATTACCTTGGTTTTGATATCTGAAGCAAACAAAAAATATACATTATTAGATGAAATCAAAAATGATCATCTTCTTCAAGCCAAACAAATGGAAACGATAATGGCAACGAAAATCATCACAGATGCAAACGAAAATGCAAACGAAACTGAAAACGAAAATCATAACTAAATGGAAACGAAAATCAAAACGGAAATCATTAATTTTGTTTATGGGGGTTTTCCATTTTTCAATTTCGTTTATGGGGTTAAATCGTTAATTTCGTTTCCAATCTCATTTTCCATTGGTTAAATCGTTTAGGGGTTTTCAATTGAATTGTTGTTGTTGTTGAAGATGAAATTAATGGTTTTTGAAATTAGGGGTTTTCAATTGAATCTTTGTTGAAGATCTAATTTGTTGATGTTGTTGAAGATTGAAGAGATGATGATGAATGCGAAGGGAAGAGAAGATGAAATCGGGTCTCACGGCCCGTTTCTAAGTTGCGGGTGAAGAAGAAAAACAGTGTTTTTTTTTAATTCCCAACGTTTCCATTCATGCTATATATTAACAGTTCCGTGTATTAGCACAATTCGAATGGTAGCCTGGTGGTATTTGGAGTATTATTCAACCAGTAGGTCACGGGTTCAAGCCACATGCCTACCAAAATTCTTTATTTTTTAGTAACACTATGCTACTCATTGCCATGTGAGTGCCACGTGGCAGCCATCTATTGGTTGTTGATGTGGCAGTGATGACATGGGTGATGACGTGGCATTCAGTGCCACATCATATGGCACATAGGCCTAATAGAATGATAACACGTGGCATAATGGTCCAATCAAATGTTGACATGTGGCATAATGGTCCAATCAAATGTTGACACGTGACATTTATTATTATTTTAAAGTTTTTTTTGGATGGAAAACTGACCGAGGGGCTTAACCGTAAACAATTTATATTTGCAAGGGTTATTTTAAAGTTTTTTTTACAGGGGCCTATTTGGATTGTGCGTGTATTTGCAGGGGCCGAACGAATATTTAAACCTTTATCTATTAACATGACAATTCCGTTTTGTAATTATGTACATACGGATTTATCTATCGTTTTTATTAAAAAAACAGCAAAAAATTATATAACACCTCTATAAATAATAAATATGGAGAAATAGTAGACATGGCAACAAAACCCATGCCCGTGGGGACCCGCCCAAACCCGCCCCGATTTGACGGGTTTTCCACGTTTTGTTTGGGTTTGGGTTTGGGATTTCCCCGAAATCAAAATATGGGGACGGGGTGGGGAATGGGGACATAGGTCCCCGCCCGAACCCGCCCCGAATGTATGAAATTACATTATTACCCATATTAAATTAGAGACCCTCAAAGAGCTAACCCTAAATTGCTTTGTTACTGATTGTTGCGTCCCCTCAGTTTTCAATGAACAATTTTTTTTCGATAAGTAATTTTCAATGAACAATGATGTAATTTGTACTTGATTATGTTGTTGTTTTAATAATTTGGATTATCGGTTAATTTAGAACATTGATATTTTGGATATATGTTGTATTGAATTAGTTTTATGTTATTATGTTAAATTTTGGGTTCGGGGTGGTGGGTTTGGGTGTAGGATAATTTGTGGATTTGGGATGGTTCGGGTTTGGGACAAGTAAAATCTATTTTTTTTATTTAACAAATTGATTTTACCGCGGGGATGGGGTTGGGGATCCCCGAACCCATTGGGTATGGGGATGAGGATCAATAATTCGTCCCCGTTTGGTTCGGGTAGGGGAACAGGGAACTATATGGATTCGGGGATGGGGATGGGGAATGTAAAACCCGTCCCCACCCCGCCCCATTGCCATGCCTAAGAAATAGTTATAAAAAACTAGTACAAAAATAAATAAATGAAACATCAATCTAAATTATCTGAATCAGCTCCTAAGTCTACAACGATGGGCGGATGAGCGGGTGGTGGCATGACCGGAGCCTGAGCAACCCAGAGTTGAAAAGGCCCGATATACAGATCCAACCATGAAGTAGATTCAATAGATGTAAAGCGCTCCCATTGAAGACAAACTGGAGGTAACAAATAGTCAGACAATAGCGCAACTAGCACCCAATGTCAGTGGTTCACGTGAAGAATAGAGATGATGCCGCGACTCTTAGTAGAAGAATAAGTACCTCTTAAAGGCAAAAAAAGTAAATGTCTGTCTCAAAGAAGACCTATAGGCGTAACGCTGCCTAAAAAATAGAAAAATGCTACGTACTTTATTATTTAAAAACCTACATACATGTTTAAAAAAAATTAATTAAATATATCGTCTCTGTCCTGAATGACCCTGATGTATCTATCTCGACTGGAACCAACTGCGACCCCGTATCCATACTATTTCAGTTTTACGACAAAAAATAAGACATAATAATATAATTACGAAACAGATTTATCTATTATGGACATAAATCTGTTTTGTTTTTTTTCAAAACGGATTTATGTGGTAACAACTAAATCCGTTTTGGAGCAAATATCAAAACAGAATTAAGTTTGAATATATAAATTCGTGTATGAAAATTTTTAAAACCGGAATTAAAATTTTAAAACTAAATCCGTGTTGACAGTATTAAATGCAAAATAGAAGTAAACGTTTTGAGAAACTTCTGTTTTGAGAAAATTTTAAACTAACGGGTGTATCTTTCTCCGTTTACTTCCATTTGGCGTCGTATTTAATGCATTTTTAATGATTAACATATTTACCTCTACTGCAGGTAAATCCGTTTGCAGATAAAGTGGGTCCCACTAGAGAATATGGTCCAATGTCAAATTTGTGTAATAAATGAGGAGGGTATTTTCGGATTTCTAAAATTTGTGGGGTAGATGGGTATGGGTGGAGGTATAAAAATAAAACCCTTAAAAAAATGGATGGAATGAACTTAGTGGAATGTGTATTCCATCATGTTCCCTTATTTTTCTTCCCACCCAATTTGGGGGGTATGGGATGTGTTGTTTTTGAGTTTCAAAAAATAATTTCAGAAAATCAATCCACCGAAGAAATTATTGGGATGAGTCGCGGACTAGGTCGCTCTCTTTAAGACGTTTCGTGGCACTGCTCAAAATTGTGCAGGCAGGCTATCAACCACGACGTCCCCAGGATAAAACAGCCCAGTCAAAACTGTTACGAAATATCACTGCACAGTGAAATTTCTCTCAAGAAATACACCTCAATATGGTTAAAAAATCACTCTGAATATGGTTCGTAGACCACTCTTGAGTATGGCTCGTAGGCCATTCTTTAAAGTAGAAGAGAAGAAAAATCGAGAGAGGAGAGAGAGCTTGAGGTATGATTTAACGTCAAGCGGTGCAAAGAGTCAAGTGAGGGAGGGGCCTATTTATAGGTTTCAAAACTGACTTGGTGCGCAAGTCTTAGAGGATAAGACCGGAGTGCTTGCGCTCCAAGCTATAACGGATAGGAACAGACGCGGATAAGAACGGCTTTGTTCAACGAATCTGTACGCAACGGTTAGTTCATCGTATCTAGACGGTTCAACGAATCTGGACACGCAACGCACCAAAAAATAAAATAATAATTAATTATTTTCACAAAAATATATTTACACCTCACAAGCCAAGCCCAAGCCCGGCCCGGCCGAGACGAGCCTGCCGGACGGCAGTGCGCACGCGTTTGTGGTGGTCAGATGGTGTGCGTGCTTTCCCATTTGCAAAACTGTGTACCCATTAGGCTCCAACCCAAGGTGTAAAGTCCACACTTATAAACACTCTTAAAGTGTTTATTCTATCCAATGTGGGACTTTTTCAATTCACAATTAACAAAGTTCCAACAATCCCCCACTTGAATTTAAAAAGAAGTTTCAGAAGTAGCGTCAAACGCCTCCATAAGATTCTGCATAAGCAGAGGTGTCATACGACTTGAACCTTTGCGTAGCGGTTAAGATTTAGATTCAACAAGAGTGACTCGTAGTCTTGAACTCTATCTCTAATCGTCAAAACCACACACAACCTTTTTCTTAGGTGTATTCTCAAAAGCCCGTGCGTTTATGACCCTGCACGTCTATCTCAGTTTAGTGAACGCTCTAGGAATTTCTGCCAACAATTTCATAGGAGGCGGTCCCACTTCCACATTCACAAAGGTGAGTCTATCAAGAGTACTCCTGTAGCTAGGTACTCCACTCCACATAGAGTATAGATCTCATTAAGAGTTTCTATTATCTCAACCTTACATCGCTTCAGGAATCATGCTTCTTTACTTTTAATAGCATGTTCATCTCCTATCACTTCACAACTTGTTATTACCCATTGAACCTAATTCTTGGGATCTCCAGTCTTTTAGGTCGGGTTACCATCGTGAGTGACTCATGGTTCTAAAGGCAGTAGTCCCATCGTTTGAGATGTATTTTGGACTTTCTCTCTAGCTAATCCTTTCGTCAAAGGATCGGCTAAGTTCTGATTAGTGTGTACATGATCCACTCTCACAACTTCTTTTGAGAATAACTCTCTAACTGTGCTGTGCTTACAACGTATTTGTCGTCTCTTACCGTTGTAATAACGATTCTCCATTTTTGCAATAGCCGCGGTACTATCGCAGTGGATCAACACAGTTGGCATCGGTTTTTCCCATAAGGGAATCTCTGCTAGCAGGCATCTTAACCAGCTAGCTTCTTCACTAGTTGTGGCTAGTGCTATCATTTCAGACTCCATAGTGGACTGAGCCAAAATGGTCTATTTCTTTGATTTCCAGGAAACAGCACCACCAGCTATACTAAATATATAGCCGCTAGTAGCTTTGGAATCATCAGATAGAGTATTCCAATTAGCATCATTGTACCCTTCAAGTACAGTTGGAAACCTCTGATAATGTAATCCAAGATTCATGGTCCTTTTCAGGTATCTCATGACTCTTTCAATAGCATGTCAATGCTCGATACTAGGTCGACTAGTAAACCTGCACAACTATCCCACAACATAGGCAATATCGGGTCTAGTACAATCAGTGGCATACCTAAAACTGCCAATGATGCTCGCATATTCCGTTTGTCTTACATTGTCACCAGTGTTCTTAAAGAGCTTGACACTCGGATCATATGGTGAACATGCAGGTTTACAATCAAAGTAATTTTATTTCTTTAAGATCTTCTCAATGTAATGAGATTGATCCAAAGAAATTCCCTTCTCAGACCTAGTGATCTTAATACCGAGGATTACACTTGCTTCTCCGAGGTCTTTCATATCAAAGTTGTTGCACAACAATGATTTCACTTTATTTACAGCATGAATGTTTGATCCAAATATGAGTAGGTCGTCTACATAGAGACATGTGATAGTGCAAATGTCATTCTCAGTTTTGTAATAAATGCATTTGTCACTTTCATTCACTTTAAACTCATTCGATATAATCAAATTATCAAACTTCTCATGCCATTATTTGGGAGCTTGTTTGAGACCATACAGAGACTTGTCCAACTTACAGACCTTGTGTTCTTGCCCATGGATCACAAAACCTTCAGGTTGCTCCATATAGATTTCTTCTTCTAAATCGCCATTTAAAAAGGCAGTTTTACATCCATTTGGTGTACTTCTAAGTTATAAATAGCGGCCTTCGAAATTAGTACCCTTATAGATGTAATTCTTGTAACAGGTGAATATGTGTCGAAGAAATCTATATTCTCTCTTTGTCTAAAACCTTTGGCTACAAGGCGAGCCTTGTATTTATCAACAGTGCCATCAGGTTTTAGTTTCTTTTTCAAGATCCATTTACAACCAATGGGTTTGCAACCAGGAGGCAAGTCCACTAAGTGCCATGTCTTGTTAGACTCTAGAGAATCCATCTCATCATTTATGGCTTCTTGCCACAAATCAGCATCCAATGACGACAGAGCTTCTTGAAGGCTAGTAGGATCCTTCTCTAATGTATAGACTGTATAGTCGGGTCCATAGTCTTTAGCAGCACATGCTTTCTTACCTCTTTGAGGTTCTATTCGCCTTTCTACGTTGTTTTCAACGCTCCTAAGCACAGAAACTTGGGCAGTTCCGGTGCCCCCACTATTTCTTGATTTAAAAGGGAATCTACTTTCATAGAAGTCAACATCATTTGACTCTATGATCACTTTCGCATTAAGGTCATAAACCTGTATGTTTTGCTATTTACTGCATAACCAATGAATACACATTCATAGGCTCTACTGGCGAGTTTAACTCTTTTTGGGATTATGACATAAGCCAAGTTATCCCAAATTCAAAAATAAGACAAGATGGGCTGTCTTTTCTTCAAGATCTCCGAAGGAAATTTTGTATTTCATTAGATTCGGCGAATCTATTCATAACTTAGCCAACAGCTTATAAAAATTTTCCACAACAGAGATCAAGTCCTAGAATTCAGCAAAATAGCAAATCAATAAAGATTTTATTTTTCTTTCTGCTTTACCATTCATTTCAGAAAAAATATGGTGCAGTCGTTTCATGTATAATTCCATTAAATTAATGAGAATCATACTCCGTTCCTTAATCGCTATAAAAACTCTTAACCTTGCTACTTAATTGATTTTCAAAAATCTGTAATGGAAAACTTTGAATATGTCAAGCACTTCATTTTTATTTTTCCCAAAGTATACTACAATGTGGTCAAAACAATTATAAATAAAAGTGATAAACTATCGTTTTCCATTTCTGGTTAACGTTCTATCTTATTCGCATATATCTGAGTGAGTCAAAACTAATACTCAGATTTCCTTACTGATTTATGTGAAGTCTTGAAAATTCTTGCTTGAAATCACAATTTTTTTTCTTTCTTAAGTCATTTGAAAAAAATAACTTTTGAAAAATGCTATTGGGCTCTTATTGAAAAGAATGCATTTGTTTACACGTCAAAGTCAACCACGTTTAAAAATTATATAGTGTACAAAACTTCCGATAGACGAAAACAATGCTTTAAAAAAATATCATTGTTTAAAATAAAATTTTAACCAGATTCAGCATCATTTTCTTATTTTCAGCAACCTGTATGTTCAAAACATACTCAATAACCATCCACCAATCTTCGCATTCACCAACAATGTTGATTTCAAAAATTATAGCAACAAATTGCTATTCAGTCAGGTTAGCCTGCGCGGCAGAGCTTGGCCTGTTCATACACTTGCGTGTTGTATGATCTGGCCTCTCGCAATTGAAACAATTAAATGGAGGAGCAGTGTCATTTCTAGGTGTGGGGTCCCATTTCAGTTGCTGTTCCTTTGAGCCTGATTACTGTTTTAATTTTTGAAAGGTTTTCTCAAAATTATATTGCAATCAATATTGCAATATATCGTAAAAGGTATAACTTCTCAAAAATAATGTTATTGCTAAAAAGCAATTCTATGATTTAAAATCATTAACCGTTAGCGTTAACCACTAACGGTAACAATATGAATTAAGAAAATTCATTCTTGTCGAGTAGGTTCCCAGGAAAGAGAGATGGGTCACAACGGACACGCTTAAGTACCAAGTCTTTCCTAGCCAGAACTTTTCCCAAACAATATGAATTAAAAAAAATTCATTCTTATAGAGATGATTATTCTCTTTCCAGAATTAAAAATAATATAGAGATAATCATTCTCTTTCTATAAGACCGTATAGAGAAAATTATTCTCTTTGCATCGATAAATAGTATAGAGAAAATAATTCTCTTTCCAATGATAATAAATAAATTATATAGAGAAAACAATTCTCTTTCCATTAATGAGTTGTATATTAATTCTCTTTCTCTTGGAATATTTCTTTAGTTATTTTATCTCTTCCTTTCTGATCAACTGTTTTTATCTCTTCCTTTCTGATCAACTGTTTCAGTGAGCACATGAATGTCATCTTTTAAATGTTGGCAACATTTTTCATATTTAATAAAAATTTATTTTCTTGCCATTGACATTCTTGAAAATGAAACGATAGGCTATCAACCACGACGTCCCCAGGATAAAACAGCCCAGTCAAAACTGTTACGAAATATCACTGCACAGTGAAATTTCTCTCAAGAAATACACCTCAATATGGTTAAAAAACCACTCTGAATATGATTCGTAGACCACTCTTGAATATGGCTCGTAGGCCATTCTTTAAAGTAGAAGAGAAGAAAAATCGAGAGAGGAGAGAGAGCTTGAGGTATGATTTAACATCAAGCGGTGTAAAGAGTCAAGTGAGGGAGAGGCCTATTTATAGGCTTCAAAACTGACTTGGTGCGCAAGTCTTAGAGGATAAGACCGGAGTGCTTGCGCTCCAAGCTATAACGGATAGGAACAGACGCGGATAAGAACGTCTCTGTTCAACGAATCTGTACGCAACGGTTAGTTCATCGTATCCAGACGGTTCAACGAATCTGGATACGCAACGCACCAAAAAATAAAATAATAATTAATTATTTTCACAAAAATATATTTACACCTCACAAGCCAAGCCCAAGCCCGGCCCGGTCAAGACAAGCCTACCGGAAGGCGGCGCGCACGCGTGTGGTGGTCAGATGGTGTGCGTGCTTTCCCATTTACAAAACTGGGTACCCATTAGGCTCCAACCCAATGTGTAAAGTCCACACTTATAAACACTCTTAAAGTGTTTATTCTATCCGATGTGGGACTTTTTCAATTCACAATTAACAAAGTTCCAACAGGATGGAATAACCCACTCTAGTTATATTATTACATCTTTACCCCTCTTAAATTATAGGCTAAATTACACTTTTGATCATTTATCTTTGTCTTTGGTTTTTCATTTTAGTCTTTTATCTTCTTTTTTTTGGTATTTTCCACCACGAACTCCATATACTTATGTTGAACCCCTAGTATAGTAAGTATACTCCATCTATTTATAATCTTTGGTACTTTTGACATGTTACGTACAAAAAAAGTACAATTAATTTGTGTCAACTAAGTAATAGAATACCCTCTTTGTAGTTGCGAATGTGTTATAATTACTGTATCATAACTCTAACTTGATAAATATATAATATTCTCTTGTGGTGGGTAACTGGGTAAATGTCAGTTTGTTTCCACGTTCAATATTTGTTTACCAGGCGTCTATATAGAAGCTAAGGCTAAAGGGTGGGCATGGTACCCATTGACCCAACCCAATCTAACCCAATCCACAAAAAATAGGTTTGTTTGGATACGCGGGTTGAGTTGGTTTTAAAATAAGAAGACATATAGAGTACGAATTGGGTTGCGGGTTTGAAAATTTAGAATTATGAGATTATGTCTCTAGTCAATGTGAAACTTGGATTTCTCCTAATACACCCCTCACGCCCAACACTATTGGACTTGGTACATGGATAATAATGGAGGGGTGGCCTGATAGATCTAGGATAAGCTTTTAATACCATCTTAAAATGTGATTTGCGCCTAACTCAATCCCACAAAACCAGTTTGTAAGGTGAAGATTGTTCTTTCATTATAATATACTCTTACGAGACCATATCTCTAGTCAATATGAGATTTGAATTTCTCTCAATATTGACAAATAATTAAAATGACTTTATTGAAAAAAATTTGGTGAGAAGATAGCTTTATGAAAATTTCACCCTTAATTTATATGCATGCATAATGTAGTGGAAGAATTTTGATCCCAAAGAATCTAGATCCAAATGGAGACCAAAGAGCAAATTGTTCCCACTAGTGGCACAATTCGCTTATATATAGAAAGCCGGCACGCACTTGCGCCTCAGATCAGATAATGCTTTCAAAGTCAATATTTGCACATCCAGCCAACAATAATTGACTACCCAAAAGATTGACTTGGTAAATAAAAGGTAAGCCGTTTTTTCATTACTTAAAAAAGCCAGTATATGAAGAACAAATTTGATATGACCCCTCCACTTAATAAATCCTAAAATTCAGTGTGAAAGAAGATTGGTCAGTAGACACAACAAATGAATCTCTAACGGTTAAGAAAATTCCAAGACATGATGGAACCAATATGATTTACAAAAAGAAAGAAAACATATACTTGTGGAAATTGTGCTCCAACAGTGAAAACACAACTATTCCCTCAATTATCTGTGAGATTGTGAATACACAAGAGGCAATTGAGGTGACTCCAGCTCCCCACTAAGCATTCCCACAACCTCTTTCATAGAAGGACGACGAGCAGGTGACTTTAACAAACAAAGCAAAGCAATCTTAATGCAAAAAAGAGCTTGCTCTTTATCCAAAGACAAAACAGACTCATCAACTAGGTCAAGAAGTTTCCCATTACGTGCACAATGTCTAGCCCAAGACACAAGATTAGCTCTCTTAAACTCTGACATAGGTGACTCACTCACCTGTAGTGGCCTCCTCCCAGAAACAATAACAAGCAATAGAACACCAAAACTGTACACATCACATTTCTCTGATACATTCTCACCACTATAACCATTCTCTGGAGCAACATAGAAAACTGTCCCCCTCATACTTGGTGTACTGCTTATAGCACCACTCTTGTGAATTTCACCACTCAACCACGAATCACCACTACCTCTACTACTACGTTCCTTCCTACTACTTTTTACATTACTGTACAATGCATCATCTCTTTCATAATCACACCAATCATTATTACTTTTTGCAACCCCTTTCTCACTTTCTTGTTTTTTCTTCATCTTATTCTTCTTCTCAAGCTCTTGAGAATACTCTTCCTTCCACCATTCCCTTGCAGGTCTTCTCTTCTCTTTCTTCGAAACACCATCTCCATCCATTGATATCCACCACTCCAATTCCTTCTTGCTCTTCTTTCTCTCTGTCTTTCCCTTTCCAACCAAATCCACGTTTGGCATTTCTTCCTTCACCTCCTTTCCAATCCAATCCATCACGTAATCCTTCACAATATTTGTCTCACTATCAAATCCAGTGTTTACACTTTCAGTTTCCGCGCCATCACTCTCAAACTCATCTTTTCTCTTATGATTGATTTCAATTTCCACTTGAATTTCAAGTTCAACGGTTTTCACACGTGCGAGTCCGAAATCGGCGATTTTGGCGGCAAATGAATGATCGAGGAGAATATTACTAGGTTTTATATCGCCGTGAATGATCGGTGGATCGCAGGAGTGAAGATATTGAATTCCTTTAGCAATATCAAGGACAATAGAGAAACGCGTATTCCAGAGCATGAGGTCAGGGCACTTACTGCGGAGGAGAGCGTCATGGAGGTTACCGTTGTGCATGAGTTCATAAACGAGGAGATAACGACGGCGTTTAGGATCGGAAGAGAAGCCGATGGCGGGGACGAGAAGGTTGGAGCGGAGTTTCGAGGCGAAGAACAGTTCGTTGTGGAATTCACGCTCGCCTTGGTTTCCGACGGAGGTGGAGTCCATGAGTTTGACAGCTACTGGTTTTCCGGTTGAAGGAAGGGTGCCGGAGAAGACGGGACCAAAGCTGCCGTGACCGAGGAGAGTGGAGAAGGAGTTGGTGGCGCGGCGAAGGATGTCGTAAGAGAAAGGATGAGGAGGGTTGGAATCGGAGTCGGGGGATGGAGTAGTTCGTTTTCGTTTACGAAGACAGTGAAGGAGCACGAGGATTAGAGAGCAGCCTGAGAAGACCGTTGAGGTTTGCTTCTTCTTGGCTATAGGAGGTGAAGGTGGTGGTGGTGGCGGTGGTGATGCTGACGTGGACATGGCATCGCCGGAGAGAGAGAGAGAGAGATGATAAGCAATAAATCAAGAAAAGCAGAGTATGTAGACTCTGTTTTCTCTCTGTTTATTGAGGGCGGCGAGGCTCTTATTTGCAAATGAGAGAGGGGACGCGGGACAATAAGTACTTTCTCTTTACTTTATTTTCTTTTTTCTTTTTTCTTTTTCATTCTAAGAAGACAAAAAAAATCAATTTCTGCTAAAACACAATAGAGGAGCAATGTTGAGTTGATTTCGTGCAATGCAAATCCAAAGTGGAATTTACGTGCATCTCAGTATCTCTAATATATTCTCGTCTGATTAATAAATTAAATCCGTAATTATTTAATTTAGTATATGAAGTTGTGTTTTTTCAAGAATTCCCACGTGCTTGTAACTAACTGATTTGACCGATGAAAAAAAGGGAAAAAGTTCAAGAGAAGAGAAAACCAAAAGAAATTCAGTAAAAATTGTGTATTTCTCATTACTAGAAGAATGTGTGCGCGTTGCACCGATTGTTATATAGTATTTTGTAAAAAAAATTGTGGAGCTTTTATATAAAGATATATAAGTTTTTATATAAATTATGTACTTTAAAAATATCTTATTACATAAATACATTGAAGCTTTTTATATTAAAAAATTATCAATTTTAAGAAAAAATATTATATAGTGTATGTTTTTTATTATAAATAGTTTTCAATATTTTTAATGAGTTTAATTGTTGGAAACAAAACTTTTCTAAACTTCATTATGTTATAATAAATCAAATTCTATTTAATATGTTGAATTTATGGGCATAAATTTTAATTATAGAGGCGGATGATGAATAAAAACAAAATATTATTTTCTTATTTCAAAAAAAACTTATATATATATATATATACACACACGCTTTTAAAATTGAAGGAAAATAAGAAATAAGAAATTCATATCATAAGTGTCATGAATTTTGAATAAATAGGAATTAATAAACAAAATACAATTTATTTTTGATATTTAATTTTATGTTAAAAACAAAAATAAAATATTTATTTGTATAAAAATTATAATGAAAGTCTTCCTTATGTGTAAGTTATAAATAAATATTAAATTAGATAAAACATAATGATTATATATAATCAAATTAATGGTAACCATAGATATTAAAGAAAATAGCAGTAGATAAAGAGATTTCTATACTAACAAAGTCATGATTTCACAAAAACTATTAAATTTAAACATTTTTATTAAGAAAAAAAAATATACATGATTTCTCAATGCCTATAACTTTACAAAATATGTTGTCTTCATTGCATGCTTCTAGCTCAAGACTTTCTAGAACATGAAACCCTTTATCCTTTTTGTGGATTCTACATTTTCTCACGGAACTTGCTCATTTCTTATATTTCTTGTTTTTCATTATTATTTTATATCAAAATTATCTATTTTAGGAAATATTGTTATATAGAGTATGTGTTTTTTAATATAAATAATTTGTAATACTTTTTATCAAACTTATAATTTTGAAATATAATTTTACAAAAGTGAAATGAATTTTACAAAGTTCATTAAATACTTTGAATGAAGAAAGTTAACATTTAGTACAAAGATAAATTATAAAATTGATGAGCATCATAGAGCCTCCATTAGAGCTTTCTTTTAAAAAAAATTACAAAATATTTATACAATAACTTAGAAAAGCTATATAAAAATTTATTTTATTTTAAATACATAAAATTTAATAATTAAAAATCTTCATCAATTTGGAAATAAAAAAAACTTAGTTGAGCTTTAAAAGTTTGATAAAATAATTTAATTCAAATTAATATTATTATTTTATAAATTAGTAGACCTTTGAAATTCTTGTATGCATTGAAAGGGAAAGATTTCATATTAATATTGATTATGCATATTTTTTCAAAAAAAAATTAGAATATAGATTGAAGATGTAGAGTTTTAATTAATTCTTCATAAATTTAATTCAATATTTTTCAGAAATTATTGCATATTTTGACTTGTTAAAAAAATTAAATTTTTTAAAAAATTATGTTTTATTTATTTATATTTTCGTTTTTTAACATATGTAAAGGATACACAATAATATC